>JAQMRL010000001.1:335968599-338468599 GCA_035578175.1 Catonia carolina | reverse complement strand
ATTATATGCACTAATACTTTTGATCTGTAAGATGAAACAGGAGAACTTTAAAAGTATTTTTTTTATTTTACTAATTAGTCATCTAATATTTGTTTAGTCAATCGTTATTTCACAATTGAATTTGAAGATGATTAATCCAAACCCATAAATCTCTCTCCACATTTTTGACAAAGAACATGTCATCATTATATGCCACCAGTTCGCTTTTGACATTGTATTGTCTCGCATTGTTCTTACGAGTGTTATAATTTATTTTCAATTAGGAATTTAGTGTTATAGTATTTTTTGTTTTTTTCATTTCTATTTATCGTTTAATTCTGTACATGGTTAAAAGCACATATCAGTTATTGTTGTGATGTTTTCATTAAAAGTGTTGCATTTTTTTTGAGTCACCGCTTTAGCAGCTGATTCGGTAATCGCTTTTTGTTTACTCGAATATCTTTCTTACGATAAATCGAGTATTGTTATATATTTTTACATACAAAAATGCTTTTGAGTAAATTGCAAAAAAGTGAAAAATTTCACAAACAAACTTCTACTTCTGGTTTTCTAATTTTGATAAATATGTTCGTGTTGGGTCCCCTCATAGTACCAAACTTAAGTTCAAAGATTCAACTTGTTACAATATTTCATTCACACACATGTGCACCAATCGATAAAAACATGTTTTTGAAACATAAACATGAAAACAATACCCACTTTCCTTCCGTATATTTCATACTGGGAAAGAGAAAGTAAAAATCGGTTATAATGAGATTCTAATTAAAACAACCACTTTACTTGGTCATACCAAGAATAAATTGCTTTTTATGAGAAAGCATATCATTTACTACAAGTGGTCACAATTCTGAGTTACTGCTTAGATAACGCTAAAATGACTAAATTTCTGTTTGTTAGCACAGTGAGTATGGATAAGTTTAACACAGTCTATATAAATTTAAAACAAATGTTTATTTGTTTTATATGATACAATGCAATTTTAATTTCTTGTTGCACATGATTCTTACGAATTATACAAAATTTACTGAGAGAAACATTGCAGCGATGACAGTTTTCCATAACTACAGTTTACATATATGTCATTTTGGCAGTGCTAATTTTAATAATTGTTAGATCTTTAGACTAACTCAGTGTGAAAGCACATCATATTAGACAAGAAAGCCCAAATCATTCATAGACTGGAATCAGGTGGAAGTAACAAAGACCTGTGTAAAGAATTGTAAACAACTACTTCTATAATTCTCCCGATTTCAAAAAATGGAAAAGCAATCTAAAGAAAAGATTACAAGGCATTATCCTGAAATAATCAGACATCTTTTCAGGATGCTTTAGGAAATCTGGAAAAACCATTTTATACTCCTCATTGTCTTTACCTTTACAGTAATCAATTCTTTACCAATTCTTTCCAGACAGTACTGATCTACGAGTAGAAATTTTAAATTCCATTTCACTTTAAGTATTCTTTATCTAAAGAACCCATATTGTACATAAATACACTGAAGCTAATTAAAATTTTTATTATATTCTTGGAAACATTTCACTCTTACTTTCAAAGTTGTTACACTTTAAAATTTATGAGTTTCAAGAAGAGATTCACATAAAACAATTTTGGAAAAGTCAATAACTAATTAATAACAAAGAAGGAACTTAACCAAAATACAAATGAGTAAAAAATGAAATTTTTGTTTAGTTTGTTATGATTAATATAAGCATTTGCTTCCTGTACAACTAACTCGGTCAATCAAATACTTGCACATTTGGACTAACACTTGATCAACTGAAAACTTGCGCAAGTGTGCAAGCAGCGTAGGAACAGCCTTAAAGAGCAAATATTCAAACAAAACCAGTACAGTATTTAGTAATAGAAAAAAATCATTCAATTAAGCATTTTTGTTTTCACACATAACAGAAGATGTGTAACTTATGGCATAATATTAAACGTACCATTTTTAAGCCCAATTTAATGAGTAAGTAACTTCTAAACTTTTATTATACACATTAATGAACACATTTTGTAAGTCAAAAGAAGATTAAAATCATACATTTAAAAAGCATAGTTTGATTCTACTAAGTTCGATCCTGTGAACTATTCATTGTCCCAGTTAATTTGGACAGTCACCTTAATGCTGTTAAATAGTTTCATTCCTCAAATAAATAATTTTTAAATACAAAATTGTTTTAAACATTATATTTATTCAGTATTTGGTATTTGTATGATATTGTTTACTTATAATGTAGTGCTATAATCTCATCTCTGAATGAATTAGGGCGTTAAAATATTTTAATGTATATTTTGTGACAAATTCTAACCTGTATCAGGAAAGTTGTATTTCTGTATCCTCATTTTTCTACCGGAAACAACATTTGTAATAATATGTTCTTGAGATGTATTTTGGTAAACTCTGTCAGTCCATTCACCAATGGTTACGGCTTCTCTACCTTCCTGGTAAACTGCATTTTCCCTTGTCTGCAAAATTACAATAAATACAGATGATAAAATAAGTTGACAGATAACCAAATAAAGTAAAATAAAAACTTTCAAAAGTTCTACAGGCGATATAAAAAAAGTTTAAGCTGTTTTATATCTGTAAAAGACAGCATACAAATTGATACTAGAATTTTTTTATATTTGCCAATAAATTATATTATTTATAGAAAAAAAACCTACCAAATAACCAATAGATGACTCATCTGATTAAAAAATTTGGATATCATGTATCCATCATCAGTTGCCATACAAATACATTACTGCACACACATTTTTGTCAGTTTGTCATAACAATTAGTTTGTCATTCTCACGATAAATTGATGAAAGTGTGCACTCATTAATGTATTTATATTGTAACTGTTGATGGATACATGACATCTGAAAGGACCTATTGACTTTTTTAATCAGGTGAGAGTCATCTACTGTGTATTTGTTGGTTTTTTCTACATATTGTCTCATAAGTTCGATTTTCTTTACGTATGGAGACAAATATATGGAAAATCAACCTGAAGAACAGCAATTCAAAATAAAATTTCCAAAATAAACTGAGAATGCAGAAAGAATAAGCATATTCTACAATAAAGCTTATTGTTAAATCTACGAAATAATCTCAAAATAGCAACTGGCTTCTACGCCAGGGTCCTGGGTTGAGGTCTGGCATTTTTTCATCACTTATTTTCATTATCATCATTATCCATTCTATCTGCATTAGCAGAAATTGCAGAAAAGTCAGTTGTAACCCCCCCCTAAAAAAATATCTCAAATAAGCCAGTGTACTTAGTTCTAACAGTGTCCTCAAAAACTAACCAATCCTGATGTAAAACACAACATTATTTTATAAGTAAAGAATTGAACTAAACCTTGTCAATGAACGTGCATCCATGTAAGCCTGTTATTTGACACCTTCGAACATCTGGTACTTTAAAGTAAGTATGTAAAAGAAGATTAAAGCTGAACGTTAAATCTTTGCTAGGATTATAAACACCAATATTAAAATGTAGTTCTTTTTCTCTTAATATTAATCGATACGTAAGACGAAACCTGTAACAAAAGATATATATAAAACATTTATTTATCATTTTCTGAAATATTAAAAATTGAATATAACAAATCTTTAATAAAATTATTTTACCAATTTTGTGGCAATATCATCAAAGGGACAATTCACAGATCAGCTGTTGCCTTCAAAAGGCGAGAGTTGTTTTCAATATAATTGAGCTCAGTGTTCAAGAGTTATGACCCAACCTTGAACACCAAACTGTTGCTCCTGAGATGCTTTATGTTCTCGGTTCTTCTGTATGTTGCAGAGTCTTGGACCATAATCAAGGCAAATACCTGCAAGCTCAAAGCCTTTGAAATATGGCTGTATAGGAGAGTATTAAAGATACCATGAACGCAGAATATCACCAATCTAGAATGAATAATTCCTAGACTTAGCCAATATCATTGAATGTTTTAAGGTGCAGTACCTTGCTATTTCAAGAGGAATTAATAAAGATACAAACAGTTGCAATGTATTCAGCAGAGGGAAAATAGAAGAAAAAAGTATTTCCTGGCAGAAGATGAATTTCCTGCTCCACAGCTTGAGAGCCTGGTTTAGTAAGAGTTCCACAGATTTGTTCTGGATAGCAACCAACAAGGTCAGAATAGCCATGATGCTCCGTAACTCCAGAAATGGATAAACACAATAAGAACATTATTGTGACTATACTACAAAACTGAACTTTGTTTCCTTTTACACTATTCTCATAAACTTCTCATTTAATCCGATTTATTATATAATTAATTCCTAATTTATTAATTACTTTTTAAATGACACACTTCAATGGTTGCAATGGCAAAAATACACAAATTGGTGTTAAAACTGATTAACCACCCCTGCATTCACCAGATTTGGGGCCCAGCAACTTTTTTCCTGTTTCCCAGGCTCCAAGTTTTGCTCAAATGACTTTCGAAATCAACTTTCAACAAATGAGGAGGTCATCACATTCATAACGGCTATCTTGCAAAAAAGATGGAAACTACTTTTTGGACACATTTAAGAGAGGAGTTTGGGAGGATCGCTGGGAAAAGTGTATACACTTACAATACAAGAAATAAAATTGAATTTCACAAACGAAAATACTTTTTTCTTTGTTTATAGGCTGGAAACTTTACAGATTATCTTTGTAGAAACAAACAATATAATTACTTCTCAAAATAATCGTACTAAAATAAGAAAAGAGAAACAAAATAAATTTACTTACGGAAAATTCCACATAGATCTAGTGAACTCACTATCCATTATAGAAAACACGGCTTCTACATCACCACTTGGTAAACGATCTGGTGATTTCTCTAGGTTCCATCGAACGATTCTAGCAAATCCATGTTGAGGTCCAAATGTCCATGCACCAAACTGAGCTGAATGGAAAATTAAAAAAATTGTTAAATGTAATTAATTAAAGATGACTGATTGACGTGATCACTACCCAACTATCTTTGAAGTTTAATTTGAGGTTCACAGACCCTCATAAAATTGAATATTTTATACCAAGTTTGAGCCAGTAAACTATCATCTAAATAATTTTATACTTTAAAAGAAAATGAAAGTGAAATCTATGTTGTATAATTGTAACAATATTTCAACTATGAAATGAAAATGATAATAGTTGAATATCGAAAGGGGACTGGTGCACCCCTTCGTTTCCATCTTTCATTAAATCCTTTTTAGATTGTTTTTACTTAATAAGGTGTTCAAGACCTTTTAAAATAACACCTGTCTCCTAAACTGAAAAAAACCAAATTAAATTATATTTCCTCTGCTCCTATCTGACTTATTAAAAAATCTTAACTAGTAACAGTGATATATGAGATGAAGATGTAAAAAACAGATTTTCCAAAAACAAACGTTAGTTCAGATGGAAAATATAAATAAAAGATTTTATTCAAAAGAACGAAAAACACATACAAATCAAACACTTAAACATCTGCTATCATTTTTTCATTATAAAGGATGTCATCAGGTTGATCAATACACCCAAAAACAAAACAAAAAATTCCAAAAATGTATTAAAATACTACTGAAATTTACAGGGAAAATGTACATGTAGACAAAATCAGGAAGCATGTTACACCTGAAGAAAAAATTAATTTTCATATGTTGGATTGTGAGTTTGCACAATTATACCATAATTTTGAAGGCATACTTTCACACTATATATTACAGTTAAAACCTACAAACTGATGTTTTATTCATTTTCCATGCATCAGTGCCCTTAAACTAAAATCTGAAGAATAACAGGACTTACGAAAAACGAACGGAATGCCACCTCTGATTGCTTTCTTTCCATCGAAAACAGCTTGCTTACTGCAAAAAAGATAAAAATCAGGAGTTATATAACAATACTACTGAAAGATTACAAATGTAACTACACATTAAGTCATAAAACTTCAATGTAAGAATGTGTATAAAAACATTAATGTTTCCTTACACTGTCCAAATGTGCCATCAACTTATCTTTTAGCACACTGGTTTAGCCAAAAATATATTTAAAAAATACCTTCTACTTAAAGTCCCTCCCCTATTGGAGGTTGGAAATCATCATCATTACACGGACCTTATTCGCTGCTGTATGGAACAGTTATGTATTACTAGAGCCAAACCAGTCTCTCAAGTCCTTTGACCAGGATGCCATAAATCAGCCAACGTTCCGCTTGCCATTTAAATTCCCCTGCATGATTAATGGTAAGATGTGATATTTAGGACCTCTAATTACATATTCAAGATAGTAAATCTTCTCTTCACTGTGTCAACCAACTCGAAAGTTTATTTTTGTTAATTGGAGCCAGGAGTAAGGCAGCCAGGTTAATTGGAGCCAGGTAAAGCCAGGAGTAAAGGGAGTATAGGCCATGTCAAGAACTTAAATTATAAGTTAAGTTAACTTAGATGCTTACTTAGTTCAATAATTGCCCCCACCTTCTAATATTTAATCAGTCTTAGACAGTTTTCTTCTATATGATAGAAGACACAATGTGTCTTCTGTGAATTTAGAAAAAACGGTTACAAATTTGAGGGGTACCAAGAGAAAGAGAATGACAACAACAAATGGTCACACGACTTAAAAAAGAGTTACGTAAAAAAATTCTTGGGAAAGTCAACAAATAGCAATGAAAAAGAGAAAACATCAGGTGTGAAAAAATCATTAGATGTAGTCCTTAGTACGCTAAAATGATAAAAAAAGAAAAGGTCTCAAACAGTTACACGTTTCTAATTTTATTTTATTTGCCATTGAGATCTATCATTTTAAATAAAACCCCATCCCGAAATTGAGGTGCCGGTTTTCAAGGTTGGCTCATGAATTTAAACAAGGCTCTAATCAGGAGCAATTTAAAAAAAGAGCTCCACACAGAAAAAGAAAAGATTCTACATTGTGATATATATTTACACAGATCTACAGAAAAATTAGCTTGAGCAACCTCTTTTTACAAGCCTATAATTTTCAGAAACCTTGAGTGAAAAAGTTTACTTACACTCACACCTGAGTATTCATTAATATATCTATGGGCTACAAAACATAACTAATTAATATCAAAAAAAAAACTAAAAATAATTGGCTTGAGAGTAACTAAGTAAACACCTATGAATAAAATAATATTTGTAATACATTCTGACAATATTATAATTACCTAATAAATGTAAAAACCGAAAATCTCAGGAACAATATTAATTGTATTGATAAAACACCATTCATTAAAATTGACAACCTATTGCAATTTTACCAAGGCCAAATTTTGTTTTGCTTTTGTTTTTATGACTGTACATTATTGACAACCATATAATTTGTTTGCCGCCTTTCGCTGTGTAATCTTAACTTGGTTTTCATATAGATTTGAACAAAGATTACCAGCGATGTTTGTTTGTGAATGGCTGCCGACAGGTAACCAAAAACATTTTCTCGCCTAACCAGCGTTACTTAACATTTTATAACATATTTCCATTAGCTGACTGACTGGGTTGGCCTAGAGGCTAAATGTTATATTAATATTAGATCTTTAATAATGGTAACGAAGGTTCCTGGTTCAAAACCTAGTAAAGGTTTTATACAACCTCGAATACTAGACAGCGGTTACCGGTGCACTTTGATGGTTGGGGTTGAATTAAATATACTCTCTCGGAATGGTCGACCTGGGTCTGCGCAAGATTACACCTCATTTACATGTCATGCACATCAACCTCATCTCATTGGGTCACGGAGTTGCTTATTGTTCTGAATTGAACAGATTGTAATATAGGTTACACTCATTTGGGATTAAAAAAAAATATCTTTATTTTAGACAAATGAACAATGCAAACTTTCAGATGACTGATAAAAATTATACTTACACTGCAAAGATATTTTTCAAATACAAAACTTCTTTAATGAAAACTAATGTGGAATATTTTCCACCCGAACTAAGTAGGTACACCAAAATCTCAGATAATACAAAAATTTCACAAGTAATTATTAGGGGAAAAAATGGAACCGCCTACATGGGGCAGACGTGCTGCATATCAAAGCGGAAGGTCCCGGGTTCAATTTCCAGCAAAATTGGAAAATTATTACGTTACAACCCGTTCTTTAAACCAAAGTAGTCGCTAACAACAAAATTGTTGATGCGACTTCTTTGGATATCTTCACGAGCCTCTTCTTTACTTAATTTCTTTAAAGTTTTTGATGCGTGGCGTAAATACATGTGCATGTACGTACGATCGTACACTTATCCTAAGATAGGTCATCTCCACACGAATTATAATTTTCGAAGTTGTATTCAATAAGTTCCAATCTAGATGGTGGAGCAATTTTCTTAACCAACGTAAAATGACTCAACTGCTTAAATTACGGTTGATTATAACGCACTATTATGTGATTGGTCTTCAGTTCAATCTAGCTAGTTTACTTTGTCAAAAAATTGTAAGCATAACCCAACAAGTTAGTTAACTCGACAGCCTTACCGACCCTTTTGTGTCAAGAGTTTTCAGACTACTAAACTAACAATACACTTAAATTAAATTTAAATCTGAATGCTAACAAAAAGTTAGAAACAAAAAAATTTATTTCAACTTAAGTCTATGAATGCGAACGATTTGTTACCAAAGTAATATTTTCACAAAGAATGAAGGTTATGCCCAACGTAAATTAAAATTTAACGACAATGCCACTTATCAATAAGTCATTAAGACAGACCGTTAATGAGTTAATTTACAACTTACTGCTTCATCAAGTAAATAATTTATTCCTTTAAAAAGTAGGCTAAATACATATTAGTAGATCTAAAGCGTATTTTATATTCAAACTAAAACAGATTTATTACAGTGTTAAAAAATAAATAAAAATTTAGTGATCAATGAACATTAAGTGCTATGGAAAAAGTATAGAAAATTAAAATAAAAAAACACGTTAAAATGTAACTTGTAGCATAACATAATTCCACGACTGATTCAGTTCATAGATAAATAGTGCCTAAATTTATCTCTAAATTGCATAGGTTTAACAATAATGTTTTCAGAAAAAAATTATAATTTATTTTAATCACGTGTACGATGCAATCTGTGCAATTCAGAACAATAAGCTACTCCACGATCCAATGAGAAGAGGATGATGTGTATGAAGTGTAAATAAGATGTAATCTTGTACAGACCTAAACCGACCATTCCAGAGAAAGTATGGTTAATGGAACCCTAACCATCAAAGTACACCGGTAACCTGTCTAGTATTCAAATCCATTTCAACCAGGAACCTTCGTCTCCAAAAATCAGCTATTGAACAGCTAACTCGCGGTGACGACTTTCCTCTAAACCAACCCGGTGGGTCAAAAACAAAATTATTAAATTTTAAATCAAAGAATTAACGAACCAAATAATCAGTAACTTATGATGCACTGGCCTGGATAAAAAACCCTATATAAATAGAGAAATAGAGCTGAAATATATTTACGCAGAAAATTTGGTCAATACCGGTCCATCCGTTTTCATAGTACCTTGGTGTATTTGTTATAAATCTGGCTGTTCAGCACATTACTGCTAATGCAGAAGATGAAGAGTGATGAATGAAAAAATGAATAAGATCTGACCAAGAATCGAATGCGAAACCCCTGAAGTAGAAGCCAGTTGCGCTGACCACGACACCACGGGATGGCCGCTGTACCTCAGTACCTGGACATTCTTTCAAAAACCCTTTTCTTCCTTTCAGTCTGGTAATCGTTCAAATCGAATTCCCAAAAAAATCAATTAGGATTTATTATCCACAATCAGTTTCCAATAAAATAATCCTCTCGATAATACGATTTTGGAAAAACCATCCAAATTCATGCATGATTTTACGATTCTTTAAAGTATATCAGATCTCTTATGAAAAACTGATTTAAAGCAAAAATATCACACGTTAAAAAGTTCTGCCCAGTTAAGCACACAGAAAAAATAATAGAAAATTAGGTAACATAAACGTGAACAAAGAGGAGGGCTATATTTTATCTTATCAAATTCTTTTATAAATGTAATTTGTTCTATTTATATAAGGCTCAAATTATTAAGCCCCAAACAAAAAAGATTTGAAGGGATTAAGAAACATTAGATTTTTTAAAAATAAAATCACTGATAAAGCTCTTGTTAAAAAAAGAGAATCAATACAATACCAGTTACCTAATTAACTTAGACCCAAAAATATTATACAGCAGACCCAAAAGTTAGTTTCTTTTAGGTTAACAATATTTGAATTATTAAGAAAATTCGAACTACAAACTTTTACAGTTCAGTTAAAAGTAAACATAGTAACAAAAATTATCCATTTTTTATCCCTCTAATGTGTGTACATTGCAATCTGTTCAATTCAGAACAATAAGCAACCCCATCCCTAAATGAGATGAAAATTACGTGTAAATTAGGTGTCGTCTTGTACAGACCCAGGCCAACCATTCCTGAGAGAGTCTGGTTAATTGAACCCCAACCATCAAAGTACACTGGTAACCACTGTCTAGCATTCAAATCCATATCAAAATAACTACCTTTAGTAGGATTTGAACCAGGAACCTTCACCTTCAAAAATCAGCTGTTAAACAGCTGACTCGCGGTGACAAATTTACCTCTAGACCAACCTGATGGGCCCAAATTGCCCACTATACGGATTTTTTTATTAGGAGGGAATTTATGTTGGACTTCAATACAATAACAGTGGATTATTTTTAGATCTAGCCAGGAATCGAGCATAGGACCACCAGTTTTGAATTCACTGCGCCACCAAGGCGGACAAATTAGTTGTCGATTCAATATTTTTTAATTTGATGGTTTTACGCCAGATTAGTTTGTCATTAATGCTAATGCAGGATGTTGAATGGTGATAAATGAGAATAAGTGATGAAAAAATTTCAGATTTCCCGGAAATCGAGCTCGAGAGTCCCGGCATAAAAAACACAGTTAGTTTTCCATTGGTTTTAAAAAAATGAAAGCTATGTAAAATTCACATAATTGAGTTATTTCTCCGCTATCTAAATAACATCAATTACCTCAGAAAATAATCAGAAGATTTACACATACATGTTAATGGCTTAATTTATTACTGCGCGCTAAACATATTACCATAATCATACATGATTCGGTAATAAAGAATAAACCATTTTACATTTTGAACCTTAACAATTAATATGATGTGATGGTTGCACGTAATAATATTTAGTTACGAGCATACTGATGTACGTATTTCTCCACGTATGATGTGCAAACACCTCAGCCTCCAGTTAATTTACCTTATCGCAAACGTAAATCGTTTATAGTTTGCGCTACATGACGTGTTAACTAATGTTACGTTACATCAGTACAAAATATGAGACCACCCAAATGAGCAGTCGACTTGACTTGCCTTCATACCTGTACGTATCTCAGAATGACAGATATTTGTTTGGTTTCGTGAATGCTTATATTCATATACATTAATAAAATTAGATTAATTTTTAAATATATTAAGAAAAGTAATTAACAAATGAGTATCTGAATAAAAGTTTATATGTTAACTATTAGATCACAGCTAATTTCTCTCGTCCTCATTCAGCCAGAGGATTCTGCTCCTGGACTCCCAGTATGTTCACAAAATCTATGACACTTTTTTTTGGTTTAACGTCTGACTGTTCTGCAATTACTACTAATGCAGATGGTGAAGGATGAAATGATTTTTTTGTAACGTATGAAAATATGCTGTGCCTGAATGTGATTCGAACCCAAGACCGCATGATGAGAGGCAAGCACGTTACCAGCTAGGCAACAATTGAAGACGATCGGTCATCAAGTGGTTTTTGTGATTTCTGCGAGTATATACATTTTCTATAAATAATAGTAAAATTAGGAACTAATATAAAATTGATACGGAAATAAATAAAATTAGTGATAGAATAAATAAATATGTAACAGTGGTAATAAATACCAGTGAACTCTATAAGGACACAAAGAAGAAAAAAAACTGGTGTGAAATTATCACACGATTTTCTCTTGCCAATTTATAAATAAAAAACGTAACCTAATTTTTATCATGAGTGAATGATGCAAAATGAAAATCAACCTCTGTTCGACTTCAAATACGAAAAATCTCTAATTGACGATAAACTGGGTACTGTAGAAAAAATGCTTTAAATAAGAGTAGTCGATTTTTTTAAATTTCCAATGCCTAACTTTGATTACATACACATTTGTCATAAAATGCATACTAAGGCCGCAATATTTAAAAAAATCCCAGTTTTTACAGATTTTGATAAACAAAATACAGAAAATCTTTAATAGACGCTAAATATGAGTTGAATAAAAAATGTTTGAAATAAAGGTTATAGGTTTATTCAATTTCCTATAACTTTAATTATATACGCTTTTGTCCTAAAATGCCTATTAATAAAATCTTTATATAATAATCATTTATTAATCATATCATTTATAATCATTTATAATCATTTATATAATAATCTTTAATAAATCATTTTATTAATCCTATTAATAAAATGTTTTTACAGATTTTGATAAACAAAATACAGAAAATCTTTAATTGACGCTAAATATGAGTTGAATAAAAAATGTTTGAAATAAAGGTTATAGGTTTATTCAATTTCCTATAACTTTAATTATATACGCTTTTGTCCTAAAATGCCTATTAATAAGACCGCAATTTTTAAAAAATTACCGCGAGAGCATAGCCCCCCCCCCAAGAGCTTCACCAGATATGGCGCTCACCCTACATCTTGTAAAGCATACAAAATGTAGTAAATGAGACGATATATTTTTTAATCGTAGAAGACGTTTTGAGACAATCCACTAATAAATTACTACTTTCGGTTGACTGATTTTAAAGAAAACGTTCGTGTCGGGTCCCCTTGTGGTACCTAAGTTTCAAATTTAAACTTCGTACGTTATTCCGTTCTTGAAATATTTTGTTCCAACCAATCGCTAAAAATATGTTTTTTTTACGTTCAGGGGGCCTGAAAACGTGTGAAGGTATTTCCGGTGAAAACTCGATTTCGAAAAATCAACATGATAACAATAATTTCCTTCCCTGTATATTCATATAGGGGAAGAGAAAGTAAAAAGTGACGAGCATTCTAGGTGCATTAAGATGCACAGTATTCAAATAAATTAAATGGAAAGCGAAACAAAAGTACTATACATCACAAAATTTTTACACTGCCCGATCCGTATTTTCGGCTAACATTCCCTGATGGCAGTAATTCAAGCAAAAAGCGGGCGCAGTTGCTAATTACGAATAAATTACATTGATTAATTTTCAGTGCAAAAACCTGTCATCACCACAAAACATCAATACTTTGGATTTTATTCTGTAACATTCTATAAAAAAACACCTTCTAATGGGTCGCTTCTGTAGCGTAGTGGTTAGCGCATTGGCCTGCCACGCGGAGGTCCCGGGTTCGATTCCCGGCCAGGATCTGGAAATTTTCACGTGTCAAATCCCACAGTTATATACTCCACCGTAGTAGCTTTTTAATGACCAAGCAGTTGATGCGACTTTAAATAAATACATTGAAAAAAAAACGTTCCTGTTGATGCATTCAAGATTCGAGCGTTCAGTTAATTTTTTGTAAACACCGCCGAATAAGTTCAATAATGAGCTGTCCGAGGAAATTGGGGAGTAAACTGTATAAAAACTGATCAAATTTTTCAGGGTGATACGAGTAAATAATTATATCAATAGAACCTAATAAAAATTTTTCGGATTAAAAACATTGTTTTCGTGCATGTAAACAAGTTGTCAAGACAATACCGAGCAGTTACTAAAAAAAAAAACAGGTCTTCTCAGTTATAATCCTGTACAATAACGTTAAACCCGTAAATTAACCATTTAAATTCCAACGTCCTATCAACTGGACGTCAATAAAATGCATTTTGGCCGCCACCGTAACGTAGTGGTTAGCGCATTGGCCTGCCACGCGGAGGTCCCGAGTTAGATTCCCGACCAGGGTCTGAAAATTTTCACGTGTCAAAATCCCACAGTTAATGTTACATAATCCATAGTAGTCGCTAATGACCAAGCAGTTGATGCGACTTTAAATAAATAAGTAAAAAAAAAAAAAATTGCATTTTAAAATCTCATTGCATAGGTATTTAAATTTACACTTTTTTATACCAGTGGGCGTAAAAAACAATGACCTTTCATGATATGTTCATAAAACACGTAAAAGTTTATTATTTTGTTAACGAAGACAGAACCAAGTCTAATGTCGCAACGATAATCAGCCCGCCATTTCATTAGTAACAAAGTTAATTTGTTGGTTATCCATAAATAAGTTAATTAAAGATTTTTCCTAAAAATATAAAATACTGGACTTCAAAATTAAATCCTCTTCTGTTTCTTAAAAAAATATCATGCTATTAATTATTTTATTTTTATTTATATTTTTAATATTTTATATATAAATCACAATGATACAAATATGTTGTGTTGTTATTTACGTAATCAGCCAAAAGGTTGGTTTGAACCTCTAGAGGCTTTACCAAGTAAAACGAGGAGTAAGATGGTTTACTATTGCCTTCCTCACTGAGTAAAAAAGTATGCTTATTAGCATGCCGGTCCCTCCGAAAAGCATCTACTTTCCACCCTGCAAATGACACCTTCACTTCATTCACCACAGGGTCTACTTGTATAATGAAATTCATTATTCTCAGAGGAGATAACTGACTAGCGTTTTTTTACACATCTACCTCTTCTGTTCTTAAATGCTTCGTCATATAACTAGCTGACCATGTGGTAAGAAACAGAACTATTTTTGTAGACCTGGAACTAGCAGATCGAGTGTAAATATTTAACACTCCATCTGCCTGTTGTAGGCAAGTAAATTATACAGAACTCATAAATACAATGGGTAAATTATTATTAATGAACATTAAATAAAGTGTATGCGGCCTAATGCTAGTGTATAAAAATGAAAAAATAATTTAAAGAAAATCTTCAGTCAGACGTAAAACAAAAAAATAATAATAAAGAAATCTTAAAAATACTGTTGACAGTAGAAAGTAAACATTATTTGTAAAACAGAAGATAAACATCTTGAGAAAAAGACGGGGTTCTTGGTAAAACATTATCCAGTCGATGCTCGATTTAACGGACTAATTGGGAGATACAGATGTTCGTTGTCATAAAAGTCTGTTAAATTGAAAGTTATTCAGTTACAACACAATCGGTCACGATGTTTCTATAAAGTGTTAATGGAAATATTGGATTTGATTATAACCTTATTCTTATAACTTTTAAAAAATTGTACCTTTCAGGAAGAACTTACGGGAAGAGCTACAAAGCGTCGTACAATAAAATATAAAATTTAAGGCAGAAACTGATTTTATTTTGTATGCTTTTACCAATTAAGTTTTAATTAAATTTAAATTTTTAATTAAGTTTTTAAAAAAATTGCACTACATTGACAAAATAGTACAAAAATTTAACAAAAATAAATTACAAAATTTACCATTCCTTAGATTTTAGTAATTTTCAAACCGTTTTATTTACTTAAGAAGCTAGTCCGTTAAATCTAGCATTAACGTACGGTATTAGAATATCTTTGGGATCAGAAAGGTTAAAAATACGTTTAATAGCATCTGAAAGTTTAAATGCAATTCACGAGTAATGAGAAATCTTTTAAAATTCGTCCTCATTACTTAATCTTCTGGGGTTACAGGAAAATTATCCATCTGTGCAGCAAGTCTCTATTTTCTAACCATTACGTGCGTTTTACTTCCGATTTAGAACTGTATTAGAAATACGATTGATCTTTGATAACGGTGTACACTGAACATGACTAAATTTATTTCTATAACAGATCGTTTATAATACAAGTATTGAACTCACACTTTTAAAAGTTTTCTGAACTTTCGTTACCGATTTAAACAACATTCTATTATTATAATTCATGAAAATCTTTATCAGTTATTTAATTATCATGCAATTTATTTATAATAAGTCTCAAGTCGAAATTAAATCAATACAAGATAGTGTTATATAGTGTATATTTTGAGGAAGGGGCAAGAACGACAAGGTTGAGCGGCGGATTGTTTTTGCGGGGCATTAGTCATTTGTCGTGGTAGAGGGGTAGCCACAAAAAGCCGTGCGGAGCGCAATGCGCAGCTTCCAACGTAGCTTTTTTAAAGCATGAGAGATGGGAAAAGCGGCGAGTCGCTTTTTGTGGCCGGCCGGGATACCATTTCCCCCCGGTCCTAACGCTCTCTCCGCGTATGCCATCCTTCTCACAAATTTACCCTCTCACCATAAAATTAATAGTCACCTCTTTTCTTTCTTCAATTCATTCACTTCTCGTATAAAATACAATTTTAATAAATGGGATCTAAGATGTTTTCTTTTCAACAAACAAGAAAAATACTTTTAACATACCTTCTTTAATAATTACCGTAACATTAAGTGTTTTAACACGCGTTATTTGGAAATTTCACGAATATATTTTCAACGAGGATGAGTGTCATTGCATCTGAAGACTAATTCTATGAAGAATTATTGTTTTGAAACAAGAAACTAAATTAACATTTTCAACACTAATCATATTTTGGTGTTTAATCCATAAAAAAAACTCATAACCAATTAAAAATATATTTATACACTAACAAGTTCCTAAATAAGTTTTTACTAAAAACTTAAATAATATCTTAGAAGTCATGCGAATTGTAAATTTTTAATTTAAAGTTGCAAACATATCAATGGTAAAAAATAAAAATTAGAAACTGCACAAGGATTGTGGAGATATGAAAAAATCTTCCAGCAGGAACTGGCAAAAAACTTTAAAGGAAGCATTAATTTAAATTGTTTTTGCTAACAGTTTGAAAAAGTTTGCTTTGCATGCTAATGCATTCCTACAGAGTAATCAATAACGACCAAAAATATTTGCTACCGTTTAAACATACATACCTAATAACTTACTACTATATAAAATTTATTGTAGTTAAAATGGAAAAATCAATAACATGCAAAAATTAAAAACCAGTAAAAAAAATAATTAAGAAGTTTAGAAACAAGAAAATCAACAAAAGGTTGATATTTAACCAGTTATGATAAGTTTGATAAAACATTTAAATATCAAGAAAACTGAATCAACACACTTGTGAAGTTAGATTACATAAATAGATTTCAAATTAATCTACGATCAAGTGTTTTAATTTCAATAATTGTTTTGTTTCTAATACAAGTGGCCTATTTCAATAATGTTTTATTTTTTAATTAATGAAATTTTACTTTATTACTATGAACATGATTTTAATACCTACAATGAAACAGCTCCTTACTACACAGTAAATAAAATACTTTAATAAAAATATGAAAAAGAGTTGTTAAAATCCTGTACTGCTCATGCAATTGTGCAATTATAATAATATTTCTAAACAAATGCTCTAAAAGAAAGTACTGAAAAATGTATAAAGTAAGGGAAAATTAACAAAGTTCTATAAAATTTCAAATTTGAATTATTTGTACCATGTAATGTGAGACTTTTTTACTTAACTTAATTTTATTAAAAGTTGTTGCAATAAGAATTTATTAAAAACGGGTTATAATAATTTGTAAAAATGTTTTGTAACAAACAAACTCTACGACAAAATTAATTTTAAAAACTGAAGCAGACAATACTTTTAAAACGGTTTATTGCCTCAATAAACTTCAATGGATGTTTTAACAGGTCATCAAGTACAATAACAAAACTTTTCTCTTTAACACCAGACAGGCGCAAGTTGACAAAACGAATATTTTATTAAACTTATAGTAAATTCAAAAGTTATAAAGTTAATCCCACGTATTTAAAATTGTTTAGACTACACACTCAATTTTTTAAATGTTTACAAATTGTTCAAAACAATTTCTAAAAGTTTGTTAACTTAATTTATTTAGAACTGAAATAAACTTACCTGACAAATAACTGTTCCTGATTATTAACGCGCCAAGATACAACTGTTGCACCTGGAAAAAATATTAATAAAGATGTAAAATCGGCTGAAGAAAACATAAACAAAACTGTCAAAACAATCAACGACCACTAATGATACAGATGAGCATGGCGACTGTTACGTTTAAATAGCCTGTAAATTGTCCAAGATGTTTGTAGTAATTAATAATTAATTAACTGTCATTACTGAAATTTTGTTACAGAACTGTTACACAAAAACAAAGTACACAAAAACAAAAAATAAAACTTGTCACTTACCGTGTAAATTAATCGTACAAGTTGTATTATTCCCCCTGTCCAGCACAACAACGCTAGTCGGCGCTGCCATGTTTGAATGAGAAACCGCCTGTTCGACACCCTGCCTTGCGTTGTGGAAATGGAATGTGTAGAGGGGGAATGGCATAAGAAACGGACTACCTTGTCTCTATTGTAAAAAAAGTGTTAATGTAATACGATATAAGTATACTCAAAAGTAAATCAGGCTTAATTTATTTAACATGTAAAGGATGTGTGTGAAATTTAATTATTTAAATTTACGTCATAGTAATACTAAAAAAAATTCTTATGTACGGTGTTCTTTAGGTTATACGCTACATTATTGGATTATTTATCAGTAATCAAACAGGCACCTGAATGTTATTCAAATTTGTAATTTTACGTGTTTAAGATAGTTAATAAATTTTAATTGTATTAAAAATAGTATATATACAGTTGAATTGGTTGGGCGTTTGTATTTTCTAGAATCTCAATTTTAAAAGCACTCGTTTGAATGCGCAGTGTTTCTATTCAGTGTTCCTTATATCAGAACATAGAACAGCGGAACGAGCGCTAGAACAGCTGATAAAGCTTCAGTGAGGTTTAGAAATGGAGATGGTATGTTCGTGTTTATGATTTCTGCAGTGTCGTTGGAGTAAACATACACGTGAGGAGTATATTAATTTTGATTTACGTTAAAATTTTAATATTTTTTAAATATAAAATGTTAAAATTCGGTAGTAAGAGTGATGTTAATTCTACAAGTAAGTGCACAGTGCGGTTATTAGAAGACACGGAGATTTTGGAATGCGATTTTCAGGTGAGATCCTCTGCATATAAACAAGATAAGCTGTAGATGTGCATAATTTGGTTCATGCCTAAATTAAATTTTGTGATTATTTAAATATTATATTTTGTTACAATTCAGAGAATTAAAACCTTCCTTTTTCATATCGGTCAGATTCTTGATTTTTCATGAGAGTATCATAAAAATACAAAGACGCTTTCCTATACCTTTTCCTTTATCAGTAATTCTGTTCATACAATTTGTGATAAATGTACAGCACATTTCAACAACTAAATTTGACGTAGCAGTTTGTATTAAAAAATAACTAGTTAACGTAGAACCAACTTCGATTTTTCGGTTCAGCGTATTTTTTGTTACAAAATTGTATTTCTAACGAATTTTGCCGAATTTTTTTTATTGTCAGGTACGTTCCCTAAATAAAACCAGTTGAATTGTTAGTCAAACCCTCGTATTTTATTTAAATTTTCGGAGATTGTGGTAGGAAAGTAAGCTGGTATTTACATGATTTTTCATGATTTTACTTGTTTGTTTCCAGTAATTATTCTTTACTTTTTAGGTGTTTTTGAGATCACTCAATGTGCATAACCAATCTTTTAATGTTTTAAGATACTACCTATACAAAAGTTTTGGGGAACAAATTTTTCCAGATAAAAGTAACCTATAACATTTTTATAATGGGCCTATCCTACTTTGTACCAAAATTGATTTCCCATCGTAAATTGTAAAATCCTTGAATTAAGAAATATAACTGTTTGATCTGTTGTCAACCAAGTCATACTTCTAAAGGACTTGCTACTGATGGTTGCAATTATCAGAATTACTGTATATCAAAATATGGAATAGAAAAATGTGTGTTATTTGTTGATATGTATTTCGTTATTCAAGAATTCTATGAAACATGAATAACTCATGAAAAGGCAGTGTTAGCAATAACACCAGTGATACTCTGGAAATTTTAGGAGTATTTCAAACTTTCAGAGAAGTATCAACAAATTTTGTGTTCTTTTAAAACTTTGGATTGACTGCATTATTTAAAACATAAACATTATTAGCTGGGACTTTTCATTAATTGCAGAACAGTCGGACGTTAAACAAAATAAAAAAATGGGACTTTTCATTAGTCTCTCTTACTTAATAAAATGATAAAAATTAACATATTATAATTTTTACTGTGAATGACTTGTGTTAGAATTAAATAAAAGTGGAGGAGATGTATAATCGTTATACTATATAATCGTTGTACTCAACGAGCAAATAATTTTATGAGAATAATTTTAACTTTTATCTTAAAATATTTACAGCATTGA
The DNA here is from genome assembly GCA_035578175.1 of Catonia carolina. Taxonomy (NCBI): domain Eukaryota; kingdom Metazoa; phylum Arthropoda; class Insecta; order Hemiptera; family Achilidae; genus Catonia; species Catonia carolina. The sequence continues at coordinate 338,448,299 of JAQMRL010000001.1, read as the reverse complement.
CCAAGTAAATTTTTTTATTACAGGATTTTTTTGTGTGATCTTACACAAATACAAATCCAAAAATTTAGTTTATTTCACCTATTATCTGTATTCATATGGTTTTCATGAGAGTATGGACCAGAAAGTTCCGTGCAGGAATTGACTTACATTAAAATAGTGTTTTTTTTTGTTTTACTTCAATTGGAGGAATAACTTATGTAGCAAAGAAAGACAGTTTGATAATTTTCTTCAGTGCATTGACACAATTTATCTATCTACTTTAAATAAACTAAAAAATAAAAATGTATTGTTAATTAATAAAACCTAATAATAATTATTCCTGTTTATTTAAGAGTATATTTAACATTTTTATGTTAATGTAACTTTGTGATTTGTAATAATTATCATGTATTAACATTGATTAACTATATACTTCTGTAGATTATGAGTTATTTATTTTTTAAATTTAAGTGTCTGCAACAATCTTTCAATCACTTATGTAGATAAATTGAATATAACAATATAGTAATAATTACAGTGATTAAATTGAATCATTAAGCACAGAGGGATGTAAATAAATTTATCATTGGAAAGAATAAACAATGATGGTATGAGGCAGGTATTTGAATCAATGTTGGCTTATAAATAAAAGTGAACTACAAAAAATTATTAAAATTATGATTAATGCCTACTTTTAATTAAATTTTACTTACTCAGTATAGTAAATAAAAGTGAAAGTGTTACATGACTGACTACTGAAAATAAAATTCAACTAAAAAATTTACTTCCAGGTGCAATAGCCATTAGAACATTTTTACAAAATAATATCTACCTTATGTGTCTATGTATATGTCTAACATTCGGTTAATTTTAAAAACTTATTGTTCTGCTTTATTTTGCAATATTATACACGTATTGAATTTCAAATACCCTGTGTTCATCCATGAGTACAAAATATGTATTTTTTCATGTTTTGTATTAGAAGTTTTTTTAGTTGTAATGCACCTTTAGATTTAATTACTGTACTGATATGTGGTTGGTTATTACATTGTTCTTGGATTGTGATATAGTTAATTTTTTTCTCTAGCTGTTACTATAAAACTGTTATCATGAAATAACAATAAAATCTACACTGCATTCGTTATTTGATTGTTCTTCAGTTCTTAAATATCTCAACCAATTTTAATTAGTGGTCTAAAATGATCTTGGTTTATTGTTAATAAGATTAACATATCTACTTTTCAGTCATTAAAAATGATAATCGTCGCCAAAATCAGCTGTTTAACAGCTGATTTTTGGAGACGAAGGTTCCTGGTTCAAATCCTAGTAAAGGTAGTTACTTTTATACGGATTTGAATACTAGACAGTGGTTACTGGTGTACTTTGATGGTTGGGGTTCAATTAACCATACTCTCTCAGGAATGGTCAACCTGAGTCTGTACAAGACTATACCTCATTTACACGTAATACACATCATCCTCATCTCATTGGGTCATGGGGTTGCTTATTGTTCTGAATTGAACAGATTGCAACGTACACAAATTAGTAATTAAAAAAAAAAAAAAAAAAGATATAATAGAGAACATAAGATCGCTGTATCAGTGCATTTACTATGTCTAGAAATTTCTCATGAATTTTGCTCTGGATGCAAGTGTAATATGTAGATATGAATGGATTAACTTCCATAAAAATTAAAAGTGGTTCTTCTCTGTTTTAATATTTTATAACGTATATCTCTGGTCATTGCCAATGATCTATAGATTGGGTTATTTCTGATCTGTCATAAATGTATTTTTTAATCAAGTGATATGTGTTTGCTGGATTCTATTGTAAATGTTTAGTTTCTTGAAACTTAAGTTGTGCTCAACACATATATATGTATGTATATATATTTTTTTTCATTTATTTTAAGTCGCATCAACGTCTTGGTTATTAAGCGTACATAGGCCTACTACTTTGGGTTACATTGGGTTTTGGCACTTATAACTTCCCGACCCTAGCTGGACATTAAACCCAGGACCTTCTGCTTGATAGGCTAGCATGCTATTACCCACTATGCCGTGGAAGTAAACAACATTTATTTTTAATATCTGAAATGTATAGTTTTAGAATACAGAGTGGACTTTTCTTGTATTAACTAAAACATTTTCTCTCAAAAACTTTAATTGAGCAAATTTCTTTACAGCCCTATTCTTGGACAAAATTTGTTGTGAATCTTATTAATATTTTTTTTAAAGTCTCATAACGAGTAAAATGTTAAATATTTTCACTTCATATCAGAAATAATTTCATTGTGATATCAGGGCTCAGGTTAGTTTTTTATGTTTGTTACTCCCTGGGTAAAATAATTTAGGCTCCATTCCCACAAACATCTTTGTAACATGATTCTGAGATTAAAATTTTTTTATTTAGTTTTATTAATTACATTTTCATTGTTGAAAACAAATTGTCGTTATTGACCTATATCTTTCAAGTGTTATGAAATTAAAAAATTTATTAAATTATGCTATCAATTTTTTCTCAGCATTCACTTTAGCATGTCTGTTTAATAATTTAATATTATCTCTGTATAACTAGAATAGGTAAAATAAATTCTTAAAATTATTCACAAATAAATCTTAATGCATCCTGCATTTTTACATTAACCTAATGAAGAAATACTTTAAATTTTCACTAACTTTTTATAGCTACTATAATATGTAATTTTCTATAAATTTATTTTATTTACTTTACATATTTCAGTAGATCTACCATCATCATAGTGTATAAAATTTTAAAAAATAAACCAAATTTATTAATAATCTTTCAGGTGTAATTTTTTTTTAAATATCAGTTTCAATTTTTTTTTAATAACTCCTAATATTTGTGAATCCATCGAAAGATGGTAGTTAAATAAAATAAATTTATAGAAAAAATAAAAGTTGTAGGATATAGTTAATTAACTTTTGGTCAGTGGTAATTTAAAGTATTTTAAATTATTGTTTCTTCCTAGTCAGTTTAGCAAATCTATCTTATTATTTCTGAAAAACGTATTCTTCTGATGATTTGTATCTCATAAGGTTTTAAGTTGAGCTGTCTTTCTGTAAATAGTAAATCTTTTGACGTTCTTCATTATGTCAACATAGAAAATCCATATTTAGCAGTACAGTTTGTGATCGATTATGTTAAGAGGAATTTTAACGTTATTTTCAAGTTAAGAAATGTGACACCCAAGTAGTTGTTTGTATGTTAACATTTGCGGTGTCCATTTCATCTCCTTCACATCAGCATAAGCCTTGAAATGAAATTCCTTTGAGAAAATTTGAATAATCCCTTTACCATTAAACTGTATCAGTATTTCAAAATCTACTAAAACATCATACGATTTCATTTGAAATACTTGTAATGAATTATTCAAAACATGATTGATTCATTTATGAAAATAAATTTTTAATAATTTTATTTAGGATGTTTTCTTATTCCTTGGAACGTCCCTTGGGCTAGACACCGAGGGAATTTAATAACCATTTCAAAGCCTAGGGTCTGATATTTGTATATTATGTTTAGTTACTTTCTTCATTGGCTTGAGAGAATGATTACTTATCAGTATGCCAAAAATTTATCCCCTACAATGATCATCTTTATCTTCATGCCACCGTTTCATTCCCTGCATGATCTAGTTGTATACCAATCAATGTACTTAGTGAAAACAGTTTTGATTATTGTCAATGCATATTTTTCATTGTTTATGGACATCTCAATGATTTCTGTAATCGTACACAAGAGTATATGTGTTAACTTCGTTTTATTCCTGAGTGAGTACAATTTTTAGGTGTTACTACTTTTTTATTCCGACATAATTGAGTAAATTATATGCATTGGTTTTATATCCCTTATGCTCTTCTACTCCATCCATTTCAAATCGTAGGTGGTTTTTTTCAACATTTAAATGGTTTTAGACATTTTCCCCATATAGTCTGAAAAATTGATTAAAATTTGTTTAACAATCATTGTATTTTTTTGGCGACAATTTTTTTTCTTCAGCTTAGCCCATTATCTGTGAAAAACTTGATATTTTGCAGCAAAAAGCTATTAAGGTGATTTAATTACCAAAAGGGACAACAATTTACAACTTTCTTCCTAAATGGTAACAGTCTATCCAAAAAAAAATATAAAAATTTTAATTTTGTTGGTATTTTATTGTTGGTAAGTGGTGAGCGTTTTTTTTAAAGTGTATAAAGATAATTTATAGGAAATATAATCTGAGTTCTCGATTCGATATCGGTTAGGTCTGGCATTTTTCATCATTTTTTACATTACGTCAAATAAAATGTAGTATGTAAAACCTAATTAAATGTAGTATGTTTTTAAAAAGGAACTTATACTTGATTACTTTTTGCCTACAAAGAAATATATTTCCGCCAGAAATTTTAACCCCGGGAACATTCTCCGTTTAGTTTTGAGCCTGTCAAACATCGCTTTACGGCCAATTAGAGACATATATCAGAGCTTAATATATTAAAAGGGATCGAGTGAAAAGTTACCAAATCCCGTATCTCTTATCTCTTGATAAGCAAATTGCGTATTATTGGTATAGTTATTGGTTGGTGTACTTAATAGTGAATTGATTTTGATTTTATTGTTTGGCAGATGGTTTTTTATAAAAAAGTTTTTTATTTGTTGGGTGTGATAATTTTGATTAAGAAAGAGTGCAGTGATTCTTTTATATATTTTTTAATCTTACCAGTAAAGGATCGACATTCCATTCATCCAAGTTCTAAACAATTTTTCAAAAGCTACAGAAGAATGAGAAAGAGGATGCGGCTAAGGAAGAAAATGAAGGAGAGACGATATCATGAATAAATTAGAACTTGAATGGGTGTAGGTTAAGAACGAGGGTAGAAAAGCGAATTCAAAGTACAGTACAGTACAGTATATGTAGTGGAGTTTGTAGTACGTTGTAAATAGATGGAGCTTAAAACGTAGATTGAGTATTCACTGCCGTAGTGGTGAAGCTTTAGCGCGCTTATAAGGTCAGTTGATGCAGTTATTAACGGTTAATGGTAAATAGAGTACATTATGTAAAGGTTTTTCAATGCAGTTATTTTCGTTGACGTAATCTATAACTTAAAACATCCCCTTTTTGTTGTAACCACGACTAATACATAAGTTACAACCTTGTTTGTATGAAAAAGAACAAAAATATAGTGAACACTATTTTATTTATTTTTAGGGTGAGGGATTTTGGGGCGTGGTTTTTCTTGAATAAACTTCACCACTTGTATACTTGTGTAAACCTATTTATTCCTTTTATTACTTTCTCTTGCCTTTATGGATGTATAGGAAGGAAAGTATTGTTTTCATGTCGATTTTTCGAAATCGAATTTTCACCGAATCTACACGTTTCCAGACCCCCTGAACCCAAAAAAATCATGTTTTTAGCGATTGGTCTGTGTGTGTGTGCGTGTGTGTGAAACGAATATCTCAAGAACGGAACATCGTACGAACTTGAAACTTAAGTTAGACACCACCGCGGGACCCGACGCGAACATTTTCATCAAAATCGGTCTACCGGAAGTAATAGTTTATTCGTGTAATTTTTCTCTTTTTTGCGATTTTCTCAAAAATTGCTCCTACGATTTTTTTTAAAAATCGCCTCATTTACTAAATTTTTAATGCTCTAAGATAGGGTAGGCACCATGTCTGCTGAAATTCTTGGGGAGACTGTTTTCTCGTAAAAAATTGTTTTTTTTTTAAGATTGCGGCTTTAATATGCATTTTAGCGCAAAAACTTATGTAATAAAAGTTATAAAAAATTGAAAATCCTACAACCTTTATTTCAAACATTTTTTTGTCTAACGCATAGTTTAGCGGTAATTAGTGATTTTCTGTTTTTTTTCTCACGAAATACTGTAAAAAAATTGATTTTTTAAGATTTCAGCCTTAGCATGCATTTTACGACAAAAGTGTATATAATCAAATTTATAGGAAATTAAAAGATCTTCAACTTTTACTTTAAACATTTTTCTCTACAGAGCCTAGTTTAGCGTGAACGAGTGATTTTTCCGTATTTTTAAGCTAAACTGAGGTTGATTTTAATTTTGCGCCTTTCACTCATGATTAAAATTAGGTTATGTTTATTGTTAATTATTTGTAATGGCAAGAGAAAATTGTGTTTCACACTAGATTTTGTTTTGTTTAAATTTATATGGATGTTGTAATCTTCAGAATTGTACCTAATAGTGTTGTTGTTTACTATAACAATTGAACTACTTTAAAGAAAAACAGTTTAAAACTGAAGTTTTATTGTTTGTGATATGCTCGTATTTTCAATGATTTCTATGTTTTCACGCGATGGGTTATGGAATGGGATGTATGAATTTATTTTACGTCTTGTTGAAATCCTACTTACAAGCGAGAAGTGTGTTTTTCATCAACTTTGATTACAAAGTTTATTTATGTGCTAATTTATAAACTGAATTGTAAAATTCTCTTAAAATATTCTCATTGTTGATTATTGATTATAAAAAACCGTATACCTAGTTATTTCTCTCAGTTTACCTAATTTTATCTTTTCAAAGCAATAATTTAATTTATTACGCTTAAATTTTTTTGAAAATGTATGAAAAGTGCTATTTAAAATTTTACTTTTATGTACGAATCAAAAATAACGAACGTTTCTTACAAACTAAATTTTCCCCTATATCTGCCAGTATTTTTTGGCGGTTAAAAACGGTCTAAATAAGTCAATTGAATTTTAATTCAGAATTTTTTTTTTTGCAAATAGGTATTATCAAAACTATTTCCTATTCAGATTGTTTACTTTTCTCTTTTAGTTCTTTCATTTTCCTCTATCTTTCCTTCATTCACTCTGATCTTTTTTTCTTTCTTCTTCAGAGTATTCTGTTGTTATTCTCTGAAGTTCATCGGGTTTAATTTTGATGCTATAAACCAATTTTCTAAATTCCTCAAGATTTATGTAATTTTCCTTTTGCTCCGAATTTTTCATTTCCTCCTTTGTTTTCTTAAGAGTACCTACCAGGCAGCTTCCAATTGTCAAATTCCGTTGTCAAATACCTTCTTGGTTTAGATAATTTATAATTTCTTATCTCCTTATCGTTTTATTTTTGGTTGATTTATAAACTCGTACATTTATGTCGTATATTTCAATGTTCACAATCATAACACGAGGAACAGAAATGATTATTATATGGCTAATCACTCCACTAAATTGTTTGAACAAAAACCTAATTATGCAGGGAGAAAATTCACGAATAAATTACCCCAATTTTTGAAATGTTGTGATAATTTACATTCCTTTAAAAAATGACTGAAAAATTACTTGATCGATGAAATTTTTTATTGCGTACAAGAATTTCTTTCTTGATAGTAGTGATACATTATGTGATTCTTATATTTATTTCAGGTGTTATAACTGACATGTCCTATACTCCTCCTGGACGCTATAAAAAAAAAGTATTAATTAAGTTACAAAAACTACGATTATAAAATTATGTTTATGTAATAAATATATAAAAATCCCTTTCATGAGACTATGCGTCTCATACCTGGTGGCAATTTTTTAAAAGGCTTACCTTTGACTTACGGTGAAAGCCATTCATGCTTTCTGTATCTACTCTTTAAGAGGAATCAAATGACGCTATCTTTGTTTCTAAATTCCGATTTTGATTTCGTGACTTCCGGTTTTGGCCACTTCCGATCGAAACCAAGACTTCAAAACCAATCCAGGCCCTCTAACTTTTTGTGTAGATTGCGAATCCGTAAAGCGTTTGTTCTTATCTTTTATAGTTTCTGGCTTTGATTTTTTGACATCCGGTTTTGGATCACTTCCGGTCAAAACCGAACCTTCAAACCCAATTTAAACCCACTATATTTTTGTGTCGATTACGAATCCGAAAACTGTTTGTTGCTACCTTTGTAGTTTCTAACATCTGGGTGTGACGGACGGACAAAGTGATAAGATGACAATTTTAAAAGTTGCTACCTTTTAACATTAAACAGTGAAGGTGAAGGATTATTATTATTTTATATTACCTATAAACATTTTTTACTAGAAGATATCTTAAATGGGATGGTTGAGATCATGAGAAAGGATTACTTCATGAAAATTAATAAGAACAAAACAAAAGTGTTGTGCAGCAGCAAGAGTGGTTTACAAGAGATGGGAAATGTAAAAGTAGGCAACGAAAACTTACAGGAAGTTGGGGAATTCTGCTATCTAGGGAGTAAAATAACAAAGTATGCTAGAAGCACAAGTGATATCAAAAGTAGAATTGCTTAGGCTAGAAAAGCCTTTGAAATAAAAAAAACAGCTTACTGACTACAAACATTGATTTACAGATTAGGAAAAATTTCTTAAAATATTATGTTTGGAGTGTAGCATTATACGGGAGTGAAACGTGGGTGATAGGAGCTGTGGAAAAGAAGAAGATAAAAGCTTTTGAAATGTGGTGTTATCGGAAAATGTTAAAGATTAGGTGGGTGGACAAAATAAGTAATTTAGAGGTTCTTAGGCGAGTGGATGAAAAAATAAGTAATGGAAGCATCTTACCAGAAGAAGGGATAGGCTAGTGGGGCATATTTTAAGACATCCAGGTATTGGGCTATTAATAATGGGGGGTAATATTGAGGGAGTAAATTGTAGGAGTAGGCAAAGATTAGAATGTGTAACGCAAATTACAAAAGATGTAGGGTGTTAAAGGTATGTGGATATGAAACGACTTGCGCAAGATAGAACAGCTTGGAGAACTGCATCAAACCAGTCGAGAGACTGATGACAAAAAAAATTGTATGATTATTATTTGTATTAAAAACGGAACGTATTTTTAAAATATACGAAAAGTAGATGCCCAAAACAGACAGATGGAGTGTAAAATTATTTATACTCAATCTGTTTGTTGCAGGGCTAAAATAAATAGTTCTGTTTCTTATCACATGGTCAGCCTGATAAATGACTGGATCATCAAGAACAGAAGAGGTAGAGGTGTAAAAGACGTTAATCAGAGTTATCTCCTCTGAAAGTAATGAATTTCATTATACAGCCAGACTCTGTGGTGAATGAAGTGAAGGTGTCATTTGCAGAGTGGAAAATATGTGCTTTTCAGAGGGCCCGGCATGCTGATAGGTGTACTTTTCCACTCAGTGAGGAAGGCAATGGTAAACCACCTCACTCCTCGTTTTACTTAGTAAAACCTCTACAGGTTCAAACCAGCCTTTCGGCTGATGACCTAAACAACAACGAAAAGTAGCGAGACAAAACCTGAATTTGAAAGAATGAGAGATAATTTATTCTAAAACATAGAAATTTAATTAAAACTAATTGAAAACAAATTGAATGCTCACTTATGCGGTTGAACATAAACTGATTTTTCTCTTCCAGTTTGTTTTGCATGTAGGCCTATACGGGACTAAGTAGCGTGACCGGTTTCAGGAAATGAGATGTTGAACTCTGTTGTAATAAGACTTATCTCAAAAGAATCTTTATAACGCGTACACTTAGTAAGTAGTAGTCACTGAATTTCTTGTTCAGCTACAATCAACAGTTTCCTGAAAAGTAATTCAGTATCATAGATTAAGTTCTCGTTTGTTGTTATTATTTGAGATAACTGTGTGTATACAGTTATTAAAAGATACTTTGAACATTGCGTTAATTTAATTAAATTTAAAGAAAAGTTAAATTAATACGTATACCATCTCGATGGTTCTTGAAGTAGCGTACGCTGTTGTTAATCTGGATGTTCCACTTTCAATTCCCAGCAACTATCTGGAAAATTTTCAGTTATTAGTTCAATTTCTACCCATAACAGACAGGTGGAGTGTCAAATTATTTACACTCAATCTGTTCGTTGCAGGGCTAAAATAAATAGTTCTGTTTCTTATCACATGGTCAGCCAATTAAATGACTGAATCATTTAAGAACAGAAGAGGTAGAGGTGTAAAAGACACTAATCAGAGTTATCTCCTCTGAAAGTAATGGATTTCATTATACAGCCAGACCCTGTGGTGAATGAAGTGAAGTTGTCATTTACAGAGTGGAAAATATGTGCTTTTCAGAGGGCCCGGCATGCTGATAAGCGTACTTTTCCACTCAGTGAGGAAGGCAATGGTAAACCACCTCACTCATCGTTTTACTTAGTAAAACCTCTACAGGTTCAAACCAGCCTTTCGGCTGTTGACCTAAACAACAACAGTTCAATTTCTACAGTTTATTTCAGTTGTTTTACTTTTTATTACTTTCTCTTGCCTATATGAATATAGTATAGGAAGGAAAGTATTGTTTTCATGTCGATTTTTCGAAATCGAGTTTTCACCGGATCTATACGTTTTCAGACCCTCTGAACCCAAAAAACTTGTTTTTAGCGATTGGTCTGTGTGTGTGTGTGTGTGTGTGTGTGTGTGTGTGTGTGCGCGCGCGCGCACGTGCGTGCGTGTGTGTGTGTGTGTGTGTGTGTGTGTGTGTGTGTGAGTGTGTGTGTGTGTGTGTGTGTGAACAGAATATCTCAAGAACGGAACATCGTACGAACTTGAAACTTGAAACTTAAGTTACATATCACTACCGGACCCGACACGAACATTTTCATCAAAATCGGTCAACCGGAAGTAGTTTATTCGTATAATTTTTCACTTTTTTGCGATTTTCTCAAAAACTAGTCCTACGATTTTTTTAAAAATCAACTGGTTTACTACATTTTTTATGCTCTACAATATAGGGTAGGCGCCATGTTTGCTGAAATTCTGCTTGAGGCTGTTTTTACGTAAAAACATTTTCTTTTTAAGATTGCGGCTTTAATATGCATTTTAGCGCAAAACGTTATATAATAAAAGTTGTAGAGAATGTAAAATTCTACAACTTTTATTTCAAACATTTTTTTGTATAATGCTTAGTTTAGCGGTAATTTGCGATTTTCTGTTTTTTTTCTCACGAAAATGTGTGAAAAATTAATTTTTTTAAGATTTCGGCCTTAGTTAGCATTTTACGACAAAAGTGTATATAATTTAATTTATAGAAAGTTAAAAGATCTACAACTTTTATTTAAAGCATTTTTCTCTACAGAGCCTAGTTTAGAGAGAAAGAGCGATTTTCCGTATTTCTAAGCCAAACTGAGGTTGATTTTCATTTTGCATCATTCACTCATGATTAAAATAAGGTTATGTTTTTGAGGTTAGTTTTTGTTTATTTCTAATATTTTATTAATAATGTTAGGTTTATTATTAATTATTTGCATTGGCAAGAGAAAGTTGTGTGAGTGTTTCACACCAGATTTTTTCAGTTCAATTTTTACAGTTATTAGAAGTTGCTTTGAACATTGCGTACATTTAATTAAAGTTAAAGAAAAGTTAAATTAATACTTATACCATCTCGGTGGTTCTTGAAGTAATGTACGCTGTTGTTAATATGAATGTTCCACTTTAAATTTCCAGCAACTATCTGGAAAAATTTTACACGTTCTTTTCCAGAGAAACAGTGTTATAAAACAGTTTCGTTGCGTATTTTGTACATGCTAATAACCTATAATATTTATCTTTTTTTATTATTAAGGTATACAATCCATTGAAAATTTTCAACAAAGGTATACGATAATTTAATGATAGATTATCTCATTTATCTATGTAATTGACTTGTTTATCGTTATGATTTTGCGGAGTTGATTGAAACATTTTGACAGCATTAGATAGTTGATATTGTGAACTGATTGATAAAGATTGTATATTTTATCTTTTAATCGTTTATTTGTAAAAAAATAAGATTTTACGGTTGGTTATTTCACATTTTTTCACGTCCGTCTGTTTCATTGATTATACAAATCATAAGTAATCGTGATCAATAATAATTTCGATTTATCTTAATCAGTTTCGATTCTTAGCGACTCTGGAATGTGTTGACGTGTATAATGCTTGAGTTATGTAATTTTTCAAATTTTACGGGAATGATGGAACTGTAAAAAAACGAACCTGTTTGTTGAAAATTTGGACTAGATGTCTTACAATATGAGTTGTTTTTCGTGAATGTTTTTTTTTTGTACCAGCCGTAGAGTCTTTCTTTCTTTTTTGAGGGTATTTACGATCGGTAGTTTTGCATATTAATGTTAATGCTGATAATGAAGGGCGATACTTAAAAATAAGTGATGGAAAAATTTCAGAGCTGACCGGGAATCGAACCTAAGACCCCCGGTTTAAATACCAGTTGCACTGATCACTACACCATAGGCCGGTAGATTTCCTTAATGAAGGGTACGTTATTCCTGCTGAAAGTTGAATTTTTTGAATTAGGAATTTCGTGAAATTTCTATGTAATTTGTTTATTGATTTACCCACTTCAATCCTCCTTTTACTGTTTCTAGTTATCAGTGTAAGAAAACAAATGTCGATTTTTTAAAATTACAATTTATGTGCGATGGTACAGAAATATTAATAATATGTTACAGAAATATTTTAATGTCTTTCACTGTTGATGAATTTTACTGTTCCACGTGTTTAGACCAATCAGAACGTTTGCCAGCGCTGTCAGATTGTACGAATGTATCAGCCTGACTAAAATTACGCACGCATGCGTATATGAGCTGCAGTAGTTCACTCGTGTCTTGCTTCTCGTACTGAACACATCGTTTATAGAACGCATTAACATGCAATACTTTATAATATAATCAGCTGGTTGTATGTTCATAGGTTATAATATTATTGAAAGTCCAAAAATATGACGAAATGTATAACAGAGCTCCGATAGCAAGTCATTGGCTAGCTATGAAGTGGGTAGGGGGCAGTGGGTACGTCAGAGCTCAGAAAATTTGAAAAATAGTATAGGTAGTTTCTCCTTTTGCTAGGAGCAAATTTTAGATAATAAAGTGTTTTATTTTTCCTTGGTATCACTTACAGAATACGCATACCAATTTTTAAAATGGCTATTCGTCGGGAAAATATATAAATTATGTTGTATTAGTTCAGTTTTTCTGTTCAACTCCTAAGGAACAAATTGAATGAATTTTTAGTTCTCTGTGATCAGGAAGTAAGCAATTTGGCAATGAGTAAGTGAGTCGGTGAGTACTTTCGCACGAGAAAATTTGTTCGTTCTAATCGGGTTTTTTTTGTCATTAGTCTCTCGACTGGTTTGATACAGTTCTCCAAGCTGTTTTAATCTTGCACAAGTCGTTTCATATCTACATACCTGCAACATCTTACATCTTTTGTAATTTGCTTTAAATATTCTAACCTTTGCCACCTATTTCCTATTTAAACTATAAAATTCCCCCTAAATTTATTGAGGTTGCAATTATTCTGTTATATTGTTCCCCGAGCGACCAGGTGTTCCTTAACACGATGTCGCCATCATAGGGCTTCTTAGCCCTCTCAACCAGGATTCAGGATTCAGGATTCCTTTGCCACCCCCTGCAGTTCACTCCCTCAATATTACCCTGCATTATTATTGATAGAACAATACGTGAATGTCTTTAGATATATAGTAGCTATTATGTATGGATGTCTGAAGATATAAAAAATAATCGTTCATCTTATCAATTTGCAAGTGTTTTCTACCAGGCCCGGGAAAATTAAAGAAAATTTGTGTAAGTATTTTTTGAATGCAAAGTTTTATAATTTTTGGATGCAGGACTTTATGAACTAATCTTATGGTAAAATTATTAGACTATAAATTTTAAGTCGAAAATCGTATTTCCGGCCTTAAGACAAACAGTCTTAAGTGCAACTAGCCAAATTTCGCTTACGCTCTTACTAGAATTACGTAATTATCTCAGGCTTTAAATGGTCTACTGTGTTAACATTATTGCAGTAGATCTCAGTTAATTATGCCCCGAATTGGCCACTTGAGAGACATGTGAGTGGAAATTGTGGCGTTTTGCTGGCGGCACGCAATTACAGAATTTCGTGATGGTTACTTCATAAAATTTAACTCTTGTTTCATTGAAGTTAATTTAAATTATAATGCTATTCCTCTTAAATTTGCAACTTTTTTGTTATTTATGCCTTTCAACTTACATTCTCACTGTTATCAAGTACATTTTTTTCATAGTTGAATTAATTTTGTAATCTATTTAGGGTTTTATTTATTTATAGTATATTACACTTGTTTTATGTTGTATTATTTAGTTACTTTATGCAACTTTTTGTACCGAGATAAGAATTGAAAAGTTAATTTGCAAGTATCCTTGGAAAGAAAATACTCTCCTTTTTTGGGATACCTACTTTCTTTAATAATAACGGAAATAGTGAGTTTGAAAAAAAAATTAAAATATTTCTAATTATCTTAAAAGACATCATTGATAGGCAATTCAAAAAGGGAATTTCTATTACAATTATTGTAAAGGAGGGAAAAAACAGGAAATTTGTTATTTTTTCTTTGGGGACTTTCCTTAAAAGGGAACATTTACCTAGAAAACACTGTTTTTGTGTTGCAAATTAATTAAGACCGAAATACAATTGCTCCTTTTATTAGACTCTGTGAATAAAGTATTTCAAAATTTTACCATCATCTCTTGAGAATTAAATTTGGGGTTGATAGGTAGCTACTTGTGTCACTAATTGGGTATATTTTGGTCAGTTTACCTAAAATTGGTGTTAAAAGAACAATCCCATTATATAGCATATTGTATGGTTGTAATATTCCATTTTAGCCAGATTGTTAAAAAAATTCTTTAATAATAGTAAAATATTCGATCAATAAAGAAATATAAAATTATGTTGAATGTTCAAAACACAGTAACACTACCTTTTACATACAAGGCGCCCTAAGAATAACATTTTGAATAATTTAAAAAACAATTCTTCGAAATAGGTTAATTAGTTCAAAAGTTGAAAATGGTACGCAATCTCAAATTGTTGAACGTTTTTTACAGCTTAAAGAACATACATTTTCACAAAAGAAATTGTTTATGGTATTTTTTTGGTTCCGATTTTTTTTAGTTTTATTTTTTATTTTAAGTCGCATCTACTATTATTAGCGACTACGGTGGGTTATGTGACAGTTGGTTTGAAGTTGTGAAAATTTCCAGACCCTGGCCGGGAATCGAACCCGGGAACTCCGCGTTGTAGGCTAGCACGCTGCCACTGCGCTACGGCGGCGGCCCCTTCCGAATTTGTTTTATATATCGAGGTAAGGGAAATGTTCCTCTTATTAGAATAATATGCTTTACAAAAATAGCGAAAATGTTTTTCAAATACATTCTTTTTTTAATGTAGTCTCCCCCTTGGAATAGTAATTGATGTTTTACCGTTTATTTGGTATTCGAACATTAACTTGAATGGGAATTCTGTATGCTTTACCATGAGGATTTGTAACTGTAGTTATATGTATATAATTATATAGTTTGGTAATTTTTTTTATACACCCGTTTTGTTTGAAGCATGTAAGAATTTTTTGTGATCATGATGGCAATACAGTGGTAACCTGGCGAGGAATTATTGTTGCGTTTAGCCATTCTATGGTTTATATTCCAGAACAATGGTGCTGTATATGTCATCGCATTTTCTTCCCTTTATGTCGTATATTTCCCCTTTGTGTTCCCATTTCTGTTTGTTATACGGTTTCAGCTACTATCACGACGCTCATCTCTGTCTGATCCTTGAGATAAAAATCTTTATTCTTGCTGTCATCTACAGTTTTATAGTCATTTAATTAATGAAGCTGAAAGAATAGTAGTCGCTGATATAAAATATCATCCGTAATATTTATTGCTGTCGAATTTGCTGTATTTTCATTATTGGAAAAGTTTTTACTTCCAGATTACTCCTTATCCGTATGTTCTATATGTTTTCGTTATTTCCAATAAATAACTCAATTTTCAAATGTTATGCCAGGGTCCCGAGTTCAACTCCCGGTCAAGTCTGGGATTTTCGCCTCATTTACTACATTTTTTATGCTCTACAAGATAGGGTAGGCGCCATGTCTGCTGAAATTCTAGGGGAGGCTGTTTTCCCATTAAAAAATATTTTTTAAGATTGCGGCTTTTATATGCACTTTAGCGCAAAATGTTAGGCCTACTAGTAAAAGTTGTAGAAATTTTAAAATCCCACAAATTTTATTTCAAACATTTTTTGTATAACGCTTAGTTTATCGGTAAGTGATGACTTTCTGTTTTTTTCTCACGAAATCGTGTAAAAATTGATTTTTTAAAGATTTCAGCTTTAGTATACATTTTACGACAAAAGTATCAAATCAAATTTATAGGAAATTAAACGATCTACAACTTATTTAAAGCATTTTTCTCTACAGAGCCTAGTTTAGCGTGAAAGAGTGATTTTCCGTATTTTTAAACCAAACTGAAGTTTATTTTCATTTTGTGTTTTTCACTCATGATTAAAAAAAGGTTAAGTTTATTGAGGTTAGTTTTTTGTTTATTTCTAATGTTTTATTACTAATGTTAGATTATATTGTTCATTATTTGCATTGGCAAGAGAAAGTTGTGTGAGTGTTTCACACCAGATTTTACGAATTATTTTACTGATGAAATGGCAAATGTAGGTACGTCTATAAAACATATTAAATTAAATACTGTCCCATTAGTAAATGCTTGGTTTGTTAGAAATAAATATCTGTTATAACTCAGCGATGTGGAAATAATTACGGGGTACTTAAATTTTTAATTCTTTAAGTTGTCATTTTGAAATAAATACTATTGATAACAGAACAATGACTGTTTACATTAGGTTGGCTCCTTGTATATGCATTGTGGGAATCAATAAGAAATTATAAAGAACAATTGAGTATGTTAATAGCTTTTATTTTAGAATCTATTCGTGTTTCCGGTTGAACTATTAAACGGAAATTACCGTATGTATTATTGTTGTTTGTTGATTTAAATCAAAGCCCCTTAGTATAACCCCCGAGTTAAAAGGCTTGAGTGCTCGTTATTACGGAATTTCATACAACTAATGATTAATAACATATTAATCTCAGAATTCATAAATATGGTTGTTTAAAGTATAACATTTGCATTATAAAAACGTATTGATTTATATTTTTGTACTTATAAAAGAAAAGGGTGTTAACTCCATTTTGGCAATTTTTCAGGAAAACCAAAAAGTAAAAATCTGATGTGAAACATTCACAGGACTTTATTTTGTCAATGTAAATTCCCCCCCCCCCTCGGGAAAACCTATTTTTATCTTGAGTGAATGACACGCCGAATAAAAATCAACGTTTGTTCGACTTAAAAATAAGGGAAATCATTAACACTAAACTAGGTTCTGTAGAAGAAATGCTTGAAATAAAAGTTGTAGTTATTTCAAATTTTCTATATCTTTGATTATATAGTACACTTTTGCCGAATAAAAAATACATCCATGGATTAAAAGCGACAAAATTTGAGTCTGTGGAAGCTGTAAAAGAGAAAGCGCCACGTGTCCTGAAGAAGCTGACAAAAGATGACTTCCAGCACTGTTTCCAACAATGGTAAATTCGCATGGAGCGTTGTAGGGATAGAGGAGTATATATTGAAGGTGACAATAAATGATTATGTATAAAATTAAAATTAAATTTTTTACAACGTCAGTCTCGTTATTTAATAGCCACACCTCGTATTTCTGTACTGTCGGTTTCTTAATATGTCATAAGACTTAATAAGATTTAAATTAAAGAGATGCAACGTCTACTGTGAGTTTAAAACTATCGATTCAGAAGCGTTCGGATGATCAAGGTTTTATGAGATATTTGTTTAGTAGTATACATAGATAATGTTTGTTGTGTAATACGCAATAACAGTTGTTCCATAAAATCGTTTAACGTTATCTTTTGACTAAGTATTTTAAAACATTTATTTGAGTGTTGAACATTACTACTGTTCTTATAATTGTGCAAATTTATAGTCTTTCTATTTAATCTACTTGTAAATTATTTTTTATAAGCATACCTGAGATTATATATAATTGTACGTATTATATATACACGTTTCTTTTAATATATAAAACGAAAGTCCTCTTGTATAATAAGCTTAAATTTACAAGGATTTCATTTTGTCTACAGAAATAATTAAGTTCATAAAGTACCAACTTATTATTTTTTAGCGCCTTTATGTACAACTTAAAGTAATACGTAACCTTTTCAATATAAATAGTATTGTAATTACTAAACTTAGTAATATAAATAGTTCTGTTTCTTATCACATAGTCAGCCACTTATATGACTGATTTATTTAAGAACAGAAGAGGTAGAGGTGTAAAAGACACTAGTCGGAGTTATCTCCTCTGAGAGTAATGAATTTCACTATGCAGCCAGACCCTGTGGTGAATGAAGTGAAGGTGTCATTTGCAGGGTGGAAAGTGAGTGCTTTTCGGAGGGCCTGGCATGCTGATAAGCATACTCTTTCAACTTAGTGAGGAAGGCAGTTGTAAACCACCTTACTCCTCGTTTTTACTTAGTAAAACCTCTAGAGGTTCAAACCAGCCTTTCGGCTGTTGACCTAAACAACAACAACAACCTTTTCAAACCTTTATAACAAAATAAAACATTAAAAAAAATACAAAAAAAATTTATAAAAGGAAATCCATTATCAACTTTTACAAAATATACAATACGACATGACCATCCTGTTCGTCTGCCGGGTTCAGTACTTAAAAACAACAAAATAAACTGTTACTGATGTATAAAGCAAAAAAATTCTTATCTTTTAACATAACCTACTGATTATTACATCGGAATTATCATTATTTGTACGAATATATGATTAGCAACCAAGACAATGCAGAAAGTCTCATCTGTCTTCCCAGTTCAAAATGAATGGCCCCACATACCCGCACACACACGTACACATAAACAAATAAGCACACACGCAAATGCACACAAACTGTTTTTTTTTTAATTCCTAATATGTGTACGTTGCAATCTGTTCAATTCAGAACAATAAGAAACCCCCTTGACCCAATGAGATGAGGATGAAGTGTGTGACATGTTAATGATGTATAGTCTTGTACAGACTCAGGTCGACCATTCCTGAGAGAGTATGGTTAATTGAACCCGAACTAATAGTTCGGTGTACTTTAATAAAGTACACCGGCAACCACTGTCTAGTATTCAAATCCGTATAAAAGTAACTACCTTTACTAGGATTTGAACCAGGAATCTTCGTCTCCGACAGCTGATTTTGGCGACGACTTTACCTCTAGACCAACCCGGTGGGTTGAAACACACTTAAACTGTAATATATTGACTTCAATATGCATAAAATAAATAAATAAATTATTATATGTAATAATTATTTCATGTTAGTAAAAAAAAAAACAAATTATGGTTTCCTTTTTTTAGCTTTTACGACCTCATGAAATCTTTTAGTTCAATTTCTGGGCCACTGCATTCTGTGATCGGTTGTTCTTATCCTGAAGCGTGTAAATTGTTTTATTCTTGTTTCTTTCCTTTTCGCCCGCATCTTTTGAAGCGTTCCGATCTTTGGATATCCTCGTCCGAATACACTTGTACTCGTTTATCGTTTTGGGCTCAAATGTTATCATGTTAGTTTCAGTTAGCTCGTCGTATTTTCCAGATTTTGTAATCAGATCCTCCCTTGAAATTTTCAACTACTCTATGTCCTGTTGGAATTTCTCTATCTATTTCGGTTTTGTTGTTCTTTCCCAGTAAAATGTGATTATTTGGTTAGCAAGTCCGATGTTTTCTGCTTTATTTCCGTAAGAAATTCGTTACCGGGGTTGTTACAAGGCTACACTAGGTATACTAGATACACTAGGTAGGCCTATATCTAGTGTAGCCTTTGTTATTAACTTACATACTTCTTCATTTGAGATTATCCTCCACTGTTCTTTTGCTATGTTTTTCTTGTTTGTGCATTTTCTGACTATCCTCGTTTCTATCTTTTCGATCCGTTCTACTTCTCCAATATTATATGGCCCGAAGAGAATCTCACTGGCGTATTGTACTTCTGGGAGAATTACTGTAATTATGAGCCCCTTTATTAATTAATATCTTCTATTAATTTCTTTATTTTAACACCTCTCTAAAAACCTTACCAACTTATTCCAGTCTTTACCGTTAATCCATTCTGTTACCCGTTCTCTACCTAACACGTAGTTATCAAGCCATATTTTCCTGATAAATCTTAACACTAGAGCGACTCCTAAACCAACTTACTACTTTTTCAACCGTGCACTTTTATTTGCGGATGACGTGTGAATTGTGCAGGAGGCAGATGATCTTCAACGGGCGGTCCATGTGTTACACAAATTGTGTAAGGATTTTGGCTTAAAAATTTTCATTGATAAAATCAAAATAATGGCTTTTAAGGCCAACTATCCCGTTTGTTCAAAAATAGTTGTGGATAATACCGGTATGGAGAAAGTATCTCACTTTGGTTATTTAGGGTGTGATGTGGATTTGATTCTGATTTGGATATAAAGCAGAAATTGAACCAATTCCAGAGGATATGCGGGACTATTAGCAGAACTTAGGGTAATAGAGCGAGAAAGGTCACAAAACGTAAGTTATATAAAGTTATGCCAGCTCCAGTTTTTCTGTACGGCAGTGAGGTATGGACAACAACAAAAACCTAAGAGCGGAGTCCAGACGGCAGATATGAGATTTTTGCGAAGATCTAAGGGGTGTACACGCTGGGAAAAAATAATGAATGGCCAGAATTGGTCAGAGCTGAAATTTACGTAGGTAAATACGTCAGAATGAGTATTTACAACTTGAACAATAAGGTAAAGGATTATCGCCAAAGTTGGAGACAGCACAATGCAAGGATGTCAGATCACAGGATACCTAAGCAGGCGCGCTGTTATGGTCCAGAAGGTAAAAGGGATATCGGTAGACCTAGGAAAAGAGAGATAGATGATATAGTATGTGAGTTCGGAACAGGTGCGGCCTAATCCTTGGTTGGAAGAAGAAAAAGAAGAAAACTTTTGAATGACTTTAAAACTTATTGAACATTTCCTTCTGACAGTCCAACAGCTGTTTACGGAATATATTGTTGTTATTACTGGTGCTAAGAATAATAAATTAGAAAAGCAACCACATGCATGTCTTTACCTTCAATCGCATGCACTTAGGTTATTACTCCATTATAAAGTAATGCAGATCAAATCAGTCATAAAGGAAACTGTTAGTTAATTTTTTATTTGTGAACTTTCAATGCAATTACCTTCCCGTTTTATTTGCCGTTGTGCTTTTCGCACATGTTTATTATTTTTTCACAATTACGCTTAGTTAATGGGGCAATAGCTGTATCGTGCCGGTTAGGGTTGGCGTTAATTCAATGGGTTGTTTAGAAAAATTATAGTTTCGGAAGTAACACATTGTTTAATATGTAAATTAACGTTTTAAAAATTACGTACTTCCGTGGTTACGATAGGGTTGTAAATTACTCTTGTGTTTATTGTTTTAAATCTGTTTAAAAGTGTTTTTTATTTTTTTTAAAGTGTTTTTACAATTTTTTATTAATATGTAAACTTTAACATTTTTTGAAGAACTTTTTGCTTTTTATATTTTCAACTTTCTTTTACCATAGAATCGCACCTTCCTTCCGTTTGTTTATTTTGGTTTTTATACTTTTTGTGAAAGATCTGTGCCGTGTTGGCCTAATCTCCTTTTGATAAGAATCAGGTGTGTTTTTCAATTTGTAACGTTATTATTAGGTTATTAGCGACTACATTTAGTAATGTAACTGTAACGGTGGATTTTGATTTGTGATAATTTCAGGACCATAGCCGGGAATCGAACCCTGGATCCTTCGCGTTGTTAGGATAGCGCGCTACCACTACGCTACGGAGGCGGTCAATTTTTTTAATTTAAAAGGCGCATCTTCTTTGGTTAATTAATATGGGTTACGGTACATAATTGGTGGGTTATAATATGTTTTAATTCCAGATCTTAGCCGGGAATCAAACCCAAGACCTTCCGCTGTGCAATGTACAGCCCAGTCAAGCGCTCTAGCCACTGAGTCATGCTGGTGGTCATTCCAATTTTTTAATGTGTATTTTAGGTCATCAGCTAAAAGGCTGGTTTAAATTTCTACGTAAAACGAGGAGTGAGGTGGTTTACAATACCATCCCCACTGAGTAGAAAAGTGTGCTTATCAGCATGCCGGGCCCTCCGAAAAGCATCTACTTTCCACCCTGAAAATGACACCTTCACTTCATTTATAAATTTTTATACCACAGGGTCTGGCTGTATAATGAAAATCATTACTTTCAGAGGAAATAACTGTGACTAGTGTCTTTTACACCTCTACCTCTTCTGTTCTTTAATGCTTCAGTCATATTATTGGCTGATCAAGTGATAAGAAACATAACTATTTTTTTAGCCTTGGTACTAGTAGATCGAGCGTAAATAATTTAACACTTCACCTGCCTGTTTTTAATGTGGCTTCCTTAAACTACATATCCGACAGTTTAGACCATTTGTTCAAAATTTAAAAAATTCTACCACAACATTGGTCGATTAATATTTCATGTAAATACATTTTTGTACTATTTTTTTTACGCTGAATAAAACGATACTTAGCTTGTGTTGAACGATTGAACGGTTACCGCGATAGCAAGTGCTGAGAATCCTGGGTCTTTTTGTCTTCCAACCTCGATATGGCAATTTAAAATATCATAAAATATATAGAACTGTTATTGATCAATGGAGAATAAAATGAGCTAAATGTTGATGTAAAGTATGTTGAAATACGACTTATCGTTTTTGAGATGCAAGGGTTCAAACTCGGGTATATAATTATGAAACTGATGAAGATTATTTTGTGTACGAGAAATACTATGTACTCGTCCAAATTGTATTATGTACAAAGAAATAAGAATTTAGAAAAACCCCGTTATTTTAAAAAAAATTGTTTTGTAAATTATGTGTCTTGACTTTTTTTAATGTGTAAAAAATGGGTAATGTAATATTTTTTGTCAAGGTATATCCATTAACGAAATTACTTAAGACATTATAAATTTATCCCATTATGTTTATGTTTAAAAGGAAATGAGTCAACTGAAATTATACGGTAGAAAACATGTGCAGTACAGCAGGATGGATCATTCCACTGATTGTTTCCTGTTACTTTATTATATTTTTCTTTCAATGTTAACCCTGTATTAAACTTAGTTGAGAATTTATCATTCCTTGAGCAATTTTCCTTGTGAGATTTTAAACATTACAATAAAAATGAAATTACATTACTATAATTTGAGTTTTTATGAACATATTATAAAAAATTCTATTATAATTTCATTTTACTTTTGTAATCGTCCAGGTGTATTGTAGCAACCTACCTTAACTTGTTCAATATTTACGTCAATTTTAATTAGGTACTAATTTTGTTTTTTTAACAATACAAGGTATGACTATTAAATTACGAGACTGACGTAAAAAATGTTATTTTTATTTTATACATAATCACTTATTGTCACCTTTAACATACACTCCTTCTCTATCCCTACAACACTCCATGCGAATTTTCCATTGTTGGAAACAGTGCTGGAAGTCATCTTCTGTCAGTTTCTTCAGGACACGTGCCGCTTCCTCTTTTACAGCTTCCACAGACTCAAATCTTGTCCCTTTTAATGCAGATTTCACTTTAGGGAACAGGTAGAAGATAATAACATGTGATAGAACGTGGTTTTTTACTTATGACCTGGACACGAAGCGCCAATCCAAGCATTGGAAGAGCCGAACTTCACCGAGAGCCAAAAAAGCTCGAATGAGCATGTCAAAATTAAAGGAATGATGATTGTTTTTTTTATATAGATGGGATTGTGTACCTTCACTGGGTTCCTGAAAGTCAAACAATTAATCAATATTACTACCTTGAGGTACTTTCTAAACTACGTCAAAGAGTAAGGAAAAAACGCCCCGAAATGTGGAAGGACAAATCATGGGTTCTCCACCAAGACAATGCGCCAGCTCATTCCGCGTTATCTGTCAAGAGGTTCCTAGCCAAGTACAGCGTCTCAGTTTTAGAACATCCACCTTATTCACTAGATCTTGCACCATGTGACCTATTCCCTAAGGTGAAATCTGCATTAAAAGGGACAAGATTTGAGTCTGTGGAAGCGTTAAAGAGAAAGCGGCACGTGTCCTGAAGGAGCTGGCAGAAGATGACTTCCAGGACTGTTTTCAACTATGTAAAATTCGCATGGAGCGTTGTAGGGATAGAGAATGAGTGTATATTGAAGGTGACAATAAGTGATTATGTATAAAATTAAAATTAAATTTTTTACAACGTCAGTCTCGTTATTTAATAACCACACCTCGTATATATATTTTTTCGGTTTAATGTCAGACCAATTTGCAATTACTGCTAATTATTATTTTTAACAATGGTTTAATTGGTTATCAAGGTAGCGCTTATAAAATCGAATACAGTTTCTGGTTTTTTGAAGTGACAATAGAAAGTGTAATAACTCACTTTGCTTTGAGTTTCTTATTACAGTTGTCTCAAGTTATGAAGATAATAACTTTTCTCTTGAGGGATATTAAAACATTTTTTAAACAATTTCCCAGTTTGAAATTTAAAATTTCCCTCTGAAATTTTTTAAATTGTTTTTATTACATGTTATAATTTATTGTTATTTTTGGAATTCATAGTATGTTACATAAAAAATATGTTAATAAGAAGTTTATTTATCTCGCTAAAAGTATTAGTCTCTCGACTGGTTTGATGTAGTTCTCCAAGCTGTTGGATCTTGCGCAAGTCGTTTCATATCTACGTACCCGTAACACCCTACATTTTCTGTAATTTTCTTTGAATATTTTAACTTTTGCCTCCCCCTACAATTCACTCCCTCAATATTTCCCTACACTATTGATAGACCAATACCTGAATGGCTTAAGATATGCCCAACTAGCCTATCCCTTCTTCTGGTAAGTTGTTTCCATATACTTTTGTCGTCCAATCCTTTTAGAACCTCCAAATTACTTATTTTGTCCACCCACCTAATCTTTAACAGTTTCCTATAACGCCACATTTCAAAAGCTTCTATCCTCTTCCTTTCTACAGCACCGATCACCCACGTTTCACTGCCGTATAAAAATAAATACACTCAATTTTTCCTAATCTGTAAATCAAATTTTTGTAGTCAGTTTATTTATTTATTTAATAATAAAGTTTTCAGAACGATTTAAACTATATTTTACATTGGTAACTACAAATCTTGTATTACGCGGTATAAATAAATCGATTACTACTTTAAACAGCTGATATAGTAATTTACAAATTTACAATTTATGAAAAAATCCCTCTAACGATGAGGAAACAGTATAATAAATTTACAAAAAATTTCCCTCTTTAATCACTTCATACGTTCTTTATTTAAACAATACTGTCGTA
Organism: Catonia carolina; assembly: GCA_035578175.1. NCBI lineage: Eukaryota > Metazoa > Arthropoda > Insecta > Hemiptera > Achilidae > Catonia > Catonia carolina. Next base: position 338,423,049 of record JAQMRL010000001.1, on the reverse strand, counting down.
ATAAATTTAGCCTACTGTACTTATATTGCAAAGACGTTTATTGTTTTTATGAGGTAATCTCTGAAACTATCCAACCGATTTCAAAAATCGGTTGTTGGAAAGCTTAACAGCTTCCTAAATAACACAGGCATTACGTAATTTTTAAATCTGAACAAAACTATGATTGGTAAAATGAAGTCATCTGTTTTTATTACTTTCGAGTACGGTCAATTCTTTTATCTATCTATCCTATAGTATACAATGTATTGTTTTGTGCAGGTATCAGGTACGGTACGGTACTGATCAACCCTTCTTTCCCTTTTTTCAAAATTTAAAAAATTATTTACGGAATAGATAAATGTCACATCCAAATTCTGCATAAGTTATGTAAATCTTCCAACAATCAAAGAGATCGTAGCATTTTTTCTTCTTCTGCCTTTCAAGGATTAGGCATCTTTGCCTGTTCCGAACCTCTCAAATCTGCCCATATCTTTTTCGGGCGTCCTCGTTCTGTCCTGCCCTCCGGCTTATAGCCCAGTGTCTGCTTAGGTATCCTATCCTCCCTCATTCTGTTTACATGGTTTAACCACTGAATTCTGTTCTGAGATACTTTGTCGTTTATAGAGAAGATGTTAAGTGCTTTCCTTATCTCGCTATTCCTGTAACGATCTTCTCTACTACACCCATACGTCTGTCGAAGAAATTTCATTTCAGATGCTTGCAATCTACTCTTCTCTCGCTTTGATAGCACCCAAGTTTCACTGCCGAAGTGTAGGGTCGGCACTGCTAATGTTTTATAAAATCTCATCCTCGTGTTTTTGCTGGTGCTATTTTTTAAAGTGCGGTGGTTAGTTCCGCATATTTGCTGAAATCGGTGAATCTTATTGTAAGCATCTTTATACTGTTGGTATGTAATGTTGCAACCTAGATACTGAAAGTGGGATATCTATTCCAAAATATTATTATCCATACCAATTTTGCTTCTGACTGGCTCCTTCCACCTGAATGCCATTACCTTTGTCTTCTTCGTCGAAACTGTCAACTTATATTCTTTGCAGAGTTTGTTCAACATGAAAAGTGCTCTTTGCAGGTCATACTCATTCTCCTGTAGCACTATCAGGTCTACGGCAAATAATAGGCAGTTTACAACCCTTTCTTCTCTGGGGACATTTTAAAAATAGCGCTATAACCGATATAGCTTTCTAACCGATGTTGACTGTAATATTATGTAGTAGAATTACATGACGATGTGTGAACCAAGAGAATGAACTACTGTAGCTATGAAATAGCATATTTCAGTAGCAGTCGAATTTCATTTCTCAAATCTATAGAAGATATAGATCAGATGTAATGACAAACTTTTTCTACTTTGTAGAAGTATATTTTTCAACTATTTCTGTAACTTATCTTTTCGATAATAAATTGTAAAAAAATAAATCACTGTGTACGCAATAAATTTCTTTAGAGATGTCTATAATGTATATTCGTGCCAATCGTGTACAAATAAACGTACATTCAATTTGACCGTATTTGCATTTAAATAATTCAATTCAACCACATATAAAAACTAGCTAATTTGTACTTCGTTAAAAAATGTACAATCATTGATTTTTCGTGTTGAGTGAGTTATAGGAAAGTTTTGTGGAATTTCTGAATAGAGACGTTTTAATCCAATTTCGTTTATTTTTTGTGTTGTTTGGAGGAAGTGTAGCGTTCCGTTTATCTATTTGATAGTTTTCAGACCGTTGCGTATCTGTCAAAACAGAAAGTCATTTTTTGTCTAAAGAGAACATTTTAGTTTGTACTTTTGGTGATACTACTCTTATCTGTTATTTCTTTAACTAATAACGAACTTATAAGAAAACAATGAAATTTATGTTTCAACTTTTTTGTTTTATCAGTGAACTTGATATAATAATAACAATAGTAAAATAACATTGTACTTTGGTCTTTTGGTTGTAAAAAATTTCTATTCTTTTATTTTAAACTTAGAGCTGTACAATTTTATATAACTATTAAATGTAGATTTAATATAGACTTTTAAATGGATGTCTGACGATCTATAGATTTACAAAAAAAAATTAGTTTCAAACGTATTATAATATTCTGATGATGGTGGATCCACCGAAACCCGTGTAAGTAATAAATAGAAGGAAATCAAGGCAGCTTAAAAAAGGGTAGTTAAATTCTTTGTATAACTTAATTATATGAAGTAGAACTATTAAATGGATAAATACAAAAGTTGCCGCAAAGGAAAAAATAAATATGATTAAAGTTTGTGATACACTTCAAAAATCAGAGATTGTATTATTAAGAAATATAATTTATTCTTGGCTCCCTCGTGGCCCAGTAGGTAGTACGCTACGCTGCAAAGCGGGGAGGTTCTGGGTTCTTTCCCTACTAAGGTCTCGACATTATGCCAAAAATCAATGTTTCATACCCCAAAAATTCGCTAATAACCAAGATTTTGATGCGACTTAAAAAAAACCAAACAAAAATTATCTACTTTTCTTGTTGAACCTCTAGAGGTTTTACTAAGTAAAACGAGGAGTGAGGTGGTTTACCTTGCTTATTGAGTGGAAAAGTTTATCAGCATTTCAGGCTCTCTGAAAATTATCTATCTACTTTCCATCCTTCAAATGTCATCGTCACTTCATTCACCACAGGGTCTGGCTATATACTGAAATTTATTACTCTCAGAGGAGATAACGCTTAGTGTCTTTTACACCTTTATCTTTTCTGTTCTTAAATACTTTAATCATATAATTGGCTGACCATGTGATAAGAAACAGAACTATTTTTTGTAGCCTTGGAACTAGCAGATTGTGTGCAAATAATTGTAACACTCCTTTTTCCAGTTATGGAAATTTACTGTATCTTATAACATGTAAATTCAGTTTCCTCAGATCGTATTTCTCTTCTTCTATTAGTGATTCATAATGATGACAATAAAATTCCGTTTTCTCAATTTAGTTTATTTGTATAGTCGTGATTACATAACATGTATAATTGTGTGAGAAAGTAAACGCTTTAAGTTGAGTTTACCGTCAAGCGCAGCGAGATAGTTGTTGCTAGTAATGTGTATTATTTTACGTGACAATAAAGTGCATTATTTATTTATTTATCAGGAAGTTAGAGAATTATTCATGAGTGAGTGAATCAGTTAGGGCTTTTGTACTTTTATAATGTAAATAAAGAAGAAAAATTAAAAAGATAAAGGAATTAGCGGCTCAGAATAATTTTAAGTCCTACAAAAATCAATGTATGGTAAAATTTCAAACAGTTGAAGTTTCATTCGGATAATATGAAATGTAGGGCAATTGGTTGCAGGATAAAAATACTTTAAAATTCATGACTTTAGACTAGTATTTTATTTCCAATTGCTTGAACTTCTAGTATTGAGAAAGAACAGTTTCATAACCCGTCCTAGGAAATTGAAACATCTTGTACTGCCATTATGATAACGGACTTGGTTCCTCTGTAGTCCTTTCTTGGTCATTATTAGTAACAACATTATTTTTTCTCCACCATTATTTTTTTATCATTTTTTTACTCTAAGGTATGCCTATTATTATTTCTATGATCGATTCGTAACTTGCTCTCGTCAATAACCAATGAGTGTTCTTGATTTCTTTGTGGTTACGTAGATCTTGTACAGATTTCTGATGTTCATTTCAAACATTTTTTTTTCAATGTTTGTTTTTATTTACAGGTAAAGTTGATTCAAATTTATTGGAACATTTAAAATTAATTCATTTCTTAGATTAACTGTGTTTTTATTTACAGGTAAAGTTGATTCAAACATTTTTTTTTTCAATGTTTCCAGAGCTACAATATTATAAAAATCGGCTGGAAAAATGCATAATTATTTATCCATAAATTTTCAAGCATTTGATTTCGACCACGTAATCCTTAGAGATATAAAGGAGATAGCACCACTGAAACAGTATTACCTATTATTGGGCTGGCGGCCGTTGGTATAGTGGTCAGCGCAATATTGACTTCTATCTCAGGGGTCCCGGGTTCGATTCCTACTCAGATGTGGCATTTTTTTCATCACTCATTTTTATCTATCACTCTTCACTGTCTGCATTAGCCTTAATTAATGCACGTAACAGTTGGACATAAAACTAAAGAAAATATTATTTTGTATTATTTCGGTACCTTCCTATGAAAATATTATTTTTAAAAACTGTCATTAGTAATCTTAATTGCTCATTATAGGCAGGTGTAGTGTTAAATTATTTTCACTCGATCTACTTGTCCCAGGGCTACAAAAAATAGTTCTATTTTTTATCACTTGGTCAGTCAATCGTATGACTGAAGCATTTAAGAACAAAAGAGATAGAGGTGTAAAATACACCAGTCGAGAGTTATCTCCTCTGAGAGTAATGAATTTCATTATACAGCCAGACCCTCTGGTGAATGCAGTGAAGGTCATTTGCAGGGTGGATGGTAGATGCTTTTCAGAGTGCCTGGCATGATGATAAGCATACTTTTCCACTCAGTGAGGAAGGTAAACCATCTCACTCCTCGTTTTACTTAGTAAAGCCTCTAGAGATTCAAACCAGTTTTTCGGCTGATCACCTTATCAACACAATATTCTTAGTGATATCTATAAATTTAAAGTGTGGAGCGTGATTTGGAAACCTGGGAACTCTGGAGTTATCAATAACCATGCAGGCGCATTCGATAGCTATATTAAAATTGAGTTCATATCAATCTGTTAAGTTTAAATTAATTATTTTTCTCTATTCTTGTGCCACCTTTAGAAATTATAATGTAGTTTTTCTGAAGTTTAAGTGTTAACAGATTCAATTTATTAGATATCTGAAATTAACTTATCAGTAGTCATTAATAACTAATTTTAAATCCTTTGTTCTCTTACTTTCACAATGCATGACCATTATTATTCTGTATAATACAGTAACATATTCAGTCGTATGTTAAACTGAATGTACGCTTTTGTAATAAAGAGGTGATGTGTGTTACGAATATCGGATTTAAGTATTCCGGAGAGTGATATTTTGGTAAAATTTTTAAAATAAAAAAATACTTCACCCTTCTTCGTTCTAATTTTTCTAAAATTAGTATTTTTAAATTAATTTATCTTGAAGATGACAACCTATATATACGAATTTAATTTAATTACTAATTAATACTGTACCTAATTAAAATTCATTTTAACTTCAGTATTTTATGTTAAGCTATCAAATATTTACATCCCTAAAGTTGTAGCAGAAGTTAAACGGGCGGAACCAATAATTTAACGTCAAGGAGTTCCAGTGCTTAAGGATCGTTCATTTTATTCAAATACAAACCCAAATGTATGTTAAAATTGAATTTAATCTTGTTGTTCAGATCGTAACTTGTTTTTTTAAATAGAAAATCATGTTTCTGTAAGCGAAACTGTTTGTATATGTGAACAAAAGTAACCACATACGGTTTTTTAGTACTTATATATAATGTATGCATAGATGAAAAACCATGGAAAACAGTATTACTTATTCCGGCTTAAATTATTGTAGATTTGTCTACAAATAAGCGTGCTGCTATGGTTAGCCGTTTAAAGTCGTTAATTATCCGTTGAAAATTGACCAATTGCAGTAATTTACTTACAGTTTTCCGCTAAATTATAATATCAGCTGTTACAGATAATTATTTAAAAAAAGCAATTAATTTTTATTTTTTTTATGAAATATTGTATCGTCTCTAATTTCAGTTATTTATGGTTTGTAAATTAAGTATAATAATTATTAATGCTATTGCTTGCTCATTTAATTTGTTTTACTTTATTTTTTTAAGTACAGTAGTTAACTTTTTTCTTTTTTTTTATCCGAGGCGGCGAGAAAAACTCATGTTCACTCCCTCACGATAGGGAAAGTAGTGTTGGACTCAATTGAGGCGTCCTCGTCCAGCCCCGAGGAGGCCGTAACCACCTACCAATTAAAAACCCACCACCTGGCCACTTGATCCGACATCAGCAAAGAACCCTCCACCTCCCTCGAAACTGTTTACATAATACTACAAGGGAAATGTCGGGTTAAAAAATTTACACACTATCAGCGGGGCGTGGAAGGGAACCGTAGCCTAATTCCTCTCTCGCTGTCACTGACCAACACTCACTCTCTCACTCTCATTTATCTCTTTTATCACCAGCTGAGGAAATTAGTGTGCCTACTTTATGAGATCGGGACAGGATTGATTTACTGTGGAAGAGGGCGATCCCGCTGATCTCCAGATGTCTCCTCCCCCTGCAGTCTCCCGATCACCCTCTCTGCAAACTGAGCGACAAACTTCCAGCTCTCCACATCCCGCAGCACCGCTGCCCCTACTCTCTTTCTGAGATTTACTGTGCAACGCCTATCTTCTCAGATGTCTCCATTCTTTCGAGGCCGAAATAGGGACATCTTTCAAAAATATACGCCAATGACTCCTCCTCTTCACTGTTGCACAGTCGACATTTCGGCACTTCATTAAGTTTGAGCCTCGTCAAACGTAGTGCTTGTAGTGTTACAGAACTGTATCTACGGAGGCAGCCCTGGTAATTTCGAGGATGCCTCCATGGATATAGTGGCGTGCGGGAGGGAAGAGCAGCGAGCTGGTGCTGATAAAGAGGAATGTTGGAATCGATTACTCAGCAGATGGCAGAGGAGATGGAGCGAAGCAAGGGTCGGGGAGTGAACAAGGGACAAGGAGGTTCATTCTAAATGTCGAGGTGTGGATAAGGAGGACATTTGGTGATACCACCCACGAACTGATTCAGTTGTTAACAGGGCATGATTGCTTTGGGGCATATTTGACAGTATTTAAGTAGTTGGTCATTAGTGACGATTGTTTGCTATGAAATGATTGATTTTAATTTACTAAGAACTACCACGGATTGGGTGAGGGGATTTTATAGCTAGCGTCAGAGAGATGCATTAAATTGATTGGTTCATTGTTTCCCCGGTTTTACTCCTAACTTCACTGTTTTTAGGCATCGCTTTAAGAATACTATTACCGATTTTCAGTATTACAGCTCTGTGCGAAGATACAGAAATAATAAATTATTACTTTGGAATAAGTGGGGGCGTGGAATAAGAAGAAATGGTTGGATACTGAAGGTACTTAAAGAATTTCCTTATTTAGAGTCTTTTTTCTAACAGACGAAAAATTGAAAAATGGTTCTTAAAGGATGCAGAAAGTAAGTTGTTTCTTCTAAAGTATGAGAACCATCCTTAAACCAAGAAGTTCTTATGTATTGTAAGACAAGTATGTATAATGGACATTTATGCTAATACTTACTTATGTAGCAGAAAAATAGATAGGTGGAAGGAAGGCGAGAGTAGAATGGAAGCTGCAGAAATGAAATTCAAGGAGAGTATGCTAGGCAAGATGAGAAGATATAAAATAACAAATTCTGTAATTATTTGTGTATTGAAAATTATTAGGCTGCCCGTAACAGACAGGTGGAGTGTCAAATTATTTACACTCAATCTGTTAGTTGCAGGGCTAAAATAAAAAGTTCTGTTTCTTTTTATGTGGTCAGCCAATTAAATGACTAAACCATTTAAGAACAGAAGAGGTAGAGGTTTGAAAGACACTAATCACAGTTATCTCCTCTGAAAGTAATGAATTTTATTATACAGCCAGACGCTGTGGTGAATAAAGTGAAGGTGTCATTTGCAGAGTGGAAAATATGTGCTTTTCAGAGGCCCGGGCATGCTGATAAGCATACTTTTCCACTCAGTGATGATGGCAATTGTAAACCACCTCACTCCTCGGTTTACTAAGTAACCTCTACAGGTTCAAACCAGCCTTTCGGCTGATGACCTAAACAACACAATATATTAAAAGGGTATACTGCCAAAAAGGATGTTAAACAGATTATTTACATTGACAAGAGAAGGTCGTGTGTGTTTCACACCAGATTTTTCATTTAGATCATTTTTATAAATTATTTAAGTATACATTAGTAAGTAACAAATAAGCCAAATGTTACAGCAGATTCATTTTCAGAATTTGGTGTTTTCTTTTTTGTCATTGAATTCAAGTGGAAAGTTATAATGCTTGTATGTCTATCATAGAAGTTGTAAAGTGAAAAGTTGAACGGGAATGTTATATTGTAGAGAACAATACTGTAAAGTTTAAAGAGCTCTACCACGAAAGTACAAGTTATAAATAATATTACTACCTACATATTTTTCATGTTTCAACAGCAATACTTTAAATTATTTTTATTGTATGAGGTTTTTAATTTAGTAGTTATATGTGTGTGGTTATGAAGACAGTTATTATTTTCCTGAAGAATTTTACTTAAGAAAAGAGCATAGATATTTCGTTATGCTAAAGCCGTACAATATTTTATCCTTTCCTGTAACCTAAAAAATTGTGAAGTACAGTGTAGTCTTCTTCTTCTTCTTCTTCTTCTTCTTCTTCTTCTTCTTCTTACTATCAAGGATTAGGCATAAGCCTGTTACGAACTCACGAACCATCCTGTACTTCTACACAAACACGAGATATTCCAACCCGTACATCTCGAATACTGCCATCTTCTTCGAGGTCTTCCTACTTCCTTCTTTCAACTGGAAGAAGACAAAATATGTAATATTCGATTAAAGTATAGTGTATTTCATCTAATATTACATAGTTTGTTAGTCAGGTGACCGTTATCTTTTTATAGATTATTGGTATAATGGTCTTCGTTTCTGGGAAGGATAGTTTCATACTTTTTCTCGAATTTTATCAATTTTTGTATTCCTTTCATTCGGTATCGCTATGCACGAGCAATTCGATTATTATTTATTATTATGTTACCGGAGTCATTTTAAATATCGAATTAATAGAGGCTTGTATCTTTTTCCCCGCATTGACCACTGTGGGTTACTTTATAACTCTTTTGATCGCCCCATGGTGTAATGTAGTGGTCAGCGTAACAGGCTTCTAAGCCAGGGGTCCCGGGTTCGATTACTTGTTAGGCGGTATTTTATTATCACTCATTTTCATCAGTCACCCTTTTCATCGTCTGCATTAGCAACAATTTCAAAACAGTCGAATGTCTGTTTTGAACAGTCACGGGGTTTCTTTATTATTTGCCAATAAGATCATTCTTTCAGAGTGTGCCTCTTTTCTTTCTATAGTTCGTGGTGTGCTAGATTTTGTTGTTGTAGGTCATATTTTTTGTGATCTGAATTTCTTATTTCCGTTATTTTTTTCTAAATTTATTTCTATCAGTCCTATTTTCCCTTATTGACTTCTCTGACAAGTAATTTTGTATTTTTCAATCACGTATATTGGTTTTTATCATCTTGCAGGAAGTTATTGACCATTTTGTATTCTAGGCTATCATAAATTCCTGGAATGTCTCTATAAAATGTCTCCTTTTCCTGATGGTGGTTGAGAGATTTCCTGATATGCTTACAATTCCTTGGCTTGTTTCGATCTCCACTCTCCTTAGCTTGCATCTTTTGTATTGTAATTTTTTATCGTAATTTGTGTACGTACGTTGCAATCTGTTCAATTAAAGAACAATCAGAAACTCCATGACCCAATGAGATGAAGATGATGTGTATGACGTGTAAATGAGGTGTAGTCTTGAACAGACCCAGGCCGACTATTCCTGAGAGATTATGGTTAATTGAACCCCAACCATCAAAGTACACCGATAACCACTAACTAGTATTCAAATGTGTGTGAAAGTACTGACTACCTTTACTAGGATTTGAACCAGGAACATTCTGCTCCGAAAATCAACTGTTAAACAGCTGACTCGAAGCGACGACTTTACCTAAGGTGAAGGTTTTAATAAAGTTTTCTAAAACTACAAATTTGACTTAGTATCTTATTTTATTATTTTTATTTTGATCAATCTTGAATTTGTAAACTACTGTTTTTTTAATAAAAAAATAATGTTAATAGTATCCTGCAATTATCTTGTAATTTCAGGAAGTAATTATAGTACGTGTAAAGAAAGGGGTTTCTACTTTTTGTAATATGTTAAAAATAGCATTCTGGAGTCCTTTTCCGCTAATTCATTAATTTCGATTGGTAGTACAGTTTAGCAAAGATAAAGAGCTAATACATATCATAAATTACAAATTTAGTGCTTTGAATTGTGCATTGGTTATGAAAATCTATTTACGTGAAATTGTATTTTCCCCTAGCACTGAAAGTCAATAGGAAATCAAAGGAAATTTGAATCTCCTGTTATTTGTTGACATTTACTCTCCTTCCGTTGACATTTACGCTTCTCTTCAATACGGACCAAATGAATATTATCTCGTGTTTCAGCGATATATCCTACAATTAATAAATTTTTATGCTTAGGCCTACATTCGGATGGCGGGCTCGAACGAACGCGGCGCAAGCGGGCCAGTATTTAGTTATGGGTATTTAATTAATTTTTGAAAGATGATTAAAACCGACATTTAACCTCACTAGTTATATTTTCTAGAGTTCTTACACAGAAGCTAATGTTTTAAAAACTAATGTAAATAAGTTAATGTTTGTGTGTGGGTACGTGTCATCAACTTAATTTTTCTATTGCGTCCATTAAACGAAATAAAAAAGGCAACCGAAAATTCTTCAATGTAACTGAACACAAGAACAAAAATAAACATACTATGTCAAATATATAAAGCGATCTAAAAATATTAGAAATAAATAACAGACAAAATGAAATTGAAATTTTGGAGGAAGTATTATATTTATGTGAATACGGTAATCGGAAAAATAATGAACATACAAGTTAAATATGACAACCAACTGATTAAGTTGGCAAGACTGTTTTAGAAATAAGAAACGACTATTCCTAAGAACTTTAAAAAATTTTGATAGTAAAATTGTTTTTAAATTACTGAAGATGTGTACGAGATAACACGAAAGCGCTTTAAACATTGGTAAGGGTTTACTGTTATCGTATTCTGATGGTTTAGAAATGTATACTACAGTGCAGCGTCAGTTATCCGAACTAATTTGGACCAGATCGGTTCTCATAATCAAGTAGTTGGGATAATGAAATACGCGAATACTGTAATTTGATACACTGTACCGTAACAGTGTAATATAACCTTAAATATATTATAGGTTAAAAAAGGCTAACGTAAACTTAAGTTAAAACACACGTAGAGTATAAAAACAAACGAAAAAAACATAATTTCAAAACTGAATAAATTAACGAAATAAACTACGTTAGGAAATATTTTTTAACGCATTTCCACTTACTATACATTAAGTAATTTTAAAAAACTTGAATTTTCTTTTGAGCTAAAATTTAACTTCTTTTTGCAGCAGCAATAAATTCAGGCTGTTTTTCGCAACCATAGTATTGCAATTTCTAGGGCAGAAAACGCTTCTGCATGAATATGTATTTTTTTCAACAATAGTGGTTCGGATAATTGACGCTCCTGTGTATTTCAATTTTAAATAATACGTCTGTTGTTAATACCTGCATAGGATGTTTGGTAAAATAAACGAAATAAATGTTTATAGAGCATATTAGACAACAGGTTTATGCATATTACATTGCCGGTATTGCTACCTAATGACTGTATTAACATATTACCTTGGTCTGGTTAAAATCATCACCGAATTGATTTTTCCTTCTAATTTAGTATCAAAATTTGAAACTTTAATTTTGTTCGTGCGTTTTTCTTTAATATCTTAATCAATTGCTTACTTTTATCTCATCTTGCTTGGTTACAAAAATCGGGAATTTATGTTAAAAAATTGAATTATAAACGATTCTTTGTTTTTACATTACGGTGATTTTCATTAAATCTTTTATCCATTGTCTCTCGTACTTTATTGAATCGTTTTCGATTATTTTTTGATCTGGTATCGTACTTTGTGTTCAGTTTCTAAATTATTCTATTGTAGTTCAATAACTTTTCATGTGATGTTACATCTTAGTATTGCTGGCTAACCTACTAACATGTAACATGAAATTAAGTATGGTGTTATCAAAAAATTCTTTCTGGTTGTCAAAATTCCGTGATTGTGTTTGTTACTCATGTGAAAATGTATACTATATTAGGGCGACCATTGTAATGGTTGGATTTTGTGTTTGACGGAAAGATGCATTCACTGTTGTCGTGGTCGTTCCTCTCCAGTGAACAAGAACTACTTAAACGTAAAAGACAGAGGCTGTACGCTTGCTTGTTCCTATCCTTTTAACCGCACAATAATCGAATAACCATCCATCCCTCTTGCTTTGCTTTGTTGTGCTTTCACTGGAACTGGTTCTATCATCCCTGCTTTTCGTCATTGAAGACATTACATTCTGAATCTTTTGATGTTTCGATATTCACATTTTTTACGCCTAATATTCTTAATAATACAAATCTCTAGTTGGTAGATTTTTTGCTCTGATGTCGTTGATAGCTGAAAAGTATTAAAATTATGTGAATTTTCTCGAAAAGTTTTGGCCTTAAATAAATTTTGTTATTTGTACTATGAAATTTGACTTTTTTATCACAGCATTTGACGTTAGTTGGTATGTGATAGTAGATTAATACTTACGTACAGTCCATCAAAATAGCATGATAGTATTTCTTAAATGGAATAAAGAACAGAGGAAATTTTGTAATGTGCTCATGCTTACCACTTAGAGATTTTTTTGTTAACTTACCCTGTTAGTGAATGAAAGTGTTTTAAAAAATAAATTAATATTGGAAAAGAAAAAAATAATGATTTTTTCAATAACACACGGTAAATAGAAATAAAATTTATTACTTAAACTGAACAAAAGTACTAATTTAAACAATAAATGAAATAATTTTTATCTAATTTAGTTTTAAACTGTGACTTTATAATTAATCACGTCTTGTGTATTGAATCCATGGGTTACTGAATCCTACAGTAACAAATTCCTGTAAAATAATTATGACGAAAATTTCATTATGATTTTCAAAATTGCAAAACAACGATTTATATTATATTTTGTAAGAATAATTAAAAGGGAAATTTTACTTTTGAAAAAGGACTTTTTATTCAGAAAAGTTACCACCGTTCAGAGACTTACTACCATGCTATTTCGGATGAACTGTACAAGTTATGTACAATCGAACATTTTTTAGAGGTGATAACTTGATAAGTTAGATTTTCATAAATACAAGTGATTCTGGTGTTTTTCTGTTGAATGATCACATTATCTGTTTTTTTTGTATACATATCCTGAACCTTATAGTACAGTTGAAGTATTTTTTTGATGTTAATAAGGAGTTTCTATCTGGTAATAAATAATACGATGATTGTAGCCATGCAAATTGACTTTAGGAGAAAAAGTTGTTAGATCTCATTGTTGGACAACTTGAGGAATGAAGCAATCTGGAAAAAGGTAAGAAGACCAAACAGTGTGTTAGATGAAATAGAAAAAATACGGTTGTGGTATAGCCACCTGCGTCGGATTAATGTAGGCAGGTGGTCCACGTTATATGGAACTGAACTCCAAGGGAGAGATGGGAAAGAGGACGTCCAACAAAACAATGGATAAGTGGAGTATTTGAAGGCGGAGGATGATTATTACAGACCTACTGGAGAGTGACCGGTGTTCGGAATGCGAAAAACGTCCATTTTAGTTGCACAAAGTCACAAAAATAAAGAGTTTCCCTGAGTCAGTACAAATAAGTATTGTATCTGATTTGCAGATATATAGTGAACATCCCTCAAATAAACTTGCGATATACTGTGAACCATTTCCAAAGTTCATAAATCTTGTATTTTGTGCTCAGACTGCGTGAGAGTCGGATAAGTGCTTAATCGTAAGGAATATTACTACACCACGCGGAACTTACTTTAACTCTTACTCAATATCTATGTGAATTCCTTCGGAGGAAAATGTATAGGGTTATAAATTTATTGATCAGATTTTGAAAGATATTGCTGCATATTTTTTGTTTTGTCTTCTCCGATCGGAGGTTGGTAATCATGATGGCGATGCGGACTATAGAAATACGGCCGCTCGTAAAAGGTCATTCGACGTGGAATGATAACACCCTACCAAGTTCCTCATCCATGACATTCTTCTCTTGACGGTTTTCGTGCCCTGTATTTTGCCTAATATTATTAATCGTTCCTTATATTCCGGTCCGCTAACTTATATTCCGGAGGCTAACTTTCGATGCTTGCCAGTAATAAAGTTTTCCCCAGGCCGAGTTACAAGCCCTGCGCTGGTTTACGTAGATAGAGTACGTAACGAAGCTATCCGCTCCGAGTTAAATGTTCAGTCGCTGTTGGAAACGTTAAGAATATTTATAAGAGAAACTGGCTCAACCATTTACTTCGCATGCCAGCTCACAGTCTTCCTCTGCGAGCATGGAAATATAAACCTAGATGGAAGCGAGGATTGGAAAGACCTAAAAAGAGATGGGTGCTGGAACAGGCCATAAAGCCTAATCCTTGACCGATGATGATGATGATGATGATGATGATGATGATGATGATGATGATGATGATGATGATGATGATGATGATGATGATGATTAATCGTAGAATCTCACAACTTGGCCCCCATAATGTGGCTGGGATTTATCATTTTGTTCTTTTAGGTGTAGATGAAAATCACTTCTCACTCTTTACTCATTCTTTGAAAAATTGTCTCGTTAGTAATTCTGTCAAACCAGGATTTTCGTTCCTTAATTTAACAGACTTCAATTTTATATGTTTGTTAGCTAAAACAACTCCTTCGAGATAGTCAGATGGCCATGGATGGTACACTTCCTGTATGTAACCTAATATTTAGTTTTGGTTTAGCTTATGAGATTGTATATTTTATTTTAAGATATTTTCAGTTTATGTAAATGTAATTTATTCTGTTAAGGAATTTTTTATTAAATTTTATTAATTGGTATAGTTTTTAGAAAACTTTAACAGAAGTTAACTAAATTAGTTTGAGAAACCCTTTACTTTTTATGGTCGAAGGAGATACGAGATGGTTGGATTGTGCGCTTCATTTTATATGGCGCTGTAATTAAAATTTTCACACCGTGGGCATCTCTGCCCTGATAATAGTTGTTAATAATAGATTTATTTAGACGATAAAGTTCAAGGTTCATTTAATTCAAATATAAATAATGGTGCGAAAGTAACAACGAAAATATTATTTGCAGTGTACATTATATATTGTATCTTGTGTAATATCTGTGGTCAAAAAGAAATGACCTGAATTTTTCCAATTATATATAAAATATAACGTAATACATTCGCTATAAAATTTTGTTGTTTAAAATGTGTATACAGTTGTTTGCAGTACTCGTATAAAAGAAAGAAAACTACTTTAACCGTTATCGAAGTTCATAAAATAAGTTGAAAAGCAACATAGTTCGAGTACTGGACGTTTTAGAATTCCCTTACAGCCTGATCTAATAGTTTCCGGTCGTATAGCAATATAGGTCAATGTTGGGTTTATTTTATCCCTTATCAACCAATATTTCATACTATTTCACAGTCGTTAGTTAATTTTAATGACGTTTATTACTTCTTCAAGAATGGGCTTTTTACTTTAATATCATACATATTTTTGGATTTTCTTTTCTTTTATAAGATACACTTTGCCCAAAACGGGCAGGCGGAAAGTTAAATTAATTGCACTGTTGGTTCCAGGGCTACAAAAAATAGTTCTGTTTCTTATCACATTGTCAGCTAATTATATGACTAAATTATTTAAGAACTGAAACGTTAAAGTTGTAAAATACACTAGTCAGAGTTATCTCTTTTGAAAGTAACTATACAGACAAGACCATGTGGCGAATGAAGTGAAGGTGTCATTTGTAGGGTGGAAAGTTTACACTTTTCGTAGGGCCTGACAAGCTGATAAGTATATTTTTTTAACTCTGTAAGGGAGGCAATTTGTAAACCACCTCACTCCTCTTTTTTACTTAGTGAAACTTAGGTTAGAGGTTCGAACCAGTCTTTCGGATGTTGACCTAAACAACAACAAAGATACTTTTACACCGTTGGTGTAATAGTCTGCCTTACTGGCTTCTTGCCGGGTTCGGTCAGGTCTGGCAGTTTTTCATCATGCATTTTCTTCTATCAGTGATTTCATTGGCATTATTATGTAACACATGCGGATGTAAAATAAAAAATCTGGTGTGAAACACTCACACAACTTTCTCTTGCCAGTGCAAATAATTAACAATAAACCTAACCTTAGTAATAAAACATAAGAAATAAACAAAAAACTAACCTCAACAAACATAACCTAATTTTAATCATGAGTGAAAGACGCAAAATGAAAATCAACCTCAGTTTGGCTTAGAAATACGGAAAATCACTCTTTCTCTCTAAACTAGGCTCTGTAGAGAAAAATGCTTTAAATAAAAGTTGTAGATCTTTTAATTTTCTATAAATTTAATTATATACACTTTTGTCGTAAAATGCATACTAAGGCCGAAATGTTAAAAAAAATCGATTTTTCTCACGTTTTCGTGAGAAAAAAACAGAAAATCGCAAATTACCGCTAAACTAAGCGTTATACAAAAAAATGTTTGAAATAAAAGTTGTAGGTTTTTAAATTCTCTACAACTTATATTATATAACGTTTTGCGCTAAAATGCATATTAAAGCCGCAATCTTAAAAATAAAATGTTTTTACGTAAAAACAGCCTCACGTAGAATTTCAGCAAACATGGCGCCTACCCTATCTTGTAGAGAATAAAAAATTGAGTAAACCAGGCGATTTTTAAAAAAATCGTAGGACCAGTTTTTGAGAAAATCACAAAAAAGTGAAAAATTACACGAATAAACTACTACTTCCGGTTGACCGATTTTGATGAAAATGTTCGTGTCGGGTCCGGTAGTGGTATGTAACATAAGTTTCAAGTTCGTACGATGTTCCGTTCTTGAGATATTCTGTTCACACACAGACACACACACACACACACACAGACCAATCGCTAAAAACATGTTTTTTTGGGTTCAGGGGGTCTGAAAACGTATAGATCCGGTGAAAACTCGATTTCTAAAAATCGACATGAAAACAATACTTTCCTTCCTATATATTCATATAGGCAAGAGAAAGTAAAAAAGCTTTTCCCGGTTTCATCATCTTCTTTCTTTCTCCTTGCCGATTTTCAGAATTGTAGCTCTTTGAGAGAGTACAGATACAAAAATCATTGGTTTATTGTAGTTCTCTCGTTTCTACCTACCTCTTAAGAGCATGTGGTCGAATTGCTTTACTTTCCCTACGTATGGCTTGCATAGTAGGCATCCAATTTCTATAACTGTAGTTTCTTTAGGAAGGGATAAAAAAATGTATATTGGTATAAATGTATGTATATTGATAATCATTGTTCCCCCCTTTTTACCTCTGAGTGCAAGTAGTTGAAATGGAAATGGTTTAGTTTTTGTGTTTAACTCCCTAAGAAACTAGTGTGCTGAATTTCAGCTCTCTATAGTTTATATCACGTTCAGATTGCAATACGGAAGTCCATAAGCAATGTATGTCATATGGGAGTTTTAGTGCTTCTACACTAAGTAAAAATATCGACTTCGCGCCGCAACACGTTCTCTTTACAGATTCCTAATTGAATAATGTAATACAAAAACATACTTAATATTTGTATCTTTTTAAAGATCAGGTACCGACAAAATTATTGTAGTAATGGAATTGTTTAGTTTAATGAAATAGTAATAGTTATTGTTTAAATCTTATTTGAATAAAAGTTGTTAGTATCTCGGAAAGGTCTAAAAATGGTAATAAAATTACTCTACCCCAACAGTGAGGGTGACGAAGAGAGAGACGTCATACCTCTTTCTCTTATACGTACCTACGGTCTCTTGTCTAAATATCAGATTATAATAATAAAATTTGCAGCGTAATAAAATACTATTCATTATGAAGCAAAAGTATTTTTTCAGAATTTTTTTATTAAAAATCTGGTCTGAAACACTCACACAACTTTCTCTTGCCAGTGCAAATAATTTAAACAATATAACCTAACATTAGCAATAAAACATTAGAAATAAACAAAAAACATAACCTTATTTTAATCATGAGTGAAAGACGCAAAATGAAAATCTGCCTCAGTTTGGCTTAAAAACATGGAAAATCATTCTTTCACGCTAAACTAGGCTCTGTAGAGAAAAATGCTCTAAATAAAAGTTGTAGATCCTTTAATTTCCTGTAAATATAATTATATATACTTTTGTCGTAAAGTGCATACTAAGACCGAAATCTTAAAAAAATCGATTTTTCACACGTTTTCGTGAGAAAAAAACAGAAAATCGCTAATTACCGCTAAACTAAGCGTTATACAAAAAAATGTTTGAAATAAAAGTTGTAGAATTTTAAATTCTCTACATTTTTTATTATATACATTTTTGCGCTATCATACATATTAAAGCCGTAATCTTAAAAAAACCCTTTTTTGCGTATAAACAGCCTCACCGAGAATTTCAGCAAACATGGCGCCTACCCTATCTTGTAGAGAATAAAAAATTGAGTAAACCAGGCGATTTTTAAAAAAATCGTAGGACCAGTTTTTGAGAAAATCGCAAAAAAGTGAAAAATTATACGAATAAACTACTACTTCCGGTTGACCGATTTTGATGAAAATGTTCGTGTCGGGTCCGGTAGTGGTATGTAACTTAAATTTCAAGTTTCAAGTACATACGATGTTCCGTTCTTGAGATATTTTGTATACACACACACACAGACCAATCGCTAAAAACATGTATTTTGGGTTCAGGGGGTCTGAAAACGTATAGATCCGGTGTAAAGTCGATTTCGAAAAATCGACATGAAAACAATACTTTCCTTCCTATATATTCATATAGGCAAGAGAAAGTAAAAATGAGCTTGTTAAAGCGTGGTAAGCAAAACTCCAAATATTTTTGCCCGTGACCTTCGGATGGTGTCTGTGAAGGAAGGTATTGGCTGTGCCTAATGTTTTCCTTACGCCTGATAACACAACGGGCTCACATAAGAGCTGTACAGCATTCTGAACGTGAAATAATGTATAGGTGTTAGGGAAGTTACATAAAGTAATTAGCGAGTGAATCAGTCATTGAGTGAATGATGGTTTTCGACTTTGCTTCGGTAAAATGAACGCACAAATAACCCTAACCAAGCATTTGCTTGGAGTGACAAGTTAAACTGTGTATAAATTTTATCAGTAAGTATATATTAGCAACGATAAGCATTGATTTAATTCTTCAGTTTAACATTATAAACATAGTTATTGGTAATTTAATATATTAATTATAGAAATAGTTGAGCTTTTAGTTACAAACCAACAAGAATAACCTATTCTCAGCTGATGTCACCTTTAAAACAGTATAAACTATCAGTTAAATCATTGCTAATTTAGTATCTCATTCATTGTCAACCGGAAACTCCTGTTACCACTAGACATGCATTGTTAACTTTCTTCTACCGCCAATAAATCCACTCATTCTGTGATGGTTAAATAATTTCCACGTAGTTTCATTACATGTAGAATTTTCTTTCAATTCAAGTTTTTTCAATATTAAAATTCAAACTTCATCATCTATCAATAGTATGCTTAGAATTTTATCGCTATAAATTGTTCGTTTATTATGACTTAACATTTTTACTCGTAAGTTGTTATAAATATATGTGAAACTTATGCAAATAAGAATGTTATTTCAAAATAGCTATGCAATTGATTTTGATTCAAGTACTAGCGTGTCACAGAGTATTTTACTTGGATTAAGAAGTCTACAAATAACGGAAGTGTACACTAAGTGCACAATTTTCCTTATATTGTTTACAAAATTTCCTTTATAGTGACGCCAAATATTTATGTGTCATTTCCTCTCATGTTTCCTGTGCAACTTAAGAAACTGTCGTATTTATTTGGATATATTTTATTAATGTGGGGGCTTTTAAAATTTATTTTTTGTTGACTCACTCCGTATCAATAATTACTACTTTATGTACGTCAGCGATTGTAGTACTGTATTAAGGCCGGCCTGTGGTGTAGTGGTCAACGCACCTTGGCTTCTATGCTAGGAGTTTCGGGTTCGATTACCGGTTAGATGTTGTTGTTGTTTAGGTCATCAGCCGAAAGGCTGGTTTGAACCTGTAGAGGTTTTACTAAGTAAAACGAGGAGTCAGGTGGTTTACCATTGCCTTCCTTACTGAGTGGAAAAGTACGCTTATCAGCATGCCGGGCCCTCTAAAAAGTACATATTTTCCACTCTGCAAATGACTCGTTCACTTTATTCACCATAGGGTCCGGCTGTATACTGAAATTCATTACTTTCAGGGGAGATAACTCTGATTAGTGTTTTTTACAACTCTGCATCTTCTGTTCTTGAATGAGTCAGTCATTTAATTGGCTGACCATGTGATTAGAAACAGAACTATTTATTTTAGCCCTGCAACTAACAGATTGAGTGTAAATAATTTGACACTTCACCTGTCTGTTATGGACACACCGGTTAGATATGACATAAATATTTTTTTACTGTCTAATGAGTCCTAGTAAGTATTTTAAGTATTTTCATCTGTCTCCCTTCTCATCGTTTGCATTATCAGTAATAATTGCAAAACAGTCGGACGTAAAAAAAAAAAACCAAATGAAAATTAAAACGAGTTAGTATCAAATTCATATAATCAGAAAACATCGGACATCATTTTTAAACTCAAAAAATAACATGAAAATATGAGATTTTTCAAATGTTAATTTAAAAAGTGAATTAAATACAGTGAACTTTGAAAAAATCTTTATCCAAATGAATTTGTAAATTTTCTAATGCGTTTGCTACTCCAGAATTTCAGTAATTATTTTTAGTTTTTAGTGACTCCATTACAGAACAAGTAACATAACGAAGTATCCCAATAATTTACAATTTGTTTACAATAATTGAACGATTACTTTAGGGTTTTTTACACTATTTTCCATGCATTATATTTTTGTATTAAAATTGTCTTTGAATATTTAAAATTGTATAATTAATGTTTTTATTTAATGTGTCTCATTAACGCAATCTTTTTAAGTTTCTGGTAAGTGAAATTGTCTCTGTATCGTGTTCAGGGGAGGACATTCGATTCGGATTTTGTTTTGTCAATAGGTGACTGTTATTTTTATTATTCCATAGTTCATAAGTTTATTTAGCTTTTTTTTCTTCCCGATTATCCGGACCACGTCCTGCCCGGTCCCATCTAGTCCGGATAAACAGGATTATTGTAGACATAATTACTATGAATTCCACTCTGATGAATTCAACTCTAAAATCAGTTTGAAAATAAGAAAAGTATTACCGTTTCTATAAAATAAAAATTAATAATATTCATAAAAGAAAATGTACTGTATATAACGAGACTTAGGGATTGGGTTCGAATCCCATTCAGGCGCGGCATATTTTCATACGTTACAAAAATCATTTCATCCTTCACCGTCTGCATTAGCAGTAATTGCAGAAGAGTCGGGCGTTAAACCAAAACAAAAAAGACGTAGGAGGTTTTTTTTGAAATTGGAGGTTTTTTTTGAAATTAAGTACTCCTGAGGGTAACCTATGTAGATAATACATCGTATTTTTTTTTATCTTTATTAATGCATCTAGGAAACTCCAGGGAGTAGCTATAGGACATGTCTAGATTAAACTGATAAGCCGAAATATTAACACAATGTTAAATTCATTACTTACCAGTTCATTTATTACCACTAATTACTTGTTTACTTCATTAAGCGTGTTGTCCAAATATTTTTATCAAATAATACATATGTTTCCTCAGTGTTTACTTAGAGATGTATTTATTTTGTATCGAAAAAACTCTTTAGAAAACAATTCTCGTGCACTGTAAAATGTTTCATGAAACAAGTATTTTTTTAGCTCTTTTAAACAGCTTTCTACAACTTTTTAAAACTTGTGGTAATTTATTGATTTATTTCCTACGTGTATAAGTTGGTTTTGCTTCAAAAAATAGTGTTGTGGACATTTCTGTAAAAAGTTTATTTGCGTTACGTACAAAATCTATAATATGTACAAATAGGGAACTGTAAGCAATCGAAGAATTTAACTGATTACTGGACTGTTAATAAGTGTTTAAGCCTTTTCTGTTATCCCCCCCTAGCATAATTTGTCACATTTTGTTTATATTTCGTGTGTAAGTAATCTTGCAATATTTTTCTAGTGAAGGTTAAAGTTTTTTCTTTTTCAAGTTAACGTTAAACTATTAATTGAAAGTTATTAAATTATTTAATAATATTTAATTTAATGATTAATTTATTTATTGATGTCATGTACTGAGTGAGTTAATATTTCATTGTTACATTCAATAACCATATTGAGAAAAAAACAATTTATTTACCCTACCTATATTTAATCACTGCCCATAACAGACGGGTGGAGTGTCAAATTTTTTACACTCAATCTGTTAGTTGCAGGGCTAAAATAAATAGTTCTGTTTCTTGTCACATGGTCAGCCAATTAAATGACTGAATCATTTAAGAACAGAAGAGGTAGAGGTGTAAAAGACACTAATCAGAGTTATTTCCTCTGAAAGTAATGAATTTCATTATACAGCCAGACCCTGTGGTGAATGAAGTGAAGGTGTTATTTGCAGAGTGGAAGATATGTGCTTTTCAGAGGGCCCGGCATGCTGATAAGCATACTTTTCCTCTCAGTGAGGAAGGCAATGGTAAACCACCTCACTCCTCGTTTTACTTAGTAAAACCTCTACAGGTTCAAACCAGCTTTTTGGCTGATGACCTAAACAACAACAACAACATATTTAATCTGAACTTGAAAAATGTTGGTGTAGGATTTTGTTTAAATATTTTTCCCGTTTTTATCGTTAAAAATACTGTAAGATTACATACGAAATTATAAGATATCCATAAAATGTGACAAATTATGCTGGAGGGGAAGGGAATAACAGAAAAGACCCAAATATTTAATTGCAAAAAGAAAATTGTAATTCAGAAATTAAAAGAGGAAAGTTAATTGTTTAATTTAATAATTTAGTTTAAATTTCATTTCCGGATATACGTATGTAAACCAATAAAATATTATGATACATTTGTTGTTGTTTAGATCATCAGCCGAAAGGCTGGTTTGAACCTGTAGAGGTTTTACTAAGTAATACGAGGAGTGATGTGGTTTACCATTGCTTTCCTCACTGAGTGGAAAAGTATGCTTATCAGCATGCCGGGCCCTCTGAAAAGCACATATTTCCCACTCTGCAAAATATGACACCTTCACTTCATTCACCACAATGTCTGGTTGTATAATGAAATTCATTACTTTCAGAGGAGATAACTCTAATTAGTGTCTTTTACACCTCTACCTCTTCTGTTCTTAAATGATTCAGTCATTTAATTGGCTGACCATGTGACAAGAAACAGAACTATTTATTTTAGCCCTGCAACTAACAGATTGAGTGTAAATAATTTGACACTCCACCTGTCTGTTATGGGCAGTATGATACATTATTATACAATTTAAGATAAAATATATGTGTGGAAATTCAGTTGATGTCGCTCCCGGATCTAAATCCTATGTCAGCATCATATGCTGTTCGATTGTAACGCTGTATAGGCATATAGGCACGGTGATGTTATTTAGTACGTTCGTTCGCCTCTCGAACTCCTCGTCTGAATATCATTTAGATTCGTAGTATAGGGATTAGGCACAATGAAATTAAAGTCTGCCATCTGATGTCATAGCTTCATAAAACCGTTTATCCATGTGCTGTGTCATTGTTAGAATATTTTATTGAACTGCTAGTATTACTTTTTATTCACCGTATTTGTATTTTCTGATATAAGTTATTATTTTTTTAAAGTTATCGACTTCAGTACAATACAGGCCTAACAAAAACGAAAGAGTTAGTTTTTGGTTTAATCAGTTGTTTTCTTCATGTGACTGTCATTATGAATTAGCTGAAATTATATCGTCGTACTGTAAGAATATTGTTTTTTTTTAATTCTTAATATATGTACGTTGCAATCTGTTCAATTCAGAACAATAAGCAACCCCATGACCCAATGAGATGAGGGTGATGTGTATGACGTGTAAATGAGGTGTAGTATTGTACAGACCCAGGTCGACCACTCCTGAGAAAGTATGGTTAATTGAACCCCAACCATCGAAGTACACCGGCAACCACTGTCTAGTATTCAAATCCATATAAAAGTAACTACCTTTATTAGGATTTGAACCAGGAACCTTCGTCTCCGAAAGTCAGCTGTTAAACAGCTGATTTTGGCGACGACTTTACCTCAAGACCAACCCGGTGGGCTAAGAATATTGTAAACCGAGTATTCGTGTGTAATACTACCATTATGAACTTACTGTAACTAGTCCTGGACCTAAATAAGTTACTGAAATATTAAAAAGATTTTCGGAAATATTTCACAGTTTTTCAAGTTTCTAAGCTGCTTCTTGGAAAATCTGATAGAAAATTGCTATACCGTGAGTCATACACATGTCATCGTTAGCTTGTGGGTTGTAAGATACAGCTACAGCTTTTCCGCATGGCATCATTTTTGTGTGCTATTTATACGATCTTCTCACTCACACAAGCACACAAGCGTATTAAAACGACAGTATGTTTCTTTAAAAATGGTACGTTACTTAAATTATGTATTACAGTCTGTTTTGATTTCCAATTCATAATAGCTTTCTTTTTTTATTGGGTGATGTCTACATAAGCCTGGGTTTGTGCGTAGGTAATCATATGAGGTGATTTTTATGATGAAATACATCTCATACCTGATCGGAATTCGAACCTAGAATCTAGAACTGAGGAGTATGTGTAAAAAAAGGGTTCTGGAAGCTAAAGATAAATTTCAGAATTACATTTTTTGTCAAGATTTATGCAGAACTCCTGTAGGCTATTGATGAAATGAGATTTAAATAGGTTCGAATAGCATTGCAACTAATTATTTTTAGCGTTTTCATATGTTCAAATAAAAACATTTTTTATTTCATTCCCTTCCCTGGGGAAAATCCTGACTTCGCCTATGTCAATAGATTTGGATTCGATTCCCTGTTTATTTGGACATTTTAAAGGTTTCTCTCTCACCACTCAAATTCACAAGTATTGTGGTCACTAATAATTACGGGTTATGTTGCTCGAAAATGTTGACTTCAAAAGGTGGTTTGAAAATTAAAAATTATAAAAAAACATTTTTATTTATTGGAATTAAAGTGTAATGAAAGGTATCTGTTGTAGTGAATTTTAGGGCTGAACCGTGAAACTTTAGTTGCAGTGAGTTTTGTTGGATTTAATGGAGTCGTTTCATTTCATCGATTTAAAAGCGGGTGTACAAAATAGTGCTCATTCTTTCTCGGTTTTCTGCTTAAGTGGTCGTTCTTTTCCCCCTAGTTAAGTAATAAACCGTGCTATAAAATACGTCCTGACTTTGAGCAGGTATGAATAAATAAAACAGTTTACCAATCAAGACACTTCCTTTAACGCTGGAAAAGAACTTCATATCCTAATTAACGTCACCATAAAATTTAAATTAAAATTCTTTCACGTACGTCTTCTTTACTCTCCGATCGTGAGGTTTTTTTACTGAGCTTGTAAAACCACATAAACAATGAATGAACAAGTTTGTATTATAACTGCTGATGTAATGGTAAAATAATGAATCCATCGTCAGCTACTTTTTTATACAAAAATATTGATATTTATTTTTGTTTTTAATCATGAATTTAGACTATTTCTTGTTCTATGTAAGAGTAAAGAAGAAAATTATTTTTTCATGTAGATTTTCCGAAATCGTGTTTTAGCCGTAAATACACGTTTTCAGACCCCCTAAACCCAAAAAACGAAGGTTTTAGCGATTGGTCTGTGTGCGTGTGAACAAAATATCTCAAGAACGGAAAATTGTTCTAAGTTAAAACTTTGAACTTAAGTTTACTACCACTAGGGGACACGACACGAGCATTTTTATTAAACATCGGTCAACCCGGAAGTAGTAGTTTATTTGTGCGATTTATTACATTTTTTATTTTCTCAAAAAACTGCTCCTACGAGTTTTTGAAAAATTGCCTCATTTACTACAGTTTTATGCTCTACGAAAAAAGCTACTAAGCGCCAAGAAAAGTTTATATGGTAGGTAGTATCCGTTTTATTTTAATTTTATTTGTACTACTTATATTATAAAGACAAAGCGTGTTTTTTGTGCAGGCTAATTTCCAAAACTACTGAACGGATTTTCATGAAATTTGACAGCACATTTGTATTTATATTCACAGAAACGTTTTATGTTTAAACTTTCAAAAATTATAACCCTAGGGCCCTAATGAATATTTCCCTAAATGTGTGTGTGTGTGTGTGTGTGTGCGCGCGCGCGCGTGTGAATACGTTTTGCTGTTGAAGTAGATGGAGTTTGATGATGGTGAGAGACGTCCACGGGGGTAATTATCAAAACGTTTTTCTTTGTGTGTGCGTGTGTATACTATTGTTAAAGACTATCGAGAGACGTACGCGAGGGAATTTATCATATCATTGTGTGTGTGTATGTGTGTGTGTGTGTGCACGCGCGCACGCGTGTGCGTTGGAGTATACAGTAGCTACACAATAATTTTTGTTATTTATTTAAAAAAAATTGATTACACATCTTTCGCGTGCGAAGCTGCGCGGGGCATGCTAGTATAGTAAAAACTCACCGGGTTGGTCTAGTAGTAAAGTCGTCGTCTACGAAAATCAGCTGTTAAACAGTTGAAGGTTCCTAGTTCAAATCCTAGTAACAGTAGTTAGTTACTTTTATATGGATTTGAATAGGCCTACTTACTATACCGGTGTATTTTGATGGTTCAATTAACCAGACTCTCTCAGAAATGACCTGAGTATACAAGACTACACCTCATTTACACATTGCTATTACTTCTTTATTGTTATTATATTTTGTATATAGGTCTACTTACTTATACTGTATTTTACTATATTGTATTATAATTTGTTATTATTTATTCATATATTGTTATGTTCTATATTATTTTATGTCTATTTATTTTCTGCCAAAATTTTACGAAAGAATGTAGTAAACAATATTAAATTTAAATATGCCTACATAATAAATTATATTTTAATAAAATGCCGAACTAATATTTTAGGAATAATAAGTTTAAGGATAACTTTTTTTAATTAGAGAACATTTTTAAGATTTGGGTGATGCTATTGTCAAATTAATTCATTTTAGAAGGCTAATTTTAAATTCTGTGAATTTCTACGCATTCAAGTATTTTGCGTTGTTGAAGTATCGTATATAATTTCAACTTCAGAGAACACACTTCAAGGCCAAAACCTGAAAGCCTTGTGATGTTTTCTGGTAGAGAGTGACTCGTGTAATTGAATCCTCTTCATTCAATGCTAAACTAGAACGTCATATAGCAATTTATGTAGTATATATTGTGATCTTTATTATTGTAGTACTCTATACTAGAGTATTGCTATCGGATGGGTTGCGTGTTACAATCATCAACTACTAAGCGATGGGCGTGTCGTGTTTACCGTTTCCGACCTATCTCTTTCACTCAGGACAAGTCTGCGGATTATCTTCGGTTAGTTTGTTGGTTTAATCTGAAAACAAACCAAATTGTAAAATGTCAATTGCAAATCCAAAAAGTTTGACCTGTACCATTGTTGTACAAAATTAAATACTGTGACACTTATAGCTAAAATCCGTTTCAGGATCTGGGTAAAATTATTAACACACTACGTTTAAAATTATAAGTATTTATTACAAACGATAAATTATAAATAATAATCTTACTTAAATCTGGTTGTAATTTTTTTTTGAAATTTATTGTGACTAGTCTAACAAAGACTAACTAAGAATTTACCAACTAATAGTTCATAGTTTATGTTCGATATTCTGATACACTATTTATAAAATTTACTAATCATTGATATTTAACAAAACTCTTCAAAATATATACAAGTAACTATTAACTAACAAATTAATAACTTTATACTGTCCATTACACCAGTTCAAATGGTGCTACACGAGAAAGTCTCCTATTCAGATCTGCGTTGTCAAGTAGCTGTATAGCTTCGGCATTCACATGATGAAGAAGTCTGTCTTCATGTCTCCTGGTAAATTTCCGAATAACTTCGTTTATGGAATCCACTCCCAAGTCCCGGTGCAGGTCGTCGTTCCTAACGTACCAGGGAGCGTTGACAATGCTTCTGAGAACTTTATTCTGGAATCTTTGAATGATTAATTGGTTTGATGCTTTTGTACATCCCCAGAGTTGTATTCCGTAGGTCCATACGGGTTTTAATATTTGTTTGTATCTATAATAGAAGTTTGTTAAAATTAGATAGTAAAGATTTCCTACCTATTAACCAGTAAAGTTACTTGAATTTGAGATCCTTGTAAATTAATTACATTAAATAAACTTAACTAGTAACAGATTATTGTTGCATTTAAATTAATTAACTAAATCCTATTTACGAGTACAACCAATTATATGAAACCAGTTACGATTCAGACCTTTCACAAAACGTAAACTGCTACCTGATACATAATTGCCTTTAACTACACAACTCACTCGCTGAGACAATTCAAGACTAACTGATAGAAAAGGGGAAAAAACACATTTTGTATAAAGGATTACAAAAGAGCCAATCATCTAAATAGATACACCGACCCTCTCACACCGTCACAACAATAGGCCTGTTCTAACCATTTGTACACTATATTTTTAAACATTTTTGGGAACTAACCTGATTTAACAACTATTATTATTTACACTAACGCTTTTAAAATTTTATTCCTGCTTGAGAATTCTGGAACAACACTTTGCCTTTAGGTATTATCACAATACTGTATTCGAAAATATATATGCTTGCGTTGCCCTAAAATTAAAATAAAATTTTTACCGAAAAGGAGATTTTAGAAAATTAACCTATGAAGCTTACAATGATAATATTTTTACGTCGGCTTCCAAAAAGGTTACAACCTTAATTTTCCTCCTCGTCCATTGTGATATTTCGTTTCCCTCATCATTTTTTTAGTATTATAACACCTAAGCTTAGGTTCTATCGGGATCTGAGATTAATAGTAATAAATTATAATAATAGACTTCCTTAAGTTTATAATAATTTATGCAACCAAATTAATTACGAAAACGTAAAGCGTAAACTAACTTAACTTTTAATAGCAATAATTTTACATTTAACATTTACCTCTTACCTACAACCAAATAATATAATAATATAATTTTTACATTCACGCTGATCTATTGTTAATTTACAATGTATTCACTATAACAGCACTCTGTATGACAACTCATACTGACTGTAGGCCTACTCAACTAAATGACCGTCAAAAAGAGGTTACGCTTATATAACCCTATCGTTTCTATAAGGAGTAGAAAGACGATGTAGTAAGCAAATAATAATACTGTAAATACCACGGCTTTCTCCCGAATTCTGGAAGCAATTATTAAAAGGTAGGTGGTACAAGAAAGAACGAAATAAAGGCGTTCTGAAAAATTTTCTAAATAATTCGTAAAAGGTTATACTCAAATACAAAATTTAGTAAAATCTTGAAATAGTATAAAACTTAATCACAAAAGAATACAAGAAATGGCAATTAGAGCTAAGTATCCTAAATTATACATCACCACTTTATCACAGGTATCTAGTCACACAATAATACACTCTTTTCATATAGCCTGATATCAACCAGGTCTTACCTAATTATCTCATCTTAAACTAATGCCATCAAGCATATCGTAACATTCCGATTCCTTTTTCTAGATTCCTGACCGATTTCCATGGTATCTCTTAAAATTTCATAACATTGTCCTGGTTCTGAAGTAGGGTCGTCGACCAAACGTTTAATCCCCAATCTTGAAGATCAAGATATCTGTACTTCTCTTGGCTTGTATCTGACAAAATCTGTCCGGGCTACTGCCGACGTAGCACTTAAAATCATTAAAGTCCTCAGGTTCTACCGCGTCTACAATGCGAAAACACGTATTCGAAGTTTTACGTAATGTTCTACCTTGTTAATAATTTTTAGCGTTTTTTTTTTAGCCTACAATAAAGTGAAATTCCAGTTCGAAATTAGTATGTACCAAAAACGTTTTTCAAATCTGTGCTGTAGTGGTTAAAAATAAAATTTTATTACGTGAGAAAATACAGTATATGTTTGCTTGGTTCACCAAACATTTTGTAGCGAAAGGGTTTCTAGTGCATCTCATTTTTCCCATTAAAAATTCTTCTTCTGCCTTTCAAGGATTAGGCATCTCTGCCTGTTCCGAACCTCTCAAATCTGCCCATCTCTTTCTCGGGCGTCCTCGTTTTCTCCTGCCCTCCGGCTTATAGCCCAGTGTCTGCTTAGGTATCCTATCCTTCCGCATTCTCTTTACATGCTCTAAATTATCCGTTAATCCCGGTCCATCAACCGAGGCATCATGAGGTTTGCCAGTATTTAAGAAAATCCTCTGGCTGCGTTACGAGCGCTGCGCAGATTAAGCTCATTAGTGGAATTGCCGCATCACTGCAACTGCAGGACAGTTCCTTCGAGATGCCGCTCTAGGCTCTTCCGCCTCATCTGCCGTTAGAAAAGTCTTCCATGTCCGCCTTTGGAGCCGTTGACCATCTTCACTGGTTTTTGTCCACCCTGAGTATTTGCCGGCCGCATTGGTGTAGTTGGTAACGTGCTCGCCTCTCATCATGCGGTCTTGGGTTCGAATCCCGCTCAGGTACGGCATATTTCATACGTTACAAAAATCATTTCATCCTTCACCGTCTGCATTAGCAGTAATTCCAAAACAGTCGGACGTTAAACCAAAAAAAAACCTGAATATTTTATTTCCTCAGCACTCTCCAACAGAGTTGACGAGTGTCCCCATCGCCAGGGGCGGCTCCCAATAGCAGACCCAGCAACAGCCACGGGCCATTAAAAATTGTTCATGTAATTGCGGTACTCAGCAGTGTATTTAAAAAAAGTTAATATGTCTTATTTGTATGAATTTATTTAATTTTAAACACCTTGTGTGTGTTTTTATACAAGTCATATAGTATAATCACTCTTGTCCTTGTCGGTTGTATACTTAAAAATAACCTTGAAAGAAATACCCATTTTTACTTTTTTTTAGATTAATATTTTTAACGAGTTCATTAATAAATCTAATTGTAAATAATGATACACCAGCTAATTACGACATTTTAATTTTCGTTGTTAATATCATTTCTATGTATTTATTCTTTAATAACTTGCGTAATGGTTTTTTTTAAATTTTTTATAAAGTCTGATCCACAGCTTGGTTATTAGTGACTACGTTGGGTTATCTAACTTTAACGGTGGGTTTGGACTAATAATTTCCAGACCCTAGCCGATAATCGAACCCGAACCTCCCCGTTGTAGACTAATCAATGTAATGTTTTAATTTATACATTTTTGTAATGTTCTTAAATTAAGTATGTTTTATTTTGAAATTGACTGATCGTTTTAGTAGAATTGAAATGATTTAAGGATTATAAACAAGCGGTTCAACTGCAAAAGGAAGCCTTGCACCTTACAATTTAACAACATGACCATCTCATTTCAACAACAATTTACTGAATCATTTACACTACAATATTAGAGAATTCTGGAACAAAATATGGACCGACAAACCCCTTATTTAACTATTTACTATTAGAAAGAAAAAAAATCTTCAAAAAAATACAAAGATAAGAATTTTGCGCTGTTAGTGTACGTATTCTCTGTTTTGTTTTATAATTAGAACCGTAAACTTTGATCGAAACTGCTTGTAAAAAGTTGAAAGCGTTCGAGATGTGGCTTTACCACATGATGTTGAGAGTATAGGGAATGATTTTATTACAAATGACAAAATTCTTGAACGATAGAAACAAAATAAATATAAAAAAAACTGCAATACCTAGATCACGTGCGAAATAAGAACAGATTCGTACTTAAGTGAATAATATTACAAGGGAAAGTCCTTGGTTGAAGGGTTTGAGAAGAAGGACAATCTCATGACTAAAAGGTATTAGGAATTGGCACTCTATGACTACAACACGGCTACTTACAGCGGCAATGAAAAAAAATTGTTTTTTTATAGTTAATATCGTTACGAACATCTGGAACGGATATGAAAAGGCAAGAAGTAAAACCGCGTCATGATTAGTATTTTTAGGGAAAAAATAACAATATTAAAAATAATTTAAAATTCTACAATTTTTGTATTCGCCATTTTTGTTCAAGCCTGAATTAAGCAGAAATTAGCCATTTTGTTTGAATTGTACAAAAAAATCGTTCAAGTGCTTAACACCTCATTGCTAACAGTAGATACTATAATTAAAATATTTTGCCATAAATTAATTTAATTTAATTTTTTAATTATTTCATTTAATTTAAAATTGGAAGCTAATGCGGTTTGTCGGCCATTTATTTTGCTGTTCTTACATTTTAATTAGAATTCTGGAAGTAGTTTTTAACAGAAGGGTATTCGTTGAATGTGTTCTTGGCTGCTTACCTCGTTACTTCCTAAACTAGATAGCAACTTTAAAGCTAACCTATATTGTGTTACTAACCGACGAATTCCTCTTGTTGATCTTAATTGCTTCTTTAAGTTCAAAAAGAACTTAAATCAGTGGAACAAAAAATCCAAGAAGATTCTTTTCTTTAAAATTCCTATTTCTTTACATAATATGTAACACATGTTAAAGCTGTATTCAGTGTAATTGATAAACAAATTTGTCGAAGTATCTTTTTCAAAAAATATCTGTTGTGAAACACTCACACAACTTTCTCTTGCCAATGCAAATAATGAACGATATAACCTAATATTAGTTGGATTTGTAGTTATAGTTTTAGTTTGGCATAATAATACGGAAAATCACTCTGATGCTAAACTAGGCTCTGTAGAGAAAAATGCTTAAAATAAAAGTTGTAGATCTTTCAATTTCCTATAAATTTGGTTATGTACACTGTTGTCGTTAAATGCACACTAAGGCCGAAATCTTTTAAAAAATCCATTTTTTACAGATTTTCATGCAAAAGAAAACAGAAAATCACTAATTACCGCTAAACTAAGCTATAAGAAATGTTTGAAATAAAAGTTGTAGATTTTTAAATTGTCTACAACTTTATTATTTACACTTTTGCGCTAAAATGCATATTTAGGCCGCAATCTTAAAAAAACAATTTTTTTCTACGAGAGAACAGCCTTTCCAAGAATTTCAGCAGACATGGCGCCTACCCTATCTTGTAGAGCATAAAAAATTTAGTAAATAAGGCGATTAAAAAAAATCGTAGGAGCCGTTTTTGGGGAAATCGCAAAAATGTGAAAAATGACACGAATAAACTACTACTTCCGGTGACCGATTTTGATGAAAATGTTCGTGTCGGGTCCTCTAGTGGTAGGCCCTATCTAACTTAAGTTTCAACTTCGTAAAATGTTTCTTTCTTGAGATATTTTGTTCACACTCACACAGACCAATCGTAAAAACATGTTTTTGTTTGGTTCAGGGGGTCTGAAAAAGTGTATATCCGGTGAAAACTCGATTCAAAAAATCGACATTAAAACAATACTTTCCTTCCTATATAATTCATATAGGCAAGAGAAAGTAAAATTAATTTTTGTAAAAACTTTCATTAATGTTGATACATTACGTAGGTACAATATAGATTCAGTTTCAGTTTTATGTAGAATCATCAGCAGGGGTTATTTCATTAATTTTGACCCTGTTTCGTTCTAGAAAATACCGTACTGTTATTACTACTACTGCTCTACGTTTATTGACTGACCTCCCTCTTCCCCATCATTTCTGTTAAAGTTTATCCGTACTCGAAAGTGTTACTATTACTCTAGAGCATTCTCTCCCCTTCTTTATTCTCTAGTGTTCTCGTAAGTTCACCGATGTATAGTAAAATTCTGTTAATCCGTAACTCTGTTATTCGTATATCCGCAGTATTCTGATTGATTTTTTCGTGTGTTTCCTTCTGGTTTAATAGAGTAAGAGGCGAATCATTCGGAATTGAAAGTTGTCTAAAAATATAACTCAAAAATGAGAATTTCCACTTTTCAATATTTATTTACGTGATACTGATCTTTAGTCATATTGTTATGTTTGCTCTTTTAATTTTTTTTTAAAATTATTTATGGTCCGTGCTTTTCTAGAATGTTCATATATGCTACTAGCGTGAATACAGCAATGTTAAACATTACTCAATAGCCTATATTTTTCTTTTGATGAATGCAGTCAATTAATCGAATAAAGTTTATTCGAATATTATCGTTTGGTTACAATAAGGAGTAGCAACCTACTTCACACCCCTCCTCCTCGTTAATCCTTCTCCTTCCTCCTCATTCTCCTTCCTTCTCCTTCCTCCTCCTTCTCCTTCCTTCTCATTCTTCTTGGAAGTACTCCTTCTCTCATTTGTTCTGCAACTTAATAGCGTGAAAAGGGTTTCCTTTGTTTGCAGTTCTACTGGGGTAAGCAGACTAGCATGTGGCTGCGATGGTGGAATTTAAGTTGACGGTTCAGGGGATGTTGGCTTTGGTGTCTTTTTCTGTGAAAATAAACCTTCTCTGACAGAGTCGACGAGGAGTGTCTGGCAGCACACTCATAGGTTGATTGCAGGAGTAAAAAATGGTTCTCTGTTTAGAGAAAATTACTCCTAAGTTATTAAAGTTAGCGGATGTTTGACAAACTCTTTGTCCATAGCTGCTCCATCCATTTTTCTCGGTAAGTATCCGTAGAACTTTCTCCCCTGTAATCGTGTCGTCGAGCGATTGACATAATAGTGAGTGCTTATTTAGAAGGATCGTTGTTAACTCAAAATTCTATTTTTTTCTGTCGTAAATAATTAAGGTATTTACCCGTACTTAAGAACAGACGTTAAACTTCTAAAATATGTTACTAAAAATGTTATACTGTAAAGTCTCTTAATTTTAATTTTTTGAGAGGATCCTACAGATTTTTTTGATCCCCGTATTCTACAGCCCATCATCTTCACAGTCACCCTCCCTGAGATTCCTCGCTATTTGGACTCCTGTGCCCTATCATTGTTTTCTGAGGTTAGATCGATCTTGTTAATTCTGAAGAAAGGTTTGTTTTAAGGAGAAGAGGTCCTTATCCTATTATCTCATCTGAAAAGAAACGTTCTTTGGGTTCATCTGTCTGCTCCCTAACTTCGAAAATGGCTATACCATACCAACCATTTGGTCTCTATTCTGTTTACTATAGTAACCTGGAATCGATCTTTGATCAAACAGTTGTTTGAAGAATTTTTTGTGCAAATCATTTGTTTTGAAACGAATGATTTTAGTATAGTAACCTACATGAAAGTTAACATGCAAGGATAAATAGTGCATGAAATGGGAATAAACTACCTGTAGTAGATATGAATAGTGTGAAAGGAAGTGACTGTAGTCACTGGGCAGAGTGGAGGCGATTCCGTCTGTTTCCTCCTGCCAGCTAGATTTCAAATGAGATACCGAGGCTAATACTTATTTTGAGCATTGTTTTTTTTCCTAATCTAGTCAATAATAAAAAAAAAGACGAACAATAAGCATAAATTCGGATTATCTCTGTAATTTGAACAGATTCCAGACCCTTAAAGACCGGATTAAAAAATATTACCGTGAACTAGTTTATCTTAGTTTAATAAGATATTAAAGCAAAATAATCCAGAATACTAAATCAGTTCATTTTAGTGCAACGATAAATAAGTGAAACATTTTATTTAAGAAATCGCATTTAGTGGAATTAAATTTAAGTACAGTACCGCAGATACAAAGTTCACTTGTGTTACTACTAAACTAAACTAAGCTCGATCTTATTTCATTAGTCTTCCGTGTATGTGTGAGTGTATCCAAGCACGCGCACCCACTACCTCTCCAGATAAATGAATTAACTTTGAATTGCTTTACGGCGGTGATACCACAAGAACAGCCATGAAAAGTATTACATAGACTGTGCTGCAATGATAAATTGACAGCTTTTCACTAAATTCGGCAGATGATTACATAAATCACCCTTTCGTCCATTTATTTTCCTAAATGAAATTTTTACCATTTTATAATCTTTTGAGTATGTTTTGGCGGGGGTAGGAGGTCGTTAGTACATAGTTTATTACTTTTAAAGAGTTTAACTTCGTTTTTATTAATAAAGATCTTTTAAAATATTGAAACATTGTTTTAATACTAAAAATGTTGTGACGTTAAATTTTTGTGTAAAATGATTAACTATAATAATATTTTAGGTTTTTATGATACAACTAATTAGTTTTCCTTTAAAGTCTTTGCCAATTTGTATGCTTAATAAATAACCAAGCTTATACATGTGTGCATACTTTTAAAAGTTTATCATTCATGTTTTGTCGGGAATCACACAAAATTATTTTTGTGATTATTGTTTATCCTTTTCATTCCTAACAATAATAATGATTTTTTTTAACTGCGATTACAAATCAAAGTTCTTCTGCTGGTCTATGAAATTAGATCTAGTCTACTTATCTGAGCTTGCGAGGTTGAAAATTCGTTAAAATGTTTAGTGATTTCTAATAATTTATATTGGTACCACAGATCAGTACTTTACTGGTTTAATAATTATTAATCTCACAAAAATTTCTTATCTAATTTCTAAAAAAATAAACTTTCCTTCAAACTCTAAACGCTTTTCATGAAACTTCAATGGTTTTCCGTCAAAACAATGGATTTGATATCAATTAATTGTATTTGGTATTACTAAACCCAAATTTTGTTTTTATTTTAGCATTTAATAGTAATTAATATTTTGTATTTATTAAATACTTATTAGTTAACTATAAACGCCCAAGTGGTTTTTTGAAAATTTCAAGATCTTTGCCGTGAGCAATTTTAGGGTATTTGCTTTGCAGTCTAGCTTAAGATTCTACCATCCCATCACGTAAGAGACCAAGTTATTCCTCTGGACACGAATAGTGTCTATTTTCTCTTATAACTTGGTTTATTGAAAAGCAGTGTTTGATTGGTTATTGTGGTTAATTTATTTATATTTTTCGTCGTAATTGTAAAATATCTATCAGGGAGCTCGATTGAATTTGTAACATGTAGTGTGCCCCGGTTATAACGGTGAAAGGGAGACTTTTCGAGCACCGCGGTATAGGAGGGGCCATTACTAAATAATTCAATAAAAATTCTAAGCTGAATAATTTATAAAATACAATAATTTATATATTATTGTACATGCTATTATACTTACTGTACGTATTTTATTATTTTACAGAAGTTCAAGGTTAATTTTTAGATAGTTTTTTACTTCCCAGATATGATGATTCAACAATTTTGGTTGGAAATAAATGCTATTTTTCTCTTCTCTGTTATTCAACCTCGTTTAGTTGCTTCAGGAATACCGTAATCTCTTCCGATTTTAGTTTTTAATTTCACCATTTCTAACTCTTTCAGTTAGATCTAAATTTTCATTATAATGCTCCACGATTTAGACTGTTAAATTACATTTGTTATACTGTACAAGATTAAAAATTAAACATATTAACTGTACGATTAGAGATTAAACAAAATTTTTTTATTAATTGATATTTAGACCTATTATTATTAAAGAAATTAGAGATTAAATAAGAATACCCCACCGAGCTGGTCTAATGGTAAAGTCGTCACCGCGAGTCAGCTATGTTTAACAGCAGATTTTCGTATACGAATGATCCGTGGTTCAAATCCTAGTAAAGGTAATTACTTTTATAATGATTCGAATACTAGAGAGTGGTTACCGATAATACTTTGATGATTTGGGTTTAATCAATTATACTCTCTCAAAAAAGGTCAGCCTGTGTTTGCAGAAGACTCATTTACTCGTCATACATATCATCCTCAACTCATTGGGTCATGGTGTTGCGTAATGTTTTTGAATTAAACAGATTGCAACGTACACAGATTAGGTATAACAAAATTAAAAAATATATAACTTACTATGCGGGAGGGATAATTATCATGCTAGTCAGTGCCCGATGAACTTAAAAAATCTGGTGTGAACTTAAAAAATCTGGTGTGAACACTCACACGATTTTCTCTTGCCAATGAAAATAACAATATAACCTAACATTAGTAATAAAACATTAGAAATAAACAAAAAACTAACCTCAAAAAACATAACCTAATTTTAATCATGAGTGAAAGACGCAAAATGAAAATTACCCTCAGTATGGCTTAAAAATACGGAAAATCACTTTCACGCTAAATTAGGCTCTGTAGAGAAAAATTCTCTAAATTAAAGTTGTAGATCTTTTCATTTCCTATAAATTTGATTATATTTTTGTCGTAAAATGCATACGAAAGCCGAAATCTTTAAAAAATCGATTTTTCACACGTTTTCTTGAGCAAAAACAGAAAATTGCTAATTACCGCTAAACTAAGCGTTATACAAAAAAGTGTTAAAAAAAAGTTGTAGGATTTTAAATTCTCTACAACTTTTATTATTACATTTTTGCTCTTAAATGCATATTACAGTCGCAATCTTAAAAAACCAATTTCTTTACGAGAAAACAGCCTCACCAAGAATTTCAGCAGACATGACGTCTACCCTATCTTGTAGAGCATAAAAAATGTAGTAAATGAGATGATTTTTAAAAAATCGTTGGACCCGTTTTTGAGAAAATCGCAAAAAAGTGGAAAATGACACGAATAATTTACTACTTCCGGTTGACCGATTTTGATGAAAATGTTCGTGTCGGGTCCGGTAGTGGTATGTAACTTGTTTTTCAAGATCGTACGATGTTTCGTTCTTGAGATATTCTGTTCACACAGACACACACACACTCAGACCAATCGCTAAAAACATGTTTTTTGGGTTCAGGGAGTCTGAAAACATATAGATCCGGTGAAAACTCGATTTTGAAAAATCGACATGAAAACAATACTTTCCTTCCTATATTTTCATGTAGGCAAGAGAAAGTGAAAACTGGTATAATTGTATACCGGTGCTGTTAAAATGAGCGAAGGAAGGTTTTTAAACAACTCTGGTATTAGTGCCTATTTTAATTTTATAAACCCTTACTGCATCTTAAAATTTGACAAAAGTAAGAGGACATGTATGTACACCAGCGGGATATCCGAATCCGCGGTGTATTAAAGAATACGTTATAAACGTGAACCATTGACGTGAACACGTATGTGTTGTGTTATCGCTATATCAATACAAAATCTACTTTATAGCCTATAGATATAACACGTGTCCGTTCAGCACGTCTAAGAAAACAGAAGAATCAAGATCTTTGTTAGAAGATAATGACAATTTGATTAACTTAAAAATCGTCGATTTATCTTTAATTTTTCATGGAAAAAAAGATTACATCATAATAACAGCTATAGTATCATCAATGTCATGACTTCGTGTTGTTATATAAAAACATTTTTAGAAAATATTGTTGTAAGATAAATTACCGTTAGATAAAATTCCATCACGTAGGACGATGGATTCCTGTCATTGAGTTTCTTCAAAATTATAGTCTCTTAATATTATATGCCGTTGATCTTTTTGATTCTCGTAAAAAAATAGTATGCTAAATTACATAAAAATAAAATTGATTAACTAGTTTTACCATTTCCTACGTACGGTACTTTTTAGATTCTATGTTTAAGATTATGAAATAATCTACTACTTATCTATGTAATTAAATTAATATGGGTTTGTGTTATGCTCTAAATATTGCTTATTTACATGAACTTTTCCGTGTAACTATTAGTATTTCATCCGAAGGGCATGCTTGTTAAACACATATATTAATTATACGTTTGTTATATTATTTCAACCTGTGAAAAGTATTTGAAGACATGCATTGTTTATTTCATTTAAATGTCAAATTTATAACCTGTGTGTTATAATTTACTCATTAGGACCGTTATATGATGTTTTAGTGCGCATTTTTTTAAGTGATGTAAATTTTGTTCAGGAAATTTTAACTTCATTGTAGATAATTATATTTTTGTATGATATTTTAAGTATTAGTCATGTCCCTTTATAAACTAATTTACATTTATTTTCTCATTAATAATTCATTACTAAAATTAATTTGAAATATCAGTCCCTAATTAGTATTAATGATGTTATAGTATGTGTCTTATCATTGTGAGCTTTAGTGTGTATGAAATGGTAACAAGCTCCACTTCACCCCTCATCTTCCAGCGTTGCCACTTTTACGTATAAAAATGAAATAGATTGATGAAAGGAATGTAATATATAAATTACGTCATACGGTAAATGTACAAAGCAAACTATACTCTGCGTCATAATTGTCAGCTTAAAAGTCGATTACACGACTAGTATGTTATTACATAGTTTACTTTGTCTGTTTGTTGTTCGACGTAACCTTGCATTACTTTACTATCTGTATACGGGGCAACGCTGGGTGATTAGGGGCGAGATGGAACTGTTAGTAATGCTAGACGTTGCTCACAATTAGACCTAACGAATTCACAATCGAGTGTACGTAATGACCGAAAAGTAATCCGCAGAAAATGCGAGCCGGCAATATTGCGGCTAACTCCATTGACCTTCAAGCTCACAATGATATGACGTATAATAAAGTATTTATTCACACATAAAGTATTAACATTCTGTCGCTGAAGTATAGATCGTTTCAGGTGAGGGGAAATCTGTTACGGAATCTATGATCCGTTTGTTTACGCAAAATGCAGTTTTGAGTTTTAGGTCTCCGCCTATTTTCGAACCATTCTTTTTATAGTTTCCATAATACAAATTTTTGCGTCATTTAAACGCGTCTAATGTAATGCTAGTATTAAAATATTATTTTACTTCAACTTATTCAGTGTTTACTGATCTGCAGAAGGGACTGTATGTTTATTGCCCCAAAGTAATCCATTTCTTGGTTCGTAAGTTGTTTTTCTTCATTCTTGGCATGTTGTCAAAATTGAAAGTTTCAGAAGGTTTTGACGACTACTTCATTCATGTTGGTTCGGTGGATTTCCACCTAAGAAGGTGATTACTACCTTAGGTAGTTCTATTTAAGAGTCATTGTATCATGCTTACTAAATTTATTTCGAAATAATGTTGGGATAGCATAATATTACTCTATCCGATGTTAGCCGTACGGTTATGTGTCCTCTTCAGTTCCGTTCTCTCTTCAGGAGGAACAGATATGTTCCTCCTGTCCAAGGCCACCGCGTGGAGAACGCGCTTTGAATCTGCAACTTACAGTCCATCTTCGTCATAAGATTTTGCCAGTTTTGTTCGCTCCTAACTCTTTTCGGTACGATAAAACAAACTCCCGTGATCTTAGTATATATTTTTTTATTTAAAAATTTGACAAATTAAATTTTTAATGAGATTACAAAGTTAAATTTACTTTCTACAGGTAATACTTATTATTACTTCATAAATTTACATGTTTGTGGATAAATTATGAATAGATAACAATTTAACGTTGGTTGTAATCGTCGTACACGGCAATTTCGAATGTATTTTAATATTCTATTCTATAAATAAGTTTTATTTATAACTAGGGTTAATTAAAAGGAAAAATGGAACATTATTTGTATAAATATAGTTCAGTACCTTCTTGAATATTATATCGAAGAAACTATTAAGAACAGCGACCCATTAGGTCACCTTATCGATCCTATTACAAAACACGAATTGACTGCCTGCCGCTGCATGCTTCTTATCAAAACATACTAATAGTACCGCTTATAAACTTATTATTATTTCACAGGAAGTAGCAAAGAAAATTTTTTGTGGTCGCATTTCATTATTCTATCAACCACTTTTAAGTGTTTTAATTATACTTCGGTTGTCATCTGTCAAGTATTGCCTATTTATATCTTAATTGTTTTGTATTAATGATTTGATAAGTATAAATATGTCTGACTACAAACATTGATTTACAGATTAGGAAAAATTTCTTAAAACATTATGTTTGGAGTGTAGCATTATACGGAAGTGAAACGTGGGTGATAGGGGCTGTAGAACGGAAGAGGATAGAAGCTTTTGAAATGTGGTGTTATAGGAAAATGTTAAAGATTAGGTGGGTAGACAAAATAAGTAATTTAGAGGTTCTTAGGCGAGTGGATGAAAAAAGAAGTATATGGAAGCATCTTACCAAAAGAAGGGATAGGCTAGTGGGGCATATCCTAAGACATCCAGGTATTGGGCTATCAATAATGGAGGGTAACATTGAGGGAGTAAATTGTAGAGGGAGGCAAAGATTAGAATATATAAAGCAAATTACAAAAGATGTAGGGTGTTACAGGTATGTAGATATGAAACGACTTGCGCAAGATAGAACAGGTTGGAGAACTGCATCAAACCAGTCGAGAGACTGATGACAAAAAAAATAAATAAATAAAAAAATATGTCTGTAAAAATAATTAATTATAAAGAACTTATCTGTAGAAGTAATTATTGTTTTATTTGGTTATGTAATGTTAATGAATGTTACTATTAACTAGGATAATTTTTTAATGATTTTACGTTCAAAGTTTTGCACATGAATACTAATGCGGATGATGAGAAGGTGACAATGATAAAGGTCCAAACCTAACTATGCCGGCCGCAGTGGCGTAGTTCGTAACGTGCTTGCCTCTCATGCGGTCTTAGATTCGAATCCCATTCAGGCACGGCGTATTTCATACGTTACAAAAAAATCATTTTTATCTTTCACCGTCTGCATTAGCAGTAATTGCAGAACAGTCGGACGTTAAACAAAAAAAAACCTAACTATGATTCGAAGCCGGGGTCCCTGACATAGAAGCCCGTAGTGTTGACCACTATACCAACTGGCCGGTCAAAGATTAACGAACAATTGGTCGAAACTAACAGTCAAAAAAAAATTGTTCGAATTCAATTGCAGTATAAAATTAATGACAACTGTTAAGAAGATATTTTTTAAGTAGGGGCCTACTAAACACTTAAAAGGTGCCTGATAAGTTTTTAAAATCGTAAAAAGATCGCAGTAAAACCAGAGAACTTAATGGACTGATTTAAGTATTAATCTCAGGTTTCGAATTTTTAAAGATCCCATGCAGTGTAAAAGCAGAAAAACGGCCTAAGTGATAGTAGTAAGAAAAAATGAAACCATACGGTAAAATAACAAATTTATAATGCAATACATCCTGAAACTTGAAATCAATTTATTTTGTAAATATAATAAATTTCACTAACGTTTTAAGCTTCCGTGATGTTTATAATCTACTTACAGGTGTTTCGGTGAATCCACCATCATCAGAATTATAGAAAAAAATATCATATCAAGGTTTTAATTTTTTTTAACCTAGAAGATTTTGCATCGTCATTCATTAATATAAAACTGTGTAAAATGACTCATATAATATTTGGTGTACTCTGACGATGGTGGACTCAATAAAATGCCTGTAAGTCGATCGTAAGGATCAAGAAAGCTAAAAAGGTTAGTGAAATTTATAAAGTAGGTAAAATAATGCTTTTACCCATAATAGGGAGGTGGGTGTTAAATTTTTCACTTAATCTGATAGTTCCAGGGCTACAAAAATAGTTCTGTTTCTTATCACATGGTCAGCTAATTATATTACTTAAGCATTTACGAACAGAAGTAGAGGTGTAAACGACACTAGTCAGAGTTATCTCCTGTGAGAGTAATGAATTTCATTATAAAGCTAGACCCTACGGTGAATAATTGAAGTTACCATTTGCAGGATTGGCAAATAAATGCTTTTCGGTGGGCCTGACATGCTGATAAGCATACTTTTAAACTCAGTGAGAAAAGGAATGACATACCACCTCACTCCTCATTTTACTGAGTAAAACCTCTAGAGGTTCAAATTACCCTTTCGGTTGATGACCTAAACAACAAAATATTGTTGAGAATGTGAGCTCCAAAAGAAAAAAGAGTAAAAAAAGTTTAAAGTTACTTGATTTGGTATATACGTGAATTGGTCTATATTGACTCAAAGCGTTTAAAAAGGCTGTTATATGATGAGATATTCCATAAATTAACCAATAATTGGACCAATTTTTATGAATTCGTATCATCATTTATTATAAGTAAAAGCTTTAATATGTGCGATAACACCTTTAACATAATTTACTTTAAATAAAATATTTTTATAATTTCGTAAGAATGACTAAAACGTAATTAATATACGAATCGTAAAAAATTCTAAGTTATGGAAAAAGTCTGTTTAAACAAATAATGTAAACAATGTGCGTGCTTTATTTCAACCCTCAGCGTTATTCATTTGCGAATTGCATCATGATTTCGTGACTAGTTCGAAAGTTAAGTCTAGAACTGAAGTTACTTTTACTGTTTTGTTTAATTTAATTAAGTACAGTACTATTAAATTTTAAAAAGATACTATATATATCGTATTGTTGTTGATGTGTGCGTGTGATTCGCCCAACAGTGAGTAATATTATTAATCATTCTGACAAGATAGCAACAAAAAAAAGAAGAAATCAAAAGATTATGCCGTATCATTGTATTCTATTAGATAATTAAAACAGTATTATTGTTAAGCGTAATATAAATTGTGTTTTTATGACAACACCAGATCCGATTTCATATAATGTAACGAAGTGCATCTTTGTATTTAGGGGTTTATCCACTGATCAATGAAAACCCATGAAAACTCATCTGAAAG
The DNA here is from genome assembly GCA_035578175.1 of Catonia carolina. Taxonomy (NCBI): domain Eukaryota; kingdom Metazoa; phylum Arthropoda; class Insecta; order Hemiptera; family Achilidae; genus Catonia; species Catonia carolina. Next base: position 338,378,568 of record JAQMRL010000001.1, on the reverse strand, counting down.
TGTTCAGACAACGTAAAATACGATCTTGGCAACGTTACTGAAAAGTTAATTGAAATTGTTTGTTTTCGCTGGGCTTTGTTAGGTTTGTCCTTGCTTGCCATTCTGTTTGGCGACTTGTTTGTACCTGTCTTGTTTTGCTCATTTTTTCAATTTGTTTGTTCTGTTTCATATTTGAAGAGTTTGTATCGTTTGTGTACATACAATTTTGAATGAGTGCAAGCCACTCAATATTTAAATAGTCTCGACGTTTTGTTTAAATAAAACTCTCACTGTTTTGTTTATTTCAGTCTGATTTCCTTTGTTTTTATCTTTGTAATTGTACCATTCCTGAATTTATCTTTTGGTATCAAAGGGGCATCATTTTATCAATGTATTGAAACTAATTGCCAGTTTAAATGATAAAAAATTTTTAAAAGCAGCTTACTATTGTTTAATCCTATCTCATAGGTTTGCTACATAAGGTCGGGCGCCGAATTTTTCACGGCTGAGTTAGTTACGCTGACCATCATCGTAAGTTTAATACTGTTTCGCATCGCAGTTGTTTTAGTTCTAGCAAAGATGGCGAATATTTCTGCTACGTTAATAGATTTAAGTTCAGAATCGGATTCCGAAAGCCGAAAGAATTTGTGCTCAAAACTAGGCCTACATGTTACATCGCTATGATGAAATGTGAACAAAAGACCAAGTCATGGAGAATTTTCCTTTACGTAGGAATTAAATGATGAAAAAATTAAATTATCAAGTTGTTTTTTCTTTTATAGTTTTCATGTTAAATGATTTTTTTTTAATTTTTTTCGTCAGTTTCATTTTCCATTCCTTTCTTCCTGTTTGAAGTTCACATACCTCAGAATCTGAACGTGTGTTAAGTTGCTTTTGTTTTTTTTTTGTGACAACTGTGGTAATCTTCCTTGTTGTATTTACATCCAAATTGAAATTATTTGTCATACAAGTAGATTATTTGCACTAGATGAAAAGATCTTAGAAATTACCTTTTAGCACAACGTATTGCTGTGGAGTTAAGTTACTTGGAACTACCTTGTTTTATTAATATCCTTTACTTATTGTACTAGATAACTATGTAGTAATATCCTTTCACTTCCCATTCAAATGTTTTGAGATATTCCTAGAACTACTTTACAGGAATAGATACGAAGTTGCTGTACGCCCGAAGGTACACTTTATTTAAGTGCTCCGAGTATTGTGTTATGTGAACAATTATTATAGTCCTTGTTACATTAAGTTGAATATGAAACGTAACGAAGTTGTTTCTTCGGTAAAAATTACCGCAGGAATTATGTGTGTGAATGTCGAATTTTTACTTTCTCTTGCGCTTTATGAACGTTTGTAGGGAAGGAAAGTATTACTTTCATGTTGATTTTTCGAAATCTGTTTTTTTTGCCGGAAATACACGTTTTCAGGCCCCTGAAACAAAAAAAAACATGTATTTAGCTGAAGAAGTTGACACTTGGAATTTAAGTTAGGTTCCACTAGTGGACATGACACGAAGATTTTCATCAAAGTTGATCAACTAGAAGTTTTACTCGTAGTAGTGTATAGGTGTGAATTTTCTTTTTTATGAAATTTTCTCAAAAACGGCTCGTACGATTTTTTAAAAACTGTCTCATTGACTAAATTTTTTATGCTCTACAAAATAGGTTAAGCGCCATGTCTGCTGAAATACTTTGGAGGGCTGTGCTTTCGTGGTAAAAAATGAATTTTTTAAAGATTGTGGTCTTACTAATACGCATTTTAGGGCAAAAACGTCTATAATTAAAGTTGTAGGAAATTTAAAAACCTACTACTTCTATTTTAGTTTTTTCTACAACACTCAGTTTGGCGTCAGTAACTGATTTCCTGTATTTTGCTAATCAAAATTGGTAAAAAATGGATTTTTTTTAAAGATTTCGATATATTTTACGAGAAAAGTGAAATAGTGTATAATTAAGTAGTGATTTTCCGTATTTTTAAGTTCTACTGTGGTTGATTTTTATTTTGCACCATTCACTCGTGAATGAAGTTGTTTTTCATATTAAATTGTTTACTTATTATTAAACATAGGTTATTTTTTTATTATTTACATTGGGAAGAGAAAGTCGTATGAGTGTTTCACACCAGATTTTTATTTATAGCTTGATTTTAATTATCTTAATGATTCGTAATAAACTACTCGTGCAATTTTTGATGATTTTTTTCAGTAATTAAAAGTTGTTGTCGTTCATCTCGTGACATGAATACTAAGGTTGAATCAATTTAAGGTTTTTTGTAGTTAATTAAACTATATTTTAATTGGAAATACTGGTTTTTAAACTGTCTTCTTACTCATAGAAACCTGGTGATGTCATTTTTCAACAATGTCATAGTTATATATTATTTGTCAGTAGAATTATGTATATAGTAGAAAATATAATTTCTATAAAATTTCTCTTACTTATATAATGTTGGTCTGTAATAAACTTGCATTGTATTTAGATTTGCATGTTGTATAATTAGGTATAATTTTCTGTAAGATAATTAACGGTAATTATTAGACGTACTTGTAGAAATGTAGAATTTACTTAATTACTAAATAATTCTGTACATTTCAGTACCCGTCTTGTCGAATGTTAGGCTATTTAAAAATTGTAGTAGGTATTAGGTATTTCTTTAGCTCGATATTGTATTTTATGTAATCACGTAGCTTTCATACATGCATTATTATTTTCAATATATAAATTGTAATAAAATTATAATATAATGTTGATAATCTAAATTATTTGTCATCAACCAAATTTGATCAAGGTCCATTAAAAATTTTTATGACAGCCACGGCTCGATCAAAATTTTACTTAGGCGTACGTTGCCGACTGCAAAAATTTAGGTATGGCAATCATGCTAAATCTTAATATTGTACTAATTGTTGATTCTGAAAAGGTTTGAGCAATAAAATGTAACAAGTTTCAAAATACTGTAGACCCTTGTACAAAAGTTCCAGTTTTTTGTATTTTGTGGCGCAGCGCTATCACGAGTTGCTTTCAGTCTGATCGGGTGTGTGATTAAGGCATTTAAATTTTCCTTACTTTTGTAATCTTTTAATTGAGATGTAAATGCTTTAACATCTGAAGTATTAAGACTTAATCAAAATTTTCAAAAAGATGATAAATTTAAATTTAATAAATTTGTTACCAGTTAAAACTTTCTAAAAGATTATTCTGAAAATCATGTATTTTTACGCTGTATTCAAAATTAACTTCATGTCTCAGTCTGAAATAACAAGAAAATGAACTTCCAAGTTATATCCTAATTTTAATTGTATGCAGTAACTTTATTCGATGAAGTCAATAAATATTTAATGCGGTATGCAAACTTGTATCTCCGTGTAACCTTAAATCAAATCATATATTGTGCACCCGATTATAGTTTCTGTAGTTAATTACACCCTTAGTTACTATGATAACTTAAGTTGACTAGTTTCTAAATTGCACGTTGTAAGCTAGATCAGTTAACTCTTAACGTTACTGGTCTATCTATTATTTATGGTTAAAATTTTCTTGCAGATCGAATTTCATGATTTACTTATTACATTCATGGGAAACTATTTCTTAAGGTTTATTAATCTATGAATGTGAAATATCACTGCCTTTTTTATTATTTCAAAATCTCCTGAAGTATACCACCTAGAAACTTTTAATTCAGTATGCAAGTTCCTTTAAGTCGTAGATTTTCGCTGAGATAGGATTTTTCAAATTCTACTTTTTAAGTAAAAAAAATTCAAAAACTTTTTTAAAAATATTAACTGAATATTGTAAAAAAGAATCTGTTTTTCCAAAATATTAGAATTTTTTTTTTAAAGTACCGTACACAAAACCAAGAATGATAATAAGAATATGTCTGTAGTATTTATGTATTAAAATGTAACTATTGCACTAAATAAAGGCTTACACTTTACTACATTGATTTATTTGGCTGAAATTTTTTGAATTTGGAAATTATTAGTTGATGTGGAAACCTACTTATGAAAATTCACAGTTTTTAGTTGGGTTTCCGCTATTAATGAGCTTTTAAAACGTCTGATACTACGTCCAGGATGTATGTAATAAATCGGTTCACGTATGTTAAAGTTCTGTTTTATCTTTAATACTTTAAAGGTAAAATCCGATGTTTCGTTTTAATATGGGAGTCATCTTAAAAAAAAAAATACTCCTCCGTGGTGTATTGACCGCGCTGGGCTACCAAGTGGAAGATCCCAGATTCTAATCCCTGCTAGGTTCTGGAAATTATAACACGTTGAAACCCACCGTTACAGTACCAAAACCCACAGTAGTCGTTAATGACCAAGCTGTCCTTGCGACTTAAACTAAAAAATTGCTGTTCCATGTATTTTTACTCTGTTTTTAAAATTAATTTCATGTCACAGTTTTGTGTAAAACTGAATCTTTGATTTTTGGACTGAACCATGAATTTTTCAGTAGGTACTTTCTGAAGTAGAGATCTTTCAGCACAATGGAATTGTTTCAAGCTGAAGACTAAAGTTACATTTTATTAATGTACGTAATTGTTAATTTGCTGATGCCGCGCCGGTTATCCTTCCCCGCAATATAGGCCTACTTGCTCTTGATCAGAAATGTATATGATTTCATTGAATTGTGTGGGACTTTGAAATAACCAGATTACCAAGCCTTAATGAAAGACCACTATTATATTCTTTCTTATAGCATATATAAGTAATTTTTGCACACTGTTCAGAATTTATTATTCAAACAAGTATGTTATGTTGTTTACGTGTTCACCCGAAAGGCTGGTTTGAACCTCTAGAGGCTTTACTAAAAAAAAACCGAAAAGTGAGGTGGTTTATCTTGGCCTTCCTCACTAAGTGGTAAAGTATGCTTGTCACCATGCCGGACCCTCGGAAAAACATCTACTTTCCACCCTACAAATGACACTTCATTCACCACAGGGTCTGGCTGTATAATGAAATTCATTACTCTCAGAGGAGATAACTCTGATTAATATAGTATATTTTACACCTGTAGCTCTTCTGTTGTTGAATGCTTCTGTCATATAATTAACTGACCATGTGATAAGACACATAACTATTTTTTGTAGCCATGAAACTAACAGATCGAGTGCAAATTATTTACCACTCCATCTGCCTGTTACGGGCAAATATCTACCTAGATTATCAAGCCTAAATAAATAATAGGCCTTTATTATATTCTTTTATACGATTATATTATATATTATATTATTATACGATTATATTATATTCTTTTATACTCGTATGTATAAGTAATTTTTTTTGCATACTGTTCAGCATTTGTTACCCAAACAAGTATGACAATAGATAAGTAGTTTATACTAAAAATATAGGCCTACGTAATTTTATTTAAAGTTTCTAATATCCTGTTTATGCACTTTACCTTTGTTGAAGTAATAAAAAAAAATAGAAGTCGATTTTCCTCTTTGTTGTGTAGCATTTTTATTCGTATAAAGTACTTAGCTTGTATTATATTTTTATGCGTTTAAAAGTGTTCGTTATACTTTTAAATTAGAAAAGTTGTTTATCCATGGATCCGTCGGAACCAGACAACAACAGTCTGCTTAATAATGATCGATTAGTAAAAAAAGAAGAATGAAGTTTTTTTACGAGATCAAAACGAGTTGTAGGCCTATTAAAAAAGAAAAGAATCCATTAAGTAACCCCTAAGAAAACTTTTCAGGCCCTTCTGATTGAGATTAATTATTTAGCAAACAGGCTTTTGTTTCTGTAAAAAAACTGAGATACAAGGTAAGATTTTTTTAAATTAAATATTTAAATACGTTTTGATTAATTAAACTAATTAGACTGGTTTATTTAGAATTATTTCCAAATAGTTATTTGTGTGGTACTGAATAACAATGTTACTTACTGTATAGTATTCGATAATGTGTAATTTATTTAAATCAAAACATATAGCACGTTCAGTTGACACAATGGATCTTATGGGAATCGTCACTGCTATTAGTGCAACTAAAAACATCTATTAAAGCCATCTATATGCGTAAATAAATACATATTTCAAACGTCTATAGAACACTGTTTTATTAAGGTTTAACTACAATTCAGGTTTGCTTAACAGAAAAAAATTATGTATTATGTAGAATATTTAATGAATTTTAAAAAATCAAAAAAGCTGTAAAAACATTTTCTTCTATTTGGGGGGGGGGGGTTTAAAATAACATCTTATCTATTTTACTGCGGACCTACTAATGCCTTCTCAACATTTCCTCGCCAGACTTACTAAACACTGTGTGATAAATGTAAAGAAATGACGCAATTGGTTGTTACAAATCTAGAAAATCTTAAGTGGAATCCGCATATGAAGTTGAGTATAAACTTATTTTTTTAAATTCCTAATGTGTGTACATTGCAATCTGTTCAATTCAGAACAATAAGCAGCCCCATGACCCAATGAGATGAGGATGATGTGTATGACGTGTAAATGAGGTGTAGTCTTGTACAGACCCAGGCCGACCATTCCTGAGAGAGTATGGTTAATTAAACCCCAACCATCAAAGTACACCAGCAATCACTGTCTAGTATTCAAATCCGTGTAAAAGTAACTACCTTTACTAGGATTTGAACCAGGAACCTTCGTCTCCGAAAATCAGCTGTTATACAGCTGATTTTGGCGACGACTTTACCTCTAAACCAACCCGGTGGGTCTATAAACTTATAGTGTTAATTATTAATTAATAGTCATACAGACTACTTTACAAAGGTTTGTTATGGATGGGTCGCGCAGGAGGGGAATGTTATTGGTTATGATGGTATTGATTGATCTACAAATCCGATGTTTGTGTATGTACTAGTAGCAGTCAGAGCCCCATAAGAAATGCACTGTCCTATACTGCCCGGTTCTGTCAACTGAACGTGCAAACGACTATAGAAAAGGTAGTTACTTTTATACGAATTTAAATACTAGACAGTGGTTACCGGTGAACTTTGATGGTTGCCGTTCAATTAACTCTACTCTCTCAAGAATGGTCGGCCTTAGTCTGTACAAGACTGCACGTCATACATATCATCCTCATCTAATTGGTTTATGGGGTTGCTTATTGTTCTTAAATTGAACAGATTTCAACGTAGGTACCACGTTAGGGCTTAAAAAATAAATTTGTAGTGTAGCCTAATGTCCGCGTCAAAAATAATATGAATTTGAGTTTGAAGCTCAATTATTAAAAAATATGACATCGATTTTAACATACTGTACGAGGTGTGGCTATTAAATAACGAGACTGACGTAAAAAAATTATTTTAAATTTTTACGTAATCACTTATTGTCGTCACCTTCAATATACACTCCTTCTCTATCCCTACAACGCTCCATGCAAATTTTCCATTGTTGGAAACAGTGCTAGAAGTCATCTTCTGTCAGCTCCTTCAAGACACGTGCCGCTTTCTTTTTTACAGCTTCCACAGACTCAAATCTTGTCCCCTTTAATGCAGATTTCACCTTAGGGAACAGGTATTAGAACAGGTAATAGAAGTCACATGGTGAAGATCTGGTGAATAAGGTGGATGTTCTTGAGATATTCTGTTCACACACACACACACACACCCACCCTTGATGTTATGTAAGGGTACATAACATCAATGATTACAATAATTGATTAGGTACCTACTTAAGATTTTAACAAATAATTTCGAAATTAATATCGTATTGTACGTGTCCTACATGCCCATAACAGACAGGTGGAGCGTCAAATTATTTACACTCAATCTGTTAGTTGCAGGGCTTAAATAAATAGTTCTGTTTCTTATCACGTGGTCAGCCAATTAAATGACTGTATCATTCAAGAACAGATGAGGCAGAAGTGTAAAAGACACTAATCAGTGTTATCTCCTCTGAAAGTAATGAATTTCATTTTACACCCAGACCCTGTCGTGAATGAAGTGAAGGTGTCATTTACAGAGTGGAAAATGTATGCTTTTCAGAGGGCCCGGCTTGCTGATAAGCGTACTTTTCCACTCGGTGAGGAAGGCAATGGTAAACTACCTCATTCCTCGTTTTACTTAGTAAAACCTCTACAGGTTCAAACCAGCCTTTCGCCTGATGACCTAAACAACACGTGTCCTACATCCTGATAATTAATTAATTTCCTTGAGGCATTTAAATCTTAATTAAGAGTTGCTTGAAATATTAATTACTGAAACGGTCTAATCTTTGTATTATTTATTTCATTACTCGCTGTTACCCTCTAAAAAATACACTTGTTCTCATTCTCTCCCACAACGCTAGAATAAAATGAATGAACAGTCAAGCCGTTCTGTTTCTAATTTACACATCTGGGGTGAATTAATAAGAAAGCAATTGTTTATTTCTCTCCTATTTACTAAGTGTTAGCTTTACACTAGCACATTTATTTAATTCCGGCTAGAAGGCTGAATGGAAAATGTGTGTAATAAAGTGTTGGTCTGTGAATCTACTGATAGAAAATAAATAACAATGTGAGAACAAAATAACAGTTCTATTAATTAATAACTGGAACGTTTTAAGTTATTATACAATATAACGATGTTGTAGTGTTTTAATTGGAAATAATAATTTGCATTTCAATTATTTTATTTGTATTTACACGTCGTTTTCTTTTGAATTGTGATCCGTTATTCTGTGTAATGATGTCAAAGGCTACATTTTTGTTTTAAACTCATTTCTGTTTTATATGAATAGACTATTATATAGACAGGTGTATTATATTTTTCTTTTTTCTCCTTGATGCAGTGTGTTCTTTTTAATATATAAAGTATTGCAATCCAAAGTATCTTTATTAATTGTATAATTCATAAATTTCCTTTCCGCACTTACTATAAAATCCATGTAGAACTAAAGAGATGTTGGAATAGGTACTTGTTAGGCAATCATGACCTAAGTGTTGCGTTAGAGAGTGACTTTCGACGAGGCAGGACAAGCTACTAACATTAACTAAAATAAGTTGGTTGCGCTCTGGCACAATTATAATTTGTAATTTCTCCTACCCTATAGTAATATATAGGGAAGGAAAGTATTGTTTTCGTGTCGATTTTTCTAAATCTAGTTTAGAAGGGCGAAGATATTTAGTAATAACAGTAAAGCAGTAAAAATGCTGCCTTCGGAGCCAGTGAAACGCGTCTAAACACTGCTCTTATGATTGAACCGGTTCTGTCGTCGAATAAAACGTTAAAGCTGAGTCGTCTGTTTTACATGCCACATGGAATTGTTAACCCTATAACAGGAAAGTGGAGTGTTAAATTATTTGCACTCGATGTGCTACAAAAAATAGTTGTTTCTTATCAAGTGGTTAGCCAATTATACGACTGAACTTTTTAAGAACAGAAGAGGTAAAGGTGTAAAAGGCACTAGGAGTTATTTCCTCTGAAAGTAATGAATTTCATTATACAGCTAGATCCTAGGGTGAATGAAGTGAAGCGTCATTTGGAGGGTGCAAAGTAGATGTTTTTCGGAGGGCCTGGCATGCTGATAAGCATAGGTTACTCTTGTACTCAGTGAGGAAGACAATAATAAACCATCTCACTCCTCGTTTAACTTAGTAACACTTCTAGAAGTTTAACCAGCCTGTTGGCTGTTGACCTAAACTTCAACATGAAATTTTAAGTATATTTTAATGGGGTAAACCTGCTCGAGAAAAACAGTTAAAAACTTCATGTGGAGCCATAGCCTTATGGTCTGTTCCCATGATGCTAGTTTACTAGCTGCTAGTACTAGCAGGACCTACTAGCGCGTAGATGACGGTTCCCACGGAGTTAGTTAATTAATGCCAGTGATCTGAAGACATACATGTGTTGTCCTGTGTATTGCTGTATAACGTACAGCTTACTAGCAATTTGCAACATTTTCAAACATTCACAACGAGCTAATTTACTAGCGCTAGTCAATCAAGTGATCTTTTTCCCCTACTAGCCCCGAGTAAAATTAAACATGCTAGTAAATACAAACGCTGTAACCGAATTAGTTGCTAGTTTTTTGTTCCTATTACGCTATTTTGCTAGTTTCTAGTATTGCTATCGTTTTTAAGTTGTAGGACTTAAAAAGATAATTAAGTTTTAATACATGGATTGAAGACTTGTTTGTGAATTTATCAGTGATGTAGTTAAATTATAATAAATTATATAGTTAAATTATGTAACCTGGTTAATTATTATTTCATAGGATTATTTTTTTAAATAGAATACTGTTTTGTAGTATTATTCTTCTTACGTAGACCTTTGAGAATATTTGATATCTATGTTTGAAGAGGCCTTACAAAATGTAAAAGGGATTTCGGAAAAACAATACTATGTTAAGAGATACTGAATGAAATCTCATATTTAAAAGCTAGGAATTAAGTTGAATAGACTTGAAAAGAATTGTGGTTTGAAAGTGAAGACAAAAAAATTATTAATCAGTTAACTAGTTTATTACCTCTACGATTTTGTTAATCATTTAATTTTTTTTTTATTTTCCACTTCAAAACCTAATCATCGTCATCTCATTATCGGCGTCGTTTTCATCTCTATCATCGTCATCGCCATCTCCAACTTCAACTACTTCGTGTTTCAGTATGTTGTGTAACCCCTTTTGTTTGGGTGAATCCAAAAAAAAACACCAAAACAAAATTGGCATAGGGATACAAGAAAAACTCCAACAGGAGGGACTGCAGTGGTGTGATTTTAAAAAAAACAAGAAAATAAATTACTAAGAATATTTTAATAAAATTTAAATATGTAGACTAATTAACAAAATTGGGATAACCAACAAATTCTTAATTATCCAAAAAGGCCAAATAAGCGCATAAATTATTTTAATAATAATAATCATCTAAATCTTTAGGAAAAAAAATAAAATACAAAAAATGTACATAGTTATACATATATACATATATGCAATTGTACATACTTATTACTGGATCCAGATAAAAAAAATTTTAATAAAAAGGTAGATAATTAATAATAAATATAATTACAAAGTAATAATAATTAAAATTTTCAATCAGAATAGGCCTTTTACACAAAAAATAGATTAAGTTGAACAATAAATTAATTTAATAAGGAATCATAAATTAATTCGTTTTAAAGATGATAAATCAGATACAATGAAAATTAATTATTTTTATTTTATAAGAATTTAATTTTTAGTATGCCTTTTTTTTAAATAAACCCATTTAGGATTAAAATCAAATATAGATCAAAAAAATCAGAAGTGATTTTGTTTTTTTTTAAATATATATATATTAAAAAAATTTAAGTAGAAAAATTTTTTAAAAAAAATACGGAATAAAGAATCCGGTTAACTCCGCACCGTAACATGCTTGCCAGCATACATTAGTGGTAACGACCAACAAACATTTTATCGTATGATACAAGGTAACAAATGAAAATTTATATTATAATAAAATTTATGTTGCGGAGGCTTCAAGACAAAATTTCAGGAAAGACGAATTATATCGCCGACAACAATTTTTCGGGTTGCGAAATGCATTTTACGTGTCGGGTGCCACTTGCCCCAAACAAGATTTCAAAAATTCTTGAACAAGTTTGCTTTTGTTAAGACTTGAATATACTCCATCCCAAATTAGTTTAATTCAGTCCCAAACTGGGTGTAATCAGCCCCACACTGGGTCCCTGCAAAGAGCAGAAAAACCAGGACTTAGTAAAGAAAGAGGGCTACCCCAAAACACAAAAATAAAAGGTAGCTAAAAGCCCAAAGACGCAAAAGATCGTGAAAAGAATTTACAAAAAGGTTTAAGAAAAATTTAAAATACCCAAAGGGTTTACAAAATTTACAAAATTTTAAATTAAACATTTTCGGCTTCAATGGGTTTTTAACTACAAAAAAGGAGACAGACTTACCGTAACACGGGAAAGCAAAAAGGTCAAGAAAAGCAGCGGCATAATGCACCCCGAAAAGACTTAAAAAACATGAACGTCACAGATACAAAAACGCGTCCGTCGTCATGACCTTTTGCAGCAAGAAGGACGAGACACGCAAAATTTACCAAAAAGGAAACCTCGGGCCTGACGTCACCGCCCCCCCTTCCAACAAGGGAAACATGAAAGGAAAACATGAAACGGCAGAAAAAGCAGATGACAGCGAACGGTAAGCTAAAGCCTAAAAGAGAGAAAATCAATTGAGAGATAACTAATTAGATATTTAATTAGTAGATAACGAAAATTAATTGTATAAGAACAATGAAAGGAAATTAATTTAAAAATTAAAATTTGTAACATTGAAAAATAAATGTTACAGTTGATTCACACCTCATCAAGTTTGATTTTGTATGTATATATATTTTTTTTCTTCACAGTTTAGTCTTTTTGAAACACACTACTTAGTGTAGTTTATATTTTAATTCTAAGGACATTACTCAGATTTTCTCATATTTGCTTAAAGTTATTGTATTTATTAACTGATAGCAAAATAAATACTACACTGTTACAAAAAAAACCTAAATTATTACTTTTCAAGTTTTCATCTTGATTTTTTTTATTTCTTTAATAAAAAATAGTAAGTAGGCCTACTTTAATAAACGGGAAAGTCATTAAAGACTTGGTATGCTGTACATCGAGCATGTAATTTTTTTTTTAGAAGTAGGCTACACGTTATTACTACTTTTACTTCTAAGGAAGATGAAATGAAAATGTTTATTTCTTTTGAGTTTGCATATTACATCTGAAGGAATATTTGCGTGTAGATATAAAAAATGTTAAATAAATGCATACAGTCTGTTTATGCTATCATACATTTCATCTTATTGACGTCACAAATAAAAATGAAGGTTTCGTGGTTTTTTAGGCCTTCTCTTTTTTATGCTCTATAATATTTTCATTTTCCATTGGATTTTTTTTTATTACAGTGTAGCATTCGTAACATACCCATATGGTTTTGGGCATATGGTTTTTAACGATGTGTAATTTTTGTTTTATTGGTGGATATCGTGAGGAAAATGAATAAAAATAATTTTTAAAGTTTACCAACTTCCCCTAAAATCAAGTTGGACTTAGAAAAGAAACTACTAGTTAAAAAATCATAAATTTAATGCACTTTAGCCACTTTATATAAAATCGAAGGAAAAAACCTATTCCAGAGCACCATTTATGGTTGTATATTTACTTGAATAATTAGTTTTTTACCTTCAAAAATGTCTCTAACAATAGAAAACCTTTTCAAGATCATCTTCATCTTGCTTTTAAGGGACGTTGGTATAAATCAACAAGTAAAGGTTTTTTTTTAGTGCACAGGATATTTTTGTCTGGAATTCATTTTCTAATTCTATTGTACTATAAGAATGCGATCTGTAATTTTTGTTGTACTGGTGGATTTCGTGAGGGAAATCATTTATTACTCAATTCGCTAATACACTAATTTTTTTGGAATATAGCCAGTTAATTGATACGGTAGTATATTTGTTGACAAAATATTTCTGTAATCTTAATTAACCTTTTTACTTGTCGATACGATTAATTAATCTAATCAATTTAAAAGTGACGTAAGATGTTTAATAATTACATTATTATTCAATGTAATCCTACTACTTTATCATTTAAAAACAAGTAATACTGTAATCCATTTTTGTTTCTTTATGGTGAAAAATGATCTTATTCTCTTTGGCATACCGTGAATGATTTTTCCGAGTTATTTTTTGTGGTAAAATATTTATAGAGTTATTACTCCTGGGATCTTGTCACAGAAAAGTGAAGGGTGAAAATATCACTACCTTTTCTACATGGGAATGCTAGTAAAGTCCTGAATATTACAATACTGTGTGCATAATAAATTATGTTAAAATACGTCACATATTTTGTATTACATATTAAAACGACTTATATAAGATGGTTCTGCTTTAGGTAAAAGTTATTTAATTCTTCAGAACCCAAATTCAATATTATATAGAATTAGAATTATGATTCATTCGCCTTTCATGATCATGATTCATTCGCTTAATTATTTCAAAATCTTTAACATCACTACTTTTTAGTGACAACGAACTGCTTTTTATCAAGCATCTTTAAAAAGCAAATACAAATTTTGTAAGATTTAATAAAACTTATGTAACCAAGTAATAAAAATTGCGAAAGAATTAAATTTTAACTAATTTTGTTTGTTTATTTTTTGGTTTATTTTTTTACTCCTAATGTGTGTACGTTGCAATCTGTTCAATTTAGAACAATAAGCAATCCCATGACCCAATGAGATGAGGATGATGTGTATGACGTGTAAATGAGGTGTAGTCTTGTACAGACTCAGGCCGACCATTCCTGAGAAGTATGGTTATTGAAACCCAACCATCAAAGTACACCGGTAACCACTGTCTAGTATTCAAATCCGTATAAAAGTAACTACCTTTACTGGGATTTGAACCACGAACCTTCGTCTCCGAAAATCAGCTGTTAAACAGCTGACTAGCGGCGACGAAGTTACCCCTAGACCAACCCGGTGGGTTGGTTTATTTAAAGCGGTATCAATTTCTTTGGTTTTTGACGACCGCTAGGGTAACGATATAGAATTGGTGGGTTTTAACTTGTAATTATTCCTGACCCTAACCAGGAATCAAACTCAAGACTTTCCGCTTTACACAGTCTAGCACTCTAACCAATGGGCTGCGGAGGCGGCTTTGTTTATTTTTGGTTACTGCATAAATTATTCTTCAATAAAAATATAGGCTGTATTTTTTGTTTTCTTTTCTTTTGTTATGTCTGACTATTATGGACACAAGGGCTAATGCAGACAATAAAGGGTGATAGATGAAAGTGAGTGTTAAAAAATGCTAGACTTGACCGGGAATTAAGCCCAGGACCCCGGGCATAGATACCAGTTGCGGTGACCACGACACCAACATGAAGCTGGTTTTTTAGATTATAACTAAACCGAAATCACCAATATCATTTTCGAACTCTTATGGAGGAATTGCTCTTTCAAATTTAGCCGACTTGTCGATTATACCAAATTATACAATAATTATTTTTTAAATGTGTGAAATAAGAAAATAGGAATAGAATTTGTTTCAATACGTAAAGCATTTTGATGTCTGACAGATCAGGAGGTCTAATGAATGAAAAGTTCTTAGTACGAGTTATTCTTGATTTTTTCTTCGTAGATAATTAAAATGATCTAGTAACACAAATAATGTCAGATCTGAACGGGAATCTAACCTGGGACTTCCGGCGCAGAAACCGGTTGCGCTGAGGACTACACCAGCCATTAACATTTTGTGAATGATTTATCATACTACAATAACATTTCTTGATATTTTTCGATGTATTTTTTTATATCTTTAAGAATTTTCTGGGCAAAATAATGGTTTTCCAATTGTTTTTTTTTGTTTGGAGGGGTAACTTACTTCCAATTCACTTATCAGTAAATGGGTTTGAAGATGCGGGTTAAATTAATCTTCTTTCAGAATTTAGTTGAAACCGGATGTATTGATTAGACTCTGGGTTTGTTAGAAAGTAAAGATATAATCCTGCTGTATTATTTTCGTGCAAAAAATGATAAAAGAACAAAAAACCGTTAAAACAGGTTTTTTTAAAATAGTACCTACAAATTCTATTCTACTTATTTTCTATACTTACTCTATATTTAAAAAATTAAAAATTTACGAAGAGATATGTATCGTGTCGTTTTTAATTTATTACTATCGATAATAATTTTTAAGTTAAGATAAGACTTTGTTACAATTTTAGTGGATGTACACGCTGAACGTTTTTATGATATAGTACTGCATTTAAAAATTCATCATGATGCTGCGCAGTCTTTTCAATTCAATTTTCATATTATAAATAAATTATTGGTGTACTCCTTAGAAGAAATAGTTTCTCAAATAGGGTTCTCATCATTTCTATGTTATTATAGCCAACTATCCTCTAATTTTAAAATTTTATAAAAACAAAATATACTGTAAAAATGTATACTTAAGTGGGAAATTTGACACTTGTTTTCTTTTGAATGTTCAGTGTCTATTTCCGTGTTTGTATATGCTATTCTTAAAATTGATTCCAAGTGAATGTCTGTTAACCGTGTACAAGCTTTAGATTTGATAGGTTTTGTTAACGAAAATTTATGCTCATAAATACTGCCGAAAAAACACGAAATTTTTAAAAATTTTCTCGTGGTAAGTAATATTTTAAGAAACCTAATGAAACTATAAATAAATATTAAACAAAATTATGAGGGTAACACTCAATGTCAGTATCATATTGTTGTTTGGGGCAGCAATATTGTGCTGGCTTATGCCTTTTACTGTGAAATAGTATTTCGTTTCACTAAATTTAAGAGCAATATTTTAGAGTAGGCTGCGGGCCGCAAAAAAAAAACAAGTCGGGGGCCGCGGGTTGTGCACCTTTGCTGTAACATATGTTTGTATTTAGAAACTACATTGTTGTTTAGGTCATCAGCCGAAAGGCTGGTTTGAACCTGTAGAGGTTTTACTAAGTAAAACGAGGAGTGAGGTGGTTTACCATTGCTTTCCTCACTGAGTGGAAAAGTACGCTTATCAGCATGATGGGCCCTCTGAAAAGCACATATTTTCCACTCTGCAAATGACACCTTCACTTCATTCAACACAGGGTCTGGCTGTATAATGAAATTCATTACTTTCAGAGGAGATAACTCTGATTAGTGTCTTTTACACCTTTACCTGTTCTGTTATTAGATGATTCAGTCATTTGATTGGCTGACCATGTGATAAGAAACAGAACTATTTATTTTAGCCTTACAACAAACAAGTTGAGTGTAAATAATTTTACACTCCACCTGTCTGTTATGGGCAGAGAAACTACATATCATGCTGTATTTTAAAATATCGCATCCCATATTTTATGTTATTTTATCATTACCACTTGGATTAGTTCCCGCACCAGTTTCGACTACCTGGACCTGTTCCAGTATCCAAATCTTCCTCGGTTGACCAACATCTCTTCTTCCCAGAAGTTCAAATCCCCATGCTTGCAACGCCAAACGAGTTACAAACGTAAGAACTGAAATGTCCTATTCTTCCTGTACTGCGTAATCATGCTGTTCAAAGGAGTTACATCGAGCCCCGTTCATGTATCTCAAATGGTCCTCAAATGGTTCTCAAATGGTCTTCTAGTGCGACATTTTCACTCTTAAACACTTAAAATATTTTATTTCAGTTGCTTAAAAGTGAGACGCTTGCTTTCGGCTGCTGATCCAAAACCTTACTACCGGTTGTTAATACATTTCTTAGAGTGTCATACTCTATCCGAGAATCAAATGTGAAATCTTCCGTTTTGTAAGCTAGCGCTATTTTGTACTTGTACTTTTCTACAAATGTAGGAGTACTGGCATTACTGATAGACTTAACTTACTAACTTTCCTCAAACTTTACTTTGCTTTTTCTGTTCATATCGTCACGTCAACACTTTGGTCGTTATAGACCAGTGGTTTTCAAACTTTTTTGGTGGCGTACCACTTAATATGTCTTGACATGTTCTCGTACCACCAGTGGTTCTGTTTCAAAATAATTATGTATAAGCGTGGTCAAGGGTACACAAGAATGGGAGCTGTGCATATAATATCTTAACGCTTATAATACACTTTTAACACTACTATCAATATAATACACACTGATTAGTCGGTGACCAATTTTTATTTATACAATAGTGTTCAGTCAAATGAATTTTTTTGAACTGGCTTAAAGCTACAAAAAGAACCTATTAATTATGGTAATACCAAACAGAAATTAACGTACTTTTAGAAGAAAAAAGTACAAAAATTTATTTAAAACTCATAAATGAAACATTATAACAGGATGTCACTGCTCGGGAATGCACGGTTCGCAACTACAGAGCGTTCACTGAATTAGCTGTTTTATTTTATTTTGGTTTTTCTTTTCTCTAGAAAGAATGCAGGAATGATTCGTACATGCTGTGTGACGTGTAAATCTCACACACATGCACGAATTTTGAATTCCCTTTTTTTGAAAATAAATGAAAGAACGTAATAAATGACATGCCCATAACAGACAGGTGGAGTGTCAATTTATTTACACTCAATCTGTTCGTTGCAGGGCTAAAATAAATAGTTCTGTTTCTTATCACATGGTCAGGCAAATAAATGACTGAATCATTTAAGAACAGAAGAGGTAGAGGTGCAAAAGACACTAATCAGAGTTGTCTCCTCTGAAAGTAATGAATTTCATTATACAGCCAGACCCTGTGGTGAATGAAGTGAAGGTGTCATTTGCAGAGTGTAAAATATGTGCTTTTCAGGGGGCCCGGCATGCTGTTAAGCGTATTTTTTTCACTCAGTGAGGATGGCAATTGTAAACCACCTCACTCCTCGTTTTACTTAGTAAAACTTCTAGAGGTTCAAACCAGCCTTTTGGCTGATGACCTAAACAACAACAACAAATGATAGAAAGATTCAAACAAAAAATCAAACGCAAATACTCGCATACCACGGGCCATGATCCCGCGTACCACAGTTTGAGAGCCACTGTTATAGACTACAGTGGTTACGGAAAAAAATTAGTTGACTTTAAGGTGTTAAAATATTTCCAGACAACTAGCTTGAAGTCGAACTTACAAAAAGTTTTACTCATAAGTTGAGTAAGTTAATGTTTAATTAAACCGACACTTTCAGGTTTGCAATTAGTTCAAAGAAATGGATAAATGAGTTAAAAGGAATAAGTAGTGGAAAAAGGAAATGTTTTGTATATATCTATTAAACGGATCATGCATGGAATCGAAGTTCATCTACTTATATAATCGGTTTTTAGATTCAACCAAAAAGAAGGTAACTAACAAGAATGTTAAGTTCCATCTTCCTCTTACCTAAAGTCGGTATTGCAGTAAAGTCGGTGCTTGATGCAAATTCTTCATTGTAATTCTTGCAAAGAATTTCTGATATTTTCCTACAAACGGTATACAAATAAACAGCTTAAAAGAATGATTTACGAGTATTATAATATCTGATAGTTATTTCATAAAAGGGCGCATTCACTTGACAACATTGTAATCTTATTTAAACCCTTTTGAGATTACACAAAGGGCAGAAGCTACATTCCACAGATAATCAAGCTTACTGTTATATAGAAAGATGGAATCCACGAGGTATTTGAATACTAAAGTTTTAATAATCTTTGAAAAAAAAATACATTACAATAACTCTTGTTAACTACAATGAAAAGCAAAATTAGAATGCTAAGTAATCAATTTAATATTTGCTGATTTATAGAAACTAATTTAAAATAATATTGATTAATACGCTAATTGAATAAAAAAATATAAACAATTGATATACGTTCATAAAAAAATCAGAATAGAAATCAAGAATGAAAATAGAAAAATAAGTGCAAGCAAAAAAAAATTGAAGGTTAATATAAATAGATTCAAGAGTGGTCGAAAATAGTGATTGATTACGTAATCAATGAGTGAATGAAAAATGCTTAAATAATAAATTCGTTTAAAAATAAAACTACTCGAGACTAAAAATAACATAATCCTTTCATCAATAAATAATCAATGAACTTGAACGTTATTTGTAATGTTCGTCGAGTAATGTATTGCGCCATCAATGTAAAGATCAAAAAGCATATTCAAGTAGTATTTACTGATTTTTTAAATATATTAAACCGGCTTACTGCATCTTAACTGCCCTAACAGACAAGTGGCGTGTTAAATTATTTGCACTCAATCTGTCCGTTGCAGGGCTACAAAAATTAGTTTTGTTTCTTATCACATGGTCAGTCAATTTAAATGTCTGAAGTATTTAAGAACAGAAGAGTAGAGGTGTAAAAGGCACTAGTCAGTGTTGTTGTTGTTTAGGTCAACAGCCGAAAGGTTGGTTTGAATCTCTAGAGGTTTTACTAAGTAAAACCGAGGAGTGAGATGGTTTACTATTGCCTTCCTCACTGAGTTGAAAGAGTGTGCTTATGAGTATGCCAGGCCCTCCGAAAAGCACCCACTTTCCACCCTGCGAATGACACCTTCACGTCATTCAGACTTACGCGGGAAAAATTATAAAAACGTCGTTTTGTGTGTGTGTGTGCGTGTGTGTACTGTTATTGAAGAAAAGCATACGTATAAGAATACGTTATACATTACGTATACGTATGCTAATACGTATAAAGAGTATCGCCAGACGTACGCGGGGGAAATTTATCAAAACGTTGTGTGCGTGCGCGCGCGCGCGTGTGTGTACGCGCGCGTAGGAGTATACAGTAGATCTAGCAGCTACACAATTTCTATTATTTATTTAAAAAATTGATTACACATGTTTCGCGTGCGAAGCCGCGCGGGACATGCTAGTTTGAAATAAAGTTGTGCCATCCAGACTAAAGATATATAATTAAAAACTTAGCGAAAAAAATTAATATACATATTTCAAAATATAATGTTGTTTACTGTTATAAAAGCCAGTCAGGTTTAAACAAATCGGCGTAAATTACAATCGAATAAGTAACATTCGGGTAAATTCAACGCCTCGAATTCACCAATAACATTTACTTGATTGACAGAGTCTTGAAATTGGTAGATGAATAATTTATTACACTTCAGTGAATTATATTCTGAAATGCTGAATTTGTATAAAATTACGCCTTAACCAAATTTTATCGATTACCATTCTTTAGCTACTAAAAACTCCATAGTTGTTAAAATGTTTGTCACGTATGATAGCATATTTCAAAGTTTTATTAAAGGCAAAACTTTTCAAAAATAAAATCTGTTGGAAACTTTTTTGTCTCGCTTGATTAAACTGAAAATTTTGTAGCATCTATTCTGTGTTGTGATATAGCCTAAATACATTTGATAATTAACCATATTTTCCAAGTATATAAGTATATTTTTTAAAAAAAAAATATAGATATAGCCTAAATACATTTGATAATTAACCATATTTTCCAAGTATATATGTATATTTTTTTTAATTACTTTATTTAAAGTTACGTCAACAACTGTAGTCCGATTCACGAAAGAAAGCACCTGTCTTTAAACAGCAATATCTTTTGAACCATTTTATGTAAAAACAATTAAGATACATCATATTAAAGCTTGTTCTAGTGTTAGTTACAGGATTACATTAACATAAAATGCTTTTTAGCCCTATACATTTTTAAGTACGCGTGAACAAAGTAATAGTACCTTGAAGTTGGGTATTATGGAAAAGTGGTTAAAAACAGGGTACTTTTTATGCGTAATTCGTTATATTTAGTACACTATGAATTTCCGAAAATGTTATATATTTCTTTTAGGGGGGGGGGGTTGTTTAACGTCCCACTGTTCTGCAATTACTGCTAATGCAGACTGTGAAGGATGAAATGATGTTTGTAACATATGAAAATATGCCATGCCTGAATGGGATTCGAACCCAAGACCGCATGATGAGAGGCGAGCACGTTACCAACTACGCCAATGCGGCCATGTTAATGTATTGCTTGAGTCCAAGCTCCGTGTAGTTGGAAGGAATGCAGATACGTTGTTACAGTATTGGGAGAATGAATGAATTAGTAGTGTTTCACGATGCATTCGTAGTGGTAGAGTGTACTAACTAGACTAAAAGAATATTCTTAACATCCGGCGCATGAGTTTAACAAATACCTACCGGGTTATTAACTTGGTCGGATTTATAATATACAGTTGAGCCCGGTTTTAACGGCCTCGGACTTTACGTCAACTCGGACTTAACGTCATTTTTTTAGGCGTTGCGTCAAACTTCTATCTGAAAACCCCTGTTTTAACGTCATTAACTCGGTTGTTGCGTCAACATTTTTCCGATGAAATCATTTTTTACTTCACGTACAACGATTGTGATTTTGCCGTAATTTATCAGTAAATTGTTTGAAAAAGGAAAAGACAGTACTTATACAGTAATATAGTACAATAGTCTACTTGTGAATAGTGTTTGCTTGTGCGAAGGGATTAAAATGATTTTGTTAAGCTGTTCATATGTGTGTCTATAACTACTGATTGATCTACGTCAAGGTCAGTTTTGGGACTGCACCCTCTACGTGACATGTGACACTTAGAAGGTAGCACTGTACCTAACTTTCACATCAGACTATCCTCATTTAAGAAAATTCTCTAATACTGAGGAAGCGACTGAGCAAGAGGAAGATGAAGAGGACACCGTCACGCCAACATTGCAGGAGGCAATGCTAGCGCCTTAAACTTTTTTCAGATTTCACCGACACCGAGAGACATTACGGAGGGGATTTATTTCGCAGAACGAGGTGTTCAAAAGAAAATCACTGATTTCTTCCAATAAAGTAGATAACGTACCGTTATGTAGTTTATGTACATACAAATATGTATTTTGGTTTCCGTATTTTAATACATAATAAAGTCTACCTACTTACACAGAGTGGTTATTAATCTATTTTATTAGGGTATTACGATTTAAAAATCGCAAATAAAAAACGTTTATCACATTACGTAAATTAGTAGTAATGTATACGAAATATTCTTAGTTTAGTTAGATTTACTTTGACACAAGAGCTAACTTTGCTATAACGTCACTCGGATAAAACGGTAAAATTTAATCTGTCCCTTCAATGACGCTATAAGCGAGTTCGACTGTATAACTTACAAATTTATATCAAAATATGTAAATAAATAAATGTAATTAATACAAACAAATATGTTAAATGGTACGGAAATTTTGAAAACTAATGGTTTATATATATCATAGTAATACAACAATCGTCCTCCCAGCATGCGTCACTCATTCATTATACTTCACCCGTACCCTTCACCCCGCAATTACACGGGATTGGAACCGTACAATATATCCTGTAACCAACTATAAAACAAGCTTTAATTTGATGTATCGTAATTGTTTTTACATACAACGGTTCAAAAGATACAGCTGTTTAAAGACTTTAAATCTTCTTTCGTGAATCGGACTATAGGTTTTTTGTGACTTTTAGAATCTTGTTCTACAATAGATTATTAACAATAGAATAGAAACTTAAAAATTAACAATGTGACTAACATTAATAACAAAGAATATAAACAATTGTAAACAATTTCACAAATAAAAATTCTCAACCATGATTAAAAGTTCCATATAGTGTTTAAACTGCCCATAACAGACAGGTGGAGTGTCAAATTATTTACACTCAATCTGTTCGTTGCAGGGCTAAATTAAATAGTTCTGTTTCTTATCACATGGTCAGCCAAATTAATGACTGAATCGTTTAAGAACAGAAGAGGCAGAGGTGTAAAAGACACTAATCAGAGTTATCTCCTCTGAAAGTAATGAATTTCATTATACAGCCAGACCCTGTGGTGAATGAAGTGAAGGTGTCATTTGCAGAGTGGAAAATATGTGCTTTTCAGAGGGCCCGGCATGCTGATAAGCGTACTTTTCCACTCAGTGAGGAAGGCAATGGTAAACCACCTCACTCCTCGTTTTACTTGGTAAAACCTCTACAGGTTCAAACCAGCCTACAAGCTGATGACCTAAACAACATAGTGTTTAAAGTAGGCCATGCGGATATAAGAATTTGATATAATCTATAGATCCGGATTTGGGATGCATTTGTCATTAAAATATTCGTGTAAATTGAGTGGCAAGTTAAATGTGCGTCGAAACGTTTCCAGAGATGTGCAGTCATTAAAGATGTGTTGTATTGTGATTTTGGTTTGTAAAGTAATAACAGTTATTGTGAGTTTTCAACTTTAATTTTGTTTTAATTCATTTACTATAATTATAATAAATGATAAAACGTGGAAAAGAAGGTTGAATTACAATTTTCTATGGCACTTCAGAATGTACTTGTTCATTTTTCAGTCGTTTTTTAATTTTTCTAATGTTACGTTTGTAAAAGATTCACTCAGTATATCTATCCGTATCAGATTTAATTCTTTGGTTGTGGAGTCTTTTGATTGTGTGAACGGCCGGCTGTCGTGTACTACTGTTGATTTCTTTATTATAGATACCCGAGTTTTTGGTGCCTTCTTTCTTCAAAACTGCTTGTTCAATTTTAACATACTATACACCAAAATTTAGCTGATTTCAATCTGCGTTGTTACATGTCAATTTCATATTTTTACCGTTTATTAATATTCCGTTATCAGGATGAGAAGAAAAAACCCTGTTTTTTTTGTTGCTGCAACACATTGAATGCATTTAGAAGCTTATAACTCGAACATCGCTCGACCGATTTATTTAAGATTTTGCTGGAACATAAACTAGTATGTTATTATTGTATGTACGAAATTTCAGATTTGTAGCATATTTGAATTTTGAGTTATTAGTAAAATTCTGAACCCTTGTTAACTCCGTAACCGCTCATTAATTCGGCAAGTTCAAAAAATCATTGTATTCAGTATAAAAAATTAATAATAATTCATTAATATTATGGAACAGCGATTGACCAGTTATTCGGTAGAATTTGTTAAATATTTAAATAATGGTAGATGCTGCGAGGGGTGGAAGAAGCTTGTAGTAGTTAGTGCAACTGGCTTCTACGCTAGGGATCGCACAGATTAGCAACTACAGTATAAATAAACAAATAACAATAATTTTTGTTCAAGAAATTGAATTTTGCTGCGTAATTTTTTCATTTCGTGGTTTTTAAATGTTTTTATCGTGGAAATTTATAAATTCTAGCTTAGGTTCAGTGACAAAACGAATTTCTTTACTATGGAACAAACTCGATTACAGTAACAATGATTACAATTCCTGTCTGTGAACATATCATTAATATTGATTAACACAGATGTAGAAATTTAACGTTCACGGTGAAAACTTTGTATCACAGGATATAATTTTCGACAATTATAGCTCTCATCTGATATAATTTGCTAAATCATCTCAGAAACGGTGGTTTCATTAAGGAGGGTTATTGAGAAAGGTTTGATGACCAGTTGTACCGTACGTTTAACCAGTCGTATTCACCTTATGAGCATCATTATATAATAATCTGTACGATTTTCTCTTGATGGGCTGAATTTAAAAATACTTGATTTCTTACTGTAATAACAAAAATGACTAACGTAAATCTAATAGCTATGTTATGACACAGAAATAACGTAGACAGATAATGAAGTAGATTAAATTACCATACTTTAACGATTATTGCGTTTTAATTGGACTGACATAAAAAAATAATAATTTAATACCGTGTCATGTAACCTCTGGAAATTCTTTGTGGTAAAAGCTAATATGCCCCACAAATAGTGTAATTAGTTCACTAAAATACATATTCCCTACAGGAAAAGACAATTAAATACGTGTTTGTTATTACGGCTAGCCTTATGCATGTTTTATTTTTATCTTATCCTTTTAGTTAAATAAATTGTTCTTTCTAATATACTTCATGGGAATTAACGAATACAAATTAATATAACTTTCAAAAATAGGTAATTCATTTCTTTATTCTTTACATTAATCAGAAAGTACGAGCTGGCGTTTGTGTCTGTTGTATTGTCGTTTATTTATTCTTTTGAAGTTCATTTGCTAAAAACTCTTATCCGTATAGATTTTTATTTAATTTTCATTAAATCTATTCCAGAAATCCACTGAAAAAAACAATATATATTAGTAAAACACTATTATATATTATAATATATAAGTAAAACACTGATTATCCGTTATAAACAGGCTTCGAATGCCCGCTTTGGTGGATTAAGCGAATAAGTGCAAAGAAAACTTTCGATGCGAGCTTTATAGTAAATTATCCTTATTTAGAAAATAATAAGCACAGTTTATATCATCTAGGGTCTGGCTGTATAATGAAATTCATTACTTTCAGAGGAGATAACTTTGATTAGTGTATTTTACACGTCTACCTTTTCTTTTGGTAAATGATTCAGTCATTTAATTGGCTGACCATGTGATAAGAAAAAGAACTATTTATTTTATCCCTGCAACTAACAGTTTTAGTGTAAATAATTTGACATTCCATCTGTCTGTTATGGGCAGGTGTTGTGATCATGGACATTTAAATTCGATGAAAAGGTATTTTGATTTACGTACATTACCACTTAAAAAAATGTAACAAAGAAGAAACTTTAAACAACTGAATCTCCTTAAATAATTGCCTGCTTGAGGTTTAGTGGTTAACTCCCACCATAATTAATAGTTTTTTCTAAAAAATTTCTCACATACGCCTAACCGAATTTAAAAATATCGTCTATTTTGTAATTAACTATTTATTATTATTTTAGTCATGCGAGGATTTACAGCCTCAGCCGTATCATCCTTCTTAAGCATCTTCTTCTTCTTCTTTATATGCTATCCATTAATGGATGTTTGCGATCACCGCTGACCACTTTTCCCTGTCACCACACGTGTGTATTATGTCTCCTGCGGCCTCCATCCCTGTCCATTGCTTGATATTCTGCAGCCACGACATCCTCCTTCTGCCTACTCCTCTCCGTCCCTCTATCTTCCCCTCAATTATCAGTTGCAGCAGATGGTACCTCTCATTGCGCATTACATGTCCCAGATAAGCGGTCTTCCTTCTTTTTATGGTGCTCATCAGTTCCCGTTTCCTTCCTATCCTCTCCAGAATCTCCTCATTGGTTATTTTTGCCGTCCATGGAACCTTCAGGATTCTTCTTAAGCATCACCTCTCTTTATCTCACCAGTCCCCATCGGAGCGTCGCCGCAAAGACATTGCCTCCTGCACATCATCCCAACATGTCACTTCCGGCTGACCCCTCTTTCTTCTACCGGCTGGCGTCCACTCCCATACCCTCTTTGGCCACCTACCATCCTCCATCCTCTGCAAATGGCCAAACCATTTTAATTGCTTCCGGGATTTCGGAATTCGATCGATGCGCGACACACCACAGCTCTGCCTCCGGAAATCCATCTCCACTGTCCCAACACATCCCAACATGTCACTTCCGGCTGACCCCTCCTTCTTCTACCGGCTGGCGTCCACTCCCGTACCCTCTTTGGCCACCTACCATCCTCCATCCTCTGCCAATGGCCAAACCATTTTAATTGTTTCCGGGATTTCGAAATTCGATCGATGCGCGACACACCACAGCTCCGCCTCCGGAAATCCATCTCCAATGCTTTTAGGCGATCCTTCTGCCTTTTAGTCAGTAATTTACTATTTATTCGTATTTGAAAAATCGTGAAAGAATTTCGATAAGTTCATCGAAAGTATTCTCTCCAAGTCCAACAAAAGACGTACTTCAGCATACCAGAACAAAGTCCTCCGGTGCATCACACAGTTCCACTATCTTATATCCAATCGCATCATACACGAACACCTTCTCTTCCCTTCTATGGAGGACTTTATTTACAATACCTCGAAACGGCTACACGACGCTGGGAAAACTGACGGACCCCAGATCATTCAGGACTGTACCGACGTCCACACCCACCTGAAGTCTCTATGCCATTACCATTCCACGACTTTATCTAAATTCCAGTATGACCCACTTAACAAAATTTAGAGTTGCCACATTTTTATTCTGCCCTGTATTCCTCTTATTTGCCCATGCCCCTTCTACTTGTATGACTCACTCCCCCCAGTTGGTAGTTGTCCCCATGTTCCTATGCATAATCACTCCACTACGGTGAAAAGAGCCGCCATTTTAAATTGATAAACACTCAGAACATAAAAAGGCCGGTGATTATGCCAAGCTCTACCCTTTCCGTCTCCCCTGAAATCATAAACTAACCCTTACCTTAAATTATACCTTTAGTCCACGTTCAGTAAAATGCATGCCTTCCCCTCCCCAAGATAATAGGACTCCCACAAAACTGAAAAAAGGCCACTGAAATATAAAATAAAATAAAAGAGCCGCTCTTAAACCCACTTGTCCCTTAATTTAAATTTTCCACAAATAACTTCTAAAAATAAATTACCTCCTTTCAAGTCCCAGTTCCAATGTCCCACGAACCAGAATCCTATTTCCTATTTAAACTATAAAATTTCCCCTAAATTTCTTGAGGTTGTAATTATTCTGTTATATTGTTCCCCGAGCGACCAGGTGTTCCTTAACACGATGTCGCCATCATAGGGCTTCTTAGCCCTCTCAACCAGGATTCAGGATTCATCGAAAGTAAAGAGATGACTAATACACAGAAGTAAATAATTTATGAGTATTATAAAATACTGTATGACTAAACTGCTACGTTTTCGCCTTTATAGACATATTGTTTGTGTATCAAGGTCACGCTACCTCCTCGCGCTTATCATTTAAATTTCCGTTTCATAAAATGTTCTCAAGGTTCACGTTTTACCAAGATAGTTGTGCCGTGACGGATAATCGGGATTTTATTTAAGTACAGTAAACTTCCGATTATCCGCGGAATAGACTGGTGCGGATACTGCGGATAATCGAATTTCGCGGATAAGCCGCAAAATTGCCGATAGCTGTTAAAATGGCTGAAAGTTCTAAAAAACAACACAAGTGCTTTAAATCAATTTATTGTATAATCCAAAGAACGTAACTATATGATAAAAAACTTAATCCACGTTTTGTACATTATTGTTTAAGAGGAAGTTGTTAACTGTTTTACAAAAAATATCGGTCAATTGCTTTTGTTTTTTCGTGTTAAATACTATATTGTACGTGTTGTACGTACTATATACATTATTATAGTTTATTATGTATTTTATTATTTATGATTATTTTTATTACATTAAAGTAATAAGAAAACCTATTTTCGTATTCATGAAATAATTCTAAGTTTCAAAACTTGTTCTTGTGTATTTTTCTTTTTTTTATACTTAAAACGTTTTACTGTAGGCGCCGCGGATAATCTGCAAAGCGGATAAACCGCCCGCGGATAATCGAGAGTTTACTGTATTGTATTTCAAAATACAATTGCATCAAAATACAAATTTATCGCTTGTATTTCAAAATTACAGCCGTAAGAATAAAATTGGGTATATCACGCAAATTATTATATCAATTTTCTTAGACTCCAGTTAATTTACAATGCATCTAATGCGGTGAATGAATAATACATAATCGGGAGTAACTCCGACGAAATATTTCATAAAACCATAGAAAACGTTCTTAAAATTTTAATAATATGCGAGAAGCAAGAAAAATACGAGTAATACCGAAAATAATCAAAAAAGATTAAAGTGTATGATTCATCTAAAACGTTCACGTTTTCCTAGAACCGTGGGAATATTATAAAATCGAATCCGATTTTTCTAGTTTTTATTACCGGTTAAAATTGTGTAGTTTATGAATGCATGGATAATTATTATTATGTATTATTTCGTACTTTAAATTTTATAGTAAATGTTTAATTTACAAATTTATAACTTTGTTATAATCATGTGAAACTAATATGTAAATCTAATTCGGCGTATAAAATCTAGTTGGCTTAAATTTGTATCATGTTTGTTCACTTTATGAAAATTATGGTTGTCGCTGTAACGTCTTTAGAATTTTTTTTAGTAAAATAAAAATGTAGAAAATTCTTGTATTGACGAAAATATGATGTAACTTAGATTAAGTTTAGTGTACCTTTTTATTAAATTAGCTCTGATTGTTCCATCTGTGTTACGACAAGTTATTTTTATGCATGGTACTTAAGCATTTAAGTATTACTTAAGTGTATTGTACAATACTTAATTATTTAATAAAGTACTCTTTCTACTTAAATTGAACGCGCAATTCAATTGACCTCTGCTTGTAAACGTAACTGGATAATACGAGTACCAGGAAGTTAACGAACATTGAATTGTCGTAGTTATTATCTAAACGACCCACCGGGTTGGTCTAGAGGTAAAGTCGTTGCCGTGAGTCAGCTGTTTGACAGCTGATTTTTGGAGACGAAGGTTCCTGGTTCAAATCCTAGTAAAGGTAGTTACTTTTATACGGATTTAAATACTAGACAGTGGTTATAGGTGTACTTTGATGGTTGGGGTTCAATTAACCATGCTCTCTCAGGAATGGTCGGCCTGGGTCTGTACAAATTTGCATTGGGTCATGGGGTTGCTTATTGTTCTGAATTGAACAGATTGCAACGTACACATATTAGGAATTTAAAAAAAAATATATATAAACTATTACTTAAAGATTATCCTGACTTTACTTATTGTGTATTAGCCACATCAATATTGTACATATTTTAATGTATATTTTTACATTAACTTCTTTTAGTTAAAAAAAATTATACCTATCCGTTACCGTTAAAGTGGCAATAAGTCGTGTAAATTAAATAGAACGTACAGAATTATAAATTTGTGGCTTTGGTTGTGGGGCCAACCCACAGTTTTAGGATAAATAAACCAAGAAGGCAGATTTGGTTACCAACTTTGACCGGCTTGGTCAGTTTGCCAAATAGCTGGATGTCCATAGTTTTTTTAGCCTACATTATTTAGAAATTGATCAATGTGTTTTATTGTCATCACTACATTTTTACAATATTAAAATAATTAAAAAAATTTCGAAATTTTTTTATTTATTTTTTAAATATTTATTTCACGTCGCATCAACTGCAAGGTCATTAGCGACGACGTTGGAGTTGAAATGTGCGTAATGAGGATGAAATGATTTTTTGTAACGTATGAAAATATGCCGTGGCTGAGTGGGATAAATTTTGTTTAATCTGCTAATTTTTTTTTAGTGTGATTTGTACATCTGTACTAATTTTGTAAAGAAGTAATGATTTTTTGTTTGTATTAGCTCATCAAATAAACTACAAAAATTAATTTACTGTTTGAAGATTAGAGGTCCCTTAGTAATATAGGCTGTATAAAATTACTTAGAATTAATTTTTTAATTTTGAAAATAAATTTTGTGATTAGTAAAATGAAGTGTTCTTTTATTTTTATTTTTTGGGAAGGTTAGTTCTTTTATCTATATGTATTTTACCGTTCTTTGTAAACAATGTCCTGTTTACAAAAGCTTTTTTCAGTCAAGTATCTGGTACGGTACACTACCTCCCTTAAATATGACGTCATACTGTACTATTTTTTTCTACAAAACTTTTGAAAATTATTTATCGTACATAGTAGGTCTACTATATCCAAAAAATATCGTCATATCCGATGTTTGCGTAGAAAGGTTATTTAATTTAAACTTTCCAAAAATCAGAGATCTAACTATTTTTGTAAGTAATACTTTTGCATACATACTTATTAATTTTTAAATACGTACTTAAAACACGTATTTTTTTAAAAATTTATTTAACGTCGCATCAACTACAACGGTCATTAGCGACGAAGTTGGGGTGTTATTATTGTACAATGGAGGATGAAATGATTTTTGTAACTTATGCAAATATGCCGTGCCTGAGTGGGATTCGAACCCAGGACCGCATGATGAGAGACGAGCACGTTACCAACTGCGCCAATAAAACACGTATTTAGTTATTCTGAATTTGTATTTCTCGCCTTCCACTGGAGATTCATACTTATAGTATTAACAAAATGCCTTTTTCCAGTACTAATTTTTTAATAATAATAATTCTTTATTTCTGTACATAATTTCATTTATAAATATTAGTATTAATAACAGTTTAATTTATAATAATCTTAAAATATAATACAATAAAATTTTACAAAATAATAAAATATTATACAACACTCACCATATTTCTAAAAAATAAATACTATACCAATTTTTTATAACATCTCAATATTCGAAAAAAAACTTTATGTGATTTTATATTAAAATTAAAATTAATTTCACCCAGAAATATTAAAATCAATTTTTATATTTTCATAAAAAACAAGTGTAGTTTTATGAATAATTATAAATTTATTTATTTACAATATATATATTTAAATTTAAAATAACAAAATAACTTAATTGAAATTGAAATAATATTACTGTGGCATCCTTTAGCCAGCTTTTTTTAATAAAAAAAAAAAAAAAAAAAATTGGTTTTACTTGTTCAACGTAACTTGCTTTCAACACGTAAAGTTGTGTTAGAAGTTAAACGTTTTAGGTTTAGTTTTCCGCGAAGCACAGCGTTGCGGGGCTTTATTAGTCTTTTATGTAGTAACATTTTCAGCCACAATGAATAATAAGTTTAATGATTTTAAAGTGTAGGTACTGGCTGTTTTTGTTTAACGTCCGACTGTTCTGCAATCACTGCTAATGCAGACTGTGAAGGATGATATGATTTTTTGTAACGTATGAAACTATGCCGTGCCTGAATGGGATTCGAACCCAAGACCGCATGATGAGAGGCGAGCACGTTACCAACTACGCCAATGCGGCCGGCCTGACTGATCAAAGTCTACATAATTTTTTAAATTATTTTATGCTTTTTAAACACGAAGTACCGTTTTCCAAGAGTATTTTTCTTTGTAATGCACTCAACTAATCATAGTAGTAGAAGTGGGTGGTCACGGTCGGTGTTTGTCTTAGAAAGTAAAACATATTCCGTTAGTAACATTACTAATTGTTTATTTCTACATAATGTTTTAATAATTACTATGTAATATCTAATTTTAATAGCAGGTCATAATCAGTGTGAAGTAATTGAAAAATTTACTTTTTTTGTTTAGTCTTATACTAATACGAGTGAATGATAGAAAAGAAAGATATGGTTAACTCAATAAATTAACTGTTGATTCGGATTCAGTGCCATAAAATAGTTGAAAATTTTTGCATTAACTATTTTAACGAATTTGATTATATGTTTGTGGTTTTTATTTTAGTATCTAAACAGAGAGCTTCGGGTCAATTCAGTGGGTCAGCTAGTAGGAAGTCGCTTTCGATTTTTTTATTAACACCGGTTGGGCGGGTGAATTTGTATGGTGGCCAGTTGATTATCGTATTTGAACACAAATCGATGGATATCACTTTTAAAATTCATGATAAAAACCAAAAATCCTACAACAAATTAAGATTGGGTGGTTGTTTGAAAACAAAAAAAAACTGTTCCGATAGTCTAATAAAAAATCAAATAGGCCTACTTATGAATGCATAAACGTTATGGCGATATTACATTGTCTGTAAGTAAGTAGTCTTTCATATACGTATGTTCTTCGTAATACGTATTTTCCTAGTTCATCAACTTGAGATTAGTTTGTTGAAACCTTGAATGGCTTACTAGAATAAAAGGAAAAATCTGGTGTGAAACACTCACACAACTTTCTCTTGCCAATGCAAATAATTAACAATAAACCTAACATCAGTAATAAAACATTAGAAATAAACAAAAAACTAACCTCAATAAACATTTTTTAGTTTATTTCTAATGTTTTATTACTAATGTTACGTTTATTGTTAATTATTTGCATTGGCAAGAGAAAGTTGTGTGAGTGTTTCACACCAGTTTTTTTTTTGTATAATATAATTTTTATAATTTTTGCCAGTTGTCTTTGCACAATTGAAAAATTAAATTAAATTAAAAAATGTATTTTACGAACGCAATTTATTTCTCATTTTTCCTTTCTTCTTTATCTGTGACCTTCATGAAGGTAGATTGGTGTGTGCGAGTTTGTACATGAATACAATTTGTCTTACTTTAATCATCTCTAATGTAGAACTTGTAAATTATCTAATCACAGCTTTAATAGATTCTAAATCCTAATCAAATTTATGATTACTTTAATCGTTATTACCTGTAATCAATTAATTTTTTGTAATTTTTTTTTGCTTTATTGTGACTAAAAAAAAATTGATTACTTATAAGATTTATTGATTAATTGAGTGGTTTTAACTTTAAAGCAGAGTACATTTTACATACTTGTATTAGAAAGCTGTTTTGAAATAAAGGTAGTAATTTTCTTGGATGTTTCGTTCGTTCAACGTTGCTTTAGCTACACTGACATCACCCTTTCAATAATTCAAGAAAGAAATACTGTACATTCTTAAAACACCTAAAAACGAAGTTCTTGAACATAAATCCCTCACTTCTTTATTACATTTTCTTTTGTACTATATAAATATTATTATACGGAAAATGTGTCCCGCTTTTGATTAATGTTATAAATAATTCCTGTTCTTTATTTTTTTACGATTTTTTACTTTCTCTTGCCGATATGAATAGTTATAGGCCTATAGGAAGGTAAGTATTGTTTTCATGTCGATTTTTCGAAATCGAGTTTTCACCGGATCTACACGTTTTCAGACCCCCTGAATCCAAAAAAGAAAGATGTTTTTAGCGATTGGTCTGTGTGCACGCGCGCGCGTGTGTGTGAACAGAATATTTCAAGAACGGAACATCGTACGAACTTGAAACTTGAAATTTAAGTTAGACACCACAACCGGACTCGACACGAACATTTTCATCAAAATCGGTCAACCGGAAGTAGTAGTTTATTCGTGTAATTTTTCACTTTTTTGCGATTTTCTCAAAAACTGGTCGGACGATTTTTTAAAAATAGCCTGGTGTACTAATTTTTTTATGCTTTACAAGATAGGGTAGGCGTCATGTCTGCTGAAATTCTTGGTGAGGCTGTTTTCACGTAAAAAATTTTTTTTAAGATTGCGGCTTTAATAATTTTGCGGCTTTAATTTTAGCGCAAAAATGTAGACAATAAAAGTTGTAGACAATTTAAAATTCTACAACTTTTATTTAAAACATATTTTTGTATAACGCTTAGTTTAGCGGTAATAGCGATTTTCTGTTTTTTTTTTCTCATGAAAACGTGTGAAAAATCGATTGTTTTAAGATTTTGGCCTTAGTATGCATTTTACGACAAAATTGTATATAATCAAATTTATAGGAAATTAAAAGATTTATAAATTTTATTTAGACAATTTTTTTTCTACAGCGTCTAGTTTAGCGTGAAAGAGTGATTTTCCGTACTTGCCAAACTGAGGTCGATTTTCATTTTGCGTCTTTCACTCTTGATTAAAATAAGGTTAGTTTTTTGTTTATTTCTAATGTTTTATTACTAAAGTTAGGTTATATTGGTCAATATTTGCATCGGCACGAGAAAGTTGTGAGTGTTTCACATCAGATTTTTTTTTTATTATTACATATTATATTCGTATATTTATATCGGTGAAATTAGAACCAGTAAATTTGATAACATAATTGGAAAATGAGATGAAAAATTATTTTGAGGCAGACATTAACTGTAAAATTCCCGCGGGATACATATAAATTAATGTAGCTTATCCAACATCTAGATGCCTTCCCAAGTTTTGAGGTAAGTTTCGTGTGTGGTTGCGTATAAGTTGGGTTTTGTTTTCAGGAAATTCTTTTTGAAACAACAGTACTAGCAAAGAACAACATCGCGAATATAAATACTACTGATAATAATTATCAGTAATTTTTTAGCCAGGTTGTGAATAAATTATTTATCCACAGTCTTGCTTTTGATTAGTGTTTTCAGGAAAGACGTCAATCTGTGTGTAAATATAGAACGTATATTATTCAGTTTTCTTTTGAAATAACGGTTGGTAATTGTGTAAAGTTTCGTTTTTGATGTGGCAGGGGTACATTATTTTAGCAATAATGTGCAGGCATTTTTAGATTGGATCCGTTGAAGTTAGTAATGGCAGGTTTAGCTGAACCGAAGATTAGATAGCCGTAAATCTATAAAAGAAGGAAGTAAGAGATCGAATTGAAATTTTGGAGATGGGATTAGAGAGATTCGTGTATCAATAATTTCAAACGAATAAAGGGAATAACGTTGTTTAGAACGTTTCTAAAACAATTTTCGTTTAAGGTTTATATGAGTGTTCCAGATAAGACGTCGCCCATCAGTCAGCGTGTAAATTTAGATAATGTATTTTTTAATTCTGGGGTAAGGCGGAGTTGTAAAAAAATACAGAGGGACACGTTTATTGGCGTAACGCAAATGTTACATGTACTTTTTTATTAATTTTTAT
Source organism: Catonia carolina (assembly GCA_035578175.1). Lineage (NCBI taxonomy): Eukaryota > Metazoa > Arthropoda > Insecta > Hemiptera > Achilidae > Catonia > Catonia carolina. The sequence goes on along the minus strand of JAQMRL010000001.1, from coordinate 338,342,879 downwards.
TAGTCAGTCAGTAGACTAAACCAGCTTTGTAGTTTGGTTAAGTTTCTGAAGGTTAAAAGAAACTGAAACATTATTTTCTAAATAAGTCCTTTTTTGTTGAGAATTTTTTAAATTTTTAATAGGTTTGGGGTTTTTCTCTTTATTATTTTTTTCATTAAAACATTCAGTTTTTCGTGTTTCACATGAGTTAAATCAACGCTGTGATAAAATGATTATCACTGCCCGAGATTGGTAGTTTACTGATTTATTTAATTATGCTGATGTATCAGTCTTTTTTTAAAGAATATATTGCTTAAATATCTTTTGCTCTTTGGATGTTGTAAAACATTAAATGATTTGTATGGAATTTTCAAACATTTCTTCTTGGCATTATTTTGGTGTAGTAGACCTGAATTTGAATAGGGACATCCAGCAGTGTTTGTTTATGTATGAATGGTCACCATAATAAGTTGTTCGTTTGACCCGTGTACTTAACAATCGAATATCAACTAGTTGAACGAATTATCCTGACGACCTGGCTTATCATTAGGTTAAAAGTTAAAATTTTCTTATCTTTTCGGTAGTTCAGTTGGTACTGCACTCGGCTGTTAGTGTAGATATTCGATTCTTGGCCGGGGTTCTGAAAATTTGATCGCAGGTTATACAATACGTTACTTCAACGTAGTCGTTGACCACCTAATCGATTTGACAACATCAAAACGATAAAATTTGTTATAACGGACAGATTTTCACATGAATTTTTTTGGGAGACTTTCTTTCGATTTTAAGGAATCTTGAAATATTATTTTCTTACATCTGAATTATTTCAGTTGGATGTAATTTGCTAAATGGCTTGTTACTTGTTTGAAATAATCGTTTTATTGTTCGTTTCCGTTTCTCGTTTTATTTTAAAAAGAAATTGTTGCACGTGTTTTGTTCAAGAATGATTTTAAATTACTTTATTAAGACCTACTGCTTAATTTATAAATAAGAAAGAAATTGCTGTTCATTTTACAGTTTCTCCTTGTTTGATGGTTTCTAAACACGCATAGGGTGATTGCATCCCCCTATTAACCAACGAATTTGTTAATCATGTACAATTACTTAAAGCTTCACTACATCAATATGTCTTTTACAGTTGATGCGTTCATGTTTGCGCTGGTTGTGTTCTTTGTAGAACAAATTGAAAAAAAAATAGTTTTATAAAAACTGTAATTTCGTTATGGTCACGCATATACCTTTGTAGAATATTTCAAAAAAACCTATTACAAAAACTCGTTATAGACTTGTGAACAAGTGAAGCATAAAACACGTCCTCTTCTTTGGTATTGGAAAGATCGTTGAACCTTGTTCTTGGACAATAAGTATGTACTTATCTATTAATTTATTGATGGTTTTGTTTACATAAAAAAATAACTGATGAAAATCAGAAGCCACATACACTTACTGAAAATCACGCTCTCTTGACCTTTTTTTACATCTTTGTTATTTGTTCTCTTCGGTTTCAGATTAATTAATTGTAAAATTTCTTTCATGAGTCGACGCGTCTCATGGCTGGTGGAAATTTTAAAAAAGGCTTACTTTTGACTTATAGCAAAAACCATTAGTGATTTACTTCTTGTGCTTGTGAAATAAAAGTTTTGTTAAAGTTTCTTACATTCTTAAAAAATATAAATGATAGATTGACTGCATGCAATGCTTTCCGTTCTAAATAAAAATTAAAATAGATGTTATAATTTTGGCAATAATTACATAAAATTATTTTGTTTTGTGTTTGATCAAATATTAGATATTGGTATATTTTAGGGTTGTTTAAATTGTAATGTAAGTCAATAAATTTTCTAGTCATATGTCTTGGATTCAAAAACATATTACATTGATTTATGTTTTTCTTTTTCACCAATCTTATCTTCTTCATATACCATGTCCTTTCAGATCGTTGGTAACCATAACAACAATTTACAAAAAAAAAACATGTTTTTAGTGATCGGTCTGTGTTTATGTGTGCGCGTGCGTGCGTGTGTGCGTGGGAACAAGATATCTCAAGAATGGAACATCGTACAAAGTTGAAACTTGAAACTTAAGTTAGGTGCCAATAGAGGATCCGACTCGAACATTTTCATCAAAAATCGGTCAACCGGAAGCAGCAGTTTATTCTTGTCATTTTTCACTTTTTTGCAATTTTCTCAAAAGCGGCTCCTACAATTTTTTTAAAAATAGCCTCATTTACTAAATTTTTTATGCTCTATGAGATAGGGTAGGCGCCATGTCTGCTGAATTTATTGTGGAGGCTGTTTTCTCGTAAAAAAATTGTTTTTTTAAGTTTGCGGCTTTAATATGCATTTTAGCGTGAAAATGTGTTTAATAAAAGTTCTAAAAAATCTAAAAATCTGCAACTTTTATTTCAAACATTTCTTTGTATAACGGTTCAGTTTAGTGGTAATTAGTGATTTTCTGTGATATTACCGATATTTATAGAAAATTAAAAGATCTACAACTTTTATTTAGAGCATTTTTCTCTACAGAGCCTAGTTTAGCGTGAAAGAGTGATTTTCCGTATTTTTAAGCTAAACTGAGGTTATTTTCATTTTGCATCATTTACTCATGATTAAAATAAGGTTATGTTTTTTTCGGTTAGTTTTTTTGTTTATTTGTAATGTTTTATTACTAATGTTAAGTTGTATTGTTCATTATTTGCATTAGCAAGAGAAAGTCGTGTGAGTGTTGCATACCAGATTTTTTTTTTTTAATTGTAAATACTGATACTCCTTCTCATTGATTCCCAACATAAATTCTTTCTAGAATTGATGGAAAGATAGCCCTAAATGAGGAAGATTAATAGCTTAATTAAAAAAAAAGCTTAAAATGTCATGTGGCTTAAAGTTCATTCATAGAATTAATGTGGTTTGCTGTCCATTTAATTTGTGTAATTGTTTGTATATGCATGTTTTTACTGTGTGAAATTATTTTCTATTATTACAATGCAGTACGTGTATTGCCAAGTTTTACACATTGCGGTTACAGTAATGTTAGAAGAAAGTTGCAGAATAATAGTAGGCTTATATTCATTTGGTATTATTTATATCATACGGATTAGATAGTATTAACATAGTTTCCTTTTGTTTTAGTTTTGTCAGGAAACTGTGCTCATTGAAGTATTAAATTTATGTGCATTTAATAATGATGCTGGCTGTGGCCTAGTTTGTTGTTTTATTATTGACTCCATTATATGTTAATATTTAACATTTATTTTTTATTTTATATAAAATACAAAGAAAATCTGTGTCAGAGTTTATAAAATTTAAATTAATAATATAGGGTATTGTTTAATGTAATTCAGGAAAAATATTTATGCTAATAATCATTTTCTTTTAATGTAGTTATTATGATAAATAGATTAAATTTGTAGGGCTCCACCTCATTGAAATTTCATTTCCATGATTTCTAATACTTCAGAATTCATGTATTTCCTCAAAATTGTATAATCTGCCTGATATTTTTCTGGTCGGTTCATATGAATTTAATTATCAAAACTTGGTATGGATTTTACTAAGACAAATAGTGGTTTTTTTATGTAATAAATTTTATCCTGAGATGCAGTGAAAAATGGAAGAATCTCAGACAATAAATTCTGTATTTGTATTTTAATCTATACCTTTAATCGTATTCTATATCTATTGTATTTTAATTTCTATATCCAGCAATGGACACTGGAATAAATGACACTGGAGTGTCAAATTATTTACGCTCAATCTGTTCTTTGCAGGGCTAAAATAAATAGTTCTGTTTCTTATCACATGGTCAGCCAATTAAATGACTGAATCATTTAAGAGCAGAAGAGGTAGAGGTGTAAAAGACAGTAATCAGAGTTATCTTCTTTGAAAGTAATGAATTTCATTATACAGCCAGACCCTGTGGTGAATGAAGTGAAGGTGTCACTTGCAGAGTGGAAAATATATGCTTTTCAGAGGGCCCGGCATGCTGATAACCGTACTTTTCCATTCAGTGAGGAAGGCAATGGTAAACCACCTCACTTCTCGTTTTACTTAGTAAAACCTCTACAGGTTCAAACCAGCCTTTCGGCTGAAGACCTAAACAACATCCAGCAATGTTTATTGATATATTAGTTACCTAAAGGAATTTTTCAAACTTCTTAACTGATCATTGAAGAAGGTAGATACATATTAATTTATGGCAACATGTCATGAATTTTTTTTATAAATTTATTTATGCCCAAAACGGGCAGGTGGAGTGTTATTTTAATTGCACTCTATCTGTTTGGTCCAGGGCTAAAAAAAATAGTTCTGTTTCTTATCACATAGTTAGTCACTTATATGACTGAACTATTTAAGAACAGAAGAAGTAGAGGTGTAAAAGACACTAGTCAGAGGTATCTCCTCTGAGAGTAATGAATTTCACTATGCAGCCAGACCATGAGGTGAATGAAGTGAAGGTGTCATTTGCAGGGTAGAAAGTGAGTGCTTTTCGGAGGGCCTGGCATGCTGATAAGCATACTCTTTCAACTCAGTGAGGAAGGCAATTGTAAACCACCTTACTCTTCGTTTTTACTTAGTAAAACCTCTAGAGGTTCAAACTAGTCTTTCGGCTGTTGACCTAAACAACAACAAATTTATTTAGTATGGCCCAAATATTTGACATAAGTTGAAATTTTCAGAAATTTCAGGTCTTATTCCTTTGCTTCAGTATAGACATGCAGGTTTTGTTACAGTGGTATTATTATTATATTATCTGATATTGCCTTGTCTCAAGAGAACTTTTTTCTTAGGTCGTGCTTTGGAATGTCTGCTGTTGTTTGCTTCTTTTCTCTGGTCTTTTGTATTATTGCCCTGAAGTTCTTGAAGCTAACAAACTTTGCCAATTTTTTCCTCAAGTTATGCTGTTTCAATATTCATTTTGTGATTTATTTAAGAAAATCTGTTGATTTAATCAATCGCTAATTCCATTTTCTTAGTTCTTTATTATTTTGAAGTATTTAGAATTTATTTGAACGAGAATAAAGTTTTCTTATACATTATTTTAAAGCTTTTTTAAAATTATAATATTTACAGTATATTTTACTGACTAGGAAGCCATATTTTGTATAAACTTTAAGTAATCTTGTTTTCCTCATAAATATAAACATTTGTATTTGTTGAGGTCTCTTTATATCTTATTTAGTTTGTTGATGGAGTAACTCTTGACAGTTCCTAGAAAATATCTTTTTATAATTTTGTTTGTTTTTGTCACTATCTTTTTAAGGTAATGGATCTCGTTTAATACGAAAATATTGAATTTCATATTCATTTTCATATACATAAATTACATATTATTACAGTTGCAAATATGTTTCATAACTTTGTAATATAATATCAATATTCACGTGGAAAAATATTTCTGTAATTTTATAAAGTAGCTCAAGGTTGATGTTACATATTAGAATATTTGTTTTAGGAAATATTAAAAATATCACCCGATAAAGATTACGCTAATAAAAGAATCAATACTCGCAAGGATATTGATTTACAAATTATTTTTAATTCAGAACCATTTTAAGTAGATGTAAATTTATATTTGTTGTGATTTTAAATTTAATAGATTTAATTTTTTTGTTTCAGGTCCATCATAAAGGAAAGTTTCTCATTGAACATGTCTGTCGTCAACTCAACCTTATTGAGAAAGACTATTTTGGATTGCGCTACGTTGATGCAAACAAACAAAGGGTAATATATTCATATATTTGTTAACAGTTATTAAAATTAATTACAACACCTAAAATAAAATTATTGTTTTGGTATGGGTTATCTATGCATTGCTATTTGCGGATGACATGTGGAACATACAGGAGAGTGAAGATGAGCTTCAAAGAGCAGTTTATGTTTTAAATGATTTATGTAAAAAGTATAATTTATGAGTTTCGGTTGCTAAATAAAAGGTTATGGCATTCAGAGGGAAGTATCCCACTCGATACTTCAATGTTCGATGTTCGAAGATTGTTTTAGACAATGTAGTACTAAATCAAATGTCTCATTATAACTATCTGGGTGATGTGAGCTTTGATAGGGACTTGGATGTCAAAAATAAAGTAAATAAATTTCAAGCTATTTATGGTACCATTAACAGGACACTGGGTAACAGAGCTAGAACTGAGTCAGTAGTGAAGTTCTACAAGGTATTGGCAGCCCCAGTCCTTCTTTATGGAAGTGAGTCATGGGTTACCAAAAAACGCCAAGAAAATAGGATCCAAGCAGCTGAAATTAGGTTTTTTAGAAGTGTGAAGGGCTGCTCGAGGCTGGATCTAATACATAACGACGAAATTAGATCAGAGTTGGGTGTACTTAGCTTGAATGAAAAAGTGGAGGAGTATCGGAATCAATGGAGGCAACATTTGGAACGGATGCCAGAGGAGAGAATACCTTTAAAAGTGACAGAATATGTTCCAGTTGGAAGAAGGGAGGTGGGAAGACCTCGAAGAAGATGGCAGTAGTTGAGATGTACGAGCTGGAGTGTCTCATATTTGTGTAGATGTACAGGATGGTTTGTGAGCTCGGAACAGGCTTATGCCTAATCCTTGATAGTAAGAAGAAGAAAAAGAAGGTTTGGGTTATCATAATTATTATCAGTTTAATAATTTTTTCTTTTTTGGTTCTACATCCGACTGTTATGCACTTTAAGGCTAATGCAGACGGTGAAGGATGTTAGATGAAAATGAGTGATGAAAAATCATATAATTGATCTGGCAATCGAACCCAGGTATAGTAGACCTGGGTGTATTTAAATACAATGAATTTTATACCATATGAATATACACAGATGTTGCCAATACAATCTGCTCATTTGTACAGATGATGCTATTTCATATGTTTGTACAGAGTGGGAGCTGTCAAAGTCATGCAAGTTATAAGATAGTAGTGTATAACGTTAGAAACATTACAAAAGTTTTTTTATGTTTATTTATTTAAAGTCACATCAACAATAACAGACATAATAATATTTTTAATTATTTGCACTTGTTCTGGTAGTTCTAGGGCTACAAATATAGTTCTGTTTCTAATCACATGGTCAGCCAATTATATGAATAAACTATTTAAAAACAGAAAAGGTAGAGGTGTAAAAGACACTAGTCAGAGTTGTCTTCTTTGAGAATAATGAATTTTATTATACCACCAGACCCTGTGGTGAATGAAGTGAAGGTGATATTTGGAGGGTGGAAAGTAGATGCTCTGCAGAGGGCCCGGCATGCTGATAAATATACTTTTATACTCAGTGAGGAAGGTAATTGTAAACCACCTCTCTCCTCATTTTACTTAGTAAAGCCTTAAGGTTCAAATCAGCCTTTTCGCTGATAACCTAAACAACAATAAAGTCATTAGCGACCACAATTACATAACAATTACAGAGTTTGTTACTGAAATGTCTTGGGTAACTTTAAATGTATCAAGTAAAAACACATCAATTAATTTAAATTTTGATTAGGAGATAACATTTTGAACAATTTTTTAAACCTCTTTCTTATTATCCAACTCAACTACAATGTGAGAAACAATAATTATGTGTAAATAAATGGATATTGACCAACCCCTAACCCACTGACCCAAACCCTTTGAAAACAAGGTTAAGGTTAGTTATTTTTAGTTAGTATGAATGGGAAATTAATGCAAATTTCTTATATCAATAAATAATTTGTATTCTAATCGATTTATTCCACATATTAGCTTACAAATTTTCTTCAAATATGCCATGTGGTATAACATAATAATATGTTTTTTTAATCATTTTTTTTTAACTTGGCTACAATAATCATTTATGAGTTACTCTTTTAATTTTCATACTTGAATTCTTATTTGGAGCTTCAGTTTTCTTTCTTCACATTTTTTGTGATCTCGTAAAAATAGGTTCCTTAAGATTATGGGCTTAATATGCATTTCACAACAAAAGTATACATAATCAAAGTTGTAGAAAATTATGAAATCTACAACTTTTATTTTGAACACTTTGTTCTAGACTGTTTTGTTTAGTGTCAATTAGTCATTTTCCATATTTATATAATTGAATTCGGTAAAGACAGAGTTTTTTTAAAGATTAGAGCCTGAGCATTTTACAATTAAAGTATGTATCCAAAATACTGATGCAACTCCTCAAATATACAGAAGAAGAGTAACTAACTGGGTGATTAATTTAGGGAGAAGGCAGTCTGAGGATTTAATTAGTTCTATATATTCAAACTAATTGCTCTTCCTCTTGTTTTGGCTAAAGTTTTTTTGTTAACATTGTCATTGAAAGTCTGCTTCATCTTTTGCCACTACATGACATTTTATTTTAAAAAAATTTTTTTATACTATTATTTTTTGTATATTTATGTCAGGAAATTTTGTTGTATTTTTATTGTTTTTGTAAATTTTTGTTTCTTTTCTTTTATGTAAATTTAGTGTAGATATAAAAAGCTATTATTATAATAGAATAAATAACAAAATAAACCAACTCATACCCGCGCACAGGCTAGACCTATGCGGGTATTAGGAAATAATATAGGATAAGATTCATTGTACTTGCTTTTAGCAATAATAAAAAAAATATTAAATTAAAGTTATAGAAAATTAAAAAACCTAAAAGTTTTATTAAATTTTTTTTTTAAAACACTTAGTTCAGCATCATTTAGTGATTTTCTGTACTTTTTAAGTTTTGTAGAGGTTGGTTTTCATGTTGCGGGTTTCACTTTTTGATTAAAATTAGGTTACATTTTTAATTTTACATTGTTTACTGATGACTAAAATAAATTATATGAATTTCATCCGTTGTCCTTCATCATCTGCAAAAGCAGTAATGTGCAAAACAGTCAGATATAAAAATAACATGTTAGTTTATCTAATTTTTTATTTATGTTGTGTTTGGAATTTGTATTAACATGTTACTTGTGTGAATTTTATTTGTCTTTTAATATGTGCTTTTTCGCCTTTTGAGTTACTGACAAATGTCCTTTTAGTTACATATTATAGTTTGGTGATTTTTTTACAATTGATCTTTCTATTTCTATAACTACAAAATTTACTTTAATGATTATAACTGTTTAACCAAACCCCACTGAGGTGAGCAATAAGTTTGTGTGTAGCACGAGCACAATTGCTAGTCATTCGGTTAAGAAATTGGTGGGTTGTATGTTTTTATAACTATTGAAAAAACTAGAAACCTTAGATAAGTTCGTGACAGATAGTCATTAAAACAGTAGTAATCATACATAAAAATATTCAATTTTTAAAATTGATTGATTAATATGTAATTTTTGTTTTGTTTACAGCATTGGTTAGATCCTGCGAAAACAATAGTAAAACAGGTTAAAGGTTAGTAATTTTATTATAATGATCAGTTTAATAACAATCTTTTTAAAAAGTTTAAATAAAAAGAGTTGAAGATTTTTTTTTGTCATTTACACGAACAGAGATATATTTATGTTATGATGTTAAAATGAATTTATTACTTTTGCTGTATTGATTTGAATTTTCGCTTTTAAATTAACACCGTGATTTATGGAAAGTATCGGTTTCTCATTAAAATTAAAGAGCACTGCATGTATGCAGTGATGATTATTTCACTAGTAAATAAATTTGAATAAATTAATTATCTCATTATAGAGTTTTGATTAATATGATAATACATTTGAACGAATGTACAATTTGTTTATAACTATGTTTTATGTTTTTAATTATTCATTGAATCACTAAATTAATTTATTTGGAATTAATATAGGTACTCTGAATGTATTTGAAAAGGGGTCATACATTTTCATATTATTGTACAGTCTCTTTCTTCTGCATTTGTTGCGTATTAATACTTCAAATTATACTTCAGATTCAATTTGACTCTTTTTAAAGAAATTTTTTTTAATTATCTTGGTTTAAAGAAAAGAGATCAGATTGACGCTGAATGATTAAATTGAACTAGTATACCGACAAGAAACCTTGATTTTTATTTTTATTTCTGAAAAATTTTTTATTCGATAACTAGCCATTTTTCATAAAATTATAGGCCTACTGAGTTTTGTACCAATTCATTATTCATTCATTATTCTTCCTCCTCCTTTCCGTATTCTACTTCTCCTTTTTCACCTTCTGCTTTCTGCCTTGTAGTCTTAGGCCACATTTTCTTCTTCTTAGGGTGCTGCTGATTCCATCAATGAAAATTGGTTGCAGCTCTGGTAGATTGCTCCCTACCATGAACTGCAGCCTCAAAACAGTGCGCATGCTCATGTTTGTCCAATATCTAATGTTGTAATTTCATCCAGGTCAACAGCTGCCCTCAACTTTGCTTTTGAGTATTGGTCTGAGATGATCATACTTATTACCCCTGTTTAATTTTTTTTTTGCGTCCTGGAGACTCCAGGAGGAGTACAGGACATGTCAGTTATAACACCTGAAATACATATAAGAATCACATAATGTATCACTTCTATCAAAAAAGACATTCTTGTACGATATAAAAAGTTTCGCTGATCAAGTAATTTTTTAGATTTTTTTTAAAGGAATGCAAATTATCACATTTTAAAAATTGGGGTAATTTATTCATGAATTTTCTCCCTGTGAGGTTTTTGTTCAAGCAATTTTATGGAGTGATTGGCCACATAATAATCATTTCTGTTTCTCGTGTTATGATTGTGAACATTGAAATTCTGCATAAAATTATTTTGCGTAATATACATAATCACCTCAAAAATGTAGAGAGAGGGAAGTGTAAGCAATTTAAGCTTCTTAAATAGTGGCCTGCATGAGGTTAGCTGGTTAGCTCCCACCATACACATAACGTAACATATCAGTTATGTTTAGTTACCTGCCCGTTTTGGGCACAACATACAATAATAGTAATAGTTTATTTGTGCATAACCACCTCTTTTATTATTTATATTCATATTGGTTTTACCATTTGATTGCAAAGAAGAAAATTATGGAAGACTGACAATAATTGTCAGTCTTCTAAATTATTCAGAAGACCTATCAAAATGTTGAATTATGTTGATTTTCTTAAGATTTCTTGTAGTATTTTTTTTAAAAATGGTTTCTGTGAAATCTACGCAGGTCTTTTTTAAAATGTGATGTTTAAGGAGACTTTCTAAATATAGTGAACGTATAAAATTCAATTCCCTTGGAATTGTAAAGGCAGTCTCTTAACTACATCTGACATTTTACGTTAAAGGTAGAAGTTAAGTTTATTGAATATTTACTAAAGAACTCCTAACTAAGGATACAATATTAATCAAACATTAGTTAGTTACTTGTAAATTAAAACGAGTTATATCTTTTATAGATAAGAAACTGTTTTAATCATCTGCTATTACATGTTAAAATATATTATTATTAAAAGTTATTAGATATTTATTTATTTAAAAAACGAGAGTAACAGACATTTAATGAAAAATTAAAATTATTCTTTGTATATTAAGACACTGCGTATTGTTTAATATTGCGTTAGTTGTGAATGATTTTGGATTTAGTGAGGAACTTTAAGTAAATAAAATAATCGTTAATGAAAAATATTTGCGTAACCCAATTTAGTTTTTCTGTAAGTGTTAAAGATAAAATATATTAGAGAAATAAAAATATAGAATTAATTAATTAATTATCGTATGTTTAAAATGTAAAATGTTGTTTAAAATATTCTAAATGGATATTCTGTTAACCCTCAAATACAGAGTTTTACCCAATAGATTTAAATAATTTTTATATGGTTGTAAAGAAAACACTTTTGGGATTCTATAAAAATTCTGAAAAGTAAAATTGGTAAAAACTGTAACAAGATTTCGAGTAGTAAATAACCACAACCATTTTATAAGTAAAACTACTTCATCTAAATTTATATTGTGAGCATATTTATTTCTGGAGTTATAACCAGTCGATTTGTACAGTTCTTGTGATAATAGGATTCTTATATCATGCTGATTTACTGAATGTGTTAAAGAAACATAAATTTTGGCAGCTTATTAAATTTTCGAAAACAATTTGAATATCTTAATGACCACCTTTATCCAGCGAATGCCCATCTATTTTTAACCCTCTTAAGCGACCTCTCTCGTTATAATAAACCACTGTTACCTTTGTATTGTTTTAGACTTAATTTTATTTGACCTGATATACATGTACATTTGTTTCTAATCAAAATTTTCTGTTTGTTTTTTTAAGAAATGGAACCAGTGCTCTTCAGCTTCCGAGTAAAATTTTATCCACCTGATCCATTCAGACTAAAAGAAGAAATTACTCGATACCAAGTGTATTTGCAGCTGAAAAGAGATTTATTGCACGGACGGTTGTACTGCACACCTAGTGAAGCAGCTTTGTTGGGAGCTTATATAGTTCAAGGTAAATCAACTTCTTTTTACAATAAGTATAAGTTTCTTCAGATTTCTGTTTATTAAATTTTATTATTCATTAATCAGTATTCTTAAATTTTAAAATCTGTTTCTCAAGAAAATTGTGTGATCGTAAGTTTTTGGAAGGTCCACACATCTTTCTATGCAAAAATCTGTCGTGATGTTATTTTTTGTATATCTGTCCTTTAAATAATTTTTTTTAGCTTTTATTTGCTATTGGTAACTGTATTTTACTGAAAACCATCTAAATTTGATCGCTGCGTTTTACTGTATTTCATGACGTGATACGGCATGAATTTTTGAACAGGTACGTACCCACAGTGAAGTTTGTTGTTGAGGAATGGCTGTCAGCTGATTACCATATTAAGTAACTTGCTCAACCAGTGTTGCTTAACAAATAACAGCAACTTTCTACCAGCTGACTCACTGGTCTGATCTGAAGGCCGTAAATAATTTTAAAAAATCTGGTGTGAAACACTCACACAACTTTCTCTTGCCAATGCAAATAATTAACAATAAACCTAACATTAATAATAAAATATTAGAAATAAACAAAAAACTAACCTCAAAAACATAACCTTATTTTAATCATGAGTGAATGATGCAAAATGAAAATCAACCTCAGTTTAGCTTAGAAATACGGAAAATCACTCTTTCTCTCTAAACTAGGCTCTGTAGAGTAAAATGCTTTAAATAAAAGTTGTAGATCTTTTAATTTTCTATAAATTAAATTATATACACTTTTGTCGTAAAATGCATACTAAGGCCGAAATCTTAAAAAAATCAATTTTTCACACATTTTCGTGAGAAAAAAAACAGAAAATCGCAAATTACCGCTAAACTAAGCGTTATACAAAAAATTGTTTGAAATAAAAGTTGTAGAATTTTTAATTCTCTACAACTTTTATTATATAAAGTTTTGCGCTAAAATGCATATTAAAGCTGTAATCTTAAAAAAACAACGTTTTTACGTGAAAACAGCCTCACCCAGAATTTCAGCAAACATGACGCCTACCCTATCTTGTAGAGAATAAAAAATTGAGTAAACCAGGCGATTTTAAAAAAAATCGTAGGACCAGTTTTTAAGAAAATCGCAAAAAAGTGAAAAATTATACGAATAAACTACCACTTCCGGTTGACCGATTTTGATGAAAATGTTCGTGTCGAGTCCGGTAGTGGTACGTAACTTAAGTTTCAAGTTCGTACGATGTTCCGTTCTTGAGATATTCTGTTCACGCACACACACACACACACACACACACACACACACACACACATACACAAACACGCACACACACACGCACGCACGCACACACAGACCGGTTGACCGATTTTGATGAAAATGTTCGTGTCGGGTCCGGTAGTGGTATGTAACTTAAGTTTCAAGTTTCAAGTTCGTACGATGTTTCGTTCTTGAGATATTCTGTTCACACACAGACACACACACACACACACACACACACACACACACACACACAGACCAATCGCTAAAAACATGTTTTTTGGGTTCAGGGGGTCTGAAAACGTATAGATCCGGTGAAAACTCGATTTCGAAAAATCGACATGAAAACAATACTTTCCTTCCTATATATTCATATAGGCAAGAGAAAGTAAAAAATCATATTTCATAGCCTATGTTACTCAGAAAGCTCTGAGCTTCCAATGGTGAAAGAATTTTTGAGATTAGTTGGCTAGTTTTTGAGGAAACCTCATACAAACAAACCAATAAAATTTTACTTATTTACTGTGTTACAATAGATTTTAAAGTGCTTCTAAAATACTCATTCACTGTCTGTGTTACAGCGGAGTTAGGGGATTATGATCCTGAAGAACATGTGGAAAACTATGTTAGTGAAATGAAGATACTTTTAAAGCAGACTCAGTTGATAGAAGAGAAAATAATGGAGTTACATCAGACACAAATGAAGGGCCAGGCTCCTGAAAATACTGAAACAAATTTTCTTCGCAAAGCATGCACACTTGATACTTATGGAATCGATCCACATCCAGTTAAGGTGAGTGTTCTGGTGATTAAATACATTAACTAGGATTTAAATTTCTTCATGTTTTTAAATAACTCCAAATTTTTTTAACAATTTATAGTAATCAACTCATAATTATTTATAATACACACAAATAAAATTAGTTTCACATTTTATCAGTACTGAGGAAAGATCATCTTACGCCACGGCCTTTTTGTGCTAAAATGCACATTAAAGCTGCAATCTTAAACAAACAATTTTTTTACATGAAAAGAGCTTCTCCTAGAATTTCAGCAGACATGGCGCCTACTCTATCTTGTAGAGCAGAAAAAAGTTAGTAATTGAGGCAGTTTTAAAAAAAATCGTAGGAACTGTTGTTGAAAAAATCACAAAAAAGTGAATAATGACAAATAAACTACTTCTTCCGGTTAATCGATTTTGATGAAAATTTTCATGTCAGGTCCGGTAGCAATGTCTAACTTAAGTTTCAAGTTTCAAGTTCGTATGATGTTTCGTTCTTGTTCATTCTGTTCACACGCAAACACGAACACAGACCAATCACTAAAAACATGTTTTTTTTTGGGTTCAGAGGGTCTGAAAACGTGTAGATCCGATGAAAACTCGATTTCAAAAAATCAACATTGAAACAATACTTTCCTTCCTATATATTCATATAGGCAAGAGAAAGTAAAAACCTATTGAGAAGAGAATAAAATAACATATATTTCGGCTTTAAAATTAATGAACATAAACCATCTGTGAAGATTTTTATAAAGTTAAAATATATGAATTCATAATGTGTTCGGCTATGATCAAATCGAAATTAGTGTGTATCTAGCTAATAAAAAAATTATGACAGATTACCATTAGATTTAACATCACCAGAAGCACATTTGGACTAAAAAATGTCTAATCGACGAGTTTTCTTTGAAATAAATGCAGATTAGTGCAAGTTTTTAAAGATAGTTATTATTTATTGATATATCATCACTAAATACAAATTATTTTAATGGCATTTTCAGGATCATCGTGGAAACCAGTTATATTTAGGTATCAATCATTTGGGAATTCTCACATTCCAAGGAAGTCGAAAAACTCATCACTTTCGATGGGCTGAAGTACATAAGATAAACTATGAAGGGAAAATGTTTATTATTCATATAATTTATAATGAGGTAATTTCATTCATTTATAAATTTTTATTTCAAAGTTATATTTCACTGAATATTAAAAATATTGATAACTTGTTAAATAAAATTGAAGAGCAGTAAACTAATATTTTTAATTTCATTAATACTTATTAATTTTATGTTTTATTATGCTGCACCTTTAAAAAGATTGCTTATTTCATTTATGATTATTATTACAATACATAATTTATTAGTTGAAAAGTGTATTATTATATATTTTTATAACTGAAGAAAAAGCTTCAAATGGAGTGGCCTTGTTAATTTGTTTTAAAAAACTTGTTTGCATGATTTACTGATGATCTTATTGTTATATTAAGTTTTTATTGCAGTGTTTATGAAGCAAACACTTGTTAAATGCTTTAAAAAATTGGTTTTTTCAGTACTAAAAATGAACTTTTCAGTCTTTAAATTTTTTTAAGAAAGTTATTTCTGTATATTTTATGGCACCTAAAATTTTCTCAAACTAATCTGTAATCCTGTAACTTGTACGTCATTCAGTGTACTGTAACCACAGAGGGCATAACAAAATCACGCATGCAACAGTGTTTGAACTGTATTTAATTTATTTATTTATTATTTTAAAGTTGCATATGCTATTACTAACATTGTTTTTATTTTATTTTCCGTTACTATTAATTTATTTTGTGTTAGTGTCAATACAGTAATTTAAATAAAATTAAATGATTATATTTTAACTTTAGGGTTATAACAGGTACGAGGGTAGGCTGATAAGTAATGCACACATGCTTGTAGAAGACAACTAAATAAACTTCAGTAGCGCGCCTGGTGGCATGTGGAAGTACTATTTCTCCTCTACAAGCCTGCGCAGTTTGAAGGCGTTGCTTTCATTCAGTTTGTTTTGAGTAGTGGAAGTATGGCGTCGTGTTCTGGTGCTATGTCAACGAGAATTAAACAACGCGCTGTTATCGAATTTTTAACTGCTGAGAAAGTGAATCCTAGTGAGATTTATCGTCGTTTAAAGGCTGTTTATTGTGACGATACTGTTGATAGGTCTACTGTGAATCGTTGGGTAATAAAATTTCGTGATTGCCAACCTGGAAAAGCCTTAATTGTTGACAAAACACGCAGTGGACGACCAATCACTGCCTCAGACGATAATCGTCGCAAACTCATCGATGATTTGATTCAAAATGACCGGCGAATCACTCAACAGCGTATCGCAAACCAAATTGGAATATCTAAGGAACGTGTTGGCTTCATTATTGAACAATTGGGATACCGTAAAATCTGTGCACGATGGGTACCACGCCGTCTAAATAAATAGATAATTTGGTAGGTTAAGATTTGTACTTTAATTTGTTATTTACCCCATCTTGCTATTTCTTTTTGTTCGTCTTCTACAAGCATGTGTGCATTACTTATCAGCCTACCCTCGTATTATTAAGCTATTTATCAATTAATTAATACAAAGAAAATGTATATTTTTATTTAAATTTTCTGGAAAGACCTTCTTAAAAATAAAAAACTTCATCGTTAAAAATACTTCATTAAAGTCAACCCCTATTTCTTGATTTCTTTTTATCCTTTGATTTGATTTCATATATTATTAGTATTAGTAGTATAAAATAATGGTTACGACGTGTAATGGCTGAATGAATTCAGCGGCTAGAGCCCAAGCCTCACTTTTGCTGGTTGCCTATGATACAGCATTAATTAATGTGTTATATACTAGATAATGTATTGTGTTAAATTGAAAAAAGTGTGTATCATTAAACAAAATAAATAAATAAATAAATTGTCTGTAGTGTAAATAATTCAAATATTTTACTAACGTTTTCAGTTGTCTTGATTCAAATACTTTTATGATCTTCTTACACGTGTTTCAGTGAATCCACCATCATCAGAATATAAAAAATATCATATGAAACTGTTTAATACCTGTAGATGATGTAGCATTTACTGTTATCTATGTAAAACTGTTTCATTTTTCTAATTATCCTTTTTCATATTCGTTGTAGATTGCAGCATATGTCAATATTACCAAATCATTCCTAAATTTGAATTGTTCATTAAAAATGTCCTTTTGAATGAGCAATATTTCTCAATGGTGCCCCGGGGCGCTGTAGTAAGTAATCAGGGGCGAGGCTTATTTTATTAGGCCTTGTCATTGTCATATTATATTTTGATGAGGTTGCCAAGAAAAAGTACTAAACTTTTATGTGCTCCTTAGACTGATAAAGTTTGAAAACCCCTGCCTTATGATATTCAGTATAGTTTATGTTAGGCTGTAAGTGGATGTAAAAGCACTAAATATGGCCTTCTGTCTTCACAGCATGAGTATATATCTGATGGTCATTTGGAAAGTAAAGAACACGTAGTTCCCCTACCACTTTCGCTGCTGAGTTATTGACCTTCCACTTACCTTGGCCCAGTCTGGTGCTAACAGCAAGCCGATACAGTTGTGTATTGATTATTTGTAAGTCTTTAAAATGTGTGAAAAAATTAATGATCCTGCCAAGAGTGAAGTTCATAGTGAAATACATCTTTTGAATGCTAAAGGATTGCAACCTATCAAAATTTATAGACAAATAATGGTAATGTGATGAACGAAGCTTCAGTTTGAAAATGGTGCGTTAAGTTTGCGTGGATTGTTGTCTAGCGGCATTGTGCTTCTGCACGATAATGCACAACCACATTCTGCTGTATTGACCAAGAACTTGCTTCAACAGTTTTGATGGGAGTTTTTTGATCATCCGCTGTATAGCCCGGACTTGGCCCCAAGTGATTCCCACGTGTTTCCCAACTAAAGGAACTTTTTAGATGAAAACCGCTATGGAAGTGACGAAAAACTGAAAGTGAATGTTAGAGAGTGGTTAAACAACTTGGAGGTAACTTAGGATGCAGAGGGCACAGCAATATTGGTGAAACGGTACAATGAGTGTTTAAATCTGTACGACGATTACGCAGGAAAATAGTTTAAGTATCAGGGTATGTTGTAAAAAAAGTTTCGTTTGGCTATAATAAATAAATTTCAAAATAAAGGAAAACATTCTTTACTTTCCGAATGACCCTTGTATATACTTTGAGCTTTACAATAGAATACAGAAATATTGTACAATAGAAAAATAGTCACACCAGTAATCCTGCAATCTTATTTACCAGTCCCATGATTTGTTATGACTTGTTCACTTCATATGCATAAATCGTATCAAAGCCTGGAACATTGCTTAAATCTGAGTATTGCAAGTTTACTACTTTTTTGAAACGTTTGATTGCGTGTTTGCTTTTAAAGGCATTATCTCGAGACCAAATGCATCTTTCAACTTTACCTTTGATTTTTATTTCCTGGAAATATACATTTATTTCAAAAATATATGTATAAATCAACTAGTCTTAAATTAAAACTTTTCAGCTTTTAATTTATTGATAATAATCTTTGATTTTGAATTATTTTGGGGAAACTAAAAGAAATTACTTTTTTATTTGGATGTACTATAGTAAGTTTGCTGTACACAACTTCTTGCTTATGCAGTGTATGTAGCATATAATGTACAAATTGCATGATAAACACATGTTTTTTTGCATATTCATAATTGTTTGCTAATATTGGTTTGTTTTATTTTTGTTTTACTAACAGGATCCAAGAACAAAGGTATGTATGGGTTTTTATTATTGTTATTATTAGGTTTGTTTACCTAGCTGTGAGCTGCAATTACAAAATACCTGCAATTTCTCTTGGTTTTACATTTTTCCCAGTATTCTATCATTCTCTGTCTAATTTTTGATATTTTTGTCTGAGAATACCCATCTAGTTCTTTTTGGTGTTTTTTCTGATCCTTCAACTCTGCAATTTTTGTTCTGAACGGTTTTGTGGTCTCTCTGCATCTTTGTCTTTGATTCCATCCTTAATGCAAATTTTTTTGAACTTCTTTCATCCTTGAATTTCTGTCTTTTGTACTTTCCTGAAAGTTCATATTTTTGTTTGGATATCCTTTCTGGTTTCATTATTCTGATGTGTTCAGATAAAGCCATTCTCCTGTTCTGGCCATTTTTTATGTGGTTGAGATCTTCTGAAACGTATCATACAACTTTTGGTGTGGTCTCAAGTATTATATAAACTTGCCATCATATTTTTTTGGTCCTGGAATGTTCCGTACCAACTTCTTTCCTTTCTTCTTTATTTCTGAGAGTCCCTTCCTAGCTAGTGCCTCAGACACATAATTGTGTTGTGGATGTGTGTTTACAGGTGTATTTTGTTTACAGTTAACTTGTGGTACTTTTCCATTATAGGAATGGCACTCAGTAAAGCTTTACAAAAATCCAGTTTTTAAAAAAAGCCTTATATGTTTTTGATTAAACTTTTCTACTAAATTTGCAAAATATGGTATAAATGGTATTAAGGGAAAAAAATTTGGAGCATTAATTTTCTGAAAGAAATATGTTTTTCAAAATTAAAGCCGTACAAGTACTTACGAGTACACATAAAAAAATTAAGGATTAGTTAAATATGAATTTTTTTATATCTATTAAGTTTGGTCCCATGCGAAAAAACAAAAATTATATTTCTCGAAGACAATTTTGATTAAAAATTACACGGTTACACCCGGGTTTTTAAAAAACTTACGAAAATTTCCAACCGTAGCCAGGAATCGAACCCGGGACATCCGCGTTGTAGGTTAGCACGCTACCACTATGCTACGGAGGCTACCAAAATTAATTTTATTTATTAAATTAAAAATCTTAAACATTTTTTTTTCTGTATAAAATTAAATTTTAAACTGATTAAATTAAATTAATTAACAGATAAGATTAGGACTGACCAACTCAGACATGCAGAGCGCGCTGTTTAAGCTGGTAGTTGTTTTTACTGAGTGTCGTCCCCATAACGGAAAACTTGTTAACTTTTTGTACCTTGTAAAAAAAGTTTGTTTTTGGTAACAGTATAATGTTTGAGGAATCTATTTTCTTTGTGTTATAAAGCAATGAGGGAACTTTTAGCTCTGTTAATTACATCACTTAAATTGTGGAATATTGAAGCTTACTTATCTCTTTTGCTAGTCAGTGAGTTATAACTTTTTCAATATTAATGTAATTTTTAATACAACATTGACAAATTCACTCAAAATCAGGAATATTTTTTGTATGCAGTAGACCTATGAGCTAACACAACCTGAAGTTAGTTAGTAAGTTAGTAAATTTGTGCTCATTAATACCATCATCTCTTAGCTCTACAGCCTTTGGTTGGCTTTGGCTTCCTCTACAATTCTCCTTCAATCCTCTCTGCTACTTGCTAGTTGCCCCCATCCACCTCCTCCTGGGTTGGGCCTGCCTTCTTTTCTTGTACAGTCTATCTTTCCATATTACCTTATCCTTTCAAATTGTTCCCGTTTCTTCAAACCAATGTGCCCCTAACATCTCAAACTCTGGGTCTTTATGAAATAAACTACATCCTTACCTTCAATGAGAGTTTTTAGTTCCTAATTATTAAGTACTCTCCAGCATCTCCTTCCCTAGTGGTTCAAAAATTCTCAGTAAAATCTTTCTTGAGAACTATAAACTGTATCGGCTTGGTACATTCCATTTCTGACAATGTGAACATTTCACAGCCATAAGTGAGAACTGGTTGCACCAAACAAATGTGTAATTTCATTTTTGTGTTGCTCAGTAATACATGTGAAATTTAACTATACCGCACTTATGTTTACAAATTAACTGCTTTCATGTTATTTGATATACTTATATTCCCAACAAATTGTTAAATATTAAGAAGGTGGATATTGTCGCTGGAATTTTTGAACAAAGATGTCTGCTATGAATCTCGCAATTTTACTGCTTGATCTATTCTAACTGTTGTATTAAACCTGTATTTTATTAGTTCAGATTTGAAACAGCAAAATTTAACCTCATTAAAAATGTGTAATATTCTGTATTTAAATGCTTAATTTGTTAGTGATGTCTATAATATTTATAAATTTTACTTTTTGTTCATTTTTAGAAAAAACATACGGTTGGTTTCAAATGCCCAACTGGTGCTGCTTGTCGTCATGTCTGGCGCTGTGCTATTGAACAGATGCTATTTTTTACGTGAGTTTTTTAATTTAATTTAATTTTATTACATTTTAAGTTATTGTTGTATTTTTAGCTTTAGTTGCTGTCCTAATTAATTCAGTGTACTGTCACCGTCGCCCCCATTGATACGGTATTGTGCTCCCGGCTATCAAAGCTTTCAACTTAGCGACAGAGATAAGCCGCCAATAGTTCCGACAGGGACGGTAGGGCTGTGTCGACACTGCAGAGGGCTTGTAACCCCCCCCCCCATCACTGCGCACTGAAGACTATATAAAGAGCGGTTCACTGAGCCCAAAGTCATTCATTTCAATCCACTCAACAGCAGACAAGACATCCACCATTGGCACATGGCTACCGGACTCCAACGAAGACTCATCGACGACCCCACAAGAGAGAAGATGATGCTTCCACTCACCAACCTGACACCGTAAGCCGTCGACCGGGACTGTTGGACTGTTATCGCCCACTGTCGCAAGTGATGCTCGTAGCGGACTCTCGACCGAGCCTTGCGCCCACTAGATCCCAACGAAGCAGCCATCAACGCGCTACTGCGAGGGAAGAAGATTATGTCTCCGCTGGATGACGACATGTTGTGTCACCCACCTCCTCGACCACCATGATGATTACGACCAACTCTTCCCGCCCAGACGACTGTTTGAACGGCCCTTCTCAGGCCCCAAACATTTAAGGTTTCTCCACGCTGCATAATGTCGCCATCTGGTGACGGTACTTAAATCAAAAGTTATTTTAAAGCATAATAATTTAATCTCTGGCCATCTCCGTAGAATAGTGGTAGCACGCTGGCCTGCAACACGGAGATCCCGAGTTTGATTCTCGCCTAGGGTCTGGATATTATAACCAGTCACAACCTAATGTTCCATTTACATAACCCATCGTAGTCGCTAAAAACCAAGCTGTCGATGTGACTTTAAATAAACTAAAAAAAAATTTATGTTTGATCATAATTTTTTTACATGTTGGTTTTTATTTAGACCACAAAGAGACATTCCTTAGAGACACAAAGAGGCATGCCGTAGATTGATAACCAGCTGGAAATGGTGAAAAATTACTAATCGTTTAGTTAAACACCCCATTGGCTGTACCCTCTTATTTTAAGTAAGCTCAAATAATTTTTAATAGCAATAATAAATTATTTTATTTCATTTAGTTTGCCATCAAGTTCTGAAGCTCCAAGTGTTGTTTCTGGTGGAAGTTTCTTCTCATGGGGAACAAAGTTCCGTTACTCAGGACGTGTCGAACGTGAAATTTTAGAAGATATTGGACCTTTACGAAGAGAAGAACCTACAATTAATAGAGTGTCTAGCCTTCGCAGAAAAGCTTCCAGTGTTCCTGCTACACCATCTACTCCTATTGCTTCTGATCTCGGTTAGTACATTTGCTACGTTTTTAGATTTATGAAACTTTTTGCCACCATCAGGATATTTATGTAGCAGATTCAGGCTCTAAAAGCATGATTTTCAAACTTCTGAAATTTTAAATTTATTCAAAAATAAATTGTTATAATGCATCCTCTAGCTTGAAATCAGTTCTGTTTCATGTAATAAATTTATACAATAAATTTCACTAACCTTTTATAAGCTTCCTTGATTCTTTTTATTTATTACTTGCACGTGTTTCAGTGGATCCACCATCATCAGATTTCACTAAAACTTTTTTAGTTTCGAACAATTGTATACTCTTATAAAAATAAAATCAAGGCACCTTATAAAAGGTTAGTGAAATTTATTTTATGATATAGTTTTAATTTATTGCTAATCACCAATATAATCACTAAATTGATGGTCCAACATTAAATTTAAATAAAAATATTCAAAGTATGGTAACATTATAAACAAAATAACGTTTGATCATTTTAATAAGATATGCCCTTCTTTTTATTTCAATTGTTTAAAAATGAAATATTTTTGTTTTTATATGCATTATTTTGTTTATTTAAGTTATTTTGAACTAAAATTTAAATAATTCTTACCTTTACTTTTATACGGATTTGAATACTAGACAGTGGTTAACGGTGTATTTTGATTGTTGGGGTACAATTAAACATACTTCATTTACACGCCATACATATCATCCTCATCTCTTTTGGTCATGGAGTTGCTTATTGTTCTTAAATTGAACAGAAACGTACACACATTAGGGATTAAAAATTAAAAACATTCTTCCCTTGATGTGGAAAAGCCAGCATCTTGTCAGCTGTGTCTTATCTTTAATTTGATAAGGTGATAATTGCTTTGTGAATTATTGAATTAAGTATTCATTTGTTCAAAGTATTAATCTTTTAATCATACAAGATATCTCTTTCTTCAGGATACAGCAGTTTACCAAGATCGAATCATTCTGCTGACTGTAGATTAGACACAGCTGCTGGTGGTGACATTAATGATCCTGCCTTACCTTTGGAACCAGTTTCAGAGGACCAAGAAGTAAAATCAAGAACTGCAGGTAATAATTTAATTTTTCACGTACTTTTATTATTGTACATAAAACTGACATTGTTTAGTTATTACGAGCTTTTCTATTATTTTGTTTATTACTTTTATATGTTTTAGAAACACTTTTTTGTGAACATCTCAAAATTTTTAAAATCAGCTCGAAATATTATTTAGAGGTCTTATTCAATTTCCAGTATTTTAGCAAATAATACTTAAAATCATGAACTTTGCTGTATTTTTTAATCAAACCTAAAAAAACCAAGATGCTGCCTCTTTAAATTATATCAATCTTACAAGAAGTCCAGTTTAAAAATTCTCTTCATTGGTATTTCCCCCCTATCAGTGCTAATGTAACCACCTTTGTTTATTATTGTTCTTAGAATTTTAATTACGTTCAGCAAAAATAAATAAATAAAGATGATACTTAATATAATGTTATCAAGATGCCTTGGTGGAAAATTATTCTGCAACATTTTTTTTAAACATACTATTAAACAAGTAGCATACACTGTTTGATGTGGTTACAGAATACAAAATCTTGGAACAGACTTTCCTGATTCTGCTTGTTACTTTACATCATTTTCAAAATTTTGACACACATGAATATTTCATAAAACTAATCTCTGTAATAATAATTGATTCTCAGAAGCTATTAGCAATATCTGTACTATTTACTTTATTAATTTGCATATTTTGTGTTAAATGATTTGAAATTACTAAATAATTTTGTAATTGAAAACAAATAAAAGAACACATTAATTTACTATAAATTTGATACAAAGCCATACAGATTTAACTTTAAAAAAATCATAAGTACTTAATCACCTGATCATATTGTTAGTACTGACTCTTTTTTACACCACAGAAAGAAATATACTTGATTAGAATTTTTGTAATCAATAAAATGTTATATTTAATATAGAAAGCACAAAAATGTGAGTTTTCCTGCAATTGCAGGGCTGTTCTTTTTGTCACTTTACCCAATTTATTAAATTACTCAAAATTTTTTATCCAGGCCGAATTGCAGCTTTGGTCAATCATCGATGCTGCCTCTTTAAATTATCAATCAGGTTTACAAGAAGTCCAGTGTAAAAATTCTCTTTCATTGGTTTTCCCTCCTATCAGTGCTAATATAACCACCTTCATTTATTATTGTTCGTAGAATTTTAATTACGTTAAGCAAAAATAAATAAATAAAGATGATACTTAACAGCCATTATATAACACAATAAGTTTAGTTTAATCATTGATTTTAGCAATAAAAATCACAGCTACACAAAATAATCTATGAAGAAAACAATCATAAACTGAGCGTTTACTTACCAAAATAACAATTATAACCACATGTAACTTGTATCATTTATCAGTTACAATAAAAGAACACAAATAAATCGATTTGCAAGGATTTATAATATTGTGAAATTGAGAGAAAAACAGTACAGTGTAATAATACTTTTATCACTTAATCTCATTGACATCTATTATACCATACATTGTTACCAACTTGCCAATGTTACGAGTAAGCTCACATTTAAATGATTTTAATCACATCAAAAAAATCTACCAGTATCTTCATTCATTCATTTATTGTTTAAAAGTGTTCACAGTATGTGTAAGAGAAATATGAATAAAAATCATTCTTGAAGCTGTGAATAGTTTCATGGATTTAAAAAAATTATCATTGTAAACGTCACAAAATAATTAAACTTTAAATCTATTTTTTTTAAGTATTCAAAGATCAAAAAAATTCATTGTAATTTGATCAGTCATCGTACACTAGTTGTGTAACAAAACAGTGAGCTGGTTTCTTTTTTTATTCATTTTAATTAATGTCATATTTCCCTTCACATTTTAGTAACAATTAAATGTTGTATTATCACTTATTTAATGTATGAAAATACACCACTGATTGAAAACTCATTATTTTAAATTGTAAAAAATACTGTAGTTTGCTTTTTATATTTTTTGTTTGTTTTTCTTATTGTTAAGCACTGGAGTAATAAAACATCCTAACTTTGTATTAACTGAACACAATTAAAAGAAGTGCACTAATTTTTTATTTTAGTTTGTTTATATTTTTATTTTATTTTGTTGTTTTGAGCATGTTTATGTGTGCTTTTTTTCTTCGCCTAATACAGATGAACCTCCTTCTATCCCTGAAGAAGTAACTGAAACCGATACTCCAGTCTGCAATGGTGTTGCCCAAGATTCAGGTGAGATTACTATGTGGAAATACAATTTAATTACACTTAAAATTAATTTTTTAAATTTAATATTAGTATAATTTTTTTTTAACTTTATTGCAATAGAATAGATACATATTTACTTGAATGTAATGTGCAACGCGTTTGCTAATAAGCATAATTAGAATTTTTTTGGAAATTACAGAATTTTTGCATAAGTAATTATAGTACATGCTATGTACATTTTGAACCACAAAATCAATATTTTGTCACCTTTTTCAAATTTTGAAGAAGATTTTGGCATACAGAAGCATTTTACAGTTCTACGATGTAAGTCAGTCCGGTTCAACTCATAACCATGACTGTGTTTAAAAAAATTTCACAAAGACTATGCTAATAATATATACATGGCTTGAATTCTAATTGCATCTCCAACCTCAGGTTTACCATTTCCCTTATTTCCTTCATAAATTTCAAAAATCTGCAGTCAACTTTGTGGTGTTTTCCTTTTGAAGTCCCATAAATATTTTTTTAAATTATACACAAAGATGGATATCTGTACTGTCACCATGGACAAACGTTGCTCTAAATTAAACTCTCTTGCAGCTTTCCCATTGTCATACTTTATTTCAAGAAGAAAAAGCTTCTTTTAAAAAGAAGCTTTGTACAACATTTTTTGTCATTTACTATCCTTTTTAAAAATAACGACTACTGATTAAAAACTAATCTCAAACTACTGTCTGTTATTTATTGTATTATTAAAACAGGCGCTTGTTTAAGTGTAAGCCTAATGCACCTCAAATACCAACAGTTGGTAATGACTAGAGAGAAGTATAGCTGTAGCCTACCTGATTGTAATACACTCTCTAACTTTTAAAATTTGTCGCTCATAATTGGTGCCCACTACATTCAAGAAAATATGGTATTAATATTTGGTAAGCTGTTAAAACTGACGAAATACATCTCATTAGGATTACTATTTCTTCTTGTTTCTAATCGTATTTTGCTTTTTAGTTAGTGAAAAAGTATTAAAATTGAAATTTTTACTTGATTTTGTTAAGAAATTGTTATAAAATAGAAATTAATGGTAAACTGCAGTTTTCTTCAGTTTTGTTTATATATTGTTGAACTCAGCTTAAATATGTTGGCTACATACAAGTATAATGATACTGTAATACTAATTTAATTTGATTGCTTTTTAATACAAATTGGTTTATCAAATTATATTTCCACTAAAAATTCAACACAGCTTTCAAAAATGTAAAGTTTGGTATCCCTTTACTGAAAAAAATTAAATTGTTCTGCTTGCTTCTTTAACCAACAATTACAACTATAGTTCAGTAAAATTTGATTTTGAAATCCAAGTTTTTGTTGAAATAATTTATTAAAGCTATCCAAGTGATGTAATAAAGGTTGCGGTAATGAACTCAACTGTTTTATTACAATTGGAAAAATCTGGTGTGAAACACTCACACAACTTTCTCTTGCCAATGCAAATAATTAACAATAAACCTAACATTAATAATAAAATATTAGAAATAAACAAAAAACTAACCTCAAAAACATAACCTTATTTTAATCATGAGTGAATGATGCAAAATGAAAATCAACCTCAGTTTGGCTTAGAAATACAGAAAATCACTCTTTCTCTCTAAACTAGGCTCTGTAGAGAAAAATGCTTTAAATAAAAGTTGTAGATCTTTTAATTTTCTATAAATTAAATTATATACACTTTTGTCGTAAAATGCATACTAAGGCCGAAATCTTAAAAAAATCAATTTTTCACACATTTTCGTGAGAAAAAAACAGAAAATCGCAAATTACCGCTAAACTAAGCGTTATACAAAAAATTGTTTGAAATAAAAGTTGTAGAATTTTTAATTCTCTACAACTTTTATTATATAAAGTTTTGCGCTAAAATGCATATTAAAGCTGTAATCTTAAAAAAACAACGTTTTTACGTGAAAACAGCCTCACCAAGAATTTCAGCTAACATGACGCCTACCCTATCTTGTAGAGAATAAAAAATTGAGTAAACCAGGCGATTTTTAAAAAAAATCGTAGGACCAGTTTTTGAGAAAATCGCAAAAAAGTGAAAAATTACACGAATAAACTACCACTTCCGGTTGACCGATTTTGATGAAAATGTTCGTGTCGAGTCCGGTAGTGGTACGTAACGTAAGTTTCAAGTTTCAGGTTCGTACGATGTTCCGTTCTTGAGATATTTTGTTCACACACAGACACACACACAGACCAATCGCTAAAAACATGTTTTTTGGGTTCAGGGGGTCTGAAAACGTATAGATCCGGTGAAAACTCGATTTCGAAAAATCGACATGAAAACAATACTTTCCTTCCTATATATTCATATAGGCAAGAGAAAGTAAAAAACAACATTTTAAAAACGTGGTGTGAATTACTCACACGATTTTGGCTGACCAGTATAAATAAAGAAAAATATAACCTACGTTTAATCATGACTGAATGATGCTAAATAAAAAGAAACCTCTTTTGTACTTTAAAATATGGAAAAAACTAATTGGCACTAAACTAAGCTCTGTTATAAAACAAATTGTTGCAGATTTTTCAATTTTCTACAACTTTGATTATATACACTTTTGCCTAAAATGCGTATTAAGGAAAATCTTAAAAAACAATTTTTTACCATAACAGCACAGTCCCCATGAATTTCAGCATATATGCTGCTTACCTCATTTTGTAGAATACAAAATGTAATAAACAAGGCAATTTTAAAGAAAATTGTTGAAGCCATTTTTGAAAAAATTGCAAAAAATGAAAACTTGCTCTAATAAACTTTTAGTGGACCGATTTCAATGAAAATATTTGTGTCCCCTTATGGTACCTAATTCCAAGATTCAACTTTGTATGATATTTTATTTACTTTGAAATATTTTGATTACACACACAGATCAATCAGTAAAAATATGTTTTTTGGGGTCTAGGGTTCTAACATGGGTTCAATGGGCCTGAAAACAATTTCAAAAATTAATTTAAAAAAAAATATGTTTCATAAAGGGCAAGAGGAAGTAAAAATCAAGTGTAATACGGAACTAAGAAACTTTGTCTCTGAACTAAAGTAATGAAATGACAGTGTTGTGACTGATATCCTTGCTGTTCAGGGTGGTTTGAACCTCTAGAGGCTTTACTAAGTAAAGTGAAAAATGAGGTGGTTTACCAGGGCCTTTTTCATGAGTGGAAAAGTATGCTTGTCACCATGCCGGACCCTCTGAAAAGCATCTACTTTCCACCCTGCAAATGACACCTTCACTTCATTCTCTACAGGGTCTGATTGTATTATAAAATTCATTACTGTCAGAGGAGATAACTCTGACTAGTGTCTTTTACACCTCTACATCATCTGTTCTCAAATCCTTCAGTCATAATTGGCTGACCATGTCATAAGAAACGGAACAATTTTTTGTTGCCTTAGCTAGCAGATCGAGTGCAAATAATTTGATACACCACTTGCCTGTTATGGGCTGAAGATACCCTTAAAGAATAAAGTTACTAAGAGAGACCATATAGTTTCATTTGTTGTTTCTTTGGTAGCTTTCTTGCTGTATTATCCTTGTTATCTAAAACTGATACTGATTCCAACATTTTTTGATTTGATTAGCTGAGATGGATTTACCCCCATATTCGGTAAATCACCAAAAGTTTGAAAAAATCACTAATGTGTCAAGTTTCTCAGTGTAAAATAAAGTAAGAAGGTAATAAGAGATATTGTAGATTAATTTTGCTGTAGCTAAATATTAATTACCAACCAAGTGGTAATTAAGCCTAAAAATAGTTGGAGCGGTCAGTCTATAAAATGTTTGAAGATCGGTTGATATATTGCTTCTGAAAATAGTGCTGAAAATCTTTATAGAGAATGGTTTTTTAGTTACTCGATAGTAAAAAGTGTTTTTATGGATCTGATTTTTATTAAATTGTGTAAAAATACTTCAGGTTACTCCAGAAGTACAAAGTTATGAAATTTTGTTTAGTTTAGTTCAGTTATAAAATTTTAATTTATATAATTTCTTAGTTTGTACGGTTTTCCTGTTTATAAACCATTCCATATTTTGTGTTTATGTTTGAGTAAATTCATTAACAATTTAAAATAGAGTAAATTATTTAAATTTTATATAGCTATTTAGTTTTATTGGTAGTAATATTGTATAACGATGATGAAGATTTCTGGATCAATTCCATAGTATTGGTATGTAATAGAGTGCATGGTAATAGATGTAGTCTGCTATTTTATTTTATTTTTTTGTGTTTTTTTTTATATTTTGATGATTAGGTAGTTCTGTTGAATGCGATGTTCTTATGACACTTTTTATAGTACCATTTTTTAGTTTAAAAATTTATGACTTCAAATTGAAAATCAGAATTAAAGAAAAAGAAATGGAATTTGTGAAAACAGAGAGAATAGAAATAAAACACAAAGAAAAAGCGAAAGTGGTTTTTATTGGTTAAATATCACGGAATGTGACTTGTTAATAAAGATTTCATTGAACTTCTATTAGAAAAATTTGTTTCCAATTATGTATAGAGTAAAACTGCATTCATTTATTGATAATTTTTTAGTAACTCGGATTGCAGATGACTGCAATCAG
Source organism: Catonia carolina (assembly GCA_035578175.1). Classification (NCBI taxonomy): domain Eukaryota; kingdom Metazoa; phylum Arthropoda; class Insecta; order Hemiptera; family Achilidae; genus Catonia; species Catonia carolina. Next base: position 338,312,088 of record JAQMRL010000001.1, on the reverse strand, counting down.
AATATTTTCACAATCTTCATAAGTGTTGAACTCATCGGCAGAAAAGCGTGTGGTTAATATCAAAGTATTTACTTTTAACTCCAGTCATCTGTTGTTGGTAATTGAGATAATGTTTTGCTGTTAAAGAACTACATCATTTTAAACTTTTTTTGTATGTTATTCATCTTCTTCAGTAAGTAATGTTAAAAGAGACTGATTCACCAGTTAATTCAAAATACAAGGGTTATTTTTTCAACCTCCGATTTGCTGTAATAATAAAGAACAGACGGTGAGCTCCAAGACATCATGAAGACCCATTTTAAGTCTCTGGTGGCAACATTTTATGAAAGGGGTATTTTAAAGCTTGTATACCAGTATGATAAATACTTCAATTTAAATTGTGATTATTATGAGAAGTAACAGAGGATTAACTTTTAATAATTTTTTTTTTTTTTAATTCATGTTAGTTTTATTTTTATAACCAATCTGAGATTGAAACAAAATAACAATCGTATTACAAATTTGGCTGTTTAATTTGATGCTAATAATCCATTAGTAAATTCCCAATAAGTGTGTGCTGTTGTCCTGATCACACATTATCAGGAGTTGATAAGTAATAAAGAAAAAATTATGATGAAAATTTAATACAATTTTTATTACATTCTGATCATTAAAGATCAAATCTACATTATTTATATTTCTTTTTTTAAACACCTTCATTCTTTCACTCTGTTGTTTTCTACTTTGTTCTGTCCATTTTTGTGATTCACGGCTTTTTCTTTATCTTTGGAAATTTAGACATTTTTCCAAAATTTTCCCTATCAGTATATTTTTCTAAAATGTTCCCAATTTAATTAGTTCTTTTGAAATATTCAAAATTTTGAAATCCTTTTAAATTTTTCTTAACCAATTTGAACAGTTGAACAAAATTTAACACGTATCCTGACGGAGAAAATGGCCGTAAATGTAGAAACATTTTTACATGGAAGATGTGCATGGAGAGCACATTGCAACAAAACAACCTGTATGTAATTGTTACGCACTTCAGCAGCAAAATCGTTAATTTATATACTCGATTTTCTTACTTGGGTCCAGAAATTTTTCTTAAATTTTTTTTAACTTTACATACTGTTTTCTCTGAAAATGTTTTTTTGCAACATAACATAAATAACTTCTGAAATAACTACAGTTTTATAATGGTTTAATAGGATTTCATTGATTTATAAATCATTAAATTTAACTCTAGCATTATGCATCATTGTGTAAGAAGTTGTCTGCTTTTTGCTGTATTTTATTGTGAATGTCTTAGGTATTCTATATTTTGCTGCATGTTACTCACTATATCATTTTTACTAGATCAGAATCAGTTGATGTTTGTTAAAAATTTCTTGTATATATCACCAGTTATTAGATTTCTCTTTATATATTTTTTTTAACGGGAAAAATAATTTTTATGAAACTACAGTTTAAATCTTTCTGAAACTCTTTTTTTGCATAGATGTAATAATGAACAGAATACTGTACCAGCAAAACAATTGTGGAAATTCAAGATGCGTCCTTGTATCTTAGATTAAGTAAACATATCCACCAATCACCATTAAAATTCAGACAGAATTCCCTCAGTATTATTTTCAATTTATCCAATACAAATGCAAAATTTTTCCAAGTCTCTAATTTTGCATTCATGTCTTTGGTAGGTGGACAAAATGTGGAATCAAAAGTGTAAAGTTTAGAGTTTGCTGAGTGATAGGGGGACGGGGGCGGAAGAGGATTGTTATCAAAATGAATTTTGGCCTTACAATTGAAGTCAATCTTCAGTGACAAAATGATTTTTCGAATGTTTTAAAATAAATTTCCATTACACTAATTTACTTAAATATTTAACTTAAGTACATGCAATAAAGAATATTGGTTCTTAAAGTGGTATTTAAATTATATGGAAAGGAATAAATAAGAATTTAAATAACTATTAAGTTTTAGTTTGTAAAATCAGTCCGTGATTAAAGAAAAGATACTGAAAGTAACTTTCTGACTTTATTTCTCAGAAGAACTTATAAAGAAAACTTCTTTATGAAACTGAAAATTTAATGGTTTCAAAGTAGTGTTAATAAATTTTCATAACAAGAAAATGGGCTGTGTTATACACTCTGAAAGATATCTTGTGACAAGTAAGCCCTGTGTGTTAGTGATAGTCTAGTTTGATAGGTTGTAAATTAGAACTATCTTGTGACTGCAGTGGTTTACTTTCTTGAAACAATGTGAACAATTAATTGTTGAAGAAGAAATTTATAAAATATGCATAGGTAAGAAGAGCTTAAAACAAAAATATACAGAGTTTTAATGATTTTTCTTTACAAAATTGTTGTTTGCGGAATATTTTGTAATTATGAAAATAATGTAGTATTAGTCTCACTGATATATTTATATCACATTATTGGTACTAATATTTATAGTGAAAATTCCAGTTATCCTAGCTTACATCTTTATTAGTGGCCATGTTTAAAGTGTCAGCCATCATTTTCCTTTGTCCATCCATCACACCCAGTTATCAGAAACTACAAGAGATAGCAACAAATGTTTTTCGGATTCATAATCTACAAAACCAGTTAGATGGCTTTTATTAGGTTTGAAGTTCCGGTTTCGATCAGAAGTGGCTCAAAATTGAAAATTAGGAAATCAAAGATGGGTTTTGGAAAAAATAATGTCATTATATTCCTGTTGAGTGGATACAGAAATCATAGGATTTGAAATTCCGGTTTTGACCAGAAGTGACCCAAAACTGGAAGTCAAGAAATCAAAGTCGGAAGTTGGAATCAAAAATAGTGTCATTCAAATCCTCTTAAAGAGTTGATATAAAAATCATTAATAGTTTTTGCTATAAGTCAAAGGTAAGCCTTTTTAAAAATTGCTACCAGCCATGAAACGTGTTGTCTCGTGAAAGGGATTTTTTCTATTCTGAACTCATTCAGAATCTTTTCTTTTTGTTCAGATGAATCTTTTGGTTGTTTATCATTATCTTTGTCAAAGATTAGATTGTGGCCTGACTTGTAGACCTGTTGTGGCTCTCATGCAGTGTCCAGAAGGCAGATACCTATATATTAACTATTCTTTCTTGATGATCTGTTTACTTTTCTCTGTATGACAAAAATAGACTCTCGTGAATAGAAAATTTACCAAGTTCTTCTCCAAGGCCGCGGCCATACAGCTAGCAGGTTAAACTAGGCTAGCTGTTCAAGCAGGTTGAAGCAGTGGAGGAGCATTGAGCTGAGCTGGTATCGTGGCCATACAGAAAGCAGTCAGCTGCAAACACACTTTTCATCTGCGTGCCACTTGGTTCAGTCATACCTTCTGTTTTTTCTTGTTTGTGAAGTTACTACTTTAAGTGAAAGTTCCCCTATGTTAATGGATTTTTTTTTTAATTATTTTGACTAACTTAATTATTTTTAAGTCTGTACTAAACGTTATTGAATTATTTTTTAGTTATTTGAGTTAGTTTTTCTGTTATTATGTATTGACAGTCATTAGTTTGTAATTCTTTGCAGACTTTATTCCATGCAGCAGTTGATAATTTTCTGTCCTTGCAAAGCTTATCCAACACATCCCACAAAATGGCTTATTTATGTACAACTGACATTAGTGATTGATTGTCGAAATCCATGATTGAAAAATTAATGTACACTACAACAGAACGGAAACTGAACTGAGATGTGAGCTTGTAAGCTGGTAAAATCAAACTAGTTTGTTTTTGAGCATGTTAGAGAAGTACAGCAGGTCCTGCTAATGGTGTGGCCACGTCTCTTAGCTAACATTAGTTTTTTCCAACCTGCTTACATGCTCAATGCTGCTACAACCTGCTTGCTGTCTGGTCGCGGCTTAATACTTTTGTTTGGTATCTGGTCCATTCCCATAACAACCTTTAAACTTCTTTAGGGGAGTATCTCCTCAGCCTGAATTCTACTTGAATCAGCACTTCTTTACAATGTTTCTAATTCATACATCAGTGTGAGTTTATTGTCCTTTATAATTTTATCTGATTTTTACTAAATTATCAGCTGGAAACTGAACTGAGATATGAGCTTGTAAGCTGGTAAAAACAAACTAGTTTGTTTTTGAGCATGTTAGAGCAGTACAGCAGGTACTGCTAATGGTGTAGCCACGTCTCTTACCTGACTTTAGTTTGTTCCAACGTACTCACATGCTCAATGCTGCTACAACCTGCTTGCTGTCTGGCTGCGGCGTAATACTTGCGTTTGGTATCTGGTCCATTCTCATAACAACCTTTAAACTTCTTTAGCGAAGTATTTCCTCAACTTGAATTCTACTTGAATCAGCACTTCTTTACAATCATGTTTCTAATTCATACATCAGTGTGAGTTCATTGTCCTCTATAATTTTATCTGATTTTTACTAAATTATCAGCTGGTCGCTCTACAAAATCACAGATTTTACATAACAACGGAACTTACTCTCTATCACCTTTCTGACAGAGTAATCTGAAGGCTGCCATAAATTTAAATACGATCTTTTAATGGATTATTTTTATTTTTTTTTAATTGTATATGTTATTATGTCCACAGGTTTATTGAAGGAGCCTGATCATTCATTAGGTGCAAGTGAATATCTGTTCAGAGATTCTTTAGATCATTCCTCATCTGAATCCCAACTAGTAGGAGCATCACATTCTCATCGTTCAAGTCGCAGTCAAACTCCTGTGTTGAGAGCCGGAAATAAACTGCCTCTACCTCCTCCAAGACCATCGCCAGTGCCTGCCAATTCCCGATCGAAATCATTTAGCCTGTTACGAGTGTTTATACCTTCTTTCCTTTTAACGGCTCTCTCATTAATTGTTATCGTGGTAATTGTACTGGAAACTGATTATGAAGTATTAGGCGCACTACGCAGAGCACCTGAGATGGTAACGTTACGTCGTCTGTACTATGAACCGACTAAGGAATATTTTAAAGCAAAGTTTTCATCCAAAGCAGTGGCTAACACGCGGACTTCAATTGACACTTAGTGGCCAATTTCCGTTGTCGATTGAAACAAAAATGTAATAACTTTTATACTTATGAATTTTTATTACAATCTAACATGACAATTAATAAAACAATCATAGGTAATTTAATTTATAATACTAAATACGAATACCTCTCTTTAAACAATTTAAGGAACTGTACAATAATTTGAACACTCATACATTTATGCCTTCAAGTAAATATATTTTGCATTCGTATCCCGTTCACACAGTCTGTACTTTTGTTTAACTTTAAATATCACTTCATGATTTTTCATCACATTTGAAAAATGAAACGTTAATGTTATTTTTAACTGACAACAAATGAGTGATCAAATATGAAATTATATTTTAGTTTCTCCATTTTGTACACTTAGCTTTTAAATATTTTTAGAGTATTGTAATATTTTAGAACGAAATAGTGAGTTTTAATTTGTATTAATTCGAATTAGATCTAAATCATTTGAGATTTTATAAAGAGAGTTTTATTTTATTAAGTCAATCCTATATATTAAGACTGTGATATAATTAACACAAGTTTTTTGTAGGCAGTGAAATAGTTCTAAGTTTTATTTTTATGTATAAATATTATCTATTTATGTATAAATTAAATGGCACTGATTTATGTACCAAACTATACCTCAAGGTATTTCACTTGTTATTTTTTTTTTTTTTGTATTTTGGGTATCAATTAATTAATACAAATGTATAGCTTAAATGCTTTGGGTTGATTGATGTGATTCTTAAGTAAATGACGTCAATGTATAAATATAAGTGTAATATAGTTTGATAAAACATTGACAAGACAACATTAAGATGTTTTTTCTTGGAACAGAATCTAAACTCTAGATTTCTAAATCACATCTCATTAAGGTAGTATGGTCGGGTTAGGTTTTTGATCTTTGTAATATTTTTAATTGTGTGTTATGTTAAATATTGCTGGTTAAAAATGTGTTGTTTTTTTATATTATGAACTTATCGTTTGCTGACTGTATGCTAGGTTAGTTTGTAAGATTTTAAGAATTAGTTGGTTGCTGAAATTTTTCATTTTTATCAGTGTTTAGATTATAATTTTTAAACTGTTTATTGTTTTATTTTCACAATGGAATATATAATATTCTGTATATCATTAATTACCTGCCCATAACAGACAGGTGGAGTGTCAAATAATTTACACTCAATCTGTTAGTTGGAGGGCTAAAATAAATAGTTCTGTTTGTTATCACATGGTCAGCCAATTAAGTGACTGAATCATTTAAGAACAGAAGAGGTAGAGGTGTAAAAGACACTAATCAGAGTTATCTCCTCTGAAAGTAATGAATTTCATTATACAGCCAGACCCTGTGGTGAATGAAGTGAAGGTGTCATTTGCAGAGTGGAAAATATGTGCTTTTCAGAGGGCCTGGCATGCTGATAAGCGTACTTTTCCACTCAGTGAGGAAGGCAATGGTAAACCACCTCACTTCTTGTTTTACTTAGTAAAGCCTCTAGAGGTTCAAACCAGCCTTTCGGCTGATAACCTTAACAACATCATTAATTAGTTTTAATTGTGTTGTAATGAATTTAAACTTTTGTTTTTAGCAATTTAATGAAATATGATTAAATACAAACAGTGCTGATTTGTAGTAAAGTGTCTATAATATGAACTTAAAAAATGGGAACTATTGAAAATCTGAACCTTTTAAATTTTTGTACTGAAGTCACTAATTATACCCAGCTCTATTGATCAGGTAAACTAAGATGCAAAGGATTGGAATATATTATAAAATTCTTTTATTTAATGTATCATTTATTTCATTGGAGACTCCAATTAACTGGTTAGAAGACCAGCCAGATTCCATGTAACACAAATTGTCTATTTACTGCTACTAGAAAATTTAGAATATTTTTTTTGAAATCTGTCAATACCTTGTTAAGAAATAGTTTGTCTTTTACAGTTTGTATAACAAATTTGTATTCTTAATAGAGTAGTTTTGGTTTAAATTTATTGACAACTTAATTTATCTTTAAAATAGCTGATATAAATAATTTTTATTGATAAATAAATCTCCGTAATGCATACTAAAGTCCAAAATCATCCTAATGTGAAAGCACTGTGTCTTTCACCAACTTTTTATTACTGCTATAATTTTTTTTGTGATTTTCATTGCCTTAACATTTTAATTAATAGATGTTTTGGTAGATCCACCTTCATCAGATTTATAAAATTTACAAATTAAAACCAATTTTTTTAAAATGTTTCAGAAGATATTATTGAAAGGATTTTATCTAAGGATGGTGGATCCATCTAAACATGTAAGTTAAGAAAATTAAAATTGTAGAATAAAGAAAAATTATAGCAGTTATAAAAGGTTGGTCAAGGTCACAAAATTTTTACATTGCGTTATGAATAAGTATGAATAAAAATAAATTTTTCTGCGCTATCTTTTTGTATAGAATTATGACAGTTTTCCTATTCCAGGAGTTTTGGGTGTAAATTAGATCTTAACTACATTTTGAAATTTTAATTAAATAAATAATTTAAACAAAAGATTTAAAATTGGCCACCTGCGTAGTTTAGTGGTAGTGCACTAGCCTACAACGCGGAGGTCCTGGGTTCGATTCCCGACTAGGGTCTAAAAATTTTCACAAGTTAAAACCCATCATAGTCGCTAGTAACCAAGCTGTTTATGTGACTTTAAATAAACTAAAAAGAAAAGAAAAAAATTATTCAAAATTAGTTCAGTTTATTGGCACTTTTATGAAAGAGGTTAATTTCACACTTAATTTTTTACCAATAAATCTATAATATTTTATTTTGTCGAACTATATTTTTAATTACTATAATTATAAAAAAGTTTTGTTTTATTTTTTATAAAAAAATAAGATAAACATTTTTGTATTATTGACTTATAATAGGGTATTTGTTTATTCCATAATAGAATCATCATTGTTTAAATTTTTATTTTACGTGTATTTAATAATTTTGTTAATTGCATTCCATTTATAAACATAATCTGTTTTTAAATTATATACATTTTATTATTGTAAGGTAACCTATATATTAGACTGCTTGGCACAATCATTTACTAACGCTGTGAATCACATTCCTAATTAATCAATGAATTTCTTTATAATAAAAATTTATATTTACAAATTAAAAACAATCCAATTTTTTATAAAACTGTTATTCCAATATAATTGATTATTAATTGTCATGTTGGATTTTTTATAACATAATAATCTTACAGAATTTCTACATGCCAAATAATTACTATATAGAACTAAAATATTTTACAAAATAATTATTGTTATTTTATTTTTTAAATTTTATTTTATTGAAAAATTGTTTTTTATTATATTATATATTTTCTATTTCGTTTATATTTTATTGTTTATTTATGTTTTTATCTTATTTTCTACGCACCTATGATATTTTATTTTTAATGTATATTACATATTTTTATTTAAATATATATTTATTTTGAATTTGTATCATATTGGATTATGGGTTTAATATTTTATACAATAATATATTATATAGTTAAGTGATTAAATCACATAATGTATTTTTTTAGTTTGTATATTTTGAAACGGTACAGTGTACTTTTTAATTTGTTCTATGGTTTTTTGGTAAATTTAGACCAAGTTGACCAATTATGAAAAATATATACTTTTTTGTAAAAAATACTTGCGATAAATGTGTTTTTTTTTTATTTTTGAGGACAAAGTTTAAAATTCCATAATTCCTCGAATAATTCTCTTCATTGCATAATATTTTATTCCTTTATTAATTATTATAAAAGGGGATGTTGGGACGTTTAATTTGTATTAAGGGGAGTTTAGCTTGGTAAAATTGAAAAAAAATCAGTTTTTAGATTTTACTACTATAGTTTTTGAGATGAAAGAATCAATGCATTACTGCACCACCAGTAGCCAGGAGAAGGCTCCATTTTATAGCACATCTGGTTTTTGTTTGGCCTGTATTACTGTTATGCCTGCAAACTCATTTTCTATACAGTTCGAGTCGAAGGAGAAACAAGCTCCATTTCCTACCTGTCAGAAATCAGCCCTTTTGTTTATTAACATCTTACAATTTTTATAATATATTATTGGTTGAAATGTGTGCATTCGAATGGTACTGAAGTCATGTTTCTATGAATTTTTTTTTAATAATTTAATTCTGCCATTTTTGTGTAAAGTTCAATAGCATTTTCTCATTTTCTGAAAATTACTTTTTAAAGTTTTTAAGCCAGATTTCTCAGAGTTGATAAATGATATTGTAATTAAATTTGTAGAGTTTGTTTGAATATTTAAAATTCTAGTTTCTTAAGCAGGAAAATTAAAATATATACAATACTTTAAAAAAATATATTTTATTTTTCTGGTGAGTTTTAGACACTTGGAATTTTTTTAAGAAACCTGGATTTTAAGATGGATTTAAAAAAGGAAGACAAATTTAGTCACATCTTTTGCAAGTCTTGAGAAATTTGGCATAAAGTCAACATTGAATTGTATAAAAGTCAGACTCCCTTTATGTAATGCTAGAATTTGTTTGTCTAATGAGCTCAGTAACCAATAAATGCAAAACTTAGTCAGTTATATTTTAAAATGTGTGCAGTAAGTAAAAATTTCACAGGGATCATTTTCCGATAATATCTTGTTGATAAGATTATTACGAGTAAATTTAATCCACTTTATGAATTTATCAGCTTTAAATATACCTGAAAAAGTTTACTTTAAACTTAGGTACTACTGCTAGCAGCTAACTTAGTGTGTGCTGTTCACCTCAAAAACATCTGTCATAGCATCAAACATCTATGTCATAATCATGTTGCTTGAGGTTTTTATTACATTTTTAATGTTTTAGTTATTTCTTTTTAATTCAGCTATGACTTGCTTCTAACAATAGTACAATGGTTTTTAAATAATAATTTAATTTTCCAAAAAGTTCTTCCATGCTTGTATAACTTTAAACAGAAAAAATGTATTTTAATTATTATTCCTTGAGATTTTATGACAAAATACAAATAAATAACAAATTAGTCTTATTTTTGTCTACACCATAGTAAGCAAGCTTGTTCAGTGGTAAAATCAATTTTTATTTCATACAAAATACAAAACCATTTATAAGAAACCTGGTGATTTAAAATTATAAATTTTTACATTCCTTTCCATGGTTTATATAGACCTCATTCCAACAATTGTTTTAGAGTTTTCGAAGAAGGAGTTATGATTTTTAAGTTAGTTATATAAACCTTGTTTAATTGGACAGCTTTATTACTGTTATTTGTGGGTTTAATTATGATGGTTTTGTTTTTTACTTTTTCCAGTTTACAGTCACATTGGGCAAATGAATAATTTTTTTTTCTTCTTTTAAAACTTCTTTTTTTACAAGTATATGAGGTTCGCTAGAAAAAATGGGACTGATGCTGAAAAATATTTATTATTTACTATTTTTGTATTATCCCCTTCAATATTCTCTCTTCCTTGATCCGTCCGAATTGTTCATTGTGCAAAGCAGTGCTGCAGATCATTTCTGATAAGAATTTTTATGAAGTGACCTCTGTCACTTTTGCTTTTGCTACTTCAACAGACTTAAATCTCTTTCCCTTCAGAGTTGTCTTGAATTTAAGAAAACCAAAACAGTCACTGAGGGCAAAATCATGCAAATTGGGCGACTGATCCAAGACTGGGATGTTGTGCTTTTTCAAAAAACATCTTGGCAAAAAAGCTGTGTGAGCTGGGGAGTTGTTCTGTTGAATAACACATGACTTGTTGTCGCACAAATGGGCCATTTTCTCCGTACTTGCTCATGCAGAGTAGACAGAATACTAATTTAGTATTGTTGATTTACTAGGTGGGTGCAGGTACTCAACGTGAGCCAATTTTTTTTTTTATTGTTTGTCTTTGCTAAAGATGGTCTGCCAGACCGTGAGTCATCACTAATGGTCATCTTTAAATTGTTTGAACTACTCAAATACTTGTGTACTTGACGAACAATCATTTGTATTATTTTTTTGTTTTACGTCTGACTTTTGCAATTTCTGCTATGCAGATGGTAATCATCTGTAGAGACAATTACAAGTGTTTCAAAGCGAAAATTCATAAGAGGAGCAAATGCAGCCATTTAGAATGGATGAGGGAGGTTTGCCCCATTTAGCCGAAGAGTACAAACCCACGGGAAAGAGTTGGTTTCCAGAACAGGTCGAGCTGCTTAATCCATGAAGTGAAGAGGAGATGTCAAAATATAAACCACTTTCAACTGTTAGTGGTCCGCCCACAGTTAATCTTGTGATCGTATGATGTTTATTTGCGTGCTGTAGCAATACCAGTCCAGTTTTTTTTTCTAGCGAAACCTTGTATTATTCCAGGTTTCATGAAATCTGTTTGTCTTGTTATTTAAGATCAGTATGTTTGTTGATTTTTTTTTTGTTTTAACATCCAACTGTTCTGCAATTACTGCTAATGCAGATGGTGAAGGATGAAATGATTTTTTAGTAACGTATGAAAATATGCTGTTCCTGAATGGGATTGGAACCCAAGACAGCATGATGAGAGGCGAGCACGTTACCAACTACACCAATGTGGCCAGCATTGTTGATTCAGAATTACTTAGATGGGAAAGAGTATGTATCTAAGTACAGTTCATGTAATATATACACAGGCTGCTGCAGTAGCTAATAAATTATTTCGTCCTAGATTCCAAATAGAAAATGATTACTCCACCATTGACTCTCATTATAACCATTTATATACAAAAAAGTAAGTTAACTTGGTCAAATTTTGTTTTTTTTTTACTGAGTTAATTTTAAAATAATTTGTATTACAGGTGTATGATATTCCTAATAGAAATTGGTGAATAAATTTATGATTCACATATATACATTGTTATAAAAGTGTGCAAATTAGTGCCACAAATTATAGTGTCAATTTTATCAAAGTGATAAGAATCTGTATAAATAATAATAATAATATATTAATGCTGTAAAAATAATAAATTGGGTTTAATAAATAAATAAAATAAATAGGTCATTTAGTATAAAGTAAATAAACAGTGCCAATTTGTATTAATAATAAGAACATATCTCATTATTAAATAAAAAATAAATGAATTTAATAACAAATAGTTCATTTACATTTTGTAGTAAATATCGTAAAATAACCTCATTTCTTTTTCTTATACTGTAATATAAAATTTTATTCCAGTCTTTAAAAAAAACAATTAATTTGTTCATTTTAATTATTCACTTTATAGCAAATCTATTGGCAAAATTAAATGAAAAATTTAGCTTATTTTTTCTTTCATAATTGCTTAGTAATTTGTATATATTGTTAGTACCTTATTAGTTCAAGGATGTCTAATTTAAGTTGGTTCTTTCAGATGTTTAGGTTAGTTCAATTTTTTTTTAGTCTGATATTTATAGAAATTAATTTTGTGTTTGAAAAAGTATGTTAAATGGTTCATTTAGTTTCTTCTTCCCCCAGTACTACAGCATGATGAAGCCTTTTGGTCTCTAACATTAGCGTTCTCTATTCTTTACCATGTCCATATATCCTCTCACTCCCATACTTTGAAGTGATGTTAACCTGACACAAAACCTTAAACTTGGAGGACCAGATAATTTTTTTCTATGGTTTTCTTCCCTTTACCTTTGGAGGCCCTGCTTCTAACTACAGGCAGCTGTGTTTTTAATTTGCCCTGAATGTTTCATTTCCTTGGTACCAATCATATCTTACAAACATTTCCCTATCCTTCTCCCATGGAGGTGCCTGATAAATGTCAGGCAACGCCTCACAGGTTTTTTTACCCTTCACAGTGCCCAAAATTTTATGAAAGTTTCTTTCAATTGTGTGGATAGAAGGCAGGTAAGGTTGACGAAGGCAACACTGCTCCCCATCAATTCACCAACATTTGTATTTCTGCTTAATTCTGTTAATAGAAGTTTATATTATAATTTAAATTCTGAAAACATTTCATCGAAATCTATTAAAATATGAAGCATGAAAAGCAAGTTTAACACAGATTATTCACACTAATTTTCTTCAGGATTTGATCTATTATAATTCTTTCAAATTAGTTTTGTATTTTAACTAACTGAGCTACTGCAAATTTATCAAAATTGTGTTTAAAATTTCTATGATAAAACACTGAAACTAAATATTATTGATTTGAGAACAAAAAAAAATACTTTGAATATTCAGTCCGTTAGAATCAAAATGCAGAAAACAGTTTCAAGAAATATAGTAAAATATCTAGAATCTAATTTTTATGAAAATTAAATCACTTTAAAACTAATGTGTGAAAACATGGTTCTTTTTCAGTTAATTCATAAAAACATGATTTATGACATTTTTTACGTCAGTCAAGAGCTTGCCCAATCTGCGAGTTTATAAAGAATGATCATTTTTCAGTGTATGGAATTTTCATAAGTTGTGGCTTTCAGAATCTGATTTTTTTTTGTTTAAAGTTATGACTAACTTATATAAATTTCCAAAAGGATCCAATAATGGTTTGTAATGATGGCTGCATCACTTTAGAATAGATAATAACTTTTGCCAAATATTTGGAGTATTTAATTTCTTGAGATTTTTATTTTATCCATCATAACTGCTTTATTGTCTACATGGATTGATCATATAAAATAAGCAATGATTATGAAAGGTGAACAAAATTTTGTACTCGAAAGGTGTTTAAGTAATTTGAAACTTATGAAATTTTTCTTCTTCCTTAAGCACTATGCGGAATGTGAGCCTTGGTCTCGAACAACTATGCCATCTATCCCTCGCTATCCCTATGGTTTCCTCTCACCCCCATACTTTGAAGGTTCTGAGTTATCTAATTAAGCCCAGTTATGTAATAAAGTCTAATTCTAGGTCTACCTCTTTTTCTTGTATCATAAATCTGAGCCTTCAGTATACTCTTTGGCACTTGTTGTTCGTCCATTTGTTTCAATAGCCATAGTACTTGCTGAGACTTGATAAATTTTACCATGCCCTTTTGTTCTAGTATATCGTATGAAATGAACTTGGTTGTAACAATTAAATTATTTTTTTAACTGGTTTACAAGTACCTAGTGTGCTCATAACGCAATTATTCTGAATTCAGACACCTTACTACTTGATAAATCATTTTATAATAGCATCAATACATGTTTTGAATTAATGGAATAATGATGTGACGTATGGTTCAGAAACATAAACTATAATGTTTAGCGGCCATTTTATGTTTAATTTCTTCATTGAAAACCAAAAACTATCAACCACTGTTGCATAAATTAGAATAGTTAGTTGTTTTGTTTTTTTATCCCTAATGTGTGTACATTGTAATCTGTTCAATTCAGAACAATAACAACCTCATGACCCAATGAGATGAGGATGATGTGTATGACAAGTAGTCTTGTACATACCCAGCCCGACCATTCCTGAAAGAGTATGGTTAATTGAACCCCAACCATCAAAGTACACTGGTAACCACTGTCTAGCATTCAAATCCATATAAAATTAACTACCTTTTCAAGGATTTGAACCAGGAGCCTTCATCTCTGAAAATTAGCTGTTAAACAGCTGACTCGCGATGACTTTACCTCTAGGTCAACCCCGTGGGTTTGAGTAGTTATAAATTAATTATGTAAAACAGTGATGATTGTTGAAAAATAAACAGTATAGTTTATAAGATAAATTAGCAATTGCATCAGTGCGGGCTTTTGTTTTCCTTTACTTAACCTGATTATTAATTACAATTTAGGCATACTGATTAAATTTATGTATATAAAACATTCTAACTGGTTTAAAATAGACATCCTTGTATTAGTCGCGTAAAGATACATATTGCTAAGAGCACAGGCATTTTAGTAAAACATAACGTATGTTAATAATCAATATAAAAGTAATTTTAAATTAGAAATCCCAATGAAAAATGATAATTAATTCGGCAAAATTAACGGTTCAATATTGGTATAAATTAATTAATTAGTAATTTATATTAACAGTTTAAACCGTAATTACAATGCTCTTTAAAGTGATAAAATAGGCATAATAAATACTGTACTGTAATTGAATATAATATTAGGATATGGTTTAGCTAATAGGGGTAAGAGAATAGGTATGATATTGATAAAGACTTTTACATGTATTATTTATAATATAAATTTGTATTTAAGCAATAAGTTATTTTTTTTAATCATTGTTTCTTAAAACAAGAAAATATTTTTATTTATTTCTGTCATTTTTTATAGCAGAATTATTTATTCAGCAGCATGAACAAATTTTTTTGTAAAGTCATTTGAAATACATTTTGTAATAAAATTAATCAATAAATAATATATTATATTTGTTTGTGATTATGTTTTATTATTTAAATTACTTAAGATTCCATAATTGTATTGATATCTGTGTCTAAAAAAATTAAACAAAGAACCAAAAATCTTGATAAACACACAGATCAATTGGCTAAGAGGATCCTTTAAAAAGTATTTTACCTTCAAAAATAATTTCTTTTATGAAAAAGAAATTTATTATTTTTACAGAGTAAATAAAAAACCTAAAAAAATTGTATATTTATTTTATTAATAACATATGTGTCCCATCAATAAATGAATGAAAATAAAAGCAATGTTATAGCAAAATAAACAGTTTCTTTTGGAAAAAATTTTGAATTTTATACTTCAATATCTTGTTAAAGAGTTGAGATATGTTACCTTTTTCAGAAATCATAACTTTTGTTTTATTCAACTAATTTCCAAGGTTTATTTTTTAAATTATTTAAAATTTTATTCTGCAGGACCCCTTGAATAGAAAAGGTAATTTTGTGTATTAAATGTTTAAAAAATTACTTTGTTTCTTTGTGGTCAAAATGTTTGCTACTGTAAGAGAAATCTTTAAAAAATTGAATACAAAGGGAAGGAATACTGCAACCATACATGGCAGTGTAGAATGAGTCCTTCTCTTCAAAATTTCATGTAAATTTGCCAAAGTACACTTGGTATGATTTCTGAAACTGATTTTGCTGATTTTCAACTCCCACTTTAATTTAAGTGGAGAGGGTAAAATGTTGAAATAATATTTATTCAGAATTAAAGAATAGCTGCATTTCAGGCACACAAAAGATTTCACTAATTTGGAGCACAAAACATTTTTTTGGAGGTAGATTTTCTCTTTGTGAGAAAAGTAAGTGCATTTGAAACACTTTTTTGGTACAGTTCTTTAATAAACTAAAAATAGAATAAAAATGTCTGGTCTGAGTGGAATGAAAATAGGTCCTGATTTTTTAGCTGTTTTTTGTTTTTTTTTATATCTTGTAAATCAGCTCATTTAGTCACTGGTTGCAATTTGGAGGATATTAAAGTAAAATGATTGGATGTGTGACTCAACCAGTTAGTTGATAAGGTTACCAGCTAACAGTCAAAATATGAATAAACATCACTGGATGTTCATGTTCAAAGTCAAACCAACATAAACCAAAAATACTAAAAAAAGCAGTTAAAAATTTGAATGTTTCTCAGCTACATATATAGTAGGTAGCTGACGTGTTTGCTAGTGCAGGATGAAGGGCAAGGGGAACTGGCGACAGTGAGACGTGATGTTGTTATAGCAATGCTTGCTTTAAATCAACATGGCGATGTGTGTACTGTACATTCTGAAAATATTTACTCTTCATATTTGTCAGTTGTTACTGTGAGACCGTTCACTGTAGTGGTGTTAATTATGCCTGCGGCTCGTGAAGTTATTAATCTAGTTATTGTATGTAATCTAATATTGTTATACATGGCCTATTTATAAACAAACTGTTATAAAATATAACACTCGGTTGTAAAATATTAAAAACTAATACTTTTTTTACTTTATTAGGCTATTATAATAAACTTTTAGTATATTAATAAAATATTTTGGTACTGCAGTAGTTATTTGAAATGGTTTGTGTGTGTAATTTTTTTTTTTGAACAGTGCATATTAATGGTATTATTATTACTACTACCATAGCGTATAGAAGAGAGTCTCTTCTATACGCTATGCTACTACTAGGTTATAGGAGGAGGGGAATCGTACAAACAATTCTCTCCAACCGAATTCCTTACGCTAGCAATCAAGTGAGCTCCCATCTGTAGTTCACCCAAGTTTAAGTGTAAGCATGGATGGTTTATGTGCAGTGATCCAGTTTTGCTAACACATCGATATGTTTGTACTTATGCTAAAGGGAGAAAATGGTTGAGCAGGTATTGTGAGAGACTACACACAGAATGTTTTGGGAGAAGGTTAACCCTTTTACTGTAAGAGAATGTCACTTTCTTCAGTCACTTACTCCACTGTACCCTCATTTTCCTACTGCCAAGTATTGTACTCATTCCTATGATCCTGAAACAACACTTAAAATATTTTATGAACTGTTTGGTTACAAATTTTTTTGCTTTATATAAAAATATATTTAATGATCCAGTCTTAAGGCTACTAAATAACATTTTCTAACGTAAGCTACTACATACAGTCGATACTACAGAGTGCAGAGATGCTCAACAGAAACTGCACAATATTTATCTAACACAACACTTTACCACTATTTTAAATATGTTTGAAAATGAAAGTGAACAATTTCTTCCGCACTTATATTTTGATCATGCACTAAACTGCTCTTCTTTCTAACACTGACACTCCACCAGCTCAGATGGTTTCTTTCTGTTAAGTCTTCACACCAGATCTTCATTGTCAAAGCAGGTGGATATCTTCAATGTTGTCATGGTAGTGGAGTCTTTCTTCATGGTTTTTTTTGTGAAGCTCTGGATTTTGCTGGAGACAAATACTATCAGCAGATCTCTCAGGAGTTTGTTGTTCTTAATTAACCAGGGTATGTCGATGATGTTTCTCAGCTTCCTTTTTAGGAAGTGTTGGATGATGTTATTATTACTTTGTTTGGTACATTCAGATTCATATACCATATGTCCAGACAGGTTTTAATATCTGTTTGTAAAGCAGTAGTTTGTTAGACACTGGTAATGTAGATACTCTCCCTAGCAGCAGTGCAGTTTGTAATACTGTGGCCTGAGCTCCACTCTTTTCCTTTGAACATTGGCTAACATTCCAAAAAACAAATAAAGAGCAATATGTTTGCCATACTTAAACATACTACTGAAAAATGCTTTAGTTTCTAATTTGTTAGTAGGAGTAAACATATATTACAGTAATCTAGAAACATATTTTGTAAAGCATGAATTCAGAAAGTTATAAATTAATTAAAACATATGTATGCTCTGGGCAGTTTCTAAACATTTTGTGGGCTATGAATGCTTTCCTAGAGAAAGTTTTGAAAATTAATTATGGTAATTTAAATCATACCTGTATAAACAGAAAATCTATGCCTGTTGCGATGGTATTAAACAAGATTCCTTAACATTATTAAAAATTTTCATTAATATCTATTTTGAATATTTTATTCCTTTGTAAAAATAGAATTCTGTTTTTCATTTAATGTAAAAAATTTTACTACAAAAAAATCAATGGAATTTTTAGGACAATTTTCACTTCATTCAGACTATAATTCTTAATACTAAAAACGCTCAATATTTTCTAAAATTTTAAAGTAATTACTATTGAAACACAATGTCTTATACCACCAGTTTACTTGTTGGTTATTTCTACTGTATTTCTTTGTAATTACTGTTTATATTTTAGATTAAACAAATAATATTCAGTATTTAAAGTAGGACCAGTTTTTTAAGAGAGTGGATATTGATGTTTGTATAACTTAGAATGTGCTTTGTTTACTTTAAATAAGAGTATTGAATGGATAAAAAGTGTTTTTATACTGTAAAAGTAATGAATGTATTTAACATAAGTTATAAATTATTTTTATTCTATATTTATTGTGAAAGAACGAATTTTGTTACAATTAATCAGGAAAAATTTGTTTTATAAATAATTATACTTTCAGTACCAATGTAAATTATAAAAAGTAATAAAGTTGATTAAAATTTTAAACAGTATAAATGAATGTACTGAAGTGAATGTATTTCTTTTCTTGTAAAATAACATTGTTTACTTAATTAGCATAGGCTATGTAAAGGCTAATTGTATGAGGCGTGTCTGGAAAGTAAGACTGTTCTGAAAAAAATACTAAAACATTTTTTCAAGCCAATTTTATTTTTACATAAAAAGGTATTGGCCTATCTTAAACAATTTTTCAATATAGTTTCCACCAATGTTCAGACACTTATCATAGCAGATGACCATTTAATCCTAATATGTTTATAAAACATACCACCAGTGTTGATGGCCATAACTCTACAGCGTTTTTTTTTGTCTCGTCATCACTTTCAAAGCAGTTACCTAAAAGCTTGTGCATAATGTGCAGGAACAAGTGGTAGTCAGATGGTTCCATTTCTGGGTTGTACGACTGTTGATACAACTGCTTCCAACTATACTGTTGAATTCTTTGAGTGTCACCAGCAGCATGGAGCTAAGCATTGTCATGGAGCACACAATTCTTTGATTGACCATTCCTCTCCTTTTGTTTTGAGTATCACTCATTGCAATTGCACCATAAATCTCTATAATCTAATGATGAATAAAAATTCCTTTTGTTCAAAAACCAGATAACAGAAAAAATCTCACTGTGGGCGGATCCATCAATTGTTTTAACCCTTACACTACCAGCGTCCTAATTTAGGATGTCAAAAGTTCAACCGAAAAATTCCAGCGTCCTTTTATTAGTACGCTGATAAAAAAATTCATAGAATTTTTATTTTTTGCTTGTATATTTTTATAAACAACGAATGAAAATAATCAGTTAGATATGTAGACTGAAAAATACAAGTAAATTTGTTATGAGTGTAGTCTAATTGATTGATTCTATTTTGTATA
The DNA here is from genome assembly GCA_035578175.1 of Catonia carolina. Classification (NCBI taxonomy): domain Eukaryota; kingdom Metazoa; phylum Arthropoda; class Insecta; order Hemiptera; family Achilidae; genus Catonia; species Catonia carolina. The sequence continues at coordinate 338,292,263 of JAQMRL010000001.1, read as the reverse complement.
ATAAATTTCACTCACCTTTTTTAAGCTGCCTTTATTTTTTATTTATCACTTACACATGTTTTAGTAAGATATGCGGATGACACCATAGTACTTGCCGATAGTGAAGAGGGTCTACAGCATCTAGTGAGCAAAATAGCCACAGTAAGTTGCAAATATGGCCTTGATATCAACAGTAAGAAAACGAAGTTCATGTTGATCTCCAAGCACAGAAACGATAATGCCAAAATTTTCGTCAATAACCAGCAATTAGAACGTGTGAAACACACAATGTACCTGGGAACAATGATAAATGAAAATTGGGACATGGCACAGGATATTAAATATCGCATAGCAAGGGCAACAGCTGCTTTCAATAAAATGAACAGAGTTTTCAGGAGCCATGATCTTACCATTGAAACGAAAATCAGACTTTTGAGGTGCTACATCTTCTCTATTTTGCTGTATGGAGCAGAGACATGGACATTGAACAATAGTATGATTAAACGTATAGAAGCCTTTGAATTGTGGTTGTACCGGAGAATGCTTAAAATATCATGGACAGAGCATGTAACAAATGAAGAAACTCTGAGATGGATGAAGAAATCCAGAGAAATATTGAACACCATCAAGATCCGTAAACTTCAGTATTTGGGACACGTCATGCGGAATGAGTCCAGATACTCTTTGATACAGCTCATTGTGCAAGGGAAAATAGATGGAAGGAGAGGACCAGGAAGAAGAATATCCTGGCTACACAACCTCAGGGAATGGACCGGAAAGACATCTGCTGAACTTTTCCGTATTGCTGTCGACAAAGTGCGAATTGCCATGTTGGTCGCCAACATCCGAAACGGATAGCGCACTAAAAGAAGAGAACACATGTTTTGGTGGATCAACTATCATCAGAGTAGGCTATATGATATTGTTTGAAACTAATTTTTTTAAAAATCTATGGAAGATGATACACCTTCAGTCATAGTGTAAATATATATATATATATATATATATATATATATATATATATATAGTTGTATACACATGACTGAAGATGTAACATCTTCTATAGATTTAAAAAAAATTTAGTTAAAATGATATAATATACTCTAATGATGGTGGATCCACCGAAACACGTGTAAGTGATAAATAGAAAATAAAGGCACCTTAAAAAAGGTTAGTGAAATTTATTGTATAAAATAGAAATTTCAAGCTGCCAGATGCATTATAAGGATTTATTTTTTAATTGATTAATATTTATTGACAAAACTTCATGTTGATTAGGAGGCCATGGCTAGTATTTTTATTTTATTTTTTACTAGACATTAATGATTTTTGATGACTTTGTACATAATTAAATGTCTTTGAAGTGATATTATAATTGAAGTTGGGAAACATAATTTTTTAGTTTCGATTTTTTTTTAATTCAAAAGGAAATTACAGCCAAAAAAGTGTGGAAGTAGAAATGTTTATTTTTTGTATTTTTTTTAAATTGTAATAAATAAGGTATAAATTCATAACAAAAGAAACAAAAAAAAAACCATTAAAATAAATCTTGAAAAATAGCCAAGTTATGGGTAGATATATAAAATGCTACAAATCGCATTTTTCGATAGGGACTCACAATATTCTCCTAGCACTGTAAGAATTAAACATTGTAAACAATCAAAGGAAACAGAAAACACAAGACAAACTTATTGGGTATTGTTATGGCATCAGCAAAGAGGCAATGAACCAGTGAAACTAATGCACATGCACAGGGTAATGACGTAGCACAGTGGTGGCATCAGAACAAAACAGTACTTACTTTCAGGAAACACCTCAAGAGTTATTAAAGAAATAAAAAAAAAACAGAGCAGATCTGAAATTTCCTTTCTGTGAATTTATAAGATATGTCCAGTAACAATATTTTTTAGTTGGTGATTACCGTAACAAATTTTCACTGTGATTTCAGATTGTACTATTTTGTATGGGTTTTATACCTACTACCATTATTCCACAGGAATAATAATACTACTATCCACCTCACCTTAAGTGAATAGCCTTTTATTGGCCTAACTTTTGTTGTAATTAATACAAATGTATTACCTGCCTCCAACTAGATTTATTACAACAGAACCATATTACATTCAGTATTAATTTATAATATATACTACATTCAATAGTAATGATTCACTCAAAAGCCTAAGAATACGTACCATGAATTGTGTACCCAATGGCACCTTTATTTGGAAAATTTCAGCATCTTAAAGTAAATGACAAAATTGAGCCAATATAAAGTAAATGTACCTTTGGTAATGATTTTAGAAAATATCACATTTGTACCTCACCTTATCCACCTCACCTTAAGTGAATAGCCTTTTATTGGCCTAACTTTTGTTGTAATTAATACAAATGTATTACCTGCCTCCAACTAGATTTATCACAACAGAACCATATTACATTCAATATTAATTTATAATATATACTACATTCAATAGTAATGATTCACTCAAAAGCCTAAGAATACGTACCATGAATTGTGTACCCAATGGCACCTTTATTTGGAAAATTTCAGCATCTTAAAGTAAATGCCAATATAAAGTAAATCTACCTTTGGTAATGATTTTAGAAAATATCACATTTGTACCTCACCACAGGTGCTACAGAAGCAATTACATAATGATCTATAAGTCTTCTTCTTCTTAAAGTTCCATCTCCTATCGGAGGTTGGATATCATAATGGCTATGGTCACTTTGCTGGCTGCCGCTCTGAATAGTTGCAATGAACTACAGTTGAACCATTCTCTAAGATTCCGCAGCCAGGAGATGCATCTTCTTCCTCGGATCCTTCCCTGCATAATAATTCTCAGCAACTCATATTTTTCTCCTCTGGTTATGTGACCCAAATATTCTAGTTTTCCTGTTTTTATACCTTTCATAACTTCGAACTCCTTATTTAAACGTCGGAGCACCTCAACATTGGTAACCTTTTGGACCCACTGAATTTTCAATATTCTCCTGTAACACCACATTTCGAACGCTTTTATCTTCTTTATGTGTTGTTTCTTCAATGTCCAAGCTTCCATCCCATATAGTACGATAGAAAATACATAACATCTTAGAGCCCTCAATCTGAGAGGTAACTGAAGGTCTTTGTTTGTTAGCATTGTCTTCAATTTTATGAATGCTTGCCTTGCAGTTTCAATTCGTACTTTAATTTCTTTACTTTGGTCATTCTTGCCATCAACCCAGGTTCCCAGATATTTGTATGTCTCTACTTTTTCTATTTGGGTTTGCTCTATTGTATATCTATAAGTATATATATCTAATTAAACCAGTGAATTTTGACCAATTTTTGGTTAGATCAAACAATTTTTTCTTTTTAATCCCTGATGTGTGTACTTTGCTATCTGTTCAATTATGATCAATAAGCAACCCCATAACCCAATGAGGTGAGGATGATATGCGTATCAACGTAGATACATTAGGGATTTAAAAAAAATTACTACTAAAATTGGTCACTGAGCCAGCTGTTAAATTACAATGGTTGCATTAGAGACGTTATATGGGGACTGGTTGACAGCCAAAATACGGACAATCAACCTTGGCTGTCAATTTTTTATTATATGACTACTTGTTAGAACACAGCTAAAATGGTGGTTGCATATTGGATGATTGTTGAAGTAAAATTATTTTCCAACAATAAATAAACAATATCAAAAATATTAAAAAGTAGTCAGAGTCAAAATTCTGAAGTTTTCTCATTTAAACTAGTTCAGAAGTGTATACATAGTTCAATGGAGCACAATATATATAAACTATTTTATTGAAACTAATCTACTTTAAAATTTCCAAATTTGTTAACTCACTAGTCCTCATTTCAAACAAACTACCCGACAAATATAAATCCTTGTGTCAACCTTGGAATCTTGAGCTGTGATCCACAAGGGTACTAATGATGGTTGTTAATTGTTTAAATGTATTTAAGTAAGACACTTGAGTGAACGAATTTAAAAAAAAAACACCAAAAGTGAGAAAATTTAAGTAGAATATAAGAAAAGGTTAAATGAATGTAATAAAAGGGTGGTGTTTTTAACATAATTTTTATGTACATTTAATCCACCTTGCATAGTTAACGCCAAGAAAATAATTTATGCAGTTGTAAACTCAGCCTTTTTTCTTCTAGTCAAGATTGAATAATTTTATTACTGAAGAAATGTACTGTGCCCCCTACCCACTTCATAGCTAGCCAATCACTTGCCAGCAACTTGCCAATACAAGCGATATTGTGTACTCCGATGATGGTGGATCCACCGAAACATGTGTAAGTGGCGGATAGTAGAAATCAGGGCAGCTTAAAAAGGTTAGTGAAATTTATTATATAAAATAGTATTGTAAATATTTAATTTTTACAATATATTACAATGTGGGGATTTTTACAATTGCTATATCACTTATTTTTTACCTTTTTTATATAATCTTCTTTCTGCTGACATGTTTTGGAGGATTCACAATCATCCGAGTATACAAAATTGAAACTAAACTTTTTTAAAAATTAAATAAAATTTACAGAAGATGTTGTATTTTCAGTCATTTGTATAAAAGTAAGAGTTTTATACAAAAATCTTCTATAAACATCTATATATAAGATTTTAATAAATTTTTAAAAAAAGTTTTTTTTCAATTTTGTGTATTCTGTGGTAGATCCACTGAAACATGTCGGTAGAAAGTAGGATTATATAAATAAAGGTAGAAAACAAAAGTGATGTAGCTATTTTAAAAATGTCTGTATTGTAATGTATTGTAAAAATTAAATATTTTTACAATAGTATTGAATGTAGGCTGCAGGATACATTATAAAGACATACGTACTCAGAAGGACACAACCGTGCACTGATATACATTGCAGCACGTTGTATTTATTTATTTATTTTATCCCTAATTTGTGTACATTGCAATCTGTTCAATTCAGAACAATAACAACCTCATGACCCAATGAGATGAGAATGATGTGCATAACCTGTAAATGAGGTGAAGTCTTGTACAGACCCAGGCCGACCATTCCTGAGAAAGTATGTTTAATTGAACCCCAACCATCAAAGTACACCAGTAACCACAGTCTAGTATTCAACTCCGTATAAAAGTAACTACCTTTACTAGGATTTGAACCAGGAACCTTCATCTCTGAAAATCAGCTGATTTTGGTGATGACTTTACCTCTAGGCCAAACCGGTGGGTCATTGTACTTATTGAGCAGAATATTGTTCACAATTTATTCCAAAATTTGTTTGATGATTTGTTATTCATTTGAAGCATACCTAGGGGCTTCTACTGTACAGTACAATAGCATTGTATTTCTGTGTACGAGTGCTCAAGCGTGTGGGTCTTAAAAATGTATATGTGTGTGCCGTCGGAGGGAACAATTTGACTAGTGGAGAGTGGGGATGTATGTTTGTACACCAAAAGTTTCTATAGACTTTGCTCTTTTTATCGGTTGAATAACATTTAGTAAGGTGAAATAATACAAAAAATATGTACATAAAACAATTTTAAGATGCTGCTATTACTCCACTTTCACAAACAGTAAGTAACTTTTAGTTACCTTGACTGTAGATTATATTTCATCTATCAAAGTACATTACTAAAATATTTAGATCAGAACTCAATAATATAACTGTACAGAGTAAAATTTCATTTGAAATGAAATTTTTGGGTAGGCCTACTTAATTATTTATTTTGTAATAATAATTTTAGTATGTTTCTGTTAGTGTTGTTAAGTATTTATGTTACAATATTCATATTTAATAATAATTTATAATTTGTTTTTAAAAATGTACAATCTTATGTCAATTATGTATGAAGTAGTATTTAAGCATTTTATACATACAGTTTTTTTTATAAAATATAAAATGTAAATCAAATTCATAATGACCATCTTGGTAGATCAATTAGTAGTGTTTTTGACTGCTAACATAAACATTTTAGTCACTTTTCTGGGTTTATTCCCAATTTTTTATGATACTTACGTAGTATGTCTTGGCTTATGTGTAAGTAATGATATGAGGTGATATAAAGATTAAAAAATTGCAGAACTGACCAGGAATTGATTTCTGGAATTCTGGCTCTGAAGCCTGTTGCCCTGACCACTTCATCAATGGTTCAGCCTCATATTCTCATTGTCGAAGTATCATCAGTGTACGCACAAATTTGCCTCGTTTTATTTGACATTGTTTCTTACTCATCAAAATCCATGATAATGTATTATAGTTAAATTACTGCCCATAACAGACAGGTGGAGTGTCAAATTATTTACACTCAATCTGTTCATTGCAGGGCTAAAATAAATAGTTCTGTTTCTTATCACATGGTCTGTCAATTAAATGACTGAATCATTTAAGAACAGAAGAGGTAGAGGTGTAAAAGACACTAATCAGAGTTATCTCCTCTGAAAGTAATGAATTTCATTATACAGCCAGACCCTGTGGTGAATGAAATGAAGGTGTCATTTGCAGAGTGGAAAATATGTGCTTTTCAGAGGGCTCGGCATGCTGATAAGCGTAATTTTCCACTCAGTGAGGAAGGCAATGGTAAACCACCTCACTCCTCGTTTTACTTAGTAAAACCTCTGCAGGTTCAAACCAGCCTTTCGGCTGATGACCTAAACAACAGTTAAATTACTAACACGGTGGTTGACAATCCATACCATGTTTAACCCTTCCATCAAATGTAAATAGTTGATTCTATTATTTAATGTCCTAAAAATTTGTGTCGTCAATGATTTGTATCCATTCTATATACACATATCCATAAAATTTTAGTCTTCATTTTTTGACCTATTTCTTTACCTCGAAACCTGCACTGTCTATCCACTCTCCTTGGACCCAAACAGTGTTTATTTTTCAGAAACAAAATCAAATCTGTTTCATGTTTGAAACACTTTTTTAGCAATTCAAATTAATTTCCCATCTTCAGTACATACTTAAATATGAGGCATTTATAGTGAAATCCATGAAAATTCTTAATTATTTTTATGTAACAACAAATTGTATGAAATTCAGGCTAACTATACTTTAAGTTTATGTACAGTGCATTGCTTTGGTATTGCTGATACTAAATTTCTTGATGATACAACAAAATTTCAACCTATCTCAGATTATGTGACATGTAATACCTACACAATTGTTTTACAAATGGTCATGTAACCACAGGCGACATAAATTATAGAATATTCATAATTAAATTTACATATAATCAATTTGATTACATTACGTGATGTTTGTATTCAAATGAGTTTATAAAATATATATGAATATTTTGTAGGACACAGATACACTATATTTAAACACGCATTTTTACTTTCTCTTGCCTATATGAATTTATAGGAAGGAAAGTATTATGCTCATGTCGATTTTTCGAAATAGATTTTTCACCAGATCTACTCGTTTTCAGACCCCCTGAACCCAAAAAACATGGTTTTAGCGATTGGTCTGTGTGTGCGTGTGTGTGAACAGAATATCTCAAGAACGGAACCTCGTATGAACTTGAAACTTTAAACTTAAGTTAGACACCACTACCCGGACCCGACACGAACATTTTCATCAAAATCGGTCAACCAGAAGTAATAATTAATTCATGTAATTATTCACTTTTTTGGGATTTTCTCATAAACTGGTCCTACGATTTTTTTAAAATCGCCACGTTTGCTAAATTTTTTATGCTTTACAAGATAGGGTTGGCATCATGTCTGCTGAAATTCTTGGAGAGGCTGTTTTCACGTAATTTTTTTTATGGTTGCTGCTTTAATATGCATTTAGCGCAAAAATGTATACAATAAAAGTTGTAGAAAATTTTAAATCCTACAACTTTTATTTCCAACATTTTTTTATATAACGTTTAGTTTAGTGGTAATTAGCGATTTTCTGTTTTTTCTCACGAAAACAAGTAAAAAATCCATTTTTTAAAAGATTTTAGCCTTAGTATTCATTTTACGACCAAAAATATATATAATAAAATTTATAGGATGATGTACAATTTTATTTTGAGCATTTTTCTTCACAGAGCCTAGTTTAGCGTGAAAGAGTGATTTGCCGTATTTTTAAGCCAATCTGAGGTTGATTTTCATTATGTGTTTTTCTATCATGATTAAAATAAGGTTAGGTTTATTTAAGGTTAGTTTTTTTGTTTATTTCTAATGTTTTATTACTAATGTTAGGTTATTTTGTTCATAATTTGCAATGGCAAGAGAAAGTTGTGCGAGTATTTCACATCAGATTTTTTTGTAATTGAGTAATGATGCCTACATAAGCCTTGGTTTGTGTGTAGGTAATGATAATGAGGTGATATACAGATGAAAAATACCAGACCTGACCGGGAATAGAACCTGGGACCTTGTAGAAGCCAGTTGTGTTGAACACAACACCAAAGGTCACCTTTACTTTAGCAACTGTATTCTCTATTAATCAGTTACAGAATAACCATAGGTTAACTTCTTTCTATTTTTACCCACCTATAAGTTGTTGTTTAGGTCATCAGCCGAAAGGCTGGTTTGAACCTGTAGAGGTTTTACTAAGTAAAACGAGAAGTGAGGTGGTTTACAATTGCCTTCCTCACTGAGTGGTAAAGTACGCTTATAAGCATGCCGGGCCCTCTGAAAAGCACATATTTTTCACTCTGCAAATGACACCTTCACTTCATTCATCACAGCCACCTATAAGATTGAATAATAAAGAACGCAAAAATTTCATTATCAACTTTTACTGTGCTGGTGGTATTCAAACCAATGATCATATGGATTTTCTTGAATGAACAAGGGATTTTTGTTTAAAAGACTTGTCACTGCGCTAATCTGCTAACCATAAAATTTTTGTACATTGATTTACACTTTATACAATTATTATTCAATATGCACCGATGATTATTTATTGTTGTTTAATTGTAATAGATAATTTTTGTCAATTTTTAGGTACTATGATTTTGTAATTTAGCTTTAAAATTATTTCATCTAAATATGTTCTGTTTTAATTTATGTATTACTTACAGTATTATACATTCACAAGTGTTAGTGACTTACACTTTAAAAAAACTTTTCTGCTGAATTATTATTACATTAGTTTTCACTTACAAAATAAGGTTTATGATGAAAATTTCATTAAGTATTTATATTTTTATGTTTTATTATTATTACTATTTTTATGTATTATTTATAAAAAGAAATACCTTATTTTCTTAGATATTCTGTAATATTTTTGGTTTTAATAAATTATGTTTGTAAACAATAAAACAGAAATTTGAACATTTTTGAATAAATAAATTGGATTATTTAAAGGATATATTTGTCTTAAATCATTGTGCAAAATTCCAGCAGTGTTTAAGAGTTAATAAGTTACAATAAAGAATTTAGAGCGTAGTTGTAATGATAAATGTTACTTATACTATTTTTCAAAGTTAATGAGCTCTGAACATATGCATTGCCCCCTACCCATTTCATAGCTAGCCAATGACTTGCCAATACTTGCTCTCATAGCTCCGTTATATATTTTGTCGGCCATTTTTTTGGTTTTTCAGTAACAATTGTAACCTATGAACATATAACCAGCTGATTATATTATAAAGTATTGCTTGTTAAAGTATCGCGCTCTATAATCGATGTGTTCAGTACAAGATGCAAGACACGAGTCAATTGCGGCTCTTATATGCATGTACGCGCAATGTTTGTCAAGCTGATATGTTCGTACAACCTGACAACGCTGGCAAACATTCTGATAAGTCTAAATGCTTGGAACAGTTGAGCTCATCAATGGTAAAAAACCATTATATATCTAAATTAAAGTTTGCTTGAGTGCATTTATAGAAACTCCAGGAAGAGGTGTGACAAATTTTTTTATGTTATGATGAACATCAAAGGTTCCTTGGTTCAAGTCCTAGTGAAGGTATAGGTATCAGACGAACTAATGTCCCATAGCTGAGCGAGTGAGAGGGAGATATGTGGCATAACTACGCATGCACTCAAAGGTCCTTACCGTTATAATCCAAATCTGAAAACATAGGTACTACAATCGTTATCTTGCTTGTTAGTTTACTGCATGCATAAACGCTTGCTCACAATAATGAGTAAAATTAAAGACAATGTTATTGGAACGGCGCATATGGCTTGTGTGAGTGAAAGCGTTATGCATTCTCTCACTCCCACAGCTAGGGGACTTTAGTCCATCTGAATACTGTAGTTACTCTTATATGGATTTGAATTATAGCAATGGTTACCATTGTGCTTTGATGGTTGGGGTTCAATTGAGCATTCTCCCTCAGGAATGGTTGGTAAAATATTACATGTTAACGTGCTCTGTAATCAATGTGTTCAGTACGAGATGCAAGACACGAATGAACTACTGTGGCGCTTCCATGCATGCATAATGTTTGTCAAGCTGATACGTTCATACAATCTGACAACGCTGGCAAATGATCCAATTGGTCTAAACACGTGCAACAGCAGAGCTCATCAACCATGAAAAACATTATACATTCTATCATTCTCATCTCATTGGGCCATGGGGTTGCTTATTATTCTTAATTAAACAGATTGCAACATACATATTTGAGGATACAATTGAAAAATGAGAAATCAGGAAATTAATATCTGTGAAGGTTACAAAAAGAAAATCAGAATTTGAGTGAGATACAAAGATTGGACATTCTATCATTATTATCAATACAATTAGGTTCTATAAGGCCATTATTGAACCCCAATATTGCCTTGGAGGCTGGAATCAAACAGCTCCTTAACCCGGTCCATGAGTTAGTGAGTACCTAACTACATGGATAAATCTCACCAGGCGCATCCACGTCGCGGGGGTGGGCAACGGTACTATATATACTATAGTAGCGGCTAAGTTCTGGTGGGGACCCAGTCCTATGGGGTATAACATAGGCCCCGTGCACAGGGATACGTGTGAAGACCTCAACGGCAATAAAGGCGGAGAAATTTGATTTCGGTACGGCGGAGCTGGCGGAAGGGGCAACCCTAAACCCTCTGGGGGTAATACAGAGGGAACCCACTGCCTTGTGGGAAGTGGAGGGATCCATAAAGGCTAAGGGAGTAAACCCCGAAAGGAAATCCTTCTTAACGTTAGGCTTAGCAAGCCAGTAGAGAAGAAATTTTTAATTTGCTTTCAATGAAAAGACGAGCCTCGGTTCGAATATACCAAAAAATGACAATACTTTTTGCGTCCCAGGAATTAATGATGACCCTTCGGGGGCTGAAGCTTGTCCTGGAAACGTGAGAAGAAATACCAGTATAGGACTCAACAACCGAAAAAGAAATTACCAGAAGACTCAACTGAGGGTAGGAATCTTAAATAATTATAATCACACTAACGGGAAAGTGTGAAGAGATCGTTGATATGATGGAAAGGAGGAAGGTGCACATATTAGGACTAAGTGAGACAAAATGGAAGGGAATGAACTCAAAGACTCTGAGAAGAGGATATAAATTATACTGGCACGGAAACAACAAAGAAGCCAGAAATGGAGTTGGTTTTGTATTACATAAAGATCTTGATGCTATAACAGATGTCTCCTATATTAATGAAAGAATGATCAAAGCACGAATAAATCAGGGTAACAAAAGTTTTTCAATAATTCAGACGTATGCCCCACAGCAAGGGTGTGAAGATGCTGAAAAGGAAAAGTTCTTGGAAGATCTTGAAGACCAAATGAGAGAAGATAACATCATGATAATAGGAGACTTAAATGCTCAAATTGGAGTGGATAGAGCAGGTTATGAAGAGGTAATGGGGTCCTTTGGTTATGGTATAAAAAATTTGGAAGGTGAAGACATTCTGAACTTTTGTGTGAGGAATAATCTGAAAATAAAAAATACCTTCTTCAAGAAGCAAGATAGTCATAAAATAACCAGATATAGTTGGGATGGAAGATCTAAAACAGTAATTGACTATGTGATAACTGACAAACTATTAGGTGAAAGTGTGAGAGACACAAAAGTTATCCCTAGCGAGAGTCTAGACAGCGACCACAGACTTCTAGTGGCAGATTTACAATATAAGGTTGAACACACAGGAAATGCAAGAAAAGCTCCTAGAATAAAGGAATGGAAATTAAGACAGGAGACAAATAAAAAGGCCTTCCAAGAACTAATAGTACAGAAGTTACCAAGGACTGAAACACAAAGTGCACAAGAGGAATGGAACCTCTTCAAAACAACACTAGTGGATAGTGCAATAGAAATATGTGGTAAAACAAATGGAAGAGTAAAAGAGAAACAAACTAGCTGGTGGAATGAAAGAGTGAAAAAAGCTATTAAAGATCGAAATATAGCAAAGAAAAATAAGGATGTTGAAAAACAGAAACAAATAAAAGGTATAGTTCCACAAGATAAACAAAAAATAGAAGACCTCGAACAGGAATATAGCAATAATAAATTACTGGTAAAAAGAATTGTGAAGGAAGAGAAGATTAAAAGCTGGGAGTCATTTGCACAAAAACTTGAAGAGGATAGCAAGGGTAATCAAAAAAATGCTGTATGCATTAGTGAAGAGTAAAAGAACTAACAGGGAGGATATAACGGCAATAGAAACAGACGATGGTACTATGTTCAGGAAAGCAGAAGGAATAAGAGAGGAGATGAAAAATTATTTTAACAAACTGTTAAATGGAGAGGTGGAAGAGGATTGCGGTGCCATGAAACCCAACATTCTGGAGGGAAAATATAAAGAGGAAAACCAAATTACATGGGCAGAAACAGAAAGCGCCTTGAAACTAATGAAAACTGGAAAGTCATCGGGTATAGATGGACTGTCAGCAGATATGATCAAAGCGGCAGGTATACCGGGCCTACAGTGGTTACATCGAACACTGGGAGTAATCTGGAAAGAAAATAGGATATCAGAAGAATGGAAGAAGGGACTGATCATACCACTGTTCAAGAAAGGGAGTAGAAGAAAGTGTGCGAATTATAGAGGAATTACTTTGCTGTCACACTGTCTAAAAATAATGGAAAAGATCATAGAAAAAAGACTAAGAACACATATAGAACATCGATTCGAGGAAGAACAACATGGTTTTCGATGCAATAGAGGAACAGCAGATCTTGTTTTTGCCATAAGGCAACTGATGGAGAAGCACTGGGAAAAAGGAAAGGATTTGATTGTTGTGTTCTTGGACTTAGAAAAAGCATATGATAGTGTGCCAAGAAGTAAAATATGGGAATCTTTACAAAAACTGGAAGCCCCAATTTCTTTAATTCGTAAAATCAAAATGTTGTATGTGGAATGTGAAAGCTGTATTCAAATTGGAAATGGTAGATCGGAATGGTTTCGAACTAAAAGAGGTGTTCAACAAGGAAGCGCACTCTCCCCACTTCTTTTCATTGCTCTCATGGATGTAATTATTAAAGAAATTAAAGCTGTAAATCCTGGAAATTTGAATGCATTAGTGTTTGCAGATGATGTGGCCATCTGGGGAGAGACAGAGCAGGAGGTGCAGGAAAAGTTGGATTGCTGGAACAAGAAATTTAAGGAGTTCAAACTAAGCGTTAGTAAGCAGAAAACAGTAGCAATGAAAGTCAGCAGAACACCTGCGCAGTGTAACATAAAACTTGATGGAGAAAGGATTGAATGTGTGGAAGGTTTTGGATATCTTGGAAGCGTCGTCTCAAATGATGGGAGTGCTAAGCTTGAAGTTCTAAATAGAGTGAATAAAGGATCCTCCTTCTTTTACCAAGTGCGGAACTTAGTCTGGGATAATACAGTTCCCATAAGAGCCAAACAGACCATGTTTAAAACATATCTTCTTCCAATAATGACATATGGCCTAGAAAGCTGTGTCTTATTGAAAGGGGACATTAGAAAATTACAGGCATGTGAGATGAAATTTTTAAGATCAGCCTTGCAGAAGACCAGAAGAGACAAGGTCAGAAATGAATATGTAAGAAGAGATATGCAGGTGACCTTAACGATGGAAGAAAGATTACGTACCGCAAGACTCAAATGGTTTGGACATGTACAAAGGATGCCAGAGGCACGTATCCCCAGACAGTACTTGGACATGGAGGTATCTGGAAAGAGACCCGTTGGACGTCCCAGAAGAAGATGGACTGACCAAATAAGGGATGATCTCCTAACAAAAGGAATGACACTACAGGATATCAGAATACAAAAGGTATATCAAGATAGAGATAGATGGAGGCATATCGTCCACTCAAATCCTACCCGGCCTGCTGGAAGGATACCCAGATAATGATGATGATGATGAAGGCCATTATTCTGGGTAGAACACACTTGGTTTTTTCAATATAATTGTTCATTCAATAATAATTGCTTAGGTGACAGCAAGCATGTCTGTTAATTTTTGTTGTTCTTAATAAAAAAGAACAAAGAATAATAAGAATAATAATGAACAAAGATAATGCAGTGAGCACCAATATATATTTATCAATAAGTACTCCAGCATCATAATTTATTACTGTTGTTCATGAAATATCTGTTCTAAAATTCAATTCCCAAATCCTAAATTAGGAATCAGTATACAGTGTTTGAAAAATCTGCTTTATTAATTTACAAGATGTGATGAAACTGGATTTTTGTATTTTTTTTAAATAATAGCTTTATATCCCAAAAAATATATAGTAACGTAAATGTAAAAATACTTTTTTAAAAATCTGATACTATGAACATATCCATTTCTGTTTAGGTCAAAATCAGCTCAAATTTGTTTACAGAAAGCTTATTTAATTATTATTTTGATGTGTAGTTCATTTTATTTTAATTGTTAAAAAGGTTTTAAGACTGTTTTTCTTACAATAAAAGTCAAAGTATTGAAGGAGATTAGTTTGACCAAATTTTAATAAAAATATATTACATTCATAATTTCTACTGACAGTAGGTTTATCTTATTTGCCTTTCAGTCTAAATAGTGGTTCTAATATGATTTGTTAGAGTATTAGAAATCAATGGTTGATTTGTATGTAAGTATCGAACATATTCATATTTGGTTGATTTTTGAAAATCTTCCATTAACGAAAGAAGACGCTGTAAAGCCATTTGAATTTTGTAACTCAATCCGCTATACTTCAGTTGCCACAACGTTATTGGTATTGTCCTTGTTTTTTAAATTACGCAGTTACATTGTTGCCTATGGTTTTGTAATCGTTAACTAAATCAAGAAATTATCGGATAAATCGTCTTTAAAAATTTCATAACAAATCAAATTAATTAATTTATGGCGAGAAAAATAGTTATTGTTATATATTGTCACTTTTCATATTACACATTGTTTAAATTACTTATTCATATCATTTAACCTTACAGTATTTAGTGTACTCAAAGCATCTAACTTTACGTATTTAATGTTCTTATCATCTAAAAACAAATAAAGAAACATTTTGCGGTGAAGAAAAATATATTACTGCTTTTAAATAATGTATTTATCGCTGAATTTGATTTTTTTTAAACGAATTTTTAAATTCAACTGTTATTACGCACTATTTACTGGAACCACATATTTCGCGGCAAATTTTCCAAATACTATGCAATCTATACGGCCGTGTTGTCTTGTGCCCGCTCGTCTCTTTCTATAGTTCAACGAGGTCTGAAAATCCTTGAATAAAAACATGTGCGTCGGATATCATTTAACAAATGCTTTTTAATGTGTTATAAGTTTTAAGTATTTGAGTAGTCAGTGATTTTCTGCTTAACGTGTATAATTTTTATTTGTTTATTTAAAAGGATATTGTGTAATTCTTGTCAGTGAGAAGTAACTTTATATTTGGTTGTTCGAATTCATGTGTCACATTGACACGCCGAAGAGCAGTTTTATTTTGAAAGTCAAACGAGCATGAAATTAAGCCGACATGTATAAAAATAAGAATTGTAAGTATGCCTAATTTTGAATTAAAGTTTATTTTTGAAATAATTTATTACTGTTTTCGTTTGATTGTTTTCTTTGTCAATGTTTTGACGGTTAGGCACGTGGAGGGATTACAAAGCGGTTTTCCTAGTTTGGGTAACGTACTTGATGTATAGCATTAGTACTAATTTAAATAAACATTTTGGTTTTCTCATAGAGGTTTTACGTAATTTTTATGTCCGATGATTAAACTTGCTCATTATAGTTTTTACTTGTCATAATGAGGTTATACATAACCTCAAAATTAAGCATGCATTTGAAAATATTATTATGACCCAAACATTAAGATATTTATTGGAAATATGTTTCTTAAACACACAGAATATATTCTTTAAATTCTTTTACATAATTTGTCTCATAAATGCCTTGCATGTTAGCAAATTTGATTGTAAATCCCTGATCATAAGTGCATGTTCTCTGTTTGTGGCTGTTATAAGTAATTTGACTATTTATAATGATTAAACATTTTTTAATGTTCCATGGATATGTTATTAGTATTAAGTCACTAAATCTGAAATTATAGTTTACAGTCTTAAAGAAATTTTAAAGTTTTGTTTTGAACATCAATCTCATTTTGATTGTTGTTCATCGTGTACTTAATGTGTTTCTAGAAATGCCCATTTATGTTCTTCTGTTTTCTTGAAATCACGAACAAATATTTCTTAAAGTTTTTGTAATAAAACCCTTATAGATAGATGTACTTTACTGACACAGATCATGATTTGTGCCTTAGTTTTACTGTAGGCTTATTTTAAGATTTAGAAATATAATCAAATGTCATTGGTACATATTGTATGACTCTTAGATTAGTAAGTCATTATACAGGTGAGACCCTATACCTTAAATAAAGTCTACTTTAAAATTTTCAAAATTTCAGTATATTTTGGTGTATTTATGAAAATTGGTATGCTTATTATCGATGAATTACAATTTTTAGTGTTTAAAGAAGTGAAGTTACTAATAGTAGTTTTAGGTTTTTTGTCCATATTTGTATAAATACTGTTAGATGACAGTTTTATTTTATGAACGTAGAAAATACTTAATACTATACTCGGAGTATTACATATAGCTCAATATCTCTTAAAAAAACTGTTATGCCTTAGCATTTAATTATTTATTGATTTTAATTTTGTTTATTAATAGTTAATTAACTGAATAATTATTATATGGTTGCATTTCTTAATGGAGTAAATAATTTTTAAGTATTATGACTGACCATTAAGGTCATGAATCTGAAATAATTTTTTTTTCTTCTTAGAAATAAAGTTTATTAAAAATTGCCATCATGTTTTTTTTTAGTCACAATCTATAGTTATTTTCTATTGTGTGACTAATAGTACGGTGCGTAACAAACTTAGTGTACCTACATTTTGTAGTTGCAGGACATTCAATAAGACAGTTTTAAGAAACTTGTAATTGTTGGTCATAACTGCTTACTGTTATGGCTGTTAAATGTGATTTTTGTATTATGTATTTTGTTGCTTGTAGTTATAAATAAGTACGCTGAATACTTAATATAACTGAAATATTTAGTATTTCAGTGATAGCTAATAAATTCTCAGATTTTACAAAAAAGAAATATTAAAACTTAATAATATGATTTGTGGAATAAGAAGAAGAAGAAACAAAATCATGTTGTTGTGAACTCCCATCTGTAGTATTGTTGTATGTTTATGAAACTATAAGTAAACTGCTAATGGATTTTTTTTAAAGAAATTGTTTGAAAAAAGTGTTAATGAAAAATTAAATAGTACAGTACTGTACTATTAAAATAACAGTAGCATTAAATTGGAGAATGAGTGTGTATGTTGATTTATGAATTTAGAAAATTTAATAATTATCAAACTGGCCTTCAGGCCATCTGAATGGCAGTAGATTGTCACTTTTAAATTATTAGTTTACATTAAGTGGGCAAGTGACTTGTATGTTAAACTGTAAAGTTTTTCATTAAAGTTAAATTCCTGATCAGGTCTGGATTATTTTCATTTGTATATCACCTCATATAATTACCTACGTGCGAGCCAAGGCTTGTGTAGGCACATTAAAAATAAAAAACATAAAGAAAAATTAAAATCCAGCGAAAATGGCTCTTATTTTGAAATAAAGATGTTCCCGATAAATGAATAATTAACCAAAAAAATCTAGTATAGCTATGATGGATGTTAATTTTTAGCCTTTTAAGTTTTTTTTTTATAAAGTTTATTTTTGGGTTATACAATCATTCAGTTCTAAAAACAAACCATTTGCTATTTTGGTATTAATTCTTGTATTGTTGTGATATTATCTGAATTGCTTGGGTAGTAATCTAGTAAATTTTTAAGAAGGAAAGAAAGGTATTTTTTAAGAATGAAAGTTTTGTAATGAAAGAGATGAATGGTTACTGGTAGATGGCAGAATTCTTAATTATCAAAAAATCAACAATTCTTAATTCAGTATGTTTTTACTAATGACAGTTTCTTCTGGTAGTTTGTTTTTAAATGATGATGTGTTTTACTAATTTATAATTTTATTTAAAAATTATTGTTTATTGCAGTTTTCAGTGCTTGCCGAGTCCTTATCTTATTTGGCTGCAGTAACAAAAAGTTCTGTTTGAATTAATTCAGATTATGATTTCTCCCTTATTTAGATTTTGGCTTAAAATTTAATGTAAAACAAATAAATCTTGTAGTTCTTAATGTAAATACATTGCATTGTATTCCGAGTATTTTACAGATTGTTATTCAGTCAATTACAATGTATTAAAAAAAAAAAATTTTGTTGCTGCTGGTCTTTTATCATGTCTGATTTTAGACGTTGATTTTTTAATATTGTGAAATTTTTCCTGAGCCCTAACTAGAGGTCATACCTGGAATTTTCACTTTTTGGCCGTGCACTGTTTATTGTGCGCCAGTGTTGTTGTGGATTCAGTTAATTTTTTATTGTGACAAATTGTTGATTTCACATTTGTTTTTTTAACTTATAAAATGTAGTTAGAAGAATCAGTTTGAATTACATTGGTCTATAGTTAGTCGTGGAATTTGTATTCAATTTTTCATATATCCTATTAATTTTATTCTCAAAAATTGTTGTATGGAATTACAGGTCAATTACCTTAATCAGGCTAAGTTTTGATGCAAGTCTCTTGAACATTAATTGTAATTATGTTAACCCTATTAGAGTTTTTGAATTATTTTTTGTATATATATGTTATAATTAAACTTTTTTTAAAAGGTTGGGCATTAAAAATTTTTTGTTACAAGTGGGTGCACTGTGGCAGGCTTACAACGCTAACAATGCAATTGTGTGTAATTTAACTTATCTTAGATTGTAAATCATTGTTATTTATTAGTTTGGTTGTGTACATTTATTTTGTTTCTTTGTCGCTTTTTTTTACTATTTAAAACGTTTTTTTTTTTGTTTAAAGCAATATTCTACTGTTTGCCTTCCTATTAGTTATTTAGTTAGCACGAAACAATATTATGTTGAAAAAAGTAGGGAATATTATTTTATTTTATTTGCAATATCCGAATGTGCATGACATTTCACAAATGTTATCGTATTTTACGATCTGTAAAAATTTTCTCAAATTAGTGATTTTTCACCCATGTGATGTGGGCTGTATATGAGCACCACATTTTTATAGGTTGCTATTAATTTGATGACAGTTCTGTCAGTATTAAGTCATAAAAAAGTGACCATAATTTTATATTCTAAGGTTTTTATTAAGTAATATAATTTGTAAATTATTGCTGGAATAATGAGATTTATTAAATATGGGCTTGTGTAGATACAACATTCTTCATGTAATAAAGTTTTCTAACCAACAACATCGTTGTTCCATTTGTCAAGAAATTTTCCAATCTCGGTAACTTTCATAAGAAAAGTGTTCTTATATGTTTTTCACTTTTTGTTTTGAAGAGTACATAAACCCAATTTAATATTTCTCTATTACGTAAAAAAAATTGTATTAATTTTCATGTAAAAATAATTAATTGTTAGAGAATGTGATCATTGTTGGTGTGTTGTTTAGGTCAGCAGCCGAAAGGCTGGTTTGAATCTCTAGAGGTTTACTAAGTAAAAACGATGAGTGAGGTTGTATACTATTGCCTTCCTCACAGAGTTGAAAGAGTATGCTTATCAGCATGTCAGGCCCTCCAAAAAGTACTTACTTTCCATCCTGCAAATGATACATTCACTTCATTCACCATAGGGTCTGGCTGTATAGTAAAATTCATTACTCTCAGAGGAGATAACATTGAGTAGTGTCATTTACACCTTTACCTCTTCTGTTCTTAAATAATTGTCATATAATTGGCTGACTATGCTAAGAAACAGAACTTTTTTTGCCGCCCTGAAACCAGCAGATCACGTGCAGTTAACGTGATCATTAATATGATCATGATAGTTGTGCGATAATTAATGTGATCATGATAAATTAAATTTGACCACCTCTGTGGCTTAGTGACTAGCGTGGTAGCCTACAGAGCGAACGTTCCCAGGTGTGGTTCCAGGCTAGGCTCTGAAAATTTTAACACGGTAAAACCCACTGTTACAGTACCAAAACTAACAGCAGTTGCTAATGACCAAGCTGTTGATGTGATTTTAAAAAAAAACAAATTTTAATTTGTATTCAAAATCAAAACAATTATTTTTAAACAGCTAGATCTTTTATGTATTATTTTCTTTCTGTTGCCTTTACTTTTTTTATTCCTTATTTAAATTTCATTTTAAGATTCAACGTGAGAAATAATCAGGACTTATTAGAACAAAGGCCGGCCCATTGGCGTAATGGCTAGTGCAACTGGCTTCTACGCTGGGGTCCTGGGTTTGATTCCCGGTCAGGTCTGGTATTTTTTCATTACTCATTTTCATCTATCACCCTTCTCGCCGTCTGCATTAGCAGTAATTGCAAAACAGTCAGACGTTAAACCAAAAATAAAACCAAAAATAAGAAAAAGAATTATTAGAACAAAGATTATTGAGTATCGTACTAGAGTCTCAAGTACTTCAGTAACTAAAATATCATTTTGTAAATTTGAATGTAGCGTACTTGTGTTTCAGTCTTTCACTACTGTAAGAAAAGGGAAAACATGCAGAGTTAAATCGTTTCATGAATTTAATTAGATGATACGGTATGGAGGAATGTGATTACATTAAATCGTTACATAAAATTTGAATTAAGCTAAATGTGATGTGTTTGTTATATTATATTTATTCCATTTATATTGCGTTTAAACTTTCAAAATTTTTTATCTTATTAAAATAGTCTTAAATTTGAAACTGTCAAGAAAGATTTATTGTCATTTTATCTTCCGATTAGGACATGGATTAGGAAGGGTGGTTTGATGTGAATCATTTTCTTCTTTGACTTAAACATAATTTTGTTGTTTCGTACTTAAAATTACTTTGTCGTTCTACTTTAGTCTAATCAGATATGCGTATATTTGGTTCATTATTAATAAATTAACATGTGTTTGTAATTTTTGTAATAATTTAAAATAACTTTTTTGTTGGTATTTGAATCGTTCTGATACCATATTGATAATTTGCCTGCTTGATTTGTACCTTTTAATTCATATATTATTCAATTTCTTGGAAGGAAACTCTAAAAAAATATCTCTTCATTAATTAAACATTTTTTTGTTTTACATCTGACTGTTTTACACATCACTGCTAGTGCAGACGATAAGGAAGAAAAATGAAAATGAGTCGTTAGAAAATGCCAGATCCAACAAATCGAACCTGGGATCCATGATAATAGAAGCCAGTTGCTTCTATGTTAGTGTCCTTGTGTTAAAATAATTTTTGTGTATGTTCTTATTTCATCAGCATGGAACAATGAGGGAAAAATTTATTAAATTTAATTTAATTACTGTTTATTACTGTTTTAATACTGTTTTATTACTGTTTTAATACTGTTTTATTACTGTTTAATTACTGTTTATTTCCTATATAAAAGAAATATTGCAGTGTTTGTACTTAGTAAGCTATATCTTTAAATATTAGTTCAGAGGTTATTACGTTATCTTAACCTCTTATTTTGTCAAAATAGGCTTAGTGTAACAGCTTTTTAACTGTTTATTTTTAGTTTTTTTTTTGGCATTCATTAATTAAAAATGTTTTTCGAAAAGGATTTTTTAATTGATTTATGGAAGATGTTGAATGTAACACTAGATAATGATTATGTATAGTGTATGTCAATAAAATTTCCTTTTTTGCTATAATAAATCTTGAAGATCTTAAGAAATTTTTCCCCATCCAACATCCAGATGATGCTGGATAAAACCATTTGAATATGTTCCTTAAGAAGAGTTACTCAAAGTGTTTAGGGTTGTCAAATGATTACAAAATTACAATTTTTGGGTTGAAGCAGGGACTGAGGTAAAAATATCAACTTCTGTTTCACAACCTTGGTGTTTAGGTCAACAGCCAAAAGGCTGGTTCGAACCTCTAAAGGTTTTACTAAGTAAAAACGAGGAGTGAGGTGGTTTACTATTGCCTTCCTCACTGAGTTGAAAGCATATGCTTATCAGCATGCCAGACCCTCTGAAAAGTACCTACTTTCCACCCTGCAAATGACACCTTCACTTCATTCACCACAGGGTCTGGCTACAAAGTAAAATTCATTACACTCAGAGGAGATAAATCTTGACTAGTGTATTTTATACCCCCACCT
The DNA here is from genome assembly GCA_035578175.1 of Catonia carolina. Taxonomy (NCBI): domain Eukaryota; kingdom Metazoa; phylum Arthropoda; class Insecta; order Hemiptera; family Achilidae; genus Catonia; species Catonia carolina. Next base: position 338,269,735 of record JAQMRL010000001.1, on the reverse strand, counting down.
CTTCTGTTCTTAAATAGTTGTCATATAATTGGCTGACCATGTGATAAGAAACAGAACTATTTTTTGTAGCCCTGTAACCAGCAGATCAAGTGCAATTAATTTAACACTCCACCTGCCCATGATGGGCAGTTCAGAACCTTATGAGATTTAAATTCTTTAAACATCTGAAAAACCTATAGGTTGTTTATGTGTTAATAAACACAGTTGGGTATGGAAATTGAATTATCCAGGCAACTTTTAAAAAAAAATTTACATTTTTCTTTGCTATGTTTTTTCCATCTTCCATCTGGCGTTCTTTACCATCTTTAAAACAAAATTTATTTTCTAAAAATACTGTAGTGAAGTAAATTCCATGCCAAGTTCTGAAATATCTGTAGGGGAAAAATCAGGTTGATTAAACAATTCTATGGAAGTAGAGGCATTTTAAAATATTTGAAAACATAAACTATATTAAATTTGAAACTAATGAAACCTAGTAATTATGCATATTTACATATTGCTTACTTTGAAAGTGACAAATTATTAGTATTGTACAAAAAAACATCACCACATCACATATTTTGGCTGTAGGAATATAAATGAATATTTTTGGAATTTAGAAATAATATAGTTATTTAAAATTCTCGAATGACTGCTTCTGTGACATAGTGATTAGTGCAGTGTAGCCTATAAAGCAGAAGGTTCAGAGTTCGATTCCTACCTAGGGTCTGGAAATTTTAACGTGTTAAAATCACCCGTTACAGTACTGAAACACCCACAGTAATCGCTAATGACCAAGCTGTTGATGCGACTTTAAGCCAACTCTAAAAAAAATCCTGAAAAATATTTAATAATTTAAAATGTACTCTTTTATTTTTTTAGTGAAAATGACCATATTTTTGCCTCGCCCCTTTGTTTTCAATGGTTTTATGAAGTATAATAAAAAAAGTCTTTATTTCATCTTTAAAATAAAAATCAAGCTGTAGTAGAATTTTAAGAGGTTAAAGCAGAATATAAATTGATTGAAATTTTTCTGTTTGTAATTGTCTGTTTTCTATTAACATAGTAATTATTATTAAAAATTTTTTAATAAATTGTGTTTGTCATAGATAATTTAATTTTTTTGTAGATACAATTTGAATGAACTATTTATTACAGATTATTTTCTATTGTTGACAATTCAATTATGGACGTAGTAATTGTTGAAAGTATGTTGTATTTAATTTTTCATATCATTTCAGCTGCAGCTAATATTGTTGGTCACGACGGAAGAACAATGATTATCGAAGTTCAGCATTCCAATGGCCATGTACTTAATTCACGTCTTCAACAAAGACAACCTTTATTAATTTCAGGTAGGCATTTTAAATTTGTAAATATATTTTTAAAATTATATTTTTAGTGTTATTTTAAGGAAGTTGATTAAGTCTCTTGGTAGTATTGTTCTAATTGTTTTTAAAATTCATCAATAAAAAGGACTGGATGATTTCAAAATTTTATTTATTGTTTCTAAAGGATATTGTAATGGATAAATTCTTAATTTGTAAAAATGCAAAGGTTAGCGTTATGGGATGTATTTAATTTAGTGCTAATGATGTTTAAAATGTTGTTTCTTGCGGTATTAAAACCATGGTAATTTTAATTCGGGTGTATTAAATGTTATTATTCATCTATTGAGCCTTTGTCTTTAAAAATAATTTTATTAAATGTGTTTCAAATCGGCCTCATTTTGAGCTCAATCTCTTCCTGTTTTCAGGGAATGGATTTGCTGTCGTTAAAGTATCTAAATGTAAGGTTTTGTTTGTATTTTACTTCAGGGGTGAAAATTTTCCTTATAAAATTATACCTATTACATAACATTTAAAATAAATTAAATGACGTTACACCATAGAAAAGTTAAGTTCTATTACAAAATATTATGACATTTCTTGCCCTTAAGGTTTAGTATTAAATCAGTTGTCGAAAAAGTAGAATGTTTTTCTAATTTCAATTATTTTAGAAAGGAATTTGAACCCTTGGTTATTTTCTGTTCTGGATGTTAAATATTTTTTGAAGTAATAATTTATGTTGTATTGTGGTGTTGAAATAAAAATATATTTTATATTGATGATATAAAATTACTAGGTACTATGATTTATGTTGACTAGATAGGTCCATTTGGTAAAAAAATGTAAGTAGAAATCTGTAACTCATACTGGGTTAAAATTCAGAAGGTATTTATTTAAATACTGTGCCAAATAATTTTATATAATGTATACAAATAAAATTGGATAAAATTTATTACTGATGCTATATTCTGGATAATCTTAAGATCTTTTCGTTTTTATTGGTTTGAATTATGAGTGATCTACTGAATACAATATAGCTTTATATAAAGTGCCAAAATAAATTTGTTGTTTTCCAAATTGACAGAGTTTATGACATAAAAAAGCGGATTTTATTTTTAAATGGCGTTACTACACCGTACAGTATGAACGATGTTAGCCTGTTAAGTTGAGAAGGTGAAAAAGTGTTCGTTAGAGGTATTATACTCATCGTTTGTCAGGCTCACGTGTATTTGGCACTAGATGTAGTCTGGCTGTTGACCCAGTTTGGGAACAGCATGAGTTTGACATTTGCCTCCCTACTCTTCTCCTATGCCGTGTTCTTTTAATAGATCAGAAACGCTGCTCTGTGGTTTCTTAAATAACTCCAGGTTCATCTTGCATTCTATTCACTGTGCCCTGTTCTTTTTCTTGAACTGCTTCTGCTTCCGTATAGTTCCTTTTCTACTCGTAATAATCTTTTTTTATCCTTTACTGTTGTACTATTCAAATTATTACTATTATTGTAGTCGGTACTTAAATAGAAAATTATTTCTATATGTAACTTTTTTTAAAGTTGTTTACGTTATTACATTGTATTTTATGATACAAACAACTATTTTCTTAACAGAAATGTTTTATTTAATTTTTTTAAAACTTGTTAACTACTTAAATCTGGTAATCAAATACAAGTTGTTAAAAATTTTATCAGTTCATTGTAATTTGTTAAAATTTCAATAACATTTTTACTAGTACAGTACTACCTCGTTTATCCAGAATAATTTGGACTAGAAACGATCCAAAAAAATTTAAATTTGGGTAGAATAGGAAGTTTATAAAAACAAAAATGTAATAAGAAAACTTAATGTTTATTATTACTTCTTCATTGGGAAACACATTATAATTTGTCTGTACTAGGGTCAGTTTTTCGTTACAAAGAAATAATTTATTTTTTATCGCTTTACTTTTGTATGGCGTTTAAAAGCAACATGATCGTACAATAATATTTACACCATTGGAAGTTCAGCTGGTGTGGTGTTTGGCTGCTGCTTCAAGTACACCATGATATTTTCCAGCGATGACTCACCAAGCAAATATAGTGCTTGTAATCTTTAGCTGGAAGCACAAAAGCTTTAACAGTACAGCACATATTGTAACAGTACACTATGAATATTTAAACTTCGAAAAGCGTACAATACTGTACGGGCTATAAAGTGTATAATTTACTGTATGTGGGATATCAGTATTTTATGAATAAAATTTTTTCCGATTTAGATTCAGACATCTGATTAAGCGAGGAGCAGATGAACTTGGTTGTAGAGTGATTAAGATCACTGTTGTTTAGGTCAACAGCCGAAAGGCTGGTTTGAACCTGTAGAGGTTTTACTAAGTAAAACGAGGAGTGAGGTGGTTTACCCTTTGCCTTCCTCACTGAGTGGAAAAGTATGCTTATCAGCATGCCGGGCCCTCTGAAAAGCACATATTTTCCACTCTGTAAATAACACCTTCACTTCATTCACCACAGGGTCTGGCTGTACAATGAAATTCATTACTTTCAGAGAAGATAACTCTGATTAGTGTCTTTTACACCTCTACCTCTTCTGTTCTTAAATGATTCAGTCATTTAATTGACGGACCATGTGATAAGAAACAGAACTATTTATTTTAGCCCTGCAATGGACAGATTGAGTGTAAATAAATTGACACTACACCTGTCTGTTAAGGGCACTTAAGATCACTATAAATATAAATAAGAAATGTGACACTGTTCGTATAACATTCCTTCTTGCCTTACTACTCATTAGTAGTTTACTAAATGACATTTAATTCAGTTTTAAAGTTTTAAATGTTTATTCCTGGACTGCTAACAGTTTATGCCATGATTTTTTTTGTATAGGTCGTTATACTACATAAAGTAGCTTTAGAAATTTATGGAAGCTCTTTTTGCAGCCCACATTCATAGCATTCTGAGAAGACTGCAGGCTGTCACCCTGTGTTCTTAATTGTTTAAATTTTCTTCAGTCCATTATACTTTCCCGGTTAATCCTAGCTTTCTCTTATATTTCTCTGATGTCTAAACCATTTATCGAACACCTTAGGTCTATCATTAAGTGTTGCAAAGACGTCAACCATTTTATAAATGTGCCCATAGAATTTTAGTGATTTTTCTGATTGTTTTTTATTTTTGTACAAAAAGCTTACCGTACTTGTAACTTGTACTGCTCATCTACTATCTTTGGTTATGACTTGTATATTAGTATAAAATTAAAAATCCTTGCTGACTAGTTTTGTTAGCATTAAAAGGTAAACTGTAAATGTATGTCTGTTTGTGCTCTGAAGCTTCATAGGTTTATTTAAAAAAAAAAACAAAAAAAACAATAAAATGTACATTCAAATTTAGGGTTCTGTGTATTGTAGATAAAGTTAAGTTAGTCCAGATTACTAGTAACTTAATGAAATTGCAAACCAACTGGTTATAAATTGAACAGTTGTACTCTATCCAGTTATAATTAATTTAATGAACAGTTGTATGGCTGTGTTGGTTATTCCCAGCAGAGAATTATCCATGAATACAAGTTTTCTTGGTTTGTTCGTCTAAGAGGGATTAACATTTAAAATAGCCGTGCAGAATGACAATGTAAAAGAATGATTGGCTGTCGGCAACTAATGCCAGCTCGTAAGTAAAAAATGGTGTAAGCAAATGATGTGGAAAAATTTTTCATTTATTTAGCAGACAGTGGTTACGCAGTTGAATTCATACATCACGCGTACATACATACATCTGCGTAGTACATCACGCTATAAAAATCTGACATTACAGAGTTTTCTGAAAACTTTATGACAACTAAAAGAGTTATAGTTGTAAAAACAAATCTCTACAAAGTTATTAAGTTAATGTTAATTAAGTAGTTAAACATATTTAAATAATTGTGTTATACAGAAAACCCCTTGTATGAACAAAGCAAATAAACGTGATTATATTTTCTAAAAATCTTTGAATAAAGTTAATATTGTTTTTTTTTTGTGGGAGATTGTTTTGTTAACGTTTTCCTCTGATTCTTTACCTGAACTTTACTGTATATTGTAGTATCTGGTCTTCTTGAATTAGTACATTCCATGTATTCTGAGTTCAAATCTTAATTTATTGAATAAGTTTGTGTTTATTTATTAACGATAATGTAATCACTAACAGTAAAGTTTAGTACATGCCACCATATTTGTGTGCAGTGTATGTTAAATTTTCTAACAAGTGATAATACCTTAAAACCAGTTGTTGAATTTAAAAAAATGTCATTTACTCCTAAGTATTTTGTATATTCCAGTGGAGCACGTAATTTTCAAACGAATGAAATGATTGTGAACTAAGGTGGTGAACAAAACTGAACTAGGTGTTAGTAACGGAAGAGTTAACAAGACTTTTAGAGTTTTGCGGGCAAAGTACTATATTTTCCAGTCTGATTTTATGAAGTGTGAAGCTGTAATCTTAACTTGTCGTATCTGCTCTTCTTGTCATATAATAAAAAAAAAAATAAATTAATGGAATCAATGGTTTGGTTTTTCATTAGCTTCCGAATTGACTTTATTTTATAGTTTTCCATAGTAAACCGTGAAAATTTAATAAAAAATTAAAAATTTTTGTGAATTGTAAATTGTTTTATACTTCACAAGGTCTTTTATTATTTGATAGTATTAGTTAATATTATTTATTTATGGTTTTAACAGCTCGAGAAAGGCTTGGTTCATCGAGCAGTACAGATGATTCATGTTCAGAGCCAGAACATGATGTTAGTCAGCACCATATCGGCAAACCTGTTGGTATGGGCCCAGCACCTGGTGTCAGGAAACGTAGAGGCAACTTGCCGAAACATTCAGTCAAGATACTTAAACGTTGGTTATACGAACATAGGTACAATGCGTATCCAAGTGATGGTGAAAAAATACAATTATCTCAGGAAGCAAATCTTACGGTTCTTCAGGTAATTTAAATTTCTGTTCTTTTTTGTAATTGTTACCTTAATCCAAATGAAAAAATATTACTAGCCTTTACTAACCTTTACTTTTTTTAATGATCCTTAATTTTCTTTCTACTTTTTCATAATGACATGTTTCGATGTATCTGCCATCATCAGATTATAATAACCATGTATCGTTGTTTTGGTCATCAGCCAAAAGGCTGGTTTGAACTTCTTGAGCAGTGATTCCCAAATTTTTTTTACCCTGCCCTCTGCTGTTTAGAAGAAAATTTCCCATGCTCCCTTTGCAATTTTTTGTGCTAATGATAAAAACAAGTATTACATTGAATAACCATACATTTAGTTTTTATTGGTTTTTAATATCATAACAAGTTGCAATTTAAATTGAACTAGAAACAAAATAAATCAGTGAGATGTATGACCTTACTTTTTTTTACAAGATTTCCTATTTTCGGTTGATAATAAGAAAGTGGACAATGTAAATCATTAGCAACATCAAGTATACCTCAGTATACTGAGGTACACTTTGTAATAGATGCTTAAACTGACTCTTGAATTGCAGAAGCTCTGGATGTGCGTATGGTAAACCTATCTCAAGTCCCTGTAGCCCCTTCACTTTGGGAGGCATTGTTCTAGGGGCTTCATTAAGTATAATGAGGATGAGGTGGTTTAACATTGGTTTCCTCACTGAGTGGAAAAGTATGCTAGGCCTACCTTCCACCCTGCAAATGACACCTTCGCTTCATTCACCACTGGGTCTGGTTATATAATGAAATTCTTTACTCTCGGTGGAAATAACTCTTGTGTCATGTACACCTCTACTTTTTCTGTTCTTAAATGGTTCAGTCATATAATTGGCTGACCATGTAATATGAAACAGTACCATTTTTTGTAGAGCTGGAACTACCAGATCAAGTGCAAATAATTAAACACTCCACCTGTCTGTTATGGGCAAATAATAAACCAAATATTGAAATTATTACCTATGAGAACATGTTACATCCTTCAGACATTTTTATACAAGTTTTTTGTGGTATAATTTGTAATCTAATTGTAATGTACAATGAAAATGAAAAAAATTTCATTTTTCCTTGTAGTCAGGGTTCTTTTTCAAAATTTATTACTGTAAATTAGTTTTAGAAATAGACCTACTTGTATTAGCAAATTAGTACAAATTTTTTTTAGTTTATTAAATTAAATTTTTTTGGTTGATTCAAGAGCTTGAGCGTTGATGGGTGGGTGGTTTTAAAATCGTAATAGTAGTTAAATTTCTTTTAAGACTGCCAGGGACCTTTCACTTTATTGCCTTAAGCTGTATATAGGGATGTGAAATACCCAGGTACTTATAAATCGGGGTAAATACCCGGGTATTTTTGATATAACATTAAAAATCATGTGTCGCAGAAAGTTGAACCCTAAAAAAGGTACCAATATGCAAACTAGGCCTATTCTATATTAACTTTCTAGAAATATAATAAGATTAGACAGTTAATAACAATTTAATTTAATTATGACTAATTGGATAAGAAGATACAATTCAATATTTATAACCTGAAAACTCAGAGTTACAACTGAACTAGGCCTTTTTGCAAACAATGAGATAACAATTACTTACTTACTTACTACTTACTGCCAGGGCCACACATATCTAAGTAGATATTTACCCGCACCAACACAGCCCCTCCACCTCTCTCGATGCCCCGCGTCTTCCTCGGTCGCTCCAATTCTCTCCATATCGGCCCTCACTTGACTCCACCATTTACGTCGTGGTCTTCCTCTCGGTCGTCGTCCTTCAGGATTTCTTCTTAACACTTGGTTAAGATTACTGTCCTCTTTCCTTCTTAAAACATGCCCAGCCCATCTAATTCTCCTACACTTGAACTCATACACCACATCTGGCTCCCTATAAAGGTCTCTAAGTTCTCTGTTGTGTCTTTTCCTCCACTCTCCTCCCTCGTTTACAGGTCCGTAAATTTTTCTAAGGATCTTGTTCTCAAATACAATCAATTTCCTTTCCTCTCTTTTATCTAATTTCCATGTCTCCGCTCCGTAGAGCAATATTGGACTGATAATTGTTCTATAAATTTTAATTTTTGTTGTACGTGATAACAATTTTGAAGACGTAAGTTTGTTGCATGCGTGGGGAAACATCTGTTTGCAAGATTTAGCCTATTTTGTATTTCTGTCACTTCTGTATTTTGTTCAGAAATGACGACGCCTAGGTACTTAAAAGAATCTACTTTTTCAAAATATTGACCGTTCACTTGGAGAGGACCTTGGTCTCTGTTAACTCGATTTCTAGTGAAATGCATATACTTTGTTTTTGTGTTGTTTACCTTCAATCCCATTCTTCCTGCTTCCTCCATAAACACTTCTGCTAACTGACGTAAGTCATCTATCTTTTCTACGACAATTACCACATTGTCAGCAAATGCTAGTGTGTTGATTCCCGATCCAATTTTTATGCCTTCACTCCTATTTGCTACTTTTTGGAGTGCTTCTTCTATGGCTAAATTAAAAAGAATTGGGGAGAGCCCATCGCCCTGTCTTACTCCTGAATTTATCCTAAAGGACTCAGAGACTTGCCCATTTACTCTTACCGAGCACGAGGCTTCTGCTATGCTTGAGCTGGCCAGGTTTACGAGTTTTTTTGGAATTCCAAACTTCTCCATCCTCATCCACAATTTCTCCCTGCTTATGCTATCATAAGCTTTTTGAAAGTCAATAAATAGAGCAAAAATTCCTTATTGAATTCCCAGTACTTTGATACTATTTCTTTGAGGATAAATATTTGATTTGTTGTGGACCTGCCTTTCATGAAACCTGCTTGATGTTCTAGGATTATTTCATTTGTGTATTTCTCAATACGATTCAGGACTATTTTAGATGCAACTTTATAGGGAATGCTGAGGAGAGAGGTTCCTCTAAAGTTGCCACATTCCTCTTTCTCTCCTTTTTTGTGTATGGGAACAACTATTGCCTCCTGCCATTCACTTGGCATCTTTTCTTTTTCCCATATTATCCTTATTAATTCCCACATCTTCTCTATTATTACATCTCCTCCCTTCTTTAGTAACTCTGCTGAAATTTCGTCCTTCCCAGAAGTTTTATTGTTTTTAAGAGCTTTGACTGCAGCTTCAACTTCTTCCCTGGAAGGTACGTCTACGTCTGGTTGTACATTATAGTAAGTCTCTTCATTGCTTCCGTGTACTGCATTGTCCAAATCTTCCACGTTCCACAATTCATAAAAATATTCTCTCCATCTTTCAAGGACTTTCTGGTTTTCAGTTAATACCACTCCCTCTTTATCCTTGACACCATACGGATTTGGTGTGAATCCTTTCTTAAAAAACCTTACTTTTCTATAAAAGTCCCGTGCATTGTTTGTTGAACATTCTTGTTCTGCTTTATCGATTAAGTTATTTAAGTACATTCTCTTTTTTCTTCTTAGTATCTTGTTCGTTTCTCTATTTGATTCCATGTACCTATCTTTATTCTCTGTGGTATCACTATTCAACCAGATCCTTTTCCTTTCCTTTCGTTTCGTTACCCTCTGCTCACACTCTCCATCAAACCAGGGTTTCTTTTTCACTCTCTTCTTTTCACCACAAATTTCTTTGGCTGTTCTATTATATTTTTCTTGAAGTTGTTCCACTTACTATTTATGTCATTCTCTTCTATTTGGATATCCTGCAAAATTTGAAACCTATTTTCCAGTCTCAACTCAAATTCTCTACTCAATTGTTTGTCCCCCAGCTTTCTAACGTCTATATCTGCGCCACTTCTTTCCTCCTTTCTTTTCTGGATTGCAATTTTTTGGGTTACCTTCACCAGAACCAATGAATGGTCAGTTCCACATTCTGCTCCCCTTACACTTCTTACATCTGTTATGCTACTCTTATGACGTTGATCTACCAGAACATGATCAATTTGGTTTCTTGTAGATCCGTCTGGAGATGTCCACGTGTATTTATGTATGTCCTTCCTTGGGAACATGGTACTGGATATTTTTAGGTTGTTTGATAGCGCAAAACTTGCAAGTCGAGTACCATTGTCATTAGATTCCTCATGCAGGCTCTCCTTCCCAATAGCTGGTTTCCACACGTCCTCCCTACCTACTTTGGCATTAGCATCTCCTAAAATTATTTTGATATCAAAGCTAGGTAACTTTTCCACCTGTTCTTCCAGAAGCTCGTAAAAATGTTCCTTTTCATCATCTTCTGCTTCCTCTGTGGGCGCATATACACTTATAATAGAAACATTTTTAAATTTTCCTCTAAGCCTAATATTGCACATTCTTTCACCTTTGGCTTCAAAACCAATCACAGCATCTGCTATTCTCTTATTTACGGCAAATCCTACTCCCCCATAGTATCTATTTTCTTCACAGCCACTGTAATATATGAAATATTTCCTGGCATTTATCCTTCCTGCCAAAGGCCACCTTGTTTCTTGCAGGGCTACTACATCCATGTTGTATTTTTCCAGCTCCTGGGCTAGGATGTCGCTAGCTCCAGGTATCGCTAGGCTTCTTACGTTCCATGTACCAAATCTCAGTTTTTTTGGGCAATTCCTGTTCATTATCCAATTATTCCGTCCGATTTCCGAGGCTGTTTGTTGGCGATTCGTAACGGGAAATTTTTATGAGGTGGGTTGTTGGCCCAACGCTCAACCCCCAACCTGGAGGACCAGGTGCTTTGTTCAGGTGCTCTTCCCTAGCCTTTGGTACTCCCAATACCCACCTGCAAGGCAGCAGCTCATTTTCTGTAGGGGATTTGTTCCCTTAGCCTTTGGAGTTCCATTAAAGCCCATCTGCAAGGCAGCAGTTTTTGTGCTGGTTTTGGTCCACCCCGGGTATTTGATTTCCCCGGTACCACCTATATCTAGGAGGCATCCTGCGATCCGGGAACAAGTGATAATCGCTGGGCGCAAGGTCCGGACTGTATGGTGGATGTGGGAAAACCTCCCATTTGAAAGCATCCAGGACTTCTCGTGTTCGATTTGCCGTGTGTGGTCGGGCGTTGTCATGCAAAAAGAGAATTTTGCCAGTCAACTTTCCTCTGTGCTTGTTTTGGATCGCTCTTCTTAACTTTTCAAGTGTTTCACAATACCTCGCAGAGGTTATTGTTGTGCCACGTTCCAAGAAATCGATAAGAAGAAAACCGTATTACCGACCATACTTCACAACTGGCGGGATTTTGAATTGCAGCACACTTTTTAAATTGTTGTTGAAAAACAACGAAGAGCGACACAGACCTCTCGCTAACACGGCTGGACAGCCACTGAACGGAGAAACGCCGCGGCACCAAAATGGCCGCAATAGCAGCTACAACGCAAAACGTGACAGACTTTCTGGACTACCCTCATATTTTAAATATGCCATGTGTTATTTTAAAGCACCCTAAGTAATTTCTGTGATATTTACTCCGGTTGGTACCTAGTCCAGGCCAGAGTTACATTTTGTATGTTGTTCCATTTTAACTCTTTTACAAGCATCAACAAGATATCTCACCTCCCATATAATGCTCTAGGACAGCAATGATAAGATATTTCACTAAATGTTTTGTTCTTATGTTTTTCCCTGTTTGTATATGTCTTGTCATTGTAAGATCTTTATAACTGAAGCAAGCTTTTCTACTTGGCTGCTTAGTTCGTTGCACATGCATTGTTGTGGTTTGGTTTCATGAGTTATTTCATGGATTTTTTTAATTCATTCAGAGTTAAATAATTCATAATTAACTGATGTATTTTTTCTATTTGGTAATTCATATCCAGTATAATTTTTGCCTTCTCTGTGTCAATTAATTATTACATTATAAAAAGGATATTGAATTCCTTGCTAGGCAAGTAAATGAAACCTTAGAATATTAATGGTCATATATAATTGGTCATTAGGTGTCTTGTATTTAATGTAAATTTTGTTGACTATGTTTTTATTCTGATTGTTATGTTAACAGGTGTGTAATTGGTTTATTAACGCCAGGCGGCGCATTTTACCAGAAATGATCAGGAAGGAAGGCAACGATCCTCAACAGTACACAATATCAAGGAGGAGCAGAAAGAGTACTGACAGCCTGCGAACGGGGATGAAAGGAATCAGTGATAATAGTAGTCCAGAATATGAAAGTAGTTCTTCTCCTAGTGAAGAAGAACCACCTCAAATGAATAACCCTGATTCAGATCCTTCTCCGTGGCATTCATCATTTATTGTGTCTTCGTATGATTATACGCCACAAACAATGACTACCACTAAGTAAGTATTAAATGAGTTTACTATGTAGAATCTATTGTCATTTTTAATAATACGCATTAAAATTGATAATGTATAATTTTCATTAGATAGTAAAAGAGGTACTATATTGAATTCCTTGCCAGGCAAGTAATTGAAACCTTAGAATATTAACGGTCATTAGGTGTCTTGTATTAAATGTAAATTTTGTTGGCTAAGTTAGTATTCTGTATAAATGTAGACTATGTGTGTCACTGATTCTTCACTTAACGTATTAAGGTTAGCCTAATAAAATGTAATCCCAAGTCCTGCTTATTTGAAATGCCGCTTTATTAAATTAAGTTTTTAAAATACCATTCCATTTTTATAGCACTGGGTTAGAAATTCTCTTGTTTTTTTATATTAATTTTTTCTAAAGAATTTTCTACCTCGTTGACTAAGCAAACTAATTCAAAAAATTACGAAATGGAAGTCGGAATTTGGAAAAAATAGTCATTTGATTCCTCTTAAAAGGGTGAAGTCTACCTAGGAATTGAAAAGAATAAAATTTATTTTAAAATCTTAATTTAGCATTTTCTCTGAAATGTGCTCTTTTTAATGGTGTATTTATTTATATTGTAAGGTTAGTCGGAAAATTAAAAAAATAAACAAAATTGCGACCTGTTTCCGAGACAAGATTTGTTTTTGTTCAAAATAAACAATCTGAATGAAAAAAGAAAAAACCTCGATTTTTCACCGGTTTGAAGTATATTCATTTTTTTTATTTAGTTAGCCTTTTATACGTTAACTTACACTACTGTTTGTGTACAAAATGAGTTAGAATGGCCCAGTGCAGACCACGTGGTTTGTAAAAACCTTTGTATATTTTTTAATTGTAATTAAGATAAATGAATACATTTTTCCATTGATTTAGCATATTCTGCTCTAGGGACAACCTAGGTATTATTTTTAAATAACTCTTAGCAGAACATTTTTATAGAGTTTCGAAGTTAAAAAATCAAAAAAATATTTTATGAAGAAAAGTAAAACAAATTTTCACAGTAACTGGCAATACCAGCGTCCCTAGATAATTTTATGCTCTTTTTTTTTGTTTAAATCAAGTTGATCGGGCAAATATAAACAGAGATATGATTTTTTTGTGAAATACTGAATTTTCACTCCTCCCCCTTGGGGAGGGGTTGTGGTTGTCATAGAATTATAAAAATTTAGCTTATACATTCTCCTTTGTGTCTGTAATAATCAGTTAAAATTTGAGCTTCCTATTACTTAATACAATAAAGTTAATATTTTGGGTAGACTCCCCTCTTATGGAGTACAAAGGATACTCCCAGGTACAGAAATCACTGGGTTTGAAGTTCTGGTTTCGACCAGAAGTGGCCCAAAACTGGGAAGTCTAGAAGAAAATCTAAGTCAGAATTTGGAAATAAAAATAGCGTCGTTTGATTCCTGTTAGAGTGGATTTTTTTTTGTCATCAGTCTTGACTGGTTTGATGCAGTTCTCCAACCTGTTCTATCTTGCGCATGTCATTTCATATCTACATACCTGTAACACCCTACATCTTTTGTAATTTGCTTTATGTATTCTAATCTTTGCCTCCGTCTACAATTTACTCCCTCAATATTACCCTCCATTATTGTTAGCCCAATACCTGGATGTCTTAAGATATGCCCCACTAGCCTATCCCTTCTTTTGGTAAGATGCTTCCATATACTTCTTTTTTCATCCACAAAAGAGTGGATACAAAAATCAATGTGTGAGTAAACCAATCAATGAGTTCAGAAGTAGCTCACAACTGCGAGACATGAAATCAACATCAGAATTAGGAAACAAAAATAGTGTCATTCGATTCCTCTTTAAGAGTAGATACAGAAATCACTAATGGTTTTTTCTATATGTCCAAAAGGATTTTTTAATATTTTTTTACTAAATCTTTGTTATTAGTGTGTGAATATGTTTATAATGTTTTTGATGAATTTTGTGTAGAAACCCAGAAGAATTTTGGACTGCTCACATAGGCAGTGAGGTGGCAGTTCGCAGTCAAGAAAGTCAGGAAGAAGAAGATGACGATCAGTTCAAGTGCCTTCGCTTATTGGTTGAAGCTGCAGTAGCAGTACGCCAACAGGAACACGAAGCATTGCAGGTATAGCCTGCACCCTGATGGTGTGGCTCAGTACCTTAAATGCTGCCTCTTCGTACAGCAACTCGTAGTACAACGCTAAGGTTGTGCAAACATACCTGGCATTTTATAACTTCAACTGCCATAAACCGTTGTTATTTGACAATAATCAAAGTGCTGTTGTTGTTATTTTGGTCTTTTTTTACAAGTACAAGCATAGTAGTAAGAATAATTCATAAAATACTATTTTCACATATTTTTTTCTTTGTACGAATTTAAAAAGTCTTATCATAGAATGTTACATGTGTTAAAATCTCTTTTTTTTTGTAAGTAATCAGATGTTTAGTTATGTATAATGATTATAATTGCTACATATACCTTTAGTTTACTTTTAACGTTAGTAAATGAAGTTATTACATATTTCTCTTGGTTTTTTGTTTTATTTATAACTTTTAATATTTTTCATTTATGAACAAAGTCTTGTAATGCATCCTGCCAACCATTTAATTTATATATTATAAATGATAATTTCTTACCTCTCTCATTTGGTTGCTATTTAGTTTTTGTTTAAAAAACTTACGATTGTTTCGGTGGTATCACCTTCTTTAGAGTTTTGAAAAAAATTATTTTTAAATACTTTCAATATTTTTCATTTATGAACAAATTCTTGTAATGCATCCTGCCAACCATTTAATTTATATATTATAAATGATAATTTCTTACCTCTCTCATTTGGTTGCTAATGAAAAAACAATATATTTTTTTAATTACTCTAAAGAAGGTGGTATCACCGAAACAATCGTAAGTTTTTTGAACAAAAACTAAAATAGCAACAAAAAAAAGAAAAAATTATCATTTATGAGGTGTGGAAATTAAGTTCTGGGAAATAAAGTAACTTGGGAATTGGCAACACTGTGTCATTTGTAAACATATGACCGGAAATAGAGGATCTTCCTTTTGTTGCAGTCAAGGTTTGAAGTTGATAGCACATTTGGTTTGTGTTTAAACTGTTTGTGTTACTTTTCGAAAGTAACTTTTAGTGGGGGTCATGAATGTGTGACTCACATTTCAAGTGAGGCTAGCATGGATTTGTTGTCCCGAATTCAGAGCAACGGCAGAGATTGGATGAGTCGGGTAGTCTCTGTAGATGAGACCTGGATATTTTATTAGTTTGATCCAGAGACCTGTAAACAGTCGGCAGAGTGTGGAAGAGTGGCCAACGAAAGCGAGGATATACAAGTTGCGACTGAAGGCAATGTTGATAGTTTTTTCAATATCTGCTGCATCATTCATCGTGAATATGTTCCTGCCGATCAGACAGTTCTATCTTCGCATCCTGGAGTGGCTGTGAGCATGCATTTTAGAACATGTGCGGCCCGAACTCGCACATACTCTTATAGGTTGAACTCGCGGGAAAGGCCGGATTTAGCACCAAGACAGTGTACCGGCCCATTTGCCATTCATTGAGCAAGAGCTTTTGGTAAAAAAAGGCATTTCAATGTTGCCCCACCCACCCTATAGTCCCGATATTGCCCTCTGTAAGTTCACACACCTCAATGGAACAGCTGAGATTAACAAACCTACACCCTTAAGGCAAATGACAGTCTAGCTCAAAACATTAGGTTTTTTACTGTTTTATTCATTTGTTTAAATATAGTATGTTCCTGCTGATTCATCCAATTCAAGAAAAACTGTGGCAATACTTAGTCTTCAGTGAATGTTATTATTGAAAAATACATAACAAACATGTGACATTATTTTATTTGAACATAAAATATTTTTACAACTTGTATCAACCTAACCAAGAAAAAATATGATTACACTTGCTAGTAATTTATATGATATACAATTGAGACAACCATCTATACACTTTCACCATCAAAACTGGTAGACTTAGGAGGCTCTGGATAATGGGTAGCTCGCTCACCAGAATAGTATTGTCTGTGACGTTCCAATCTCATCATTTTTGAACGTTTCACCTGTAAAATAAATGAAGATTTAAGACATTACTGTAGCCAGTATTTTTTTTTAATTATTTAAAATCATATAAACTGCTTGGCCATTAGTGATTACGGTGGATTATGTAACATTAACTTGGGATCTGACACGTGAAAATTTCCAGACCCTAGCTGGGACCTCCCCGTGGCAGGCCAATGCACTTATTACTACGCTACGGAGGCGGCCATAGCCAGTATTTTACTGCAAGCTTAGGCAACTTCTGCCCTGTTGTAAAAATTCAAAGTTTAAGGATACCTCCCAAGCCAGTTCTCTCTTAAGGGGGTCTGCACAGGTAAAATAAAAAAAATATTAATTTTTCATTTTTTACTCAATATGTAGTTTGTAATTACCTTCTTCCCATCTCATCATTCAAGGCAAAATATTAGGAAAAAGATCGGTGGGCAGGAGAAGGATATCCTGGCTGTGTAATTTGACAAAGTGGTTCAGGTGTTCCTCAAACGAACTCTTTAAAGCAGCGGTCAACAAAATTCGTATCGCCATTATGATAGCCAACCTCCGTCATGGAGATGGCACGTGAAGAAGAAGAAGAATTCCCTTCTTAAAATGATACCTAATCTCATTTCTATACCAAGTAAAAATCTTTTTATGATATTGGTTTTCTGGGTATCTCTTCGTAAACATTTAATTGCTATATTAACCCTTTCCACTCGACATCGACTGTCTGATCTGATCCGACACGATAGTATTATCGTTCCACTCGTATGTCGAATTCCATCAGACTCAGTTTTCACAGCTGACTTTGTATGAAAACACGTGTTTAACAAAAATGCTGTAATGTGCTGGCCTCTACGGGATGTTATAAAAATTAATTCTTGTAGTTTTCGATAGTAGACTACTACCGATTATTGACATAAACGGAATTAATTGAATTGATGTCGCCATACCAAACTAGTAAACAAACTAACCTAATCATCAACGCATCGTTTAGTTTGCGGTATTTTGTATCGCTTTAAGATCGGTTAATGATTTTAGGTAGTTTTACATAACTAATTCATACAAAAATAATATTCAGATTATTTTGCGTGTTTTTATCAGGTTTTAGGTATCACTTTCTAGTTACATAGCTTATTTTATCTTGGTTTTTACAACAGCAGTGTATGTTTTGCAGGTTATGTTTTAAAAGTTAATAGGTCAGAAAAAGCATTTTTTATGTATCATTATTAACATTAAAGTAATAACAAACATATAAAGTATTGCATGCTCTTAAAACTAATAAGAACACATTATGAGTATGAATAATGCAATAGGGTATTAACAAATCATAAAATAAATACAAGTGGAGGGGAATCACAGTGCAAACATAATATGAGTGGAAAGGGTTAAATTATTGTAAACCAAAAGCGTTTATTGTAGTGAATTTATTAATTCAAGTTGTCAGCTGTTTCTTGTATCTTCTTTGCTTTGTTATTACATCCTAACCCAATGAACAGTTAGTTTAGTTTGATTAGTGGTGGTTCGTATTTTTAGAAAAGGCCTTTATAATTTTCAAATGCAATTTACCGAAAAATGTTTTTTTAAACTTATTGTACTTTTTTTCAGTTTCTGTTAAAGAAAAGAGTTTATTTGTGGAGAGTACTAGTGTAAGTGTGCACCATGCTTTCCAACAAATCTGACGTATAGGGACATTAACATTGGACAATGTACTGTCAACGATAATCTTATTACGAGGGTGTAATCTTACTTTTATTATTCCAGTTGTTAGGAAACAGAATAAAAACGAGAACAATAAAATTTTAATAGCTAATAATTTATTTATTAATAAAACACACAAATGTTATTGAATTTTGACAGCGCAATACTTACATAAGAAAAAATTTTGCTTGCATGTTGTCTGAACATTAGCTGAGCGTATTAAGTGGTCAGTTTATTTTCATTTTTGATATTACACTATACGAGAGGCTGTGAGTTCGAATCCCACACTATTTAAACATTTTTTAATTAAATTAAATTTGAAAAACTTTACTAGTTAGTTATATACTATTGAACTAAAAATTATCAATTAAAAAAAAACAAAAGTTTTAATATATTGAACTCATGTCCTCTCATACGGTAATTTCAAAAATAAAAATAAACTGACGCCTTTACACGCTCGACTAATGTCCAGACAACAATAGTCACGAATTTGTTTTCTTAAATAAGTACCTCGCTATATCAAAATTGAATTTCAGTTTTGCTTTTATTTATTTATAATTAAATTATTAGCTATTAAAATCTTTTGTGGCTACCTCCATAGCGTAGTGGTTAGCGCATTGGCCTGCCATGTGGAGGTCCCGGGTTCGATCCCGGCCAGGGTCTGGAAATTTTCACATATCAAATCCCACAGTTATTGTTACATAATCCACCGTAGTTGCTAATGACGAAGCAGTTGATGCGACTTCAAATAAATTTATTAAAAAACAAATAAAACTTTTGTATTCATTTTTATTCTGTTTTTTTAACGACTGGAGCAATAATAAGATTATACCCTTATAATAAGATAATTAATATTGACAGTATAATCGTCCAATGTTAATTTTCCTATAGGCTACCTCAGATTTGTTCAGAAGCATGATAGACAAAGTACTATGTATTGAATTTGTTACTTCAAAAAATACCTACATATTAATAAAATTAAATAAAAACCTCAATTTCTTCAACTAAAAAACTAAACCTAGTTTACAAGGGTCGAGTAGATAAGTAATTTAGTACTAGACTTGTTTGGACACGCTGTTTTAGTCGAGTAGTTTAGTTGTAGCAGAGTGCACAGTTTAGTATCTTACTTCCACCACTATGTACAACATAATTTACGAACAAGATCCCGCCTCTGTGAAGCTATGACAATGCACTAAATTGGCTATCTACGTTACATGTGCGAACAATTACTAAATTACTCTACCATAGCTACTTTACTAAAATACTCGACCCGTGTAACTAGACTAAATAGACGCTGAGAAAAAGGTACAAACGTTAACATTGTGCAAAATAGGAATACTGACTTCCCTTAATCCAACCATAACCGGCCCATAATGTAATGAACAACACAACTGGTTTCTAAGCTAAGGGTCCCAGGTTTGATTCCTGGTCAGGTTTTTCTCATCACTTATTTCGAGTCAGGACTTAAAATGGAGATTGAAAGCGATTCAAACTTTTTGACCAGTCATTTACAAGTGATGAGAGTTAGTGTTTAACGGGTATGACCTAGAAATCAAGCAAGCTTAATAACGTAGCAAGCGGAACACGACAGCAGTATGAGAACCACAGCACTACGATCAAACATTAACCTACAAAGTGACGCCATCTTGACAGTTTGTTGAAGGTCTCTACTAACCCCATGTAGTGGCAGAACTCTCTACTATGTCTACAAATGGCAGCATGTGCTCAGTCTCTTTTTGTCTCGTAACATGCACATTAAGGCTAATGCAGGCAGTGAAGGGTGATCAGTGTTGAAAAATGTCAATCTGATTAGGAATCGAACCAGAGACCCCCAACATAGAAACCACTTGTGCTGACTACTAGACCAATGGGTCGGTCACCTTAGGACATCACTACTAATAGAATGATGGACAGAATAAATGGTTGGTGGTAGAGTACTGAGCCGTTAGTTTAAGGTAAAGAAAGCTGGAGTTGTTCTTTGGTAAGGTGTTTTTATAATTATAAACTAATTTATTAACATTATCTTACAATATGTCTTTTTCATTCCTGTATTTTAAACAGTATTTGTCAATACTACATTTCCTTTTTACTTGTAACAACCACAACATTTTTTTGGTCACACTTACCTTCATGATGCTACAGTAAAGATCTAACCATTGATTAAGATGTGAAATGGCTTTGAAAAGTCAAAGAAAATGTATAATGATGAATGTTTACAACAAAACTAGCAACCTCCACTTTATGCATTTCACGGCAAACTAAACTTTAAAACATTTAGCTTCTCCCACAACCTTACACTTAACCCATACCAGCAATGCACAAATAAAATCAATTAGTACTGAAAACAGGAATTTTGTTGCCAGTATAATTCGTCAATGGAAGGGAGAAATACGAAAAAGAATAACAACAGACTCAGTGTTATATGGAAGAGGAGCTAAAATATATTTCTTAAAAAGATGATCGCTTTAATCTTTGGAAGGTTACATCTTTCTTTACAGGAATCAAATTTGACATTATGTTCTTATGGGTATCAGTCCCGTAAATAATTTTAAAAAATCTGGTGTGAAACACTCACATGACTTTCTCTTGTCAATATAGAATTAACAATATAATGTATGTTTAGTCATGAGTAAACAAAGTAAAATGAAAACCATAGGTTAATCATGAAAACATCAACCTTAGTAGAACTTAAAAATAAGGAAAATCAGTAATTGCCTAATAAGCCAGACTCTAGAAAAAAATGCTTATAATAAGAGTTGTAGGGTTTTTAATTTCCTATAAATTTTATTATACTTATTTCTCCAAGATACAGAAATCACTAATTGACGCTAAACTAAGCTCTGTTGAAGAAAATGCACGAAATAAAAGTTGTAGATTTTTTTATTTCCTATAACTATAAACATTTTTGTTGTAAAATGCAAAGAAAGGTCACAATATAAATAAAAGACAAATAAAGGCATAACTATCGAAATGAAATGTATCCTAGTTCAGGCGGCCTGAAAATGTGTACATCCGGTGAAAAATCCACACGAAAACAATACTTTCCTTCCCTATATATTCATACAGAATAGAAAGTAAAACGTTCAGAATAAAGGAAACTGTAATGGACGTTGTAATATTTTGGGGTGGTACTATACCATACCTGACAGGTTTTTTTTTTCTTCGCATGGAGGAGAGGAAACATCATGGCTCCGGACTGATTGCACAGCTCGGTGTGTGGGACTCCCCCGACTACCAACCATGGATACAGGACCCACCTTGAAGCATGATCACGGTGCCATGGTGTACCACTATCTCCTATTTGCGGCTTCTTGATGAGCGAACCCATCTCTCAACAGCCGGCCATGCAAGCTCCTACGGACCCACACAGCATGACTACCCTTCCACCACAATAATGTCCAGGAAAGACAAAAGTCTCCTCTTCATACGAAGTGGTTTCAGAGTGCCTCCAAATGCTGCATAAGCTACAGAGGGGACAAACATTTCTGAGCAGCAAGTTCCTGTTGTCTCGCGGGGGTATGGGCCATAGTATAGATACTCCTTTTACAGTCAACAGGAGCTACTTAAGGCTAACTCACACGGACTGACTATGTATTCAGACGTGATACCTGACTGCATAATACAATATATGGTATAATAAGGATAGATAAAAGAACTAGTACTTTCCAAATGATCTAACATCAAACAAGATAAATGATTTCATTTTACCAACCAAAAATATTTTCCAAAATTGAATAATTACATACTAATGCCATACAGCCTAGGTGTTACTCAGGAAGCTCTAGGCTTCTAAAAGTGAAGGAATTTTTTAAATAAAAAAAAGTTATTTCTGCATAATATTAATATCGATAATGGAAGAAAATCTAGAAAAACGTTTTGTTCAGAAACATAAATTTAAAAACAAATCATAGAATATAAAAATCACATCATCCACAGAATTAGAAACGCTTAACATACAGGCAGCACTCAATGGTAATGCTGAGCATTTATTTATGCAGATAATTACTTCCGCCAGGCTATATGAAGGCAAGGCCAGCAATCTATCCCCACTCCGCTATCAAGCTGAACTGTCTACATTTTGACAAATTATATAAATATCTGGTGGCTTTTCTCACTTAACATTTTTGATCTCCATGGTCTGTAAGATTTAATTTTTAAAATGTATCTTAAATTATTAATACATACAATCATAACACATGAGATCCTCACATGAGGAACACATGTGATCCTCACATGAGGAACACATGTGATCCTCACAGCCTACAAGGGAAAAAATTCTTGGAACAGGCCGCAAGTATCGCACATGATACTCACTTACAATAGTAATATTTTAACGTGTAAATATTTTTATAATAAAACTAAAGTTTTTGTAATAAAAAACGCATAACAGAAGTGAATTGGATACTAACCTTACTAATTTCAAGCACAATAAAATAACCTCACTGTCTGAAAATATACTGTTTTTAAAAAATAAACACGAATAAAAACAAATAAACCGTATTATAAATAACCTACAATATTATTACAAACATTAATTAATACATAAAATCACTAATAAACAAGAAAATATCATTACGAATAACAATAACATGAATAAACATCACTGGAAAACAGTCAGGTTGAATATCAGTCAGTCAGGTGTAACTTTAGGATGTGTAGTCCCTAATTCTGCCACACGGAGATGGCGCCTGCGCACAGATGTAAATTACACTATCCTTATATGCCTGCAAAAATTTCAAAGCATTCCCAGCCAGCCTACAAAAGTTCTGATAAAATAATCACAATAGTGTCTGAGGAACCAGCATGGATTCTCACGGCCTATATTGACGGAAAACGT
The DNA here is from genome assembly GCA_035578175.1 of Catonia carolina. Taxonomy (NCBI): domain Eukaryota; kingdom Metazoa; phylum Arthropoda; class Insecta; order Hemiptera; family Achilidae; genus Catonia; species Catonia carolina. The sequence continues at coordinate 338,246,645 of JAQMRL010000001.1, read as the reverse complement.
GAGGATCGCATGCAGATCTCACGGCACTCAACCTCTTAAACAGTAAAGTCAAGCCTCTAGTGGTTCAAACCAGCCTTTTGGCTGATGATCTAAACAACAACGCATTCTATGATCTATATTCACAAAAATATTTCATAAATATGAATGTAAAACCAACACTACAAGAACAACATTAAAATACCAACATAAAAATATACTACCACCAACACCAATATGGCTTCATAGCAGGGAAATCCTGCTGAAGAAGACTACTTGGTTCTTGCATATCAAGAATGCTTGTAACTAGAGTGACTGCCAGCCGAGCATAACAATCTGGGAATCTAAAGACAAACTAGAGTGAAATCGGACTCCACTTCATAATGTTTTAATATAAAAATCTGCACCAATGGGAAGAATTCTGCCCACACTTGCTTTAGTGCAAACTTCTTCTCTTTGGCCTTGACATCATATATCTCTGGCATTGTCACGAGTTTGCTCTTATTTGCAACGAGGGGTAAAGGGGAAAAGCATCAGTGTGCATGCACGACTGCTTTACTTTCAGTACGACAAACATAACTCGTATACTATACCTAGAGCATATACAGTAAATCGCGGAACCTTTTGTAGGTTAACTGTACGAATATAACTGTTTGTTACCGTAAATACAAATGTCGGTTTCTCGAAAACGTGGTCGAACTATTCGCAGTGCTGAACGCAATGTAACAAAATGTTGTAAAGTTGAAGCTAAACAAAAATTTCTAACCGCGCCTCTTAACAAAAGCTGTGAGCGAGTGGCTAACTACTGTGATCTTTCTCTTTGCACAATTCAAAAAAATAAAGAAGGAAACTAAGGACATGAAGAAGCTATTCTTCAACAGTTTTGTTGACACATGGTATAAAAAGGAAACGGTAAGGTAGATACTTGGGAGACTGATAATGAAAACACCGATGACAGCAATAGTAAAGAAGGCGATTCATTCGTAATTACAGTAAATTAAACATTTCTAGTCATGTAATTAAGTTATAGGCAATATTACAGGTCACATTTATTTCTTATAAGGTTTATGAAGAAAACATTTTCTCGGAATAGACCACAGCTTACAAAATTTATCTAGAAACTGCACGGTAGCGAAATGTACGAGTAGTGTCTCACTGTTGAGGTCCGCAGCACTGCAAATATTTCACTTCACTTCCCTTCCCCACAGACAATACATACGCAAAAGGCAATCTCGTGACTTCAGTATCTGTACTTTTCTATTACCTACACTGAACTATTTCTTCACTCGCTATTTTTTTCACAAGATAGAAATGATCCAGTACATAGAATGAATGTAAAGATAATAACAACATTTTTAACAGAATTACAAACTACGCCAGTATTCTTCAATGCGCCAGACAACATTCAAATGGATACAACCCAACATGGAGTTAAACTGTACCATGATGTTTCATATTCTACCACTTTGCTGATTAAATTAATTTCATCTCATTTATTATTGGGGACTTTTATTTTTTACGTGAATAGGACAGAAAACATTAAAATTGGCAGCTGTAAAATAGAAAAGTACCATAACATATTTAGAGTTATCTTCTTTTAAAAATTACAGGAATGAAGACAAAGATAATTAAGTTACACTTACTTGGTTACGATTTGTAAAGCATTCATGGTAGTCATTGAGCAAATCCTGACATTTCTGTTTACCTCTATGGACACCATAAGCCTCCAAGCAATTCATTGCTTGCATTTCCAGTTTGGCACAATGACCCCATTGCTGATGTGTTACTAAATGTGCCCCAAGATCCAAGAAAGGCAATCTTAGGAATGGGAGGAAATCTAAATCCATACTTCTGTAAGAATATAAAATAAATGAAAATATTTTTTAAATGCGTATTATTACAAAGTAACAGTTAGTTTTTAACACAGGTGTAAACAAACATCTGTCAAGATTATCATTGTTTAATAAAATTTGTTTTCTACTTTAGATACAAAATAATAATTTTACATAAATCAATCATGTTTCAGTCTTGACAATTCTGATTATAATATTAGGTAGGATTAGGACCAACAACAAAAGGTGTGTGTCAATATAAGATAACGATTCATCCTTGCCCAAAGATTTTTTTTAAATTCCTTGAAATTAATTTTTTAGGTTATTTTGTTCACAAAATCAGAAAGAATAATACATAACCATCAAATCAGGAATTTAGGGGAAAAGGTCGTCTACCCAACTTTCCACCGAACTGGTTGTATTAAAATGTTTTTGTCAACAATTGAAATCTCGCTAACGCAGTCATATTTGAATCTAAAACGATATTAGTTTTTACTTAGCGTTAAACACTTACCAGAATATAATATCAAAAAATTCTCACTAACAGACAACAATCATCAAAACTGAATATTAGTAACCAGATAACCTTCACACAACTTATATAACCAAGGCCTACGTTAAAATAATGACGTCAAATTTGAGGCCAACAATCGCTCCGGCAGATCCAGTACGGTAGCACGGTTTAGTCCATGTTTAATCGGTGTACGTAGCTGCTGTTAGATAAAAATTTAACGTTACATGATTAACATGATTATTTAGGCATTTGATGTATTTATAACTAAAATTACGAATTTATTCACTAACGATTTGCACATCCAAATCTCGATGTACGCATGTCACAATTAGTAATGTAGTACGGTGCATTTAATGTGGTCCGCAGGGTTTTCAATTATTGAAACCGTTGCAAAATCTCGATGTTCGAAGTTTATGCTGTGCCTTCTAACCCCGTAGGTTCAGATTGGCTTCAACGTGAATTCGTACAAAAATAGCCTGTTTTCAGTCGAAAGCTGGAGACGCCTACCAACGAATCAATAACTTACATCTTTCTGAATTATAAATGCAGCTGCTTTCTTTTATTTGGATGTGGTTGCACCAAGTTAGACATCTAGCCAAGTACATTCTTAGATATTTAACATCACTTCCTATGGAATATTCTTAGTGTTCAGCTAGACATGATGACTATACTCTATTCCATGAAACCGTGCAGCACATCAAAACGTAAACGTATTAAAATTGTGATTGAACTAAGCGCGACCCATTCGAGTTACAAAAAATGTTCTATGCTTATCAGGTGAAACTTGCTATATACTAATTGAAACATACCCTAAATACAAAATACGACAGTACCAGTAGAAAGAATTCATAGAGTAGGCTTATTATAAAACATCCGGTCTGTCGCCAGTTGTTTTGACTGAAGGCGTTGGTAGAGAGAAATATGATTACGCATCCTTTTTACTGACTTTCAACCCGTAGTCTGTTAGATATACTATAGTTACGTTTCTGGTAGTAAACGTTACAGGAGTAGACCAGTCCTCATTCCTTGATCTTCTACTTCAGCCACAGTTTCAGCTCACTTAGATATATCTGTAGTCTGGGTGTCACAACAGTTGGGCCTGCATCATAATGTGAAATTTCTGCCGTATCATAGGAAAAGGTGGCAATGATTACATTTTCAAGATCAGGCAAATCAGCTATGAATAGAACAAATAAAATCGATCCCGGAACACTTCATTGTGGAACACCAGCCTTGATCTCTTTCAAACCCGCTATGCAATTTCCAACTCAAACTTAAACTTACTCAAACACAACTCAAACTTAGGGTGTAGTTATTGTCTGTTGCTAAAACATAACATAATAATGTACTATCTGTCAATGTTATGTAAGCGTGGTTCGCGCAGAAATGAGAAGTGAGTGGGAGAACACTGCCGGCTGTAGAAGGGATGACATACGTTCGATGCATGCGTAGGTATGTGCGTGCGTGAAGTCTCATTCTACTGAAGCTGTCGCAGAGAACAGATCGTAGCTGGAACGGTTAACTATTTTGTCTTATTGTCTGTGGTCGGTGGACATTTGTGGAAAGCCCCCAAGGAAACGTCAACCCTTCCACCATGTTGGAGGTCGCTCTTTTAGGAAAAAGAGGCTCCCGTAGGCCTAGACCATATAAACCTACGGTACGGAGAAACCAGAAATTTCACTAAAATATTTATGATACAGTATTGGATACATCAATATATAATACATTATTTACAATATTAGTCATAATTATATTTGCAATGGCACAATGTCATCTGCATCAGACTGTTCACTGTCACTCTCATAACTTCCATCACTGCTACTGTCACTATCATTTGTAATTATTAGACTTTCTGTCTGCATGTCCATAGCTCTGTCTGTCTCGTAATATTCATTTTCTATTTTTAATACGTGATCGCAACATTTCTTCCAAAAATCCGTACCCAATTCGCTTATTTTCTGTTCAACCATTGCTTTCACGTTACGAATGTCATTTGTAACATTCTCAACAGCAATCTCATTTTTTATTTTCGCCCAAATTAATTCCATGGGATTTAAGTCGGGATGGTAAGGTGGCAGTCTTAGTATTTTATGACCTTCACGTTCCAATAAGCGATCAAAATAATACTCCTCGTGTCGTGATTTGTTCATTTTAACTAATTCGTATAGTTCACATTTTAGCATCGCTTCAGAACATGGAATGTTTCTTTCTGTTAGCCATGTCATCAATATTGACTTTCTGCTATTTGAATTTGGTGTAGCAGCCGCTAATTTATTGTGATACGGAGCGTTATCTACCACAAAAATTGAATTTTTTGGAAGATTTCTGAGTAGCTGGTTTTGAATCCATTTCTCATAATTTTCCGCATTCATGTCGTTGTGGTAGTCTCCTGTTTTTTGACCTGCTTTAAAGACTAAAAGAGAATTTTCCACACCTCCTGTTTCACTGCCAGCGAGGACTATGATTAGTCTTGATCCCTTTGAAATATTTTTTTTGTAGCCGTTAATTGATTCATCAGTCCATGCCAAATTCATGGTATGCGTTGAATGAATATACGACTCATCTGAAAATATGATTGGCCTATTTTCCGCCCTATACTGTCGAATTTTATTCAAATAGCATACTCTTTTAAAGCGTATATCATGTTTTTCGATCATGATCCTCCTCTTATTTTCCGTCTTTTTCCATTTAAATCCCATGGATCTTAAAATTTTTCGCAAAGTTTCATGAGTGAAATTAAATTCCAATTCGGGATATTCTAGTTTCAACACTTTTAACACACTCCTTAATGTTGGGAGTGTGTGATGAGTCTTATGAAAATTAAGAACTATTTTTCGTAGAGCACATTTTTGAAAATCATCTATATTTACTTTTTTAATTTTCCTAGGACGAATTTTACCTGGTGTACTGAATGTTTCGTTTTGTCCTAGACGTTTCTCCTCCGTCAATAACTTCCTTAATGAGTGGACAGATATTCCACAAAGGGTTGCCACACGATCTTGAATTGCTGAGCATGACATGTTAGGATTTTCAGAAGATATGTTTTTAAATACATTCACAATAACGCATTTGGTTTGACTTCTGAGCGCCACTCCTTTGCCAAACAAACGTGGTGTTTTCGGTTGAGGCATCCTTAGTATTGAAAAATACTGTTTTGGTTAGTATTGAAAAATACTGTTTTGGTTAGTATTGAAAAATACTGTTTTGGTTAGTATTGAAAAATACTGTTTTGGTTGATACACTACACTATTCACTGTAACACCTACTGCTACTAAAACGGTAACGGTACTGTTTCCAGTGTACAATGCGAATGCATTCCAGCGAGGCGGCTGTGAATTCCCCCTCTACTGCTGTACTACTCACACCATTATTTCTCCCTTCTTCGTAGAACTACCTCAACCAAATCCGTCTACTGCGCATACGCTTACATAACTTTGAAGAATAGTACAGGCTAACCAGTAACACAACTTTTAATTTATGTGGTAGACCAGACTCATGGCACGGACTGCATGACAGTTACAGTGTAGTCTACCACTCTAACCATAGGAACAACGCGGCCTTTTAAAATATTTCTATATCTATGAAAATTGTTACATAGTCTTCTATAGTAAAGTCATACAATTGTGAACTTCGATATCTACAATTACTTAAGAGCTCCTTGCCTTCCAGTGTTGCCACGTATAGCCTACTATTAAGTAAAAGTATTATAAGGTTACATCTCAAAATAGACAAACTTTATAATGAACTGAAAATCAAAACAAAGCTATAATACCAGGTGGCCTATAAGTCGGTTATTACTAGCAATCCTTAGACTTTGTTATGCCTAGCCTAGTCAGTTGTGAACTTCAGTAGGTACGCAATGTTTTGCGCTATCACCAACTAAATCTCAAAGAAAAGCATTTAAGGAGTATGGGACAGCAAGAACAAGCATACAAAGGATTTAGATAAAGCTTAAATTGAGACAATATAGCCATACTTTACTTCAAGGCTTAAATGGAGATTATCCGTTTATGCGTATGGATTCTGCGAGTTGTACATAATCAGACAAGCCGATCCCAAGTTGTAGCGTTGCAGACTGAGTTAATGGGCGTGAGTTTATGGGCAGGGATTTTCAGCGGTGGGCTAATCGGGTCTTATTTTTTCAGTCTTAATCTTCAGTTCGTAAATTACCTAGATAAGCTTCTAGAAATATAGGTAGTTATAACTGGAAAATATTCCACTTTTTAATATTTGCAGCCAGTTAAGTTAAAGTTGATATGGCAACAAAATGGAGCACCCCTCAGTAGGTACTGAGTTATTGTGAGAGACTTTCTGGATGAAAAATTTAATAAGTGGATTGGCAGACGGGGCACTATTGGATGGTCTCCACGATTGCTAGATATCATATACAATTTGTACATTGGTTTTTCAGTCAGAGGACTGAAAATTACAATAACCGTTGTTCGGGGTTTTACGGGTGCAGTTATTGTCAGACAGACGGCTGTTGTTGCCTTTCTACAGGGTGATTTGTAAAGTAATTTATGAAAGGAAATTTAGGTGTAATAAAAAATGTACCTATTTGTTAGTTACAAAAGACTTAATAAAAATCATTTCTTACATAATGTTAAAGAATATGCTCTAAATGCCCACCCCATGCGGTTATAAACGCTCGGACTCGTCAGCATAGTAACAGAAGCCTTTTTAACAGTTGCATCGGGTGCATCGTGATTAGGTCTGTAACTTAAGTGTAAGGATTGTTTTTGAAGCCCTCGGACTTAGTCCCCCCAAAAAGTAGTCAGATGTGAGGTCTGGGGACCTTGGAGGCCGTAAGCCCTTACTTATTACTCGACCACCAAAGAAAATTCATGGTTTCTCGAGACGTGTGGCATGTAGAGCCGTCCTGCTGAAACCAGCAATACCATTCTTGAGGTTCCAGGAGGGACACAAATTGGCGCACAATATTCCTGTATAATTTTATTGTATGTTCGAAGAATATTGGTTCGACTAAGATGACGAGATATCGCACACCACACACCAATGTTTGCAAGATGCAAAGATTTTTCTTGTACAGAGTTAGAATTTTCAGCCGCCCAAATTAAAGTGTTTTGGCCGCTCACGTAACCTTCGAGATGGATCCAAGGTTTTCACTAAAGAACACCGTTTAAAACTTAGATTCCATCATCATTTACGAGACAAATCATCGGCAATATTGCAATTGCTTGTTTAAATCATAAGGCTGAATCTCTTGGATTAATCGTACGCGATACGAATAAAATTCAATTTTTTAGCAGCTTTCTGAACATTTGAATATCAAACCACCTGGGGAGGAAAGTTTTCGTGGAGAATTGAGCAATCTTGTTTTCACATTCTCTAAAACGTCATTTATCAAGAGTTGGTCGACCACTACGTTTTCTGTTGCAAACACTACCTGCCTCTCGAAATCTATTTGTTTGCCTAGAAATTGACATTTTATTTTGGTGGAGGAACACCAACAAATTTAATATGAAATGATTCTTTTACACTTGCGTACAATTTCGTAGCAAAATATTGTTCAAGAATGAAAACCCGTTGTTCAAGGGTATGACATTCTGTTCGTAACACAACCGGAAACTGCACAAAATCAAGGAGAGTGTACTACTCACACCGCAGTATCTATACCAACTTCGTGTCACAAAACAAAATTTCCCTTTCTTAGAAAATAATTATTAGCCTACCAGACATTAAAAATTGGGTAACAGAACTAAAAAATCACTCTGTACAATAGTTAGGAATCCATTTATTTTTTGTATTCCTTTATGTTGTTTTTTTTTTGTTCTTCATTACTTGGATTTCTCTAGCATCGGGTGGAAGATGTTATTGTATTCCTTTAGGTAGGTTCTAATGTGTTTATTGACTTTTGTAGATTCTTTTTGTTTGTTCATATATAAACCGCCTGGCTCTTTAGTCAGTGACTGTTTGGACGTAAAGTTAATGTGATTGATTAGAGTGTGAATTATTGAAACCAATTTTGTACTTAACATGGTGCTAATGTAGCAGATGATCATGCACTATAGCAGTTAAGGTTTAATTATTTGGTTTTATAAGTAGCCTACTATTTAATTTGTTAGGTATTTTATTTGTAAATGGCCATATTCTCTTTTCAGTTAAGTTTAAAATAACATTCTGTAATACATTTAGTCTACTATTTAGTTAAGTAGTTCCAGTTGTAATAATTTGTTGTATAATTAATTTGTTATTTAAAACTTAACAAAGTTTTAAATGAAGTTACATTATGAATAAACAACCAGATCCCAAAAGAACCTGAAATACTTGTTACAATATAGCCTACAATGAAATAAAAAGAACAAATATAAAATTGTAAATGTAAATGTATTTTTGTAAATTGTAAACGAATGTGATAATTAAGATTTGCGTTATAAAAAAATGTTTTGACGTTTAGTTCTACAGAAATATTGACGTGGACAATTACTAAAATTTTATATTTTCAAAAACAAACTAAGATAATCCAAAAAAAATTTGACAAATTAACAAGAATCTTTGATATCAGGTGTTGCCATACGACGTAAAAATTCAACTATGGTACGCACAGGTCTTCCAGTCATCAATTTCTTTTTAAGGTATGGGTATGTTCCAGTACTTACACGCCCAGTACCAGATATATCAAAATGAATAAAATCAGTTTTCGGTGCAAATTCCTGGAAAATAATTTCTTATTATAAATTTGACATAGGTATAATGAGAAGTAAACTACAAATAGCTCAACAATTTCTCTGTTTAGCAAAATTTTACCCCTGTGCTGAGCTGCTGAGAACAGTCATAAAAGTAGCAACATGTGGGTTAGTGAACACTGTGCAAAGAAACGACCTGCACACAACTTTTGCGTCTTCAGCAGCGTTAAGGAGTTTACCTTGTAAAACAAAATAAAAATTTGTTTTTTGTTTAAGTATAATGTAGACCGAATTGTTCTCATTGTTATAGAGTAAATATTTTTAGTAATTTTTTTTTTTTAGTAATATGTTTAGTAATTGATGTGGTTGTTGAATACTGTTTTAGCACAGTCTTATTATAAACAATCACTAAGCGTACTGGTAGCAAAAAATTCAAATGGCACACCATCGCTCCAAGGAGCCAGTAAGCTCTGTTATAAGAATTTGTACATCAAGAGTTATAAATTGTTTTTTAAATGAAGTTACTTAAAACTTCATAGAGGTATTTAAAAGTTTTAGAGGAATTATTTTCTTTTTAATATCTTAACTACTAAAGAGTAGAAATTTTTTTTTTGTGAATGATCGGCCAGTGTTGTGCCAATAACAGGCAGGTGGAGTGTTAAATGATTTGGAGGATCTGTTAGTTCCAAGGCTGCAAAAAATAGTTCTGTTTCTTATCACACAGTCAGCCGACTATATGACTGAAGCATTTAAGAACAGAAAAGGTAGATGTGTAAAAAATACACTAGATAAGAGTTGTTAGAATAATGAATTTCATTATACAGCCAGACCTTGTGGTAAATGAAGTGAAGGTGTCATTTGCAGGGTGGAAAGTAGATGCTTTTCAGAGGGCCTGGCATGCTGATAAGCTTACTTTTCCACTCAGTGAGGAAGGAGTTGGTAAACCACCTTGTTTTACATAGTAAAGGCTGTAAAGGTTCAAGCCAGCCTTTCGGCTGATGACCTAAACAGTAAAAAAACAGGCCAGTGTTACTCCTCAATTTGCCTATAGGTGCTAGCGTATAGGCCTATAAGGTCCTAGCATACTTACGAGGTCTGTCCAATAAATACGCGAACTTGTCCAAGCTAGCGCCCATGACGCGGACTATAGTCCCACCCACTAGCGGCATTAGTTGCCTGATTCCCAATGAGCCGTCAGTGCTTGGCGGATCGTCAAACTGTGCCTATAGTGCTAGTTATGTTTGTTTCTGTTGTCCTTGTTTTTACTGTTTGTCGAAAATGGAAACTGACGAAATCACGGAGCAACGAATCAATATCAAGTTTTTGGTGAAGTGCAGGAAAAGTTATAAAAAAATTACTGAAATGTTGACAGCTGTTTACAGTGATAATGCTCTGAAGAAAACATCAGTTTTCACGTGGATTAAGGGTTTTAAAGATGATCAACAAGACACCACGGATGATGCAAGGCCGGGATGACCTTCAACCACCTGTGTTGGACGACAACATTGATCATATGCGGTCCCTTGTCCTTACTGATCGTCGAAAAACTGTCCGAATGATAGCTGATGAACTGAATCTAGGAAAATCAACAGTCCACACTATTTTAACTGAATATTTGTCAAGGTGATGAATGGATCCTTCACAATGACAATGCACCTGCACATTCAGCATTGATTGTTCGCCAGTTTCTGGCAAAAAATTCAATCACCATCCTTGATCATCCTTCTTATTTGCCAGATATCACCCCCTGCGACTTTTTCCTATTCCCAAAATGCAAAAATGTGATGAGGGGACATCACTGGGAAGATTTGGACACAATAAAGCAAGGAACGACGAGAACACTAAAAAGCCTAACTGCTGAGGACTTCCAAGGGTGCTTTAAAGTGAAAAGAAAATGGAATAAGTGCATAGCAACAAATGGAGAGCACTTTGAAGGGGACAAAATTGATGTAGACTAAATTTTGCAAAATAAAGTTTTTTATGGGCTCAGTTCGCGTATTTATTGGACAGACCTCGTATAAGCATACTTTTCCAGTCAGTGAGGAAGGAAAAGGTAAAACTAGCCTTTAGAACTAAAGGTTCAAACTAGCCTTTTGGCTGATGACCTAAACAGTAAACAGGCTAGTGTTAATCCTCAATACGCCTATGGTGCTGAACAGGTTTACAGTACTATAATATGTTTGTATTTTATACGAACCAGTTGAAACAACTGTACAAGCGCAGGTAGCGCTGTTCCTTCTTATACCTAGGATGACTCGGGTCTCAGAATGTCTCACTTCACTCCAATTACTTAAATAATTACTTTTGACTTTTAATGATTAATGGTAATGGAGAGAATGAATGATGAAAAACTGCCAGATCTGACAGGATGAAGTAAGATGCAGATTCTGAGTTTTGTTCAATTATTACAGTATGAATGGTTATATTCTCTGAAATAACTCATTAAGTAGTTAAAACTTACTCTGAAAAATGCAGCAGCTGTGCAAGGATCTCCTCCTTTGCCCTTTCCTACAGTCATTATATCAACGCCTGGCTCACCTATTACAACAGAATACAAATTTAAGAAACATATTCGTAGTGCATGACTTTTTAATTACCTATTATTATTATTATTATCCCTCCAATGGAGGGATGTAAGTGTTTTCTTGGCATATAAATGATATCATAAGTTGCTTGTTTGGTATTATAGTAACAGCAACAAAAATTGGCCTTTGGTAATAATTAACCCACTGGGTTGGTTTAGCGGTAAGAGTTGTTTGCCAATGGCAGCTGATTTTTGGAGATTAAGGTTCTGTTATTCAAATCCTAGTAAAGGTAGTTCCTTTTATATGAACTTGAATAATAGACTGTGGTTACCAGTGTACTTTAATGGTTGGAGTTATATTAAACATAATCTCTCAGGAATGGTTGGCCTGAGTCTGTACAATACGACACCTAATTTACAACGTCATACATATCATCTTCATCTCATTGGGTCATGGAATTGCTTACTGTTCATAATTGAACACATTAAAATGTGAACAAATTACAATGTAAACAGATTAGGATTTAAAAATATGATAATAGTTAATTATATTCTGATATTCATAATAAATTTTAATTAGTTTCAATAATTTGTGAAAGTTATGACGATATTAAAGTTGATATATAATCCTTTTCCTGTTAATTCAAGTGCAGTACATTAAAGTTCTAAGACTTTCCTGCTGCACTTTCATCAAAGAACAACTAATAGAGTAGGTCATCTGCTTACCTGCGTAGAATAGGTATTTCTTCATGGTGGAAAGGAAAGCTATAAAGAAAGAGGAGGTCATAAAAATTATTGTACTGTTATTTTTAGCACCAGGCCAGACACTGCAACCGGAACAAGTCTTCATTCCTTAGAATCCTTTCTACATAGCTCTCATAAAACCATTCCTCCACTCCATTTTGGGTTGTCCTCACTTCTAACTGAATCCCACAACCAAATTTTCTGCAGCTACCTGTCTCCTCCATTTTCACATATGAAATTGTACCAAATAAGTTATTCAATTTTATCTTCGATTTTCTTAGATTTTGTCTTAAATTCTTAGGTTAGAAAGTGCTCGTAAGAAATTAAAGAAAAATAAAAGGAAAGCAGAGAAAAAAGGTGAATATTAAAAGTTTTTTAAAAACTCATATTAATACAATTTTTTGTATGTTTCAGTTTCTACTTTAAATTTTGGAAAAAATTATAATAATTATATTGTCTTACCTTGAACCTTCTTCAAATAATATCTCCAGAGAGGAAATCTCCACAACCTGTCACCAGTTTCAGCTCCTGCCTTTTCTAAGTCTTTCCATATTAAATCAGATGGTGTAAATACAGCTGATGGTCCTGCAGCTAAAGCAATTCTCATGCTCTCTGAAATAAAATGGTTTAATACAAACAATTAATTTATTTTGCATTTAGATATTTTAATTCCATATTCTCGGAGTCTCATCTCAAGAGTTATGAAAATGTACGACCGATTATATAAGTTTGTTATTCAGTGACCCTTTTAGATAAATAATAAAGATTTCATCACGGGAATATGAATAATGCAAGACTTCTTAAGTATGAGATTAGAATACTGTAACAAAATAAAATTTTAGTGTTCAGGTGTTACAAAATATTGCTTTAGAACCAGTGTTGTAAATTCACAAGCTCATTTTTGTTGGACGGTAATGAGGTTAATTTAAATTAAGAACCTGCAGAATAAAAAAAAGAGCAATGAAAGAGTGATGTTTTACAGCACAAGCGGTTTGTAGAGTTTGCTTACTGTGGTGAAAAACAAAAAGAATCATCTTTGACGCACAAAAACTTCTTAGTTTGAAAAGTTTCTGATGCATGGATACTTCTATATAAATTCATTTTGTTGAAACTTTAAGGGGAGATTATGCTTTATAACCCAACAATGTTAAATTAGCTATTTTTAGGTAAATTTTTCATAGGATTAGTAAGATAGGAAAATGAAATGTTACGCACTTATAGTTGTTGTTTCATTGCCATAGAGTAGGGTCGGTACTGTTATTTTATAAAATCTCAATCGTGTTTTTGCTGGTGTTTTTTTAAGGTTCTGTGGATAGATTTGCATATGTGCTGAAATCGGTGCATCTTATTGCAAGCATCTTATCCTGTTGGTATGTAATGTTGCAACCTATATACTGAAAAGTGGGATATCTGTTACAAATTATTATTCTCTAACAATTTTTCTTCGGACTGGCTCCTTCCCCCTGAAATCCCCTGGGGGAGGGGAAGCAATGTTCAAGTGCTAAAATACTAAAATAAAAAGACAGTTAGGAAAAGACTAGGTAAGTCTAATAGTTTAATTTATGAAAATTTTTGAAATTTTTGAATTGTTGATAGAATTTAAAATAAAATTAGTTCTGTCAATTTTCCTTGTCACACTTAAAACTATTGTTCAATACCATTTGTTACGTGTCACTTATTGGCAAGTTTGATAATTTAAAGCTAGTGTTAGTACAGTGATATCAAGTGTCAATTTTATTACCATCAAGTGTAGCAATATTAATTGTGAGACACGGCTTGTAGCGCTCTGCATAGTTTAATGCGTCTATCAAAAATATACGACCATCATGGAAAGTGTTATCAACTCGGACTGTTTTTCCCGTTAATGATGTTAGGACTAGACCAGGCATTGCTGCATTTCCTCCAGGCATGTTTTCACAGAGGGGAATAATTGCTGTAAAATAATTAAATTGAGAATTGTTATTTTCTATAAACTTAATGGACAAATAATTATAATATTAAAAACTTATTCAGATTATTTTCGGATCATCAGAAAGTTCTTTTGCTCCACGGTTCAAAAAATGATATAACCACAAACAGATATCCAAAGTGTCAAATTAATTAATTTAATTTTTTGTGTCACTGGGTATTTTGCAGCTAACACAATTAGGATTTTGATATCAGTTTTTAAATAAAAAATTGTGTTTTGACTGCTGTAGCCTCAACATTAAGAATACTTTTTGCTTCTGAAAAAATTTAGTGATTGTCAAATATCTTTAATTTGGTACATTCAGATCGGTACTTGAGTCACAAGAACACCTTTTGTGCATGGACAGGCTGTGATGAAGGGAAGAGAAAATCTGACAGTGCTGCCAACCTCTACAGTGAGACACTACATTTCATTACCATGCATTTACATACATTTTGTAAAAGCTGTGGTTTATTGCTGAGAAAATGTTTTATTTGTAAACCTTATAAGAAAAAATCTGCCCTGTAATATTCTCTATAGCTTAATTATTACATGACTAGAAATGTTTGATTTACTGTAATTACCAGCTACCTTATTGAAACAAAATCTTCTAGGAATGAATCATCTTCTTTGCTATCGCTATCCCAGTTGTCTTAACTATCAGTCTCAATAGTATCTACTGAACAGTTTGCTTTTTATACCAGGTGTCAACAAAACTGTTGAAGAGGAATAGCTTCAAGTTTTTAATTTCATTCTTTATATTTCAAATTGTGGAGAGAGAAACATCACATTAGTTAGCTGCTTGCTCATGGCTTTTGTTAAGCGACATGGAAAGGCCCCTTTTTTAGCTTCTAACTTCACAACATTTTATTACACTGCATATTAGATTTCATTCAGCACTGAATAGTCTGACCATGTTTTTAAGAAACCAATATTTCTGTTTATGGTAACAAACAGTTAACCTACAAAAGGTTCTGCGATAAACTGTATGTGCTCTGGGTATAGTGAACATTGTTGTGTTGGCTGAACTGAAAGCAAAGCAGTCGCACAAGAGCACTGACGCTTTCCCCTTTTACCCCTTTGTTCAAACCAAAGGCAAACTTGTGACTAACTATAAGTTCTTATGTAGGTCATGTTATTTTTGGATAAGAGGATTTAGACGAAGCATTATGAAAGTTGTTTAAACTATAGGGTGATTCAAAAAGAGCGCCGGTTTTGATGTATCAAATTAAGAGATTTATTTTATTGAAAAACTGAAAATAAATACATCAACAAGTTCATCTTACCTTCCGATTTTATGTATGAAAAATGATGTCATGCATGTGTCCTCCTCTACTGCGCTGGCACGCATCAACTCTGTCCATGAAATTGGATATTACTGCACGACAAGTTTCGACTATGTGGGACAAGTTTCCGTATGTGGGGTTTTCTAAACCCCACATACGGCAGTTCTGTTTATTAACAAAACCGTTTAAGTGGAAGTACGCCTCATCACTGAAAATGATTTTGTTTGCGAAGGTGTCATCATTCTGCCGTTTTCTCAATACCCAGTCAACAAACTGTGGTCTCTTCTGGTGGTCTGCCACTTTCAAATGTTGCGTCAACTGAATTTTATACGGGTGATATTGGAGATTGTACCGAAGAACTCTCCGTACAGAAGAACATCTTAAACCCAATTGTTGAGAACGGCGACGTATTGATTTTGCTGGGCTAACAGCCACACTGTCACGAACCAACGCAACGTTCTGCTCAGTTCGGCCAGAACGACGACGTCCAGAACTTTTAAGGTCGACTGTTGAACCCGTCTCAAAAAACTTTTTCATGAGCCTGCGCTGTTGATTCATTCGGTGCTTCATACGTCCTAGAGTACCGCAAAGTCGCCTGACAGTAGCCGCATAACTCACTCCACTCTGGTAAAATGTTTTGACGATTAACACTCGTTGCGCAATAGTAAACTTCTCCATGGTTAGACAGAGACTGCGAGAGTATTACACTGCGAACAAGGGAAACTACAACTGAATCGTCAATCGGAATGTTCTCCGAAATAGAAATGAGGTCAAACAATGTTGCCAACCGATAAACAAAAATTTACCAGCCGTTTAAAAACCGGCGCTCTTTTTGAATCACCCTATACAACAGGATGCTAATTTTCCTTATGTGGACCATTGTTTAAGGTTCAAGGAGAAACGTTAGCCATTAAGTTTGGCTACACTGATTTTGTTTGTTCTAATGTATGGGTTAATAGTTCAAAAGTAGGCACGGTATTATTACATTTTGGGAAAAATAAATGGGTTAGCAACTTTATTATACCATACGTTATAATACTGTACTGCAGTTTGTACTGTAATTATGTTTTAAATAAGTAACTTTTTAAAAAATTATTTTGTCTATAGTACTATACAAATTTTTTATATTTTTTGAAACCCCGGTTTTACGAGCGTCCGGATTTATTGAGAATTTCAGTAGAAACATGGGCAGGTGTAAGGAAGGCAGAGTATTTCTGTTGCCTACATTGAAGAGAAGTATGCTAAGAAATACAAGAAGAGACAGAATGAATTAGGGATCGATTTGGGATGGAAAGTCTGATAAAGAGAGCTATAATGGATTGTTCACATCACTAGGGTCTAGGAGGGTAAACTGCCTAAGAGGATGCTATACTTGGAAGACAGAGAGAAAATCCTAGAGGCAGACCAAGAGTAAAGTGGATATTCATTTACGGCTTAATTGGAAAAAGATATGATGCCAAGAGAGATGGCTTGGGAAGGAAGGAGGCAGAGTTGTGTTGGGCCCAAGGAAATGGAAGAGGATTGAAGAGGATGATGATTATACCTATGTAAATATTATAACCAACAAATTTTACTTTTATGGCAGATAAAATTTGTGAGGAATTTTTTTTCGTAGTAGAAATCTTAATTTTTCTACTAATTACAACCTTTTTAAATTTTAATATTTGAGGTTATAATACAGTAACTACCATTAAAGAAAAAGGAATAAGTTGCAATCTGATGCATCGTTTTATAATATTTGGATACAGATTTATTTGCCAGCATGTTATGTGGGTGTTTTTACTTACCATTACAATTAATAGGTACTTTTAATGTGCACAAAGCTTTGAAAACACCAACAACTACGGCAGCTCCAGCCATATCAGCACTGTATTCCATCATTTGAGCACATGATCTGTTAAGACACAGACCTCCACTGTCAAATGTTACTCCCTTTCCTGCATTAAAAATAATTTATATATGTATTAGAAAAAATTATTATAAGTTAATTAATTTTCAAAAATTTTAAATTTAAAATGTTTTAAATTGATTGCATTACAAATTGAATTCATGAAACTAACTCACTAGCTTTCTTATATTGAAATGAACAGTAAAAATGTAGTAATTTCAAAATATTTTTACCATGCTGTATAATTTCTTGATCCATTAATGCCAACTTTGGGACTACTTTGGCTCTATCATATTATATTACCATTTAAATCATATAATTTTGTAACAGAGTGTTAGGTCTTATTTGGAGTAACTATGTAAAAATTAAGTAATAATAAATGGAAAATGAATTTCACAGATTATTAAAAAAACTTGTAGAAAAGTCAAATTAACCAAAACACAAAAGTCCGTTTCATGAGACAGTCTCATGGCCGGTGGCAATTTTAAAAAGGCTTACCTTTGACTTATGGCAAAAAATCATTGAGTGATTTCTGTATCTATTCTTTAAAAGGAATCTAAAGACACTATTTTTGTTTCCAAATTTAGACTGACTTCCAGTTTTGGGCCACTTCCGGCCAAAACTCTTTTAAAGGGAAAAAATCATAGGAATCTTTTTTTGAGAAAATCATAAAAAAGTTTAAAGTGTACGAATAAACTATTACTTCCAGTTGACTGATTTTGATGAAAATATTCAAGTTTGGCTTCCTTATGATGAATAACTTTCACAAAGTTTGAAGGTTTAACTTTGTATGATATTACTTACTAAAAATATTTTGTTCACATGGATGTGGATAACTAACACTTACATGGATGTGCGCACATGCACAGACCAATTGCTAAAAACGTCTTATTTGGGTTTTTATCTTATCAGGGAGTCTGATAAGGTGTGTAGTCCCGGCGAAAACTTGATTTTAAAAAATCAACAAGAAAATAATAGTTTCTTCCCTATATATTCATGTAGGGCAAGATAAAGTAAATATAAATTACCCTAGAAGTTAGGATACAAGGTAGTGGGAAGTTTAAAACTGAATAATTCAAATACAGTCTTAATTTAAATTATTCTTTACTTAGCATCTTGATTTCAAACTCTCCACTATGTCTCCATCCTCCAGTTAATAACGCTTTTCTCTTTGGATTCTAATGACCTGCATTATTTAAAAAAATATAAATAATATGAGATAGGAACAGTAATTAATAAATAAAAAGTTTTTACTCACCAACCATAAGAATGGGTTTATCATCTGGACTTCCACCACAATACGCAAGCTCAAGCATGATAGGTGGTTCACAAGAACCATGAGCCATTTTAAGGAATGCATACATTTTGTGATCTGCTATCCAGTCAGCATCTCGAGCTTCAACTTGTATCCCACAAGGACACAGTTTGTCAATTGCACACTAATGAAAATGTATAAATATTATTAATTACTTTTTTGAAAGAAAGATTCTGAGTCCTTAATAAAATTTGACACCATTGTTTAGGTGAAATTCACTGATTTATGGTGAATTAAAAATAATACGGGAGAACTTTATTGGAAAAACTTTTAAAACATTTTTTGGCAAATTACCATAGGAATTTGAATGTCAGCCAAGATATCCACAATGACAAAATTCTGACACTGTGTCAATCCTTAACATAGGAAGCATTAAAAACATTATTTTAGTATGAAAATTTCACATTTTAATGAATATAAACAAACTAACGTGCACTTCAATACAATACTGTCCTCAAGGGCAACAGAAGGATAGGGGGATGAAGAGAAAGTTGAAAAAGCTGACCTGCCAGCCGTATCGCCACTTACATCACATCATGTCGCCTTGCCACAAGTCATGTCGAAGTGTGCAGAGTGTCAAAGAATCGAGTGTCGAAGAATTGAAGGTTTACTAAAAATACTTAAATTTTTGAACCTGTTCAAATAGATTGATCTTCAATAATTAGATGCCATTGAGTGTGAGGAACCTTACATCCACCATTAACTTAGGTTCAACGCTTCAAAAAATAGATAGATCAGTGTGTGTTAAGGATAATCATGAACAGAAAAAAATATGAATGAGGAAGTCAGATTAGATATAGAGCCAGAATTGATTAAGACAATAAAGAAACAAAAACTGAAATATTTTAGACATGTTATGCACAGAGTAAGATATCTGCTGCAATTGATTATATAAGGAATAATAGCAGAGAGAAGCACTAGAAGATGAAGAACATCTTTGTTAAACCACAGAGACTGGTATAATTGTTTCTCTTTGGAACTATTTTGGGCAGCAATGTCCAAGAGTACGAATACATGTTATGATCACCAACCTCCTTTAGGTGAAGGCCCTACAAAGAAGAAGAATTACATTTACAGAACCAATTAGGGAAAATAGCTGATAATAATTTAAAAGTTAGATTTCCAGAAGTTTTCTAAAAACAAACTACTTTGTTTTATAATATTAAAATACATTCAAACATTTCATTCTAATTTACCTGTGCAAAATGAGTTGGTGTCATTATATTTGATGGACACTGTTCTAACATTCTAGCTAAATTTTGTGCTTTAGCTTTTGCTGATCCAACTTCCCAGCTATCCCTGAAAACAACAAATTATTATATCAGAACAAAATTAAAAATGAGTTTTATTTTAATATTTTGAATGTAACTGTTGATCCTATTGAAAATTCAGCATATCTCTGCATTGCTGTTCATTATATTCATGTTTTTCAGACTTTCATTATAGGACAAAATACTCTTGAGATTATCATGCTCAAAGGAATGTTATAATTTCTGCCAAATTTTCTCCTGCCCATTGGGATCATTGTCCTCTCTCACCACTAAGCATGAGGTACTTATTGACAAATATTGGCAATCAAAATCACCATCGCACAGAATCCTTATTTACATTAGGGCATTTTATACGTACACTCAGTCCTGTAGCAGTAACCCACCACACCTCAGGTTTTACAGTTGCTTGTCCATAGCTGCTGATTCAGATTACCATTTATTCACAGCAAGCCATTTAATGGCTTTTCCCCTAACTGCACCCTGTCGCTTCCACTAAATCTCAATGGCGGATCCAGGAGCTTTTGTGAGAAGGGCTATCCAAGTGGGATATGGAATACCTTTCAACCATGAGGGATGACCCAATAACAGTGTGTGTAAAGCTGAAAACTCGATTTTAGGTCTAACAAATCTATAAATAAGGACAAGCTGAAAGCTACTTTCTATTCTTTAGAACATTTACTGATTCTTAGAACTTTCCAAATAACTTTTTCTTAGAAGATTTGAAAAATTAGCATGAAACAAAACTTTCCTTCCTTATATATTCATATAGGGCAAGAGAAGTAAAAACCATGATTATATTTTTATGCTTTAATGCACCAATAAACTACTTCCGGTTGACAAATTTTATTGAAAACTTATTTTGTCGGGTTCCTCAGTGGTACCTAATTTAAATTCAATGATTCAACTTCGTACAGTATTCTGTTCTTGTGAACATCTTTAGAACACTAACAGTAAGACTGAGTGAGAATAATGCCATCAATCACACAAAAAAAAATTATAAAATACAAAAATTATTAATATTTTTAACAGTAGTCAAATTATAATTTATAATAATACAAAAGTGTGGTAAATAATCAAAAATGTGCCAAACTAGATAGACAAGTGGATAAAAAGAAAGTGGTTAAAAAGAGTCGTGAAACACCATTCTGTGGTTTTAGTATTGGAAAAACTAGAGTGTGAAACTCTCATCACTTTCTCTTACTAATGTAAAATGAAAAATATGACCACAATCATATCAATCATTAGTGAATCATGAGTACACAATGTAATAAAAAACCTGATTTTAATCATAAGTGAATGACGTTAAATGAATGTGAACCTCTGACTTAAAAATATGGAAAATCACTAATTGATGCTAAAAATGGCTCTGCAGAGAAAAATGTTTGAAATAAAATTTTAAATTTTATTCTCTAACTTTAATTTAATAATTTTTTGTCGTTAATGCATACTAAGGTCGCAATTGTTAAAAATCCCATTTTTTACCATAATTTTATGAGCAAAATATAGAAAGTCACTAATTGATGCTAAACTAAATGTTGTAGAAAACGTGTAGCCTGAATTAGGCTAAATGTTCTAGGTTTTTAATTTCCTACAACTTAAATACACTTTTGCCCTAGAATGCATAATTATTAAGGTCGTAATATTTAAAAACCCATTTTATACCACGATAGCTCAACCTCTCAAGAATTGCAACAACCAATAAACAAAAAAAAGTGAAGAATTACACCAATAAACTACTTCTGGTTGACAGATTTCTATGAAAATGATTTTGTTGGGTTCTTCAGTGGTACCTAACTTAAATTCAATATTTCAACTTTGTACAGTTCTTGTGATATTTGTTCTCGCTGACGTTTTGCTAATAACATGTTTTTTTGGGTCCAGGGAGCCTGAAATTGTGTATTTCTGGAGAAAACTTGATTTTGTAAAATCAGCATGAAACAATACTTTCCTTCCTTATATACCCATGTAGGCCAAGAGAAAGTAAAAATCTTTATGATTATATTCATGTTTTATGTACACCTATATTAAGAGAGGTTGAAAGAAATATTTTTTACTTACTTGTCAGCTTCATCATATGGCTTAATTATTGATTGTATACCACGATACTTTTCTGTTTTTAAATCTTGAAATTTCCATACTGCTAGTATGGAGCCTTCAGCTGCTGCTTCGGCATTAGTAAATGAATCAACCTCGATCGTTTCAATCCCCATACTTTGTAATTTTTTTGCCCCTTTAGCTGCCGCAATTCGAATGTTTTCCTTACATTCATTAAGGTTTTCAAATTCATTGTAGCCAGAATCTTTTTTACCTACACCAGCTAACACAACTGCATGGTAGTCATTTAATAGACCATGAAATACTGCTGTTTTTCCTAAACCTATAGTAGCACTGTAAAAAAAAAGTTTTTTATATTATTAGATTATTAATATATTGAATAATCAATATTAATTAAATATTGAAATTTTATAATTACAGTACCTATTCTTAGTTTAATTGCAGAAATTGGGACCTGAGGTGATCTGAAAAATCAAAAATCTCCATAAACCGAAAACAATATGAAGTCAATGAAAAGAAAATATAATGAGAAAACTTAGTTTATTTATATATACATACTTCTCTTTCATTTTCCTTTTTGTGATTGTTTACGATAATTCGAAACATAAGTGAAATGAACGTTTCTTTTAGAAAAAATAGGTTATTAAGAATTTTGACAAGCCATCCAAATAGAATCTTAAGATTTTATCAGTTCTTTTAGGTTACACAATACATAACTGTACTTAATAAATGATTACTCAGATACATTTGTAATTTCAGAATATTGTATAGTACAGTACCTTTATCATTAAACACACTGACTTAAATAGTAAAAATACATTCTTCATACTGTGTTTTAGGTTATGTACACTCAAATCTAATCATTGATAAAGTTGTCTTTACAGGTAATAGTAGGTACGTCAGATTGGTGTACAGTAGGGACAGTAAGTGTACAGTCCAGCCTCTCTTAGTTTGCTCCTAATGTAAACAAATAATGACGTCACTAAGCATGCGCATTATATCAAAATGTGTATACGCTGATTAAAAAGTAACAACAAAATACTTTCAAAAGTATTTAAATACAAAATACTTAAAAGTATTTTTATAAATGAAATTGTTAGGCCTACATCATATCATGACTGATGTTTTTAGTACTTTTAAGTGCTTATAATTAAAAAAATAGTTAACTTAATAGGAATACGACATCCGTAAAGTCGCGGACTCTAGCGTGCACCCTGTAGTAGGTGGCTTTTGTTTGTTGACAGTAGGAACAAACTAAGAACGGCTGAACTATAGACCATGTGGGGATTGGAAGTGGTACTACATATATGTTACGGTTAAAGCCAGGATATAATGGCTAAACCAAGGTTTAACAGAGACCTTTCGCCTTAAGTCTAAAAAGCCCCAACATTTTATTTTTAACCAGTTAAAGCTAGGTCTACCCAATCCTACTCGGTTAAAACCCTAAGATAACACAACGCTTCAACCTTCAGCTAGCTAATAGTTGATAATGTTAAAAAATTCCAGACAGAGTTGGGGCGATTTTAGAAATATTATTTTAACAGTTCTTGAGTACACTGAAAATGGATTATATAAGTAGGGTAATGAGAAAGGAACTATTCCTGAAATGTTTTCAAGAAATCAGTTTGCTGTATGTTAATCAATATTTGTTAAAACTGGGGATGTTTCAGCTGAGAACAAGCCGCTAAAGCAACTCACAAATCTACTATCAACTTCTGGTGGTCAAGGGTTTAAAAAATGCCTTTGCAGAGCTGCAGATATTTTGTGTAACTCTAAATGCCATTCAAGTTTGTCTTGAAATAATAAATAAAAAAAATCTTGCTATTTGTAATTTTGTATTTTAGTAATTATTGTGGCTAATTTTGTAATTACAATTATTGTATTTCGTTATTTCGTATTTTAATTATAATTTTTGTAATTCTGTATTTTGATTAATATATTCATTCCTTTATTCACTGAAAATAAAAACAAAAATAAGTATAAACACAAAGCCACAATAATGGAAACCCATTAATGTTGGGATTCTTCGGGTTTTAACTGATTAGGATTGGATAGACCTAGCTTTAGCGTAAAGATAGAAACAGTTAAAGATGTTAAGGACTTTTCAGACTGTAGCCAAAAGGCCTTTAAACTCCATGTTAACCAGTTAAACCTAGGTTTAGCCATTATCGTGGCTTTAGCCATAACATATATACACTGCTAAAAATATCTTTTTGTAAACATGACAAGACAAATTATCGCTCCAACATCATTGTCATCTTATTATCAATATTAAAAACCATTTTTACTGCTTTTCTAAAACGCTGTTTTATATTTCTTTAAACATGCACTCTTATTGACTGACTTGAAAATCATTCCACATCAGTCATTCATAACATATTTATTATTACATTTAATTTATTAGTAATCCACAGTAAACTTTTCTGGTACATAATGACATTTTACAAAGATATAATTGGCATTCTAATAGTATTTGTAAGATCATTTAAGGTTACTTTTACGGTGTAGCCTATATGACACCAGTTAAAACATTCTGTTTATGTAACTGTAGTCCACTAAAGGTTGAAAAATTTGCAAAAGACAAGAGTTTATGAAAGTATTGTACTAGTAATTTGAGTTTGACAATATTTTATTCTATTGTCCTGTTACTAGAAATAAATCTGGTGAGTGTTTTGGTCATTAGGAATCCTACTATAAAGAGTACAGTGAAATGTAAAAAATATAATAAGCAGACAAAGCAAAAAATTTTTAATGTGTTAAAATTCTTGGAAGAATAAGAATATTTAATGGGATTTTATGACTCAAATTTATGTCTCAAGCTTGAAAAATTTTATGGCAACTGTTACAATATGGGACAACAAAAGTAGGATGAATAGTATATTGCCCCTTGCGTGGTAGGCTGCATCGTGAAGTTACAGCTCGTTGTCTGTATTTAAGCAGGTACTTAAATACAGTTTTGTTTATGTAAGTGTAAAACTCATACAGCTAGTTGATTATGAAAACAGCAATAAAATACCTCATACTAATTCAGAGTAAAAAAGTTATATTAATGAACATTATTTTGCCCTTCTGTTGCTCTTTTCTGTAATAAAGTGTCTTGTAAACTGCCCATACTTAACATTCTTGTTTTCTAATAGTTTTGTTTGGCCACTTTCTTATTGTTTAAATTTAAAAAAAATACTTAACATTTAATATTTGGAAGTTTTAGTAGAGTTTTGCAAAGTTTTACTCACGTTGATGCTAACTCCTTTAATTTACCGGCTGTTTCCCCATCAACTTTTTCTCCAGTTTTAGTCAGCTCTCTATTGTCATATACCCCAAGAACAAGTCCTTTCTGTAGAAAAATATTAAAGATAAAATTAAATCTCTTGCAATCAAATTAATAGTTCATTAAAAAATTGCTAACACATTATAACAACAATAAAATATCTTTTTAAATTGTTACCTATTTTGACTGATTTAACCATATTATTTAGGGTGGTGGTTTGATAGTTCTCCAATGAATATTAAAAATTGTCTTATATTTTTATAAGTGTATATGTTTTTACAACAACAGATGTACATAGAATCAGACCTAACTATTCTGTAACTTAAGAATACTCATTGATTCAAACAAAGTTTTTTTTTTGATAAAATCTATTCAACTGTCAATTAAAAAACAAACAACAAAAACAAACTATTCAGCAGTTTCCTAAATGTTTGATTAATGTGTACATGACATTCAACAGAAGATTTCTAAAAACGTTTCAATAATTTTAATAATGTAAATAACAGTTTTTATGGATTAATAGTTTTGTTGCTTGTCATCAGGTAGGAAAAAATTAAAATAAATGTTTAAAACATTTTCAAATGAGTAAGAGCTCAGTTATTTGCTACAGCCTGATTTTCGTAAGGAGAGCGCTGGGCAAAACGTGCGTCTACATTAGTATAGTCTTGTATGTACTGCAATAGTGCAGTGTATGTAATAAACATGGAACAGCATGCCTACAAAAAATACAATGGTTGTTGTCAATTTTTAACAACACTGACTGTACATCTAACTGTAGGTCGGAGGGGTATGCAGAGTCCAAGTCAAGTAGGTGCATGCGTAGCCCAGCGCTCACAGCAAATGGCTTGGCCTTTACTAAGATATTTCTGTTGCAACCAGCTATTTACTGTATTTGCTTTATATAACTCAATTTTATTAAGTTTTTGTTGCAGTTTGAAACAGATTTCAAAATAAATTATTTAGATTAAAAATGTAATATGTGTAAACAATAAATTATTTAAAAAATAAAAACAGTATAAATGTTCTGCAGTATGCAGAAACACAACAATCAAGAACTTACAATTGAGTTAATTATTTAATAAGCCTAAATTATGAGAAAATCAAAAATATTTTATGTTTGCCTAACTGTGTGAACTAGGAAAGAGCAATGCAAATGAATACATTATAAAAAGAACTTCTTAATTATAAAAATTCCCTTCCCAGTTACATTACCATTTACTAAAAAATGATTACACAAAAAATATTTATAATCTATGCCTAACCTGAAAAATATAGGCTACAACTCTTTTACAAAAATTCAATCTATTTAATAACAAAAATTTTCAGTACCTTTGTTGGTTTTGATTTAGCTGCGTCAGTGTAATTTCTTAAAGCGGTAACGAGAAAATTTCCAAATCTTTTAAAACGCATTTTTCTAATTTTGATGAAATGTTGACATAATTTAAAAAAATGTGACTTAAGAATTTACCGTTGCATTGTAAATGGATGTAAAGTATTGTTACAATTGGTCTTAACAGCTGACAATTTTTTTTCTTATTTATAAATTCACATGTTTAATGTTATCCTAGATTTTACTGATATAAAATAATATATTTCCTACATAAATATTATAACTATAATATGTTATGAAAAATTTATGTAGGAAAAAAGTCCTTTATACTTTTGCAATGCTATTAGGGTGTATTGATTTTTAACAATAATTATGTATATTTCAAACAATACAGTCTACATTTTATTTTCTCCTTGAAGATGTATTAATTTTTACTTCACTTGCACTAGGAAATATGTCAAGATTAAAAATAAAAACAGTCATTCAGGAAATGTGTAAACCAAGCTGATCTTTGGTCAAATTTGTTGTGTATTGGGATAAAGAACAGTATCAGACATTTTTAATGAATAAACATATTTTAGTTCCTGCTGGGATTAGAACCCAATAACATCCAATTTGGATTTAAGCTTAATTTTACTGTCAAACCACTGTACAATGGAGGTGGCTGCTTTATGAATTTACATTATTGTGCCTAGATGATTCTAATAAAGAGAATATGTCGAGTCTTAGGATGAAAATCACATGGAATCTCATAAAAATTTCTGTTCCTATCTGTTGTGCACAAAAAATTGTAGAATATGAATGAAAGAAAACAATCTCTAAAGTTTTTAAATTATGTAATATTTTTCGTTAAGATTAATACGAACGGAAATATTTAAGGTTTTGTGTTTGGTCTCTGTTACCCCTTGATCTAGCAAAATTACACCCTTTAATGATTTCTGCCATTCAATTTCTACTGGGAACCTAAATACTGAGTTTGGTTGAGTTCGAATACAAATTATAGACACTATAGCTTTAACAGACAAATCTGTAATAATTATACAATAATATTTTTAGCCTGCTTCAGTTTTAGCATATCAGATGTAAAATAATGGAGAATTTTTGAAAAATCGCGTCATTATGGTGACCTAAATGGTCGATTTTCAATAGGAAATCTGCTAAAAAATCTAGACTCGGCTATCAGTATTAAATATTTTACGTATAATAACTTTATTATTTTACGCTACATTGTGAGAAAAATGAGGTTCTATCGTATTTTATGTGAGTCTTTCAGTAAATGAATATGACCAATGTAAATACGCGTTTTGACTGGCACTGTTGCTAATTTATATTCCCGCAGTTTTGTATCTGAAATCCCGGAAAACGGATAAATCTAAAAACAGTATTAAATACCTTGTACTTGCTAAAAGCAGTATCAACATATAATTAACGTGGATGGAATTTTAGTCTATAGAATAACTTATTTTAATATTTAAATTACTTAATTAGAACAAAATGTAAATAGTAATTAGTTATATGTTAAGCGGTGAAAGTTGTGTAAATTTCAGATCTCTGCGTTAAATAATCTTTATTGATTCGTGTTTAATTGGGGACAGTTGGTTCAAAACTGTTAGAAGTATCGCTGCATCTGACGTAGTTGTTTAGGTTTAGATAGCGGAATACAAGTTGCTTGGGTTATGTTATACTGTAGTTATGTAACCAGGCAAGAGTAAGATATACAGTGTTTTTCAGTAGTTTATCAAAACATCCAGCCGAGTTTATGTGATGGATTCCGAAAATGAAGTATCTGCTGGAGCCATAAAATTTTCAAATAATCGAGTAAGTGCGTTTGATAAGTTACGTTACTTTTCAGGTTTAACGATTCGCTTATTACACGTGTAAGTATTATTTATATTACAATAAAACGCTACTGAACTCCTAAGTTACGAAGTAAGTAGGCTAACTTACTGTATGTGTTTGATTCTTGGATCTTGTAAAATTCATCCAACGAGATGATACAAATCATTATTCCAGTGTTGTCTAAAATAGGCACGCTGGACTAAAAAATTAATTCAAAATCATTAGTTCAGTAAATAATTTACTGAAGTTATTTGTTTAGTTATTGTATGACTAAGATGTTTATTTGAACGGATTCCATTAGAGTGGTAACTTTTGTGATTACTTTTAATACTTGGTTGCTATCTTTTATTTTGTTTAAGACCGAAATCATCACTTTAAAGCTCTTTGATCAATTTATGGTTTAAATACGAGTAGGTTTTAAAAAGCAATATTATATTAACAGATAGTTTTAAAATAGTCTCATGAAGCCCTTTTCACTTTGTGGGTACATACCGATAAAGGTAAAAATTAAAATTAATTTCTGCTTGTGAAATCAATTCGAATGCATCTTAGTTTCAAACTTTCATGACCATTACTGTTACACTGCTACCTACTGTTTATTACTATTACCTTGTGATTACTTTTTATTTTTTGAGCTCTGGTTTGGACCATTGTTCATACCTTCAGCAGAATTTTAAACTGATGTGCAATATACTCTATTACTAAAACAAATCGCCAGATTAAATGATAAAAAATTACTAATGGCAGCTTATCATGGCCTCATTCTGTCTCATATCCGTTATGGTATTTTAGTATGGGGTAATTCTAGCATGGGTAATATAAATAGGGTTTTTAAAATTCAAAAGAAAGCTATTAGGTGTATGGTGGGAGCTAACCAGCTAACCTCATGCAGGCCACTATTTAAGGAGCTTAAATTGCTTACAGTTCCCTCCCTCTACATTTTTGAGGTGATTATGTATGTTAGGCAAAATAATTTTATGCAGAATTTCAATGTTCACAATCATAACATGAGAAACAGGAATAATTATTATGTGGCTAATCACTCCACAAAATTGTTTGAACAAAAACCTACTTATGCAGGGAGAAAATTCATGAATAAATTACCCCAATCTTTAAAGTGTTGTGAGGATTTGAAGTCCTTTAAAAAAAATCTGAAAAATTACTTGATCAGTGAAACTTTTTATAGCGTACAAGAATTTCTTTCTTGATAGTAGTGATACATTGTGTGATTCTTATATGTATTTCAGGTGTTATATCTGACGACATGTCCTATACTCCTCCTGGAGTCTCCAGGGCGCAAAAAAAAAAAAAAAATTTATAAAATTTGATCTTCTCAATCCCAAACTTTGCAACCCAAAAATGAAGGAAATTTCCTATGGGGAAAAACTGTTATGTAACTGAACTAGTGCATAAGAATTTCAGAAGTTTTTGTGTATAATGATTTAAAAGTACAGAATTATGGAACATGGGTGTTTTGAATATTCTGTACAAAGTGATTTGATGTAATTTATGTAGTTGTAAGTCCATGATGAAGCTTCTGTAACTGGTGGAGGTTTTAAATATAACTTCTGTTTTAAAATATACTAATAAAATGTAACCTTGGTTCTTTCTAACTCTTTTAAATTTAATAAGTTGTTGCAACATAAACTGAAAAAAATCAGTGTAGAACGTCTGTTCTTCTATGAAATTTTTTTTTATAGATATCTTTAAAATGAGCTAGAAATTATTTAATAACTACTTAGCCTGAATTAATTAATATGACTTGGTTTGGAGAACTTGCTCCAAGGAATGCTGTAAAAAATAATAAAAACAATATGTTGCCCCTTTATTATTTTATTTATTAGTTTATTTTTCTATAAGTTTTAATCCCTAAATACTCCCAAAAACCTGTAGGTTTTCATAAAATGTGCCTTGTTTGGACAGTGAGCTGCTAAATTATAATGTTATGGTATGTTGTTTATTTGTGCTTAGAGAATGAAACAGATTGTGAAGGTTAATGACTCCTAATTGTTAAACAGTTGATTTAATTCTACTGATTTTAGGCTAGGCTCCTGTGTTAGTGATAATCAGTGAACTATGTAATAATTTCCTTTGTAACATGAAGTGGGCTTAGGATGGTATTCACAAGTCTTTGGATTGGAGGTCAATTGCAAAATATCAATTCATGAAATTTCATAGCCAGTACATTTAATTGGTAACCTGTGGCAATTCAATTACATTTTACATGCCATTTCAGCTTTTTGTTTTTCTTTACTGATTTTTATTGTATGTCTGCAATGTATCTCCTAAGTATTGTAAGTGATACTTAGAAAGAATAAAGAGTTTTAATATGAGCGATTGCATCATAAAATTTTTTCTTATCATTAAGTAATGTTTTTCGCAGTGATGATTGCAAACATAAAGCTCATGTAATTACTAGGCATTAACATGAAATATTACAATCAATGTGTTTGTCACATCTTAAAACAGTATACAACTATTTCTACTATCTATAGAAAAAATAAACATTGACTAACTTATTCAAAGCTCTTATTCATTTTAAGTTAGTTGGAATCTAACGGGTGATTCATTTAAAAGTAGCCCGCCACTCGAGTAATTTAATTTATAGCTGCTCGAGTAATTTTCATATGCTGTATTGGCAGCACTGATCACGATGTGATCACGATGTGATCAGTGCTGCCACGATGAACGCGAGTACAAGTTTTTCCAGCCAGATGGTGCAACATGTCACACGTCTCGCCAGTCCCTATCTCATATCAATCAGGCTTTTCCCATGCGAGTTGTTAGTAAAGATTTGTGGCCTCCTCGTTCACCCGATTTGAGTATGTGCGATTTTTTTTTGTATGGGGTTATTTAAAAGGAACTTTTTACCAAACAAACCCCTGCAGTATACATGAGCTAAAGAATAACATCGTGGCAGCCATTCAAGCTATAGACGTTTCTGTATTGCTTCGTGTGTGCATTAATAACATTGAACGAGCGCAAAAATGTGTAAGCGTTCAAGGACACCACTTTCAGCATCTACTGTAAAGGTGAAGTTGAAATTTGTATATAAATTTTAAATAAATATGTAAAATTATGTATTATGTGATTCTATTTATTCATTTACTATTTGAATCCAATTGAGTGCCGAAGGCCGCTGTTAAATGCAGCGGGCTACTTTTAAATGAATCACCCTTTAGTATGTTACCCATTAATAAATAACGGTTGTAAGTCAACATAAAACAGCTTTGTCGTTATTATCAAAACTCATTATTATAAAAAGCTACATGGTTAAAAACACATGAAACGCAGAGAAGTCAGCAAGTGAAAACAAATTTCAGGGTAGAAGTAAAATAGTTGGAATAAAGGAATTTTAGATAACAAAACGTCCAAAAAATCTGGCATTCAGAGAAAAAAAAGAACAGTTTCATCTGTAAGACAAATTAAAAACATGTTTGCGAGAGGGTTTAATATTTATCTCACATATATATTCTAAGTTCCACCACTCTTGTTTTTAAGGGGCCAGTCTGTTGATGTAGTGGTCAGCACAGCTAGCTTCTATGCCAGGGGTCCTGGGTTCTTATTCTTGGTCAGGTCTGACATTGGATTTATTCCGTTATTTCACATCATCAAAAGATTGTGTGAATGCACCTTTACTGTTCGACCCACAATTTGCCTGTTTCTTTTATTTTCATTTTATTTTACTTTTGGTTGTTTTTTCCTTTATTCTTTTACACGTTTCACAAATTATTTACAAGCTTTATTTTATAAATTACAAAACATTAAAATTTAAAAATACAGAAAATAACTCAAATTTATTAAAAATTACATCTTCGCACCAATTAATTGATGCTTACTCTGCACCAACTATAAATGAAGAAAATGATTGTTCGATAATCTAACTTCGTATTAGCGAAAAATGTGTCGCTTCTTAGAGATTTACTAATTCTGGAGATTGCTTTATTACACACCCAAAGATCCTGGCCAGGGGTGTTCAGTATCATATTGTGTCCATTTAAACCAGTGGTTCCCAACCTTTTATGGGGCATCACCCCTTTGTGAAGGATGACTTACACCTATCGCCCCCTTCTCTTAGCATCGTATACCTAATTTAATTTGAAGTAATGTGTTGATAAATAATAAAGTATGTTATTCTGTAAAAAAGATTTATTATTGTTCACAACAAATAATCAACCAAAGCAGTTGTGTCCAGAATTCTTCATCTCATGTGTAGGAGCTCGACCATAAAAAATGTCAACAAAGAGTTTAGTTTATTTGTTTGTAAAAAAAAACATGTATCCGTGACAGTAAAGATTCTATCCTGTAGTACAGTTTTATTTTTTCTGTCTTTGAATACTCATCGCCCCCCTATCGCCCCCCAAAAATTTATCGCCCCCCTGCGAACCCAAATCGCCACTAGGGGGCGATCGCCCCCAGGTTGGGAACCACTGATTTAAACAAATGCGCGGATTATACAATATTTCTTTCTCATGAAATAAAGGCATAGCTCTTTCCTTAGTAGAAATAATAGGAGCCAATTCCAAAAGATTCATTATGTATTGAACAGAACTCGTGCAAAGCAAACAACCAACTAATGTGTATTAATAAACACACAAACAATATCTACAATTAATTATAGTGAGTGGGAGTCATCAGTAATAATAGTAAAAATGCGTTTATACGAGACAACTTTAAGGTTATTTTTTTTTTTTTTTTGTTTAACGTCCGACTGTTTTGCAATTACTGCTAATGCAGACGGTGAATGATGAAATGATTTTTTGTAACGTATGAAAAAATGTCGTGCCTGAATGGGATTCGAACCCAAGACCGCATGATGAGAGGCGAGCACGTTACCAACTTCGCCAATGCGGCCGGCATAACTTTAAGGTTACAGATGATAAGATGTGAAATAACGGAATAGGTCCCTGACATTTTTTCATCACTCGTTTTCTTTTATCACCTTTCATCTCCTACATTAGCCTTTATGTGCATAAAAATCAGACACAAAACTAAATGAAAATTTTAATTCAAGGACAGACCTACTTCTGACATTGGTATTGTAATTTTGTGTCCATGTGAGAAAATAGTTTTTGCAGTTTGGAACATCATCTGTAACAGTTTCTTTCGGTAGTAGGCATACTACAGTTTATTAATAAATCTTCAAAAATCGATAGATATTGAAAATGAATTGACTAGTTTTATTTTTTTTTAATCCCAGCCTTTGGTGAATAAGACATTGAATAAAATGTAATTTAAAATGGTATTACGCTTTATATTTGCAATTATTTTATACCAAAATACATGTGAAAAACTATGAGGTTTCGTAATATGTTCCTAAACTGCGATATTGAAATTATTTTATTTTGGTAATGAAGACAAAATCATGTCATATGCAATGACGACCAACTTGCCTTTTCCTCTAGTAACAAAGCTAGTTATAGTTTGTTGTTATGTACTTTTAAAAGAAATTTAAAGTTTATTTCTGGAACTACTAATTATTGTCTTCTTTGAATTAAATCTTTTATTGGAAAGTAGATAGTTTTCTTGATGTACATTTTCTGCTGTTAGTTTTATTTAAATTCAGATTTTTTTTTTACTTTATTTAAAATTACATTGTCAGCTTGGTCATTAGCGGCAACTGTGGGTTTTGGTACTGTAAAGATGGGTTTTAACGTGTTAAAATTTCCAGATCTTAGTTGGGAATTGTACCTAAGACCTTTCGCTTTGTAGGCTAGCATACTAGTCACTACGCCACAGAGGTGATAAAAAAATTATTTTTCAATATTCTGTTTTAAATATAAATCAGTACGGTCGACTAATTATTAAAGTAACAAAGTATATATACTACAAGGTAGTTCAAAAAAATAAAACAAAATAATGTAATTATGTACAGTCCAGCCTCTCTTAGTTTGCTCCTAATGTAAACAAATAATGACATCACTGAGCATGCGCATTATATCAAAATGTGTACACGTTGATTAAAAAGTAACAACAAAATACTTTCAAAAATATTTAAATACAAAATACTTTTAAAAGTATTTTTATAAATGAATTTGTTAGGCCTACATCATATCATGACTGATGTTTTTAGTACTTTAAGTACTTATAATTTAAAAAAATAGTTAACTTAATAGGAATATTCCTTCGTAAAGTCGCAGACTGTAGTGTGCACCCTGTAGTAGGTGGCTTTTGTTTGTTGACAGTAGGAGCAAACTAAGAACGACTGAACTGTAGAAAGATACAATGTTTTGAAAAACAACTTGCCTACATATTGAAAGAGGATGGGGTGTTTGGTAGTATACATTAATTAAAATATCAGTGGGATCAAAAGGGTTAAAAGGATGCTATGTAAATAGATTTTTTTATAAAAATTAAAAAACTCCCGACACAAAAAACCCTTCGAACAGTAAAATATATTGGCTCTTTAGCTTTAATAAGTAGTATATTAGTAGTATATTTAATAATTAGTATATAAATAGTAGTATATTTTAATAAGCAGTAATAAGTAGTATATACGAGGTGTGGCTATTAAATAACAAGACTGACGTAAAAAAATTTATTTTTATTTTATACATTATATAAACGAAACACTATACACAAAACAAACTTTGAATGTTCAAACTTGTTTTAAGCTTCACAAATATTTTCAACTCCATTCTCATCGTCTTCAATACTTAAACTAGACTATGCTACTAACATGGTAGGCAAATGTGGAAGGTTATCGTGTGGTGATTATGGGAAGCCATGGGCTCTAGAATTGCCTATAACCCATTCTATAAACAAGACAGATCTACGTTTCATTATGTTTAATCTTAGAAATTTCTGTGCATCAACATAAATGAGATCTCTCATCTTTGAACCGATTGGGTTCTAGGCAATCATATTGCCCATTCTACCCAAAAGACAGGTAATGTTTTTCTAAAACATTGTTTCAATAGATATCATTTAGTTTATCGTATATGACCATTCCAAGTACAATCATTAGATACCTACTATTTTTACTATAGGCCTATACAACATTTTTACATCTTTAATTTTTATTTTCTCTTGCCTATATGAATATATAGGAAGGAAAGTATTGTTTTCATGTCGATTTTTCAAATTCGAGTTTTCACCGGATCTACATGTTTTTCAGACCCCCTGAATCCAAAAAAACATGTTTTTAGCGATTGGTCTGTGTATACAAAATATCTCAAGAACGGAACTTCGTACGAACTTGAAACTTGAAACTTAAGTTACATACCCCTACCGGACCCGACACGAACATTTTCATCAAAATTGATCAACCGGAAGTAGTAGTTTATTCGTGTCATTTTTCACTTTTTTGCGATTTTCTCAAAAACTGGTCCTACAATTTTTTTAAAAATCGCCTGGTTTACTAAATTTCTTATGCTCTACAATATAGGGTAGGCGCCATGTTTATTGAAATTCTTGATGAGGGTGTTTTCACGTAAAAAAATTGTTTTTTTAAGATTACGGCTTTAATATGAATTTTAGCGCAAAAATTTATATGTAAAAAAAGTTGTAGAGAATTTAAAATCCTACAACTTTTATTTCAAACATTTTTTTGTATAACGCTTAGTTTACCAGTAATTAGCGCTTTTCTGTTTTTTCTCATGAAAACGTGGAAAAATCTATTTCTTTAAGATTTCGGCCTTAGTATGCATTTTACGACAAAAGTGTACATAATCAAATTTATAGGAAATTAAAAGATCTACAACTTTTATTTAAAGCATTTCTCTCAACAGAGCCTAGTTTAGCGTGAAAGAGTGATTTTCCGTAATTTTAAGCCAAACTGAGTTCGATTTTCATTTTGCGTCTTTCACTCATGATTAAAATAAGGTTATGTTTATTGAGGTTAGTTTTTTGTTTATTTCTAATGTTTTATTACTAATGTTAGGTTTATTGTTAATTATTTGCATTTGCAAGAGAAAGTTGTGTGAGTGTTTCACACCAGATTTTTATACCTTCGTTATGGTTTATGTAAATATTCAAATATAAGGCGACCTCTTATTTTAAGGAGAAATCTCAGGAAAAAACCTCGCCTTATATTCGGGTAAATATGGTATTCTTTTTTTATAAAACATTGTTTCTTTTCGTCCTCTTGATACTAAAATTAAAGGATCCTGAACGTGTTCATATTAACCAAATTTTTTGATTAGCGATGTTCGGATTAACAGGGTTGATGTGTAGATATTTGTTTACTCCACTGTACCTTTTTATAGCTAAGAACACTCTCAATAAGTCACCTTTTAAACAGAAAAATTAAATCAAAATTGGTTCATCCGTTTAGGAGCTATGATGCCACAGATATATAGATACGTTAAAATTATAACACCCCTCTGTTTTTGTCGGGGGCTTAAAAAATATGTCATTGTAAGGAAGTTAAATGACAATATTTTGCTTTTAATTCATTTAATAAGTCAGTAGGCCTTTCAGTTATGCAAGTTTCCTTGAGTAACATGATACATTCCACGCAATTTTTGTATAACATGTTTACTCTCCCTCGCTTTCTTTTACCGTTGTAAGGTTTCTTATTTATATGTTGTTTAAGCTTCATTTAGTACGGGTAGTTTTAGAAATAAGTTACAGGGTTGTAGACTTAAAGAATTGTGAAGATTTTGTCAAGTAAACACAAATAATTTATCTATTTCAAATACAATCTTAATTTGTGTTATCAACTTTTAATGTGATAAAAATAGTCTATTTATTTATTATTCATGTTATTCTATAATTATCTCAACTTGTAAAGCAATATTGTATTAAGAAATATACACTTTTTGTAATAAATTAACTGTAGCCTTGTAATAGTGATAATATTACATACATATAATTTAATTCATATAGGGCCTAGTTGTTTTGAACAACAGTGTTTTTATACAAGAAAAACATCATTTTGTTATTTTGTTAATCTTTTTGACATAATAAAATTGTTAGCCTATTAAATTTTTTTTTCTAATACATTATTTATTTTATTTTTAATTATTTCTTTAAATCATTTCATTTTTTTTAAATAAGTCTTTTGTTTTTTATTAAAGTTTGAATTTTTTGATATTATAGGCACTACATTTATGAACAAACTAAAAAAATTTATGTATAAAGTTTATGTAAGTTGTTTTTAAGATATAGAATGATCATTATATCAAATAATTCTTGTTACAAATATGTTTAGTATTAGATTACCAGTATATTTATATTTTCTGTCTTGATTTTTCCATCATTGTTACTGTAATTTTTGTTTTCATAGATACTTTAAATTATAGATACATTTTAAATTGAGTTTTTAATCTGAAAAATTTATGAATTGTTAGGATTACTTTTTGAATTGAATTTTCAAATGGACAGTAATGTATTATGAAGTACAGATAAAATAATTTATCATCAAGCTTAAAAAATTGATCTGGAAATATTTAACAAAATTTGTAACTTTATCATGAGAAACGAAATAAACTATTTTTGTATATTATTTCAATATACTTTTGATTGATTATTTTTTCAATCACTAGGTATTTAAAATGGTTAATATTGTGAATAAACGAAAATAAAAATTTTTATTTTTGTTTTGAAGTAAAATCGGATTGCAGTACAGAATCAGTGCATTTAAACTTACAATAATTTCCACAGTAGTCTGAATTGAACCCAGGACCTTCCAGTTTTGATTGGGGTGTATAATATATGTATTGAGTGTTGAAAGTAAGCCATTCATTTGAACAACTTTTTCAGTCAATGGCTGTCACACTGTTCACATGATCAACGGACTGTCAACATACCAGTTCCACATGTAGAATTCAATCACAGCGTTTATTTGTGTAATACATATATACAAAGTATGTGCTA
Source organism: Catonia carolina (assembly GCA_035578175.1). Lineage (NCBI taxonomy): Eukaryota > Metazoa > Arthropoda > Insecta > Hemiptera > Achilidae > Catonia > Catonia carolina. Next base: position 338,208,389 of record JAQMRL010000001.1, on the reverse strand, counting down.
CAAATAGATTGTTTATTGAACACACTCACCTGTGACCAGATATTTCCATACTGAAGCCATGTGCTGTGCTATCATCTCTAGATGAATGAATTATAGTGCTGAAACATCTGGTTAATGGATCATTATTTCTCAAACGAACATTATTAAATTGAACTATGATAATATAATAATTCAAAAGTGTTTTAAAATTATGTCAGTTTCCTTTTTAAAGTTGTATAAATACTTTATTAATGCAGAGTTGGGATGTGTTGCTTGATTGCGTAAATATTACTATTGTATCTACATAATAATCAGTAAAACATTTTAGAGTAAGTTTGTTTTTGTAAAAAATCTGTAATTATATCAAATTTATTGAGAGTTAAGGTGATTTAAGTGTTTTGATTGTCAATCAGAATTAAGTGTGTAACATAGTATGGCTGTAAAAGAAGTATTCACATGTGTTTTTAAATACACACGTGCAGTTGAGATAATTCATACTGGCAATTCATTAACAAAAACACCATTCATATCTCCTTCACGTTTAGCTTACGCTGCAAAAGATAAAGAGAAAATTTTGTCACATGTTTGTTTTAAAGTCAACATTAATAGTGAATTAGGAACATCATCTCAGGTATGTTAAAATAATAAACTTTGTGTAGTCTTTTATTAATTGTACATGTAGAACAGGGTAGGTATTTGACACTTTATTTTTAAATACCTACCCAATTTTTCTTCCCTTGCCCTATATGAACATTTAGGGAATAAAAGAATCACTCATTGTCTTGGCGGATGTATGAAGTGTGTAATTTTTTAACTTATAAATTTTCATATATTAGTTTATTTTGATTTTTTACTCATTTGGATACATTTTAAACAAAACATGTTAAATTTACTCAGCTTAGGTATTCTTAAAATTTTATAAAAAATGCTGACTTAATAAGTTAACCAAAGTTAAATTACGACAAAATGTGTTGATATGTTTACTATTTGTAAACGTTTGTATTTTTTAGGTACTTTATACATTTTTATGTGTTATTGTTTAGGTCATCAGCCAAAAGGCTGGTTTGAGGCTTTACTAAGTAAAACAAGGAGTGAGGAGGTTTACCATTATTTTCCTCACTGAGTGGAAAATTATGCTTATCAGTATGCCAGGCCCTCTGAAAAGCACATATTTTCCACTCTGCAAATGAGACCTTTACTTCATTCACCACAGGGTCTGGCTGTATAATGAAATTCATTACTCTTAGAGGAGATAACTCTTGATTAGTTCTTTTACACCTCTAGCTCTTCTGTTCTTAAATGCTTCAGTCATATAATTGGCTGAATATGTGGTAAGAAACTGAACTATTTTTTGTAGCCATGGAACTAGCAGATCGAGTGAAAATAATTTAATACTTCACCTGCTTGTTATGGGCAACACTTTTTTGTTGGTGGGCAATAATATGAATTGAAATTTTTTTAATTTATCTGTTTCTAGTTGAGCTACATTGGACAAGATGTTCGAAAAATCCCAGCTGTGTTATCAAAGTTATACGGTGATAGAGTTCATACCCTGGATCTCAGTTATAATTGTTTGACTTCACTTCAAGAGCTAAATAATTTTCCTAACTTGTATGAATTGGTACTAGATAATAATCAGTTGAATGATTCAGTTATTTTTCCAAGAAATTCCAATTTGCACACTCTTTCAATAAACAAAAATAATGTAAGTATTAAACTTTCTTCAATATTTTACTTAAAACAAAAATTCGACTATTACAATGCTATGTTTTGCCGGTTCTGTTTTATGGAATTTTTGGATGCTTGATAATTTGATGAGTAAAAGTCTTGAAGTGTTTGAGATGTGGCTCTACAGCAGAATGCTGAGATTCTCCTGGGTGGATCGCTTCTCTAATGAGGAGGTACTGAGATGCGTGCAGAAATCAAAAGAAGTCATGAATTCAATATAGATTAGGAAGCTCGAGTATTTGGGACATGTAATGGGCAACGAGAAAAGATATGGGTTGCTATAATCTGTATTACAAATAAGAATAGCTGGACTATGTGGTATGGGGAGAAGACGTATTTCCTGGTTAAAAAATCTGAGAATGTGGTATTCAAAAACGACGACACAGCTGTTCGAGTAGCAGTGGATAAGATTCAGATAGTTAATATGGTGGCCAACATACGGAACAGACAAGAACCTAAAGAAGATATAATTTTCTATGTACTCATCTACTGCAAGTTTTGTAAAATATTATTAATTTTTATGACAGTTATCAGTGACTGCTATTATTCTATATTTCTTCTTTGTTTTATTTAACAATTTCGCAACTGTCTAATTAATTATTTTGAATATTTCTGTTTTTATGATTTTTAGAATGTCCCTCATCCATATTATTAGGAAATCTCATCAGTGTTTGTCTGTGAATACTTTTTCTCTGTGTAGTTGCAATCGTTTCGCATGTACTCTAAAAATGATGTACTTTTGCCAACATCAAACTTGTCAATATCGAAATCAATGTGGGAGCCCAAGTAATTGAATGTTCTGACCCACTCGATAAACTGAGTTTTCAAACATAATCTTGGATCTTACTGGGTCCCTTCTTACAATAGTCACCACTTAAGTATTATTGTTGTGTATGCACAGATTTTTTGAACATTTTCTTTTGTATTGTTTAGAATTATTGTAATATAAAAAAAACCACCAAATACACTATAGATGATACCTGATTAAAAAAGTTTTTTGGTCCTTTTGGATATCATGTATCCATCTTCTGTTGAATTATACAATATCAATGCATGCACAATTTGTTTGTTTGATCATAACAAACTGATGAAAGTGTGTGTGCATTGATATATTTATATGGCCAACCGCGTTGGCGATGTTGGTAACGTGCTCGCCTCTCATCACGCGGTCTTGGGTTCGAATCCCACTCGGGCATGGCATTTTTTCATACGTTGCAAAAAATTCATTTCATCCTTCACCGTCTGCATTAGCAGCAATTTGCAAAACAGTCGGACGTTAAACAAAAAAAAAAAAAAAAAAAAAAAAAAACAAAGATATATTTATATTTTAATTAAAGATGGATACATGATACCTAAAAGGACCTACTTACTCTTTTAATTAAGGTGAGAGTCATCTATTGTGTATTGGTGGTTTTCTTTGTATTTTATAATGCACTGATTTTACAAGTTGCTTAGATCAAGACAAGGAAACATGACTTTTTAGAGCTTTTCTTCTGGCTCATTTGTTAAAAATTGATCGTCAGCAAAAAGCCATATGCAGGGAGAGACCATGACTTAAGTTGTTTAGGCCTTCAGCCGAACGGCTAGTTAAAACCTCTAGGAGTGAGGTGATCTACCATTGAAAATAGCTCCAGTCATTTTTCCTTTTCAATTTTTATTATTTTTCTATGAATTGGATAAATTAATAACTAAAAATTATTATTACTATGTTATTACCTATTTAATTTTAAATTTGTTTTTCATCAGATTACAGATTTGGATTTACTTTTAAGAAAAATTGAAAATAATTTACCAAATTTGAGATATCTGAGCTTACTTGGAAATACAGCGTGCCCGAATCAGTTGTCACACCCAGATAAGGATGATGATGATTATCAGCGCTACAGGTTCGTTTTAAAGTTATAAAACTTATGTATTTTAATATGATAAAATAATTTGGTCAATGCAAAAGGCAAGATTGGACATTTCTTTTTTGCTTCCCGGAGATTCCAAAAAGGAGTGTTGGATGTCGAATTTATAAGTTTACTTAATTTATATTACTTAAATACACTTACAGCAAAATCAAGCTTACCATGATAAACGGGCGAGTTGGGTGAAGATGACTGAAAAAGATGGATTAAGCGTAAATGCACAAGGAATACTTGTTATAGCCAATACAAGATCTGTATTAAGTAATGTTTATTTACTAAGTAATATATGCGAAAGTGAAAAAATGGCATTAAAACTTTTAATGAAACAGTTCTGTTCACAAAATTCATATACCTATTTTTGTACATATGCAGTTAAAATTATCTTAAATTCAAAATAAACAAACTTGTTATTGCAAAGAATCCTCCTCACCCTGATACAGTTGTGAAAAATTTCAGTTTCATAAATATTTTTGTAATCATTCACATTTTAGCAAAATACTAATCGTTGTGATGTGATGGATAAAACAAATTAACAGTTGATTGGGAATTTATTGTGTTACTTAAGTAACACATTATCCAGCTATGCTATGCTTACTTACTTCAGTAATTTTGTCATCTTATAATATTTACATAATAACGGGCATTTCAAAAAGAATGCCACGGTAACATTAAGAAGGTAGAAGCATAAGTAAATTTCGTATTTGCTTCCATGTCATTTGGTAACACTGTATTCAAGGTTAACATGCATGTATTAATTGAAATGTTGTTATTGTGCACCAGTTCTATTCCAGTATCCATTCGTCTATTGTGTCAATCATGTCATTTTCCAAAGATGAATATGTGTTTATTCTGAAGACTTATTTCTTTTATAACTCTTATGCATGAGTAAAAGACGAGTTTCAGTTAATATCTTCCAATAGTACAATCCAGATCAGTCGACAATCTTGTGTTTATTAAATAAATTTCGTGAGACTGAGTGTACAAGATCGCAAAAGCACAGGTCGACCATCATGATAACTATGGAAGTTGTGGAGGATGTAAAAAAATTTTGACTCGCTCTCCTAGTAAATCTCAGGAAGTTATCTTCACCGGCTGGGATCTATCTACTGCCTTCAGGGCTACTGAAAAATTAAATTTGCATGCTTAACGCATTGGTGTCATACTTGAACTGCAAGAAGTAGACCTTGGAAACATTTGTAGTATTGTTGTTAGTTTGGTTCTCTTGTCGATGAAAATGGTAGTGAGTTGTTAAATCATGTTCATTTTAGTGATGTCGCAAGGTTTCACTTGGATGGCTATCTTAACAGCCGAAACTGCCAAATATGGAACACTGAAAATCTTCACTGTTTCACGAACAACCATACATGCATATAAAACTGATGTTTGTGTGCAACCTCTCAACGTTGTGTAATAGGGCCTTTATTTTTTTACAAATCTGTGGATGCTGTGGTTTATCACAACTTAATCCATCAGTTTATTGCAATTTTAGATTTATATGAATGATAATTTTGGTTCCAGCAGGATAACTCAACTAGCCATAAAAATGTGTTGCACCCTTTTTGAAATGGCCGTTAACACATAGTTTCTTCAGCACTCGCTTGGATGTTAATTTATTTATTTTTTTATTAAAAATTTATTTAGTTAGGAACTATTGTAACCTTTGAAATATCTTATCCATCAAATAATTTTTGAGATCAAAAAACTCAAGCTGGTTAGTGAAATAAATACCAACTAATTCCTTCCATCACTTGAAATCTTCTGCATACTGCATTATCATTAAAAGTATGATGTATTTGCAATTATTTTTTATTTGTAGGTATTACGTATTGTACTGTTTACCTAACCTTCAATTTCTTGATTCTCGAATTGTGACTGAAAATGAGAGAATTGAAGCAAACCAAAAAGGAAGATTTATGAAAGTTGTCAGACCTTCTGTGAGTATAAATGCAAAACCTAACTATTGAATTATGAAATTTAAAAAAAATCCAATTTGTAAATTTTATTTTAATGTAGATTACATGAATAATGTCATGTAACCATTAAGTTGCACGTGAGACTCAAAGAATTTGGGGTTTCAGATTCTGCAGAAAAATATTATTAAACAGTGTTTTTGTTATAGAGTGACCAATATGTAAATACATTAGACTAGTACACCAAAATCTGTCATCAGCCGTGTTTATAAATTTGTTTGATCAGTTACGAGTTAGTTAGCTACAGGTGTTTGTAATTGATGAACTTTTCTCTTTGCAATATGAACATCTCCAAATAATCCTTATAAATGCAGAATCTATGGTGAAAAGAATTCATGGGTGTGCCAATGCGCATATCGCTGTGACATCACTGCAGAACATCATTCTTCTTCTTTGAAAGGTCATATTTTGTCTGTTTACATCGTTTAGCCATGTATCTTTCTATAGTGATGAGTTGTAGACATTTTCATGAATATTTTCAGTTTTTTAAAAATATTTTTTGTGATTCCTATCGCAGGTGACTTAGTATTCAGTATCAGTTACTACAGCTAATCTTAAAATTCCTTCCTGTGCAGTATTTGGTTGTAACACCATTTTCAAAAGCTGACAAGTGGAGATGGAGGACTTTGTTTTAAGCTAATGATGTAGTTTCATGGATTGGACCAAATTGACCATTGGGACGAGCACACCCATGTAGTTCTTTCCGCTATATCTTTTGGGTTGAGTTATAACAGAAAATAATGTATTCTTTCATTATCAGTTACTAAATCTAACCTAAAAATGGCTGGCTGTGCAGTACTTGGTTGTAACACTATTTTCAAAAGCAGACAAATGGAGATAGAAGACTGTTTTAAGCTAGTGATGGAGTTGCATGGATCAAACCAAATTGAGCACTAGGACAAGCACACCTGTTTAGTACTTTCTGCTTTGTCTATTTGTTTGAGGTGTAACAGAAAATAATATATTTTTTCAGAGTTATAATGAAAAATTCAGATTACTAATTAAATGGTATGCAGATCTTCAGTACTGTATATTTTTATAATGTTTGGAGATACAAATGGTTCAGTAATTAATGAAACAAATAATCAGTAATTGTTTTTTTTTTAGCTTTTATTTGTTGTAGGGAACTGTACATTATTGACAACTACCTAATTTGATCACTGCTTTTCGCTGTATTTTTGAAGTGGATTGGGCTTGAGTTTGAACAGGGACCCTCAGTAAAGTCTGTTCATGGATGGCTGTCAGCTGTTCACCATACAAAGTCGCTTGCCTAACAGGTTTTACGTAACAAATAATAGCGACTTTCTACCAACTGACTGACTGCTAGCCCGGAGGCCAATTAATAATAAAAATACTATCTTCTCAGCAAAAAATTAATTATAAAGTTTATAATTTACAGAATAATTAAGATTATCTCGAGTTAGCAGTTAATTATCTTAAATTGGCTAAACTTTTATTGGATTATTTCTGTTCTTATGCAAACAATAAATTTTTTTTTTTTAGCCTAATCAGAATGAAAGTAGTAACAAGACGGAAGATGTTGAAGAAGAGCAGCGGAGTAAATACACACCTTTACCAGCAAATAGCAGACGTGCCAACGATCACAGAGGTGTATTATCATTTTGAGTTATTATTTTCTTGAAATAAATGTATAATTATTGCCTTTAAACAATTTTTCTGCAATAAGGGTGTCAAGAATATAAAAAATCAGTTTAAATCGTTTGTTAAAATCTCCAGTGGATCTAGGTTATCTTTAATTGTTATCTGTTTGCAATGTGTATTGTTTCTTCCTTCATGCTAGATTGTACAAGGTATGAACAAGTGGTACTCAGACCGTATTGAGTCAAGGACCGTTGTAGTCAAGTGTACCTAGTAAGAAATGTCAGTACACTATCAAGTTACTTTGTTTTGTGCACAACTGTAAGTATTGTTGGAACCCAGCTTGTGACAACCCAAGCGGTCAACTACAATCTTATGCAAAGCAGTTCTTTAAACTTGTGGAAATTCATCTGAAAGAATTGTCATTGAAATCATCTGTTCTCTTTAATTTTCCCATTCACTCTCTTGATCAAGTCATCATTGACAACAAAAGGCTACCCACTTCATGGTTTGTCGTGGACATCTGTCCATCCTTTATTGAATTGCCTCTTACCCACTTTCACACTACTTTATCGCTCATTGCACTTTCACCGTAAATGTCTGTAATCTTCTGATGAATTTCAGCTGCCGTAACGTTCCTTGCATTCAAAAACTGGATAACAGAACAAAACTTACCATCGGTGGGTTCATCAATTTTTTTAAACATTGTAAATGACACAGTAAACATAAAACACAAGACTAATCTAACGTAATGGCGTCAGCATGGAGCTAATGAACTAGGGAAAGTCGAGTGCATGTGTGGAATGCCAACAGCACTGCTACGGGGATTTCAGAACGAAATGGTATTTACTTTCTGGTCATGCCTCGTGTATTAGCTTGTGTGCATTACCATTTTTTTCAAGGCAAAAAACGGAAGGGGTTAACATTGCCTGATGCCCCAAATTAGGGTGTACAAGTTCTTATACAGTTAGCTGTTTTTATATTATCAGGTACTAACCAGTCTCTTAATACTTACATTTTTTTTAGTTTAACGTCTGACTGCTCTACAATTACTGCTAATGCAGATGGTGAAGAATGAAATGATTTTTTTGTAACGTGTGAAAATATGCCGTGCCTGAATGGGATTCGAACCCAAGACTGCATGATGAGAGGTGAGCATGTTACCAACTATGCCAATGCGGCCAGCAAATACTTATAGCTGAATTTTTATTGATGATCAAGATTTAATCGGAGCCTCATCAGAACGCTTTAATCAAACGCTTCTAATAACAAATGAAAAAATTGAAAATTGAAAGTTGTCTACTCCACTATGCAGACAAGTTCCACTCTGATTACCTGATCAGATTTAAGAGAAATTCTCTGTGAGTAGAGAAGTAAAAGAATTAATTTTGTCTTTGTTTAGTAATACGTATAATTTTCATAATTTAATATTCTGTTTCAGGCATGTTTGGCAAGTGTAGGTTTAGGTATGCTGGAAAACATTCAGAAGGAAATAGATTTATCTTAAATGAAGATTTATGAGCTTTATGTCATGTACAAAAGAGGTATGTAAAATAATTACACTTAAGTATGTTTTTTAGAGAAATTAAAGGTATTAAATCAAAGGTTTTATTGAGTTTGTTGCATTTAGTTGTAATCATGATCTTACCGTAATAGAAAACTGCATGGTGATGATGGAGAAGTTTATATACACCATAACACTGACATCCAGTTTTCTTTTTGGTAGATCAGAAGGTTTTTCAAAAGTTTTATTTAAGATTGCTTTAACTGTTTTACAATTAATGGGAACAGGGTTTAACAGAACAAATCGTTTACATATTCTGTTCTTGTTTTATAGGCTATATTGTTTTGCAAACATTAATGCTAATGCTAGATCAAGACAAAATTTTCTGAAGAAAAGTACCCAGACCTGATCAGGAATCAAACCTGGCACTCTTTCCTAGATGCCAGTTGTACTGACCCCTACTCCAATGGGCCAGGCAGTTCAGAGTTTGGTTACAAAATGGCTTCAATGTAAACATGTTTGTATTAAATTTTAAAACAAATGAAACTTAAATTTTAAGTTCAGCTACAAATTATTCTTTTATAAATTTTTAATGACTGATGATGTTTTACAAATTCATTTCAGATGACATTTTATTGGCATGATGTCTTCTTGTTAATTGATTTAAGTTGACTAAAATCTATGGTTTGGAGGTATCGTAGGATTATTGGACTTGTGTTTTAATGAGTACTGATACTTTATGAGAAAAAGCAGATGTGTCATAAAACAAAAGAAAAATATTGTATTTTTAATATTATGTATAATAATTTCTTATATATTTTTGTTTTTAGTTTTATTTTTTATAAATCAAATTTTGTATTCTAAGTTAAGTGTTGTGTACTAACATTTTTTTAAAGAAAAATGCTTGTTTAAATAAACTGTTATTGATTTATATGAATAGTTTTATTTCTTCTTATTTTTCCATACTCAACTCAGGTGGACATGGCACTTTTGAATTTCTTGTTTTGAAATATTATAATCTAAAAGTGTAGAAAAGCTTTATTTATACTTAGGTAAAATAGTTTACTTCAGTACTAATATATTTATTCCATTTAGCCTTACCTCCTAGTCTCTGCCTTTCCTCTTCACATCTCTGTATGTATTTCTGTATTACTTGTGTCCAGTTAAATTTATTTCCAAAACCTTTTTCCCATACCGCTTAAATGTACAATCGAAATAAAGTCCACAGGAAAAACTGTGAAGGCAGGGTCCATTTCAAAACTTTTTGAGATATTAGTACTATCTGCTAAATTAGAGTTGTACTTTTAGCAAAACAGTAACTTATGAGGGGGGACCCAAAAATGAATGGGTCAATGGAAAACTTTGCAAGTAACAAAAACAATTTTTACAGAAAGTGAAAGATACCATCTGATTCTTAGCTGTACAACAACTTTTCACTGTATGATGATCTTGTTTCAAAAATTTCTGAGATTTTAGTTACAATTCTATCTGTTAGAATTCATTATTATGTTCAAATAGAGGATTTATAGAACGTATTCCACTGAAACCTCACTCTTGTAAATTTTGTCAGTTGCAACGTTTTTCTGTTGAGCCATTCAAATAATCGGACTGAGAGTCTGCTACAATTCATGGACGTAGCAGAGAGTTTTACCACTTCATGAGGTTAGTAGAGACCTTCAACAAACAACTGCCCAGATGGTGTCAATTTGTAGGTTAACGTTGAATCATAGTGCTGTGTTTCTCTTACTGTTGTCATGTTCCGCGTGCGATGTCATTCTTCCACTGGCTTGACGCTTGCTTGGTTTCTGGGTCATACCCGTAACACCAACTCTCTTCACCAGTAATGGCTTTGGTCAAAAACTTTGGATCACTCTTAGTCTCGTTTGGATCACTTCTAGTCTCGTTTTTCAAGCCCTGACTCAAATTCAATCGAATGTTTTGTTTATCCTGTTTGAGAAGGCGAGGAAAAGATTTAGCAGCAACACGTCTCATTTGAAAATCCTCAGTCAAAATCCACGACCACGAGCTCCAACTCACGCCTGTCTTCTGAAATTTTGTCGATCGTGAAATGATGATCTTTGTTGATTTTTTGGCAGATTTTTTCAAGTTTTCATCATTTTGAGATGTTGAAGGGCGCCCAGAACCAATATGGCCTTCAACACTCTTCTCACCACGTTTAAAGCACATAAACCACTCAAACACTTGTGTGTGGCTCATAGCATCCTCCTTGAAAGCCTGTTGAAGCATTTGGTGAGTTTCCATTGTTGATTTTTCAAGCAGGAAACAAAATTTCAAACACACTTTTTGTTCTTTTAAACCTGCCTTAACGATGTCCCTGACGGAACACGACAACAGTAAGAGAAACACAACGCTATAATCAAACGTTAAACTAATGCCATCTGGGCAGCTGTTTATTGAAGGTCTGTAGTAGCTCCATTTAGCAGGAGAACTCTCTACATCTACAAACGGCAGCGCAATACAGTTTCGTTTTTTTGGGTCCTCTCTTGTACAATGGTAAAACGACGACAGTCCTTGAAAAAATTCTGGCCAAGATTCAGGTTTACAAGAATAAAATGGTGAGAGACAACTTTGTTTTCAATTTACTGAAAAATTCCTGGAGTTGACCTTCATCATTCCCACATCCACCCAACCATTCAAATGGATTTTCTATAAATCAGGACACGGACACAAGTTACACTTAAATTTACTTTTTTTTTGTTACACAAACTAAATTATTAGTGAATTCCATTTTTTTACAAGTGATAAGGGATCAATCTTGAATAATACAACCTTGTATATTAAAATACATTTATTTTTTGTTAAAAATATGTAAAATGTGAATAAATTTTCAATTTCAATAAATTTAAACTAGATAAAAGAGTAAAAACAATTATTCTCAATATGAAGTTGTTAATAAATTGAATGGTAAAGAGGATGATTAATTTTTATCTCTTTCCGTTGTTTAAAATGCTTCAATTAAAATTCCACCTATTTTTTAGTTTAAAGATTTTTTCACAAAAATCTATTGAATATGTTCCAGCTCTTATATCTGAAGCATATTTCTCATCGAATGATGTAATTAAAATTTGAATTCATATAGTTTACATCTTTAAAAGATTGAAATAAATTTCTCCTGCTCTTCTTTGTAGCCCTCTTCTTGCTAGTGAAATTCCATATTTGCAGAGTTTCATCTGATCCTGCAGTTGCTGAAAAATTAAAATAAATTTGAGTTTAATTTCACATGATTGTGTATTTTAAATGAAAATATAAGGATGTGATATCAGGGAAGGCCTGAAGTTAGTGATTAACATGTACTAATAACTATTATATTTTTGTTAAACTTCTGTTCAAATTTTGTAAAACTCTTCAAATTTTGTTAATAAATTCTATAAGCATTATTTATCTGATGGAAGTGAAGGGTTGTCTGAAAAGAAAATCCTACAAAAATTTGTAAAAATAGAAATTTAATTTATTTCAGCAGTTAAAAGATTTTACTGTAATAATACAATAATTTCTTAATTAGTTAGCTTTTGTTGATATTTATTTTATAATGCAGTGTCATCTGTTAGAATTATATAAGAGCATTCAGAGTTATTGTCATCATCACCACCCTCTTTATCCCTTTTCCAAGTTTCCTTGGGTTGGACCCAGTATCTCCATCTCGGCCTATTCACTGAACTACCTATCAAAAACAAAGTTGAGTAAACAACTTTCTTGGCTGCCTTCATCCTACTGACACGACTAAATCATCATAGCTTTGTCTGTCCAACTCTTCTTGGCAGGCTGTCAATTTTCAATTGTTTCCTAATTACATTATTCTCATCTATTCTTGTTTTTCTGAGCAAACTCCTCTTGAACTTCATTTCTGTTGCCTGTATACGACTCTCAGCCTTGACCATGTTTCTGGTGCATACATTAGCATTAGAAACAAGATGTGCATTTTAAATAATTTTTTTGCAATAAAAAGGAACTTCTTGATCTCGGACTGAGCTTATCATGCTTTGGAAGAAACCACTTGCTTTCTTACTTAAATCCTATTTCCAATTTTTCATCTAATGAGGACAAATTCCCATAATATGTGAATTTTTTAACTTCTTCCTCCACCTCACCATTTAGCTTTATTTCATGTCTCTGCCTTCCCACCTCAGAGCTGCTCTGCACAAATTGCTTTGTATAGATGTAATATTTACAAACGTATATTATATTCTTATGAAGTTTTTTCAGTTATCACTTTTCCATCACCTATTGTTCTTTCTGAGAACAGAGCTTAATGATTATTATAAAAATTGGAGTATATAGAATTAATTTTTACTAGAAATAAATTTCAAATATTTAAGTTGTTTGATGACATACAATAACTAAACTAGAATTTTATGTTACAATAGTACCTTGCCCTAAGACCAAATAGTTTTTTGTTTTCCGTGTTATGTTAAGCAATTTGAAGGACTCATGACCTAATTTTTGTAATAGTTGTGCTCCAACTGTTAAAATTATGTATTTGATTACATCCAAAGAATGGATCAGGTTGAATATTGAGTAAAGGTAATGTTAGATTAAAATTACCGATTTGTGATCCATCAGGGCTCCATTTTAAGTACAAAACTCTTCCTTCATGTTGTCCTTCAATTCGATCCACAATTCTGTCAAAACTTGCAAGAACATTTATTTGGGATACGTTTGAAGGTTGTTCTGCTTGACCTGAAAATAAAATAATGTAATATGTAATAATGTAATAATGTAATATTTGTCTATACTTGCAGAGTAATGGTAATTAAAACTCTAAAATTTGCTTCTATTGAAAAAACTTTTAATATAATGTTAATAATTTTCCAATTCATATTATATTTTTTTGTCAATAACAGACAGATACAGTGTTAAATTATTTGCACTTGATCAGCTACTTCCGGGGCTACAAAAATAGTTCTGTTTCTTATCTCATGGTCAGCCAATTTATGATTGAAGCTTTTAAAAACAGAGAGGTAGAGGTGTAAAAGATAGAGTTACCTCCTCTGAGAGTAATGAATTTCATCATTATACAGCCAAACCCTGTGGTGAATGAAGTGAAGGTATCATTTGCAGGGTGGAAAGTAGATGCTTTTAAGAGGGCTTGGCATGCTGATAGCCATATTTTTTCACTCAATGAGGAAGGCAAATGTAAACCACCTCACTCCTTGTTTTACTTAGTAAACTCTTTAGAGGTTTAAAACAGCCTTTCGGCTGATGACCTAAACAATAAAAACTATATATTTGTTGAGAAGGTGGCTTAAATCTAAATCTTTTAATATTATCACTTTGTAAATATTTTGTATTAATTTAAGCGTGTCCTGTGGTCTTGGGTTCGAATCCCATTCAGGCACGGCATATTTTCATATGTTACAAAAAATCATTTCATCTTTCACCGTCTGCATTAGCAGTAGTTGCAGAATGGTCAGACATTAAACAAAAAAAAAAAACATGTACTGCATATTCTAAACTAATAATGGACCCTTCACTCAGTCACTGCATAAACTGCAGAGTTAGTGCATGGGTATTGACAAATTAACAAAATATGGGTTGCATCTTTTTCCTCACTTTTGATCCTAGTCTGGAGTTGGATCCAGAACTTCTTGACATAAACCAGAATACAAAGATAAATTGAAAAATAATAGCTTCTGAAAGATTATGTATAGGTATCAGACAAACTAATGTCCCATAGCCGAGCGAGTGAGAGGGAGATATGTGGCATAACTACGCATGCGCTCAAAGGTCTTTACCGTTATAATCCAAATCTGAAAACATACTACAGTCGTTATCTTGCTTGTTAGTTTACTGCATGCATAAACGCTTGCTCACAACAATGAGTAACATTAAAGACAATGTTATTGGAACGGCGCGTATGGCTTGTGCGAGTGAGAGCGTTATGCATTCTCTCACTCCCACGGCTAAAGGACATTAGTTCATCTGAATACTGTTGTTGCAACCAATACAACATTGTAATAAGTCCCAGAAAAGCCACTGAAAACTATCTAGTTGATTTAGAGTCAACTTTACTACACTGATTATGTTAATAACAAGATTAATTTTTTGTGTACTACTTACTGTGTAGTAAATGACTAGTTACTAATTCTCCAGATAATTCGCTAAATGTTAAATCATAAACAGCAACAGATTTTTTAATTGTTGGTTTATGTAATGCAATACTTGTTTGGGTGTTGACGTTCCATAAAGCCATTACACCACTGGTGTCTCCTAAACAAAGATAAGATTGCTGAGTAGGATGCCACGCCAGACCCTGTAAAAATATAATTCTAATTATAGGTAACTCAATAAAATAAAATACTGAATAATGGTAAACTTTATCACAATTTAGTTTGAAGAAATAATGTTCTATTTGTTCATTTTAAGAACTTCCTGCAATTCATTATAACCTATTCAAAAAAGAGTATTTTTTAAAAATCTGGTGTAAATAACCCACATGACTTTCTCTTGCCAATGTAAATAATACAAAATGTAACCCCTGTATAGATCCTCACCCTCAATGTAACTTACTTTGTGAAGATCAACCGATTGAGTAGGCTCAGAAATTGAAGTATTTAAGAGGTTGTATTACATCATAGAGGAGTATGATAAATGGCGGCTAGAGGTGAACACGGAAAAGACACAGTACTTGGTTATTGGAAGAGATGGAAGAGACCTTAATGTAAACTGAAACATCATTAAGAATGTTGAAGAGTATAAATATTTAGGAGTGACGTTTACAAAAAATGGAAGGGACGAAAAAGACATAGCTAATAAAATTGTGAAAGGAAAGGCATTAACTGGTCAACTGAACTCAATTCTGTGGAGTCTCAACATAAGAAAAGACATAAAGAAACGAATATTTTCAGCAATAGTGGAAGGTACGGTGACATATGGGGCAGAAGTGTGGACCATTACGCAAAACATGAAAAATAGAATCAGTACAGTGGAGAACAGATACTGGAGAAGATGTTGCAGATTGACGTTACGAGATAGGGTAACGAATATAAGAGTAAGAGAGATAATGGGCATTGAAGACTCAATAATAGACCATATTGAGAGAAAACAACTGCACTGGTATGGTCACATGCGAAGAATGAGCAACGTACGAATCCCACTGAAGGCAGGGAACTGGAGACCGCAGCGAAATAGAAAAAGAGGAAGACCGAGAGGGAGATGGATGGAAGGTATTGACAGGGCCATGGAGAGAAGAAACATGGAGGAGGAGTCATGGCAGGACAGGCAAAAATGGCGTTTTGACTGCGACAAACGACCCATAGTGTTGTAAATAGTCGCCACTATATATATATATATATATATATATATATATATATATATATATTATATATATATAATATATATATATATATATATATATTACATCATATCTGGAGCCAGTAGTGAAAATAAGAACTCATATAAAATTGGCAAGGCTGTCATTTTTTAACAAGAAGAATCTGCTTATTAAAAATACAATTTAAGGTATAGGTTTGTCAAGATGTGTATTTACTTTGTTTTGCTCTATGGTTTGGAAACATGAACCTTGAGTATGGAGTCCATGAGTTGTTTGGAAGCTTTCGAGATATGGATGTTCAGAGGAATGCTAAAAAAATTGTGGATCAGCTATGTTACTAATGTTGCAGTTTTGAGACATATTGGAGTGTACTGTGTGTTAATGAGGTGATTAAAAGAAGGAGAACTACCTACCTTGGTCATTTATGAAGGAGTGTTATGTTTGAGCTTCTTAAGCTTATTCTCAAGGGAAAAGTGAAGGGTAGGGGCAGACCTGAACGGAGGAAATGCTTATGGTTGAAGAATATTAGAGATTAAACAAACATGAATACACAAATAGTGTTTTGAGGGTGGTTCATGACTCTGAGCAATTTACTAGAGTTGTAGTCAATCTTTGTTGATGGAATCAGCTCTCAAAAAAGTGTGAACGCTCACATGACTTTCTCTGGCCAATGAAAATAATGAACAATATAACCTAACATAGTAATAAAACAGATAAAAACAAAAAACTAACCTCAAAAATCCATAACTAATTTTAATTTTAAGTGAACGATGCAGAAAGAAAACCAACTGTAGTTTGGCTTAATAATATAGAAATTTTAAATTCCTATTAATTTTATTACATACATTTTTGTCATACTAAGGCCAAAATTTTAAAATTCATTTTTTTTACAATTTTCATGAAAAAAACAAAATCACTAATTACCGCTAAACTAAGCGTTATACAAAGAAATGTTTGGAATAAAAGTTGTAGATGTTTATATTGTCTAAATCTTTTATTGTACACTTTTGTGCTAAAATACATATTAAGGCCGCAATCTTAAAAAAAAAAACATTTTTTTCTATGAAAGCATAGCCAAATAATTTCAGCAGACATGGTGCATACCGTCATGTAGAGCACAAAAAATGTAGTAAATGTGGTGATTTAAAAAAAAATCGTAGGAGCTGTTTTTGAGAAAATCGTAAAAAAGTGAAAAATTACACAAATAAACTACTACTTCCAGTTGACCGATTTTGATGAAAATATTCGTGTCAGGTCCTCTAGTGGTACCTAACTTAAGGGTCAAGTTTCAACTTCGTACGATGTTCCGTTCTTGAGATATTTTGTTCACACACACAGACCAATCTCTAAAAACATGTTTTTTGGGTTCAGGGGGTCTGAAAAAGTGTACATTTAGTGAAAACTCAAATTTGAAAAATTAACATGAAAACAGTACTTTCCTTCCTATATATTCATACAGGTAAGAGAAAGAAAAAACCATTTATTCCATACCATTCTCCATTATCTCAATGAAGAAATGCAAAAGAACAGCTTTTTGCATTGGCCCAGTTTTAGACCATGAGAGGTGACTAGACATTCCTGGAAGCTCTTTTTGCAACCCTTATTCTCAGCATTCGTTAACAAATGTTTGGACGGTAGGCTTTTCTCTTTTCTTTTGTTTACCTGTTCTTCTGTTTTTGCTCTTCATGGAACCTCTGAAGTGCGTAATTAGTTGTCCAAATTTGGTTCTGTCAATATAGGTTTCTCAATATCCTTTCTGACTTCTTCGAACCATTTGTCCGCCACCTTAGGTCTGTTTGGCGTCTTAAAAATTTGTTTTGTCAACCATTCTGTACAGGTGTCCGGCTGGCCCGTTGGTGTAGCGGTTAGCACTACTGGCTTCTATGTGGGGGTCCGAGGTTCAATTTCCAGTCGGTCTGAGATTTTTTCATCATAGATTTTCATAATATATCATTCTCCACCATCTGCATTAGCAGAAATTGCAAAACAGTCAGACATAAAACAAAAAAGTATGTATACAGGTGTACATAAAATTTTAGTCTTCTATTTCTAATCATTCATTTGCGTTTTCATCCTCGTAACCTGATTGTCTGACTAATATCTCCGAACCCATTATCTTACAGAGGATCTTTCTCTCAAATTTCTCTGCTTTTCCTAGAACAGCCTTCCCAGTCATTCTAAGGCAATCACTCATGTACAGACACACAGGTTTCATAATCTTGGCTTGTCTCAAGATTGTTTTCTTCTTATACAAGTGGTGAGTTCCTTGAGTGCAATGGCCATCATTCCTCATTTGCTTTTATTCGCTTCCTTTTCACTGGTCTTCGGGTGTATTATCTCCCTGAGGTACTTGAAGCTATCAACTTTTTCAGTTTTTCGGTATTGTGCCTTCAAGTGATGCAGAGCTGTTTTGATATTCCTTATGTATTTAATTTTTTGAAGGAAATCTGTTATTCTGCTTTCTTTGTTTGTTCTTTTAACATGTTGATTTGTACCATTGTTGTTTCCATGTTCCTAGAAACGATTGCTAGGTTGTCTGCAAAAGCAAGACAGTTTATCTTTGTGCCCAGATGAACAGATTTAAGTAAGACTGTTTTATTATTTTAGAATATTGAACTGTTAAAATGTTACAAATTTAAAAAATCAAATTACTTACCCTAGTTGAACCAAACATCTGAATTCTAAAATACAATAGTCCGTCTGGGAAAGTCCATATACTGACAACCGAATCAAAACTAGAAGATGCAATATATCGTCCATTAAATGAAAAACTGATTGAAACAATTGAAAAGAATATGTTACCATTTTGGCCTTGATTCACAACTTTTTTAAGCCCATTGTCATTAAAAATTACTACTCCACCATGATCACATCCACTGAAACAAAAATTATATTTTTCTTTAAACCATGTATTATCTCAGGCAGATGTTCATGTTTAAAATGATTGTATGCTCCAGAGATGGTAAGTGTTACTCTTAATTACGCATCTACAACTACTCACTGCAGAACGAAACAGAAGTAAGAACTTGGTAATTGTATATCACATAAATCTGTCACTGTTACTACTAAACAATTACAAAATAAAAAAAAAATTATTTTTTTTATTTGTGATTACACACAAACGCATGACATACTCTTGCTAATGTAAAAATGAAACATATAACCTATGTCTAATCACAAATAAACAATGTAAAATGGAAAACAATCTAATTTTAACCATTAGTGAGTACCGCTAAATGAAAATCAACTTCTGTTGGACTTAAAAATAAGGAAAATCACTAATTGAGGCTAAATTTAGCTTTGTAGAAAAAAATGCTTGAAATAAAAGTTTTAGGTTTTTTAATTTTCTACAACTTTATTAATATTTGCTTTTGCCCTAAAATGCATAATTAAGCTACAATCTTAAAAAAATTACCTCAAGAGCACAGCCCCATGAATTTCAGCAGACATGCCACTAACCCTATCTTTTAGAGTTCAAAAAATGAAGTAAATGAGGCAATTTTAAAATGAAAAAAAAATAGAAACAGAGAAAACTGCAAGAATAAACTACTATTTTTGGTTATCTGATTTTGATAAACTTGTTCACAACACATGCTGTGTGCACACAAACATGTGGACGCGCACACACAGACTGATCAGTAAAAACATGTTTTTTTGGGTTCAGGGACCTTAGAACGTATATTTCCAGACCCAGTTGGAAACCACACCCAGGACCTTCGGAATTGGAGTCCAGGGTAATCTAACCCATTATACCACTGCACTTTCAGGAGGCCACTATAAAAATTTGTTCATTTGTGGTTGGAACAGGTGGAGGGATGTTGGTATTGAAAGAAGACTACCAAGGATTTGTCGCCTCTCCCTCAACCTAGCTTTTTGCATACCCTAATAAATAGTGAGTTATGTGGGGACTTCAAAAAAAGTCACTTTTCTTGCGTGTAGCGCACAGAAATGTATTAAATAAGGCATACATGAGAGAGAAAACAACAA
Organism: Catonia carolina; assembly: GCA_035578175.1. Lineage (NCBI taxonomy): Eukaryota > Metazoa > Arthropoda > Insecta > Hemiptera > Achilidae > Catonia > Catonia carolina. The sequence goes on along the minus strand of JAQMRL010000001.1, from coordinate 338,188,421 downwards.
TTTTCTTACATATATATTTTTAGTTTATTTAAGTCGCATCAACAGCTCGGTTATTGGTGACTATGGTGTGTTATGTAATGGTGGGTTTTAGCTTGTGATAATTTACAGACCCAGCTGGAAATCAAACAAGATCTCTGTGTTGTAGGCTAGCGCACTACCACTACGCTATGGAGGCAGCATATCTAATTTTAATCATGAGTCTATTACAATTTTAATAAAAATAATTAGTTGTAATAAGTTACAATCATTTTCATTAGGATTAATATTAATGGAAATATTTATGATTTTATTTCATAGACTTTCAATTGGTTCTCTCCATGGTCCAATTTTACCATTAATGAAATTATCCTTTAGTTTTCTAAGGGAAACTTAAATACTGAAATGATATGATGAAAATTATAGATGCAAGAGTATTAACAGACAAAATATATCTTAATGTAAAATTAATGTGAATTTCCATTAACTTTTCTAGTTGCTGTAATTTTCTTTTTTCTAAAAATTTATCTTACTTAACTTATATATTTCAGTGAATCCACCATCATCGGAATATATAAAATAATTGAAAAAATTGAAAGTAATATAAAAAAATCCTTTCAGAAAATGTTATATCTTCAATCATTGTATAAAACTGTTCAATCATTTTTGAATTCATCCTTTTTTATATTCTGAAAAAATGGCAGCAGCAGTCAATATCACTTCATTATTTTTAAACTTATTTTGTTCAAGTAATTTTGATTTCAGCTCCTGACTAGGGATGTAAATTTTACCCATTAAAACACACCTATACCTTTCCAAGGTGGTCAGTAATGAATCCCCAAACAGGAGAGTTTTAACCTAGCTGTCGGATTCAATTTCATGACTTTAACCGAAGAAAGTTAAATCACTGGTGAAACAGTAAAATTAAAGTTTCTCTTCTTTATTCATGAAAGTATATTAAAAATTACTTGTTTCACTGCTGTAGCTATGATACGAATTAATTTAAATGGTTTTGTACTTACGTGGCCTGTACATTTCCATATGGATACCAGTCTACTGCCGTTATAGAACATCTAAACTGTACACAATGACTTTCATTAAAAATAATTTTTGATTTTATTGTTTCTGTATCCCAAATCTGAAAAAAAACAAAAGAAAATCAAATTTTTACAATAAGATTGTCCAAAACCAAATTTTTGGTTGGTGCAATTGCAGCCCACTGTGAAGTTTTCCATTTTTAATAAACGTTCTTTTTTATTCCTAATTAAAATGCTATAATTTCAGAACTTTAAAAATTGACTAAATTAATAATAAGTGAAAACACTTTCAAACTTTGTTTAGTTAATCCATTGGCTAAGAATTCAGTTTAAAATAACACAAAACTCATTAAGGGGATAATTTGATAATTCAATTTTTTACTTTCTCTTGGACTATATGAATACAGCGAAGAAAAGTATTGTTTTCATGTCAATTTTTTTATGTTGAGTTTTCACCGTATATACATATGAATAGTCTGTATGCTCATATTCATTTATTTACGGTAAAGTCCCAATAGGCTGCCCCCGGGATGTGCCACTGGGTCAATTGCTCCTGGTTGTTCTCCCTTAGATCCAGCAGTTTTAAAAATGAATTATGTAACAATTTTTGACTTACCTTAATACATCGTCTGCTAGCAGTGAAGAGACATGTACCATCAAGGTTCCATTTAACGGCAGTTGATGTAGGGTTTGGTATAGGTATTATTTTTGAAGTCATAGCATTCCATAAATATACAGAATCCCATAAAGCTGCTGCTATGTAGTTACATTTTCCCCAGTCAAGAAGATTTCTGTCTGTGAAAGCATGTCAGAAATTGTAAATTAATTTAGTTAGACCCAAATTTTGCATGACAGCTGTGTTAAAATTGAATTTCAATCTGATGTACAGCAGAAAACTATAAAGGAACTGGATTCCCATCCGTACAAGTGAGGTGACTTTAATTGCTTTAATTTTTCGGTATGAGATTCTGGTTAAAAGAATGTTTGTCTAGTTATGGAATGCTCTGTTCAGAAGAGTTATATTCAAAGTTTTACTTAGAGAGTTTTACTTTCAATTTTTCAATTTTTCTGAAATTGAAAAAAATTTTTCAAAAAATGAAGTTTTTCAAAAAATTGAAGTTTTACTTAGAGTGCTTTGAACATTCTGTACATTGTATGTACAGTCATTTGACTACATATAAAAGAAAATGCCTCCTCTAACTCACTTATTGACTAGCTTATCACTAGTCCTTTAACTTATCCATAAGAGTGCACAATGTGCTTTGAACATTCTGTACATTGTATGTACAGTCATTTGACTACATATAAAAGAAAATGCCTCCTCTAACTCACTTATTGACTAGCTTATCACTAGTCCTTTAACTTCCCAATCACATACAGAACTGAAAATTGGCATATTTGTTCTTTAGGGGTTATACAGAAAAATTAAAAATTTCCATTTCAAACACTTACGCCTAAGAAGTAAAAATTAAGTGACAACCTTGAAGCAACATAAGCTATTTTTATACCTTCCATTTTTTGTGCTTCTACAGTTCTAAAAATTAGTAAGCTTGTTCTCTGAATGATACCTAGGAAAAATTAAAACCATTACAATTAGATTATATCTGGTTTTTCGCCAATAAAAACAATTCTAAACAGTAGAAAGGGGTAACTTTTTGGTTTTACATTTAACTGTTTTGCAGATCAATGTTAATGGCAGACAATGACTGGTGATATACGAGTGAAAATCAGTGATGAAAAAATGTCAGACCTGACCAGGAATCAAACCCAGGACTCCTGAGGAAGAAGCCAATTGCACTGACCACAACACAATGGGCTAACTGCCCTAATAAAACAAGTATTTATTATGTTGTTCCTAAGGAGCTAAAATTCTTATAGTCGGCATTAATATTCTAGAATTGATACCTATAGAAAAGCAAAGTGTGGAGTAAAACCAAGAGAAGCAATAAATCAGTCTAGTAAATGCACTATGCTGAGGTTCTAGCTATAAGTAAATAACTTCTAGCTATTAATCTGTGCAGAATGCAGGTCAACTTGCTAGTTTGTTATGACTTTAAAACCAATACAGTGCAGAAAGTCTTCAAAGATTCGTAATTTTTGAAAACTTTATTGTGGTACATAACTAGGATGCTTAAAAGCTGAAAAATTTCAGCAGTAGTTTATTGCAAGAAGAAATATTGCATTGAATGATGTAAAGGTTTATAATATAAAGGTTTACAAAGAAGTCTACAGAAATTCAGAACCTCTAGCAGACCAGATGAGAAAAAGAGAATTTCTTTCATTGGAAATCTCTAGAGGATTGACTCAACTAAAATCTCCACACAAATCATCAACTTTTTCCTAAACAGAAAATCTCAGCCCCACTAGAAGAAATTCAACAGGACATGAACAAAATCCAAAACTCACTTGAAGACCTGAAAATAAAATCGGAAATTACCACAAACTGAACAACACAAGACTTGAACAGAAGAGACTGGCCAAATGACAGAAAATCAAGTATTCCGACAAAGAAAGATCAGAAAAATTGAAAGAATACTGGAGAAGAATCAAGGAAAGAAACATAAAAAATGTACTCCAAACAGCAAAAATCAAAATAAAATTTTTCATCTTTAAAACTTATGTAGTCCTTGTGGCTTTAAAAAAAGGGTTTATAAACCCAGCACATTGGTTACCTTAAATAGAGAATAAATAAAATTGTATAGAACTTATTTTTTTTTTTTTTTTTAATAGTATAGTTTTCTTTTGCAATCAGTTAATAAATACAATAACTTTAAGCAAATATGAGAAAATCTGAGCAATGTCCTTAGAATTAAAAACACAAACGACACTCAGTAGTGTGTTTGAGAAAGACCAAACTGTGAAAAAACAAAAATATATCTATACAAAATCAAACTTGATGAACCGTGAATCAACATCCCGAAACACAAAGTGTTGAAGTTGGAGATGACAATGACGATGGTAGAGATGAAAAACGACGCCAATTATGAGATGCTGGTGATTAGGAGTATAGAACTTATAATGTGAAATTATTCAGTCCATTTAATACTTTTTTCTATTATGCTCTTGTTTTCCAAATAAAAATTAGACAATTGAACAGCCAGCTGTCTATAGCATCCACTTCATAGTGTTTAACTGTTTTGAAACTTTATCTAATCTACTTGTAGTAATAGTCAAAACTTTTGACTATTTTAAAAGCAAAGACTCTTATTTATTGGAATGTAAAATAGTGAAATATTACATTTGTATATTATTTAAACTATATTAAATATAATGTAGATTAGTACACATGAAATTTATTTAAAAAATATTGTAACAATATTGAAGAAGGGCATGGTTCGCGAAATTTCTAGCATTTCATTCATGAAATGGTAAAGAGTGGATAATAGAATGAAAAAGTAATAATAGGACAATAATAGTAACAATAAAAGTATGTCTATTTATAAAAGGATATATATTCATAAAAATTATTTAATAGGACTGCGCTATTGTGTATGATAAAAGGTGAATGAGAAGGCCGGGTTATTGTTGTACAACTATTTATGAAAGGGACCTGTAACACTTTCCATTTACAATAGATCTATTGTTACTTGTTTACATCAGTTCATCAGTTATGACTTTTCGAGAACTAATAAAAAAGATTATTGATCGAATCTCTGTATCGTTCGAGAAGTCTCTTTTAACCCCCTCTATATAAATAGACCCCCGAGCGCGGTCAGTGAGTTAGTATTCATTTGATCTTTGACGAGTGATTATCGGGGCGTTATATCAGATTAATGGTTCCGAGGTATTGTTATACTGTCTTTGTGTGTGTGTGTGTGTGTGTGTGTGTGTGTGTGTGTGTGTGTATTGTGTAAAGTTATTGTGTAGGTGTATTAAATTTAGTTTTTGTGTATTCAGTTTCATTTTGTATGTGTATTCTATAAAATTGATTGTAAGTAGTGCTAAGTAAATTATTAAATTATTTATTGTTTATTATTTATTTTAAGTAAATTATTAAGTTATTTATTGTATTACTTCATTATAATTAGTTCATTATTTATTTTGTAACGCTTTTAGTTGTAATAAATATTTGTAATTGTAAACTCTAGTGTATTAATTATTTAATAACCTAGATCCTGAAACGGACCTTAGCGATAAGTGTCACAATATATATATATATTTATATAATAAATTCCTTTACCAAATGCATTCATGAAATTTGGTAGATCGAGTACAGCCCAAGCAGATCCTATAATTGGTTTTTGTCTAGCTCTTACTTTCCAATGCTGACTATAATTTGTTTTTTCAATAGTTTTAAGGTTAGAGCTAAATGGTAATATTCTTTTTGAAAAATCACATTTCATTGTCTTTCCTAATGATGATTCATAATTACGCCCTATCCATTCATTTGTCCTCTGAAAAGTAAAATAAATTTTTAATTAATAATCTCAGTATCTATACACTGAAAATTAATACATTGATTTTGGTGTCATCCAAAAAAATTAAGAAGGAAGAATTATTCGTTATGATTCATTTTAAACAATATGTACAAGTTCTAATAAGAAGTGTTTATAATATTAAGTTAGTTCTTGTTGATACCAATTAAAAATTATAATATAAGAAATAATCTACTCAGCTATCACTTGTACATTCTGTATTAGTACACGTTTATTTTCCTTGATGACCAATAGTGATATCCCAGAAAAATAAATTTTGCGATAACAAAATATTTAACATCTTCAAAATAAGAGTTGAAAGTCTTTGAATTTTATGATAACAAAAAGATAAAAGGAACTCACACATTTAAATACTTGGGATTTACGATCTCACAGATTGGAAACATGGAGGAGGAAATAGAAGCATTGAACAAGAAAGAACAAGAACTCATTGAGGCAAGCCAGAACATCAGAATGGCAATTTAACTTGGTACTATGGGATAAGCACATCACAAATGTAAAAATACCCAATATAATAGTGTGTAGCACAATGTAGTATGGCGCTAAAAGCTGAGTGGTGAATCTAAGAAATGGAGTAAAATTAATGAGACTGAGATGAAGTTCTGTAGGTGAAGCTGTGGGCTAGGAATAAACCGAGTTTATTTTTATTTTGCGAGGAGAAAATTTTGAGTTACATCGAGGAAAAAAGGGTGATATGGTATGGGTATATGAGAAGGGCAAACGGAGGCAGAAGAATAACACAAGTAATGGATTAAAGTCCAATGGAAAGGTGCAAGAGAGGCATATCTTGATGGTCCTTAGATGAAATGGATAGACAGGGGAGGACTTCAGGAGGAGGATTGGATGATGGTTCGGGATAAACGGAGGGTGAGCTTGAGAGAAGGGTTTGGTGACAACTGTAGGAAGTACTTTAAATATAATTTATAATAATGAACTCCATTGAAGAAGGCAATGGTAAACCACCTTACTCCTCGTTTTTACTTAGTAAAACCTCTAGAGGTTCATACCAGCCTTTCGGCTGTTGACCTAAACAACAACAACAATAATGAACAAGTTTCTCTTACTGTATTAAAAGAAATTGTTTGAAACCACAACATAATAATCTGTCATTCGTACATAATTATTATAAGAAAAATGAATTTATTTTACATTCAAGCTCATTACACCTCCTATAGAAAAAGGAATAAAAAATATCAGTATTACAAACCTGTTCTAAAATATCAACATTTTTGGTAGGAGAATCAGAATTAGTTATTGAATAATGAGAGTAATTTACATCAATATTGATTCGAGGTGGAATGAACCTATCACAGTTGTAGTTAATTTTTCTTTCATATAATTTATGTACCTGTAAACAAAAATAAAATTAGTCTATTCATTGGTAACTAAGGACATTTCTTTTGTAAAAAGTAGACTATCAACTGGTTTGTATGATTTACATTATACTATAAAAACCCTATGACAAAATCTATCAATCCAAAACTAAAAGGCATTTTGAAAGAAAATGTACTTAATTAACCAGACATTATATCTGCTCCAATCTAAATGAAATGAAAAAAATATATACCCGCTAAAATATATCTGTGGTGATAGGTATAAAGGTCATAAGTCAAAAATTATTGGTTTTGAGTTAAGTGCACTACCCAGTTTAGAAAAATGTTCTCTTTCAATTGGTACAAAGGGCTTAAGTGTAGGTAACTCCTGAAGTGATTATGTTATCTGGTCTGGTATAAAGCCATTTGCTTTATAAAGATGTTCTCTTCATGTAACGGTATAAAAGTCTTATTTGTACATTATACCTTTATATTTTAGTTTAAAAATTTGTAGAGGAAATTTTTTCCTCTACATACAAGTGTGGGTTCTTGGGATAGAAAGAAGAATCCTTAGGACTTGCATAAACAAAAAACGGAAATCAACGATATCTGGATCTTAATGTCTAATTCTGAACTCTACCATGAAATCGAGCCAATTACTGACATCATGCAGAAGAAATGAATTTCTTTCTTCAGGAATTTATTTAGAATACAGAACAATGGAGTAACTAAACAACTCATTTCTAAAATTAGCTGGTGGAAAAATACTCCAAGGTGGTTGGCCGAATTAAAGAAAGATATGCAAGAACTTAACATTGCAGAATAAGATCTTTTAGAAAAACTGAACAGCTTAAGTAGCTTAAAGATAAAGACATAAGATTCGTCAAAAAAACTCAAGCTCTGTCGTCAATGATGTGTACAGATAAAATCAGACAGATCAGATCCCAAAATATGAAGAATTGTTGGGAATATAAGAATATAAATAAAGAATATGTAATATATATATATATATATATAAAAGAATATAAATTGTTGGGAAAAGCGGAAGAATCCTAAAACCAATCCAAGAAGGATTTCTAAATTTGATTCAAGTGGTCCAATGAGGTTGTAAAAGTGAAAAGAAAAAGAAAAAAGTGGGTCCATCCATTGTTATAGTGATTAGAGCAACTAGCTCATATGCTAGGGTCCTGGATTTAATTACCGGTCAAGTCTGGCGTTTTTCATTGTTCATTTTCATCTATCATTCTTCACCACCTGCATTAGCATTTTATTTAAAAAAATCATACATTGAAACTCGAAAAACTACTTGATTAGTAGGAAATGGCATTTAGCCATAGTTGGGTAGGTCAATTTCCTCCACCTTTTACAATGTAAATTACTATAATGTATTAATTTTTATGCCCATTACAGGCAGGTGGAGTGTTCGATTATTTGCACTCGCTCTGCTAGTTTCAGGGCTTCTAAAAATAGTTCTGTTTCTTATCACATGGTCAGCCAATTTCTATGACTGAAGCATTTACGTACAGAAGAGGTAGAGATGTAAAATACACTAGTCAGAGTTATCTCCACTGAGAGTAATGAATTTCATAATTGTACAGCCAGACCCTATGGTGAATAAAGTGAAGGTGTCATTTGCAGGGAGGAAAATAGATGCTTTTTGGAGAGCTTGGCATGCTGATAAGCATACTTTTCCACTCAGTGAGAAAGGTAATGGTAAACCACTTCACACCTTGTTTTACTAAGTAAAGCCACTAGAGGTTCAAACAAGCCTTTCTGCTGATGACCTAAACAACATTAATTTTTAGAGATGTGCATTATTTTGATATTGTAAAAATTAAGGAAGTAAAGTATTATTATTATTATTGTAATTAAATCAACTGAAACAGGCAGTGATAATGACCATGAATTGATTATTAGCTGACTTATGAGTAAAATATAGAACACAAGAAGAAGAAGAAGTATAAGTGATGCTAATTAGTAATCTTCTATGATAGTAATGAACTTCATTACTTTTATTACTGAACCCGGTTTTATAATTTACAGTGTAGAAAGTAAAAGCTTGGCACATTGATGATCATTCAAAATTATTACCTTGATGAGGAAGGCTTATAAACTATCTTTCTCATTTACTAAGTAAAACTTCTAGGATTTCAAACCAACCCCAAAGTAGATAAACTAATATTTAATTTCAATGTATTACCTAAGTAGAGTGAAACATAAATCATCAATGACAAAAAAACTATTAATAAAACGTTTACCTGTTTCTTAGTCATAATTCTCCTAAATACTGAAATGTTTATAAATTCAATAGTCAATATTAACAATATATTAAATCACATTTTACAAACATATTTAAAACTGACTCCATTATTCTGAAGTGTGTACAGAAACAGGTAAAATTATTAACTAATTCAATATCAATAGAAATTAACTTACAATTCTTTGAACAGGTGGATACCTGTTCTAAGGTCAATATATATCTAATATAAACTTCAGTAAATAGATTACAGATAAAATTTATTTTCTGTAATAATATTATTATTGGCTTTATTATTAGTATAAGAAATATCTAACAGTAAAATATTTGCTTTTGTAATGAATTCAAATTCTAGTTATTTTCTCTACGACTCATGTATTTAAAAATTATTATAAATTTTATCAACGGATAACAAAAATGAAGATTAAATGTTAATATGAATGGAAGTAGAATATTATGTTCTAATAATAACATTATTTATTTTAACCCTAATGTGTGTACGTTGCAATCTGTTCATTCAGAAGAATAATTAACCCCATGACCCAATGAGATGAGGATGATATGTACGATGTGTAGTCTTGTACAGACTCAGGCTGACCATTCATGAGAGAGTATAGTAAATTGCCCCCATCCATCACAGTAGACTGGTAACCACTGTCTAGTATTAAAATCCGCATAAAAGTAAGTACCTTTGCTAAGATTTGAACCACGGAAACTTCATCTCCGAAAATCAGCTGTTAAACAGCTGACTTCCAGCGATGACTTTACCTCTAGACCAACCCAGTGAATCAATATTCTTAATGTTGTTGTTTATGTCATCAGCTAAAAGGCTGGTTTGAACCTCTAGACGCTTTAGTAAGTAAAACAAGGACTGAGGTGGTTTACTTTGCCTTCCTCACTGAGTGGAAAAGTATGCTTATCATTATGCCAAGCCCTCTGAAAAGCATCTACTTTCCTCCCTGCAAATGAGACCTTCACTTCATTCACCTCAGGGCTGGCTGTATAATGAAATTCATTATTCTCAAGAGGTAACTAGTGTCTTTTACACCTCTACTTATTCTGTTCTTAAATGCTTCAAATAATAGTAATAATAAGGAGAAACATTCAAAGAGTTGTAAACAACTATTTTTACTTCTTCTTATTAGCAATGGAGCAAGTTGTAGGTGACTGATACTCTGGACCAGGTAAAAGTGTGTTCTTGTACTACGATCATGTATCGTATCAGTTACAAGTTACTGTTTTCTTGTGCACAACTCATCAGAAAGTTACTAAAAAAATTAAATGCATTAGGCATAGTTTTCATAACATAAGAACTTCTTGATCCAGTTTAAGCTTCTCACCCATTGGTAGAAACCGCTTGCCTTCTACAATTTTTACTTAACTCCTTTACCAATTTTCTGTTTGATAAAAAAGCAGTTCCCAAATATCTAAGTTCTTTAACTTCCTTATTTCACAACCAAAGTTTCATTGCATTTACAATTTTTGACCTATTCAACACTTTTAAAATAGATTTTACCCATACTTTTTTTATTTATTTCAAATTTTATTCTGTATAGAACTCAAAGTGAGAATAACATAAATTAGGATTGAACTATCAACATCACATCATTAAAAAAGTGTTTAAAAAGACAGAGAAAACAAATTACACAATATCAATCACATACAATATAATATACAAAATCAAATCCCGTCACTTATAATGGGAATAAGTATAATTTTGCTGTTAAAAACAAACATAACATTAAAGAAAGTAGAGAAGTGGATATATTTATTCATAATAATAGCCTAGATCACATAGAAATAGCGAAGTTCCTAGAAGTATCACTAGTTAGATATTAGATTTGGGATTTCTATACCAATCAAGCTTGCAGTTAAATACCATCTGTGGTATTTGCATTAAAACAAATGAAAATCTGGTGTGAAACACTCACACAACTTTCTCGTCAATGCAAATAATCAACAATGTACCTAACATTAGTAATAAAACATTAGAATTAAACAAAAAAACTAACCTCAAAAAACATAACCTAATTTCAATCATGAGTGAAAGACGCAAAATGAAAATCAACCTTAGTTTGGCTTAATAACGCGGGAAATCACTCTTTCACGCTAAACTAAGCTCTAAAGAGAAAAATGCTTCAAATAAAAATTGTAGATCTTTTAATTTCCTAAAAATTTGATTATAATACACTTTTGTCATAAATTGCATACTAAGGCTAAAATCTTAAAAAACATTTTTTTTTATAGATTTTCATGAAAAAAAAACCGAAAATTACTAATTACTGCTAAACTAAGCACTATACAAAAATATGTTTGAAATAAATGTTGTAGGTTTTTAAATTTTTTACAACTTTTATTATATACAATTTTGGGCTTAAATGCATATTAAAGCCGCAATCTTAAAAAAACCATTTTCTCTATAAGAGGACAGCCTCCCCAAGAAATTCAGCAGACATGGTGCCTACCCTATCTTGTAGAGTATAAAAAATTGGTAAACGAGGCAATTAAAAAAAAAAATTGTAGCAGTTTTTGGGAAAAGCGCAAAAAGTGAAAAATGACATGAAAAAACTACTACTTCCAGTTGATTTATTTTGATAAAAATGCTCGTGTCGGCTCCAGTAGTAGTATATAACTCACGTTTCAAGTTTCAACTTCGTACGATGTTCCGTTCTTGAGAGATTTTGTTCACACACACACACACACAGACCAATTGCTAAAAACATGTTTTTTGGGTTCAGGGGATCTGAAAACATGTAGATCTGGTGAAAACTCAATTTCTAAACATCGACATGAAAACAATACCTTCCTTCCTATGTATATATCATCCATCCAATGGTAAACTCGCGAATGTGCAAATTTTGTGAATATGAGATTGTTAGTGGGTGTTGATGTATACAACCCAACACATGTTGAAGTAAACTCGCGAATATGTATATTGTTCGGTTAGGGAGATACAGTCTTTGTAAAGTTACGAAAATACAGGAAGTGTGTTAAAGAAGAAAGCATTGAATTAGTTTTTTGCTCTCCTGTAAAACTGAGAATTTGCACATTCGTGAGTTTACCATTGGATGGACGATATATACTCATATAGGCAAGAGAAAGTAAAAATCAGAAAGATTACTAGACTGATGAAACTACCTAACAATGAAAGCATTTCTTTCTAAATATGTTATTAAAAGAAAGAAAGATAAATAAACTAACACCTGAAATATATTTAAGCGAATGCTAAGAAAACTGTGTACGATTTTGTAAATATTAGAAAATGACACACTTATTGAAGTATACTTTTAGTAGTAAGTAATGTTTAATTAAAATTATATGAATTGACTTATAAGTTCTTGACATGTCTGTACATTCTCGGGAGTCTCCTGATGCAATAAAAAAAAAATCAACAAATTCCTGCAGTGTATATCATTTCAACTAGGTAAAACTTCAACGTTTAATATTAAAAAAAAGGTGTTCTTGATCAAAAATCTCAAATTTTGGCATTTAGAAGACTACAATTACTACACACTTTAAGAATTTGACAGATAACTTTATCTCTTCTTTCAGACAATAAATAGGTACAAGAATTGAAGAGTTGAATGATTTCCAAGCAAGTAAAATGATTAAAAGAAGTCTGCTCACACAAAACTTTCTGATGCAGCAAAAAATATAGAAAGAGGGGAAAAGTGAGCGTTTTCTAACTGTGTGATCACAATTTGGTCAATTGACAAAAAAATAAATAGGTACAATAAAATTAAACACAAATTATTAAAAAAACAAAATTTATTAAAAATTCAGTTAATATTATATATATAGGTATTTAAAAAAAACTTTTTACTACTAATAAACTTGAAATACAGATTAAATTACAACTATTTTCAATCAGGTTTAGTTTCAATTTGTATTCCATGCATCTTTTTAATTTCTTGCTTCAGCGTCTGAAAAATTAACAAAATAAATTACATAAAAATAATAAAATGTAAATAAAGTAAAATCTTTGTAATAACAAGTGCAAAGTCCACAGATACATTTTGGTAAATAAACATTCACCCCCACTTGCCAATACCCAAATCTGAATTGTTCCCCTCTGGTGGCACACACACACATTTTTATGACACACACGTTTATATTATGATACAGTAAAACCTCATTATACCAGACCCTACCCAATATATCCAAATTCGCAATTGTAGTTCAACAATTTTGTTGAACTACAATAAAAAATATTTAATATTTTTTATTGCCCCATACAAATGTGTAATGAAAGTACATAAAAGGCATGTTCAAAGCCTAGAGTATTAATATGTACAGTTGGGATTACCATTGCCATTGTACCGGGTAATTTTTTAGTCCTGTTACCCTATTGTAAGTGTGTGGTAATTTATTTCTAATAAAGGGAAATTTTGTTTTGTCGCAAAAAGTTGGTAGCCCTACTCAATCGGTATACAAACGGCAGTGCGAGTTGATTAACCTTGAGCTGTGTAACATTTTGTGTGGATTCCGGTCGTCTTATGAACAGAATGTCTTTTACCATAGAACAACGGGTTTTCATTATTGAATGATATTTTGCTACGAAATCGTACACGAGTGTAAAAGATGCATTTAAAATTAAATTTGTTGGTGTACCTCCGCCAGAAAAAATGTCAATTTCTAGGCTAGCAAACCGATTTCAAGAGACAGGTAGTGTTTACGACAGAAACCGTAGCGGTCGACCAACTGTCTTGACAGATGACGTTATAGAGAATGTGAAAACAAGATTACTCAATTCTCCACGGAAAAGTTTACGAAAACTTTCCTCGCAAGTTGGTTTATCATATTAGAGTGTTCAGAAAGCTGCTAAAAAATTGCATATGTATCCGTATCGCGTACGATTAGTCCAAGAGCTTCAACCTCCAGATTTAAACAAGCGATTGCAATATTGCCGTTGGTTTAGGTCATTCGTAAATGATAACGGAATTGAATTTTTGAACACAGTGTTCTTTAGTGATGAAGCTTGGATCCATCTAGACGGTTATGTGAACACTCAAAACACTCAAATTTGGGCTCCTGAAAATCCTCACGCCGTTCACGATAAATCTTTACATCCTGCAAAAATTGGTGTGTGGTGTGCAATATGTCGTCAGCGTATAGTCGGACCCATTTTCTTCGAACAGACTGTAAATGGTGAAGTGTACAGGAATATTGTGCACCAATTTGTGGCTCTACTGGAACCTCAAGAACGGTATTGCTGGTTTCAGCAAGATGGCGCTACCTGTCACACGTCTCAAGAAACCATGGATTTTCTGCAAGAGTTCTTTGGTGGTCGAATAATAAGCAAGGGTTTATGGCCTCCAAGGTCGCCAGACCTCACATCTCCTGATTACTTTTTGTGGGGCTACATTAAGTCCGAGGTCTTCAAAAACAATCCTCACAATATTGATGAACTTAAAGCCAATATTACAGACTTAATCACAAATGTTTCCAGTGCAACTCTCAAAAAGGTTTCTGCTAATATGGTGAAAAGAGTCAAAGCGTGTATAACCTCAATGGGTGGACATTTTGAGCATATTCTTTAAAAATCTTTAGTAACTAAGAAATGTGAGTAATAAAATATTAAATTTCTTTTGTATATAATAACTATACATTTTTATTACAACTAAATTTCCATTTTATAAATTACATTAAAAATTGGGTACAACACTAAAAAATCACCCTGTATTATCAGTACATATTAATTTATTACTGTAGTTTGCAACGCTATTATTTTCTTTATTTTGGGCGAAATGCCATTCAGAATACAATAACGTTGCAAACCTAAGGCATAAACAGGTAGAAATTATGGGTTTTTCCTTTCTTTTAACTTCTTTGCATTCACTCTTTTGCATAAATGTCCAAGCCAAGCCCAGTATATTCGAATCCCGGTATCTAGAGGTCAAGTATGATGAGGTTTTACTGTAGTATGCTTCAAATAAATAATGAATCATTAAACAATTATTTTCATTTTGGGATAAATTATAAACAATATTCTGCTCAATATGCACAAAATGAGGCACTGTTAACTAATACATTTTGTACACCATTATATATGTCTATGTTAAACTGTACAAAAACTACTACACATGTACTGACGACACATATTTGCAACATGAATGTGAACTGTCATTCATGCAGTACGACAGACTGTGTTAAACAGCGATATTGCACAAAATTTAGTCAAAAACTTGGTCATTCTCAAGTTGTAATCATTAAAAAATCCAATGGGCCTTTGGATAGGATGCTTTGAGTGTCAAAAATATAAAGGAGTATTACATTGGGAATAAAAATGACCGCAATCCAGTGGAAATTGAATCTCGTTCTGGCAAACTAACAAAAAAAGTTTCCAGTTTAGTGATTGAGATTGACATATTGTTTCAGTTCATTCAATTTTGGCTAAAAAGAAGGGTTGTTGCCAAATTCATGCCAAAGAATACGAATGCAGAACAGAAGGAAGTGCGACTTGAAATTCCTCATTTCTAATTCCTTCAGGTTAAACTGTACAAAAACTAACCCTAACATTCCAACAACTATTTTAACGACTTTTGGCTGCTCTTTCACTAAAAGGGTCCTGATTTGAGTTCAAATATTACATTTATAAAGTGCGACGGCTCAACTGAAGTCCATTCCAAAAGAGGCCTTCCAGACTTGGCTCCAAAAGTGGCAGTTATAGCGGACTATGGGCATGGAGTCCCAAAGAGAGAATTTCGGAGCAGATCACTTGTTAAAACACGTTAATGAGTAAATAAGCTTTTTCCAGGTAAAGTTTGAATACATTTTGAATAGACCTTGTCTGTATAACATTTGTACAAAAATACGGCAATAAAAACATACTGAAATACCTTAATAGCATGAAAAACAGTAATGATACAAAGAAATAGGTCAAAATGACCCAATTTTCTTAATGAGACTAATGATGAATTTTTGCATCACAGTTCCCACTCCTTGAAATTGAAGCTTAGTCACATCATACTGATCATAATTATGTGCAGTGCTAAAAGTGATAAAGATTTTTTCTTAAAATTTGAATAAACACATGAAGAAAATGTTCAATATAAATAACGAAAAAGAAACATGTCAATGAATTACCTGATATATTAATTTATGCTGACGTAACACAGATAATCCGCCAAATTCTTTATCTTTTACGAGCACACTATACAAAGACCCACACCCACCTGAAATAAATAAAAAAATAAATATTACGTAATAAATAAATTAATAAAAAACTTTTTCAAATAGATTTGGGTTCAGCAAGTAAAATATAGACATAGGTGGGAGGAACATTTAATACAAATGAGTGAAGATAGATGAGCGAAGGGCATTAAACTACATACTTGATGAACGAAGAAATGCAGGTAGTAGTGATGGGGGTTATTTAACATAACAGAATTAATAACATGGTTACTGGATTGAGGCAGTTATCATGATAACAGGTTACTAAAAACACCCTGTTATTTTAATAACACCATAATTCAAATAAATAAACTGATTTAGCATACGAATGGCACTTGTCTGCCTGTTATACATAAGACTGTTAAAACTAAATAAAGTTATAAATAACATTTTCATTTAATAACACCACTTTTAAGTTTTTTAGCTTGAATTAAAAAATGGAGGAGTACCGGAACCAATGGAGGCAACATTTGGAACGGATGCCAGAGGAGAGAATGCCTTAAAAGGTGAGACGGAATATGTTCCAGTTGGAATAAGGGAGGTGGGAAGACCTCGAAGAAGATGGCAGTAGTCGAGATGTACGGGCTGGAGTGTCTTGTGTTTGTGTAGACGTACAGGATGGTTTGTGAGTTGGGAACATGCTTATGCCTAATCCTTGATAGTAAGAAGAAGAAAAAAAAGAAATAACATTTTCATCTAATAACACCACTTTTTTAAGTTTACCTACGTTATAATACTGTTATTAGTACAAACACAAGGTGAAAAATCTCACTGAATCTCTCATGGAAACAAATACAACCACGACAAACGAAATGTAATTTTTTGAGAACACAAGGGTGGCCAGTCCTGCTGAATCTTTCACGGACACACAGCAAGGCACTATAGTTACTATACATTGTACACCGAGCCAAGAAATTAGCAGCCATGCATCCGTAGAGACGTCGGCAGGATTAAAGAAAGTCAATATCCAAAACAAACCGTCCAGCGAGTCATGATGTCACTGCCGGACAGTTTTTTTTGACTACCATTTTTTGTACCAGTAAAACTTTGTACAAAAAATCTATCGTTAAGTGAATAATTTAGTTTACTTCTTTTCCGCAAATGTTGTTTCCTGTTACCTATTACTACATTGTATTGTAGGCTGGACGATAACAGTGCTGTTTTATTAACAGGTTATAGAATTCTGTTATTGAACCGGCTGTTATTTTTAGTAACATGTTATCACAAAATAGCTTTATTTCCAATCACTAGTAGGTAGGGTGTGAAAAGGACGTGCAAAGAAGTTGAAACAAGTAAGAAGACTTAATCCATAAAAGGAAGAAGAATAAGAAGACGGGTTATAGCAAATGTTCAGCATTGGGATGCTGATCATAGACTTTGCTTTGTTTTGCTCAGGTTTTATTTAACTGCATAAGGCTGCCAGCACAGTTATAATGCCATATCACCACACCTAGTCATGATAAAAGGTATGCTACTTCATATGGCTTATGAACCTGCTCTCACCATTCCGCAGAAATAATACTGCTACTACTCTTCTCACTTCAGTGTCCAATCCGTTTAGCCTAACTTTTGTTGCAGTCTTTCTATACAAATGAAACCACTTGTTTATTTTACTGGATTCATTAATGATGAATTTTGATTCATTAATGAATCAAAAGAAATTATTTAATGATGTCATTATATTTATTGCCCCTAACAGACAGGTGGAGCGTCCAATTGTTTACACTCAATCTGTTCGTTGCAGGGCTAAAATAAATAGTTCTATTTCTTATCACATGGTCAGCCAATTAAATGACTGAATCATTTAAGAACAGAAGAGGTAGAGGTGTAAAAGACACTAATTAGAGTTATCTCCTCTGAAAGTAATGAATTTCATTATACAGCCAGACCCTATGGTGAATGAAGTGAAGGTGTCATTTGCAGTGTGGAAAAAATGTGCTTTTCAGAGGGCCCAGCATGCTGATAAGCGTACTTTTCCACTCAGTGAGGAAGGCATTGGTAAACCACCTCACTTCTAGTTTTATTTAGTAAAACCTCTACAGGTTCAAACCAGCCTTTCGGCTGATGACCTAAACAACATTATATGTATATTTATGAGCGGGGGTTTCTATAATTAATTGTATCGTTAAACTTTTGTAAAACAGATTAATTGACACGCACAAATGGTAAATCTACACTATACTATTTTTCAGAGCTGATGAGCTCTAAACGGATGCATTGCTCCCTACCCACTTTATAACTAGCTAGTGACCTGCCAATACTTGCTCTCGTAGCTCTGTTATATATTTTGTCAACCTTTTTTCGTCTTTCAGTAACAATTAAAACCATTTGTACAATCTGATAATGCTGGTAAACATTCTGATTGGTCTAAACGCGTCCAACAACAGAGCTCATCAACCGTGAAAAGTATTATAATTGCAACTTGCAACGACTGTAGAGATCTGTCATTTGAAATGGCCCCATTTGTATTATAAATATTATAAGCTATAATCAGTTTATTATACTGGGTGATTTTTTTTAGTCCTGTTACCCTATTGTAAGTGTGTCGTAATTTATTTCTAATAAAGGGAAATTTTGTTTTGTTGCACGAAGTTGGTAGCCCTACTCAATCGGTATACACACGGCAGTGCGAGTTGATTAACCTTGAGCTGTGTAACATTTTGTGTGGATTCCGGTCGTCTTATGAACAGAATGTCTTTTACCATAGAACAACGGGTTTTCATTATTGAACAATATTTTGCTACGAAATCGTACACGAGTGTAAAAGATGCATTTAAAATTAAATTTGTTGGTGTACCTCCGCCAGAAAAAATGTCTATTTCTAGGCTAGCAAACCGATTTCGAGAGACAGGTAGTGTTTACGACAGAAACCGTAGCGGTCGACCAACTGTCTTGACAGATGACGTTATAGAGAATGTGAAAACAAGATTACTCAATTCCCCACGGAAAAGTTTACAAAACTTTCCTCGCAAGTTGGTTTATCATATTAGAGTGTTCAGAAAGCTGCTAAAAAATTGCATATGTATCCGTATCGCGTACGATTAGTCCAAGAGCTTCAACCTCCAGATTTAAACAAGCGATTGCAATATTGCCGTTGGTTTAGGTCATTCGTAAATGATAATGGAATTGAATCTTTGAACACAGTGTTCTTTAGTGATGAAGCTTGGATGCATCTAGACGGTTATGTGAACACTCAAAACACTCAAATTTGGGCTCCTGAAAATCCTCACGCCGTTCACGATAAATCTTTACATCCTGCAAAAATTGGTGTGTGGTGTGCGATATGTCGTCAGCGTATAGTCGGACCCATTTTCTTCGAACAGACTGTAAATGGTGAAGTGTACAGGAATATTGTGCACCAATTTGTGGCTCTACTGGAACCTCAAGAACGGTATTGCTGGTTTCAGCAAGACGGCGCTACCTGTCACACGTCTCGAGAAACCATGGATTTTCTGCAAGAGTTCTTTGGTGGTGGAATAATAAGCAAGGGTTTATGGCCTCCAAGGTCGCCAGACCTCACATCCCCTGATTACTTTTTGTGGGGCTACATTAAGTCTGAGGTCTTCAAAAACAATCCTCACAATATTGATGAACTTAAAGCCAATATTACAGACTTAATCACAAATGTTTCCAGTGCAACTCTCAAAAAGGTTTCTGCTAATATGGTGAAAAGAGTCAAAGCGTGTATAACCTCAATGGGTGGACATTTTGAGCATATTCTTTAAAAATCTTTAGTAACTAAGAAATATGAGTAATAAAATATTAAATTTCTTTTGTATATAATAACTATACATTTTTATTACAACTAAATTTCCGTTTTATAAATTACATTAAAAATTGGGTAACAGGACTAAAAAATTACCCTGTAGTAGACAATAGAATTGCCAATGATTATCCATATTATTACAGCCTCTCTTGCTATATTCCACTATTATTTATCAAATAATGGTAGCAACAATACATCTAGTAAATTACTGTGCTAAACAGTAATAACAAGAAAACCAGTAGTAATTCCATACAAAACTATTACTGGAAAAAATCCCTTTCATGAGATGATATGTTGCATGGCTGGTGGCAATTTTTTCTAAAGAAAAGGAGTCTGCCCAAGAAGTCCCATAGCAGGTTCACTTAACTCGGGGTTATCCTTCCTCATAATGGGATCAACCCCACTTAGCTTTTGTAAAGAAATCTACTCTTTAAGAGGAATCGAATGACACTATCTTTGTTTCAAAATTTTGACTCTTAATTTCTTGACTTCTGGTTTTGGACCACTTGCGGTTGAAACCGGGAATTCTAACCCAATGTTTGTCAGAACTTTAACTCATCCTAGTACATGGTTTTATCCATAGCTGGATGGGATAATTTCGACGACCTCTAGCGTAATAGGATAGTAGTATACTGTAAAAAATTTTGTGTTGTGGTAATTTCTTTTTTATGTAATGTCATAGGAATAAATAAATAATTATTATTATTGTCACCGGATGGTGACATTAAGTGGAGAGATAAAACCTTTAATTTTTGGTAGCCATGAAAAGGGTCAATTAAGCAGTGGTTAGTCTTGGAGAAGCGTCGGTCGTAGTCGTCATGGAGGCTGGGGCTGGGCAACACGGCATGTTGTCATTTAGTGGAAACATCATCTTCTTCCCTCGCAGTAGTGCGTCGATGGCTGCTTCGTCGGATCCGGTGGGTGTAAGGCTCGGTCGAGGGACCGCTCGCGGCAGTGGGTGATGACGGTCCGGTCGACGGCTTACGCTGTTGGGTTGGCGAACGGAAGCATCATCTTCATTCTTGCGAGGTTGTCGATGAGCCTTCGCTGGAGTCCGGTACCTGTGTGCCAATGGAGGACGTCTTGTCTGATGTCTGAATCGGAATTGAATCTCTTGGCTCAGTGCAGCGTTCTTTTTATAGTCGCCGAGAGTGCTGTGGTATTGGTGTTGACCTCAGCGACAAAGACCTCTGTCGGTACGCCGCCACAGGCCTACTGCCCCTTTCAGAACTATTGGCAGTTCCCTCTGTTGCTATATTGGAAGCTTTGTAGCCGGCAGCACAGTACTTAATCAAAGGGGACAATGGTGACATTATTATTATACTATTAATGATTTCTGCATCTACTCTTTAAGGGGAACCGAATGACACTATTTTTGTTTCCAAATTCAGACTCTGATTTCTCGACTTCTGGTCGAAACCGGAACTTCAAATCCAATCCAGACCCACTAACTATTTGTATAGATTACTAATCTAAAAACCATTTGTTGCTATCTCTTAAAGTTCCTGACATCTTGCTGTGCCGGGCGAACGGACATAGGAAAATAATAGAAGGCAAAAATTGCCACCAATTATTTTTTAGCTTATTTATGTTTATTTTTTAAGCTTGTTTAAAATTGAATAAGATTGAACATCTTTAACTCTCACAAAACATACCAGAAATATCATGTACTACAATAGTTGAAGCATTAGGAAATCGTTCCTCTAATATTCCTTTTATTCTTAATTCACCTTCTGTAACTTCAGGTGTTTCATTAACTGATGATGAAGACGACGACGAAAACAACGATGATGATGAAGATAAAGTGTTATTTGATTGCCCAGTTACCTGAAAATTAAAACTTATTTACAAAACAGTTTAGATAATGATAATCGAAAAAGATTCTAAAAAAATAATGTCTTTTCACTAGGGCTGCATATGATCAAGAAAAAACAATTAAAAAAAAATTTTGTTACAAAGAAGATGTTTGCATAGAAGCACACTATTGGGAGTACTGCATACCAAATTTGCAGAAGAAATTTTTAATTTCTCTAATATTTTTTTAATAATATTGGTTGTCTGTGGAAAATTGAGTTGCACTGAGTTTTTTCCTACATACTCACAAAAATCACAAAACAATCTAAATGTCTAATAAATCTAACTAAATAATATAGGGCTTTACGAACATGCAACTATTAAAAGTTATACAATTATTTAAAAAAAACTACAATCCAAAATTATAACAAATCTAAAAAAACAAACAATATAATCTAATGAACTAATATAATACATATGTATATAAAAACAAGGGAGCCAAAAAAACTTTTTGATATTAACAATACTTTTTTTTTGATATGAACAATACTACTTATTGTTTACGTTTTTTACATGCAAAGGGAGCAAATTAAACATTTTGGGTGCCAAAAAAACCAAGGTGATGCTGATATAGAGCATTTTTTGCCATAATTGTAATAAAGAAAAATAAACTGAACAAATAATTAAACAATACATCACAAGAATTTGAAAAGTCAAACAAGAATTTCTTTCAACGAATGTCAAAAGATACAAATTGATATAAAAAAAATTAAAATTCATAAATTTTATTATTAACCTAATTGAACTATTTTTAACAATGCTAACTGTATATATTAATCAATTCAAATAAAATAATTTTGACAACTAAATTACTGTATAATAACCTACAAAGTAATTAAAAGAATTTTACGAAATACCATTCTGTTGAATTTTAGAAGAATATAACCTAAAACTACTAACAACAAGAATGTTACATTCATTTTGAGGATGCACTTTACATAAACATTATATTAAGTCAACAAATATTCATTTCAGAAACGTAGTAGGTCAAACGTTTTATCTTATCATAGTTCTCATGTAAAGATAATGTACACGATGAAAACATGATTAGATCATTTTTTTCATTAAGAAAAAATTAAGAAGAGTCGATATGTAAATTAACAGGCAAAAACACAATACAGTGTCATAGTTTAATTTTATACATATATAAAATCAACTAAAATAAAGCTACTTTCATAATTTCTTAGGTACGTAGATTGCTGTTTTTTGTAAGATAAATTCATCAGAAAAGTATCTTCAAAATAAATAATTATCTAATAAAAGTAATGTAAGTAGGGTTTTTTTAATCTGTTTAACTAATTATGACCACACTATGGATGTATGAGTTTAATTACATAGTACTTAGTTATTGACAATCATGATCTATTAAGCTTTTATTACATTATCAAGAACTGTGTTATTTTAAATGAATACACAAGAATTGTATTCGTTCATGCACAACTGCTGGCTGGTCATCATACACAATAGATCAATTTAACTGATACTACTTGGTTTGTACTAGAGTGACTTTCTGTTAACTGACAGACAGTGCTCTGGGCACACTAGCAAGTTGAAACAAATAAAAAAAAAATATTAAAAGGATATTTGTTAGGGCCAATGGGTTAGAATATGCATTCCTCTTAGAATATACTTTACAACTACACTCAGGAAAATTTAAAGTTATTAAATTTTAACTTCCCAACACAAATCTCTTGCTCTGATAAATGGAAGGCATTTGACAAAGTAGATTGTTGCATATTATAAAAATTTTGGAGATATTCATCCCATTTAGTTGCTGCTGTTAAGAGCTTTTTCAATAGCATCAACATTGTTTTAGATCAAAATGGTAAATTAATGAGATAGTAACAAATAAAGGAGGTCATACACGATTGCTGTATTTCTTCAACCCTTTTTAATACTCATACACAGTCCATTCGAAATAGCATGATAGTATTACTTAAATGGAATAAATAACAGAGGGAATTTTGTAATGTGCTCATGCGTCAGTGTTACCACTTAGAGATTTTTCTTTGTATTAACTTTTCCTGTAAGTGAATGAGAACTGTTTTAAAAGATAAATTAATAATGGAAAATAATCACTAATGACCAAGCAGTTTGTGCGACTTTAAATAAAAAAGTAAAAAAAAATAATGGAAAAGAAAAAAACGATTTTTCCAATAACACATGGAAAATGGAAATAAAATAAATAAACTGTTATTTTATTATATTATTATTAATTAAAATTAATGTATTAATTAATCACGTCTTGTGTATTGAATGCATGGATTACTGAATAAAACAGTAACAAATGCCAGTAAAATAATCAATTCCATATGATTTTCAAAATTGCAGAACACAGATTTATATTTTGTAAGAATAATTAAAAGGGAAATTTTACTTTTGAAAAGGGACTTTTTATTTTGAAAAGTTACCACCATTCACACAAACTATCATGCTATTTCGAATGGACTGTACGTATGTAAAAACTGACAAAATGTTACATGCATGGAATGTTCTTATACTTGAATAAAATCTTTACAACATAGTATACTAATGCCGCTCAATATACAGAAGTCACAGTTATTACACATGAGAATAAGGAAAGTTTGAAGTAAGTAACTTTGAATAATATTTTATCTTAAGGATTACGGTTTATAAACACCTCCCATTAAAGGTTTATTCCCAATATGCTAGTACTAACAGGACCTACTAGCATGTCAGTGACGGTTCCCACGGAGCTAGTTAATTATTGCCAGTGCTCTGTAAACATATGAGTTATATTGCGTATTCCTGTACAAAGTACAGCTAACTAACAACTAGCAATGTTTCCAAACGTTCACACCGAGCTATAGTTGTAGTCACAATGCACATGTGTCAGGAAGTAGGGGTAAATCCTCACAACAAAATAGCCTCACTACGTTAGTAAAATGTTTTATAACAAACATTATGTTGTAGACTCTACTGCGAAATACTACAATGGTGGGGGTAATACTTCCTCGCCAAAGCTGACATTTGGAACGCTCACACTGCAATTTCCTTATGGTATGCCTATAATTTACTAGTGCTAGTCAATCGTTTGACTTTTTCTCCCCTACTAGCGCTAGTAAAATCAAACATGTTCAAAATCACTAGCACGGTAGTGAATACTATATTCCATTTACTATAACTTCTCACACAGAATTTTCCCTTCTCCGCCAACTACTTCTGCTACAGTTAGTAAAGTGAGCCCCCACCACTACTACCAAGGCCACCGCCCCTCCAACTTCTATGTGTATACTATAAGTAATTGGTCTTAAAGGTTTTACAAATATCCGAGTATGTAACGCCATAAATCTAGAGAAGGCCAATTTATTTTTTATAATGATAGTCGTTTCAAAAGTGAGTCTCTGGCGCTATAACCAGAATTTCTTGGATAATGTGAAGTAACCCCTACAGAAGAGTTCACATAACACTTTCATTGAGTTTATTCTTCATTGTATTGCAAAGCCACGCTGAATGTTAAAAATGTGTGCGTGCATAAGCGTATACACATACACACTACTACAAACTGGGGTTTATCTGATTCTGAGAATGCCTGCCGTATTATTACAAACTACGGTGTAAAAGGCAGGGGAAGGGAGAGCTCTGTCCTCCCTCACCGTGTAACTAGTAATGATGAAAGCATTATAGCCCTTTAACTGAACTAGCTGCTAGTTGTCCTGCCTACGACGCTTGTGCTAGCTGCTAGTAAACTAGAATCGAATAGCCTTTAAACAAAATCCATGGCAATTATCTACAAAATTCAATGACGGCGAAGATTGTGATTTATAATCATAATACATGTAGAGTAGCTTGATCATTATAAATATTAGGATGTGACACCCTGTATGATGATGGTTACCAGAACAGGTAGACCTAATCTTTGAAACTAGAAGAATTAAACTTAACTACTGTATTTTAAAATATAAATATTGATTCAAACAATATTAATAACAAAATGTTTTCCTCTTGAGTAAAACATAAAAGCACTACCAGATTTCCTTCAGTACTGTTTAGACGCCTTTAACTGAAAACCATAGCCAATTCAAATCATAAAATTTAACTATTTTTCATCCTACAATAATACTGAATTCACAGAGTCTAGAGACAAGCATCAACAAATACATGTGTTGTTCATGTGATATTTGAACAGCCGGTTGCCTAACTGACGCTGGCTATTGGATAATGAACCGCGCTTACATAAAAATAATTCCTTTTTTCCTTCTAAAAATTTAACAAATTTTCATGATCAATGAAACCTATTATCTATTTTCATTAAAAATAACTCACACTGTATATTATGATAGGGATAATGCAACAAAGACTGGTGTTATAAGAATGCATAATGACCTTGGTTATGTGTTCAATCCACAGCTATCACGTGATCAATTTGTTTAATGCGTGTCTCCAGACTCTGTGAATAGACTATAGTTTTCTTTGAAACTGATGTAAACAACTGCTCTACTCTGCTATTGCTTGGAAGCATATTGTAGTTCCATAAAATTCTTAGCAAGGGCCATCCCAATTGTGACAGAAAAATAGCATTTAATTGAAATCATATTTAACTAAGATAATTTTTATGATATAGCACTACACACATACAAAATACCGAAGTAGCCCATTAATGTGCCTGAAGCAGACAAACATAAATATGTTGATATAACATTATTCACCACTGGTGCCTGGCCAACCGAGACAGACTGATGATCACATTAGCTTATTCTTACAACCGTATGCTCATATGATTTGTTTACACCGGTTCCAAAGTTAAGTGGAATAGGAGGTAAAAAATTAAGATGTTTTAAAACTTAGCAGTCAATCAAACAGTTAATTTATAATATTACATTAGAACTTACAAGTATGATTTGCTCTTAAAATCCTATACTCTTCATATTCAAATAATTTTCATTCACTATGACAGCAAAGTATAACAGTCTCCCTCCAGTGAGACAACATATTTTATTGCTTCATTGATTACCATATTGTTATTATTGTCATAACTAACACAACACAGCACCATTTAAAATTTTGAAAATGGTGTTGTGAACATGCCAAACTAATAAAAGGCAAGTGTATTTCTCTGTTTAGAAATTGTGATCAATGAAATACAGTGGTTTCATCACAGGAGTTTCCTGTTTTTCATGATAATAATATTAATTAGTTGACGCAACTTTAAATAAACTAAAAGAAAATGAATTTGTTTAGCAGTTAATTTAAGTTTTACAACATTCACTGTTTCACCACAGACCAAGATTAGTTTTAACTTACATACAAGTTATCTGGTAGAAATCAAAACTTACAAAAGAACTTGCTTTAATTTGAAATACTCTAGAGTTTCTAAAAAAGTTCTGCAACATGATGAGCAACAATACAAATCTGAAAAATTACTAAAAACTAATCGGTTCCATGAAGTTTACCGGAAAGCTTTTCACATCCACCTTCGAAGTTTAAATGTGTTTTCAACAGCTGATGTTAATAAGTAAGAATCAGCTGACTGGTATATCGTAATATTGTTGAACTAATTATTCTGAGAATTGTTAATTGAAAATTGTTTATTTAATTACGTAATTAAAATAGGGCTTTTTGTTCTTAATGTTTTCAGGGAAAACATTTCTTTGATAATGACATTCTAAAACAAATGACTGTTGAAGTTGGCGTCCTGGACTTTTGTCACCTTCAAAACATTGTTCTGATCAGTCTAACCTTAAATATACCTAGAAAAATGATGGCTTCATTAATGCATATTAAAAACTGTGGGAAATTAATTCTTCCTTCCACTAACAGGTAATAATGCGTCTAATTTTTTTTTAATGACATTTGTGTTGCAAAAATGTGATTTATCGATATACAACCTAGAGACTTCTTGTAACCTACTGAAGCAACAACAAACTAGATATTTTTTTGTTTATTTGCTCTGTTACTTTTTGCATTAATATTTCTAAATGCGCTTTACATGCAAAAAAAATTTGGTGTGGAGAGTCAGGGGTTTCTTCCTTTTAAAGGGAATTCATAAAACTAGTTTTGTGCAGTATTGCAGAGATCAACTGTTGTCGATCTTGATTGTTAGAAACGAGTTAAAAGACTGCTAGTTTTCTTAAATTGTTGATTTTGTTATAAAATTATTTCTAATCTATTAAAAGTAACTACAATAATATTGTGGGTTACAAACATTTTTCGTAGCTAGTTTAACGCTGAGCCAGATCATTAATTGGGATTGATTTTGGTGAACACAGTTCCTGACGTCTACTTGGGCCAGGATTGCTCTCCAAAGGGTGATTTTTTGGAAGGAAGGACTACCTCCCTAGAAAAGCTACATAGAATATTGTGTTATAAAGGACTGGAAAATGTTTCCATAGGTTTTACCAAGCAACTAGATTGTACATTAATTACCATGAGTTTAATGATGTTAGTTGTCTTAAAACCTGAGTAAGTGTATTTTATGGATGTATCTTTTACCGAGGCAGGCTTGTCCAGTTTTATTTGTATTTTTTGATCTGTTTGAATGTGTATAAGAAATTATAATTTACTTTTTATCCCAATTTAGGTTATGTGCTGCTTTTTCAACTAGCAATGGAGTATTATCTGAAAAAAATGAAGGAGTTCCTATGCTTCTAGACAGGAAAACTGCTTTATTGCGCGGTGAGGAAGCAGAACGTTACAAACAGTTAATGGAAGGCCACATTACAACTGACCAGCCAGTAAGTTGTAGCTGTTTGATTACAGTCCTCAGTGATATAGCGTATTTATAATATTTTATTTAATCATAAATGTATTCTCTAATTTTGTTTTGCTGTTAGTTCAAAACTTGGTTTGAAAATGAAGGTAGGTGATTTCAAGGTTTCTTTAATACAAGGTAGGGCTTACGAGGAAGATGTGCAGTAGACAACCAGCTACTGTGATTGCATTGGTGCTAACTGTCTTGTCCATTGCCACCGAAATTACTATAATATGCTCGCCTCTCATCATGTGGTGTTGGGTTTGAAACCCATCAGGCACGGCAATCGCCAGCGCATGCTCTGTACTGTTCCACTAGCAATCGCCTGATTCTTTTATTTTGGTTGTTTCCAATTTTATTTAGCTGGAACTGTATGTTATTATTAAAATGTAACTCTAAATGAAGAGAATGATGATATGATAATCCAACTTCGTTTTAGCAAGAAACGTGCTTCTTAGAGGTTTACTAATTCTGCAGATTGCTTTATTACACACCCAACGATCCTGGCCAGTGGTGTTCAGTATCATATCGTGTCCATTTAAACAAATGTATCGATTATGCAATATTCCTATCTCTTGAAGGAAACGTATACTCTTCCCTTAGTAGAAATAACAGGAGCCAATTCCAAGATATTCATTATGTATTCAACAGAACACGTGCGAAGGAAACAACCAACTAATTAACATGCAAACAACATCTACAATTAATTATAGTGAGTGGGAGTCATCCGTAATAATAGTAAAGATGCATTTACACGAGACAACTTTAAGGTTACGGATGATATGATGTGAAATAACGGAATAGGTCCTAAACCTTTATACCAAAATCTACCTTTTAGTGAATAATTTAGTTTACTTCTTTTCAGCATGTGCCTATTACCTATTATTCTAGTACATTGTATTATAGGCTGGACAATAACAGTGTTATTTTAATAATAGGTTATAGAATCCTGTTATTGAGCAGGGCATTATTTTCAGTAATATGTTATCAAAAATAGCTTTATCTCCCTTCACTATTGGGCATGCCTGTATGAGTACAGACAATTTTATTTAGCTAAGGGTAGGAAACACCACTAGTGTTCAAAATGTCTCGATCATTGTATGAAGAGTTGGCAGAATTAAAATGCGAGATAGTAAAAGAACTGTAAAAATCTTTTTTGCTGCTTCATTAGAAAATCAGACTGATAAATTATCACAGATTGTTAATAAATAATATAGAACCGAAACTACAGTTTATACTGTAGGAACTTCATCTCATGACCATAACATTACAATTAGTAATGTTCCAAATGTCAGTTTCTGTAATTAAATGTGTTTGTTATGTAGTAGGCTTAGTTAATTTGTAGGATATTATAATCGAGACTGTAAGATCTGGTGCTTGCCCCTTCACAAAGAATTCTTCACAATAGTAGGTTTGTAAAGGTGGGGATGCGCGCTGTGGCATATCTGCCACTGACGCTGTCGAAGTAACAGCTGCAGTGAATGAATACTGAAAACACTATGCGCTTATATAGAATTGCTTTAAACAGAATAAGTTTTATTTTTTTATTAACTTTATTAATGAAGTTCACAACTGTTACAAAATAAACAACCAGTGAAAATGATCATGGGTGAAAGAATGAATGAAATGACATGAGTGACGTGCATGGAGAGCACCATCCACTGACAGGTCTCAGACATGTTATTTAGTTACTTCTTACTAATTCATCAATTAATTTATTAATAACATATAACCGTTTCTAAAACAGGAGATCCTTGTTCCACTTCCTCTGTCTTGATTGTTGTTTGGTAAATGACAGAATAAGTAAACAATGAATAATAACAAAGATACGAGTATGGTTCTTACACTTAGTCACCATGTTTAGTCATGTAGCTATAATTTTGTTTATATTTAAATCCTCATCTAGCTAGTTAGTAATAAACACAATCGGGTCAGTTCTATAACTTTATTTTGTGCAGTTTGTTAAAATTGTGAGTGAATTCGGTTAAGTGTTATTTCAATTCAATTCACTCGAAGAGTTATAGACTTGTGGTAAGTAAAAATGTTTTCGGATTTGCTAGTAGCGTGTTGTATTCATTCTTCTCACACACTAAGTTACCACTACTGTGAAGCCCTTTGCAAGCATCAAGTTTTGACAAACTTACTGCAAGTACATTGCTTTATAATATACTAGCCAGTAACATCGTAGCCCTATGCAAATAATAAATACAAGCACTAGACAACTGCTTTTGCCAATATATATACATTAATCACAGTTACTTCAGTTGACTGAACAAACTGGTTTGGCAAGGAATTTACATTACTTTAACATCGTATTTTTTAATGGTAGTACTTATTAAAAGTGTTCTGCTTTGTTTATGCTAGATGGATGTCTCATTAATTTCTGGAGTGCCTGAGGAACACCGTAAGGAACGCCGTGTTAGAATATTTGCATCTCCTAAAAATGCTATGCAGTCTGGAACACATAATACTGGTGTGTGGACAATGGAATTTGAGACAAGGGAACGTTGGGAAAACCCTTTGATGGGTTGGTCTTCTAGGTCAGTTGGGTATTTTGATATTTATTCTACACAAATTCTTACGATAACATATAATATAGTTTTCTTTGAACTAGTAATATTTACAAAATTACACATCTGTTATCTATTGTAGTGATATTGATTTTTACTTTCTCTTGAAAGTATTGTTTTCATTGTGATTTTGTGAAGTCGAGTTTTCACCGGATATACACGTTTTCAGGTCCCCTGAACCCAAAAAACGTGTTTTTAGTGAGTGG
This sequence comes from Catonia carolina, assembly GCA_035578175.1. NCBI lineage: Eukaryota > Metazoa > Arthropoda > Insecta > Hemiptera > Achilidae > Catonia > Catonia carolina. The sequence goes on along the minus strand of JAQMRL010000001.1, from coordinate 338,157,121 downwards.
AGTGGAGTGGCGTGGAGTGCGGCAGAATAAGAATGGAATAGCGTACAAAGTTGAAAATTCTTAAATCAGGTACCACTAGCGGAGCAAATGTTTGTGAAAACATTTTTATGAAAATGTTTTGAAAATTGCACATTATTTGCACTATTTGATTAGTGCCATGTCTGTTGAAATTCTTGGGAGATCTTCCTTAATATGGATTTTACGGCATGTAGGTTAATAACTGTAGTAACTACTAGGAACTGGTTTAGCAGTTAAATTTGTGTTCCTACTATTCGGTTGTACCAGGTACAAAGCATTAGTCTCCTGTGAATTGCCTTGTTACACATTTCAAGTAAATAAAAGTATAGCGAAAAAAGTAATCTTTTAAAAAAAAAAAGCGCAGTTTGTGTTTCTGTATTGATACTAGGCACACAAAGTATCAAATTCTGTGTTACCATTCCCTAACTCAAGACTAGATTGTGACATTGCTGTAGAAAATTGTTCCTCACCTCACTAACAGAACTGAAAATCACATTCATTGTCTCTCAAGACTAATGATTCTATCATTGTACACAAAACTTAACTTTTTATTATATAACTTCTAATATCATTTTTGTTTTCACTTATCAGAAACTGTTTTATTTTAAACAATTACATTAAAATAAAACAGGGGAATACTGCAGGAGTCTCCGGTTTGATTTCAGCTCAGGCCAGGAAATTTTTTTTCATTTACCATCTGCATTTGCCTTAATGTGTATAACCATGGTGGAAAGAATATATAAGTGTGCTCATTTGACAGGTCAATGTGGTCCGATCTGCACTAGGACGTCACTCACGTAAGCTTGTCTACTTTTGGCAATGGTGTTACAACCAAATGTTAGATAGGCAGGTATTTTTAAGTTAGCTTCAATAACTGATGCTAAATACTGTATCACCTGCGGTTGGAATCACAGAAAATATTTTAAAGAATGCTGAGAAACATTCACAAACACACCTTCAACTCAGGACAACAGAAAAAATATATGGCTGAACAATGCAGAGAGACAATGAACGTGATCTTGAGTTCTATTACAGTGGGGTGGGGGACAATTTCCTACATTGAAGTCACAGCAACAGCGCATCAGCTTACCCATGTATTTTTTCAACCATGATGCTCTTAAAAGTTGAATGTAAAAACAAAATAAAAAAATTTACACCTTTTAAAAGGTTATGAACATTTTTTACCTTTTAAAATGCTTTTTTTATGCAGTTTGATGAATGGATTACTATATTATTAACAAGATCAAATATGATTTTAAATGGAAACATCCTGTGTCATATTGTTCATGTATGATTGTCAGCTGTATGATATAATGTTACTTACCCAACAGCCGTTACTTAACTATTCAAAATATCTTTCTCCTAACTGGTAATTGAGTTGGTTTTAACAACTTTTTTGTAGTTTATTTGAAGTCGCATCAACAGCTGGTTATTAGCGACTATGGTGTGTAGTGCAACTGGAACAGTGGGTTTTGTCTTGTGAAAATTTCCATACCCTAGCTGGAAATTGAACCCGGATTGTCCACATTGTAGGCTAGCCTGCTAACCACGACGCTACAGAGGCGGGCTGCTTTAATTTTTATTATTTAGTGAGAATATAATTTTTTAACTCTTGATTTCTTTTTTTTGTATTTAGTGGAGATCCATTGTCAAATCTGCAAGTTGAGTTTTCTAATGCAGATGATGCTGTCGCATTTTGCGAAAAAAATGGCTGGTCTTGGTTTATCGATAATGAAAAGAAAGTAAATGCGAGAGCTAAATCTTACGCTGTAAACTTTTCTTGGAATAAAAGATCAAGAGTATCTACTAAGTAAATTTATATGAATCATAACTAAACTTTAGTGAATATTATCTGTTATTATAATGTAAATTAAAAAATATTGAAGAATAAATACTTGTTTATAAGTTAGTTCTCGTGTTCTTTTAATTGTTTTGACAAATTGTTTCCTTCAATGTTGTAAAGTGAGATGTTATAAAATGAGATGTAAAGTGTCTTCACGCCTCCCTTGGGGCGCGCCCCCCAAGGGAGGCGTGAAGACACGTCAAGGGGGGCACGGGACTTCGAGATAGCTTTACCCTCCATAACGAATCCTTTCAGTGTCAACTTAGACTTCCTGCCCAAATTACTTAAAAAACAAGTTTTAGAAATAAAAAAATGTTTTTGCTGCGAAAAAACGATTTCGATAAAATTGACAAAACATCACTTTGGGTTAAGTATTACCAAGTTTACCCCAGTATAGAACAGCAAGCGGCAGTAATTGTAATTATCTTTATCAAGCACCTATCTGTGCGAAAAAGTGTTTTCAGCACTTGTTACAATAAAAACAAAGCATCAGTGCAATGTTGGCTTTACCAATGATTTACGTTGTGCACTTTCTAATAATCAACCTTTTTAAAAAAAAATGCAAGGTCATCCATCCACTGATTTATTTTGTTTCTTGTTAAAATTAAAATGCAACTTCTAATGCTACAAAAAATAAATGTATGGTTATTCAATGTAATATGTGATTTTTCATTGCCCAATAAAATTGTGTAGGGGGGTGTGAGACGTTTTCTTTTTGGCAAAAGGGGGCGTAAAGGATAGAAGTTTGGGAACCGCTGCTCTAGAAGCTTTACTAAGTAAAACTAGGATGAAATAAAACTGAGTAAAACTAAGATGGTGTACCGTGCCTTCCTCACTTGAGTGGAAAAGTATGCGTATCAGCATGCCAACCTCTCTGAAAACCATCTGCTTTCCACCCTGCAAATGACACTTTCACTTCATTCACCACAGGGTCTGGGTGTATAATGATGAAATTCATTACTCTCAGAGGAGATAACTCTTTACTAGTGTATTTTACACTTCTACATCTTCTGTTCTTAAATGCTGCAGCTGTATAATTGGCTGACCATGTGATAAGAAACAGAACTATTGTTTGTAGTCTTGGAGCGCGTAGAGTGATAATAATTTAACACTCCACCTGCCTGTTATGGGCAAATATTTTGTATATGTTGAGTTAAAATATTTTAATTTTTGAAACAAACATAGCATGAATATATTAATAGTTTGTACATAACTCTCAAACTAGGCAGTGTAGCTGCCATGTAGCAATTCACAGTTTAGGAAACGTTGTAAGCTTTATCTTCATACAAAATATGATTTTTCACTCTCTGGGCTTGAATTGTTGGAAAAATAAAAAAACTACAGATTAGGCTGCCTGGCCTGTTCCAATTTCAAAGTAACTAATCTGTTCAATCTTAAAGAATACAAGGGATGCCCATCACTTCCGAGTTTGTACAATTGCATGTTGTCCAGTTGGCTTGCATATAAGTAAACACTTGTTTTAGTGTTCGATCATCTGGCATCTGTAAAAAATGACTAAAACCTATCTTGTTTGTATTTTCAAATAGTTAATATCACCCTTGGCACATTAAGTTCACGCCTAATATCTTGTTAATTTTATAGGCCAGCAATTGATACCGTGGTAAATCTCAGCAGCCTTTATTCTTGACATTTGCAGAGCAGTCAGGGTCCAACACTTTGAACTATACATTATAACTGGCAAAACCAAGGTGTGATAAAACTTTAAACTGTTCTCTTCCACCTTTTACTGATCAGCTTTATCATCAAAAAGTATATTAGCCTTTGAAACTTATTTAATTTCTGCATCTTGTGATTATTCTCAAGAGACATCACATCCCAAATAAATACTTGAGTGTACCTGAAAAATAAATTTACTTGTAGATAAATATCCATAAAAAATCTGAGATATGCATTGGGTCTGACAAGTAAGGTAAAAAACAAGTGGTGTAGGAGATATGTGTGTAGTGCTGCGCATATTGTACTCATGGTAGTCATATTGCAGTTAGAATTCTTTTAAGTAAGATGGGAACAGATGCCCATGTTTCATTATGTTGTACTTAATTTCAGCCATTAATAACCAGTTTTATTTATTGTTTCTTAAATGAACGTTATAAGGATTATTGAATGTAGGTGTTTAACAGAATACTAGTATCAGCTTGGAGCAATTGGAGTGGGAGAAACGGGTCATAGAATCGGAGAAGTGGGCGGTACTATGCTTCCCAACTTGTCATGTGACGATTATAGACTCATTTTCAACCTATTCATTTACTTGGTGCAGACTTGTTACGGAGGGTACTACCTATAAATATTAGTTTTTCAAGATATTTGGAAAAACCAATTTTTTACCTTTTTGCATCCCTAAAAACTAGATTAGGATAACATATTTGGGTTAATAGAATTTTAGTGCACATTTTATGAAACTGGAACACAGTGGGTTTTAACAAGTATATAGTTCAGCGGAGAATTGAACCTGAGACCTTCTGCTTCAACAACTACAACACAGAGGTATATACATGGAAGCAATGGATTAGTGTGCTTTTTTTAAACCCTAATGTGTGTTTGTTGCAATCTGTTCAATTCAGAACAATAAGTAAACCAATGACGCAATGAGATGAGGATGATGTGTGTGACATGTAAATGAGGTGTAGTCTTGTACAGACTCAGGCCGACTATTCCTGAGAAGTTTGGTTAATTGAATCCCAACTATCAAAGTAAACCGGTAACCACTCTAGTATTCAGTTCTGTATAAAAGTAACTACCTTTACCAGGATTTGAACCAGAAACCTTTGTCTCTGAAAACAGCTTACTCGTGGCAACGACTTTACTTCTAGACCAACGTACCAGGTTGGTCTAGAGTATCTATATATTAATAGCGAGCATTTTGTTTTACAACTCTATTTTAAACATCTAAACCTTCACCAATTTTCCCCGAAGTGGGCTCAAATTAATCATCTGTGAAGATTTGCAGAAAACTAACCAAATTATATATTTTGATTTATGATCGTAAAGAGGTCTAAAATAATATGCGAAGTTAATAAGAACGAGAATACGGTAAGCGATGCGTCTGTTTACCGAATGCGGTACTACACGACGCATATAGTATACCTCTCTTTCTCTTATTTTTTATTTTATTAAACATCCTATGTAGGATTTTTAAACAGCCATATTATTTAAAATTGAAATATATATTTTCTAACCACCAGAATACGGTAACATAAAACACTTACCTAAATTTAAAACTTCCTGCTCCTACCATGGTAGATAACTACCATGGTAGGAGCAGGAAGTTTTAAATTTTGACTTGTAATAAATGTTAATTTACTGAAGATGTGTACAAGATACACGAAAGCGCTATAAACATTGGTAAGTGTTTTATGTTACCGTATTCTGGTGGTTAGAAAATATATATTTCAACTCTCTTTCTCTATCTATTCCTCCCACATCTCGCACAGCTATTTCAGGTTGAAGTGGGGTAAGTTCAATGAACTAAAGTATACCAACGCATTGGCAGTGACTCATCATTTTGGACTTTCCAACATGGTTGATGTTACTTTGAATAGTGTATAGTGAGTTCTGCTATATTTTGCTTTTTTAAATAATGCCACACAACAATAAAAACAAAAAATGTTGTTTACAAAGAAGTTCTATAAAAACCAATTTACACTTTTGTGCAGGTTTTCTGCACGGTTCATCTATTAGAGTAGTTAAATCCTAAGTTTTATTGACTTTAGAACCAATGGGACTATGCAATGGTTTTTATGCCTATTTTACCCACATGAAAAAATTATTCTGAAAAAATAAATTAAAACTGTATTTATTTGTTGCAAACTGTATCAGGTTATACAGATGAAAAATATTAATTTAAGAAAAAGGTTACTATTTTTTTTTTAATAAAAATTCATTTATGGGATGAATGAATATAATTATGATTAAATGCTTTATTAAAAAGAATCATTACAAAAAATACTTAATAAATAAATTAAAATTAACAATTAATACATACAAATAATTTATTCTTTTAAAACTACTTGCTAATAATAATTAATTATATAGAAATTTTCATAAAGTAAAGCTCAATTTTATTTCACTTTAATGTGATTTCATTAAAAATACATGCTTGCGTAATAAGTACCTATTACAAAATGCTGCTCATTATTTATTACATTAAATTATGCAATACATTTTTAAATAATAATAATAATTATCATTATGTATAAATTTCTATAGCAATAATTTAATTTTCTTTAGAGTTTATAAATTGTATAATAAAAATTATAGTGAATGAAAAATGGAGTCATATTTTGTATGACATTTATTTATGTATAATGTTAATATATTTAATATTTTAAAGAAATAAACACTTAGTATTACATCATTGAATTTTTGTATAAATTTGTTTACTCATTAATTTGTTGATTTTTTTATCAAAATATTTAATTTATTTTGAAGAAAAAACTTTTTAACATTACATTTCCTATGTTTAAACCATATGAGTATATACAATGTATTCTTTACACTCTTCAAAAACCACTTTACTCTTTGTTGTTTTTACAGTAATCACTTTCCAATTGCAACTTTTTTTTTGTATTGTCCTATATAAAGAACGCACTGGTTATGTAAAATTATTTTTTAAGCTGTCGTTTGTTCGCATGGTACGCCTTCATCCTCTCGCTAACCTTCTCCCTTTGTTCCTGCGTCCATGTCCTCTGCCTTGTTTCTGCAGTTGGGAAATTCCCAAAATCTTTTATTTTCCTTCTAAAGGCAGTTCCATCTGTTACATCGTTACGTGAAGTGTTTATGGTGTTTAGGTTTGTTTCGATTTCTTTGATCCATCTATCTTTGGTTTTAAAACCTTCTTGATATGTGATCATTTTGTACGTTTTATTATTTTTGTTTTGGAATCTCATCAAGTGACCGCAATATTGTAGTCGACGTTTTATGAGCTTAGTTGTTAGAGTTTCACCTAGGAAATTCATTATGTGTTCGTTCTGCTGTCGTAACTGCCATTTGCAACTTAGTTATAAAAAGTAAAAAAATATTTAGAATTTTTTAAATTTTGCTCTTTTAATGGAACTGGAACACAGTGAATTTTAATGTGTATAAACTCCAGCGTAGATTTGAATCTGGGACCTTCCGCTTTGTAGGCTATTGCATTAACCACTACAGCACAAAGATGAGCTTTTCTGTATAATTTCAACATGTTTAGACCTTATGAATCAATCCCAGGAACTTCTAGATTGTAGTTCAGCATAATATATTACAAAACAACTATTCAAGTAGGTCTCTGGAAGCTTGTTTGTAGGAATGAGCATGAGCAGCAGTTCAGAGGTGGGTCCGCCCATCGAGAAACTACAGCTCAGGAAAAAGGAAATTGCAATACACCACAGCGCCTTGTTCATGACTCAAGGTGGGTCCAATGGGCATGGCTGGCGATTGGGAGGGTTTTTAGTTGGGTTAATGCCCCTTACTCCCAACTGTGTGGGCAGCTGGTGCCATGATGATTTTCTCTCCTCCAACGTAAAAAAAATTGGATTAAGGTGATAAACTACAACTAAAATAAGAAATAAGACACTCATCTACTAGTTACATTCCAACTGAGAGCAACGAGCATAATAATCTAGTTTTGCTCATCAGAACTAAATGCAGTACTGTTTTTGTGAGTTTACTCCAACTTCATACAAATTTCTGGTATAACTGTGTTTTCTAAAAACAATTAATTATTACGTGAAACAAAAAGTAACAGACCTCCTCCATGGCTCAGTTGTTAGGGTGCTAGACAACACTAAATACTGCAAAGCAGAAGGTCTCTGCTAAGAATTGAAAATTATTACAAGTTAAAACTGACCGATTCTGTACTGTAACTTTTAGTAGTTACTAATAACAAAAGCAGTTGCAGCAATTTCAAATTAATTAAAAAGTAAGTAATAAATTATAAAAACATTTTTTTTGTCGTTGGAAATAAGAGTGAAGTAGAATATTAGGATCTTTATTTTAACAAAGAAGCACTTGTTCAATATCTGAGGTACTTTATATCAGTACCATTCAGTACTTGTTTTGGGTTATTACAGGAATAGGAAGATTGTGTTATAACCCAAGATTTGTTTAAAGTCGAGTAGACTTGCATACTTCTAAAAGTTTTATATAGTTTTACCATATAAAACATAAAGTGACAAAGTGAATAAAATTTACCTTGATGTAAAGACCTATTAACTGCTAAGTTATTATCCATAAGTACTGAAGTACAACTTCATACAGTACAACCTTACAGTAAAACCTGCAGTAAAACCTTGTGAATACTGTCTTTTTGCAGAAAGTGGTTTTCTATTCTGGATTTTTTGAAGAAGTCATTTTTTAAATAATCAATTATTTTTTATCGTTAAGTTACTTCCTAATCTATTTTTTTTAAAACTATCACAAGAAAATGAAAGTTACCAGTAAACTATTCCTTAACACCAAATATTATAGAACTGACTAATGTTTCCTCAGAACCACCTAAGGAAATGACCCTTGCTGTTGGATAGTGATTACCGTAACCTGTAAAGTAGTAAATAGTTTTTAAATGATCATTAATGTTTGATATAAATTTTGAATGTTTAATTATAATAATAGAATATTAATACTTTTTAATATACGTTTTTATAATTTCCAAATTTTATATCTATAATGGCTACTATTCTATAAAATATTTTATTTCTTTCCTTGAAATAAAATTCAAAAATTTTAATCCATTTCAATGTTTTGTTTATGAAATAAGCAATCATTTATAAATAAACTTATTAGTGATATAATTTTTATATTTTTTTTATTAGTTATTTTGAAAGTTGTATTTCTTGGTCATCAGTGACTACAGTGCGTTACAGACAAAATTTGTGGGTTTTACCAACTGCTACAGTTTGGATTTGCAACAGTAAAATAGTGAAATAACAATACGTTACTTCCAGATCCTATCTTGGAATTAAACTTTGTAGGTACCTTCCAACTTTGAAGTGAGTTTAGTATAACTGTGCACTGTTTCATTATTTTATAAATTTTTGCTGTACTTAAACTGTTACTATGTTACGTTTTCTTCTTTAAAAATTCTAAGAGTGTCTGTCATAACCAACAATAATTTTATTTAAAGTTAATAATAAGTTTTGTCTGCAATTTTTTGTTTTGTAAAATAATAATATAATTCTTTTATTCACAAAATAGGTATTTGATATGAATTTTGAATAACTAAATTTCAAAACTTACATAATTTATTGTTTTAATATTAAAAAGCAATAACTTTTTATATAATTGTATTTTGACTACTCCAGCTCGACTTGATTTTAATTAATTAGCCTACAATAAAATTTAAAAAACAACATTAAAGATTAATCTGTCAAAGATAAATGAACTTGTAGTTAATTTACCTCAATTTTCTAACTTGCTCTTTATCTCTTAATTTTTAATGATAGTTTTAGAATATATTTGTGTTCTTCTGGAAGGATTTTTTTACAGACATAACATGCATATGCATGCTGGGCTTTCACTGTGACATTGTGTGGAAAAACAAGACAATAAAAGAGATCTGCTGCTGCAGAACATGATTGCATGGTTTGTCAAGATATTAATGACTCTATTGTTCTGAATTTACACACAAAAATGATGCATGATATGGCTCTTAATGTAAAATAATTTTTAAAAGAGTATAAAAAAATCCAGAAGGAGTATGAAGTATACTCCAAAACTCAATGAAAATAAAAAAGAAATTTGAACAGTGGATTGAAAGCAAAATAACCTATTGTTTCATTCATCTGATGACTTATATTGCTATAGAATTCAAATTTTTTTAATCATCATCATAAACAACATAAATCAGGACTCCAGGCCTGAAAAGTGTGAATGGTCACCGATTTGAATACATGGAAATATGTTTTGTGTTTAGCACAATTTGATTTCCATTCTTGTTACATAGTAAACCGTAAAAATGTCAGAAACACACATGCACTGGGAACACAAGCAATCTTTATATTTATGATACTAGCAATTAATTAAATTAAAGTCTGTTTTAATTTTGTCATAGATAAAAGATTTGTTATTATACCAGACCTCCCGGATTTTGCGGGAGTCTCCCACATTTGAACTAATTTATACACTCACCTGGATGACCCAGCCGAACATCCCACCAATAACAAAGCGTCTGCAGCAGCGCAGTGATACGCAAAAGAGTTTTAGTAAATAAACTAAGATTAGCGATGGCTTTTGCGACTATGGAACAGGCACATGATGAATTTTATTAAGTACCCGGCTACCGCTCGATAATGAAATTAACCAAAGTGTTTTGAAGTTTGAATCACTAGAATATGAAGAAGAACTTTCTATGGATAGAATTTGCAATTATTTATTTCGTAAGAAAAATGCCAATGGAACAAAATTTTTCAAACATTTAGAAAAGATAGTGGAAACTGTACTTATTCTTCCTCATTCTAATGCTGAAGAAGAACGAGTATTTTCTTTAGTAAGAAAAAATAAAACTGACTTCAGGGATAAGTTCTTTCTAAGACTTGAAGAAACACTTTCATCGATTATTACTGTCAAACTGGCATCAGAAAATAACAAGAATTTTCATCCACCATCAGAACTGTTGCAAAAAGCCAAAAATGTTACAAAATTATACAATAATGAAAACTCACAAAAATAATGTGAATGTACGAATATATATTATGGTTTGCTAACATAATTATAAAATCCTTTATAATTAATATTATGTTTGACATCTATATTGCAATGTATATTGTTATTAAAAAAAATTTTATAAGTTTCAAATAGATAAAAAGTTCTGAAAAATTTAGAAAGTGCGACACTTTTTCCATATAAATATGGTTTTTTGTTATCTCCCGCATTTCTATCTTTCATTCTCCCGCAAAATGTTGACAATAGGTTGGCATGTCTGTCATACTGGTACGACAAACGATTAAATTATAAGAATTGTAGAATATGGTAATGGGGAATGTAATAAATTTTATACTGGTATGACACGTCGTAATTTTCAAGTTAGTCATAATGTGACTACATTATGTCAAATTAAACCAATTATATAAGAGTTTCAACATGCAATAAATTAGTAAAATATTAATGGGTAAAAGCAGTTCTATAAAATTAAAAAATAAGAAAGCAAGAATTAACATGGAAATGTATGAATTACATTTATACATTTTAAAAGTATATGGTTATTTCTCTTACAATTTAATTTTCTGTCATGCCAGTGTAAATAATAATTTTTTATCTATGACAAAACTAAAACTAAGTATATAAAAAAAGAGATAAACTTAACAAAGTATTGGTAGATTTTTGTACTCATCAACTGGATATAAAAACCGGGTTCTGTAGCTTTCATAGTTGTATAAAAACAACAATTTTAAGTGAATGTTATGATTTTTATAACTAAAACAAGAGTTTTCATATATAAAGCATATTTATTTCATTCGAATATAGAAAATAAGAACATGCAATTTACAATTATATGTAAATTACAAAATGTATGTGGCTGTGTGAAGTCACCTAAATAATGAGCTACGTACTGAACTAATAATGATAATACTTTTCTAATGGTAAACAAGTAAATGTGAATTTTTATTAAAAAGAAACAAAAGTGACAAAAGGTTTTTAATCAGTAAGATTTCTTTGTTCAAATTCTTTGTTTTTGAAAATGGAATACTGTATTTCATATAATGAATTAATATAATAATTTCACTAACCTTCTTTTTAAACTGCGTCACCTTTATTTTATTCCTACTTACACGTGTTTCGGTGGATCCACCATCATCAGAGTAAATGAAAAATTGAAACTAAAAATTTTTTCATTTATTTAAAATTTACAGAAGATGATACATCTTCAGTCACTTGTATAAAGTTTTATACAAGTGACTGAAAAGATGTATCATCTTCTGTAAATTTTAAATAAATGAAAAAATTTTTAGTTTCAATTTTTACATCTTCAGTCACTTGTATAAAGTTTTATACAAGTGACTGAAAAGATGTATCATCTTCTGTAAATTTTAAATAAATGAAAAAAATTTTTAGTTTCAATTTTTCATTTACTCTGATGATGGTGGATCCACCGAAACACGTGTAAGTAGGAATAAAATAAAGGTGACGCAGTTTAAAAAGAAGGTTAGTGAAATTATTATATTAATTCATTATATGAAATAGAAATATTTCAAACTGCAGGATGCATTATAAAGATTTATTTTTGAATACTGTAAGTTTAAGTAGCTTGTTTTGTTTTTGTCCTGAATCCTGCATTAGAGTTTTCTTAAATGATAAGAATAATCAGTATTCTGATCAGAACAATATTTATATAAATACCATCTTTAAAAGCCATCTTTTAAAGACAGTCACTTTCTTCCAAACTTCATCCTCATTGAAAGTTATTCTGGTCTTTACACTTCAGTTTCATCTTTTTCTCTTTCTGACCAGTTTTCTTTTTCTCTTACATTCCCTTTTATTTCTTCAATTTTTCCAAACTAAATACCCAGAACGAGATATACTTGAATTGAAAATTAAACTAATACTTGAAAATGAACAAAGACACGAAAGTTTTCCACAATCACAACTCAACAGTCCACACGCTATGAAAGCTATAAAGGAAGCCGATTCTTGTTCAGTTATAGCTCATTATATAGCAACCAACAAATTAACATTACAATGTCATATTTTAGTGACTTTGTAAGTTATGGTAACACTAGAGCAACATAACCAGTACTTTATGACTTAGGACTTGCCTTGTAGAACAAATTTCCTGAAAAAATTTTTTTTTTACTTTTTTGTCACTTAGCCCGGTTTTTATAACCAATCTAAACATTATATATAACAACCGAATTTCTACAGAAAACTTCAATGCTATAATATTAAATATATATATTCATCTTTATAAAATATTAAAAATGTTAAATATTAAAAACATGTTAAATTTCTTTAAAAAAAGCTGTGTAATTTTATTTTAAATTCATAAATTTTGTAATTCTAATGCATTGAAACTCAAAGTGATAATTATAAATAATTTTAAATCATGTAATGGTTGAATTATGATTTATTTATTTATTACTACTCTATGATTACTGTGAAAGGATTGTTAGTTTTGGAAGAATAGGGATTGTGTAAATATTTATTCAGATACCAGAAGTTTGAGAAAATACTTCAAATATATTAAAGTTAATTACATTGTTTAATTCATGGATTTTCATATTACTACAATAAGGATGCCCTAAAAAAATACCAGAGAATTAAAATAATAAGTTCTTCTCGTAAGATGATCAATAATATAAAAAAGCTAAATTTGTTGGTTCCTTAATATTGATAAAATGTTAAATTATTTAATGTTTTTATAATTTTTCTGTAAATTTTATTTAAACAGTAAAAATTAAACTTCTACAACTACAATCATTTCAAACTGTAAGGCCTAAATATTGTATAAAAATTAGTATTTTTTTAAAAAGGAATGTAGAGCGAAAAAGCTAAGAATATTTTACTGATGGCGTGTAAATTATATAGCATGTTATGCAAATTTTTATAACAAAGAACAAAATGGCTGATTTAGATTATAAGGAGTGATTGTACAACTACTGAATGTTTTACTGCGGTGAAGTGCTCTCACATCGTTGGAACCTTTGCAACTTGAATATTTTAAGTAAATGTATTTCCATTTATTTTCTTCTCCTTAATTTCAAACGTTAAAATAATATAATACAGAATTTTACAACTGGGATACTCAGAAACCCTGTTTCTGTCATAAATATCTATACATGTAGTAGTTTATCATGTTATTAATTGCAGAACGGTCGCTTTATTTGAAATTTTTTTTCTTGAGCTATCTCTAAATATATTTTTCAATAGCAACTGCTGTATTTCAATAAAAAAAATGGATGCTTATGATTCAGGTTGTTTCTTTTATAGCTGTTTTCAGTTATAAACAAAACAAAAATTTGATTCAACATTTTACTTTCTCATGAATACAGAGCATACTCAATCAAAAATAAAATTTTACGTTGTTAACTGGAAAATGTGTTTCAACTGTTTTTGAGCCAAGAAAAATGGGTTTCACAATAATATGGGTTGTCAAAATACTGCTTTAATTGTTAAAAAATTTTGTAAGTACTTCTCTTACATCTTTAGTTTTTCTTTTCTTAGTTGAAAAAATGAAACCGGGAAGTTAGCTTCTTAAAAACCAAAAGAGTAAAAGTAAAAGCTAGGTACTATTTTTTGACAAAAATATTCATTCTCATGTGTTCACCTGAGTAACATTTTTCACAAAATAAAAACACTTATATGGCAATAAATGATTTAGCATATTGGATGTTAAAAAACTCAAAACCAGAAGTGAATATGTATTTTTTGTAATTTCTGCCTCAAAGATGCATTAAAATTAAAAATAACACAGTTAAAATGTAAAACTCGCAGTGAAATATTACAGGGTTTTCCTAAGTGATGCTATTCACAAGAATTTTCATAGCTTTTCCCTATTGGGAACTGTTTATACTTTTAAACAACCACCCAATTTACATATTGCATGCACCTGGATTTGTCGTAGCTTGTATTTGAACAGTTGTGTGACTAACAGTAACCATAATACAAAGTTGTTCTCCCAATTGGTCTTAGTTGACAACTGAACACAATTTTCTATTAGCTAACTGATTGGGGTCAACACAATCTGACTTCAACAGACAGCATTTTAGTGGATTTATCTTTTAGGCATGAATTTAAACAAAGACACCCAGAAGTGTGGATCAGCTGGCCACCGTACAAATAGATCTCTCAATAGATGTTTCTTAACAACTGAAAGAAACTTTCAGCTGACTGAATGGGGTGGCCCTGATGCCCACAAGAAAATAGAAATTAAAACATTTGAAAATCAGACAGTATTGCAAGATTTATTTCCTTCTTCAGTCAAGAGATTAAAAACAAATAACAGAATGATAATTTATCAACATGAGAAAGTAAAAATGACAAACTTGAACTGAAAAATATTTGTACATAATTTGGCACAAAATATTATCAAAACCCCTACTAGCCCAATTGAGATTATTCTTGAATTCACTTGTTTCACAAAATAATATATATTAAAAAATTATAAAACATCTTTGTACAATGCTACCAATTTACACAAATTGGGTATAACCACCAGAAAGCTGTCATAAAATGTAATACCTTATATTATTGTCAATTTTTTTGAATTGTTAAAATTCCAAAGATTTTTAGACTGAGAGGGGTTAAAATAAATCAGATTTTAACAACAGCATTCTTAAAATTTTTTTGATAAGTAATATCCCAATTTTATAATATTGTGCAAGTTTTGAATCACCATAAATTAAAATTTGTAATTTATTGAATTTACAATTTAACTCAAAGCATTAAATTTAAAAGTAAAAATTTAATAAAATTTTTATTATTTGAAATTCCTATAAAATTTGTTCATACATGAAAAAGAGCACTAATTAATTGTATAGTAGTACTATGAAGTATTAAAAAAACTACTAATTTACAAACTCATTTAACTGTTTCGATAGGTTTGAAAGGGAACTGAATATATGTTCTGGTAAAGGAATTATTGTTTAATTACGTTTTAATTAAATTTAATTATTGATTAATTTGCTACTTATTTTGTTAAATATTTAAGTGTATGTGTTAGTGATATACTAGAGTACAAAAAATGTAAATCTGTCTTTTCATATAATGTACATTAATTACTTTTTATTGTAGCTCTGAAGTAATTGACTTGGTAAGTCGATTTCAAGTAGCTGTCTTCATTATCTAACGATTAAACTACATAATAATACTAAATATTATTTCGGACACTTTTCATTTTCATTTATTTTCATTTTTAGGCTACGAAGTGGAAAGTTATTTCATTTAATTGAGAATAATAATAGTAGTAATATACATTTACATATTTATACACTGAGAAAAAATTTAATACCTTAATCTAATTAATAAGTAATGGATAAAAAATATATTTTATTAATTTTTACAACGGTGGCAAGTATTAAGTTTATTATTTTTTAAATTTAAAGTTTTTAACATAAGAAATTACAGTTCAATGTGGAATATTTTATAACAGGAATTTAACTTGGTTCCATCACATTAGCAGTGAGCACTTTATCAACTGAGCCCTTGAAACAGATAAGATATATTAATTTTTTAAGTTACATCATTAGTCGCTGCTGTAATTATTATAATAATCAGTTACATCTACTGGTTGTCCATTAGCTTTATTGTGGATAGTGGGTTAGGGAACATTATGTATGTTTGGAAAATTGAGATAATTTTACTGTCTTTTTGATAAACTAATTCTGGGACTTTCAGTTGAGCTTCCCAGATAGTCTCCTTGAAATTGTCCATTGGTGTAATGGATGGTCAGTGCAACAGGATTCTATGTCTATGATCATGGGTTTGATTCATGGTCAGGTCTCGAATTTTTTAATCTGTCACTCTTTGTCATCTATTTTTGCATTAATGTGTAAAACAGTCTTGACATAAAGTAAAACAAAGATCCTTAGAATTTAAGTAAGAAATTATTATAATTTTTTAATTCTTGCTATATGGGAGTTATTCATTATTATCTTCTTATATACATATAATTACATAGGGTGTCTGAAAGTTATATCAAAACTCTAAGAAGTAAGTCTGTAGCTAAAAATAAGAAAAATGTTCTTATAATTATAAATCCGGAAATGTTTTATTTGTAAATTATGGCTGGTGAAAAATTTCACCTGGAATTCAGTTACTCCGATGAAATGAGACCATACTGAAATTTTTGAGGCTTTAATTAAGAGGCGAGAGTAATGGTATTTTACAGTTTTTAACGTGAAAAATTCACTAAAACAATTCCTAGAACTGGATCCATAGTTTCAAGATATCTGATACAAAGCACAACAATTATAAGCAGAAATTAACATTTTTTTAAGTTTAACATAAAATAACTTTAATAAATCATTTTTTAAAATTCAACACGTAAAAATTAAATTCTGAGAAAATTTATCTAAATTAAGTCAATAAAAAATAAATACGAAAAAACTGAAATTACTAAAAAATTACTGCTTTACAACAAAATGAGATAATTTTTTTCATAAGTTGGCAATAAATAAATACGAAAAAACTGAAATTACTAAAAAATTACTGCTTTACAACAAAATGAGATAATTATTTGTTTCAATTCTGAAAACAATGAAGAATCAATAAAGAATAAAGTTGTTATTTATTCCCTAAAAGTTGCTTGAAACTTCCTCTGTTTCTAGTAGGTACCATAACAAATCATAATGGCAGAAGTAGCCAACAATTTATAACAGTTTCTGCCAGTTCTTTCTTCGATACATTAGATTATTTTGTGCGTTAATCCATTTTGAAAAAGTAATTGACTACATCCAACCTCAAAGGACAAAGTCTGATAGCATGAGGTCAGGAGTTTGTGGGGGCAATTTCACGGATCTGTTTCGACTTAAGCACTGCTAACTCTATTTATTTAAATGGTCATTTTTCTAACGTTATTAGAAAAATGAGGTGGTGTCCCGGCATCCTTAAAGCACTTCTCTTAAATGTCTTTATAACAATTTCTTCTAAGAGGGTGGGCAGTTTTCCTTGTAATATTTAAGTGCCCTCCTCTTTTGTAAGCCTCCGTGGTAAGAAAAATGGGGCAATCAAGTTATCACCAAGAATACCACACCAGATATTAAATGAAAAAGTAATCTCAAAATACATTGTAGCAGTCTCATTTAGGTTTGTTTCTACCCATGCCTGATTGCTACGTTAATTGACTATTCAATTTCATTTGTGCAGTAAATGGGTTATCTGAAATGAACTTGTGAAATGGCCACGACGATGATTCTGACATGATGATCATGGTCTTGTGCTATGATTGCATATTATGAAATAGTATTATTCAAAGTCAAATTATGACAGTAAAAATAACTGAAACTACATCATTTCACAATAAATTTTTTAAAATATTTTCCGGAGGAGGATCCACCTTGAACTTCTTGTAATTTAAATCCCAGTTTAACTGGAATAATTTATGATGGCAACTTTACGTTTGTCAGATTTATTAATATTTATTGCATTAAACATATTATGAATGAAGAAATTTAATTTCAAATACTTGTCACCAGCATAATATTACTTCATAATTAACTTTTTTTTTGTTTACAATTTTTTAATTGTATAGTTCTAATATTATACAATATAATATTTATATATTTATAATATAATAACAAAATTGATTATAACAATATAATATATATAATACAGTAATTAAATTTTATTAATATTCTTATATAATTTACTTAATTATTTACATAATATATACAGAAAAAATATTGTCTACATTACATGAAAAGTGCCCAAAGTAATTAAAAAAAAGTAATAACAATAAATTACCATTAATAAAACTATATGCCGTATTTACAACGTTATCACAACCAATTTTTAACTAACTATTCAACTTTAATTACAATAACATTAGATAATTCTCTCTTAATACAATATTATTTTATTAGTTACATCATTAAATGAATTAATAACCTCAATCTTACTTTCTGACTACAAAATATATTCATATATTACGTAATTATGTTACATTATTATTTTACAGAGGTTAAATAATTAAATAATAAAAGTTCAATAATAAAAACTACTTACAACTATGGCATAATTTAATTACTCCAGACAAAGGAGACTATTATACACGATTTATTCTAATTTTACAAAATAACAATACTATAATCACATTTTAAGAACATTTTAAAAAGTAATTAGGCCTATATCATCTCAAAATTTATTGCATGAATCACAAATAATAAAACTATAAAGAATTTAATGTTATTTAAATATTTTTAAATGTTGGTACATTTATTATTTGTCGACATGGTCATTAAAATCAACATGATTAATAAATAAATTTATAAAATGTATTATATATTTTATTAAATACGATTAACTTTAATAAATCGTTTGGCGAACTATTCTATAATGGAAAATTAATTTAAAAATTTAGATCTCTTTTACACCTTAATTCCTCGACCTTATTTTGTTTACGTAGAAAGTATAATTGCCCCTCCTAGGGAGTACAGGACCTTGTAGATGGTGGAGGGGCTTGCGTGTTCCCAAGACCCGGAGAGCTATGCCGGCGGTAGTGTAACTACCAGCAGGGCCTCCCAAGCCGGACAGGTCAAAGGGTAGGAGCCAGACGAAGAAGTACTCCAAAAACGACGTCGTTGGGCCAATCACCCACACGTTGAAAAAGCGGATTCAAAGTCACATAAATAGCCTCGGACAGGACAGGAATTTTCGGAATAAAAGACTGGACAAACCTAATTTACGATTTGGAAACTGGAATGTACGCACTTTAACTGGAAAGGAAAAGGAAATAGTAGAGGAGATGAAAAGGTATAAAATGAGTGTTCTAGGAGTTAGTGAGATTCGGAAAAGAGGATGTGGAGAGAGACAATTGGATGATGGATATGTGCTCAGATATTCAGGAACGACTGATGCAGGACGGTTAAAAGGAGGAGTTGGTGTCATACTGGACGAGAACACTAATAAATTAGTAAGTGGATGGGAAGCCAGGAGTCCCAGGATTATAAGAATTGATCTAGAACTGTCAGAAAATATTTCCATTATTCAGGTCTATGGCCCAACTGATGATGCAGATATTAGAGAAAAAGATTGTTTTTGGGGGGATCTGTGTAGAACAATGGCAGAGGTAGAGACAGGTCGAAAAGCATTTATAATGGGTGATTTTAATGGAAGAATAGGAAATGATGAAACAAGATGGCATGGTTGTATGGGAAAACATGCCGGGGAGTCAGTGCGGAATGATAATGGAACACGTCTGTTGGAGTTCTGTATTGGTCACCAGCTGCTGATTGGAAATACGTGGTTCATCCATAAAACCATACACAAAGTCACTTTCGTGGCTGAAGGCAGAGATACTCAAAGTATTATTGACTACTTTCTGTACCCATCTATTATGAGATATGCAGTAAAGGATGTGAAGGTTATAAGAGGTGCAGAGATCGATACAGATCACAAACTTCTTGTTGCAGACACCAGTTTTCAGAGAAAAACCACAATGAAGCAGAAAGTCTATCAAAGGATTAAGGTAGAGGAATTGGAAAATATTGATAAACAGAATGCATTTCAGGCTGAAGTGGAGAGAGAATTGACTCTAGCTGAAGATCAAATGACAGATGAAGCTCTGTCCACAAATATTGAGGTTCAGTGGAAAAACATAAAGGAAACCTTATTAAAAGCAGCAAATAAGGTATGTGGGAAAAGAAAAGTGGGTCAATTCAAGAGGAGAACAAAATGGTGGACGGAAGAAGTGAAACAGAAAGTCAAAGACAAAAAGAATGCATATAGAAGATACATTAGATCGGGAAGAAATGAAGATTGGCGGAAATATATTGAGTGCAGAAACCAAGCAAAAAAAATAGTGAAAGAGTCGAAGGTGAAGGCTTGGGAGGAATTTGGAAATGAAATCGATAGAAATTTCAAAAATAATGTAAAAAAGTTCTGGACAATTTGCAAAAGTATACGTGGAAAGTTTGGAAAACAAGTGAACTCAATAAGGAATAAAGAAGGGAAACTGATGACGGCTACTCAAGATGTACTTGAAACCTGGAAAAAGTTTTTCGAAGATAAGTTCAAAGAGGATAGGTTTGAGGAAGCTATCACTGTAGATGTGGTCAATGATGCAAATGTGGACTATCAAATGAATTCTGATATAACAAAGGAAGAGGTTAGGGATGCAATTCGAAAAATGAAGGTAGGGAAAGCAGCAGGAATGGATGAAATACATGCTGAATACCTGAAGAAAGGAGGTGAATGCATAGTGAATAGCCTAACAAAATTATTGCAGGAAGTCTGGAAACAGGAAAAGATTCCAGAAGAATGGGAACAAAATATCATTATCCCACTGTATAAAAAAGGTAACTCAACTGATTGTGAAAACTATCGCGCAGTGTGTTTGTCATCGGTTGTACTGAAAATTTATACCCGAATTCTAGAGAAAAGACTTCGTGCGGTGGTGGAGGACCAATTTGAGGAGGAACAATGTGCCTTCAGACCAGGCAGACAAACTCAAGATCTGATTTTCTCGCTGAGATCAATCTGTTCGAAGTCTATAGAAAAGGGAAAACGGGTTTATCTGGCATTCTTGGACCTCAAAGCAGCTTTCGATACGGTCCCAAAATGTGTTGTATGGGAGACGCTGGTTGCCAAAAACGTATCACCAAAATTACAGCGAGCAATAAAAAGTGTTTTTAATAATGTGACTGCAGTGATCAGAACGTGTGGAAGGATTTCAAGACCGTTACAAATGGAAAAAGGAATTAAGCAGGGAGACAGTTTGAGTCCACTACTTTTTGTGATGATAATGGACGAAATTAATAAAATCTGCAAAAGAAGAACTGACAGAATGATGGTGGGACGTTGGAACTTGAGGCCCATATTTGCTCAAGCTTTGTTATTTGCAGATGACATAGTTCTTATTGCTGACTCTGAAAGAAAGCTTCAAACTGCAGTAATTGAATGGAATGAAGAGATTAAAAGGAAAGGCATGTCACTGAATATCAGTAAGAGTAAAGTGATGGTGGTTAATGGCTTGGAGGGTGAAAGAATTAGGATGGATGTGGAAGGACAGGTAATGGAACAGGTGAGATCATATGAGTATCTGGGTACAGTAGTAAGTGACAATGGGAAATTAGATGATGAACTAAGAAATAGAATCTCTAAAGCTAGTCGGGCCTTCTATGCAACCAGAAATTGTATTTTTGGAAAAAAAGAAGTGGGTGCCACAGTAAAAAACAGGGTCTATAAAAGTATTATTGAACCAATAGTCCTGTATGGTGCAGAAAGCTGGCCCTTGAAGCAACAACAAATGAGCAGAATCAGGGCAGTTGCAATGAAGTGTCATAGAAGGACAGCTGGGAAGACATTGAGAGATAGAGTAAGAAGTGAAAGAATCAGGGAGGAAATAGGAATGAAGGATGTGAAGGAAGTAATAGATAGAAAACAATTGGGATGGTGGGGTCACATACAAAGAATGGATGACGAAAGGAAAGCTAAGCAGTATGCAAACGTAATCGTTGGCGGGAGTAGGAAAAGAGGACGTCCACGATACTCATATGATGAGCACATACGAAAATTGGGAGAGGAAAGAGGCATGGCCCTAGGGCAAATGAGACGATTGGCGGCGGATAGAGTACAATGGAGGAAGTTGTCCGAGACTACCCCGACGCTGTAAGGCACATGGGGAGAGAGAAAGAAGAAGAAGA
The DNA here is from genome assembly GCA_035578175.1 of Catonia carolina. Lineage (NCBI taxonomy): Eukaryota > Metazoa > Arthropoda > Insecta > Hemiptera > Achilidae > Catonia > Catonia carolina. The sequence goes on along the minus strand of JAQMRL010000001.1, from coordinate 338,134,969 downwards.
AGAAAGTATAATTGGAGGTTAAAACATACGCTACCCAAAAAAATTTGTATTCTTATACTTTATGTCATTTAATTTAAACGAAAATTAGTAACCCATTGGGTCGGTCTTGTGGTAAAGTCGTCGTCACAATCAGCTGTTTAACAGCTGATTTTCATTTCTGGTACCTGGGTTTCCGTAAGGTTCCTGGTTGAAATACTAATACAGTCGTACCCCACTATATGTACCACTCGCTATAAAAACTTTTTGCTATACAAACTTAGCTATAACATTTTTTTCGTCTAGCATTACAAACTTAGCTTCACAATACGAACATTGTTATATTAAGTATTTTGTTTTCCTAGAAAAGCGATCCAATTTACAATTTGCTGTTCTAGAATGGCATTAATTAAACGTAGTTCATCAGTAAAGCCTATTTAACTGTAGACTATGAAGGCTACTTTACAAAAATGATTTCTTTATCTCTAGCACTCCACTAGATTCATCAGTTAAATTCCAACATCCAGCCACTGTCCTTACATTAGGTACTGAATCTTATTTCTTTTATTTCAACTTGGTTCACACTCTTTCTTAAAATCAATTCACATTTAACCTTCTTACTTTCAGTTTCAATCCTGCTTTACAACTGTGAACAACCAAGTTGCCACTGGAGTTTCGAAGGCCTGGTTTTTTATGTTTCATGTTTAATTTCAATTTAGTGTTTCATGTTTGTTTGTTTGCTTCTGTACTTTACAATTTAGAATTTTAATTTTGAAAATGTATTCAAAAGGTATGTCCGGGTCAGCAGAGAAAAGGAAACCGTTGACAATATTGAGATTAAAAAAGAAATTGTTGCTAAATTTGAAAGTGGAGTGAGACAGGTGGATTTGGTTTTAATGTATGGATTGAACAAGTCTACTATTATAACAATCATCAAGAACAAAGAAATGTAATTCATGATTATGTAGCGGAGTGCACCCAGCTATACAAACTTTTCGCTATACGAACTCCACTTCAGAACGGATTAAGTTCGTATAGTGAGGTACGACTGAAATGGTAGATATTTTCATATGGATTTGAATACTAGACTGTGGTTACCAGTTTAATTAGATGGTTGGGTTCAATTAACCATACTCTCTCAGGAATGGTCGACCTGAGTCTGCACAAGAATACATGTCATACACATCATCCTCATCACATTAAGTATATAATAAAATATAAGTATTTGTGGTGGGTTTGTTTATTGTTCTTTAATTGAACAGATTACAATGTAAACACATAAGGGATTAGAAAAAATTAGTTATCTATACTAATATAATGAAGAAGAAACGTCTGTTTGTTTCTTTGTTTGTATGAGGTAATCTCAGAAACTACTGAAGTGATTTTAAAAAATCTTTCATTGTTGCATAGTTTAGAGCTTCCTGATCAATATAGGCTATATTGCAACTTTAAGTAACTTTAATTAAGTGAGTTAAGCAACTTAAACTGTGACGATGTCGCATGTTTTAGTTTATTGGGTGCATAGCATTTTTATTTTTCTAAGTCCTCTGGATGGTGTATTTTTTGGACTAGAAGCACAATTCAACTTTTGTATTTCATAGAAAAATGTGAAGAATAACATTCGATTCCAAAAACATTAAAAATTCGGAAATATTCGAAATTTTTATTTTTGTACTGTATTTCATATATTTGTTTTCATTCGACAGGTAGTGAATGAGTCATATATTTCCAATTACTCTGCATACTTCCCATACTCTGCATACCTTCCCATATACTACTGTCTAATCTCAGCCATATATCAACTGTCACTTTCTTTTCCATCGGTATTCTTCTATGCATTCCATTAAATTCTGTTAAATTGCAGGGACAAACATTTAAAACGGTGGGCATCAATTTGAGACAAGAGTGCTTCCTTTACTCATGGACAACTTTATGTCGGACTTTCTAGAGCTGGAAGTGCAGAAGAACAATTTATTTTGCTGCCACATGGCAACAAAACCACAAGTATTGTATATAGAGAGGTTTTAAAATAATTTAATGAGGCCTACATTAGCTGCTGTGAAGCGAAGCGAGCGGGGATTGCTAGTATTTTATAAAACTGACAGATTTGAAATTATATGATTAGTGACACTAATTAATAATAAAAGTCTAGGTATCTCTACCAGAAGTAGTGAACAATTTAAGGCAAAACAAGAAGGTCTCTGATGTATAATTATGTAACTATGAGTTTTTTGATTCAGGGATATTGGTTTGGTAAGTAACCAAAATTGATTGATATTTTATAAACAATGTTTATTTTTTTACATTATTGATTTTTTGATTTTGATAAAGACATAACAGTTAAACTGGCCAAATTTCAGAATATTTGTGGAAATATTCACAGACATCTGAAGAATAAAACGAGGAAGGAAACACGCCTCAAATTTTTCAACACTATTGCGGTTCCAACACTCCTATATGGCAGTGAGTCTTGGGTGCATACTGCTAAAAGCGATAGTAAAATTCAAGCTGCAGAAATGAAGTTTTTACGAAGTGTGCATGGATGTACCAGAATGGATAGAATAAGGAACGTGGATATTAGAAGCGCACTATCAGTTCAGTCTTTGCATGAAAAGATAATAAAAAATAGACAAAGATGGTGTAGTCACCTGGACAGAATGCCAAACGAAAGGATGCCAGTGGCGGCTTTAAATTATCAACCAGTTGGCAGAAGAGATGTAGGGAGGCCGAGAGGGAGATGGGTACCGGAACAGGTTCATGTAACCTAATCCTTGGAAGTGAAGATGATGATGATGATGTTTATTTTTTATGGTAATAAGTTTGTATAAAGAAACTAGATCTCAAAGTCAATTATGAAATCATAAAAGTAATAAAAATGGTCTAAATGAAGAATAAGTAGTTTACGTTATGGGCTGTTGGTTTAGTGGTTAACACAAATGACTTCCATGCCAGACGTCCCAGTCAGGTCAGGCAATTTACATTATTAATTTTCATCTAACATCCTTGAAAGTCTGCAACCTTTAAGGTACATGACATAATCGAAGGTAAAACAAAAAAAAACTATTGTTTTAATCAATCTGTTTGATCAATTATAATGTTGTTTTAGCCATTTTTGAAAAGCGAAATACAATTCATAAAAATATGTTTAAATAATTTATGTTAAATGGAAATGGTTGGGAACTGATGCTCATAATTTATCTTTGCAGAAGGTTTGCTTATTGAAATACTTCATTCATGCAAAAATATTTATGGACAATGTGATTTCACATGATTGTATTAATGTCTCGATATAATTTTAAGATTGTAATATAAATGTTCTTTAAGTACAGAGACAAAAAACACAAAATCAATGAAACTATTGAATGAGTTCATGATTATTATTTATTTAAATTGAAGTATTTAAAGTTGAATGAACATTTTTCTCTTGGTAGAACAAAACTAAATATCAATATATGAGTAATTTATGAAAAAAAATAACATGAATATATTTTGTGAAGGTCCAAAATATGTCATGGTGGGTATACAGCAATTTTCTTTAGTACCAGACTTTGGAGAGAAATTATAAGAGAAATTGGTCCAACTATTTACTTCGCATGCCAGCACACAAACTTCCTTTACGACAATGGAAATATAAACCTAGAGAGAAGCGAGGCTTGGGAAGACCTAAAAAGAGATAGATGCCGGAACAGGCCATTATGCCTAATCCTTGACAGATGATGATGATGATGATGATGACCAGACTTTGGAGATTATTATTATTATTAGATATTTTTGTAATTTTGAAAAGAAATTGTTTGTTTTGAGACTGCATAGATGTAAATCTATCTTGATTTACTTAAGATCGAGATTAAATTAGTTTCCAACATCGTACATTTTGTCTAAAATTTTCTACTAAACAAATATTAATAAAACTATAACAGTATAGTATTTTGATTTATCTATTGTCTGGAAAAATTTCAAAGAAACAAAATAATATTAATGAGCTTTTTATATTAAGATATACAATAATTGTACAAGATATAAATTTAACATTGAATAATAAGACATGTATTTTAGACATTGAATTGTTAGTTTATAAAAATATAGCTTAATATGAAAATTGAAATAACACTAACTTTAAGATATTATTAGATTAGAATTTGACCCAAAAATTATTTCTTCAATGGCACTGTAATTATTTTTAAATAACAGACAATTTGCATTAAAAAAAACATCATTATATATATAAATGCAATGCAAAATTACTTAATTCAATATGATGTTTATCAAAATTAATATGTGAAATCTTTTTTTAATTTTAATTTTTGGCAAGAATGAAATTTATTTGAATTGGTGAAATTTATCTGAAATGGTATAAGATAAATTTGATCTCAAAGAAACCAAACTACCAAACTTACTTTGTTTGTTGGGCCAGATAAATGTAAAAAAAATTGGATTAATTTTTATCTGAGAAATACTATTTTGAAAAAAAATAAAAGTTTTTGTTAAGTAAACAAATATTACTACAATATATAACATAACTATAAAAATTTGAACAAAGATAAAAAGATTCTAACTAGGATAGGAAAGATGAATTAAGTTATTATTTTATAAAATAAATCTCAAAACGAAACCAGCATGGTTCACAATATCACTGACTGATCCTAAAGATGCGAAAATTGACACGGAAGACATAAAGAACAGAGAAATTTTTATAAAAAAAAGCTACAGTGATCTTCAAGGAGGAGAATGAAAAGAGAAGCTGTGAAACTCACAACATTGAACTACTTAAGAGGGAAAGATCCGAAAGAATGAAGAATAAAGATGGAGAAAAGGAAACTCGAGCAAAACATGAAGAAATAATTAAAATATTGATTTGGCATGCTCTCTCTAAAGGGATATTTGGAAAAATATCTAATCGAAGTGTAACAACTATCAATGGTGAGCAAAAAATGTGGTAAATTGATGAATAATAATATATGTACCTATTGTATCTAGTCTAGTTAATGAACTGAATAAATCAATAATTGACAAATAAAAAAGTACCGAATAGAAATGGTTTTAAATAACGTTTGTTTTCAATGTGATACTTGCTATATATATACATTATTTATAAATGTTTTTATTTATTTAATTTTAAATTTTTGAAAAATTATTTTAGAATATTTGAACAAAATTGTGTGCTTCAAATGGTCTATTTGATGACAAACTGTTTTGTAACCATAATAGTATTTCTATTTCATGTAATAAATTTATACAATAAATTTCACTAACCTTTTTAAGGTGCCTTGATTTCTATTACTCACGTTTTTCGGTGGATCCACCATCATTAAAGTACACAATATCTTTGAAACTAAAAATATTTATTTAAAATCTGTAGAGGATATTGCATCTTCAGTCATCTATATAAAATTGATTTCTTCTAATCTATCCCTTCTCATGATTATTACAGATTGCAGCAGTCGATATCATTCTTAAATTTGATTTGTCATTTAATATTCATCATTACAAATAAAATTTAAGAGTGATGAAATGATATAGACTGCTGCTGCCATCGGTAATAAATATGAGAAGGGATAAATTAGAAGAACTCAATTTTAAATCAGTTTTATATAGCTGACTGAAGATGTAATATCTTCTATAGATTTTAAATGAACATTTTTAGTTTCAAATGATATTGTGTACTCTGATGATGGTGGATCCATCGAAACACATGTAAGTAACAGATAATAGAAATCAAGGTAGCTTAAAATGGTTAGTGAAATTTATTGTATAAATTTATTACGTGTAATAGAATTGAATTCAAGCTGCAGGATGCATTTTAAGGATTTATAATAGTATTTAGATAAATTAAACGGGATTGCATTTACGTATTTTTGAATTGTTTCAATTTTTAATGCAAACTGTCTATTGTTATTTCGGGTAAAACACGAAACTCTGATTTGTAAACTACGTTTCTGGGTAAGATTTTAAAAATTCTTAGAAAATACGGTTCTGATAATATTAATTGTACTATTTATATAATTTTTTTATTTATTCACAAAAATAACTTTTATTTTAGATATGAAACATGCAATATAATTTATTTTTCCTTGTTAAAAAATTCCATTGAATTACTTATTTATAATAATACATTTATATATAAAATGAAAAAGATTTAAATGATTATAATTTTAGTTTTTCGCACTTTCATGCCTAACGATATTAATAAATAATTAATACACCATTATTCATTCATAACTTCAACTTCACTTAATTAATATATTACTACTAAAACTAATTAGAATGTGAAGATCACCTATCATCATTATTTTTTGTACAGTCTTCGCTGTTGTCTTCACCATTGTATTCTTCAGATTCACGATGAACTAGAGCTGCATGTATGATTGTCGCTTCACTCATTCGTCTGAATGCAGCTCTACGTACATGTGCTGGTGCAGTAACACTGTCTGGTGAAGGTTCCGTTACAGTTATAGCGACACCTGTGTCAGGTAAGTCTAGTGAACACTGTCGCTGCGTTGGAGCTGTGCTCTGTTCCGGTGATGGCTCACTTACAGTGATGCAAACATCATTCCTAAACAAAATCATAAAATAATTTTTATTAAATTGTTAATCGATAAAAAAGCTTGGTTTAATAAACAAAGTAATTCTTTATTTTATATTATTTCTTAAGACAAGTGTGTACGTTGCAATCTGTTCAATTCAGAACAATAAGCAACCCCATGACCCAATGAGATGAGGATGATGTGTATGACGTGTAAATGAGGTGTAGTCTTGTCCGACCATTCCTGAAAGAGTATGGTTGAGTAAACCCCAACCATCAAAGTACTCTGGTAACCACTGTCTAGTATTAAAATCTTTATAAAAGTAACTACTTTTATTAGTATTTCATATAATAAATTAATATAATAATTTCACCAACCTTCTTTTTAAACTGCGCCATCTTTATTTTCATTCTTACTTACACGTGTTTTGGTGGATCCACCATCATCAGAGTAAATAAAAAAATTGAAACCAAAAAAAATTTTTATCTCACTTATTTAAAATTTACAGAAGATGATACATCTTCAGTCATTTGTACAAAATCAGTTTTATACAAATAACTGAAGATGTATCATCTTCTGTAAATTTTAAATAAGTGAAATAAAATTTTTTTTTGGTTTCAATTTTTTTATTTACTCTGATGATGGTGGATCCACTGAAACACGTGTAAGAATAAAAATAAAGGTGACGCAGTTTAAAAAGAAGGTTGGTGAAATTATTAGATTAATTCATTATATGAAATAGAAATAATTTCAAACTGCAGGATGCATTATAAAGATTTACTTTTATTAGGATTTGAACCAGGAACCTTTGTCTCCGAAAATCAGCTGTTGAATAGCTGACTTGCGGCGACGACTTACCTTTAGAGCAACCCAGTGGATCTAAGTAAATCTAGTAGTGCGTGTTCATACATGAACAAGTCATTTGAGTGTTTGGAATAAATCTAAATGATAATATATTATTAGGTTTTATATATTGCATAGTTTGTTTGCTTTAACCCATGTGCTATACGAAGCCACTTCAGTGGCTATAAAAATAAGTAGAAATGGGTATTGTGTGTTGTCGTGTCGTTTCGTTGAAATTTGTAAATTGTCAACACAGGACAATACACGAAGAGTGGTATAATCATTTGTTGTGAGTACCAGATAATCAAACAACCAAACAGTTATAAATCAACTTACAATTAACTGACCAATGTGGTATTGGATGAACTCAAAAGAGATGGTATCCCAATATGCTTAATCCATATCATTAATGATGATGATGGGCTGCATATTTAGTAATTAAAGTAGTGTTATTTTTAATTGTATAAATTTTTTGTTTTTTGACAAAAAGAAGAATTAAGAGGAGATGGCACAATGGTTTTAACTCAAAATTTTGATTTTTGGTTTTTTATGTTTTTCTATAGTTTAGGCCTAGATCTACTAGAAAAAACATTAAATTACATCAAAAAAAATTAAGTTTTTATCAAGTTACACAGAAAAATTATCATGTTACCAAGAAAGAATATTTTTCAAAATTTTATACTGCTCGTTTTAGTTCAAAGAGAATTTTAGTTTTTTAAATATCTGCATCATTGTTTTTCTATTCTGAGCTAGTGGTTCAGCTTTCTAAACAACTGTTGATGGGAAATTTACTTGTGTTCATTTTTCTCAGAAACTAATAAATCTTCCAGGCTGAAATTTTTACCAGTTAATTATCTTGTATTGTATATCCACATATCCTGACATTTTTATGACTCTTCAGGTGCTCCAAAAATAAGTCATATGAAAAAACGTAGAAAACAATTCGTAAAAATTTTATGTTATTCGTAATTTTTAAAAAAATGGTATGGTCCAAAGATAAAATTGAAAAATGTCACTAGCTCGAGAAGAAACCCGACACCTATGGTGTGTAAATTTTAATTTCCCTATCTTTTACCAATCCTATGAAAAATGTACCTAAAAATAGCAAATTTAACATTGGCGGGATACAAAGGACAGTCTCCCATTAAGAAGGAAGGAACAAAGGAAGAGTATGTTTTTTTTAATGCTAAGGCTTTATTCCATCCACTTCCATCGTCTGTAATCATGTGACATTACAAAAATGTAAACGTGACTGACAAAATATCAATGTATGGCTGGGATGAGTATTCTTTAGTACCTATTTCTTTAAATGCTATTTTTTTTGTTTCCTTGAAGTTGCATCAACAGTTTGGTCATTAGTGACTACTGTGGGCTAAGGAACTGGAACAGTGGGTTTTGGCATATAATAATTGCCAGACCCTAGTTGGGAATCAAACCCAAGACCTCTGCTTAGTAAGCTAGTGGACTAATCACTATGCCATGGAGGTGGCCAAACTTTTAAGAAGAGTAGAAATGAAGAAAGTATTTAAAAACACTGTTCATAGATAACTTTCCAAACAATAAACTAAACACCAATGCCGAAGAACGAATAGCTCACTTTATTAAAAACTAGCAACCCCCGCTCGCTAAGCTTCACAGCAGCTAATGTAGGTCTCATGAAATTATTTAAATCCTTTCTATATACAATATTTGTGGTTTCGTTGCCCTGTGGCAGCAAAATAAATTGTTTTTCTGCACTTCCAGCTCCAGAAAGTCCAACATAAAGTTGTTCATGAGTGAAGGAAGCTCTCTTGTCTCAAATCGATCCCCACCATTTTAAATGTTTGTCCCTGCGATTTTACAGAATTGAATAGAATGCATAGAAGAATACCGATGGAAAAGAGACAGTTGATATATGGCTGAGATAAGAGACAGTAATACATGGGTGCGGTATGCAGAGTAATTGGAAATATATGACTCATTCACTACCTGTCAAATGAAAAAAAATATGTGAAATACAGTACACAAATAAAAATTTTGAATATTTCCGAATTTTTAATGTTTTTGGAATCAAATGTTATTCTTCACGCTTTTCTATGAAATATAAAAGTTGAATCGTGCTTCTAGCCCAAAAAATACACCATCCAGAGGACTTAGAAAAAATAAAAGTGCTATACACCCGATAAACTAAAACATGCGACATCGTCACAGTTTAAGTTGATTAATTCAATTAAAGTTACTTAAAGTGGGAAAATAGCCTATATTGATCAGGAAGCTCTTAGCTATGCAACAATGAAAGTTTTTTTAAAATCAGTTCAGTAGTTTCTGAGATTACCTCATACAAACAAACAAACAAACAAACAGACGTTTCTTCTTTATTATATTAGTGTAGATTAACTGCTTGGAACACCACTATTTAACCCTTTATCCCCTCCTCTATACTATGAGCAATAACACCAACCAAGGGCTACTGCACATATGTTTATGCTATCTAAATTATGACAATCTAAACTTACCTTAACATTCTCCTTAACATTGCTTTAACGTAATCTAATATTTTTTAATTTCACTTAAATACATGTTTCAAAGGGTCCACCAACATCAGAATATAAATATTACTGTATTTAAAAATTAAAACTTATTACTTCGCTAAAACAAAAATTCTTTTTTAGAAGATGATATCTGTTCAGTCACTTGTATAAAATGAGTGCAAGTTACTGAAGAAACAATATCTTCTGAATGAATTTTAATGAAGTAAAATACGAGGCGTGTTCAGAAAGTAAGTACCGTTTTAAAAAAAAACAAGTAAAACAATTTTTTTCAACACAATTTTATTTCAACATGAAAGCCCAAACCTTAAACTATTTTTTGACATAGTTTCCACCGATATTCAAACACTTGTCGTAGCGGGTGATCAATTTGTCTATACCCTCTTCATAGAAGGTTCCCGTCAACGAATGTAGCCACGACTCCATGGTAGTTTTCACTTCATCGTCGGTTTCAAAGCGTTGGCCGCCTAGCTCGCGCTTCATGTGCAGGAACAAGTGGTAGTCAGACGGTGCCAAGTCCGGGCTGTAGGGCAAGTGATTGAACTGCTCCCAATGAAATTGTCGAACCAATGTTTAAATGTCACCAGGAATATGGGGCCGAGCATTGTCATGGAGCAACACAATTCCGTTACTGAGCATTCCTCTCCGTTTGTTTTAAATTGCTCGCCTTAGTTTTCTTAAGGTTTTGCAATACCTTGCCGCACTAATGGTTTCACCTCTTGGGAGAAAATCAATCAGCAAAACACCTTTCCGATCCCAAAAGACAGTGCACATGATTTTTTGTGCAAACATTGTCGTCTTGAATTTTTGTTTCTTCGACGATTGCGTGTGTCGCCACTCCTATGACTGCTGTTAACATACCGGTGTGACATGACGGACCCAAGTTTCATCACCTGTCACAATTTTGTTTAAAAAATCCTCACCATCATCACTGTACCGTGTGAGAAAAGTCAAAGCACTTCAGAGTCTCCTGGTTTTGTGCACGTCAGTGGCGGGAAACTTCTACGAAGAGGGTATAGACAAATTGATCACCCGCTACGTCAAGTGTTTGAACATCAGTGGAAACTATGTCGAAAAATAGTTTAAGGTTTGGGCTTTCATGTAGAAATAAAATTGTGTTGAAGAAAATTGTTTTACTTGTTTTTTTTTAAAACGGTACTTACTTTCTGAACACACCTCGTAGTTTTAATTTTAAAATACTGTTTACATTGAGATGATGGTATACCCACCAAAACATGTAAGTGAGATTAAAAATAAGAAGATTGAATTAAAGTAGTGTTAAGGAGAATAAAGGTAAGTAAAATCTAATAATATATTATCATTTGGATTGATTATAATCTCTGGAATGAATTTTAAAGATTTATAAAGATTTTGGAATAATGTGTTAATTTTTCTTTTATAAAAATACATCTTTCTCTTGCATGGTCAAATGTGAGTAAGACTTCCATAGAAGCACATGCATATTAAAAAAAAGATTTTGTTAATAGAATGTTTCTGAACATGTTCATTGTTTATGTATTTTTATAAATAAAATTACCAAGCAAGTCGATTTATACTGAGTACCCTCCCTATCAAAAGGATGAAAAGATTTATAATTGTATTTGAATCAAATTTTTTTTAGTTTATTTTAAGTCACATCAACATCTTGGTTATTAGTGACTACTTTTGGGGATATAAAATGATTTTTTTTTTAAATTTGAAAGACTACTGCAAAAGTTAGTTTCATGTTGGCCTACTTTTAAAATAATATAATTTTGATAAGTTGATGGTTTCCTAAGTAGTAAATATGAGATCTAGAATAACAGAATTTCTCCCAACGTGATGGATCTTCTTGAATAATAAAATAATTGAGTTAGTAGCCTACATATTTTTTTTAAATACCATATTAGTACAAATAAAAACTTATGTGATAAACCAGATTAAATCAATCAATGTTTTGCTAAAACATTGCTTTATTCATGTTTTTAGTTTTTTAAATTGCATCAACACTTTGGTTATTAGCAACTTCTTTGGGGTATACAAAAATGGGTTTTGACATAAAATAACTTTCAGATTCTAGTCGGGAATTGAACCTGAGACCTTCCGCATTGTTATGATTTTGTATCAATTCAATTTCTTAATTTTTTCCAAACAATTTTTGGCAGATACATAATAATTTTAAGTTAAATTAAGGAAAATATAATACAAACAGAGGAAAGTCCTGTGTGCAGGTAAAATATATTCATTATGTATCGCCTACTTAAAAATTAATTTAAAAAATCAATTAAAAAGCATTTTTTAGTTTAATTTAAGTTACATTTACAGCTATTTTGTTAGTGATTACTTCAGGTTAAGGAAAGGATGAGTTTAAACATGTAATAATTTTTCAAAACCTAGCCAGGAATCAAACCTGGGACCTTCCAAATTGTAGGCTAGTGTGCTTACTACTACCCCATGGAGGTGGCAAAGCACAAACTTATTTATATTCTATATCAATGTATTCAACACAATGGATTTGATATAAAATAATAAAAATACATTTAAACTGAAAGAAGTTCTTTGTAGCTGTGGCTGAACCAATTAGATTTAAATTAACATTATTAGAGCTCTAATACTTATGCACACAATTTGCTAATTTTTTATTATCATACATGACTACTACTGTACAATTGAATGAAATTAAAAAAAAAACAACAGACATTATACTGAAATATATAACTTGAAATAAGATATTAATTAAAATACACTAACATTGTGCTTATTTTCTTAATAAATTAGCTTTAGTTTGAACCAGTGTTGCAATTTATTAACTATAGGTACCACAAACTTCTTTATTGTCAAACAAAAAGTAAAAATAATGCAATTTACTTTTACTATGAATTGCAAGACTCAGTTTAATTTCACAAAGAACAAAACATCCTGCAGTTCAAGGTTTAGAGTACATCTCAATAACTGCAAAAATTTTATTTACAATAGATTCAAATGTTTAATAAATTTTAATAAAATTAAAATTTTTTGACTAGTGGTGGCTCAAATGCTGGGTGACTGCCCAGAGCCCTGCACTAGGATCTTGGAGTAATTAAAATGAATGACATTATGGGTACAGAAACCTGTCTCCTCATATTACAATTAACTCTGTGATAAAAAAATAAGAAAATTTTTATTTTTTTTATCTTTTGCATCACTACATAATTTATGCCTTTCAAATCTGAACTAATCTTATCACATAAGTTTAAACAAGCTAAACGTTTGCCAGCCCTGGATGGTGAATAGATTTCACCTGGGGTCTCCAGTGTTTTAAAAAAGTGATGTTATAAAAAACTAAATAAATGCAACTGAAAAATATAGAAAAACCTTAGAACGAATTCTTTATTTTCACAAACATATTGGCTTAACATTATGTAGCCGGCCGCATTGCTGTAGTTGGTAACATGCTCGCCTTTCATCATGCGGTCTTGGGTTCAAATCCCATTCAGGCACGGCATGTTTTCATAGGTTACAAAAAATAATTTCATCCTTCACCGTCTGCATTAGCAGTAATTGCAGAACAGTCGGACGTTAAAAAAAAAAAATTAACATTATGTATGTTAAGCCATCTACATTATAATAAAAACACAAAAATGGTCCATTGTATTTTCAATGGAGATTCTGTTTGGCCTTAAGTACAGAGTTCCACTAAATGAATTTATATAATTCTTACATTGTTGAAAAGAGAATACTTTTGGAGTTCTGCGAAAAATCCGAAAATGAAAATTGGTAAAGTAATAGACTAACAAAAATTTTGTGAAGTACCTAAATGACAAATTAACTGAATTAAAGTTATTCATCTCGGCAGCTTATTAAATTTTTGAACAACAAATTCTAAATAGTTGAATGGTATAATTGTTTAGAGATGATTGTGTTCATCTACTCTGGTGGCAACATTGCAAAGTTCAATTTGCCACATAACCTGTTCCCCACTCCTGCTAAGGAACATACATTCTAATTACAGTCAAACCTTTCTTAACGACCGCCTTTGTCCAGCAATCACCCTTTACAACTGATTTTAATTTGTGTTAAGCCAACGTACTTTTAACCCTTTCAGGTTACCACCCATCTTCATGATCAATAACCGCTATGCCATTGGCATTTCATTTTTGTTGCCACCATAATTGTACAATTGTTAAGAATAAATCAGATAATACAAGCCCATCAAATTACCATAGCAAAAATCTGTTCTAGGAATAGTGTTGTCACTCAGGATTCATTTACTGAATTAATTAACATGGGCCAACTATACTATTAACTACAAAATTGCAAGCTTCCTAGTAAACCAAGCAGTCGTGTACCTCCACCCAACCTGCCTTACAGTGTTGCCACTCCACCCGCCCTGCCCGTAGCATTGCAATTGCTTTACTGAGTCAGTTCAATGCCAGTGTGCCATACACAACGTTTCCTAACGTTTTTGGGCTGTTTTTTTTGAAAGTAATTTTCATTTTTAAAATTTTTTTATTTTATTTGTCATTTTTCAGTGTATTAAATGTATTTTTAGTTGTAATTATGAATGAATTCAGTGATTTTGACGAACAACTCAGTAAATCAACTCTGAACAGCGACCAATGTTATCGAAAGAAAGACCTTAAAACAAAATAAAAAATAATCAGTAATGTTTATAAGTTTTTAAAAATTTTGCTAACAGTCCTGAAGCAAGAACAAAATTAAATTTTTAATTTTTATGATAATAAAATAATAATAAAAGATAAGAGTTTGTCCCCACTCTGCCAAATATGACAACACTGTCTAACTAGATCCAGGCTCGCAATTTCACGGTTACTAGTATAGTATAGTTTATCAAATATTCATTTGAAATATTATAATACTTTTTTGATTTGGTTCTGTTTTGAGAAATAAAATTATGTGTTTAAAACGTTTGTGGCTTTTGTAAACTGTACAAAATTTTCTTGTTTCTATGATTAAATATTCAGAATATGCTAATCTGTTATATATTATGCTGCTCATATATCAGCCCCTTGAGGAGAACATGTAAATCACACATTTACATATGTTGCACACTACAACATAATTCAATTGTTACCCCTTGTAATTACTATTTTCTTCCTAGATTGCAGACTCCATTAATGAAGATTAGTTACAGCTTTGGTAAATTGTTCTTTATTTGAACCACCATAGAAAGTGTGTGTACTCATATTTTTTTCAGTTTCTAACAAAATTTACAGATAATTACAATACAATACAGTAGAAACAATTTTTTTTATCAAAAAAAAAAAAAAAATACTGCCAGTCCAAGTAAAAACACACAGAACTTGGAATTTATTAAATCACACAGAGAAGTATTTTAAATTAAGACCAATTCAAATTCCACATTTTGAACACTGTACCAATAAGTTTTCTAATAATCTAGATAACTGACTAAAAAACATCAGTTTTTCAGCAAAAAGATGGAGTTTTATTACTTCTCTTTGAAATTATCAGTTTTTAAAAATTTCCTACATGAGTAAAACATTTACTTCTAAACTTATTCCTCAGTGCTTGATATAATTGTTCAATCAATATATAAGAGCCATGTGCTCTATTCATTTAACACATAACAGCAAAAATGTTATTACCTACACACAATTTGTCCTATATACCAAATACAAGTAAAAATTTGATGGTAAAAATAAATTTTACAAATTATGAAATAAAATATCATTTTATAAAAATCTAATGATGCAAATTATACTACAACACCAATAATGAAGTAATGAAGAAAGAGAAATACAATTAAAAAAGTACAGAGAATTGAAAAGATAATATAATTAATTATAACGATAAAATTACGTTCAATTCCTACAGAAGTTGCATTGCTATAATATTATTCAACTGATAGCAAAATGTAGCTATATTTTAATACTATCACAATCATTTACAATTTATAAAATGAAATAAGCATAATTTTGCACTATCAGTAATTAAAATTGGTTTATTTTGTTATGTGTCAAGAAAAAAGTATTAAAAAGCGGTTCTAAAACATTCCCAAAATTATCATAAAAAAAATAATCAGTTTAATTGTTTTTACTTATAATGCTTATATGCTTATAAATTACAAATAATTAGAGAACTATGGTGTCGCTGTTTTTCTGAAAATATCTCATGGAAAAGGTCAAATTAAACATAATACTCGTATATTCCTCAGATTAAAAAAAAACTAGTCAAACAAACAATGGTTTAAACCCACTGGGTTCGCGTAGCGGTAAAGACATCACTGCTGTGAGTCAGGTGTTCAACAGCTAAATTTTAGAGACACAGGTTTCGTTGTTAAAATTCTATTAAAGGTAGTTACTTTTATTCGGATTTGAATAGCAGACAGAGATTACCGGTGTACTTTCATAGTTGGGGTTCAATTAGATATACTCTCACAGGAATGGTTGGCCTGATTCTGTACATGACTACACCTCATTTTCATATCATACATATCGTCCTTATCTTATTGTGTCATGGGGTTCCTTATTTTTCTTAAACTGAACAGATCGCAACATACACACACTAAGGAATAAAAAATAAACTAACAATGGTTGGTTTTGTTAGAACAACTAACTAAGGAATCTGGATAGACTAGCATACATCAGAAAGTATACGTAATATTTTATTTTGAATTATTCAGTTACGAGGAATTGAGCACAAGCTGTGTGTGGGACATCAGAGGTAATTAAATAAACAAGATTATAGCTTTGCATGATTTTTGTAATTTCACTACACATGATCATTTTCTAGATATAATTTCAAGAAAACTAATGCCATTGTTCAGAATTACAGCTCTTGAGGAGCTTTAAATTAGATGTTTAAAATGAATAAAGAATTTAATTTGACAAGATTATAATTTTTTATGGGGGTAAAATAATTAATGTGATTGAGGTGTGCTATGAGTTGAGAAGAGTTGAGTTGCTACAGAGGATATCCATAGGGGAATGGGAATAGAAAGCAAAGTTTTAAGTTTAATTGAGGAAAAGAGGCTGTTACGGTATGATCATGTGAGAAGGGTAGATGGAAAGCAAGGGTGGATTGGAGTCTAGAGAGAAGGTGCAAGAAAGACAGACCCTGATAGTCCTTAACAGATGAGGTGGATCATGGAGAGAAGTGGACTACAGGGGAGGGAAGGATTCAATGGATCAGGATAAATGGAGGCAGAAGTTAACAGGGAACATAGTAATAACCACAGGAAACCCCTCAAAAAATGTTTTTTCTTACCTAAATGACTTGTTAGCTAAAGCATGTTACACGTCTATTTTTAATACTACTTTTACAATATACTAGATGAACCTTACTAGATAGATGTTTATTGACGCGGACTTTTATGTACAAAAATTTGAGGTGAACAATATTACCAGACATGTTATTTTCACATAAGCTTGGCAGAACCTAAGCAATCTCCCCAAAGGCGGTTTTTTCCATATCAGATATTGGTTAATTTACACAAAGAATTTATGAATTATATACCTAAACCTTTATCAGGACTTAATCTACTCTTCTGTAAAAACCAAAAAAAATATTTTCAATAGTTATTGAGATTAGCCAACTCCAGTAGTTCTCAAACTTTGTAGATCCATGGCTGCCTTGATCTGTAGATCATTTCCGGTGGTGTCATTACGAACCAACCATTGTACAGTACATTATCATTCCGTATGGTATACGGGTGATTCCACTCCCAGAGGAGATAAGAAGGTAAAACATTTAAAAGGAACTGATTGTGTATGCCGAGGCATGGTGCCCCTGGGTGTTGTGGCGCACACTTCAAGAACTGCTGGCTTATATAGATGTACAAACATTGTCCTGGGAGGGGTTGCACTTTATTTTATAATATGTATTGACAAATTAGAAATGGATGATCATTGTTTCCATATTTAAATTTAAAAAAAAATTAATGACATGGGTTTATACAATTATGGCAGTCGCTGGAACTCTGAAACTACAATCTACTGTGAAAAGCCAAAAATCTTTTACAGATTAACTACATCACAGTAATTGGTTTAGCTGATGATTTGAAAAATAGTGACGGCCATAAGCAAAAATGGACTTTTTAATTATGTACAATTAGGTTGTGGAAATCTGATAGCCTACCCTTATTAATTGAAACAAGCATTTTCCATTATTTACAAATTTTAGCCTTTGTGAACTTCAATGACAAATAAATAAAAATGTAGGCAACATCTCTATCATACCACAGGGGTAAGGTAACCTACAATATAATTTCTGGGAAACACTGGCATTATTTTTTTTATTTGAATGTTATCCGTTGGTGTATATAAACAATGAAAATAAAATTGACTAAGATAACTGTCCAGACTCAGTGATGCAAAGTTCAGCGCACAATCATGTCAAAAAAATGTCTATTATGGATTAAAATAATTTTTCCAAGGAAAATGCATTGGTTATTCGATAATTACACAGAGTTTTCATTAAAAGTGAACAAGGTGAGGAAAAATGTGGTAGATATGTCGAGACAAAATATTGTAATTATGAATAGTAAATAGTGTACTGTATGGCAATAAAATGTTATACTGTAGTGCTTGGTGAAAAATATATGTACACTATATAAATAAATATACAGGCTACTGTAATAATTTCAAATGAAAAATTCTAATTACTTGTTTTCATTAACGCTTTTTTGCTGCTCCATACTTTATTTCACTTATCATTCTACTTTAACATATTTACTTGCTTCAGTGGATCCACCATCATCACAAGTAAAACTCAAAAATTGAAACTAATTTTATTAAAACCTTTTTTGGAATTGCTATATCTTCAGTCACTTGTATAAAATATTATACAAGTAATAAAATTAGTTTGTAATTTTTAATTTGTCTTGCCCAATTTGAAGTATTGTTTTCATATAGATTTTTCACAATTGAGTTTTCACCGGAAATACAAGTTTTCAGGGTCTTGAACCAAAACATTTTTTGGCTTGTTTTATAGCGATTGGTCTGTGTGTGCGCGCGCGCGGGTGTGTGTGTGCATGAACAAAATATATCAAGAACAGGACCCTACACGAATATTTTCTTCAAAATCGGTCAACTGGAAATAGTGGTTTATTCTTGGGATTTTTTACTTTTTTGCAATTACCTCAAAAACAGCTTGTATGATTTTTTTTTAAATTTCCTCATATACTGCATTTTTTATGCTCTACACGATAAAGTAAGTGTCATGCCTACTGAAATTCTTGAGGGGCCTGTGCTCTTGAGGTAAAAAAAATTTTTTTTTAAAGATTATGGCCCTAATACGTATTCTAGGGCAAAAGTGATGAAAAGATGAAAAATAGGTTGTTTTTAATTTTAGATTGTTTACTCACAGGTTATATTGTTCATTATTTAAATTGGCAAGAGAAAGTCACCACCAGATTTTCGTGTTCTATATCTTCTGATAATAGATCCATCGAAGAATGTAAATGTGTGAAAGTAGAATAATCAGTGAAAGAAAGATTGGAGCAGCAATAAAAGACTAATGAAAACTAATAGTATTTTTGCATTTGGATGAACTACAAGCTGCAGGATAAGTTTAAAAGATTAATGCATACCTGTAATACAGAGGTGTAAATATTTTATTCTTTTATATTTTGTATCTGTAATATGCAGTCAGTTGTAAGCAACTAACCTTTCATTAAAAGAATATGTACTTCAGTATTTATAGCCTAATATCAATTGTAGTATGATTTGCTAATCCAAGCAAATCATCCAAACATATAGAAAAATTTCAAGTGTTTGGTATATAGCAACGTATATCTTTTCAATTCTGTTTTGAGTAAATATAGAAAGATAAAATAGAATATCTTCATCAATTAGTCATGGAATCATATCAGTTAGTTTGAATTAATAACAGATTAGAATAAATATTAACTTAAACTAGGGTATTATTTTACAAAATTATGTAGACAATTGTAGTTAGAAGAAAGAGATGTACAGTAAAAAATGATTTTATGAAAAATATATTAGTAGTATTTAAAGAATATAAAATATTAAAGATTTTCTTACTTAAATTATGTAACTTAATTAAAAATGTTATACATGCAGTAGCCTTTTTTCAGCAAAGCCTGTTTCTAAAGTACAAGCAGATTAAAATATGATTAAAGTACTACTTGAAGCAACAATATCAGAATATGTTTCTAATAGTAGTAACTATATAGAATAATTTGAGTTAAATAAAAACTACTTTTAGCTTAAATAAGATATTATTTCTATCTATAATATGAAGCTCTAATGAAGAAAATTACTATACTAAACGAAATCAATAGAATAAGTTCATAGTATTGCAGTAATGGTAAATTAACTGTAAACTGTATGCATGTATGCACTAAAAATTATTTTTAAAATACAAAAGTAATGGTTAATAAATCATTGAATTTGTATAATGATGAGCATACTGGCTTCTATGCCAGGGTCCTGGGTTCAATTCCCAGTTACGTCTGGCATTTTTTCATCTGTACATCATCCTCATATCAAATGCTTGTGCATTATCTATGCACACACTAAGTTTTATGTAATCATCATTACTAAAAAAACAAACAAAAACCTAACAAATGTTGAGGTTGACATGTTAGTTAGGTACGTTGTATATAACAGAAATAGAATATTCTGTAATTTCTTTTTTGTTTGTTTAAAGACGCATCAACTGCTTTGGTAATTAGTGACTATAATGGCTTACGGTGTGTTTTAACATGTTCTAATTTACAGACCCTACCTGGGAATCAAACTCGAAACCTTCTACTTTAATTTACTTAGCAAGTTATTCAATGTTGTTTATCTAATTCTGTAACTTCAGTATTAAAATAACTTGTAAACTAAATAGGTAAATCTACGCAAAATTTCACATTTATATGTCAATATATCTTAATTAAATGCTTATTTTAATCTATAACAATATTAGAGATTTAAAAAAGATTGTAATTATTTACAAAATACATTAGATTCTGTTGAATATACATCCTAAATTAAATACATATTTTTTTATACAATTTTTAAAATATTTGAAGATACTGTATATTGTAACTTTTTTCAATTATAAAATATTTTTACATGAATTTATGTACAGTTTGATCTCTCTAATTCAAATCTGAAGGGCTCAACATGTTTTTCAATTTAGGGAGATATCAGTTTAGCGAAGTAAAAGAGGAAACTCAAAAAGTGTTAAATGGATTAAATAAAACTTAATATTATTCCATAATACATTACAAAGGAAAAAATGTTAACAGAAATTTATTTGAAAAATTTTAATACTATAAATATCTTTGACTTAATAGGCTACTATAATCAAGAATTATGTAAATTTGTTCAGTATTACATATTATCAGCATACAAAAATAGACAAAATACTAGACATAAAATATACAAAATTAAAAAAACTGGAAAACTGTCTATATACATACTAAAGTAATATGGTACCTACAGTAAATATATAATAATAATTCGGCTGTTGTTAATTACCTGAAATTTTGGAAATTTTAACAAAGTAGAACATTTTATAATTTTTGGATATACTGGTTTTTTTAAAGCTAATTTCTGTATAAAATAGACTCAAGTAATGATGATTTACAATGAATGCTCAAGCAGAAGTAGAAAGTTAAACTTCTAAAATCTGTACATTGTAAGATAAATTCATCAGCCTCAGATTCTGAGAAATTAATTCTATAGTTCTCTGAACTGTATTGATTGGTATAGCTTGATTTTTGTAAGGAGAGCGCTGGGTAAAATGTACGTTTGCATTAGTATAGTCTTGTATTATTTACACTCCATCTGTTCATTGCAGGGCTAAAATAAATAGATCTGTTTCCTATCACATGGTCAGCCAATTAAATGACTGAATCATTTAAAAACTGAAGAGGTGTAAAAGACACTAATCAGAGTTATCCTCTGAAAGTAATGAATTTCATTATACAGTCAGACCCTGTGGTGAATCAAGTGAAGGTGTCATTTGCAGAGTGGAAAATGTGTGCTTTTCAGAGAGCCCAGCATGCTGATAAGCATACTTTTCCAATCAGTGAGGAAGGCAATTGTAAACCACCTCACTCCTCATTTTACTTAGTAAAACCTCTACAGGTTCAAACCAGCTTTAAAGCTGATGACCTAAACACAGTCTTGTATTTACTGCAATAGTGCAACGTATGTAATCAACAATGGACAGCATGCCCAAAAAATACAATGGGAGTTGTCAGTTTTCAACAACACTCTGACTGTACATCTTACTGTAGGTCGGAGGGGTATGCAGGGTTGAAGTCAAGTATGCGCATGCGTGGCCCAGTACACAGCAATTGGCTTGGCTTTTATTTCACTTAGAAATCTTGTACATTATGTTTTTTTTGATAATGCCTTAAAACAGTTTAAACATTAAACTCAAAATTCTTTGAAAGAAGGATGTAATTTTATTTGAGGAGGATTTTTTCAAGGGGATAAAGTAAATATTTAATTTTAGGGAGAATTTTGAATCAAAGAGGTTTGAATTAGAGAGGTTTGACTGTATGTATATATTTGAGTATTTTTGATTAACGTAAAAGTTTTAAGCTGTTTGTTAGTTAAGATAAAATATTTAACAATTTTTTAGGTGTAATTAAAAAAGTGTAATACATTTATGTAAAATAATAATACAATTTTTAATTGATGGTAAATGTTTGTGGTAACTTATTGTATATTATACTGGTACTGCATCAAACAAAGCATTAGTCCTAATTTTAAAACTAACTTAAATAATAATTAAGATTTATTCAGTGCTCAAGTGTAAATAATTACATTAATTAAAAATATTATAAAATGCAAATTTTTCATTCAATAAAAATAATAAATAAAATATGTATTAGATATGATCTTACTTGTTAACAAAGCTTTCGTTTATACTGCTACATCATTCCAATAAAACTAAAGATTGCGTACAAGTTAAATAAAAAGCAAAACTACTTTTAAAAAAGAAGAAAAATTACACTAATATTAATTAATAATATACAATGTAATAATTTAAGCATGCTCTAAAAGTAAGTATTAATTCATATGCCTAAAACTAATAGTGGCTCGAGTAGATTATTAAAAGATGTGAATCCGTTGATGGTAGTACTTGCTCGCTTACCTTAAGCTGCACTCTCTGAAAAGCTGTGAGGACAACACAAAGGCTTTTGTCTAATATAAACAATACACACAGTTTGTATAAAAAACATTAAACAAAAAGAGTGGACAGAAATTATTTGTTGGAGTTGTAGCAGTATAAACTAAGATTTGTATCAAGAAAGATATAAAAAGATATATAATTATATAAACATTAAGAAATAGAGAGAATAAAAAAATTCAGAGTAGGAGTGTTATAAATTTAAGTAGAAAATTTAATTAAAATATATCATTCACTTAATTGTTTTTAAAGAAAGATTTTTTGTTTTATAATACAAATTGTTTAAAAAACAAAAAATACCAAAGAATATTGTATGTACATAAAACGAGAAAAATGAAAAGAGAAACAGTTGGTGAATCACAATAACCAAATACAGTAGAATGCTGATTATCCAAATGTCCTATTATCCGAATTACTTTTGGAAATATCAAATTTTTCTTAATTCATTTAGGCTGCAGTTTCTATGTCTCGGTAAAAATGTATACTCTATTGATATTGCTCAAGAGAATGTTAAGATTATAATACTAAATAGTACCAACACTGGCCTGCCACATTTTATACTCAACAGGGGTTCACTATTAAAATCACTGAATTACTAAATGCAGTATAGTATAATACAATACATACAGAATTACTTATTTTTAAAAACTACATTTAATTTCTAAAACACATCAAAAATTATGGTAAATATTGTAAAATTATGATGATCATTAATATGGTGTAGGAGCAGTAAAAATTTAATTACATTAAAAGAAATGAAGAAAAAAATTTGCCCATAATGGGCAGGTGGAGTGTTAAATAATTGCAGTCGATATGTTGGTTTCAGGGCTACAAAAAATAGTTCTTTTTCTTATCATATAGTTAGCCAATTATGACTGAACTACGATTTACGAACAGAAGACGTAGAAGTATAAAAGACACTACTAGTCAGAGTTATCTCCTTTGAGAGTAATGAATTTCACTATGCAGACAGACCCTGTGGTGAATGAAGTGAAGATGTCATTTGCAGGGTGGAAAAAGGGTGCTTTTCGGAGGGCCTGGCATGCTAATAACCATACTCTTTCAACCTAGTGAGGAAGGCATAGTAAACCACCTCACTTCTCGTTTTTACTTAGTAAGACATCAAGAGGTTCAAACCAGCCTTTCGGCTGTTGACCTAAACAATAATGGAGAAAAAACTGTGAGTTAAGCATCAAAACTTGAGAAAGAAGAAGGAAGCTTTTCAAGAAAAACAATGAAGGAAGTGTCAAAAGAAGCAGATCAGGTCCTTTTATAGTGGTTTGTTTCAAAAGGGATCTTACTGGTCACCCGATTTCTGTACCACTTTTGGTTGAAAATTAATTTTTTTAAATGAAAAAGTTAATGGAGATGTGCATTTAAAGAAAATAATGGATGGCTTTACAATTTTAAACAGTGCCATGCTATTAGACAACTCTAAGTTCATGAAGAAAATTGTAATCAGATACCCCTACAGTAAATAAATTCATTGAAAATTCAATAATGTTTTGAAAAATCATAATGAAGACTTCATTTGTAATGTAGACCTGGAAGGGTCTTCTTAAAAAAAACTTTAGTTTCATGATGTGAAAAAACAGTTTTTGACTTTGAAATGCTGAAAAAATGGGATGATTGTGTGGTTTGTTTAATTATTAAAATTTCTAACCATACAAATCCAAGTTTGTTTCGGTTAATTCTGATAATCGGCATTCTACTGTATTACAAGAAAGTTAAAATTAAAGACAGATTACTTGTAAATAAACAAAGAGGTGGTGACTAGTATAAAACACATGGAAGAAGAATGCATGTAAGATAGGTTAAGACGAAAAGAAATAGCTATTATCTTTACATTAAACATTTCACACAGTGAAGACAAACATAGTCACCCAAATGAATTTAAAACAGAAAATATGATTCCTATTTTAAATTCAATCTACTTTAAATTGAATTTAAAGTACAATCATAAATCCATAATTTAAAATCAAGTAATGTAACATTCAAGTAAAAAACTGGTGATTCCCAAGCTGTGATATTTGGATAATTTTCGGTGAATGTTAAAAATATTTGGTAAAAATTGGTGCAACGAACAGGATAAAATATAAACAAATTTACGGAAAAAACACATTCATTATTTTTGACATAAAATTTTAGTTAAATGATCAGAATTAGAAGACCAATTAATTACAAAATTAATAAATATTTTTTTATTTACAATGATATTATTAGACGTGACTTATTAAAAGAACACAGAGTTTAATGAATTTGAATTAAAAAAAAATATTATTTTTTGTGATTTTATATTGCTTAAAAAAAACTTAAGATATTCGGAGTGATCGGGAGTTCCCAAGGGAAAATCGATCTCACCGTAAAATTTCCATATCCTTGCTGGGAATCGATACTGGGACCTTCGGTTTAGTAGTCCGCAAAGCTGGTGCCTGAGCTAATGAGGCGATCAAATTCCTAGTAATAACAAGTAAAGAAGAATAGCTAATAAGACAAAAGAATAATAGTAATGGTTTCAAAACTAATTAAATAAACTTATAAATACTAAGAAAAAATAAAATTATGTAACTGTGTTGTAAACAAAAATTATTTACGGGTTTTATATGTGTTTTAAAATAAAATTATTGCTGAAAACAATGTGTATAGTTTATTATTATTTGTGAACAGTTTAGTGTTTAAAACATTTAGTTTAGTGTGAGAAAATTTTTAGTGCAACTTAAAAAATTATTTTCCCTATTAATAATTTTTCAGAATGTAAAGTTGAAACTAAAAATCTTCAAACAGATCAGAAAGACTTTACGATACCACTATACCGTGTTATTTTCAACAATTAGATGAAATTCTATTTTACGTAATAAATTTCACTAACCTTTTTTAAACTGCCTTAACTTTTATTTTCACTTACACATGTTTCGTTGGATCCACCATCATCAGAGTATATTTATAATATCATTGAAACTAATTTTTTTTTTTAATCTGTAGATGTTACATCTTCAGTCATATTTAAAAGAGCAAAAGAAGGACATTTTAAACGAACAAATCAAACTTAAGAATGATGAATTGATATTGACTGCTGCCGCTATCTGTAGTAAATATGAGAAGGGATAAATTAGAGGAACTTAATTTAAATCAGTTTTATACAAATGACTGAAGATGTAACATTTTCTACAGATTTAAAAAAAAAAAAATTTAGTTTCAATGATATTATATACTCTGATGATGGTGGATCCACCGAGACATGTGTAAGTGAAAATAAAAGTTAAGGTAGCTTAAAAAAGATTAGTGAAATTTATTATATAAAATAGAATTAATTTCAAGCTGCAGGATGCATTATAAGGATTTATTTTTGAATTAGATGAAATTAACAAGTAGCAAATAACTAGTAATTAACAAGTAGCATGGGGAACTAGAGAGGTGGATGTAAATATCGGTTCAGTCAGGAATTCAGCCTGTTTCTGATATTACTGTTTGTATATAGACAATGTGCTATGTGAGTGGATAAAAAGTTGTATACTGGGGACTTTAAAGTTGCAAGAAGCATTAAAACTTTAATTTTACCAGATGACCAAGTTATTATATCTGATAGTGAGGAAATTAATGCAGGCAGGACATGAACTTCAAAAGAGAGCAAAAGATTATAACTCATTTCCAGTGAAAAATTTAAAGTAATTTCGTTCAGTCCTCATGTTGCTTTCAGATCGTAATTTTATAGAAAATGTAATAACAGAACAAGTTTCATTTATCAGCTTTTTGGGATGTTACAAATAAAGTTGATGAATTTAATAAGATTAAATGATTTAATAAACTGAATGACACAATTAAAATAGCACATCAAATTAAAGTAAGATCAAAAACGGTATTAAAATTTCACAAGTAACGCACTGGGTTAGTTTAGAGGAAAACATGTTGCTGCAAGTCAGCTATTTGACAGCTGATTTTGGGACACGAAGGTTCATGATTAAAATCCTCATAACGGTAGTTACTTTAATACGGATTTGAATACTAGATATTGGTTACCGGAGTACTCTGATGGTTGGAGTTTAATTAACCATACTCTCTTAGGAATGGTTGGCCTGAGTCTGAGCAAAACTACACCTCATTTATATGTCATAGACATCATCCTCATCTCATTGGATCATGGGCTTACTTATTGTTCTGAATTGAACAGATTGTAACACACACATTAGGGATAAAAAAAATTTGCAAGATTTTTTATTAAATTCCTACACCTGGCTATATGGCGTGAGAAATGGATGCTTGTATACGCAAAAGTTATAGAATGCTATCTGAGAATGTTTAGGTAGGTATGTGGCTGGATGCACTAGACTGGAAGGAAGAAAGAATAAGAGCATTAGAGTTGAACTGAATCTTAATTCTCTAAATTATAGAGTTCTGGAGTACAAAAACAAATGGTATCGTCATGTGAAAAATATGTGATGAGATTTGTGTGGATTCTGAGCCTTTAGAAATAGTTTATACCCAGGAAAACAAATTTTCTAAAAATCTTTTTTTACCCCAACCCATAATTAAATATGTCTGTGACATGAAACTAATTCCATTCATGAAGGGTTAAATGAATGAGTGAGGAGTAATTTAGGTAACATTAGAGTTTTGTTCCTTTGGGAGCGGTTCCTTTCACTGTAACATGAGTAACTTAAATTTAAGCAGCAAAAATTTGTAAATGTTATGCTGATCTGTAAAAATTAAATACGCGTTCTTTGTGTCTGTATCTAATTTTTCATGTAGGAATTATAATTGGCTAAAAAAACTATGTAGTTTCTGTCTGAAATGGTTTTTAGTTACGCTACCATTAAATTGGAGTTAAACTCTACTTTTAGAGTTTTTGATTATTACCTACGTGCATGTTTTAGTAAAAAAGTATTATTGTTGTGTGTATTACTGAATAAAATAATAAAAAAATGAAACATAATTCATATTAAGCATAATGATTAAATTCATGAAATGGCAGGAAATGACTGTACGATTTTAAAAAGAAAGTTAAAAGAAACCTAAAAGCTAATTTCAAGAAATTATTTTGTGATATTTAAATTTTTTATATAAAATAATGTATCTATTCTTTACATAACCTTACTGAATTGGAAATATTTTGTTTTTGTTTACATGATTCTATTGAAAGCTCAAATGCTAATCTGGCTTTTTAATTTTTTAATAATGTACAATATTTATATATAAAATCTTGTTACTTTTTAAAAAATACAATATGTCCTTTAACAGAAAAATACAATTTTTAAATTATTAATAAAGCCTTCTTCATATAGGCCTATAACCAGTGGCGTGCATACAAGGGGAGCAAACGAATCACTGCTTCAGTAGTTTATTAGATGAGAATTTTATAAAAATTATTCAATATAAATGTTACAGGTTAATTTTGTAAAATAGTGATAATCAAAAACCCTTAATTCTGAAGTTATGTATTTATTAATACTTCAGAAGTTAAATAGCTAAGCAAATTGTCAATCAATTGCAAGAAGTTGACATAGTACAGGCATAGTACTAAGCAAAGAAGTCTAGGCATAGAAGTTGAAATAGTACCTACTAAGAAAAAAATATGGGACAGGAGTTTGTTTATTATGGATGAAGCTATTCATTCAATGATTTACTTTTTTAGGAAATTAGCGATAACTTTATTCTTTTAATTTAATTTTTTTATTGTTTCCAGAATTGAAATAAATAGTTGATAAGCGATATTGCCAACCTATGAAAAAAATATTCAATTTTGTTGAAGAAAAGTAATTTTTTACTAACAATTTAGTCTACTTTTGTTATAAATAAAAGTCAAATCTCAATAATCTTCTATTATTTTATTTTTATAATTATATTACTTACCTACTTAATTTATATAACTTTTCTCAGAATTTAATTTTATACATATTGAATTTAAAAAATTAAAGATTAGTCTTAATTAATAAATCGGACCAGCCCAAACAGTCAGCTGGTAGAAAGTTGGTATTATTTGTTAAGTAAGACTGGTTAGGCAAGCGACTTTGTATGGTGACCAGCTGACAGCCATTCGTGAACAAACTTTACAAAGGGTCCTTGTTTAAACTCATGCCTAATCCAGGTCAAAAATACAGCAAATAGCAGCAAAAAAATCGGGTGGTTGTCAATAATTCACAGTTCCCAATGAAAAATAAAAGCAAAAACAACGCCTAAAAAGTATTTATCCAACCCTTTTTTTGTGTTTTATGTCAAATATATCAAAAACTATGGGAGATACTACTCTGGGACCTGTTTTTTTTAATTTTTCAGATTAAGAACCATATGATGAAATCATGATTGCCTCTTAATTAAAGCCTTAAAATTTCAGTTTAGCTTCATTTCACCAGGGTAACTGAATTTCAAGCGAAATTTTTGCCAGCCATAACTTGCAAACCAAGTGTTTCCGGTCATACATTTTAGCCATATAATCACTTTCTAGAGTTTGGATATACCTTTTAAAGACCCCATGTTATGCAGTTTTTATAAATAAGAATGTCACTTCAATGTGTAAAATTTTTGAGTTTCATTAAAATTTTTACCCACTGCACGCCACTGCATTTAACCATTAAACTGTTATATTTCTGTTTGGTTATTAATTTAACTAGAAAAAATGAAAAAAACCCAAAACGCTACAAATATTTTGTCCTACAAGTGAATGCAAGTGCATGGACAGCGTAACAAATGTTATACATTGCATTGCAAAGCTAATCTAATGGATTTGTAACAGATTTTTGGTTATTATTTGAATTATTATATTTACAAAAAATTTAGTTATGCAAAAGTAGGTTATCCAAAATACAAAAAAAAAAATGTAATATGTATTTATGGAGATTCATCAAAAATTTCAGTTAGGTCTTTTACACATTTATATAAATATTATAAAAACATAAATATTTGGGTAAAGTACAAAATACAAAGAAATCCTATTAATAAAAAATAATAAAGTCCAATTATTTTACATAAAGTTTAAAATACAAAAATGAATTCAATAATCCTCACACAGTTACTTGTTTGTAATAACAAAAATGGGAAAATAAGATTATACATAATCAGGAATATTTAATAATAAAATGTTAACTTAATGTCTACCACTATTGTAATATCATTACCAAAATACCTAATATATTTGGCAATGAGAGGAATAAACAATAAATATAAAATCGAATCACCAACAGATTAAATGGGCAGGAGGCTGTTTAATTCATTAACAATTCGCCAGCCAAGAAGCATGTTTTAGAAACAATCTTGTCATCTTCCCATACCAGTATATTATAACAATATTTTTTTATTAAATAATAATGTTATGTTAAAATAAACTGCAAGGGTTCCACAAAATCTTCCACTCACCTAATTATGTAATTTAGTAAAAGAATTTAAACCTTTAAAAATATTATCAAGGATATTTTGAATTTATGTTTGCATTGTCTACTATTGTCATCCGTCTGCATTAGCAGTAATTGCAGAACATTCGGACATTAAATAAAAAAAATAATAAAAAAACTATTGTCATTAGTGAGTTCTAATTTAACATTTTAATGGTTTGGTTTATTTGTAGAACCTAGCTGGGAGTTAAATCCAAGACAGCTTTATATGTTAGCATTCTAATGTTTCATTATCATTAAGTTGGTATCAGTGATATTTGGGTTAAAACAAGATGTTTCTGGTCCTTGTGTAACTTGGTACAAGTACTGAAAGGTACTGACCCTTTTAATATCTAGTACTGATACAGAAATACCAAATGACTGAAGAGAGATGATTTTTTTTTTAAGTTAATTTAGTCACATTGACAACTTGGTCATTAGCGACTACTGTCAGTTTTGGTACTGTAATGGTGGGTTTTAACATGTTAAAATTTCCAGACCCAAGCCAGGAATCGAACCTAGGACCTGTTGCTTAGTAGGATAGCACACTAGTCACTATGCCATGGAGGTGGTCAGAGAGATTATTATTTAAGTACTGTACTAGGTTTTATCGGAACTAGTGATGAAGTGAGTTGTAGGAGACTCATACATTGGATTCGATACAAATGAATACTAAGAACAGAACTTATATTGCTACAGAAGTTTTTTTTACTGTCTTGGCCAACTCTCATACCAGATAAACTGAATTATTTACCCTGCAATCTTAAAAACTAATTTATACCTATAATTTCCACCATAATGCAGTAAAGAAATATTTTTTCCTTGACACTAGTGAGTGTGAGTTAAAATAATATAACTAGGTAGTGACCTAGTTATATTATTTTAACTATGTGCCCTCCAACATAGAGTAAACATGCAGTTCCTATAATTCAAAAATAAATCTTTATAATGCATCCTGCAGTTTGAAATATTTCTATTTCATATAATGAATTAATATAATAATTTCACTAACCTTCTTTTTAAACTGCGTGACCTTTATTTTAGTCCTACTTACACGTGTTTCGGTGGATCCACCATCATCAGAGTAAATAAAAAATTGAAACTAAAAATTTTATTCATTTATTTAAAATTTACAGAAGATGATACATCTTCAGTCACTTGTATAAAACTGATTTAAAATTAATTTATTTTAATTTATCCCTTCTCATATTTACTGTAGATAGCAGCAGCAGTCAATATCACTTCATCATTCCTAAATTTTATCTGTTCATTCAAAATGTCCTGCTTTTGCTCTTTTAAATATTTATAAATGTGGAACATCTCATATTTTTCAATTTTATTTTTATTCTCAATATTACATTGTTCTATTATATTGAAATGTTCATCTATTTTACCAAATTTATGTTTTTCTTCTTTTATATGATTGGTATAGTTAGATATAATGCAATCACATTTCAGTGCTTTTTTATGTTCATTATACCTCACTTGAAAATTACGACTAGTCATACCAATGTAAAATTTTTTACAATCCTCATTACCACAATCTATTTTATACACACCCTTTTTATTGCTTAGTGTTTCATTTATATTATTTTTAATTATATTTGTGGACAGTAGTTTTTTATTATTACATGTGTATGCGATTTTATAAAATTTATTTAATGTTCTGTATAATTTATTGTTAATAATTTTATTGTATTTTAATGCAATAAATGGTTTATGTTTTATTTTATTATCTAATATAAGGGTGGTTCTCAAGTTATTTTTAAATTGTAGTTTGTTTTTAATTTTATTTATTACTTTATTTATTTATTTTTCGTGATACCCATTCTTTTGTGCTATGAATTTTATTGTTCGTAATTCATTTTCTAGTAGTTTTTTATCTTTTATATAATTATATGCTCTGTGAATCATACTATGGTAAGCTGCCATTTTATGTGAGTATGGGTGGTTAGATGACTTATTTATATTTGTTACTGGTAATATACTTTTACGAAATACACCTGTTGTTATTTTACTATTACCCTTGATTAATTGTATGTCCATGAAATTTAATTTATTATTATTTTCAAGTTCCATAGTGTGGTGTAATTTATCATCAAATGTATTTAATTTTTTTAAAATAACATCCTCTTCATTTTTATATGTCTTTTCCAATATTACCAGTATGTCATCTACATATCTGTGCCACATTACTACATTATGTGTATGTTCTATTTGATACACAGTTATTTCTTCAAAATATTGTAAATAAATTTCAGACAAAATAGAGCTTAATGGTGCTCCCATAGTAAGTCCATCTTTTTGTTTGTATATTTTTTCATTAAATTTAAAATAATTTTGTGAAGTACATTGTCTCAATAATCCTATAACTTGCTTTACTTCATCTTCATGCAATTTATGTTCTGTTAATTTATTTTTTATAATGTTTATGGTTTTATCAATGGGTATATTTGTGTACATATCTTTGATATCAAAAGACATCATAATATGTTTGTCATTAATTTCAATTTTTTGTATTTTGTCTATTATTTCTTGAGCGTTTTTTATACTATATCGGTTATTTAATATTATATGTGTTTTTAGGTAATCGTATAAAAATTTAGATATTTTATATGTAGGCGCATTTTTATAATTAACCAGAGGTCTTATAGGTACATCCACTTTGTGTATTTTAGGAAGGCCATTAAGATTTGGTGCTTGAGGATTATTATTTATGTATTTATTTTTTATTTTTTTATCGATTATCTTATTTGATTCACTAATAATTCTTCTAAGTTGTGCATTGAATTTTTTAGTTGGATCTTTTTTAATGATCTCAAAATTATTGTTGTTCAAATATTTTTCTGTTTTTTGTATGTATTCACTTTTGTAAATTATTACAGGTACATTTACTTTATCAGCTTTTACAATTACAGCATCTTCATCTTGCAATTTTTTCTTTAAATTTTCATATTTTTTATTTATTTTTTTATTATAATTATTTAAATTTTTGTTTTTATAATTTATATTCAATATGTTACTTTTCACATTACTTCTGATTATATTATGATTTTCTACTTCAATTTTATATAAAGCAGATAAATAATTATATAAAAATACTTAAATAAATTTTATAAAATCGCATACACATGTAATAATAAAAAACTACTGTCCACAAATATAATTAAAAATAATATAAATGAAACACTAAGCAATAAAAAGGGTGTGTATAAAATAGATTGTGGTAATGAGGATTGTAAAAAATTTTACATTGGTATGACTAGTCGTAATTTTCAAGTGAGGTATAATGAACATAAAAAAGCACTGAAATGTGATTACATTATATCTAACTATACCAATCATATAAAAGAAGAAAAACATAAATTTGGTAAAATAGATGAACATTTCAATATAATAGAACAATGTAATATTGAGAATAAAAATAAAATTGAAAAATATGAGATGTTCCACATTTATAAATATTTAAAAGAGCAAAAGCAGGACATTTTGAATGAACAGATAAAATTTAGGAATGATGAAGTGATATTGACTGCTGCTGCTATCTACAGTAAATATGAGAAGGGATAAATTAAAATAAATTAATTTTAAATCAGTTTTATACAAGTGACTGAAGATGTATCATCTTCTGTAAATTTTAAATAAATGAATAAAATTTTTAGTTTCAATTTTTTATTTACTCTGATGATGGTGGATCCACCGAAACACGTGTAAGTAGGACTAAAATAAAGGTCACGCAGTTTAAAAAGAAGGTTAGTGAAATTATTATATTAATTCATTATATGAAATAGAAGTTCCTATAATGTAACTAATACAGAATGTACTGGTAATTTTTCAGTGTACTCTGTACCTGGCCCTAGTACATGCTTGTACATGGTTCTAAGTATCAATTTCCTATTACTTGCTTCATCACTAGTAGGCTATTAAAAAAAGTTTTTAAGTGATAAATGTTATTGTTATATTACATTGCAAACTATATTTTCCTCCATTTTTAAGAGGTACCTAATACTTTTTGAAGTAATTATTTTATTATTTTTACCTTTCAGGAAAAACTTAAGTAACATTCTCTTCAGTTTCTTTTTTCATAGAAAAGTCACCAAATTATTTCAGTACATTAGTTCATGATTTGTGTTTATGTACTGAAGCCGGCAAATAGCTTGGCACTTACTGTTTCTAGCATGTAGTGTTAATATCAGAAAGATCTGCTTGAGCAGCAAGTGATTGTGTCAGTGAATGTAATGCACTTACAACATAACCATACAGAACAAAGCTAGTACGAGGGGGAACCCAAAAATAACTCGACTGAGAGCGCTCTGCCATTCGTAGACGTAGAAGAGAGTTCTCCCGCTATGTGGAGCTAGTAGAGACCTTCAACAAACGACTGCCCAGATGGTGTCAGTTTGTGGGTTAACATTTGATTGTAGTGTTTCTCTTACTGTTTTCATGTTCTGCCTGTGACATCATTAAGCATCAAGCCAATCTTTCACTGGCTTGACGTTTGCTTGGTTTCAGGGTCATACCCGTAATACCAAATCTCATTACCTGTAATGACTGTCACCGCCACCCCTTCTAATTAATCATTTACTGTGTTGCCGGCCTTCAATACTTCTCCTACCCTTTTGGCGGCGTACCGACAAAAATTTCGGCTGCGTACCGACAGAGGCCTTTGTCATCAAGGCTGAGCCAGTAACCGCCTCCTACCACAGCGCTCTCGGCGACTATAAGAAGAGTGCTGCACTGAGCCAAGAGGTTCAAATCCGATCTAGACAGGATTGACAAGACATCCACCACAGCATACGGCAACAGGACTAATCGACAACCCCGCAAGAGAGAAGATGATGCTTTTGCTCGCCGACCGTCACCGTAAGCCGTCAATCGGACTGTCATCGCCCGCTGACGCGAGGGACAAACACTTCCCATCAAGATGACCACCGCTTAAATAGCCCTTTTCAGGACCACCAAAAATTAAAGGTTTTAACACGCCACTTAATGTCGCCATCTGGTGAGATAACTTTGGTCAAAAAGTTTAGATCAATTTCAATCTCATTTTTCAAGTCCTGACTCAAATTCAATTGAATGTTTTGTTGATCCTGTTTGAGAAGGCGAGGAACAAATTTAGCGAAAACATGTCTCATTTACAAATCCTCAGTCAAAATCTGCTGGCATGAGCTCCAACTCCTCCTGTTTCTTTAGAAATTTTGTTGTTGTGAAACGACTTCACTCACTTGTGGCTTTCAAGTGTACACATAGTTTTTTTACCGTCTCGCCCTCTAATTACCGATGTTGGAGGTTTCTTTGTTTGATGCTTTCATTATTATGTGCTTTAATTGCTCAATTCATTTACTGTTTTAAGTGTTTTATGCTAGCTAGCAAAGTTATCAGTTCTATGGGCTTCGTTGCTGTTAACTGCGCTTCAAACTACAAGTCCCGATTTTACTTCTCATGTTATGATGTTTTTCTGTGGTGAGTAACCATTTTAAATTACACTACATTAAGTTACTGCGTTCAGTGATCCTTGTCAGTTCCTTATCCCTATTCGTTATTCCGCTATCCGATCTTTCCAGGCTTATTCGAACATTTCTAATGTTCTTGTGTCGATAAGTAATTTCTTGGTCTTGGGTGAAGGCCGCAATCAATCACCCTGGTTCTCAGGAAAATACCTCCGCATTAAATATATTATTTAAAAGTTATATCAAATTCCAAGCTCCAGTTCGCGCTGGGCTTAACACTCTTTGTTCTTTTAAATCTGCTTAAACGACTTTGCAGATGGAACACGACAACTGTAACAGAAACACAACACTATGACCAAACGTTAACCTACAAACTGACGTCAACTGGGCAGTTGTTTGTTGAAGGTCTCTATTTGGTCCATCTAGCAGGAGAACCTCTACTATGTCAACAAATGGCAGCACACTCTTAGTTTGGTTTTTCTGGGTCCCCCTTGTACAACATTACAAATGTTATTGGAATGTCACATACTTTATAAACCTCAATTTGTTTACGGTTTTGCTATTAATTTTTAATGCAGTACTACATGTCTATGTAATAGTTATGTGCCACTATCACAAAATTTTTCTTTCTACCATAATTTTAAAAGAAATCTAACTTATTTCTCTTTTGTAAAACTTGCACATAAAAATAAATTATAAAACAAATATAATAAACCAACATGGGGTTGAGTGTACTATATTTAGATTAAAAATAAATGTAAAACCTTGTAAATGATGATCGATTTTGTATAATAAAACCACAAGAAAGTTTATAAGTATTTTTAACATAAACATTATTATTTAAACGATATTGCAATAATAACATTTTATAACTGAACAAAGGATCAGCTAATTCATAAAATGTTGCAAACATGATGCCACATAACATACCTATGGTTTATAATAAAACAAAAATATATATATACATACCTCATTGGTGGTTCATCAGGCTCGTCTTCATTAGCTTGTGTACCAGTTAATAAAAGTAGTGGTAAATTTAACCACATGGTTCCTAACTCAGAAATATCAGAAGCATCTGATGCTCTAGATGATTTCCTTGAAGATGCTCTAGATCCTCTATGTACATGAAGAAATGCAGATAATCTACCTTGCCAACCACCAGGACTTGAATTTTGAGTGTTTTCATCTTCTATATCTTGAGCTGCCAATGCTTCTCTTCTTCTTCTGGAACGCGTGATAAAATAATTTACAATAAAAACATAAGAAAAATAATTAACTAACGTAAAAAATGTACAAGTAAATAAAAAAAAATCTAAATGCACCCACATATATTATGCAATCTACAACTATGTGTTTTTATTTAAACTAGCACGGCATCTAATCTGTACATATTTCACAATACAAATACCGGCAATACTAACATCAGTCTCAACAACAGTACGCTTCCTTCTGGATCAACGCACATGATTGGGTGCACCTCCACATGACATGTTATTGTAGGCCTATACTTGTTAACAAAGTGTGAAGAAGTAACCACCTACGCCAACAAACAACTTTCAACTTTAAACAAAAAAGAAAATATATATTTGCAACAATTATTCATTATCATAATAATTCTTCTAAACATTTCATTGAATTCATAAGTACATAATTTTGTATTAACATACGAGGTGTGGCTATAAAACAACGAGACTGATGTAAAAAAATGTATTTTTATTTAATACATAATCACTTATTGTCACCTTCAGTATGCACTCCTTCTCTATCCCTACAACGCTCCATGCGAATTTTCCATTGTTGGAAACAGTGCTGGAAGTCAGCTCTTTCAGGACATGTGCCGCTTTCTCTTTTACAGCTTCCACAGACTCAAATCTTGTCCCTTTTAATGCAGATTTCACCTTAGGGAACAGGAGAAGTTACATGGTGCAAGATCTGGTGAATAAGGTGGATGTTCTAACACTGAGATGCTGTACTTAAGAACCTCTTGACAGATAACATGGAATGAGCAGGCGCATTGTCTTGGTGGAGAACCCATGATTTGTCCTTCCACATTTCGGGGCGTTTTTTCCTTACTATTTGACATAGTTTAGAGAGTACCTCAAGGTAGTTATATTGATTAATTGTTTGACCTTCAGGAACCCAGTAAAGGTACTCAATCCAATGGATATCAAAAAAAAAAAATCATCAGTGCTTTAAATTTTGACTTGCTCATTCGAGCTGTTTTGGCTCTCGGTGAAGTTCGGCTCTTCCAGTGCATGGATTGGCTTCCGGATCATAAGTAAAAAACCACGTTCCATCACATGTTACTATTGTTTCTAAAAAATTTGGGTCATTTTCAATCCTGAACAAAGTGTCAGTACAAACATTTTTGCGAGCTTCTTTCAAACATTTTTAGCGGCACGTGTCCTGAAGGAGCTGACAGAAGATGACTTCCAGCACTGTTTCCAACAATGTAAAATTCACATGGAGCGTTGTAGGATAGAGAAGGAGTGTATATTGAACGTAACAATAAGTGATTATGTATAAAATAAAAATAAATTTTTTTTACAACATCAGTCTCATTATTTAATAGCCACATCTCGTATTGGTTGCTGGGACTTTTATCTATATCATGTCTTAAAACATTGAATTCTTTTTATTGAATGACTCATTATTTTCTTAAAATAACCATAAGTCAAACAAGGTTCCAATAGATTTTTTTTGGTCATGATGTGACATAATTTCTGGTGTTGCAATTTCATAGCCACGTTAACCAGGTAGAGTGTTTGACAAACTATAAATGCCTTCTCCTGAGTTTGTAACACAAATGAGTAGAATACTGGCAAGATAAATTGAGCGCTGGTTCATGCATGCACAGTTAACACACTCTCCTAACCTCCTGTAAAATACGGTCGATATAACACAACCAATCAATAAGTTTGCATCATACAGTCGCCGTACCTCTGAAAATTTTCTGGGATTAAAAGGGTTAAATAGCAAACAAACACAATTTTTCAGAAATGAGATTGGAAAGATATACTTTGAGTAATTAATATAAGAATGCAAGCGAACAGAACTTTGTTACAAGCAAACACAAAATATGTGCTGTTAACTTTAGAACTCCAGTACATGTACAAATTAATTTGTCATGATTAAAAATAAATAATAATGTAGTTTGAAAATAATTACTGATAATAAAATACACAATTTACTTACTTCTTGTATTCTCTATAAGTACGCTGAATTAATCTTGCTGCCTTATCTTGCCTTTTCCAGATACGAGTAGATGATACAATTTCCAGTTCTTTTCTTGTTGGGAACTGTTTTTTGAACTTGATGTCCATTTGATCTTGAAGCTGAAATTAAAAATATAGATTTGTAAATAGGTACTTAAAATGAGTTTAAAGGTTACTAATCCTAAAGAATTGCCAACGATAAAATTATAGTACCTAATACTGATATAAACTCAAAGAAAGAAGATGTTGATATTTAAGGCCAATTCATACGACGCTAGTTTACTAGCTGCCAGTAGGTACTAGCAGGACCTACTGGTGTGTCAGTGATGGTTTCCACGGAGTTAGTTAATTATTGCCAGTGCTCTGAAAATATATGCGAGTTTTGTTGTGTATTGCTGCAGAAAGTACAGCTTACTAGCAACTAGCAACATTTCCAAACAGTCACACCGAGCTTGTTTACTAGCGCTAATCAATCACATGACCTTTTCTCCCCTAAAACCGCTAGTAAAATCAAACATGTTCAAAGTCACTTGTGTGCTAGTGAATACTAGCGCTTTAACTAAACAAGCTGCTGGTTGTTCGTTCCCACGATGCTAGTACTATGGTCATGGGAATAGGTCTTTAGACTTTGATTTAGAGGTGACCTAAGATCCAACAGCAGCCACTTTGTCAACGTATAACTTTCTTCATTCCCAACAAACTATGTGTTTAATTGTAGAAGTATTTCAGTAGAAAAAAAAATAAAAACTTGGATTCAACGAGAACTAAGGGCTATGGGCATCCAAAATATAGAAGGATAGATAAAAGTACTATTAAATTCCATATTTTGATTAAAAGAACCTGAAGTAAGAAATCTTAGTTCACTTCCAGACAAGTACATATAGGATGATTTTGTAAAAGTGATTTCTAACAGTTATGAGTAAAAAATATTTACTGATTTTACATTTATTTTTATTATATGGGAATTCTTGAGGGAATGTTTGAATTCATAGATTCACTAATGCTACAGTCCTGCATATAATCAAGTTAATAATAATAATTTTTGCAAGGAATGAAATACTTTGTAATATCATGTCGGATGCAGTATGGTTTTAAACTTTCTTGAAAGTTAAACATGGTTTGTTACTTCTTTTTTAGTTTATTTAAAGTTGCATCAACAGCTGGGTTATTAGCAACTATGGTGGGATATAGGCCTACAACTGTAATAGTGGGTTTTGACTTGTGAAAGTTTCTGGACCTTATCCAGGAAACGAAACCAGGACTCTGCGTTGTACACTAGCCTACTAACCACTATACTTCAGAGGCAGCCAAGGTTTGTTACTTGTCTTTATGAAACTGCCACTATTCCTCTACATAAAGAAATATCTTGATTTGGCTATAGTTTATTATTTTTGCACAGTGTGTTGCTGAAAACTACTGCAGTCAAATTGTTTGACACAACTTCTAACTATAATTTAGTTAGAAGTTAAATAAGAAGATAAACAAAAATAATTACTTTTTATGGCTGATGGCTCCTTCAATCTTTTTGCTGTTCTTGATCATTTTTATTGACAATTTAGATACAAGACCACTTTATTCATAAAGTAAATTTATGTAAAAATATAGATTGAATAACTAAAAATATTGTGTGAATTAAAAATTACGTCAACTCACCTTCTTGAACTCATCTGTTTCCTCAACATGACCAAGAACATGTTTAACTAGTGCATGAAGAATATCGAGACAATGTATTTTGTTTCCACGGGCGATAGGTAAATTAAAACTAACTAATGCTACTATATTTGGTTTAGGTATACCAAGAGGTGGATCTAAACTGGCAATAAAATCTGACAGTTGAGCGAAACGAATGAATTGTGTTGCATGTGGATCAAACCTAGAAAAAACAAAATTAACATGAATTATTCATTTATATTGATATATATGTTATTTTAATGAAAAGATTACAACTGTGTCAGAGCCAATCCAATAATATATATGTTTTAATTAATGTTAATAATTTGTAATGTTGTGTGTGAAGAAATCACCCACTGGCAACTCGAAGTAAATGTACTCATGTCAGGTCCTTATAACATAATTTTAGTTTTCTGCATGGATTGTGTAGCAAGTCTAAAAGGGAAAGTGCATAAATTAGGGGATTGTTGTGCTCTAATACTACAAAGAGGTAAAGGGTGAATAATTTTTTAATTGTTTTGTCAATTGCCTTGAACTGAAAGTTTCTGTAAAGTTAAGCACATTGTTGGCTTTGAGGGCCAAGTTAATGTCAGTATATAACACATGTAATATTGTTATTGTTAGGTCATCAGCGGAAAGGCTGATTTGAACCTCTAAAGGCTTTACTAAGTAAAACAAGGAGTGTGGTGGTTTACTATTGCCTTCCTTACTGAATGAAAAAAGTATGCTAATCAGCATGCTAGGCCCTCCGTAAAGCACAACTTTCCACCCTGCAAATGACACATTCACCTCATTCACCACAGGGTCTGACTGTACTATAATGAAATTCACTACTTTCAGAGGAGATAACTCTGATTAGTGTATTTACACCTGTAACTTTCCTGTTCTTAAATGCTTCAGTCATATAATTAGCTGACCTTGTGATAAGAAACAGAATTTTTTTTTGTAGCCTTGGAACTAGCAGATCAAGTGCAAATAATTTAAGACTCAACCTGCCTGTTTTGGGCAAAATTATAATTACAGACACATAATTAAAATTAAATTTCTAATAAATAAAAAATAGTTATTAGGAAATTGTTTAAACACACTAGATTGGAGTGTTTAATACTAGTGAATTTTTTGCTTCCACCTACATGAAATATGCAAGGACTTTTAAAACAAATATCAACAAAAAATTTGTTCCTCACATCTAGTCAACAAAGTATACTATCGTTAAATTTCCCTCCAGGCAATTGACTCTGCCTCTCTTTTGTTCACACTATAATCTTAATAAAAATCTGACCATAGTTTCAAAATGGCTGCGCTATTTCTAAGAACTAAGTAAATTTTTGTAACAATTACTGATGTAAATTCTTCATCTATGCTATCACTAATAAATTTTACAGTAAAATTTTATTAAATTTATAATTAGAAGAAAAATTACTCTGAAATAT
This sequence comes from Catonia carolina, assembly GCA_035578175.1. Taxonomy (NCBI): domain Eukaryota; kingdom Metazoa; phylum Arthropoda; class Insecta; order Hemiptera; family Achilidae; genus Catonia; species Catonia carolina. Next base: position 338,092,870 of record JAQMRL010000001.1, on the reverse strand, counting down.
AAATTTTTTGATTGTCTATCTTTAATAACTCATGATAAACTGACTAGAATATTAAAGAAACATTTAGTATAAAATCATGAGTTTATAAAGCCAATGAAAAAACAAGTGGAAATTCAAAAAAATTATAAGACTAAAAATTGAAATACATCTAACAAATTGTAAAGTATACTTTTGTAATTTAACCCTTTTAGTACCAACATCCGGAAAACAGGACGTCGATATCTTTTAAGTAATTATAACATACGGTTTACTGGATGCCTGTAAGTTATGCATAAAGTGCCAATGTCTGGATAACCAAACATTTCCAAAAAAACTTTTAAACAAAAGTAAATGGAATAATGTATTTTGAAACCGCCTCCGTGGCGTAGTGACTAGTGCGCTAGTCTACAAATCGAAAGGTCCCGGGTTCGATTCCTGGCTAGGGTCTGGAAATTTTAACACGTTAAAACAACTGTTGAGGTACCAAAACCCACAGAAGTTACAAATGGCCAAGCTGTCGATGCGACTTTAAATAAACTAAAGAAAACTATTTTGAATATCTTTAGTGTTAGAACGATTTCATTTTTTACGAACACAATAAAAATTGATATTTAACAGGATATTTTATATTTCTGTAACGTTGAAATTTTGGTCGGCATACACCTGCAAGTTTTCGAAATAAGGGCTGGCGCTTTTTGTACACCCGTATTCAAATTAAATGGCACTTTAGATCAAACTTTTAAATATTGTTTCGGCACTGAAAGGGTTAAACCTAAAAAAAATTAAATTCCTGCGTATTTACTAAATTATCATGCTTCACTATCAACTAATAGTAAAGAAATTACAGGTTCATTAACTTACTTTGACCAACGAATATAAAACATTTCTAAATCGTCTTCAACAATTCCTATTTCTTCTTCTTGATGTGCTTGGTTGAAATTTTCAAGAATAATAGCAATGTACATATTAATAACAATCATGTAACTGATTATAATAAAGCTAGTGAAATATGTAATTGCTATCACAGGGTAGCCGCAATCACCATTTGGTTGATCTCTGAAAGATGGATCGCAATCTGGTGGTTGAATCATTAAGGATTCCAATACATCGTTCCACCCAGCTGAAGTCATAAGCCTGTAAATAAATAATGCAAAAACCCATCAAGTCCAATAAAATAGATTCTGAATTTTATAAATTCATATATTGACCAATTCATTATGGTGAGATCATTAGTTTCCAACTTTGTGGATGTACAAGGTAATTATAGCTATCACAAAAAATGTCAAGTTTATAAACTTTGAAAAACATTATTCTTAACACCTCAGTATAATCAGCTGAATAGATATCAACAACACATTTTGATGTCATGCATTTAAAAAAACTGTTATAAAATTGAGACTGAAACTACAGTCACGTGACTGTTTAGAATAATTAATTAAACATAATTAATGTTAACATTGGCTACATCTGTGGCATAGTGCTAGCCAAAAAAATCAGAAGGTTTCAGGTTTGATTCCAAGCTAGGATTTGGAAGATAGTTACATGTTCAAACCCAACATTCCTTAACCTGAAGCAGCTGCTGATGACCTAGCTGTCGATGTAAATATAAACTAAAAAATTTTAATATTGATTAGCAAACATAAGTTTTTCCTTCATTTAGGAAAATTTTAGACCTTGTTAAGTCACTTCTGGAGACTCTTTTTGTAGCCCACAGTTGCAGAATATTCTTTCACTGTACTTCTCTTTTATTACGTCCATCTGTTGTACTGTTTTTGTCTTTCATGAAGCCCCTGAAGTCAGTAATCAGTAATCTGAACTAAGTTTAGTTCATTATGTTTTCTTGGTAGCAAATCTGTGTTTAATGAAAAATTATTTCTAAACTTTTTAATTCAATTACAGTAAGAACATTAACTACGGTATTTTTTGATTTGTTTTACGTCATACTATTTTGCACATTAATGCAGATGATGAAGGGTGTCAGGATGAAATGAGTTATAAAAAATGTCCGCCTGATCAGGGATTGAACCCAGAATAACTGGTATAAAAACCAGTTAAGCTGATCAGTACACCATGAGCCAGCCATTAACAATGGTAAGAAGTAGTATAATTGATGTTTTCTTTTATGAACATGTAATAATTTTCCAGGCCCTAGCTGAGAACTGAACATGGGACCGCTTTTCAGTGTAGCATGCTAACCACTGAACCACAAAGACGGTCTAAAGTTTTTTAATGTATTGCAATATTCTTTTAAAATAAATTTCATACTGTATTGAAATAATTTTATATTATTCTTGTGGCAGTACATACAAAGTAATTATGATCTCCTATAGTTTTATCTTATGGTAAAAAAAAAAAATGGTTATCTGACATACCTGAAAAGAAGTTGCATGCTGCGGCCAAATGTTTCAAAATTAACCATATCATCAAGTGCCTTTTGTTGTTTTACATGCCCAAAAACTGACATACCTATTATGGCATAAATGAAGGTAATAAGTGCTAAAAGAGCACCTATATTAAACAGAGCAGGAAGTGAAACTACTAATGCAAACAACAACTTGCGTATTCCTTTTGCAGCCTGAAATTTAAAAAAATCACATTACACTGATTTATTTAAATTCCTATTTCTAAATTAATGTGTACTTATATTGTACATAAACTGTCGTAAGAATTAAAATTACCTTGATAAGTCGAAGTATTCGGCCAATACGGAAGACTCTAACAACACGAAGAAGGGTAGGAGAAACTGGTAAATCTATCATTATATCTTCCATAAGAATGCCTAATATTGAAGCCAAAACTAATAAGAAATCAAACAAATTCCATGGTACAGTAAAATAATGGTATCGTAAACCAACAATTTTTACTATCGCTTCTGTAAAATAAGAAAAACCATATTTTAATTATATCCAAACACAACAGAACAAATAACTAAATATTTAAAATTAAATAGTAAATTTCAAATGTATTACTTACCTAAACCAAATACTGTAGTAAAAAATGCATTACTAACTTCTAATACAAAAAATATGGCATGATGTTGATTGTAATGTTCAATTCCCATGGTTAACATGTTAAGAAAGATCAAGATAAATATTGCTATTTCAAATCTGAAACAAAATCATACAAGTTTTATTAAATATATTGATTTAGCCATTTCTATCAATAGGAGAAAAATTAATAAATTTTAAAGTCATATCAAATTATATGAGGGTTATTCAGAAAGTAAAGAATGTTTTCCTTATAGCCAAAAAAAAAAAAAAACAGTTTTTACAACATACTTCATGCTTAAACACCAACAAATTACCCAATCGCTGTACAAATTTAAACACTTGTCATACAGTTTCACCAATTTTGCTATGCCTTCTGCATACTCAGTTGCTGCTAAGTTGTTTAACCACTCACTAACATCCTCTTTAAGTTTGTCATCACTTCCGTAGCGGTTCCCGGCCAAAAAGTCCTTCAGTTTGGGAAACAGATGGAAATCACTCAAGGCCAAGTTTGGACTGTAGGACGGATGATCAAAAAGCTCCTATCAAAACTGTAGCAGCAAGTTCTTCGTCAGCAGAGTGTGGTCGTGCATTATCGTGCAGAAGCACAATGCCGCTGGACAATAATCCGCATAAATTTAATGGACCATTTTTGAACTGAAGCTTCGTTCATCACATTACCATAAACCTCCATTATTTGTCTGAAAATTTCAATAGGTTGCACTCCTTTAGCATTCAAAAAGTGTATTACACTATCAACCTCACACTTGTCGGGATCATTCATTTTGTCACACATTTTAAAGGCTTACAAATAATCAATACATGACTGTATCAGCTCGCTGTTAGCACCAGACTAGCCCAAAGTGAGTGGAAGGTCAATGACTCAGCAGTGGAGGTGGTGGGGGAACTACGGAGCTCGTTGGATCAAAATGTTCTTTACTTTCCAAATGACCCTTGTATTTTTATCCTTTGAGTATCACTCTTTTGGTTTTATACCTGCTAAATTGTAATAACACTATTTTTACCTTCTTGAATTGGAAAGATCGTAAAACATTGCTAGGAACTGATTTATAGGCCTCTTTATGACTTTTTGTGGCTTCTTTCGACCTAATTTTTTCATAGCTGTGTAATAATGTTTCTGACTTTCAGTTAAAAACATTTCTAGTACACCTCCTTCATACTGAAATAAATAAAATAGAAAAATTATTAAATATTTTTATAATAAATTAAAGTATTCAATAAACTATAACATTTTTAAAAGTGAGTTTTACACTATTTGATCCTGTCTTTGAAATAAGTACCACACATTAATTCTATAAACATAAATAATCTCTATTCTGTCAAATTAAACTATATTTTAAATGTAAGTCAATAATATGTGGTTACTGAGAAATTATTATAAAGGCTCAGCAAGGGATTCAGGTTATACAAATAAAAACTCGATTAGAAATCAAAAATATTGTTTGTAGTGTTACTGAGAAGGTTTAATGTTATTTACATAGGAGTACAATCTTTGATTAATTGTCATTTCTCTAGAATAAAAATTTTATTTAGCCCTTCTTATAAACAAAAACCACATTTGTTAATTTATAACGGTAGGTTCCTTCATCAATTCAACAACCAATTGAATCATGATCATTCATTATATATATTTTGTAGTTGTAAGAAAAATCTGATTGAAAAAATTATCCAATGTTATCACTGAATAGAGCTTATTTTTATGTAATCAGACATTTTAAATTTACAAAAGCAGTGTTGGTTCATACCAATCAGTTAAGTCACTATGGTAGGTTGTACTGTAACCAATGTAACTTAACTTTTTTTAACAGTAATATCTACTGCGTTACTAGATGGCCTGTTCAAAAAATGCTGAATTATTATTGCAAAATAAATTTATTTAACCCAACAGGTTGAACTAGTGGTAACATCGTCGTCGCTGCTGAACAGCTGATTTTCAGAGACTAAAGTTCCTTGTTTAAATCCTAGTAAAGGTAGTTACTTTTATATGGATTTGAAAACTAGATAATGATTACTGGTGTACTTTGAAGGTTGGCGTTCAATTATCATACTCTCTCAGGAATGGTTAGCCTGAGTTTGTACAAGAATACACCTCACTTACACATCATATGTACAATTACATCTCATTAGGTCAAGGGGCTGCTTACTATTCTTAAATTGAACAGATTGTTAACATACACACATTAAGGATTAAAAAAAATTATTTAAGAGGTGAAACTCTACATAAATGATTTGTTATAACCATAAGATGTACAAGAAGTATAGAATGAATTTCTAAATTTCTTTTAAAGTTTCAATAAAAGACATCCATTCATACATTTACGAAATGATTTTATAAAAGATCACAATTTCCAATAATTTATAATTCACTACTAGATTTATAATTTAGAAGTTAGTAATCTATACTTACTTTCTTTTTTAACATATTAAAGTTATCAATAATAACTCCAATAAACAGATTGAGGGTGAAGAATGAACCACAAACTATGAATATTACAAAATATATGTAAGCATATAGATTTGCTTCAAACTGTGGTTGCTGATCTACTCCTCTAGCATCAACAGCATCCTCCATTACTTCCATCCAACCCTCAAATGTCGCCTGCAAAATTATAAAATTTAGGTTTTATAATGAGTACAGTTAATAAAAAGTCAACTGCTAACATCAGAATCAACCATTAGTTCACAAACAAACTTCTAACATCATTCATCGCCTTAATATATTCATCAGCTTTTGCTGAATAAAAAATAATTAAATTTCATCTCAAACGTAATAGATTAAAATGGAAACAGCAAAAGAACAAACAGAAAAAGCAGGACTACAGATTTCCTTCAAGGAAACTAAATACATAACGAACATCAAAACAGCCCCACATCACTTGAAGACACAATACAGAAAAATTTGGAGTGTTGTTAGCTGTAAGTATCTTGGCGAGACAATACAACCAAAGACAAGCAAAATGGAAGCAAACAACAACAGCTGAGGAAAAATGGTCAGTACACTCTGAGGAACTTACCATTTATTTAAGAAGAAAGCACTCTCAAGACAAACCAAGATTAGACATTTTAATACTGTGATAAAACCTTGTTTGCAAGTGAGTACCATAAAATGACCGCTATTGATCATTTTATGAAGGCTGCACTAAGAAAAGCAGAGAAATTTGAAAGACAGATTCTCCGCAAGATAATGGGTTCGAAGGTATTAGATGAATAATGTAGTTTACGAGATCGAGAAGAACGGTACAAGGAAAATGAATATTTAATGGAAATAATTAGAAAAAGAAGGGTAAAATTTTGTAGAACCCTGTATACAATGGATGACAATGGTTGATAAAACAAATTTTTAAGACACTAAACATAGACCTAAGGTGTTGAATAAATGGTTTAAAGAAGTCAGAAAGGATATTGAGAAAACCAGAAAAAACCGAGAAAACTTAATGAACTGAACCAAATTCAAACAACTAATTACGGACTTTAAGGGCTTCCATGAAGAGGAAAAACAGAACACCAGGTAGACAAAAGAAAGGAGAAAAGCCTACAATGAGTGAATGCTGAGAATGTGGTCTGCAGAAAAAGCTTCCAGAAATATCTAAAGTCACCTCAGGTGGTCTAAAATTGGCCCAATACGAGGAAAAAAATTGAAGTAAATTTGATTCAACGAAAGAACCAAAATGCAGGCACATATTGAAGAAAGTTTGCTTAATGTTTTCAAAAATATTTATTCTTTTTCATTTAACAATTGTCCAAATTTGAACGTACATATTTTCACCATGCTGTTATTCTTGTAGTAAATCTGAAAAGCAATGGTAAACATTTTTGTACCTCAGTGAATCTTACGCAACAATTGTATTATTTCTTAATACATTAATTTTACAGAGAAGTTTATTAACTTGTAAATTTTATACAAAATATCTTCAAACTTACCACTTGAAAAAGAGCTAAATAAGCATTCCCAACATTATCAAATGTAATTTTTGAATTTATCCAAGTGTAATTTTGGGCAAGGCACTCCATTTTGTCATTTACAACCTGAAAAATAATTTTTATTTTAAAATTTGTTGATTTATTAGCTTACTTCAAATCATTTAACAGTACCATTACACAAGGTTTAGATGCTTAACCTTAATTTACATAGAAAACAAGTCCATGTTAGACATAAAAGTTTTTTGTCTGACATTGAGTACCTAAAAAAGTTTCAAATTATATCAAAGGTTAATTTTTTATTTTATATACTGCCATGTTATAATATGTTCATTTTCTTTGAACATTAAATAACTAATCTGGCAGAAAAGCGAAAAACTATGGGAATTAAAGATCTCATCAACATTGAATTTAGATTTACACTATCGTCTAATAAATTGAATACAATAAGTTTTTATATTTGTAAAGTCTGTCAAAATAATCAACACTGAATTTTTAAATAATTGAAAATTTTATAAATAATTTCAAAATCTAGTGTTCAAAACACAGTGATCAAGAAATTATTTCTAAATTTGCAAATTTTTTTAATTTGTTGTTTGTATACACAGGTATGTTTAACATGTGTTTGATGGTCTTTGACTAGAATTGTTCTAAGATTTTGATTCTTGAATTTGCATATGTACCCAAAAGTTGTATTCCACATGACCAATGGTTTTCAATATTGATTTGTAGAGACTACTTTTGTTAGATTTTGTCAGGAGTGATTTGTTGCCAAAAAGCCAATACATTTTTCAACAATTGAGGTCTAGTTGTTTTCTTTTGACGGTTATATGTTGTTTCCATGTAGTCATGCTTTTTTAAAGAGCAGAAGTAATTATTTTTTCATGCCTAGTAGTATATAATGTCAAGATTATTTCAGTAGAACTTGGGTATTAGTTTGTTGTCTGCATAACCAGAATTTTGTATTTTGTACAGGGATTTCGACATTTCTTTAAACTTTCTACTAGGCGTTTACTTCATTTTAATTCTAAATATTTCCTACTAGTATAAAGTATATTACTAACAGCTCAGGTAGATCTAAGTACATAATATTTGGTCAGAAGCAAGAAGTAATCTGTTCCTGTGGCAGCAACTGGGCTCTTTATTTTTTTAAAAAAGCTAAACAAAACTGAAATCACCACATGGTTTAGATCAAAGGTGGGAATATTATTAAAAAATACTATTTAAAAAAAAGTATTAAAGTAGGACTACATTCTGTTATACCAATGTACTAAACAAAATTATTTATTTCTGTACAATACAGTATACTTACAGAAACAGGAAGACGTTCAAAATTTTCATCAATACACTTGAAGAATTTTCCACCAAAAAATTGTACACCCATTATAGAAAATATTAACCAGAATACCAAACACACCAACAAGACATTGAAGATTGATGGAATCGCATACATTAATGCATTCACCACTATCTGTTACAAGAAACAAAACACTAAAAATTATTTCATCACATCACACCGATATAAGAAAAAACTATACATTACCTCCATACAAACTCATTTTTTGAAGTGATAAGTAAAACTATTTTTAATTTTGTAAATTCCGCTTATTGATTTTTTAGAGTTGAAACGCATTAGTGCTCACAAAATATGTCATTACAACAATTTTGGGTTATGCACTACTATAAGTGTCGGCACCTATATGTAGACAATTAGCAATACATAGTAGTCACGTTGGTTGCCTACACAAATTTTTCAAGGGGCAACCTGATATGTAACCCGTAATACACTACTGGTAATGTATACGGTTAGCTGCATACATTGAACTTCAAAGGAGTGTTTTGATAATCAACATTACATCTGTACATTGTGGGTAGTCTAGTATACAGGCAAATATAAATTATGAATTATTTTCACAAATACGTAGGTTCTAGTTGACATAAAACAATAGGCCAATGTACTTTTGATACCAGATTTCTATTTTAGGCACCAAATGGAGTTTGTATATTTTAAGTTTTGTATTTTATAAAAATTAGTATTCAAGTCTAGTCAGTCAGATGGTTAACTTGCGTTAAGTTACACCACTTGTGCAAGTGTAGTTATACTGACAACTTCATCAGATGATGTTATCTTACTAGTTACGGTTAAACTCACTTTAAAGTAGATAAAAAGTAATGCACAAATGTTTATACTACTTCGGTACATTTTGTTTCGGAAAATAATCTGGTGTGAAACACTCACGTGACTTTCTCTTGCCATTGTAAATAACAAAAAACAACCTAATTGTAATTAAGAGTGGATGATGCTAAATTAAAATCAACTTCTGTTATGACTGATTTTGATGACCAAAATATGGAAGATAACTAACTGACACTAAGCTAAGCTCTGTAGAAAAAAGTACTCAAAATAAAAGTTGTAGGCTTTTTAATTTTCTGTAACATTAATTACATAAAATTTTGCTGTACAGTGTACATTATGACTGCAATCTTTAAAAAAAAAGAGTTTGTTATTACGAGGACAAATCTCCCCAAAAAATTTCAGCTCACACGCTGCTTAACACATTCTGTACAGCTAAAAACATGTAGTAAATGAAGTGATTTTAAACAAAATTGTATAAGCCATTTGTGAGAAAATTGCTTGAATAAACTGTTACTTCTGATTGACTGATCTTCATGAAAATGTTCTTGTGCGGTCCCCTCATAATATCTAAAGAAGTTTCAAGTTTCAACTTTGTACGCTTTTTTGTTTATAATTTTTTTCTTTCATGTGTGTGCGAGCGCGCGCGCGCACACACACACACACACACACACACAAATTAATAAAAACATGTGTTTAGATCTCAAGGGATCTGAAAATATGTGTATTTCCGGTGAAAAGTTGATTTTGAAAAATTGACATGAAAATATAACTTATCTTACCTATATTTAATACAGGGCAAGAGAAAGTAATAATTGTGTCTTACAAACTAACTGCAAATGATCCAAAGTTAGACTCTTCATAAGTTAATAAAAAATAATGAGTACATAATTAAATACAGAACATAAAACAAAAAAAAACAAAAAAATATTGAAAATATAAATGCTTCACATAAACTCTCATACTTTCAATCAAACAGCAAAATTTATTTTAGCCCAATAAGCATGCACAGGTCATGAAAATTTTGATTTCTTTATCATGCTAAAATTTATGAATAATATAAAAAAATATGTTATCATGCTAAGATTTGAAATTATTCATACAGCATAAAAACCACACATTCAGACTTATTATTTTAGATACATTTACTTATTATTTGATTAACTTACCCTCATGCCTTGCCATCTTGAAATGGCTCTTAAAGGTCTTAATGCTCTAAGCGTGCGAAGAGATCTAAGCACTTTTAAATTTTCATTTTCTTCTATAAGTAAACTGAACACTGAAACCTGAAGATAATTACATATTATAATAAAAAATATAACTACAATATTAAAATAATTTATAAACAAATACAAGTAATATAACCTCACTTTTGGTGGATAAATATTATGTAATTCAAGCATTAATTTACATATTCATGGATTATAAATACAATTTTAAGTGGAGCAATGTCTTAAAAGGTAATAAAAAGATAGTGGAAGATAATACGTAAAGTTGAATAAAAATTATAAAACAAGTTTTAAAATTACACTTCAGAAATAATTTAGTGGTTTCCTGACCAACAATTTAACTTATTTTCGGTTGTCAGTTATCTGAGAAATCAAATTTTTTAAAATTAAATGTAGAATTCATTTTACAGATTATTTTTCGGCATTACAGGAATTTTAAACAAAAATTATTTGTTTTTAAACACTGAATTATGAACTACATAACCAATTAAATGTTGTAACTCAAAAAATATCTAAATAAACTTACAAATGATACTTTACAAAATGATTCCACAATTACAAAGTTAATAAGAAATAAACATTTGATTCTCTTGAACAGAGCTAGAATAACACTATTCTGAAGTCATTTCTATTATCTGGCCCCTAAACAAAACCTACCTCCAAAAAAATTGTAAGAGTTCATGAAACATCATAAAATTTTAAGTGGAATTACAGAAATTGCTCTTTAGCGTAGATAATCAAAACAAATCATGAAAGAAATTATAACACAATTAAATCATATCATAGCTATAGCATATCTATAGCTATCTTATGCTACAGCATAAAACTATATCTTTAACTATATCTTTGATTTTAACTATATTTTTGGTAAATACTTTGGGAAATAAAATTTTTATTATTTTATGGTGTTGAAATAGGTTCTCAAAGAGTTGTAGCATACTGTATTATTAATGGTAACAAGAAGTATAAAAACTTAAGTAAAACAATAGTTTTCATGAAGTAAGTCTAATTTGTATTTTTAAGCAGAATTTGTTACATTTCAGTTGGATAAATAGACAATTTGTAACTAGTTGATTTACACATAAGTCAACTAATCTACTTCTTTTGGAAACAACACAACCTATGAACTACCTCAGATTTACTAATAAGAAAGTAGTAAAAGTTTTAAAAAATGAGCTTTTTTATAATATTTTGTCACTGGGTTATATAGCATTAGCCCACTTTACTGTAAATAATGTAATCAGAAATACTTATTTAGTCTCTTGCTTCTAAAGTTTATTTTTGATGAAGTGTTATTTTATAACTTTGAATAGTTGCATGTTTTAAAAGCTGGACGTTGGCTTTACTAATTACATTTATTAGACTTTAGAATGTATTTTTTAAAGTTCTTTTAAAATGTCATTGTTTAAGCCCTAGTGTAGTTTTTAAATCACTTTTTTACTATTACTGAATAAAAGAAGAGAACACGTACCCAAGAACAAAGTTTTTAGCCATAGTTGGGTAGGTCACTTTACTCCACCTTGTACAATCTGTAAGGTTAAACAGTGACTCTCGCATGGCTGAGCCTGGCTGCTACTAGTCTAACTAAAAAAATTGTCCGCGTTGGTGAATATACACTCACTTGTAAATTCGAAATTGAAAATAACATTTCATGAAAGATAGATAATAGGCTATATCAACCCTCCAATGGTAAACTCGCGAATGTACAAATTTTGCGAATATGAGTTTGTTAGTGCACGCTGATGTATACAACCAATGCATGTTGTAGTAAACTTGCGAATATGTATCTTGTTCGATTAGGGAGATACAGCCTTTGTAAAGATGAAAATACACGAAGTGTGTTAAAGAAGAAAGTATTGAATTTGTTTTTTGCTCTCCTGTAAAACCGAGAATTTGCACAATCGCGAGTTTACCATTGGATGGACAAATGTAAAAGTACCATTTAAAATTTAAGTTTTTAAAATTATTCAGCTAAAAGGATAATTTACACATCTATTTGTAATGTGCACGATGTTTGTAGAAATGTATGATAATGACCCTGCACCACTAACCACTCCATTGCTGTGTTCTCAAAGTCAAAGCTACTATTAAAACTCAGGAACTGTACGTTGTGAATTGTTGTAAATGAATTTATAGCTTTCGGAAAGAATATGTATGGATTAATACGGTGAAAAAATATGGAAAAAAGTTTTATTATTATTATTTTATCTTAAATGCAATCACATGCAGAAATGAAGATGGAAAAATTTCAAAGGCTTGAATACTCTCTGAGGAAAATACTGGTAGGTAAAGTGAAAAAGGCAAGTTGTGCTAGTTTTATGTTGCAGAGTGTTAAAGCCTGACTGCTCAGAAGATGTTAATAACAGGCGCTGTTGAGATGAGATTATTAAGGGTATCAATTAATGAACCATAAAAAAATGAAGGTATTAAGCATGAAGTTGACGTGGTACAAGTGGTATTATCATTTGGAAATACAGCCAAGAGTGGAATAGCCAACTGTTTTGGATGTCACAAAATCAAATATCCCAACAAGAGTTTACCAACAAGCCAATCACAAAATTTTAAATAAGATTAGGTAAACCAGCTTCTTTAAGAAATAGCAGATATTAAGTTTAAAGTTTTAAAGTTGAACATGCCAGGAGGCCTAATGTATAGTTAACGATGATCACAATGAACATTTATTTATTTCTTTACCCACAATCTCTTGCTGCATCTCTTTCCGCAGGCACACTAAATCTTTATACTTAAAAATATTTTATTTCTATAAATAACATAAATAACTTTCTTACAAAAACTATGATAAAATCCAGAACAGTCCAAAAACTAGTGAAGTATCTGTAGAAACCAAGTGCAATCCATTTTAACATCATTTCTACACTAAACAATGCACAAAAACCTAAGTTAGTCCAATATAAAATGTTCTTGAGAAATAGGTTTTGATCAAGGTAGATGTCTTCGAAACAAAGCGTAATGCTCGATGCAAATATAAGAACTAGAATGAACCATTCGAACGCAGGGGTGTCAACCACAGTCAGGATTGAAGCTCGAAGTCCCATCCACCATTTTCCACAACAGGATTGCATGCAGTCATCACAACATGGCGATCTGTTATAACGGATACAAAGAAAATTATAAATTAATAACAAGTAATTATTAATAATGCATCTTTAGTTTCCAACATTTAAATCTGGTTTTGATATTTAGAAAAACAAACCAAACTATACATATTAATTTATCAATCACAACATTTGTAAATTCATTTCAATTGAATTATTAATTTAAATTAAATTCATTGCAAATAAATGTAATAAAAATTTTTTTAATAAAATAATTTTTAAAACAAATTGTTTAATAGTTATATTTTATTTTTTCATTATAAGTAAAAAAGATTAATTAATAATTAATACTTTTCCTTTTTTGATCAATAAAACTATAAAAATTACAAACTAAACCACACAACAAAACTACTAGATAAATAATTGAGGGATAGACATGACAAACAGTTTTATTTTGAAGACAGGATTTAAAATTTATTGTATATACATTATTAAGAAAATTTGTGTTAGAGATATTTACAAAAGATTAAGATAAGAAAGAAACAGATTCTTGCAATATCTTGAAATTTCACAACGTACAGAAAAATTTAGATGACAAACAATCCAAAGAACAGGCAAAAAATTATAATCATCATGAAAATAACATTTTTAAGGTGCATTTTTTAAATACAAGATGCAATTTTTTTAAAAATTTATTTCTTTAATATTTATTTATATTTAAAAACTTTCGTTCATGGGGAAATTATCCAAGTTACCATTATCAAATACTATATATTTTGTATTAATATTATTTCAGTACCCTTTAATTTATACTCTTTTAAGAGAATGGACATAAGTTTATTAATCCACTTTTGATATAAGTCATGGCCTCTCCCTGAATACCATTTTGTTTGCTGACAATCAAATTTTGTTAGCTGAGTCAGAAGAAAAGCTTCAAAAACTAATTTTCTTTTTCAGAATCTATGCAGATCGTACAGCCTGTGCATATCTAGCACAAAAAATAATGTGATGGCTTTTGTAGGAACAGACCCTGTAAGATCGAAGATTGTGATTAATCTATTGTTGTACAAGTCAGAACATATAATTACTTCGGATGCCTCACACAAAGAGCATGATGTTGACTAAAAAATACATCAGTTTTAGAGAATATGGAACATTTGCTTCTGTGCTGAAGAACACGGCTCGTAAATACACATTGATGAGATTTTAGAATGTAATGCCAGCTCTTATTCTCTTGCATGCAGCGAAACTTTAAAGCTGCCAAGCTGCATTTTCTATGAAGGGTCAAGAGTTGTATGTGGGAAGAAAGGATTTGAAATTGCGGTACAAGGAAAGAGTTGCAGACAATATAAACGAAAGAATCAATTATCATAATAAATGGATGGAGTATCTTCTAAGGAAAATAAAATTCCAAAATAAGTTCTAAAATACAGGCATGAGGGTAGAAGCAGCTTGGAAGGATCTCCACAACACTGGGAGTAATCTATTGCTATTACAGCTTTCTAATAAAGGTAAAGCATCTTAATGCTGGTACAATCTAAAGATCTATGCCATTAAGAAAAAGAGAATGATTTTAGTCTATTTTGAGTAACACAAACTCTTATTCAATTAATAATTTGGTTATTTCATTAAATTGAATTACTGTTTGTATTAAAGGGTCTGTTAAAAAAGCAAATAAAATTTTTGCATTCTTTTCAGTTAGTGAACGTAATAGTAGAACAAATTGAATCATACGTACCAAAATTATTTAGTATTTTTGATTTACAAACATATTGTTTCTGGAAGATTTCAACTTATTCAATAAAAATGTAATAAAATTTATCAATTTACTTTTCTATTATAAACAATACTACTGTAATTATTTTTTTAATTTAATACTATATTTTAATTAGTTTAAATAAATATGGTTAAATAATATGTAATTAACTGTATTTATACATATGTGCAATGGTGGAATTCCAATGTGCTTTTTAAGTCAATCTACAAGAAAAAGTTTCATAAAATTACTTGTGATACATTAAAAATTAACATTATAAATTCTGAAATTCAACTTAATACTCATACAGTTAATGTATGTGCATTAATTTTATAAAAAAAATATTATTAAGTGATGTTTTATATGGACAACAAACACTGGATTTTTTTAAGGTTTTGTTATGACAGCGATTTGTTTTTGTATGGAAAATTGAACCTGTATTCTTCAGTTCAACAGCAAAGAATGCTACAAACAACCACCAAAGTTATCCTTGGAAATTATTACTTTAAATTGCTAAATAATCAAACTTTTTGTTTACAGGATACTCAGATAAACTAAACTGAATTACTGTATTTTCTATTGTGAGTTTATTAAAACAAAACTACTGGTGAAAACTTTAAACAATTTTTTTTACGAAAGTGATTGTGAGGACTAATGTAAAACTATGTACGTAGTGTTTAGTGAACAGAGTGGTTTAACAATAGCTTTAATCAGTTTAATTTTGACAAAATACAAAAATTTATCGATAATCAAATTCATATGATTTTTGATAAAAATTAAAAATTTCTTTGGTTGAAATTGGATATGGATTTGCTTACAAAATACTAAAGAATTAATTTTTTTGACAAGTTTTGATTGTATGATTTACAATTGGTCTAAGGTCATACGATTTTTGAGCACCAAAATCAGGATTTTATTACCATCACAGTATGAAGTAGGAGAGAAAGATAAAACTTATCAAGTATATCATTCTACAACAGAAGGGATATGAAGGAGATGTATTGAATATACATGTAATTGAATTAACTGTCCTGAATGATTCTAAAAGAAAGTTAGGAAGTAGGACATAAAAACAAAACTGTTTTGATTATACCAATACTTCTCGTCATCTTATCATACTGTCCTGGGCAATTCATTTGAATTGTAGCTGGTGGGAGTAAAATACTCCATTCTCCCACATCCCTATCCGACCATCAGCAGTCATTTCTTATGATTAATAATAGTATAGTATTGCTCGGCAAATTAAGAAAAAAAAACTTGAAAGCTTGGCTTATCCTACTAGTATAATTTGTGTCACTGACAGTGCTGTGAATTACCCGGTACTCCTTCCAGCCTTTAGTCATCACTAAAGCTGCAACCGGTATCACTCTCTTTAGAACCATAACATTCATCTTTGACCCTTTCAGTGCCAAAACAATATTTAAAAGTTAGATCTTCAGTGCCAGTTAGATCTTCGAAGCCCTTATTTCGAAAACTTGCACGCATAAGCCTTCCATTGCCGACCAAAATTTCAACGTTACAGAAAAATAAAATTTCCTGTTAAAAAATTAATTTTTATTGAGTTCATAAAAAAGAAATTGTTCTAACACTAAAAAAATTCAAAATATTTTTTTTTAGTTTATTACATATTTTAGTTTAAAGTTACATCGACAGCTTGGTCATTAGCAACTAATGTGAGTTTTGGTATCTTAACAGTGGTTTTAATGTGTTAAAATTTCCAGACCCTAGCCGGGAATTGAACCCGGGACCTTTCGCTTTGTAGGCTAGCGTGCTAGTCACTACGCCACAGAGACGGTTTCAAAATACATTATTTCATTAATTTTTGTTTAAAAGTTTTTTTGGAAATGTTCGATTATCTAAATGTTAGCACTTTATGCATAACTTACGGACGTCCGGTAAACCAGATGTAATCACTACGTAAAATATATCGACGTTCTATTTTCCGAACGTTGGTACTGAAAGGGTTAATCTGAATCGGGGTGTAAATTAATAATAAAATTATCTATTTCACTATCACACAATTAAGCTTCAAATCCATTGTTTTTCAGTTTTTTTAAAATCATGTCACGGTATTCTTCTACTGTTGGTCAGTAAATGCAGTAAAATGGCATTAAGTCAGCTTTTTCTCATAGCGATGAACTGATCTTTTGTTCAGACCTTTTGCCCAATATTGTTCAATGTTAGTTTAATGTTAAATGTCTAGACATTCAGAAGTTTACAGAACTGTTAGTTCTGAATGACATGACTTTAAAACAGGTACATTTGTTTGTTAACTTGGGATCTGACGTATCTTACGAGCAATCATGAGATGTGGAAATCAAACTGGAGAAGTTTGAAAAGCTAATTAATATAAAATTCGAGGAAAACTCTCGGTAAAATATGGAAGGAGACTGTTATAACATTTTATCACACCCTGGTTTTGCCTGTTCTACAGTATGGTTCAGAGTGTTGAACTCACAGTGCTCAGCAGATATCAAGAATAGAGGCTGCTGAGACGAGATTGTTAAGACTTTAGCGAGGTATTGTTTGTTGGACCATATACAAAATTAAGATATTACGCATGAACTTGTTGTGCCAGGGTGAACAAACTGTTTGAATATACAGGCTAGAACGGTATATAGTCATTTGTTGAAGATGCCAGATGACGAACACTGAAACACGTATTTACTTACAAGGCAACTGGACAATGTGATATTTGACGACCTAGGAAGAGATGGGCATCCCTACTTGTTCATGAAAAGCAGAACACTAAGTTTAAAGTTGGAACAGGCCACGAGGCCTAATCCACATTGTTTATGATGACGATGATGATGTTTAACCTTTTAACTACTGAGTTTTTTAAAGCAAATAAGCTTGCACAGAATATGTATTATCATTACACTTCATACCATGATGAAGCTACATTTCATGGTTTGTCTTGAATTTTTAGTTTTTAGATTTAGTTTTCAGTATTTTTAGTTTTTAATTTTTTCATGTTTTTTGTAATTTTTAGTTTTATGTGTTTGTTACAAAATAAGTTGTAATTTAAAATCTGCAATAATATAACAAAAATTAATTGAGTACATCTTTCGGCCAAAGGCTGTTGACAGTGACAGAATTGTGTTCTATAGTCAAAGTCAATTCCTGCAAAATTCTTTGTTGTTATCCTCATTATCATTCTTCTTCGTCAGATTCTACAGTTATTGGATATTCACTTATTTCTTTCGTCTGTGTGCATTTTAGAAAAAATTCAGAACAAAAATAAAAAAACACCATCTTTTTGTTTAGTTATATAGTTTGGTAAAGAAAAGTTCTCTAATTTGTTATTTCCAATTTCAATTGGTCCAGTTTTATATAATTATAGAGTACTAACTCATTTTAAAGCCAATAGAATGCGGAACATAGTACTTCTGAACAATTTGAACATGAGTTTACGTCACAGTTACAAGACAAGTTACCGTCGCATATACAAGACAACAGTACTCAAAGGGTTAATGTTAGCCCAAACCAGTTCAATTGGGTTGAGATCAGGGTGGTATGGGGGTAGTACACACAGAGGGGTAGGTATAGTACGCATGCATGCTAATAAAAATCAAGTGAACTGCTTTACAAGAAGAAAAGGGTTGTACTGAGGTCTGATTTATGTAAGCTTATAAATTTATTTTTATTGATTGTCTTAAAACTGCTTAGCACACTTGAATCAAAACTTTTGTGAACTAGGAGTTGTATGTGACTAAGGAACATGAGGCAAGTGCTCTCTAATTAATTTTTATTCTAGTCTAATATTTCGTAATTGTCCTGAAATATAACTTTTTGAATGGCTTATTACTCATTTTTGATCAGTTCTTTTATTCTGTGTAACTGGTATCTAGCAGTTCTATCTGGTACAACAAAGGTCTAATTTTTACAAAACCTGTTTGTACACGGTCAACAACTCCACAATTCAAATGAGATGCTCAGGCTAGTAATTTTATTAGTGAAAAAAATGTATTTGCAAACATAACTAATTTATCCAGTGTTTGTTGTAAGAATCCTACAATATTTCAAATTCAGGTACCATACAAAAGATTAAATGCTGAATCTCAAGTTAAAATTTCAAGAGTATTGATAACAATGAAAATATGTGTGAAGAATACAAGCAAAATACTATTTATTGTTTATAGTATTTTATGAAAAATATTTTATAATTTTTTGTATCCCTGCCTCTCAGGTGTTGATGGTACTGAAGTAGTTGTGAAAGATGACCATAAGCCTACTGTCTCTGAATCGGATACATTTGTATCATATCTGTAATTAAATACAATCCCACAAAAATATAACATTTCACTTACACTATTTGCCAATAAAAACAACTTAACACATAAGTTACAGCCTCTATATTTCTAAGAATAATGTAAAGTATCTTTGGTGTACAAAGTTTTATTTCTTTATCACCAGTATGAATTTTTCTACATCAATCAAAATTGAACAAAGTTAAATTAATACTTCTAACAATGGTAAATGTCACAAAAATTAAAAAAAAAACAGATACACACACACACACACACACACAATAATCAAATAACAGTAAAATTTGAAAATGAATTTCTAAAATTATTTAGAAATTATAATTTAAACATAATCCATATAAGATGCTCGTTATTACCTAAAAATACATACAAAGAATAGAATTATATCCTAGAAACAAAACCACTTGCTTAACAGAATAATATTATCTATCAAATCTTCTTCTAAGAGTTTAATATGAAAAATATTAAACTTTAATGGCAAAATTGGAGATTAAAGTATAGATTTCATAATGTCTTTGGTGAAATATTTGTCATGACAATTTTGTAAGTAAGTCACCATTATTAACACATTCAGTGCAGAGCATAGTACGTACACTGTTAACGGAATCCAACATAAAGGGTATCCAACTACGCCAATGCGGCATTGGCGTAGTTGGTAACGTGCTCGCCTCTCATCATGCGATCTTGGGTTCGAATCCCATTCAGGCACGGCATATTTTCATACGTTACAAAAAATCATTTCATTCTTCACCGTCTGCATCAGCAGTACTTGCAGAACAGTCGGACGTTAAACCAAAAAAAAAAAAAAAAAAAAAACAGAGGGTAGAGGACAGCACATACGGTGTGCACCTATTCTCAGTACCATAGTCTGCTATATTCAATCCACAAGTAATATCGATGGTTCACTTATGTATTTTAACAACATTTTTTAAAATTATTGTTCTACAAAGTTTTGCGGGAATAATTTATTTTTATTACTACATTTTTCTGTGATTAAATTTACAATATAGACACACAATTTTGTTTTAGGAATATGATGAAAGTTTAAAATTAATGTTAATGCATATTACAAGCAGAATACCATTAAAGTTTCTATTTTTTTCTTGCTAAACACTGTTGTAGGCAATCCACTAAGAAACACTAGTAACAAGTGCTGGAATTTGGGTGGGATTATGTCAAGAAGAAATATAAGTTTAATTTTATTACATTACTATTGTATAAATTATAATAGCTACATTTTGTTTTTATTTTTTAGTTTGTTCATCTATATTTTTAAACCAAAGGTTAAATTTATGAACATCCCTTATGTTTTTAAACTGATAATTGATTAATTCACCATTAGACATCTATTTCAATCACTTTTATTTACACACCCAATCATAGGTGAGGTTTATTATTAATATTATCTTCAACTGTAAAAATGAGATCTAAAGAACATTATATTTCTTGCTACTTTAATAAAATATATCTTATTTAAATCCCTACATAATTAGTGTAAGTGATTAATGGAATACATTCAGTTAAAGAATTTAAATTAATTTTTAGTATCAAAATTTAAATTAATATTTTGACTATATATTAGTCAATATGCCCTATTGTAACGACATAAATTATTAAAAAAAAAAATTAAATGTTGTTGAGATCTAAGAGAAATTTAATATGAAGGTACTATAGTTACTGTATATCAATTAAATAATTGTTAATACTAATTACCTTTGGTAACAATGTTGTGGAAAGCAATCTTGAGGAGTTTTAACAGGTTTATTCCTACCAAAACCAGGGAAACTGCCGATTCCATCGATGTAACGACCTTGAGAATCCCTCCGACCACCCACCGTCAATTCATCAACATATGAAACAAGTGTCAGCCAAGGTTTCTTAGGCGTAGCTGGACGAGATGGTTGAGTAGGTGGTGCATTTGGGTTAGGAATAGTGGTTACCGTCTTTGATTTATTATCTTCGTCTGTAAAAAATAAAAAAATAAAACAATGTTTAATAGATGTATTTCAAAAATAATAAATTATTTTTGTTGTTGTTTAGGTCAACAGCCGAAAGGCTGGTTTGAACCTGCAGAGGTTTTACTAAGTAAAACGAGGAGTGAGGTGGTTTACCATTGCCTTCCTCACTGAGTGGAAAAGTACGCTCATCAGCATGCCGAGCCCTCTGAAAAGCACATATTTTCCACTCTGCAAATGACACCTTCATTCACCACAGGGTCTGGCTGTATAATGAAATCCATTACTTTCAGAGGAGATAACTCTGATTAGTGTCTTTTACACCTCTACCTCTTCTGTTCTTAAATGATTCAGTCATTTAATTGGCTGACCATGTGATAAGAAACAGAACTATTTATTTTAGCCCTGCAACGAACAGATTGGGTGTAAATAATTTGACATTCCACCTGTCAAATTATTTTTATAAAATTAAATAGGTATTAATAAATTCAAATATTTGGAAGAAGTAATTTAACTAAATGGATTAGACAAGGAAGCATTTTAAAAAGAGAACCTAAATGGAAAGAGCTGATCATCTAATACTGGATACTTACAAAACTCACCCTCATATTATCATTCAGGCATAATCATTCTGAAACCGGAGTGCACGTTATGCAGCTGAATATCAGGTATTAGAAAATACTTATAACAGATAGAGAAAAGAGAAGGAATATTTGGTCCTAAAATAGTAGTTAGTAAACGGAGATTGAGAAGTGTAAAAGAGCTTTGGTAAAACATTGAGAAGATGTTGGACACTATTTAGTTGATGTGGATGAGAAGAAGATGTTGCTAATTTATTTTCTTTGAGGGTGTTTTCCTGATATCCATTCTTCCAGTAATTATCTTGATTTTACTGTACATTCTTATAAATAACTGACATATGAAGGGCTTTCTAAAAGTTCTCAGAATTGCCTCGCTGAACCAACAATTAAATAGCTGAACTGGCAATATGATTGTGTGCACACTTTTGTTTGAACATGTTTGGACAGCACGTAGTGGTGTCAGTGCTCCATGCGATGTGGATGTGAGTGGTTGTCAGTCAACACAATGTCATAGTTCAAACAGCTTGTGAACGTCAAGTTCAAGTGCAAATTGGGAAAGTTGGCTTCAGAGATGCGGTTGGCTCTGAAGCAAGTTTACGACTCTGGTTTGTACGGTTTAAGAAAGGGCAAGACACATTAGAGGATGACAAGCGCAGCAAGTGACCTTCGACATCCTAAAATGACGAAATGATTGTGAAAGTGAAACAACTGAAACAACTGGTTCCAGATGATCGAAGAATGACAATCGCGAAGTTAGCAAACAAAGTTGGTATCTCACTGGGATCAATTAATGCCATTTTACGCAATGATTTGAAGATGAGACATGACGGTGAAAAGTTTGTTCCGAGGCTGCTGAACATGGGTAAAATGGAATATCGCATGACAACCCCAGTGAGCTGTTTGAGATAAGTTCAAAGGACCCTAGGTTCTTCTAACAGTTCGTCAGTGGTGATGATTCTTGGATGTTCGCCTATGACCCAGAGACAAAACAGCAATCATCAGAGTGGCACACAACATTGTCTCCCAGACCAAAGAAGGACGAATCAAATGTGACAACTCAGCTTCAACAGATTCTGAAAGAAGCCTTCGACTGCTGCTTCTAACAACGGCAGAATCGATGGAGCAAGTGTGTCCGTGTGCAAGGGTTCTTCTTCGGAGATGATTAGGTAAGCATGTCATAGATCATAACATTAGTACACTGAACCACCATTCCGGGAACTTTTTGAATTCCCCTTGTATTGTAATTGTATGATACAAACCTTCACTACTATCCTGTCGTGTTGCTAGCTGGTAAGATCGCCTATGAAGAGGATGAACTGGAGTGGATAACGAACGCTTTCTGACAAAACTCTGAGCAGGACAAGGAGATTCAACAGTAGGTAAATCAATGTCTAGTCGATTGATAGTCGGTGCAAACTTCATCGCTTCTCTCATTATCTGAGTGTAAAGATCTTCTTCATCTAACTCTAATTTGCTGCTGAATCTTTTATCGCTGTCATCATCATCATCTTCATCGTCATTTTTTTTCTCTGAATCACTTCCACCTTCGATATTTATACAAGTTTCATCATTATCTCCTTTTAATGGGATAATAGTTTGAAAACAAGATTGGTCAACACTATCTCCTGAGGGAGATGGCGTTTTAACTTCTTCAACAAATAATCTTGGGCTTTTTGGAGGCGACACTACATCATAATAACTGAAAAACACAAAACAATTACTATTATATAAATAATCAGTTTATACTTTTTAAAAGTTGTACACCTACTGTTAAAATTTTAATAAAAAATATTATAAGGAAATTCGTTGAATACGATTTCTACATTAAAAAAATGCAACAACAGTAATTTTATCAAACTTTAATGTAGCCAACACTGTTTGCAATAATAGATAAAGAGCCTTAATACATTTTTATAGAGATTAGGTCATTAGAAACAAACTTGTTAAACATATACGGCTGCCACTGTGGCCCAGGGGTTTCTGTGCTACATGCAAAGTGGAGATCCTGAGTTCAATTCCTGGGTAAGGTCTGGAAAATTATTACACATTCAAACCCACCATTTCTTAAACGAAAGTAGCAGCTTATGACCAAGATATTGATGCAACTTTATATAAACTAATAAAAAACTATATAAATAATCATTTAAAGTTCTTTTTTACAATTGTTTATAGAAACTTACATGTGAATTGTACCGTTGTAAGTTTACACAATTTCTGTAGAATTAACGAAAACAAATCATGAATATAAAAAATAGAGACATATTTGTGTTTTTTAAAAAAAATTTTAGTTTTCATTTTTTATGTCAACTACTTTGGCAGTAAAAGCTACATGAAAGAACCAAGAGGAATTATGTATTCTATTGAAGGCACTATGCTAACTGTATGAAAACATAGCTGATCTTGGTTATTAATATTAAGTAGTTTTTTTTTTAATTCTGCACTTATTATGCATTAACTTATCACCTAATTTTTTGTTTTGTTCACATCTATTTAAAAAAATTTAAGGCTGAGCCTCAATAAGCTGTAATTCCAACGAAAATTAATTGAACACATGGATTGCATACAAAAGTGTTCCTACCCTGAATTTACATGTCCTCCAACAGGCACTTGTGGTCCACTTTCTTGCGACGGTTTTCTTTGGCAACTCTGCTGGTCTAACCCACCAGACATTGCTTCCTGTATGCTTTTTGAATAATTTTTGTCTTCAGTATACCTTTAGAATAATAAAAAAAAAACAAAGTAAAAATTAATATAACAGTCCAGGTGAAGTCTTATAAAATGTCCAGTGTAAACATATTGTTGAATTGTTTGTGTATTAAGTTGGAGTATTGCATATTACCTACCACATCAAACTGTCAGGCCAATTTTAATAAATTTGTTTTTTTGTTGTATCCCACTAAATAACATGTTGAAAAATGAGGGAATGAAATTGCAGGAGTAATACATAAAACAGCCAGACAATGTAATGTTGTGAATATATTTAAGACCATATGTATATTACTGAATTTAGCCTAAAGATACACAGATTGCTCAATACAGACCACTGTAAAAGATGACAAGATCTCTTACTAAGGATACCTGATCTAAATTTAAATCATTAACTGATATGCAAACAACAATTTAATTAACTCATAAAAAAATTTCCTTTTAATTTTTTTATGTAGAAAATATTTTACATTTAAAAATCAAGGCAAATATTTAAATCATCATCATAAACAATATGGATTAAGCTCCTGGACCTATTTCAACTTCAAACTTACTAATCTGCTACTAGTGCTACTAGAAGTTGGTACGCCCATCTCTTTCAAGGACGTTCAATACCACCTGTTTAATCGGTTTTTATGTAAACATCTGTTTGGGTGTTTGAGTATTCTATTATCTGGCATTCCCAACTATTCATGACTTTTAATTTTCACTTAATTAAAAATTTCATTTTGAACCAAAATATTAAAAACTGTTTAGTTCTTCTTTGAAAGTTGTTATTTTTATAAGAGGAAGGAGGCTATATTGTATTTTTTTATTCCAATGAATGTCACGCTATATGAGACAACAAGTGTTGTGTGGCTATAAACAAGAATTATCCATAAATTGCAAAACCACAACTGAGCCACCAAGAATCCAGTATATATTCCATCCAGAATCAGAGAATTTCAGCATTCACCTACTTACTAACAGGCAAGAAGGTAAAGTTACCCAAAAAATCATAGACGAGTCAACGTTTCATTTTCTCTGACTCTTTTTAATGTGTGGATTATGCTCCAGCGATTGATATATAGGTTTAACAATTTCATCGCAACAGTCTCTATTCTTGACATCTGCTGAACAGTCAGGGTCCAAAACTCTACCAACCAGTGTTTTTCTCAGTATGTGAAAGCAAAATTGAAAATTTTTAAATTAATTTTTATGTCTTGCGAAGTCACATAATAAACATCACATCCCAAGCAAAAAATGAATGTATTTTTGTAAGAAAAAATTATATTTATGAGTAAAATTCACAGGGTGTAAATGTTTTTGCCTGTCCTGTTTGATTCTAGAAACTTATATAATTTATTATAAATTGTTCATGGAAAGGCCGTCAAGAGTTATTTCTAATAATCAATCTTGAATGTAAGCAACAAAATTATTAAAATCAATTTGATCACAATTTGTTTTAAAAATTAACAATGTTTAATAATTAGATACTATTTAAATTATATAAAATTTAATATTTAATATGGTGATTTTTTAACCAAATAGTTTTTTTTAGTTTATTTAAAGTCGCATGGACAGCTTGGTCATTAGCAACAACTGTGGGTTTTGATACTGCAACGGTGGTTTTTTTAAACTTGTGGTTTTTTTTTAAATGTGTTAAAATTTCCAGACCCTAGCCGGGAATCGAATCTGGGACCTTTCGTTTTGTAGGCTAGCATGCTAGTCACTTTGCCATGGAGGGAGTCTAAATATTATTGTATAGAAACAACTATACTATTTTTCAAGGCTGATGTGCTCTGAACGTATGCATTGCCTCCTACCCACTTTATAGCTAGCCAATGACTTGCCAGCAACGTTGCCAATACTTGCTCTAGTAGCTCTGTTAAATATTTTTTCAGCCATTTTTTTGGCCTTTCAATAACAATTATAACCTAGAAACATACAATCAGCTGATTATATTTTAAAGTAAATATTGCATGTTAATGCGCTCTATAATCAATGTGTTCAGTACGAGATGTAAGACAAGAGTGAACTATTGAGGCTCTTATATGCATGCGCGCATAATGTTTGTCAGGTACAATCTGACAATGCTGGCAAACGTTCTGATTGGTTTAAACATGTGGAACAGCAGAGCTCATCAACTATGAAAAGCATATTAAACATTTTAACAACATTAAAAATATTATTTATTAATTTTTAATAGATAATGCATCAAAAGGAATTCAACTCAGCAGACAACTGGTCAGGTTATGTCTAGAAAATTATCTCTATTTTATTAATTACACAAAATCAAAAAGAAAAGAAATGAATAAATTTAAGAAAAATTTTATGAAATTTAACTAAATACTGTAGGGCTGCACATACAGTTTCATTGTAACAGAATTAATGATTACCTTGGCATAGGCTGTGTGCTAATAATAGTTTCTTGAACTTTCTTCGTCTTCTTATGTGCGATTACTTCATGCACTAATTCTTCAAGTCTTAAATTTTTTTCATTTTCTGCTCGCTCTTTTGCTTCTCTTCTTTTCTTTTTCTTACGAATAATTGAACGTATTCTTTCAAAACTTCTAGCTATTTTGGAATCCTCCCCCACTTCCTGTCAAAACCAAATTATCTTTTTGTTTGCACAATATACAGAAATAAAAATTATTTATACTAAAATATTATTAAGTTAAATTAACTATAAATCAGTAAAATATACAATTCATGTTAAAATACTGTATAAGAATTATCCATATAGTTGTAGATATAATATTTTTCTGAAAAATATAATCAACAACTTCAAAATATTAAAAAAAAATGTTTAATCAATAACAATTAACATTTTAGTTGTAGTTTTTTTAAAGATTTCATTATTTTATTTATATATTAATAAAGATAATGATTATAAGTTAAATTCTTATTCTAATAGTTAACTGTACAATAATACACACAACACAACAAATAGCACACATAAACATCATTGTGAATGATTTGTGGAGAAAGCTTTGTATTACGCACATCTAAAACTTTTTTTGTGTTTTGGGTTATGGTACTCTCTATGTTGGAGTTACATACACTAAATTTATTAACAAACAAGTTTTTTAATTTTAAGAAGCCTTTTAATTTTAAAAAGCCATTCCTTCATTTCTTAATTTCACTTTTTTTAATCCCTAATGTGTGTATGTTGTAATCTGTTCAATTCACAATTAGCAACCCGATGACCAAATAAGATGAGAATGATGGGTATGAAGTGTAAATCAGGAGTAGTTTTGTACAGACCCAGGCTGACCATTCCTGAGAGAGTATGGTTAATTGTACCCCAACCATCAAAGTACACCAGTAACTACTGTATAGTATTCAAATCGCGGTCTTGGGTTCGAATCCCACTCGGGCATGGCATTTTTTCATACGTTACAAAAAATTCATTTCATTCTTCACCGTCTGCATTAGCAGCAATTTTCAAAACAGTCAGACGTTGAACAAAAAAAAAAAAAAAAATCCATATAAAAGTAACTACCTTCACTAGGATTTGAACCAGGCACCTTCATCTCCAAAAATCAGCTGTTAAACAACTGGCTCACGGTGACAACTTTACCTCTAGATCAACCCGGGGTGAGTTCTTAATTTAATCTACTACTGAATTACTTTCACAGAATAAAATGTAAAATTATCTAAATAAATGTTTTATGAACAATGATATGTTTTAAAAATTTCTTTTGTATAAGAGTAGTCCTACATATATATTAGAAAATTAATTCAAAAAACCTACTTCTGGTACAAAGAAAATTAAATGACAACATATAAATTGGCGATCTACATCATTCAAGATTATTAGTTCACCTAACACTGTCATTTCTTTTTCATAAAGCGTTTATTTTTAGAAGTAGGTTAACTTAATAAAAAAAAGATTAAAAGATAGTAAAGAAAAAATAAACCTGAAAGACTTTTGTCTTCTTAAGTGTTTGAATAAGAAAATGGCCAACTGATTGCAGCAAGATTAATATGTATCGAATCACTAACTTTGTTCAAATCTTTATAGCTTTTAAATTTTATCTAGAAGATTGATAAGTTCAATAGCAATTTCCACCAAGATAGCAAATATTAAAAATGAAAGCCATTTAAAAAAATAAGCATACACTGAGTTGGTATTTTGAACAGTTTAAAGGATATTCTTCGAAGTTCACATTATATTTACAATCTGTATATATTGCTACATTATGTAGAATTAAATTAGTTATTACAAGGCAATTCTATACTAAAAAAATATCCTCAGGGTCATAAATCAGGGGTTTTTTAAATTTTGTATACCACATAAAATTTTTATGATTATATTTACTCATATAATATGAAACCATAATATCAAGATTCTTATTGACCTGAATTAACAAAAATGTTTTTTGTTCAGAAAAGCTCAGAAGAATTGTGAAAGCTTTTACAAACTGAATTTTTTTCTCTGGAATTAGATAGATAAATTTCAAAATGTGAAATAATATTTTCACATTTCATCTGACCAAAAGGTAGAAAAGACAAAAGGTCATTCATGTAAGATTATATCACTTATCTGGGTTTATATGCATCAGTGATGAGGTGAGTCGTAGGAGACTGTTACTTTGTACTAGGTACAAGATTTTATTAGGAATCGGTACCAAATATGCAGCAAACCTATCCAGCATTCTGTATCAGTTACAAGGTTTCGATTAATTGTTACGGTAATTATATCCTAGTCACATTTAACAGTGTAACTAAAATATTTTAACAAGGCTGTAAAAATATTTTTAATGCATTACAGTTTTTGTGTTAATAAGTTAATAGAATATAGTGGAAAGGTTAGAGGGAAATTGTTTTTGTATTCTTAATATGTGTACGTTGAAATCTGTTCAATTCAGAACAATAAGCAACCCCATGATCCAATGAGATGAGGATGATGTGTATGACGTGTAAATGAGGTGTAGTCTTGTACAGACTCAGGCCGACCATTCCTGAGAGAGTATGGTTAATTGAACCCCAACCATCAAAGTACACCAGTAACCACTGTCTAGCATTCAAATCTGTATACCTTTACTAGAATTTGAACCAGGAACCATTGTCTCCGAAAATCAGCTGTTTTTGGCGACGACTTTACCTCTAGACCAACACGGTGGGTTGAGGAAATTAAAGTAAGAAGTGTCGCGTTGAATGTAAACCATGTTCTTGATTATAACTAGATTTACGGAACTGCGAGCTTCTACGTAGCAGCTGTCGTCGTCACATTTATATTTATGAAAATAGTGTTTACAATTATTGCTGGGTGGGAGATTAAGTGATAAAAATATTACTCACTAATATTCTTTTTCTCATAAATTTATTTCACCGTTGTGTTTTTGAACTGTAACTGATAAACAGTATAAGTAATGCATGATTTTAAAGGTTATCATGTGGTATGTAATTATTCAGTTTCTATTTCTTTTATTTTTCATATTGGTTATTTAGAGAAGCTGTGATTTTACTATTAATATAATTAATAGACTACCTTTCGAATAAGGTTAATTTAAACTTATCACTTTGCAGTCTAATATTATTAAATAACATCTTAATTTTTTACATTGACGAGGACAAAGTATCAATGAAAAGGAATTTAAAACTAGACTTCTTTTATCGGCTACGTGATTGGTAAATTAGTAAAGCGGCAATGATTATTTAACAGAGATACAATTCAGCCTGCGTAAATAACCTTGACTAATGTAATAAATTGGATAAAGTGACAAATCTGCAATTGTAGAAAAGCTTGTTTTTCTGTGATTCCGACTATAACTAGTTTATTATTGATATTTAGTATGTGCTTGCTGCATACCTGGTAAGGGTCGATAGTTCAGTTTAACGAGTATGAGAGTAGGCCAAAGACAGTAGTAGGAAATGCTGAAGCAGTTCTGTTCCTAGTACTCACTTATATTAGGTCTTATGTAACAGTATCCTACTACTCACCTTGTCACTACTAGTGTTGATTACGGCGTGAACAATAATGTTTATTCACTCAGTTGGTATTTTGGTATTGATACTTGGTACTAAAAGTATCAGGTATTTTGTGTCAGTTACTATTCAGTAGGTACTAGTACCAAATTGTATTAGAACAGAAAAACCTGGTCTGGCCCAAAACTAGAGTACATTTTAAATTACTGAATAAAAAATATAGAAAATATTTAATTTCTTCTCTTAACCTTCGTATGAGGTAAATTCAGAAAGTAAGAGCACATGAGTTTTTAAATAAAAAAAGGCTTTATTTACATACATATATATTTTTGTAATTTACAAATCATATTCACACATCAAAAACTAGTTTTCAATGTAGGTGCCTTACTTCTAGTTGAACATTGTGAGCTGAGAGATGTGCTTTCTTACACTTTCATCACAAAAGTCTCTTACCATCTCTTTAACCCATTTTTGGTGGCGCTTTCAATCTTATTTTCAGTCAAGAATCTTTTTCAACCCATAAATTACTTCAGAGAGGTGAAGCGATCAAAATCTGGAGTTTTTGTTTTTATTTTATGTATGGAAGTGAATGATGAAAAAATGCCACCTGATAGGAAATTGAACCAAGGACCCCTGGTATAGATGCCAGTTGACCACTATACTACGGACCAGTCAAAAAAAATCTGAAGAAGGCAGATCAGAGCTGTGAGTGGTGTTTGGGATTTCAGGATTCAGTTGATGATCTCCCAATGTAGTGAGTCCAAGGGTTAATTTGTGAAGTTAGCTGTGTGGGGATTTGCATTGTCATGAAACTAACACATTCCCTTCATAAAAATTAGCCTGTTTCATTCTGTATTCCCCTTACTAATTTTTCTTCGGGTGTGACAGAACTACATAACATTAATTGTTTTCCCTGAGAATTGTTTCTAGCATGAATGGTTTCTTTGATCTTGTTTACAGTCTTATCAGTCACAATTGATGGTCATCCACTCCTTATGTTCATCAAGAACATTCGTTTGCCGGCTTTTAACTCATGACTTCACTTGTACACATTAGTACAGTTTACAACAACATCCCCGTAAACATTTTTTATTTCTTTAAAAATCTGAAACAGGCATCTTCCTTTACAAGAAAAAACCACATTATACTCCAAAATTTGGAGCTGGCAGGATTTCGAATTGAAACACTCATTAAAACACGGCTTCTACAACAAGAATTTTCAACTAGGACAAATGAATGCACATTCTACTTCTAAGATCTTCTTAAAAAGAATTCCTTTTGAGCATCAGAGACTCAGTACTTATACTTTCTGAATTTACCTTATGTATCAGATTCTCTGAAAGTTGATTGTATTCCTTCTTAAATCAGAAAAATGAAAAACAAAATTCTTTTAAATAATTCCTGTCACAAAATAATTAAGAAGATTTTTTATGTATTTATTTTAAATGTTATTCATTGTAATACAGTAAATACTTTTCAGCATTATTAAAGAATTGCTAAAAGAATACCAATTACAAAGTTTTCATTATTTAGTACAACATTTATTTATAACACACTAGAGACAGACACCAAACAAGTGCATTACTAGGCTACTGAATGCTCTCTACATTTATATCATTGTGTTTTAAGTTATTTAAACATATAATTTGTGTTTATTTTAACATTATTTGCATAGTGATGCTAAGTGGAGACTTTAACTAAAAAAAAAAAAATATTTCTTCACTAATATTTTAATGTGTAAACTATACACTAACTATAATTTTATACAGTAAGTTTCTAATTATTATCTTTATTATTTTATAAAATTAAATCAGTCAGTTTTAATAAATTTAATAATAGAAAAATTAAACTAAAATTCCGTAAATTTCTAATTGTGAAAGTAATTTTATAATAATTGATTTAATACAGTAATTAATTATTGCAAGTTAAGAAAATTTAAAACTTATAGTTATTTTAAAGAATTTAGAATAAATATTATTGCTGGTGTAATGACACAAATAAAACTACAATCAGTAAATTTGATAAAAATCATATTTGAAATAAAATATAAAAGCAGTCAACATTGTAAAAAAAAACTGTAGATCAAGAGAAAATTATTAAATTAAATATAGATCAATGAATCTAAAATAAGTTTCCCTGTACACTAACAAAGTTTTATGAATTTAATGATAAAAAAAGAGTAGTATTCATTGTCAGTTTTGGTTTAGGTATTAAGAAGAAAACTGAAAATTTATGTAAATAATTATTTTTGTATTTAAATTTGAAATACAGGAAGTTCTGCTTATTATAAATATTAATTTCAAAGATGGCTTCATGGTGCAATGACAGCTTGTTAGATTGCAAAGCAGAAGATCCTTGGTTCAATTTTTGGACATGTTCTAGAGAATTATAGCCGATAATGAATGACAACCTACTATAATCACTATGACCAAGCAACTGATGTGACATTAAATAAACTATAGTCCGATTCACGAAAGAAAACACCTGTCTTTAAACAGCAATATCTATTGAACAGTTGTACGTTAAAAAAATTACGATACATCAAATTAAAGCCTGTTTTGTTGTTCGTTACAGGATTACATTAACATATAATACTTTGTAGCCCTATACATTTTAAAGTACGCGTGAACAAATTAATAGTACCTTGAAGATGGATATACTGGAAAAGTACTTAAAAACAGGGTACTTTTTATGGGCAATTCATTAAATTTAATACACTACCAATTTCCAAAAATGTTAGTGTATATTCTGTAACCAACAATAAAACAAGCTTTAATTTGATGTATCGTAAATTGTTTTCACATACAATGGTTCAAAAGATATTGCCATTTAAAGCAAGTGTTTTCTTTCGAAAATCTGACAATAAAAGAAAACTATTTAAAATGAATAATCAGCTGGTTTCTCCTTTTCCTATTTTGCTATTGTTGTGTTCTTTTAGCCCAGTAGTTTTTCATTCTGTGTAAACAGTTCTTCTGTAAACAAGGGCTTCTACTTGTGTTGTATTTCCATTTTTTACAACAAATGCCTATACTATTATTCCCCATTTTTCTGAATGATATCACCCCTGACTCATAAAGTTCATGGCTAATATCTTTATTGTTTATGGTACATCAATCATTACTCTGGTAAAAGTCTTGCCAATTACTTCTCAGCAGCCTCTATTCTTAATATCTGCTGAGCAGTCAGGTCCAACACTCTGAACAATACATTAAAACTGTCAGAACAAAAATGCGATAAAATTTTCAAACGGTCTCATACTGCACTTTACCAGTTCCATCAAAAAATTAATACAATAGCTTAGTACTTCCAACCAAATGTTGATTAAAATTTATCATTTTCCTCTTCAATTTCAGCCAGTTATGTGCTAGGTAACATGGTTATTCCAGCTTCAAGTCACCTTTTCCTGCATGTCTCAATAGACTTCCCCTACCCAATGGATGGAGTAGAAAATCTTTCAGTGAAATCCCTTCGCTTGGAATTTTTCAACATGTTGAATTATTTGTTTTTATACAACAGATTTTTTGTAAAACACTTTCACTTCTTACCAACTTGTTTCCACATATAAAGTCATTATGATCATCCTCTTTTTTCCTCTTCCAAGTTTTTTCGAATCAGATCCAACACAACTCCTCTTCACCTCTCTTTATCGCAGAACCATCACTCCTTCATTGCTCTCTTGGCATCCCATCTTATCTCAATACATCTATAACTGAACCCATGCATTTCACTCTTGGTCTACCCTTGGTATTTTTTCTTCTATCTCCAAGTACAGCATCCTTTTAGCCAACCTACTCTTCTCCACACAACACTGTTATGAACAAATCATCATATTTCTAAAGAACAACCTTTTTGTTTTTCTCAGCACGCTTCTCTTGAACTTAATTTCTGCCACCTGTATTCTACTCTCGTCTTCCTTCCACCTGTCCATGTTTTTGCTGCATAAATCAGTATTGGCAAAACATTATACTTAATTCTTTTGTAATATATAGGAACTTCTCGATCCCAAACTAAGCTTCTCAGACTTTATAAGCTTGCTTTCTGCACTCTTTAGCTCCTTCTCTACAGTTCCATCTGATAAAAAGTCAGTCCTCATATATGTTAATTTTTTAAGTTCCTCCAGTTTCCTACCATTTAGCCTTACTCCATGGTCCTGCATTCCCTCCTCACCTCTCTCCAGGATGAACGTTTTACTTTCTTCTATTGAGTCAGAAAAATCACAATATGATTTCAATAATGGAAACATTTCTAAGTTAATTGGAAGAATGAATTGGAATTCTTAGAACGTATAGTAAATCAGTTATTTCCATTGACTAATGGCTTAAATAAGCAGAACTTGCTATTTGTATTGTATCAAAGAGATAAGCTACATATTTTTAATAAATAATGTAAAAAACATACAGAAGTTTTGTTCTGAGTTAATTACATAAGAAATTCATGATCAAGTCTCCAATACTTTGAAAACAAAAAAAAACAAAACATTTGATAATTACCATGTAAAATACTTCAATATTATAATAAAGCACTCTTAAAATCCACACTATTCATTGTTATTATTATTATTATTATTTTTATTACATACATTGTTATAAAATGTTCACTGTGAAATGCAAAACAAAAAAAAACAGACACAACAAGTGCTTGTCTTCTTGAAGCTGACGTAGCGTGCTTGTTAGTAGAGGCCGTGATTGTGACACACCTTTGCCTTCCTTTCTAATGATACTATTTTATTCAATTAAATCTTTATGTATGCATAATAAATTAATTTAAATGTACTTTTATAAGGATCAGTATCTTAATTTTAATTAATCAATTTTTTTATGTTCAAATATTCCAGATAAAAATGTAAAAGATTTGTTAGAAAATGAGGACTCATGAAATTCCTTTTCAGTTACAGAAATCTATTATTTGCATCAACTGTTTTCCTACCAATTTATTTTCCTGGTGTTTGAATAATTTTTTTTCATAAAATGGTGATGTAGAAATTATTTTAAGACTGCAACATTGGACAATTT
This sequence comes from Catonia carolina, assembly GCA_035578175.1. Classification (NCBI taxonomy): domain Eukaryota; kingdom Metazoa; phylum Arthropoda; class Insecta; order Hemiptera; family Achilidae; genus Catonia; species Catonia carolina. The sequence continues at coordinate 338,057,355 of JAQMRL010000001.1, read as the reverse complement.
TTATTGAAAATATTTCTGTGTTAAAAGGATTATTGTGAATTAATTCATGAAAGGTAATTTTTAAAGAAAACTGAAAATTTCAGAATTGTAATATTAAGATCTCTTAAATTGTGAACTAATTTATCAAGATCTTTCTGTAAATAAAAAAGAACATCAATGAACAATTATAGGTCAATCATTATTTTTTGGGCAAATATATATACCTAATATTTTTTAAGATTATTCAAATGTACAAAAACCTCGATATTCGCAATTCCTGTTATCTGGAACAAGTTTTGAAAATATATTTTTTTGTTAAAAAAAAGTTTTGTTGTAACTAAGCAGGTCTTTACAACTAATAATAATCTTGATAACTAATAATTTCTTACTCCAATATATTTCTTAGTTCCTTATCAATGCAAACTTAACACATAATAAATCTATGTACAATAAATTTTGTTGAAAAACTGAAAATTTTGTTAATATGAAACAACTGTCCCTTTAATTTTGAATAAATAAGGTTTCAGGTACAAAAATTATTGTGAATAGGAAAACGAATGAATGAATATAAATAAAAACAATTCTAAGGCATATTTTTACTTTTTCAGAAACTTTTTGAAAAGTATATTATAGTTTTTACTCTTTTATATAAATAATGAGAAAATTTAACATTTTTTTAGAATAAATATAGAAATTTATAACAATAAAAAATCAATTAACTTGAAAATTTGATAATTGTTTGTGTTTAAATTCCTGCAGTGAAATTAATCCTCAACTACGTTGTTTAGAAAATAATCCAAATATTAAAAAATGGTGAATCAAATAAAATAGTATTATTAGAATAAAGGAAATAACAAACTCTGTTGAAACACAAAAAAACATGAATAATGTCAGTTTCGACTGGTACCTCATTTCGAATGGTGGAAGATGGAGGGGGGATTGGTGTGGAAGGGGAAATGGGGATATGTCGTACTGGGACAGGGCTGCATCTGCTACAGGCTTGTGATGCCACTTGAATATGATGCGACCATAATGCCTTCATCTCAGCTACCTCAGCATCTTCCTCCGCAGAAGTGGCAGGCTATATATATAATAACAACTTGTAGTATACAATAGTTCTTTACTGAACTACATACATTATATACAAACCACCTTCAATTCCTTTTAAATTAATTTGCTGAAATATTTTGTAATGTTTAACACAAATTAAATAATTAATCTAAAAATATTATTAAGGAAAAAATTGGTATTATAATACTGACTATATAAAAAACGTCTCTTTAGATCTGGAAATACAATTTTAATTATCAATCAATCATTTTGTGTCTTACTTAAATAGAAATCGATATCTCCGTAACTAATAAAGTTATTTCAATAAATTTTTCTCAAAATGTAAGAAGAAATGTATTTTCAAACCCATATTTAAACCAAAAAAGGAGCTTCTACAGCATAATATCTTCCTTGCAAAGTTATACACTGGATATTCTCCACTAACAAATAAATAGATTATGATTACATTTATCTTTATTAAGTGTCACGATACAAGTCACACGTGAATTTTATTAAAAATTAATAAAGGTTTAAATTAATAAAGGGTAGAAATTTGTAGAGAAAGAAGTAGTTAAAAACAACAAAACATTTTCACAATTTTAAAGTAGTTAATCAGCAATCATGTAATGTGGTCGTTAATGACTTAGTAATTCAAGCTACCTTAAATAATTTTTTCAAAAATTGCTATTGTTTTCTAAAATAATGTTCCCCTTAAAAATTTTTCTAATTAATAAATTTCAAATTATTTACCATTTAAAAATGATCACAAATTTTTTTCTCATAGAGAATAGTAGTTTGAAACGTATGACATTTCATTGAAATAGTTCAAGTTATTCTGGAGTTATGAATTCTTATTTAAGAAATATTTAAAAATGATCAATTAATTTTAAAATCAGTGTTTCCAGAACCAATGATTCAGGAATTTTGAAACTATTTATTTTACTGCATTAGATGTTTTGTTAGCATGGATGAATAAATTAAAAAAAATTACCCGACACTACAAACTTTTCGTCTTGTTAGAACCAAGTTCATTGAATTTTATTTACATTTTTATAAATAGCAATAATACTTTTTTGCATTACTTGATAATTAAATATAGTTAAATGGCACAGAAAAATGCATAATGCAATAACATACAATAAGAGAAATTTTCTTGCCTGTAAGTAAATATTAAAAACAAAATTTTAAATTGATATGAATAGACTAATTAGATGTCTTATTACATTCTAAAATAAAAGAAAAAACCAAAAACCAAATATTTAGTGACAACATAATCACCTATTGCTTTGTCTGTTTTGTACCATGACACAAAATTTTATTTTGTGTCTTGAAGTTATACAAAGAGCACTTCTAAGAAGTCTCTTGTTTAATAATTAATGTGCTTCCTATTCATGCGCATACGCATACTCTTATATAATTACTTTTTTGTTATTTACACATCTGTGAATTCAGTAATAGTAATGTTTACATGCTAGTGCTATTTATCATTTGGTTTTGATGCAAAGAAGTATTTCTTGGTAGTTTAAGTTCTAGAAGTCATTTATATTGTAAAAGATATTAACAATTCATCAGTTGAAAGACTGGAAAGTAAAATGTACGGAGGCCTTCAGGCCAGCTCATTCAATCAGCTGATAAAAAGTTGCCATGAATAGTTAAGTTCTGGCAGTTAGATGATAAATTTTGTTTGGTGACCAGTGGTCAATCAAATATGAACAAATCCCCACTGGGTGCTCTTGTCTAAACTTATGCCAAAAATAAAAACCAGTGAAAAGATGGTTAAATTTAGTAAAAAAATACAGTTCTTGACGTTTAAATAAAATCTAAAATAAATCTGGAATTCCTGAGACTATTTTGACATAGGTAATTTTACTCTGATTAATCACTTGAAATCATTCAGGTGAATTCCTGAGTATTCACAAAAGTATACAACAATGTTTCATTATTTTTTCTCCAAGAAAAAAATTTAGTTTTTTAACAAAACGAAGAACATTAGTCTTCCAAAATATGTTTAAAATGGTTTTGTCCATTCAATAACAGCTGTTTGAGGAATTGCGAATGAAATTTACAAGGAATCCTCATTCAATTTCCGTTATACTGGTCTGCTAATTACTGTATTCACTAAAAATCAAACAGGGATTTTAAAGAATCTGTTTTTCTGTCAGCTTGCAATATCCTATTGTGTACATTTGTAGGAATGAGTTAGAATCGAATTATCTTCTTTTAACCATTTTTAAAGCTTTTAAATTTTTTGATTATACGGGCCGGCTGTATGTATAAGTAAATTGACATTTGCTTTTACAACATAAATCACAAGACATTTGTCATGAAACTCATGTGACTGTACAACTAGCGGTCAAATGTTGTGTGCAATGAATTTTATTTTAGTAAATTTATAAATTTCTGCGGTGAAGCATGTATTCTTTAAGAAGATAGTTCCAAATACATGGATATTTTTTTGATTGACAAAACATATAATAAATGACAGATCTTCCTTCAGTTTGTAGTTCACATCACAAATTGTGATAGCAAGGATTAACACTAGGATAAGCTGAAGTTGTCTAGTACAAATGTTTACAATGAATGTCATGCTAGTTTTGGATAATGTTTCTCTAACAATATTTTCTATATCATCTTTTTCCAAAGCTTATCCACAAGTGGATGTTAGTGATCACTTCCATCATTTCCTCTCTGTTCCTTGCCCTGTGTATAAAATCTTCCACAGTTTTTAGTCCTGTCCACTGTTTGAAATTACGAAGCCATGAAAATTTCTTCTTTCTAATTCTCCTCCTACCCTCAATCTATCGTTCTATTACCAGCTGTAGGAGTTCTCCATCATACAAACAGATATCTGTTGCACATAACATTTTTGCATGTTGTACACATCATTCGATACCTATCATGTCACTAATTTGTGCGGCCGGCCTAAAAGTACTGGGTTATGAATAAAGTTAATCCATCAATTAAAATTGATTCACATGGTAATCAGATTTGTGGGATTTTAAATAATGACTATTATTTAATAGTTATTAAGTATGAGTAGGCCGATTCAATTATCGAGCGGAACTTAATTTTCTGACAATTGAATCCCAGTGAAGAAAGCTATTATTTTAAAATGTACATACGTATATTTATATTTTAGAAAAACATTATTCATTCAATTTTAGAAGAAAATTAAAGAGGAAACCTATACTTTTTTACATGGTTTATTGAAAAAAAAAAACACTAGCTACTAATTTCTCAGCAACATGTTATAGAACTAATAAAAACCTGATTGTATGTACATAACTATTCTCTAAATGAAATTTTGACATTTCTACAGTAACTTCTTTTATATATAATAATTGAAATATAAAGATGCATGTGATGAAGCACCGAAATGAAAATTATTATTGTATTATGTTATGATGAATAACAAATTTGTGTAAAAGAAAAAATAAATAAAACGTCTATAGCTTATTCCATCCAAAAGCAATAAGTATTAGAAATAAAAATTTCATGATTAATAATAATAATATACAGTTGTTTAATTTGAAATTACCTCTTTCTTAGATTTAAGCTCCTCTGAATTAAAGCTGTTAAGTAACAAAGCCAAGAACAAGTTAAGGACCATGAAGTTACCCATTACAAGAGCTGGAAGAAATATAGCGAAACAAGCACCAGGACCCTGCACAAAATCAATAGAATTATTAATCAAACTTATGAGAGAAATTGGTTGGCCATTTATATTAATTTTTGTATGAACATTTTGTTATATATACACTCTATTGTTCATGTTTTAACTTATTCTGTTATTGTATACATTATTACAGTACAGAAATTGCAAAATAGTAAGCTTAATCATCACAAAATACCAAATAATTACTACTATAATGTAATTTTACATAGTTAATTCTTTCAGCGCCCAAACAATTTTTAAAAGTTGATCCTAAAGTGCTATATTATTTGTATAAAAATTATATATTATAATTATAATAATAATAATAATAATTATATAATAATATAATAATAATTATATAATTATAATTATATTATTTGTATAAAGATGTACAAAAATTGCAAGCCCTTACTTTGACAACTAATGGCATAAGCCTGCCATTGCCAACCTATTTCAATATTAGAGAAAAATAAAATTTCTTGTTAAAAAATAATTTTTATTATATTCATAAAAAGAATAAATCATTCTGATAATACTAAAATATTCAAAATACATTATTCTATTCATTTTTATTGAAAAAAATTATTTTTGTAAACATCCGGTTATCCAGACATTGCCATTGAAAGGGTTAATTATACCAGAATCATGATAGTTCGGACACTTTTTAATTCAATACCTTGATAATCTGACACACTGGTAAAAGTGTACTTAAAGTAATAAATTTCAGGAGAATACAAACAGTAAACCAACCCATAATATGTTTAGAATGATATGCTTCTGGAATAAAACCTGCTTACTGGAATAAAACCTGGTTAAATTATGTCCATGACATTATGTAAGCCCAGCAAAAAATATATGGCCCAATTATCTTTTTTATCACCTCTTCAACTGTGAAGTGTTGGAATAGAAACTGATGAATTTATTGATTTCATCCAATGAAAATCAATAAGGTAATTGTGATCGTAGAGGTCTCAACAGCAAAGATTTAAAAAGATGGTTGTTCATTAATATTACAGTCATTTCTGGTAAAAAGAATACATAAACTTTCTAGGTGACCAAAATACTGTAAAATTTTTATAATAAATAATATATAAATTTATGAGTAACAGTGTATTTCATTTTTATTATTAAATTTATGAGTATTTTAAAAAATACCTCTATTTTTTCTGCTCGCATGCAATCCCACAGTGGTTCAATCCACTCTCCACATAATATTCTAAATATCATCATGAACGAATGGAAAAAGTCAGAAAAATTCCACCTGAAACAAAATTGAAGAAATCATCATAAATAAAAGAAAAAGAATTCTTTGCGACAAACATTTTTAGACATCTACATTTTTCAGTAATGTAGTTCACCTCCACTAATATCTAACTTCTTAGCTCCATTTTAGTGCATATAAAAAATTACCAAAGTGTTCATAAATATTTTTGTTAAACATTATCTTGCGTATTGTCTAGAATTAGCCTATACAATGTAGAGAAAACCATCAAATAAAGAAGACTCTAACCTGATTAAGAAATAAATCAATAGGTCCTTCTGGATATCATTAACTCATCATCAGTTGCAGTATGAATGTTTTAATTCATGCACTCTTTTGTCAGCTTGTCATGACAAGCTGCATTAAAATATTTATACTGCAAGTGATGATGGAAACTTGATATCTGAAAGGACCAATTGACATTTTAGTCAGGTGAGCCATCTCCTATATATCTGCTGGTTTTTCTATATTGCATAGCAATTATTATTAAATTAGGTTTTAATTTATTTTCGTGTAATATGGTAACTTTAATGCAAAAGCTGAGTAGGTATTCAATTTGTTAATCAACAAAAGTTCCAAAATTTATCTAACAGTTTAGCTTTCCTATGCAATTTTGTCAGTGGAACACAGCATTAAATATTTTTTAATAATTAGGTTAAAACCCACTGAGTTGGTTTAGTGGTAAAGTCATCACAACGAATCAGCCATTCAACAGCTAATTTTCAGAGACGAGAGTTCCATGGTTCAAATCCTAGCAAAGGTAGTTACTTTTAAATGGATTTGAATACTAGACAGTGGTTACTGGCGTACTCTGATGGTTGGGGTTTACTTAACTATACTCTCTCAGGAAAGGTCAACCTGAGTCTATACAAGAATGCATCTTATTTGCATGTCATAAGTATCATCCTCATGTCATTAGGTCATAGGGTTGCTCATTGTTCTTAAATTGAACAGATTGTAATGTACACACATTAGGGATGTCAAAAAAATAGTTTGATTGTTAGGATAAACCAGTTATTCTAAATTCATTCAATTTAATTGAATGACATTTTACTACATTAAAAATATTGTTTAGGTCATCAGCCAAAAGGCTGATTTGAATCTAGAGGTTTTACTAAGTAAATCGAGGAGTGAGGTGGTTTATCATTGCCTTCCTTACTGAGTGGAAAAGTATGCTTATCAGCATGCCGAGCCCTCTGAAAAGCACATATTTTCCACTCTGCAAATGACACCTTCACTTCATTCAGCACAGGGTCTGGCTGTATAATGAAATTCATAACTTTCAGAGGAAATAACTCTGATTAGTGTCTTCTACATCTTCTGTTCTTAAATGATTCAGTCATTTATGTGGTTGATCATGTGATAAGAAACAGAACTATTTATTTTAGCCATGCAACAAACAGATTGAGTGTAAATAATTTGATACTCCACCTGTCTGTTATGGGCAGACATTAAAATACACATAAAATTAAAATCATCAAAATGAATAAAGAATAAGTTAGCTGAAAAATATCTCACCTTGGTACTGGATCAGGGTCAAATTTTTCTGGAGTGTAGTCTTTTGAGAACAATTGCATACCAATGACAGCAAATATGTAGATGACGATCACGAGCACAAATGTCAGGTTACCTAATGCACCTATTGTAGAAATAATGATACTCAATAGTACTTTCATTGTTGTCCATGATTGAGCTAACTTCAAAACTCGTAACTGAAAAAATTGAATTAAAATATTTTTAAAACATACATATAAATAAAATACAAATAAATAATAATACAAATTATTTTTTATATTTTCAGGGGTCTTCAGCCCAGTCAGTCACCTGGAAGAAAGTCACTATTATTTCTCAAGCAAAACTGATTGGGCAAGCGACTGTGTATGGTGCCCAGCTGACAGTCATTCCTGAAAAAAATTCCATGGGGGGTCGCTGTTCAAAAATTCATGCCGAATTACATCAAAAAATACAGCGGAAAAACAGCTATCAAATTGGGTGGTTGTCAATAAAGTACAATTCCTGATAAAAAAATAAAAGCTAAAAACAATCTTTTTCAGGATTTTAAATCATAATTTACTAGCTTCAAAACAGAAATTACTAAAGATATATATTTACGAACTTTTCTTATTTCCTTCTTTCATTCATGGTTTCCTGTAATACACAATTGTATGGTCATTCAATGTTTAGTCAAACCCCACTTTTTCTAGCCAAAGCATTTTAATTTGAAGAGGTTTAATAGATTCATTGCTCAGGTAATCTATTTTTCTACAAATCCATAAAATTTATTTAATTTATGAGGGGTACCCAAAAGAAACCTGAATAGAGCTACTGTAGGTGGGGCATAGTATATGTTTCTCCCACTAGGCATGTATAGCACATTTTCTTACCAGTTTAGTGCCACCTGTGTCATCAACCTGGCTTGATGTTTTTGCCTGTAGTGATTTTTTTGCTGGTGCAGTTTTTTCTCTTCGTTTTTTTGTGATGGAGAGTTAAAGTGAACAGTGTGTGGCTGTGAAATTTTGTATCCTGGTCAGTAAAAACGCAGCTGAAACGGTTTTAATGTTGAAAACGGCTTAAAAAGATAATGCTATGAGAAAAAGTCAAGTTGGTATATGAGTAGTTTCCTTGGATATTAAACCAAGGAAACTACTAACAGTGACATATCGATAGGGAAAATCACTAATTGACGCTAAACTAAGCTCTTAGAAATAAGCTTGAAATAAAAATTGTAGGTTTTTAATTTCCTACAACTTTGATTATGTATTATGCTTTTGTCCTGAAATGCATATTAATGCTGCAGTCTTAAAAAAAATATAATGAGAGCACAGCCCCTCCTGAATTTCAGCAGATATGGCACTTACCCTATCTTGTAGAACATAAAAATGTAGTAAATAAGGGAATTTTCAAAAGAATTGTAGGAGCAATTTTTGAGAAAATTATAAAAAAAGTTAAAAATTGCATGAATAAACTACTACTTCCGGTTGACCAATTTTGACGATAAAGTTCGTGTTGGGTCACCTTATGATACATAACCTAAGTTCCAAGTTTCAACCTCGTATGCTTTCCCATTCTTAAGATTTTTTATTCACACACAACAATTGCTAACAAAATAATTTTTTTGGGTTCATGGGGCTTGAAAACGTGCATTACTGGTATAAACTCGATTTTGAAAAATCAACATAAATATATTATACTTTCTTTCCCTATTTATTCATATAGGGTGAGATAAAGTAAAAATGTATAAAATAAAGTAAAAAAAAAACTGACCAGTCTTAAACCTCTTAGTACAGAAAGTCCATCAACTAATTCAAAGGAAAGATCAAGAAGGCTAGCAGAAACAATGATGAGATCAAATATATTCCAACCGCAGTCGAAGAATTCTTTACTTAGCGCCATTAATTTGAGTGTGCACTCCAATGTGAAAATTGATGTAAACACCTAGAAAAAAATAAAATACATAAAATGTTTAGCACATCTGTTGACACTAATTATAAAAATAAGAATGTTTTTAATCAATCTGGCATAGATCACATATTTTTTATTATTTAAAGTCACATCAATAAGTGTGGTCATTAGCATTTACTTTGAGATAAGAAATGATAGGTTTGAATAAATAATAATTTTTCAGACCACAGCCAGGAACCAAACCCAGGACCTCCTACTTTACAGTGTAGCACACTAACCATTGGGTCATGTAGGCGGTGTTTGATCATATTAGATTAATATGCTTTCTGTTTATTTAACATTATATCACTCTCTTGTCGTAATTAACTTCAGTCGGTTGTGAATCATTAACAGAAAATATAAAGTGATAAAATTTCCTAATCCTAACCAGAAATTGAATCCTGGACAACTTGTGTTGCAGTAAACCATGCAACCACTGATCCACAGAGGTGGCCACGCATTTAATAATCAAGTTAATCAATTTTTTTAAGTATAGTAATTTTGAAATTTTTATTCAAAATATTGTTTACGATTACAGTTAAGTCAGCAGAATTAGGTGTAAACAGTCTCATTTGAAGTAGTAGCCGAATAGATCTCAGAACGTTTACAAAAATTTAATAACACTTATTTTGACTCCTAAATAACTAATTATGAAGTAGGAGTTGTACTCTCAAAAATATTTTTCATCTGCTACTTGATTTTTGATCTTAAGTGCCTTCCAACATTATAAGAACCAAAGTCTTAACTAAAATTTCAAAAGTTATAGCAACACGTACTTAATCTAAAACAATAGGATTAAAACAATTTGTTTTTAGATTTCTGTAAGATATTATTACCCATCTATAATTCTATTTGAAGGGTAAATTGACTATTGAATTTCATATCTTTTATTAACCCTTTGAAGTTTTAAATCCTTAACTCTTGTATATAGAATAAAGTATGCTGGCTAAATTTTGTTATTTATTTATTTATTTATTTATTTATTTAAAGTTGCATCGACTTATCAGGTCATTAGTGACCACATTACATAAGTACATATAGTACAATTTACAAAGGAGACACAAAATACATACAACAGAAGCAAATATTATACACAATAAGGTCATCGATAAAGAACAGAATGAAAGATTAATTAGGTTCAATGAAAATTTAGACAACATAAAAATTAAAAATAGAATGACACAATGAAAAAAAGACATGTATATGATTTTATAAATATTAAATCTGAAATTTTGTGAAAGTTCAAAAAATTTATCGTGTTTTGAACCACTTCTTTTTCTACCAAATTGAGTTTTAAATTATTGTTTATTTTAAATAGTGTTCGTGTGGAATGTGTAGTTTGGCAGTCTGTGATGATGTGTTTGTAAGTGGCGTGCAGCAATGTGTACAATGTTGTGCTTGATCTTTTTTCACTAAGTGTTTGTGTGTTAGTGAAGAGTGGGATCATTAACGCCTCTTTTGCAGCTGTGTCCGCTGTTTCATTTCCGTGTATACTACAATGCGATGGAACCCACACAATGCGTACTTCATTTCTGTTGTTAATTTGTTTAATCAGGTTGGATTTATGTTCCATGATTGGGTCTTCAATCTCTTCTAAGTATGTTAACTAAATTTTAAGTTTTTTCATAATTGCAATATCTGAACATTTTAAGCATATTAACTAAATAACAAATATTTTAATGAATAAAATCTAAACAGGTCCATATTGATTTTGAGTAATCACTTCTCTAATACTAAAAAGTTGTATGTCGTTTTGTTCTGAATGGTTAATGGCCCTCCATGTGGTCCAACTGGATAGGTAGACTAATGTCTTTTCTTCTCAGGGTGCCTCTTCGTTCCAAAGGTTGGTGACTGTCATGGCAATGCTTACTTTATTGGGAGCTATCGGAAACAGTTTTTCTGAGCTTTTGTTAAACCATACTCTCAGGTTGGCCACCCATGAAATTCTTCTGCGTCCTGGTCTCCTTCTACTGTCGATTTTGCCTTGCAGAATCCATTGAAGAATTTCATACTTGTGCTCATCCTGCTGAAAGACCAAGATATTGCAGCTTTTGTGCCTTCACTACGCTGACCAATTCCGTTCCCTTATTCATTCGACATAGCACTTCCGCATTAGTAATTTTTTGTGTCCAGGATATTCGCAGTATTCTCCAATACAGTCAAAATTGAAAAGAAAGGTCTACAGAACTAAAACAAAACCATTCAAGGTGCTTCAACTTAGTCTTATTCTTAAGCTATTTGGTAGCTGCTGTTTCAAATATCAATATGGATACACACTTTAATAACCCCAGATCATAAGTCAGTAACACCTGATGGATCCATTGTTTCCCTAAAAATTCTGGGGAGCTATTATTCAAGTAAGTGATTGAATCATAGCATGAAAACCTTAAAACCTAGAAAATAATAAAATTAAATATTGAAAAATAAATTATTATTTAAAAATGTAAGGTTTTCCAGAGAAATTTGTCAATAATAACATTTAAAAGTGGAGCGAACAGGAAGCATTCTTAGAATTAATGAAGAAAACTGGGAATGAAAAATACTCAAGCTCCAAAATGGTTTATTTGAAGATGGAACAGATGTAAGAGTTTTTTTTTAGCTCTCTGCCAAATACCTTTGCATTTATGTCTGATTATTGTAGTGTTAAGTTGACTGAAACAAAAATTTAAAAAAATAAATCTTAATATAAATATTTACATTAAATTTACCTTGTTCCCAATGTTAAGGAGACTTTGAATTGATTGGCTCATTCCATGGTGTTCTGTAGCGAGGAACATTGTGTTGAGTACTATACATAATGTTATTAACAATTCAAAAAGTGGATCGCGTACTACTTTATAAAGGCAATTTTGAAATCGCAGCCAACCCTCATAATCTACACAGCATTCACCACATTTATCACAGTTTCTATCTACTAAGTCATCTGTAACAATACAACAATAGTACAATGAAGAATTTTAAGTCAACAGTTCAATTTAGTTTTTAACACTAACTAAATTTTAATTTATATTTAATTTAAATGATACTTTTTATATGTATAATTAAAACATTCAATTTAACTAAATTTATGGTTTTTAATTTTAATTAAAGAAAAATTGTTAAATTTAAATTGATTTTTTTTTATGTCATCAGCTGAAAGGCTGGTTTGAACCTCTAGAGGCTTTACTAAGTAAAACGAGGAGTGAGATAGTTTACCATGCCTTCCTCACTGTAAGGAAAAGTATGCCTAACAGCATGCCAGGCCCTCTGAAAAGCATCTACTTTCCACTCTGTAAATGAGACCTTCACTTCATTCACCACAGGGTCTGACTGTTTAATGAAATTCATTACACTAGAAGAGATAACTCTTGACTAATATCTTTTACTCCTCAAACTCTTCTGTTCTTAAATGCTTCAGTTATATAATTGGCTGACCTTGTGATAAAAAAACAGAAATATTTTTTGTAGCCCTGGAACCAGCAGATTGAGTGCAAATAATTTAACACTCCATGTGCCTTTTATGGGTAAAAATTTTAATTATAAATGAATTATATTTTTGATATGTAGTATAATTTAATGCATGTATTCAATTTAACTAAATTTATAGTTTTAATTTTATGAAAAGAAAAATCAATTAAATTGTTACATTTAATTGATTTTTCTTGAAATAACTAAAAGGTTATTATTTTTACGAGATACCTAAAACGACGACTTGAGATAGGTAGTCTGGTGGAAGCGTGTAGACTGGGTTTTGTGCGCCTTGACAAGGACTTACTCCATTACATTTTGTCATTACTTTAATTTCTTTATCTCTATTTGCTCGTAATGGCTCCAACCTCTGAAAAGCACACAGAACAATATCAGTAACAGCAATTAAAAAATTGGTTGATGAATTTATTTTTATAAAATTTACTGTTAATCATAGGACTAGGTTAAAAACTGACATCCCATGTACACAATAACCTATCGGATTGGTCCAGTGATAAAGTCTGATCAGCTCAAGTCAGCTGATTATTAGCTGATTATTGGAGGCAAAGATACCATGGACCAAATCATAGTAAAGGGGTTACTTTTACACAGATTTGAATACTAGACAGTGGTAACCAAAGTACTTTAATGGTTGGGATTAAATTAACCATACTATCTCAGGAATGGTAGGCCAGAGTCAGTACGAGACTACACTTCATTAACACATCATACATATCCTCATTTTATTGGGTTTTGGGGTTGCTTATTGTTATTAAATTGAACAGATTGCAACATACAGACATTAGGGATTAAAAAAATGTACATAATATTATTATAAACATATAAAAAGTTAAGGGATGTCTCACTGACTCAAAAGTATTACTGCTGCAAGCAGAAAAATGGTGATTATAGTAAAAACTACTTTTTTATTTTTTTAAATTATTTGTTATAATAATTTAGCATTGCTTTTTTATCTTGTTATTAGAATTCAATATTCCATGAACTAATACTTAAGTAGATAATAATAAATATACCTGAAGAAGTGGATGAACATTAGCCACATCTTCAGAAGTGCCGTCACCTTCTTCATGGTCATCAACCACACCAGAATCATCCAATGATGATTCTCGATTGTTACCATCACTGTTGTTACTACTAGCTTGTCTACTACTCAACTGACCACGATTAACTCGTCCTGCAATGAATAAAATTATTGAATTAGCTTCCAGTTTACATTCATGTACCAAATAAAGGTAAATAATTTTTATGTTAACTTTTAAAATTACCCACCGGGTTGGTCTAGAGGTAAAGTCGTCGCCAAAATCAGCTGTTTAACAGCTGATTTTTGGAGGCGATGGTTCCTGGTTCAAATCCTAGTAAAGATAGTTACTTTTATACGGATTTGAATGCTATACAGTGATTACCGGTGTACTTTGATGGTTGGGGTTCAATTAACCACACTCTCTCAGGAATGGTCGGCCTGAGTCTGTACAAGACTACACCTCATTTACATGTCATACACTTCATCCTCATCTCACTGGGTCATGGGGTTGCTTATTGTTCTGAATTGAACAGATTGCATAGTACACATATTAGGAATTTAAAAAACTTTTAAAATGTGTGTGAATCTAAATAAAAACTAAATTTATGTATTTATTCAGACGAAATATTTATATATATTTTGTAATGTAATTAAACAGATGTTAGATATAAAAAAGTTCATTTTGCACTACAACAGCAGGCTCTGTGAGAAAATATACTAGAATGTAATAATATTAATAATTAAATAATATTAATAATTAAAACCCATTTAAAATTCCAATATTTTATAAAATATAGAAATTTAAAACAATTTTTTATAAAGTTCACTCTTCTAATTAAAAAATAATTTTGATGGAGAGCTTGATGTTGACAAAAAATATATCATTTTCAGAGAATATGCAAAACTATTCCAGCTACACTGGGGAACAGGCTCACAAACATACCTTGATGAAATTTTGTAATGTAATGGCAGCTTTGGGTCTTTTGTATGGTAGTGAAAATTGGGTTCTTACAGACAGGGAGAAAGAAACAGAAATTGAAAGCTGCAGAGGCGCATTTTCTACAAGGGACCAAGAACTGTATGAGGAAGGAAGGAATTCAAAATTGAGATGTAAAGAAGGAGTTACAGACAATAAAAGCAAACAAGAGAATCAAGGTGAAAAATCTTTAAAGAATGAAGGAAATAATTTATTGTTAGCTTATAAAACAATACAAGGGGCGTTCAAAAAGTTTCCAGAATTGCCTTACCGTCACCAAACAAGCAATAAGATAGCCAAACTAGCAGTATGATTACATGGACTCTATTGTTTGAACATGTTTGGAAAGTGCATAGTGGTGTTAGTGCTCCATGCGACATAGATGTGAGTGGTTGTCAGTTAACACAATGTCGCAGTTCAAACAAGGTGAAAAGATTAAGTTCACGTGCAAATTTGGAAAGTCGGCTTCAGAGTCAATGTTGGCTCTGCAGCAAGTTTATGGCGATAATACACTTCAAAAATCTGCTGTTTATGACTGGTTTGCATGGTTTCAAAAAGGGCAGGAGATGTTAGAGAACGACAAGTGCAGTGGGAGACCGTCAACATCTTGACATGATGAAATGAGTCCAAAGAAATGATTCACAAAGAAGCCTTGTACCGCTGTTTCCAACAATGTTTGCGCAAGGTTCCTTCCTTGAAGGCAATTAGAAAAGTATTGCCACAGGTCATAACATTAGCACGCTGAACCATGATTCCGGGAACTTTTTGAATGCCCCTCATAAAAAATATTGATGCTGGAACAGCCTGTCCTATGCCATAAAGAGAAGAATAGGAGAAAAATAAATAATAGTAAGCAATACATAGCCCCTTTGTCCTCTATTATTTTCATAAATTGTAGAGATAGAGCATTATTTGTAATCTGCATAACTAAGTATCTACTCAATACCTTCATCAATTACAAAAGCTAAGTTTTTGAAGTAATGTTACGTAGCACTTTCACTTACTTAACTCTTCAACTGTTAGTACACTAAGAGTTATTTTTCACTGAATCAAAAGTTAGATATTTAAATGTAAAACATATAAGATAATAACTTCATTGAGGGAAAAATAACAGTGAATTATTTAATGGTAAAATTATACTGGGAATAAATTTTATAAGTAATCTTACCAAGCGGATGGAGTGTGTCAGTGTTTATAGGAGGCATTGGCGGTGGTGGTGGTGGAGGAGGTGGACAGGGGACTTCAACAAAACTATGTCTTGGAGAAGGGGAAACAGACCGACTGGCTCCTCCACTGGTTACTGTTTCCCCAGATACAGCTCCTCTTCGCTTCCTCCGTCTCGTCTTCTTTCTTGTGTAAGATGATAAAAGAACTCCCTTTCTGGAATCAATCTTTCTTCTGTTCTTTTTATCCAATTGCTTTACCGGTATTCGGGATGGGTCAAAGCTGAATGTCGAGTCATCCCGATGATCAGTCAGATCTTTTCTTCTCTCCTACAGACACACATAAATCATAATAATATCATTTATCTGTACTGTGGGATAATAAATTGTGTGAATATATATGGTTGAAGAGAGAAAACATTTGAAGAATAACATTCCCTGCCAGGGGAAGAAAACAATGTAAAACAGAAAAAATAATTTAAGTAGTAAAACATGTTGATGCATAATTTTTATGTCTGAAATATAATTTAAAACAGTAAAGTACGGATTTATTACCAAAATATAATACGTAATATGTTTTCTACTTGAGATTTCCCTTGGTACTCTATTATTTGAGTTTTTGTTGTTCATAAGAAATAAACCAGTTTAATCATCCGCTCTTTAATATTTGACTGACTAGTTATACTACATATTTTATAAAATTGATTTATTTTTAATGTAAATCTGCTTACAGAAAGCAAAGATTTAATTGCAGTTCTACCAGCAAATATATATCAGGATGTGTTGTGCATTACAATAGTTTTTTAATAATTAGGGTCATTTAGTAATATTTCCTTCAGTGACTTCATACAGATAACAATATTGATATTGGTATAATATTTATGACCCAAAGTAAAAATGGTTTTACGGACTATAGATCAATTCTCAGCCTTCTCAAGCTGTATTACGAAGCAAGTTAAGTTTAAAGCTGCCTTTAAACTTAACAAAATGCTTGTGCAGAAAAGACTGGATTTTGTTCTGTACAATTTAAACTGATATTAATTTAATACAAATTCAGAAAAAGTCGGTCAGAATTTAAATAGAAATGATAAATATTAAGTCCGTTAAGCTAGTTTTTCAGATGCTTGAATCTTAACATTTTCATGAATATGTATGTTAATGTTACTTATGAAGCAAATAAATTTGTAAAATAATGGGAATTATATGGCTAGAGTACCAGAAACAAAGAAAATTAGGTGCTGAATATACATTCCATCAGATACTTTGAGAAAGACCCCAGTTGTGCTGGGTTTAAAATGCGTACAATTGTAAAATATAATGTTAAAATGTGTGATAATCGGTCACTAAGAACCAATTGATCTAGCTTGCATTGAACTATGTGTTGGAGTACACAGTTCTGAGTATTGTGTACAAGAACATTTGATTACTGATTGTAAGTACGGAACTGAAAAAAATTAGCATGTTGAAAAATTTGAACTCAAAATTACAAGTTTTAATTTAAAATTTAAATCCATTAATAAGTCGTAATGCATCAGTAGTAGCCTACAACTAAAATAGAATAGAAAACAGGAAGAAATGTGTTTACCCTCTGGTTCCTTTTTAAAGTTTTCCATTACATACATAGATATCGGCTAGCTTTTTTATAAATGAATTGCAAATTTTTGTCATAATAATCTTACCTCTTGAGTAATTTCAGCTTCTTCTTCATAACTTAATGCTACCACAGCCAACATTAGGTTGATTAAATAAAATGAACCAAAAAATACAACAACAGTAAAAAATACAACACTAAGTGGTCCACACGACGCCAGGACCTGAAACAAATTAAAACATGCTTATTAATAATTTAAAAAAAATTAATCAAGAGGAATATCAGTTATTAATAAGAAAAGAAGGGGTATAATGCTCAAGAGAACCCTCCATAGATGAAAAAAACCAGTATATTTAATAGAACAAACTTTTTTCGGCACATTTTCCAGCAAAAAATTTCAAGAAAAATTTTTTAAACCTTCACAACTACAATAGAATCGAGGCAAGGCTATGGACTTTCACCAATATTTTTTAACATAATTTGACAAAATCTAGAAGGAATTTTGGAAAGTTAACCAAAATAAAAACCCTACAAGGAACGTTAAACTTGATAATCAATTTGTTGCTTTTGTGAACAATTTGGCTGTTGCGAACCATTTCGCCAGTAGGAAACTGCAGAAAAAGTTATTTTAAAAATTTCATTAATTTTGAAATTTCTGAACTCCTGTCTTCCGAAACGACAATTTCAAAATTTCTTAAAAAAAAGAAAAATTAAATTTGTAAATAAATTCTAGTAAGCTAAGGTGAAATTATTTGGATCAAAGAATAACGTGAAGCTGCAGAAAAATGGACTAACATTTCTTCAATCAAAGATCTTTATAATAAGAACAGTATTTTGCAAAATGCCAAAATTAGTCATTACGATACAAATTTTGAACCGGTCATTTTACACAAAATGGAAATAATAATCACAAATAAAATACAAATGCAAAATGTGGAAACAATGCAAAGAAAATCCTTCATAAAATTTATGGTGCAAACATTACTAAAACTGGAGAAAGACTAAAATAAACCAAACCAAAAACTTTACACAAATTGAGACTAGTTGATATAGCATAATCATTAAAATAAGAGAAAGATTTATTTTGGATACAAGAAACATATAAATGATAACTGTTCAAACAAAAGTTTCAATATTTGATTTTGAACTAAATATTTTGATAAAATTAAGTTCAGAAGCAAAATGTATTCCTGCATAGATTGAAAAATAGAAGACCGCCAAGGAAAAATGACAACTTCTAGAAGATGCAAGAAAGTCCAGATCAGAAAAGATGGAAATATTTTGGGACGAAAAGAGATTAAAAATAAGAAAGTGCACCAAAGAAAAAGACATGACTTTCTGAAGAAGCTAAGAAAAAAATCAGAGAAGGAAAAGATCCGGGTGACAAATGTGAGAAGTTTGAGAAAGTGAAAGTTGTTACCGAGAAGTCCATTAAGCTTAAATTCTTGCAAAAAAACCGATGTCTTTATGGTATACTTTAAAAGAGATATAAAAACATAAAATGAGTAGTAAAAATCTGACACTGTGTAGCCTACTGTATTTCTGAAAAGACTGCAAAATTATGTGTACTGTAACAATTTATTATAAAATTGATGGACTGTACCACATAATTTTGGTTGTTGAACAACAGTGCACAAGGTACTGCTACTGTTCATGTGAATAATTTGTTCTTATTGGTGTTTATAACTGTTCATACCCACAATTTTATACTACAGTTTATTATTACAGTGATACAGTAAGTATTACGCTTCTACACTTTGTTACAATAATTATTAAATGTTTCTACACTTTGAGATACTTAATTTTAAATAATAAAACTGAAATTGAAGTTATTTAAAAGCATGAAGCAAAATATCACTGTTTTAGGAAAATTTACTTTTATACACCTTACACTTTTTCAGTTATATGATTATATGATGCTTCCTTTTTAGTTTGTTTAGTTTTATTCACAAAAACCAATTCTGTTTTCTGTAAATATTTGTTATACCTTTGAAGATGACTACTTTCTGTCTTAAGTTTACATTTTAGAATAATATCTCGTCATTTTAGATAAATTTAAATTCACAACCCACGGGATGGTCTAGTGGTAAAGTCGTCGCCGTGAATCAACAATTTAAGAACTGATGTACAGATACGAAGATTCCACGGTTAAAATCCTAGTAAAGGTAGTTACTTTTATAAAGCAGTAAATTCCTAACAGTTGTTATTGGTTTACTTCGATGGTTAGGGTTCAATTAACCAAAATTTCTCAGGAATGGTCGACCTGAATCTGTACAAGACTACACCTCATACATACACTTGTCATACATATTATGTAATTACACTAACATTGTGACAAGGTTGTTGTTTCTTAATTTATTTTTTGTTCGATGTATGAAATTAATGATCTATTTCTCATACCACTAATGTAAATTATGTTTAGGATGATAATAAATAACTTGAACAGAATACAAACCATATTGTAGACGTTTTCCCAATAGTCGAGGGTAATGAGCTGGAAGGTGGTCAACATTGACCAAAGGAAGTTGTCAAAGTTTGTGTAACCATGATTTGGGTTTTCCCCAACACGCAGGCACACATATTCAGGCGGGCAGTGTCTGAAACATTAAAAAACAAAAAATACTGAAAATATATTGCCTATTTCGCAAAATTTTTTTAAGTAATATTTCAACAAAATGT
Organism: Catonia carolina; assembly: GCA_035578175.1. Taxonomy (NCBI): domain Eukaryota; kingdom Metazoa; phylum Arthropoda; class Insecta; order Hemiptera; family Achilidae; genus Catonia; species Catonia carolina. The sequence goes on along the minus strand of JAQMRL010000001.1, from coordinate 338,037,071 downwards.
AAATTTCAGTTAATTGTATAATTAAAACGCAATATCAGGTTCAATGTATTTTAAAAGAAGATTCTGTTGGTCCTTAAATTTAACATGTTAAAACCTTTTTTTCGTTTAACGTCCGACTGTTTTGCAATGACTGCTAATGCAGACGGTGAATGATGAAATGATTTTTTTGTAACGTATGAAAAAATGCCGTGCCTGAATGGGATTCGAACCCAAGACCGCATGATTAGAGGCGAGCACGTTACCAACTTCGCCAATGCGGCCGGCACAAAAAAACCTTTTACATGGTTGTAAAGCAGCTATGCTACTTTCAAATTTATTTCATAATTCACACTTTCTTTCATAATTTCGGAAATCCGAAAATAAATATTAAAGCCGCAACAAGATTTTGCAAAGTAATATAATCACAAAATAATAAGTAACAAAAAGAAAATAATCGAATTAAAGTTTCGATGGTGCAACTGTTCTGGTGGGGACGATGCGAAGTTCAGTTTAGTTTTGAAAGGTCGTTATAGTGACAGGAATTCAGGTGCATTATCTTATTTCATAAATAACACTGATACAAAACATCGCGAAATAAGGCTACAAATGCTAACGTGATTATGAAATTGGTGGTTAAGAATAAAGTTGCAGACTATTATTATGCGAATTAATTTACTCGGGTTACCTATTTAATATTCAATTTTAATAAAAAATTTAACAACTCTAAAAAGTAGCTTAAATATAATGCAGGCAAATATACTATTATACTTTTACAGCTTACTTGCAAAACAAACAATATACAAGATAAATACATTATATAGATAATTCCTGCATTATTATTTTCTCTTGCCTACATGAATATATAGGAAGGATGTAGGTATTGTTTTCATGTCGATTTTTCGAAATCGAGTTTTCACCGTATCTAAGTTACACGTTTTCAGACCCCCTGAACCCAAAAAAGCATGTTTTTAGCGATTGATCTGTGTGTGTGTGTGTGTGTGTGTGTGTGTGTGTGTGTGTGTGTGTGTATGTGTGTGTGTGTGTGTGTGTGTGTGTGTGTGTGTGTGTGTGTGTGTGTGTGTGCGCGCGTGCGTGTGTGTGTTTGTGTGTGTGTGTGTGTGTGTGTGTGTGTGTGTGTGTGTGTGTGTGTGTGTGTGTGTGTGTGTGTGTGTGTGTGTGTGTGAACAGAATATCTCAAGAACGGTCCATTGTACGAACTTGAAACTTGAAACTTTAGTTATATACCACTACCGAACCCGACACGAACATTTTCATCAAAATCGGTCAACCAGAAGTAGTAGTTTATTCGTGTAATTTTTCACTTTTTTGAGATTTTCTCAAAAACGTGTTCTACGATTTTTTTAAAAATCGCCTGGTTTACTGAATTTTTTATGCTCTACAAGATAGGGTAGGCGCCATGTCTGCTGAAATTCTTGGAGAGGCTGTTTTCACGTAAAAAAATTGTTTTTTTAAAATTGCGCCTTTAATCTGATGTCATTAATTTTTGCAATTTAACGCAAAATTTTATATACTAAAAAAAATATAGAGAATTAAAAATCCTACAACTTTAATTTCAAAAATTTTTTTGTATAACGCTTAGTTTAGCGGTAATTAACGATTTCTGTTTTTTTCTCACGACAATGTGTGGAAAATCGATTTTTTGAGATTTCGGCCTTAGTATGCATTTTACGACAAAAGTGTATAATCCAATTTATAGGAAATTAACAGAGCTACAACTTTTATCTAAAGTATTTTTCTCTACAAAGCCTAGTTTAGCGTGAAAGAGTGATTTTCCGTATTTTTAAGCCAAACTGAGGTTGATTTTCATTTTGCGTCTTTCACTCATGAATAAAATTAGGTAATATTTTTTTGTTTACTTCTAATGTTTTATTGCTAATATTAGGTTATATTGTTCATTATTTGCATTGGAAAGAGAAAGTCGTGTGAGCGTTGGCACCAGATTTTTTTTAAAATTTGTGTGTAGGTATTATTTATTCGAGAATGTTGGATAGTCTTGATTCTTTAGAAAACATAATTATTTTGGGTGAATGATGTGGTCTTCCACTAACGGCTCGGTACCAAAATAAACAACAGTGTGCTTGTTGCATGAGTGAGATAATCACAAATGAAAATGCTATTCGTCAATACTGAGGCTAACTCCTTCGACCTTCGAGCTCAGAATGATATGACACATAGTATAGCATAAATTTAGCCTGCGCATAATAATTCTATCTAAGAAAAATAATAATATTAGTTTTATAAGATAAGGTTGCCTAAAATCATACGGTAGGTACTTAGCACAATACTAAACGATTAAAATAATCCTAAATTAATGTGGTGAAAAAGGGTTTGTGTAAAACGTAATGGAAATGTAAAACATCCGACACTTTATAAAGGGCTGAAGTGCTACACTACCAGCTAAGGGATTTCCTTCAAGTAAATTTGCATAAGTTACCGTCTACAATAACAATGTTTGCATACTTCCGTATAATGCAATCGTGCGTAGAATTTTACGTGTTTAAACTAATGCATTAACAATAAGTGTAGGTCTACTCGTTTTAGGCTAATAGGTCTCTTGAATTTCGGTTGTAAAAGCCTACAATTACTTTAGAATTTATTACCGAGTTATAAAAGTAATAAGCCTACTTTTAATCTGCTTTCTGTAGACACTAAAAGAAAAATATTCGAAACACGTAGGATAACAGTCATTTGATTATTATTGTATTTTTATTCTGAGAGTACTCTATTTGACAGTATTCGCATTAAAATTTTATCTGTCTGATCATTCAGGCGTAAATTTAAACGAAGCGTAAGTAAAATGATAAAATATAAGAAGTTAGAGCAGTAAAACAATCCAGTAACTTGAATACTGCGCACTACTTTATTTGAAAAGAAAAGTAAATTATACGACAAACAGTAGGCCTACATTCTCTTTCATCTTTAACCTTATCTACGTTTTTGTCATTTCTTTGACAGATTTTAGTGTCGTATCTTGCTAAAAATTTTAAATGGAATATAAAAAAAAACTACTAGCCTTTACATAAATAAATTTATTACAGCAGACATAATTTTATGGAGTCGGCTACATTGAAATTTTCTCTCAAGTAAATAAACTGACAATTAAAAAAAATAAACCTAATCATTGTTTTATTACTTTACTAACGTTATTTAAAGTTATGTACAGAGAATTTTCAGACAATTACAGTTCAAAAAGTCTTGTAAAACATGGAAATTGCAACCCTACGGCAAGCGTTGTAGATTGGTGAGAACACTGCATCTTTAGAAAATCCTACATGGTTATGTTGACGGTGATATTTCCAGTCTGAGTTCTCCATACAGGAGTGAGGAAGTGTAGAAACTTCTTTTTCATTAAAAATTATGGCAAGGTAATCGACACAAGTAGCACATGAAAAATGGTATCCGACAATGTAGTTCTTAACTTCATCGACCTTGAAGGTCCATTTTGAGCTTAATATTGTCAGCTTGAAAGCTCACAATGATTTGAAGAACATTTTAATAAATGAGATGACTATGTTATAAAAAAGAATTACATGAACGACTAAAGGGAGACCAGTTCCCAGTAGTAAGACTCCCCCGAGTAAATTTTTAATTTCTACAAAATTGTATGAGCCGGTTTTCGTTTGCAGGAAGTTTCTGTCTGAAACATCTATAAACATTTTGATGAATGTTGCCGTTTAATACATGGGATGCATAAGCAATTTATCTTAATTTTATTTTTATTGTGTGAAGATGTTTACATAAGTCTTAGCTTGTGCGTAGGTAATGATGTAAGGTGATATATATAGACGTAAAAATCCCAGAACTGCCAAGGGGGTACTAAAAACAGGCACCGAGAACGTAACAAATTACATTAACCCATCACAGTAAATTACGGCAGGCCTACAAATAAAGCATTACTACCAAACTAAACCAGCAAAAAAAAAAAAACAGTTTTTAATTTCCTTATTTCTTATTATGGTCTTTTACCTTTTTTTTAGTCGTGAATTTAGAGAATTCGGTTTTCTTTACAGAATAGACTTCACTCCATTGGTGTAACCATAACTACCAAGTACGCCAAAAAGTTTTTCGTAAAATGCAATACACAAGAAACGTTTATTACATTTTGACAGACGTAATGTGGTTAAGAGAAATCAAGAAAGATATGGAAGAATTAGGCATCACCTTTGAAGATCTAGAAAATAACACTGAACAGCTGAAACTATTAAAAGATAAAAATATTAGATTCCAAGGAAAGGTAGCTACATAAAAGTGGAAGCAGGAAAGTGATCTTTTCGGAAGCAGAAAGGCAAAGAAGATCTGCCAGAAGGAAAGAGTACTGGAGGAAAATCAAAGAAAAGAACCAGAAGAGAGTGCCCAGAAACTGACTCAAGTGATCCACAGCGGTCTCAAAAGAAAAACAACGAGAAACATATTACTCAATTCATTACAATAGTTTCCAAGCCAACTTCTATATTTCACCGGAGTACAGCATATTTAGGGCCTACTCTGGTGTTAATATGATCCGTTATTCTAATTGTTTGTAAATAATAGGCCTAATACTCCGTAATTAATATACTAAGATTTCAATGGATCTTAATGCTATTTCATACGAAATTTCATAAAAATCCATTCTGGACTTAGCACTTACAGTCCAGTTTGTGACAGATTTAAAAATATATTCGTGTCAAGGTTTACAAATCCTGAAGATACGTAAAATATTGTAGAAATTTTTTTTTCTGAAAACTAAAATCAAAATTTTAGTGGCCGCCTCTATCTCTCATATATTGGCGCATCCGGAAACGCTAGCTTTTCTATTGGAAACCTGTATCCATTAAAACATTCGAAATTAATATTTTATATTTAGTTGAATCTTCTCAAAATTCTCTTGTACAGATTGGACTTCATCTAGAATTTGATTTAAATTATTGTGGGTTACAAAATAACTTTCGATGAATATTCAGTGCGTTTTACATTACGTTACATTAGTTATTCTAATTCTTGACCCTGAATATTATTAGATATGACACATTTGATCTTACCGGAGGTCATTAAGAGAAAGCCAGAGGTTGACAAGCGAAGCGAGTGAGGTGTGAAACAATCAATGACATTTTAATTCAAAAAAAAATTTGTATCAATTATTTTTACAGTGTACGAATATCTCAGTTTAGCCTTTCAGTTAAAAAGTGCTCACGTCAAAAACACTGAAATGCATAGAACATTACGCAGATTTGTTCAAAGATTTTGGTACAGTACAAAGAACATTTGGAGAAGTCAGTTTGTCAGGTGTACAAGGCATATAAAGGGAAAACGTGGAAATTCTCATTTGTTAGTAAGTTTGTCGCTTTACGTTTTATCTGCTAGTGACTATCTGGCAGTTAAGTTATCAGACGAATGTTCCTTTCGTGCTCAGAAATATTTCCAACATTGTACGAGCACGTAGCCTGCAGAGATGTAGTAATATTCATTATAAATATGCTATATCTGCAGTGGTACAAAATTATAGCTCGGGTTTCAGGTGTCAATTTCATTTACACTATTATTAACTTATCAGTTTATAAATGACTTATCAACCAGTTTTTAAAATAAAACACAACAATAGGATTCATTCAAAAATGAATTCTTCTTGACAACCCAAAAGCAAAGTCCATAAAATCATCGTGATTTTACTGTAGTTAGTGCATAACATTTTGTCTTTTTCACATCCTACCACACAGATATTTAAAAAATACTTTCTAAAGAAATGCATAATACTATTTTTGATAATATTGTAACCTAACACTTATTTCTAAGGTCCGTTTCGGGATCTGGGTAAATTAAATAAATAACACACTAAAGTTTAAAATTACAAGTATTTATTACAACTAAAAAAATATAAAATAAAGTAACTAAAATTTACAAGTGTATGACAATTAAACTACTGTCTGTCTATAATTTGATGGCCTCCCGCAGAGAGGAGCAGAATTGGCCCGCTACTAGCCTTCTCAATAACACTTCATTATGTACCAAGTCCAGTGTACTAGTAGTACATAGTGTAGTAGTAGTAGTACATAATGAAATGTTATTGAGAAGGCTAGTAGCGGGCCGATTCTGCTTCTCTCTGCGGAAGGCCAAGTTATAGACAGACAGTCCCTACTTATAATGCATAAAAAACTAATTATAATAACTAATAAAAATAAACAGCTTAACCAATTTACTAAATACTACTTAAAAAATATACAGAAATAACGTTTAACAATACACAGTAATTCACAGTAACATCGACCTTTTCAAACGCACTGTTACAAATTCACTCACTGGCTCACAGACAAAAACGGAACTGAACTCACTGAATAACTCGCGTCACTTATATAGGTGGGTCAATGGAGATTTCGAGAAAGACAGAGAGTTTCCACCTAATAATTAAGTACAAAAATCCTTCTGACGGCTTCTGCATAGATCTTAATAACTGTGAACAAATTAGGATTGAATAGAAGGTGTTACAAAAAGGCCAATCATCTAAAAAGGTACCCGCTCTTTCACAGTACTAGTACAGCAATAGCCTAGTTTACTTGTACTATAAAAACCGTTTATAATGCCCATACTATTTTTTGGAAACTCTATTTATTACTCTTATTATTTACGTTAACATTTTTAAACTCTCGGTCTTTCTCTAAAATTTTCGAATATTCTTTCCTTTTCGATATTATCAAAATATGTATTAAATCAATAATGAGATAAAAGTGTAGTCTACATATAATAGGCATTGTCCTCCACAAGAACCGAGATATATTGTATCGCCCCTTGCCACAACAAGATCCTACCGCATTGTCGGCGTCAATCATTAATACGTATTTCTTTATAGAGGAAATTCAGTTTACAAATTAAATTTTGTTTCATCATTTAAATCGTAAATGCCCATTTTCATTTAAATCATGACGTTTCGTGACCTAACACGACATCCCACAGTAGCCTATTGTTGATTTGGACTAACCTCTGAAACTACGTTTCACAGTAAGTTCGTTCAGAAATTCACATCTGATTCTTAATTTGAAAATTATTTTAACTCTGTTTATCACTTTTAGAAATTCAAGAAGAGAACTTGATATTGTTTTTAAAATACTGATGAGTTACAGTTCTTCGTCACGGCTTACGAGTAAGTCCATCCGCTAATAATACAGAGATCTCAATGTAGCCTATTGGTATTTAATTTGTTGTTTTCTGCACGTAAAAATGTTAAATACATTTAAAATGTTTGGAGTTCATCTGATATTGCTTCGTCGCTGGGGCTACGTGCGCCAGCGATGGCCGCTGGAAACCCATAATCTTTTCTTACGGAGTCATCGTTTTTTTCGGAGTCTGGAAGCTTTGTCTCTCATTTTATTAAATTGCACAAGCTTATATAGCAATCAGAGTGAGGGTGGGGGACGCCAACTAGCTCTGATTGGACGAAACGATATCTTTTCTGATTGGTGAACGTTTATGACACTGGTCTTACGCATGCGTAATGGTATAGTCAAGCTCCGGTTCTAAAGTATTGAAATAGAAGGGGTGTTGGTGACAATGGATTGACGTATTTCCCTCCTTCCTTACCCTAAACTTATAATAACTTGTATAAAAAATACATTATTTTTACTTGCATTAAAGGTTTATTTATTTATTTGTATTTTATTTAATTTCAAGTGCTCTGCAGTTCCTTGTCTGATTTTACGGTTCGCAAACAAAATTCCCGTAACAATTAAAAAGGCCCACGTTCAACTAGTGTTTTCAGAACCTACCATGTCCGATAAGCAATTTCACTTAAACCCTCCGCTGCTCTTACACACGTTATAGCATGTTTCATGCTAACATTTCGAGGACTCTGGATACGTATTTTTTCCAAATCTGTTACGAGAAAAATCTCTACAGAACTCCAAAATCTGTGTCTTGTACACTGAAAGTAAAATTTTAATCGTTCACACGATGCTCTCTTGCAGCTACATAGAAAATGAATATGTCACCAGATATGTGTCGATGTTCATTTTCTGTAGAATAAAAGTTTTTCTATTAAATATTTATCTTCTTTTAAGTTTAATAACTATAAAAGTTAATCACAGAGTTTGTTTTATTAAAGTTCAAGTTTTATTTTAAAACTCTTTAATAATAAAGTACAGAACAACAGATAAATGCACTGCTGTTTTAATAATACTTACGTAACGTAGAGGAAAAGTTATTAGTTTCTTCTCTTGCTAAAACGGCTACGACAGCGGATCTGAATTAGTTACAGTAATGAGAGTCACAAATGTATAATTTATCAATCAGTTTAATTTTTAACCGTCGTCACTCTTTCCTGTAAATTAACGCTATTTATTTTAGACTATGTCAATGAAATGGGTCGTGCGACGACGTGTCACTAGTTTTGCTAACTGTGGGTGAATTAAAGTGTGATTTACGAGAGAAAGATGATGTTGTTTCTGTTTGTGGCAGGCCGACCATCATTAGTTACAAGTTCAACCGAGCAGCGTTTCAAATGATGCGTTATGTTCAAGATAAAACACACCGATTACGTCGTTACCAAACCAAACAACTCGATAAAAACTAATCAATTTGTATGAGTATTTAATCCGCAGCCAAATAAATTAAAAATGAACAATCTACGTTATCTGCTTCTCATATAAAACATAGACATTTATTTGACATACTTTGTCATTAAAATTTTTTTTTTAATTCTGAATTTTGCGTTAAAATATGCTACAATTTTTTAGTTTTAAAATTACATGTAATACTTTAATCTTGGATAATTTACTTAACTCATCATTTTTGGTTTTTTATTAATCTATTTAATGAAATTTTTGACTCTCGGATACAAAGTTCTAAGAATCAATAAAAGCACTGTAGTAACAAATACAAGTAGTGAAAATCAATTGTGTATTGAAAAATAATTTTTATTTTCTAATTTATGAGGCACTCTAGCACAACAAATCTCTGTATAAGATTTAAAATTATTGCCAAAAGTAAACTCCCAGCAATATTGTAAGAACGTTTACAAAACACAAACACATTATCCTTCGTTGGCCACCATACATACGTCGGTGACTATTAATTCTTAAAAAGGTTGACGATATGGTAAAGCCACGAAAGTACTGCGTGTGTATTTAGTAAGTTTTCTTTCTACATTTGAAGGTGGTTAAAATTTATTTAATGTTTTGAGCAAGATAATTCCTACGAGTCTATCTCTGGCAAGTTTATTGTATAAATTCCTGCCATTTCCAAATCGTTTCAAATTTCAGAATCCTTATTTATTTTCTTCTTCTTTTCACAGTAAAGGATTTAGGCTCCCGCCTATTTCGACTCACAACAGCGACAAAACTATTGAATCATTGTCATCTCTTGCGTGGACTCCCAACATCTCATCTCCCCACCGGTCATCGGTTCGCACCGGTTATTTGTAAGTATCCAGTTCCGTTCTTATTCCTTATTTATTTATGTCATTATTATTATTACTATTATTATTATACAGCGGCTGTTCTACGACAATAGCCCATTTACCACAACTCATAACTTATTAATTTCTGAGAACACAGCTTCGTTTCTTAGACCCATCGTCTCCGTAGTTCTTATAACACCATTTACTCCTTTCTAGGTCGTCCTCGCTTCCTCCGTCTAGCTGGAACCCAAAATTAAATCTCCTATGACAATCTGTTCTCCTCTATTCTTGACCATTTCAGATAAGTTGCTGTCAGTTTTATCAATCAATAAAATCTTTTTGTCTTCTCTCTTCAAAATCTCTTCATTCCTAATTCGATCAAACAAAGTTTGCGGCCAACTTCTCCAAGAAACTCATTTCCACAGCTGTAATTCTGTTTTTAAATCTTGAAAGGAGAGCCCAAACCTCTGAGTAATAAGTACAAGTGTTTTCAACTAAAGAACGGAATATATGTAGGCCCTAATTACACCGTAAAACAGGTTGATGTTGGCCTGAATCAAGTTTTTTTTCAAAAATCATTGTCTGTTGTAGCAACTGACGTTAAAAGTGTGAAATGTGATAAGATACATTATAGTCGTGCATCAACACAATAATTCCTTGTAAGTTTGTTTACTGTCTTCTGGCCCTCCAATTACTAATAATCTTCCAGTTTCTAACAGTAACTTACAAAGTTACTAATACGCAACTTACTTTTTTAACTGCATACTATCGCGCTAACCTACACTGGAATTTGAGTGAAATGAAATACTTTAGAATTAAAACTAAAAGTACAAGTAGTTTTTTTATCCTGATATGTGTATATTACAATCTGTTCAATTTATGAACATTAAGCAACTCCATAACTTAATGAGATGAGAATGATTTGTATGACGTGTAAATGAGGTGTTGTTGACTCAGGCCAACCATTCCTGGGAGAGTATGGTTGATTGAACCCCAATTGTCAAAGTACACCGTTAACCACTAGTCTAGTATTCAAATTCGTATAAAAGTAATTACCTTTACTAAGATTTGAACCACAAATCTTCGTCTCCAAAAATTATCTGTTAAAACAGCTGACTCGTGGCTTTACGTCTAGACCAACCCAGTGGGTTAATATTATTATATTAACACAAAATATGTCTATAAAATCCAATAAGTGTGACATTTTGTGGAACACATGTAATTTTTACCGATTTTACCTTGGAATTAAACGTAGCAACCTTATCGTGCAACCAAATAAGGTAAGAAAAGCGGCATGATTATTAATTGATAAAATAACCTAATAGGATAAATAATTACTTGCAAAGAGAAATTCGTTATTAGGAGTTTATTATAATATAAAACTCTGTCGTGAATAACCCAGAATATTATTATAGAATTACGTGTGCAGTAGCAAAAGGTCCTTTAATGTAATAGAAGTTTACACAAATTAGAAAGTACAGCAGCTTTGAGATCACTTCGACAAAGTCTCGGTTAGTGTGTTGTAATAATTAAAAGATGTAAAGGAGGCACATACTGCACAAGCTTTGAATCTAAATGAGTTAATTTTGTATATAGCTTTTAGTATTAGTCAGTTTATGGAGAAACAAACCTGAAACAACAGCTTTTCGATAGCTTTACCTTCACTTTACATAATAAACTACCTATTAAAACCAAAATAGAAAATTTAGGCCTTTATATTTTCACTCAAAATGCCTGAGACTGATCACCTACAGCCCTATAGTACGTAACCAATGAAATACTACACAATGATATAAACCTTCCCTTTATAAAAAAAGAAATTAAACATTATAGCGAAAAACATTTACAAAAACTAGAAGACCACTAGAATCCATAAGCGAATAACCTCCTTGTCAACAGCGAAGATACTCACAGACTGAAACGTTTTAAACCATTAGATTTACCTTTTCAATTTTGTTAATCATTTAAACTTTTTTTTATCTTTTCTACTTCAACTCCTAATCATCGTCATCTCATAATCGCCGTCGTTTTCATCTCTATCATCGTCATCTCCGATTTCAACAACTTTGTGTTTCAAGATGTTGATTTACAGTTCATCAAGTTTGATTTTGTATATATATATATATATATATTTATTTTGTCTTCACAATTTAGTCTTTTTGAAACACACTACTGAGTGTAGTTTATATTTTAATTCTAAGGACATTACTCAGATTTTATCATATTTGCTTAAAGTTATTATAAGTTATTTATTAACTGATTGCAAAAGAAATACTTCACTGTTATAAAAAAAAGTATTTTCCCTATAAAAATGTTTATTTACGAGGGTGGTTGGGAAAGAAATTTCCATTTGGCTGTAAATAAAAAACATTTGCACAGAAGAAATATGTTATTACATAGGCCTACATACATCTTGCTTTTTACTATTTTACAACTTAGTCACCATTAAAATTTAAGTTTGTCATAGGATTTCACAAATTTTACAAAAATTCCTCTTAAAAAATTCAGCCGCTTGGGAACGTAGCCATCTTTCTCAACATTTTGAAGTTCGTCGTCATCATCAAAATGCTGCAACGCAAGCTACAGTATTCAGATGAATTGAAGTCCCCTAGCCGTAGGAGTGAGAGCATACATAACGCTCTCACTCGCACAAGCCATACGTACCATCCCAATAACATGGTATAATTTCACTCTTTGTTGTGAGCAAGCGTTTATGCATGCAGTATACTAACAAGCAATCTTATTATATTCTTTCTTTATCCGTTGAATTGTTTTTCGGGATGTTTTACAATTTTGAAGTTCTTTCAACTGGTCTATTAAAATTAGTTTTCTCCTCACAGCACTTTAATACATGTAATATCAGATTTCTTTCTCAGCTATGACTTGTTTGCCCACGTTTACGAACACCTTCATCAGTAGACTTTATTTTATTATGCCACATAAAATGTACCCTAAAATCTCAATTTCAGTTAATATCATATGTAGGCTAGGTAGAAATCAGAGTCCCACAACAAATACCGACTGAATGAATTTTTTCACAGAACAAAGATTAATATGAAAAAATAAACACGCGCGCACACACAAACGTACAGAATAGCACGGGCCAAGATAACAACTGTAGGATGTTTTCAGATCTGGATTATAACGGTAAAGACCTTTGGGCTCTTGCGTAGTTATGCCACATATCTTCCTCTCACTCGCTTCGCTATGGGACTTCAATTCATCTGACATCCTTACTTCTTCATGGGATTGATGAGATGAAAAACACTTGGTGCCAAGTCGGGGGTTGTAAGAAGGATGAACATAAACGTCCATTTGAATTGCTTCAAAAGCTCTCGAGTTTTTCGAGCACTGTGAGGACGAGCGTTGTTATGCAAAAGTAGAACACAGGATGTTAGCATACCGCAATTTACATAAGCGGTTAACGTTAAGTGGCTTCAAATAAGCCATCCAAGTTTCGTCACTCATAAGTTCGTCGATGATGACGACGAATTTAAAAATGTCGTGAAAAATTGGCTGCATGCACAGGTGACTGAATTTTATGAAGAAGAAATGGTGACTTAAGTTGAAAAAAAATCAAAACCTGCAGTTTTGAAGTGTATATACTAACATTTTATCAATACAATTTTTTTATTTACAGCCAAGCGGAGGTTACTTTCCGAACAGCCCTCGCATTATTATTATTTCAAGGTATTGAAAAATTAGAATTTCTCTGAATAGAATATTTACAATTGTTGATTTATTGGATATGAACAATGATCAAGTTAACTACCACATAATTATTCAGGGTCAATACAGGCAGAAATATAGCCAACACAATTACCTTATACACGAACAACTAAATACCTGTTTGTACGATGACGCTATTTGAAATGCAGCGTATACCAATATGATTATGAAATCCCTATAGAATTTACCAGCTCTAACAACTGATACGTTAAGTAGAACGTTCTGGCTGACAATATTCAACAATGGACTCGCTTTCACTTAGGCTACTATTGCGTAGGAAGCGGATTTTACAACAGTTTCAGATATGTTTTTGTTTTTATTTATCTTTTATTTGAAATTTTCAACGGTACACAAATATAGGCAACTACTGGAAAATGTGGTAGACCCTATAGCTATGTGTAGTATAACAAAGTAACATGAAAAAAGGAAATACGAAGACAAAGATTGATACCCATTGGTAAATCTTTGAGAACATAATTAAGTATTAAATAATATGATAATTAGTCAATTTAATTGTTGTTTATTTTTTTTTTTTGTTATACCTCAGGGAAGATCTCTATTCCATCTTCTTTTTAGGCGCCGGACTGGATTCCCAGGAAGGTGAAAGCGGCGAAGTTCTTGAATTCGAGGATTCAGATTAACTAGTAATTTTTAAAATAATTTTTTAAAATAGGACTGTGCTACCTCTTCAACGGTAGGAATTCCTAAATCGAAGCGTAGAGTGCCATTGTTTGAGTAGTAATGAGCTCTTGATATTAAACGTAAAAATTTTGATTGGAACGTCTGTAGATGATTAAGGTTACTGGATTTTGATGAGCCAAATAAGAGTTTCAGATAATTTTATTTATTTATTTTTTAAAGTACCTTTAGTAAAGTTAAAAATATTGGCACATAAATTTTATGGAGTTATAAAAATAAAAAGATCATTCACCGTTATCGTTAGTATGGATTGATTAATTGTAGTTTTTTCATCAAAATAAAACCAGTCAGATTCTATCAAACGTTTTATCATTTGGCTTATAGACTATAGTTATCACGATAAAATATATTAACAATACGTTAAAAGCTTTTTGATTGCAATTTAAAAAGTATTGTAATTGTATTCGTTTCACAAACTAGGACAAACCGATAATACAATGTTGAGAATAATACTTTAAAAATGTGATACAGTACTTTTAAAATAGCAGAAGAGCACTTAAATAATGATTAAACATTTTTTAGTTCACGAATACTTTACATACAATGATAACTCCGAAATAATTTTTTTTTATTACCAAACACTTCTTCTAAATAGGTGTAGTATAAGATGAATAACTTAGCGTAATTTAATAGATGCGCAAAAATTGTTTTGGTCGTCCATGCTTTCCTGTGTGCTACTGGAGGAGAATCTTATGTTATGGAGGGGATGTACAAGTTCAGTGTGGGTGTGTCCGCACTGCTGCTACACGTATACCGTCATCTTATTGCAATACCCCCACTACAATCATTCTAACAAACATAAATCGGCTTCCTCCGTACGCTCCCAAATTTCTGTACCTGCGTGTGCACTATACTCGGTTATATCTTTTTATATTGTGCCGCTGGGCTCTCTCCATACCATCACACGCATGAGAATAAGCAACGGATCCCTATCGAGAGAATTGAATATGTACGAACAAATATTTATCTAATAGGCGATTTTCCACCAACCAGAGAAGACATCGGTTTCTCCAATCAGAGAGGAGTTGGACACTGTTCCCTCACTCTTTAGAATAACAGGAGGTGCAATCGGCCTGCCCACCATTGCTTCAACGAAGACACTCGACCTAATCCACGAATAGCGGATGATATTTCGGGTAGACAAGATATCGCTCCACCAATCTCTTTCGAGACCGACACAACAATCCTTCTCAGGATCAACTCGCTACGGGTTTAAGTTGATCTTTTCAGGGCCACCAAATCATTAAGGTATTCCCTCGCTATTCAATCTTACCATTCGGTAAAAATAGAATTTTTAAATTTTAACGAAAACATAATATAATATAAACACAATATAATTAATAGGCTATTATTTTCATAACATAAATATTAACGTAGTATACTTTAAAGTAAATAATTTATTTCAGTATGCTGTCGAATAATATAGGCCCTATTAAAAAAAATTTAAAAATATTTATCCCTGTATTAGAATTCAATATAATTTTTATATTAGAGCAAATACAGTTAATCGTACATTAAATAAATACTAGTTTTGTTTAAGAAATTTTTTAAATTACTATTTTCTGAGGTTAATGTAATTTATTAGAACATAGGTATAGGCATACAATAGTCTACTTTTAGCCAAATAAATAGAATATTAGTAAAATTAGTTAAGTTAGGTTTTTTGTTACTTTAGGTTGTACGTTTATGTTATATTAGGTATTATATTTACTGTTAATACTATTTTAGTTTAAAAAAAATTCTGTGTATTTTAAATTTGAATTCTCTTTTATTTGTAGACAAATTAGACAACTATTTGAATTTTATACAAACTTGATTTTAAGACTGTTATTATGAACTATTATTTGATGCTAATATTGTTATTCCACATGATACAACTTAATTATCAATAAAAAATATTGTGAAATAGACGGTTTTTGTTTTTCTGATTTATTCTTGCGAAAAAAGGTATGCGTACTTTTGCCCCACGGGGTGCGTACTTTTACCCGGTAGGTCGGGTAAGAGTACGCATTTGACGTAGGCTAAGTGTGAAAAATATTATTTTCCTGGGAAATGGATAAGCTGATATTTGTTTTAATACTTTCTATTGAAACCTAATAAAGAAACATTATTTTCCACCAATTTCCGAACACGTAAGTGTAACGGTGTACACAGAACTGCTGACGAAATGTTAAATGCGTACTCTTGCCCCACTTTACTCTATTGCACATCTTTTTTTTTTTGTACTCCCTAATTTGTGTACGTTGCAATCTGTTCAATTCAGAACATTAAGCAACCCCATGACCCAATGATATGAGGATGATGTGTATGACGTGTAAATGAGGTGTAGTCTTGTACAGACTCAGGGCGACCATTCCTGAGAGAGTATGGTTAATTGAACCCCAACCATCAAAGTACGCCGGTAACCACTATCTAGCATTCAAATCCGTATAAAAATAACTACCTTTACAAGGTTTTGAACCAGGAACCTTCGTCTCCGAAAATCAGCTGTTAAACAGCTGATTTTGGCGACGACTTTACCTCTAGACCAACCCGGTGGGTTTTTGTACATCTAATACAGAAAGAATTAGTCTACAGGTTTTCTTATAAGATAAAAAACTGTAAATAAAACTTCTTCCAGCTGATCTGATACGAGCAGTATTTTACTAATGCTAACTGCTTCCTTACAGAATAAAAAACATGTGGCTTTGTATAAGTTTCAGAAATATGAGGTCACTTGAAGACCCGTAGACTCTTAGAGAAGTCCCACTTCATCCACCATTGGTCTGGTTCACGAGAACAGTTACTATAATTTCCAGGAATATAATTGATTTTTATTAATTAAAGCCACTAAAACCTTATAAATGATTCTCTGTATGAGCACGACTGAAGAAATAGAACAGCAGTCGAACTTCGATACAACGAAAACCTTGATTACACAAATTTTTTTACTGCACCGTGACATTATAATTAAACAATTTGTAAATATACCTCAATTTAACGAATAAGTACCTTGATATAACGAAATAGTGTTATGCAATAAGTTCGAAGTGACACGCTGTATTATGATTTCTCTGTGAGTTTTAAGGTAGATTCTTTTGATTTCCGTACCTAAACTGTACCGTTTACATAAGCACATCGCATTCTTAACTACATGCAAGAATGAAAAGTTATTTTTTATTCAATTCCTTAATGGGGTAACCCGAATTTCTTACTTTATAACCAATAACAATAAAAAAGATTAAAAGAGATGTTCAACAGGTACTGTCCATATCAGCCTTTACAAAATGAAGTAGCAGTATTTCCCAGAAATTAATTTACTAACGCAGAGGCCTAAAACTACTGTATCTGTATTTTCAACCGTAATAACCGTAATTTAGTAAAACATGATCTATAAAATCGTTTACTAGTTATTTATTTACTAGTTAAGACGTGTCTATTAAGAAAATTAACTATAGGCTATTTAATTCATCATACAACGTGAAAAAATGTCGTAAATAAAAATTAGCTTGGAAATTCTTCTTACTTCGATATAACGAATACCTTGATTTAACGAATTTATTCCCAGGGTTCTCGATTTCGTTATATCGCAGTTCGACTGTATTATTATAACCCTAAAACACGTTTAGTAAAATAAATAGATAATTTTCTCATTTGCAAAAAGTGCAGATGGTTATTATTAGAATTTTAATAAGAGAATAAGTTAAATAGGGAAATTAATTCAGATCAGAACACAAGAACACCGTTTATTTAATCAGTTTATCAAAATAGTTGAAATGTTTTTTAAAGTACTTAATGACACAGTCATAGAATTTTCAACATAATTTAAAGTTTTATATGCACTAAAGAAGTAAGCTTACGAATAGGGATTAATATTGAAGTATATAAGCAGGGATAATATATCAGTTTCTACAGTGTTGAAACTACGCTGGCATTTTGGTTTATGATAAATGGGAAGCCACAAAAACACTTCGTGGGCACTTAGTTGGCAACGAAGGTTCTAAGCGAGAACTACGTGACTACGTTTTACAGCTTACATATATAAACTAAAGTATGTCTATATAAAGTCTGTATCTACTAACCCATAATTCTCTTCTTCTCTTTCTCTATTTGTGCAAATAGTTGCGCGCATATTTTGCCCAGAATTTTATGCAGAAATTACACGCATTTATAGATATACTATATGTACTATCATGGTACCAAAATTAAAAGTTATTGATTCTCATACTTCTTCTTCTTAACCTTTTTATTTCAATTAAAATTCAATATTAGACTTCATTCAATTCGATCCGGTCCACTTGCGCAAATTCGTGATCAAAGTATGGAAAACATTCCCAAAGAATTGTATGGGCAAATCTGCTTTCCATAAACCAAAAACGGCTAACATCGAATCAACACATTGTCACAAAAGGAAAACTACTAGAATCATGAGATAAGAAAGGTTTATGTTACCCTCCTAACTTCCCATTTATTTAAAAGTAGTAATGGTGAGGGGTTGCCGTAAAGCGCAGTGAGCTAGGAGGGGCTCGCTGCGGTTCAAGGTAAACTAAACTTAAAGCGTATAACTTCTCACACAACCTTACACGTTGAAAGTTAAATCAAGACTGTAAAGATGAAACCAATTAGTAGCCTACTGGAAACAGGAATTTTGTTTGCAACAGTGTGAATCACAATTGGAACCGGAGAAAAGCGACCTGAGAATGATTGAATAAGTGTAAGAAATAACATACAAAATCTATTTCTTAAAAAAGGTAACCCATTAGGTATCTCCACACTCGTGCGCTTTATTTTTCAACTTGTGATTAAACATGCAATGTCGCATGCTACATCGCATGCGCTTAGAGGCATACCACCTTCCCGCACTCGTTTGAAGAGCTTTATCTAAAAAAAAAACACGACGAATATTTTTGAACACTTCATTAAATTAAAGCCTGTTCTTTCCTGCATTGATTGGTTTGATTTGGATTGTTTTATTTAGAAATTAATCGGAGATAACTCCAGCAATTTACGCAAAAGTACTCAGTTTGTAGCCGGTTTTCCGTTAATGTGGTTTTTAAACGTCCGTTACTCCGTCCAGGCTTTTCATAAAATCAGCGTTTAAGTACGTTGAAGATCAGAGTTTTTTCTATAATATGAATATTTTAAAAGTTAAATTTCATGTTCCGTTTTAATATGCCGGTCATATTTTAAAAAAGTGCTTTTTTGGTTTCACGTAAAGGTAGAGAAATGATTTTTGGACTGAACCATGCATTTTCACAACAGTATTATGTCAAGCAAAGCATTTTTTTAAATAAAAAAATCGTTAAATAATTCAAAATGAGCTACGGAATGAATTACAGCAGGAAAAACACAGAAGTTTGTTTTTCTAAACGACTATACTCGGAGCGGATACCGCAATAGAGCTAAGCTTCCTCTCAAGAAGTTTAGAGGCTAATAGAATTTTCTACTAACACCATATATCTATTTCTAATTACAAATGCATTACAATACATGGCACAATACTGCTGTAAAAATGCATAGTTCAGTCCAAAAATCATTTCCCTATCTTTACATGAAGGCAAAATACATTAAAAAGAAAAATGGCCGGCACTTCAAAATGGAACATCAGACTTTTATTTTAAAATGTTCATATAGAAAAAACTCTGATCGTCAACGTAATTAAACGCCGTTCTTTTACGAAAAGCCTGGATGGAATAACGGACGTTTAAAAACCACGTTAACGGAAAACCGGCTAAAATCTGAGTACTCTTTATGCGTAAATTGCTGCATCTCCGACTAGTTTCAAAATAAAATAATCAAAGTCAAAATAATCAACGCAGGAAAGAACAGGCTTTAATTTAGTGTAGTGTTCAAAAATATTTGTTTTTTTTAAACAGAGCTCTTCAAAAGAGTGCGGACAGGTGAATGCCATGCCTCTAAGCGCATGCGACAACGCACGAGTGTGGACATAGCTATGAGATGAAGTTGATATGTATGATATGTAAATGAGGTGTAGTCTTGTACAGACTCAGGCCAACCATTCCTGAAAGAGTATGCTTAATTGAAACCCAACCATCAAAGTACACTGGTAACCACTGTCTAGTATTAAAATCCGAATAAAAGTAACTACTTTTACTAGGATTTAAAATGTCTTCAAAATGTCCAAAAAATATCCAGAAGAAGAAGAAGAAGAAGAAGAAGGTTGTACTGTATAAAATAAATACTGTGGCTGGTGGAAAATCAAAATATTCTTACTATTTGAATTGCATTTAGAATTATACACAAATTTAGTACTGTGTATATAAACTTATACTGTAGAATTGAGTAACATTTATCGTATAATGTGTATTAATCATTTAGAGTTTTGATTTTATATTTTGTAATCAGGTTAGTTTATTTATATTAACTACGTTATCCAGTTACTTCCAGTGTTTTGTTTTGTGTCTTTTTTTAGGAAGATCTCAAATTTTATCAGTAGGTTAATTCATGAAACTATACAATCTATTAAACTCAAAAAAATGTTTAAAGAAAATTTGTTGGAAGATGAATATTAAAGATATTAAGCAACTTGCTCAAGACATAGGGTAAGCGTACAGTGAACGCTAGTCGCAGATTTCTGGTGGCAGGTCACTCACTCACTTAGAGATGGGTAACTTACTATCAGAAATGCGATTATATTTTAATCAGACATCTTACAGTAACCGCTGGTGACGGAACCTGCACATATTAGCTCACAGGTTTGTTTCGTATAAACCTGTATGCTGCTCTACTGGAAGAGTCCAGTATACTTGGCGTCATATAATACGTATTCACAAATAATAACTTTTTTTATTAAAATGGCAACTTACGATGTCATGGATACAGAATTGTTAATATTTAATTGTTAATAAATGTATCTGTTAAATTATTTGCACTCGATCTGCTAGTTTCAGGGCTACAAAAAATAGTTCTGCTTCTTATTATGTGGTCAGCCAATTATATGACTGGACTATTTAAGAACAGAAGAGATAGAGGTGTAAAAGACACTAGTCAGAGTTATCTCCTCTGAAAGAAATGAATTTCATTTTACAGCCAGTCCCTTTGGTGAATAAAGTGAACGTGTTATTTGCAGAGTGCAGAGTAGATGCTTTTCGGAGGCATGCTGGTAAGCATAGGCTACTTTTGTACTCAGTGATGAAGGCAATGGTAAACCACCTCATTCCTTGTTTTACTTCGTAAAACATCTAGAGGTTCAAACCAGCATTTTGGCTGTTGACCTAAACAACAACAACACAAATATATCTTAAATATCTAAATATTAAACGTTTCCAGAGTCATTCTCTTGTATTTAAAAAACCTGTCTAACTTTTTTAACTGCGGAAAAAAAAAATGATACTCTCCGAACAATATTCTTTTATTATTAATGTAGTGACGTTAATAATAAAATAATATTGTTCTACTACTAATGGTATCGTCTTTAAAAGATAACAATTTTGTATAAACGTTTTCCATAAAAAACAATTCATCATCACTGCTGCTATTGAACTCGTCTTGAAATACCGACAACTAAATGACGGTTTAAGCATGTAATTACATGCTTCCACTGTGCGGACTCGCCAGCGTGTATCAGTACTTGGGACCAGCGCCATCCAGCAACCTGCGACCAGCAATAATTGTGCGCGTACCCTAAGAATCTTAAAGAAATATATTTAAAATATTTATTCTGAGCAAGTTTAGAAACAGATTTTAAACGCTAATAAAGGTTACCTGGTTTTTCAATTTAATAATTTCTACACTGAGACATTTAAGTAATTCAAGTAGACTAAATATATGTTAGGCTATGACAGGGGTTCTAAAACTTCATCAATCCACGGAAAACTTACAGGTCTAGTTTTTGTGTTCAGCGACCTTTTCAAAATGTGTAAAATTTTACACATTTAAACAGGCTTTAATTTAGTGTAGTGTTCAAATATATTTGTTATGTTTTTTGAGATAAAGCTCTTCAAACGAGTGCGGACAGGTGAAATGGCATGTCTCTAAGCGCATGCGATGTAGCATGCTACATTGCACGAGTGTGGACATAGCTATTCTCTTTGATTTTTGGAAAGTTTACATAACTTCGTCTGCAGCAGTCGGATGAGACATTATTATCTACGATATCTGTTCCACAAATAATTTTCAAAAAATTTGAAAAAGTAAAGAGATGATGACCTACTGTACGGTATGTAATTGGTACTTTACTGTAACTGACATCTGACTTTGCAATAATTTAATAAATAATAATAGTATATACAACAGATAAGTATAAACTGGTAGCTAAAAGAGCTAACAATCGCAAACATCTGACGACACAAAAATAAAATATGACTTCATTTTACCAACCAGAATCTTTAGTTTCAAACTTTAAAAATCACGTATTTTCATACACATATGTTAGTGAGGAAGCTTTAATAAGTATAATAAGTTTTCCAACAGTGAAATATTTTTAAAATCGGTTAGGTTATTTCATAGTTTACCTCGAACAAAAAACAAACAAACGTAACTTCTTTATAATATACTCGTACAGTAGGCTAAAAATTACTACTGTAGCAAACCTTTCAACACCCTCGTTGGTCTGAGCCCACTGTCTTTATAAAATTACAACTCTTTCAGCCAAAATGTTTTCGGATCGAAAATTCCTCGCATTTTGTGTCCAGTGAACTTTTTTCTAATTATTTAAACAACTTCTAAATAAATAACGTGATCTGTAATTTTTGTAAGTTTTTCGATAGAAATATTCAGCTTATATTGATCTTATTATTTACAAACCACAAATTCCCGAAATTTGTCAGGTAATCTTCGACGTTGGCTATCATAATGATAAAGCAGAGAACTGATACATTCTTCCCTCACTATATTTATTTTCTTCAGATAAATAATGTTTCCACTAATGGCGGCTCGTGACTTTAAAAATAGGCGAAGAGTTGCAAAAAAACTGAGAAAAACTAGTATACTAATAATTATCCGCGAAAGTTAAAAAAAACATGTAAATTACACATACAAAACCACTGTGTGACACCGCAAGTACGTACAAAACAACTAACGTACACGTCCATAGAACATGCAAGTGCAGGCTGGTCGACCCGCCGCTATCTCTTCACTATCCAGGGACGAGTGGGAAGAGCTATAAGAAGAGAAGCGGCGGCCACCCGTCTACCTCTTCACTTGGGCATTCATTACGTATATTAAGGCCATTAAAAGAACTAATTATTTTTTTTGTCTTGAATTTTTATTACTGTACTGTACATTGAGCTGCGCAATTTCCGCATATGATATTTAAATGGTGGTGGGGAGTTTCGCTTTAAGGAGAAGAGGTACCCAGTGGTACATTCTCCGTTTATAACTACGGGTATTATCCGTTATTTAGATCAAGAGGTCTCTACTCCATTTTCGCTTGAGACGTCGCACAGGTGGGAAGTTCCTTGTAGCTAGATTACGGGCTAGTTGGTTTGAATAGACATCTAGTCGTTCGTGAAATTTACTACACAAGGACGCGGTTAGCTCCTTTACTGTCGGAAATTTGAAATCGTCGTGGAGGGTTTTATTGCTTAGCTAAATAAAAAGGAGCGCCAGAAGTAAGTCTTAAAAATTTTGATTGAAAGGCCTGGATCGACTTTAAATTACTCTCTGCCGCTACTTCAAAGAGCTGGACACCATAAGTCCAGATTGGTCTCAAAAGGGTTTTGTATATTAAAATTTTGGAACGGAGGTTCAATTTCGATCGAGGGTTAATTAAGCAGAAGAGTAGCTTCTGGCGGCAGTTAAGTTCTAAACGTTTTGTACGCAAATGATGCTTCCAAGTTAGTCGCCTGTCAAGCCGTAAGCCAAGATATCGCACCACTCTGCCTTGGAGGATATGAATGTTATTCAGCATCACAGGTGGACAAGTTTGACGTCGTACGGTAAACGTAACCTGTGTTGACTTAATTTGGTTCACCTTAATACGCCAACGAGTAATTAAAACAATAAATTTAAGTAATTAATAAGTAGTAATAAAGAGATAATTAAAACAATAGAAAGCGCTCCAAGTAGATACAATAATTTTATGTACTTTTTTTACACGATACTGCTTCATTAATTGTAAAACAAAACATAATTTTAACAGAAATTAAACTTATTTTGAGAGAGAAATACATTTCAATACTATCCAGAAAATAGGTGAAGAAGCTTCACCTACGTCACCTGAAGAGGTGAAGTAGGTGGCTGGTTTCCACTGTTCCATGCTTAACTAACGATTCCTATAAATTTCTATAAAGAGAAAAAATATTTTTAACAAGTCACATCGAATTTCTAAAATAACATTAGTATTTTTAGTTATGAAATAAACTAAAGCAATTTTTAATTTTTTTAATGCCAGTTATGAAAAGATCGTACACACCACAATTTTTCTTGTAACATCTTTCACAAATGCAAATATACAGTAATAATGAAATGGAATTTTTAATATTCAGTAATTTTCAAATTGATTTAAATTAATGTACATATTTAATCATATTATTATTATTATTATTATTGATCCAGTCTGATTTCATGTAGATTGTAGTCAACTGCATGAACAGACCTTTTACAGGCACTGCAAATCTAATTTCGTAATGGTAACACAAAAAAAATTGCTAAACATTACATAATATATTTTGAAGCTAACATGTTAGAACATGTATTACAAAGAAAAATACAATCAACAAACGAAAAAAATTGATTCACATAAAAG
This sequence comes from Catonia carolina, assembly GCA_035578175.1. NCBI lineage: Eukaryota > Metazoa > Arthropoda > Insecta > Hemiptera > Achilidae > Catonia > Catonia carolina. The sequence goes on along the minus strand of JAQMRL010000001.1, from coordinate 338,012,595 downwards.
TGAATAAAACAGTTTCTCATTTATCAATTTTCACGTTGAGAAATAATTGAAAGATGGCAGTTTGCAATTTATCTTCAACCGTCCGCCCTACCTATTCTATTTCTCCCACAATCGAATCATTTGGCGTTTAGCTTGGTAACAGTTCAGCAACCTCTCACGAAATGTAACAAAGCGTTATTTAACTAAAAGATCTTTTGATTTTATTCCGAATAATCATAATAATTAATGATGTTTTAATAATTTCAATTATTTTTCAGCTTTACGGAATATGAATTGATAACAGACCCATTAATTTTCAAGTATCTTCCACCAAAATAAATCCGAGAATAAAACTGAAAGATATTTCTTGAGAAACTAAGTGGTACGTATCCTACTTGTATTTTAGGTACATTATTACAGTAAAACTCTGGTGTGAAACACTTATATAACTTTCTCTTATCAATGTAAATAATGAAAATATAACGTATATGTATTTGATCATTAGTAATGTAAAATTAAAATATAGGCCCTAATGTAATTTTAATCATAAGTAAATAGCGCTAAATGAAAATTAACCTCTGTAGAAAAAAATGCTAGAAACAAGTTGTAGGGTTTTATATTCCTATAACTTTGAATATATACACTCTTGTTGTAAAATGGATACTACTAAGGCCGCAATCATAAAAACCCAAGATTTTTTACCAATTTTTTACAAAAAATTACTAACTGACGGTTAAGTAAGCGTAAGGAAAAATGTTTCAAATAAAAGTTGTAGATTTTTTGGGTTTCCTCCAAATTTAATTGAATCCTGAATCCTAGTTGAGAGGGCCAAGAAGCCCTATGATGGTGACATCGTGTTAAGGAACACCTGGTCGCTCGGGGAACAATATAACAGAATAATTGCAACCTCAAGAAATTTAGGGGGAATTTTATAGTTTAAATAGGAAATAGGATTCTGGTTCGTGGGACATTGGAACTGGGACTTGAAAGGAGGTAATTCATTTTTAGAGTTATCTGTGGAAAATTTAAAGTAAGGGACAAGTGGGTTTAAGAGCAGCTCTTTTATTTTATTTTATATTTCAGTGGCCTTTTCCAGTTTTGTGGGAGTCCTATTATCTTGGTGAGGGGAAGGCATGTAAATTTAATTACATGCACTTTTGCGTAAAATGCATACTAAGGCCGCAATATTAAAAAAACGTTACCACGAGAGCAAATCCTTCTCACAAATTTCAGCAGACATGGCTCTTACTCTATCTTGTAAAAATTTAGTAAATTACGGAATCTAAAAAAAAGAAAGGTAGGAGTCGTTTTTAAGAAAACACAGACCAATCGCTAAAAACATGTTTTTTTTGGGTTGAGTAGCCTGTATTTCCGGTGAAAACTCTATATCGAAAAATCGATATGACAACAATACTTTCCTTCCCTATATATTCGTATAGGGCAAAATAAGTAAATGCATTACGCTTAATTAAGTTTTGAAAGCATACTTAAACAATTTTATGAAAGGTGTTCAGAACTTTGTTATTTTTTATTGTTATACAAAATTATATGCATAAATCAAAGCATAATAAACCTTTTTGTTCTATCCATGTTTGTGCTTCTTTAAATTTGTTAACTTTTAAAAAGGAAGGAGACCATAATGTCTTGTCTTGCTTCATGAACGCCATACCAGACAACAAGATTCATGCGCTAGAAAGACAATTGTTTAAATGTCTGACGACTTAAGTGACTTGTATGCAGTAGATAGTTTTCAAAAATAAATGCTTAGAAAAGACAGCACGAACAATTTAGATATGTATTTATTTAAAATAATTTGGTAACCATTGTTAAAATTGTCGGAGAGGGTTTCATCAATACGGGAAGTTAAAAAAAACTGTTTTACATAGACGCTTTTTAAGTGTTATCAATGCAAGATGCTTTACATACGGATGACTTTAAACCGATTTTTAAAATAAATTTTTACAAGTAAATACGGTACGAATATATTAAGGTGATCTAACCCAATTTTTCAGATGTTTTTGATCCATTCTGTCCACATCTCTACGGATATTCCAAAATCCCTTATGCCAAATTCTTCTACGATATTACAACTTCTTAGTCGAGCTTTAAATGTAATCCCCATAAAAATCTTTAATCTTTTTATTTCAGATGTTAGCATCATTCCTTTACTAGTACTGGTGTCTGCTCTTATCGCAACCACTTGTGTCAAATAGGATCTGATGTAAGTCTTATAAATCCTGGCTCTGGTTTGTTTAGAAAATGATTAGGTTACATTTACTATGCCTATAATATGTTCGATATATGTAAAAGTGCATCTTAAGCACACTGAAATGCTAATTTTGAAATTTTATAATATATTACGCTAAACTAAAAATTAGCCTTCAAGAAATATTGTCGGAAAAAGCTCAGCTTTTGTATCAAACAATGGTTGATTCAGAATCAATAAAATTTATGGTTAATTAAGTTTAACAAATTTCTAATATACTTGTTAAATTAACAATATTAAATTTTTAGCCACCTCCGTGGCTTAATGATTAGTATACTAGCTTACAAATCGGACCGTCCTATGCTCGATTAGAGTCTAAAACTTGTCATGTCAAAACCCACCATCGCTAATGACCAAGTTGTTGATTCAGCTTTAAACACACTAAAAAAATCTGGTGTGAAACACTCATACAACTTTCTCTTGCCAATGCAAATAATTAACAATAAACCTAAGATTAGTAATAAAACATTAGAAACAAACAAAAAACTAACCTCAATAAACATAACCTAATTTTAATCATGAAAGACGCAAAATAAAAATCAACCTCAGTTTGGCTTAAAAATACGGAAAATCGCTCTTTCACGCTAAACTAGGCACTGTACAAAAAATGCTTTAAATAAAAGTTGTAGATCTTTTAATTTTCTATAAATTTTATTATTAGGCCTACACCTTTGTCGTAAAATGCATACTAAGGCCGAAATCTTAAAAAATAGATTTTTTACACGTTTTCGTGAGAAAAAAAACAGAGAATGCTAATTACCGCTTAACTAAGCGTTATACAAAAAAAAATGTTTGAAATAAAAGTTGTAGAGTTTTAAATTCTGTACAACTTTAATTATATACATTTTTGCGGTAAAATGCATATGAAAGCCGCAATCTTAAATAAACAATTTTTTTATGTGAAAACAGCCTCACCAACAATTTCAGCAAACATAGCGCCTACCCTATCTTGTAGAGCATAAAAAGTTAAGTAAATAAGGCGATTTAAAAAAAATCGTAGGACCAGTTTTTTAAAAAATCGCAAAAAAGGGAAAAATTACACGAATAAACTACTACTTTCGGTTGACCGATTTTGATGAAAATGTTCGTGTCGGGTCCGGTAGTAGTATGTAACTTAAGTTTCAAGTTCGTATGATGTTCCGTTCTTGAGATATTTTGTACACACCCACACACAGTCCAATCGCTATAAACATATTTTTTGGGTTCAGGGGGTCTGCAAACGTGTAGATTCGGTGAAAACTCGATTTCGAAAAATCGACATGAAAACAATACTTTCCTTCCTATATATTCATATAGGCAAGAGAAAGTAAAAGATTTTTGGTGAATATTTTTAAGGAAATGTTACAGTTCTTATTATTCAGAATCTCACTATACTGTACACTTTTAATTCATACCTATCAATTTAAATTAAATAATATAAAATATTTAAAATTAAATTTCCGTTGAAAATTTTATACTTCAGTTAATTCACATTTAAATATTAACAACAATAATATTATTATTGTTTAAATGGAAATTGTGGTCTCAGTACAGTTATAAAGTTGGACAAATAATATTGCGGGTGTAACTGTACAGCCATATTCTCGCGTCTTAACTGCAGAGAATTCTAATGACTTCTAGTTTAAATTCTAAGTAGTAAGTAAATTCTAAAATGAATGAACTCAACTGAATAGAGTATTTATGCTAAATGAAATGTTAAATATATGTTTTCATTTAAAACTAAGTTATGACTAGCAAATATGTAATGTTTATTATGGAATCCTGCATTATTATCCTTAATGTTAAATAAAATTATTATTTTAAATTTATGCACAAAATATGAGTAAATATATTTAATAATGTGTAAATGTGTAAATATATATGTGATAATGGGTAAATATATCATCAATACAATGACAATTTTATCGATGTTCGTCTGGTAACATACATCTGTTAATTAATTTTGTGGAATACAACAACTGCCATTGTCTGCATTAATTAAAAATATACAAACGTTCACTGAAACAGCGTTAGAAAGTTACAAAAAATTCAAAACTTAATAAAAGGTAAAAATGGTGACCTCTGGGAGAAAGAGATTCGTGGTATGTTCCGCTGAAATGCAAAACGGAAAATGGTGTTCCTACAAGGGTCTTGAAATTTTTAACACTATAAAACCCACAATTAATTTTTTATAACCCAATTGGGTTACACCAAAAAAACTAAGAAGTTGATGAAATTCTAAATTAACTAAAAGAATAAAAATTATACTGTAAAAATCATCCATGGAAGAATATCAGGAATGACCGAGGAAGACTTCGTGGACAAAAAGGGTAAATGTAAATTGCTCAAACACAGAAACACAAGATTCCAAACAAGGCAAGATAAAAGAATATCTACAAAAAAGGGTTTTCAGTAGAGGAAAGGGAAAGAAGATCAATCCGAATGAAGAAGTATATTAGGAAAAAAGAAGTTAACAACATCAAAAGCCCCCCAAAAAATGACTAAATTGGTCGAATGAGGCCGTAAAAGTAAAAATAAAAAACAATCACCCCTAATACAAGTGAGAAGAATAGGGAAATAACATATTCGAAGTTAGTTAATCAAAGAAAGACAGATTTGAAAACAATGTGTACCAGTTTTTTAGTTTTTTGTAAAGTTCTTTTCAGAGTCTTACTGTTGAGCGTTACTTCTTCCAAACCATAAATCCCTTTTTCATCTTTCTTGCTTCCATTCCATTCACTAGTTGTGAGTTTTATACAGTTGTGAATAATATTACAAGAAATAGAAAAACGGTAAAGTTAGAAGCAAAGTTAGAAACAGCAAGTAAAAAATAGAAGTAATCAAAGTTTCCTTAGAAATACTTTAAAACGTTTTTGTTTCAATTAACCGTGGAAAAGGCATATTCATGGAAAAGCCAAGTAACATCAAATTTTACCTCAAAATTAAGAATATGTACGGGTTGTGGGGCCAAAAATGAAGCTCATCTTCCTCGTCCAAGTTGACGCTCTATAAATCCGTATAAAACCAGTGTGGACTTACGGAAGTCAACACTGGGGAACTGCTAGCAATTCGAACAGAGAAAAATTCCAGACGAAAACTATCAGATAAAGTTTCAAAGTTCCTTGGTACGTCAGTAATAAATATTTCTATGCCAGGATACCAGTGAAAGCAGTGAAGCAGGAAATAAAAATTTACAACGAAAGATATCAAATAAGGTTTGATTGAAAACAAAATTGTAAAAAGCTCATTCTTTTCGCCCGAGTTTAAGTGAACAATGTAGGGAGTCTTCCCCTCATTATGTTCACTAAAGGCCTAATTCCACAACGCTAGTTAACTAGCTATTAGTAATAGCAGGACTTACTAGCGCGTCAGTGACGGTTCCCACGGAGGTAGTTAATTATTGTCAGTGCTCTGAAAACATAAGTTTGAGATGTGTTATGCATTGCTGTACAATGTACAGCTTACTAGCAACTAGCAATGTTTCCAAACGTTGACACCGAGCTAATTTACTAGCGCTAGCCAATCACTTGACACTTTCTCCTCTACTAGCACTAGTAAAATCAAACATGTTCAAAGTCTTAAGCGTGCTGGTGAATACTAGCGCTATAACTAAATGGGAATGAACAACTAGGAGCAAGTAAATTAGCTAGTAAAACAGCTAGTAAACTAGCTGCTAGTTGTTCGTTCCAATTACGCTATTTTACTAACAGCTAGCCGGGTCCCGGAATTCATTTATTAATGACATAATTTTTAAAATAGCAAATTTTTGCTTCATATCTCCCTTAATTTGTATTTAAACGTTTTTTTGCTGTAGGTATCAATTTGAGTGAGCGAAAAGTCTTTGCAAATTTCAATAAAAACGAATTAAAACGTCTATTACTAAAAAGAATTTCGAGGTCATAAAATTTGAAGTAGCAATAAAAATCATACATTTTCGTATATTGGATGTATAACTGCGAAAATATTGAAGTTACTATTATTGATATTGTATACGATCGATATTGTATTGTTTGCCCATAACGGACAGGTGGAGTGTTAAATTAACTGCACTCGATTTGTTGGTCCCAGGGCTACAAAAAATATTTTTTTTATCACATGGTCAATCAATTATATGACTGAAGCGTTTAAGAACAGAAAAGGTAGATGTCTAAACGACACTAATCTCCTCTGAGAGTAATGAATTTCACTATACAGCCAGACCCAATGGTGAATGAAGTGAAGGTCTCATTTGATTGGTGAAAAGTGGGTGCTTTTCGGAGGGCCTGGCATGCTGATAGGTATACTCTTTGAAATCAGTGATAAAGGCAATAGTAAACCACCTCACTCCTTGTTTTTACTTAGTAAAACCTCTAGAGGTTCAAACCAGCCTTTTGGCTGTTGACCTAAACATCATAAGATTACAGAATGAACAAAGAATGAATATATAAAAGGGAAAAATTCATACGATTATCTTTTGTAAAATCTGTTTTTGATTTTTATCAATGTTCTCCTTATGAAACAATCTAAATTATTAACAACATAATTTTTCTGTAAAATAGTCTGAAAATAAAAGGTGAAATTTTAGGTAAACAGAAAATATCATAGTGGCTTACCTATTTAATTAGTTGCAGTAGTAGATAACGTCATCAGTCACTGCGGACGAGTTTGTCTTAGTTGTAGTGAAAGGAGTAATAAAGTTAAGACTTCTTGTGTCGTATACAGTGTAGAAATAAGAACGATAGTCCTAAAGGACTCTAAGCGTTAGTGATTTATAGTCAACTATTTAGGCGAAGACTGTATACCAATGTTATGGGGGTTGTTTGTTACTATGATAAACAGCTTGCTTGGTTCTATAGTGTTGCCCTGGGCACCCCATACTACTCTTCTACGTAGGCGATACTGAATTGCCTTCTCTGTCCCTAATTTCTTCCTTCTATGTTTGCGTTCGTATTATATTAATTATGAAAGTACTAAAAACCTTCTCTTTCTTACCTTAATTTTCCGACTGTGGTGCGTATCTTCTGTTTCATTAAATTGAACAACATTACGCGGTTGAATGAAACAATGAAAAGATATTTTTTAAATTATTGTTAATGAAAAAACTGCCAACTTTAATTTCAGTTAAGCATCACGCAACATATAACAAAATAGGATATTATAATGACGATAATTTTTTTCTTTACATTCTAGGAGATTTACTTCAACTTCAAAGAAAATTAAAGTAAATAAGAACAGCTATTTATTTTAGAAATTGTGTTCAATGTTAAGTGAACTAATCAAATCAGATTAATAAAATTAATTTAACGTTGTGTGGCTATTAAATAACGAGACTGTCGTTGTAAAAAATTTAATTTTAATTTTCATGTAAAAAATTTAATTTTAATTTTATACATAATCACTTATTGTCACCATCAATATACACTCCTTCTCTATCCCTACAACGCTCCATGCGAATTTTCCATTGTTGGAAACAGTGCTGGAAGTCATCTTCTGTCAGCTCCTTCAGGACACGTGCCGCTCAAAAATGTTTGAAATGAAGCTCGCAAAAATGTTCGTACTGACACTTTGTACGCGATTGAAAATGAACCAAATTTTTTGAAAACGATAATAACATGTGATGAAACGTGGTTTTCTACTTATGATCTGGAAACGAAGCGCCATGCACTGGAAGAGACGAACTTCACTGAGAGCCAAAAATGCTCGAATGAGCTAGTCAAAATTTAAAGCAATGATGATTATTTTTTTGATATCCATGGAATTGTGTACCTTAACTGGGTTCCTGATTGTCAAGCAATTAATCAATATTACTACCTTGAGGTACTTTCTAAACTACGTCAAAGAGTAAGGAAAAAACGCCCCGAAATGTGGAAAGACAATCATGGGTTCTCCACCAAGACAATGCGCCAGCTCATTCCGCGTTATCTGCCAAGAGGTTCCTAGCCAAGTACAGCATCGCAATGTTAGAACATCCACCTTATTCACCAGATCTTGCACCATGTGACTTCTACCTGTTCTGTAAGGTGAAATCTGCATTAAAAAAAGACAAGATTTGAGTCTGTGGAAGCTGTAAAAGAGAAAGCGGCACGTGTCCTGAAAGAGATAACAGAAGATGACTTCCAGCACTGTTTCCAACAATTTAAAATTCGCATGGAGTGTTGTAGGGATAGAGAAGAAGTGTATATTGAAAGTGACAATACGTAATTTTGTATAAAATAAAAATAAAATTTTTTACAACGTCAGTCTCGTTATTTAAAAGCCACACCTCGTATAGCTAAATAACTAGATTTCCTACATATTTTATTAAAAGAATAGTGAATTGAAAGCAAAGAAAAATTCGTCTCATGTCACAATTTTACACTGCGGTAAGGTTCATTACTTTGGTTATACGGATGTTTCTCAAAAAGAATTTCCAAATATTTAGGTCAGCTATTGGATAGGAAAGTTTAAAGAAACTTAGAATAAACATTTAAAGACTAAGAGGAAAGAGCAGAATATCAATCTATCGTAGATGATTTGAATACTAAGAAGAATAGTTTTGTTGTCCCAGTCTTCAGAGAATAAATTATTATAAAATTAATGTTTGTTGAAACTTGTTTGGATTTAAGACATCCTAATGTGGTGCACTTATTTAAAGTAACATCTAAATGATCCAACGATTTCAATTAAGTACCTATTAAGGTATGTCTTTAATGCTACCTGGTTTGTCCAAAATGACAATATTTATCAGTATCTTTTTTAATCAGTAGGCCTACGAAACATTTCTTTTTAAACAGATCGGTAGGTAACACCTGAAGACCTCTTTAAACTTCCCATAAGTGGCCCAAGAAGAGTTTCATTATTGTTCATTATTGTCCTTCTTCTCAATTTGTACGTTTGTTTATCTCTCTAGAGATCCAAATTTGGTGATCGAGATCCTAAAGTTGAAGTCCTAAAGTTACATAATTTCTACCCAATTTACTTTTAATTATTACCCAGTTTCTACTCTTTTACTTTTAATTTTAATCTCTACGAACATAAGCTTTCCCTTTATCCCTTTAGTAGCACAGTAACATTTTATTAAATTATATAAAATAACCATTACCTACTTGAGTCTGTTGATATAAATAACTATTAAATTTCATAACATGCACAACTTTTAAATAACTCTAATTATTCTTGATACACATTACGTAATCTATTTTTAGTGTTGTTATTATTTATTTATATCACTGTTCTTATTTAAAGATCAGTTATATTCAAAGTTACATGCATTTTAATTTTAATGTATGATCGTAAAATATAATTTCGGAAAGATAAGCTGTATATTATACTACAAGAAACTGTAAATAACAACTAAAACTTATTTTATTAACCGACAATCACTTTTATCATCAGTCATTTAACTATTACAAGATGAAGTGTTGTACTAAATAAACAATCGATGAACTGAATTGCTTTAAAAGACATTCAAAAGTATATTAAAGATCATACTGCACCACTGGTAAAACTATTTTTCTCAGAATCAAAGAAATAAAAAAAATTATGTAGTTTTAATATAAAACGTAGTTTAATATTTTGAGACCTGACAAAAGAAACCAAACGGCGAAAATTGATAGAAGAATTCTGGGTAGCATTTAGGAGGTTGAATCGTATTATAAAAAACAAGAACATCTCACAACACTTGGAAGCCAATGTAGTTGATTTATGAGTATTCCCAGTATTAATTTATTGTACGCACTTGTGTGTATTTGCAACGCAGAATATTAGATGATAAAATAAGTCAAAACATAACGTGCCACAGAAAGATGACAAGAGTGATATTGCACATTGCATTGAAAGCCGAACGAATATATGGGGCACATCAGCAAACTTTGCCCATAACATGCAGGTGGAGTGTCAAATTATTTGCAATTGATCTGATAGTTCCAGGGCTAAAAAAAATATTTATTTTCCTTTATCACATAGTCAATCAATTATATGACTGAAGCATTTAAGAACGGAAGAGGTAGAGGGTAAAAGACACTAGTCAGAGTTATCTCCTCTGAAAGTAATGAATTTCATCATTATACAACAGACTCTGTGATGAATGAAGTGAAAGTGTCAATTGCAGGGTGGAAAGGAGATGCTTTTCAGAGAACCTGGCATGCTGATAGGAATTCTTTTCCTTTCAGTGAGGAAGGTAACGTAAACCACCTCATCCTCGTTTTACTTAGGAAACCCTCAGCCTTTCGACTGATGACTTAAACTACATCACCGAAGTACAGTTCATGAAATTGTACTAGAAATGGCTCAACAAAAATGGAAATAAACTGGCCTAAAAAAAGGTACACGGGCGGGTTTTTGTACGCAGGCAGTATTTGGAATTAATAAAAAATGGAGATCATCGTCAGGAACAAGGTAACGTTTATAATCTTGTTTGATTCAGATATTTAATAAATTTCTGTCTTCTTTAACAATTTAGGGCTTGTTTTTAAAACCTTCTGTCACGGTCGCCAATTTAATAATGTCACACGAATACGATTCGTTATTGGTAGGACTACTAATAAGATAACGAAACTTGAACGGCGAAGACTTTATTCAACTTCATAACACAAGTTCTCGAACAAGACTCCTCATGATTGATCAGTGCACACCTGTTTTACAGGTTACTACGATAGCCTTATAGAATATTCCCAATAATTAACACAATACAAACGACATAAATATTGAAGTGTGTGAGTGCGGTTATATAAAAATATTACATAGTTAAAAGGGACCCATACGACTACTGACGCGATAGGGAGATGCTACTAAAAGATTGGTAGAATTAAACTGGAACAGCAAGAAAGAACCAGGGAAATGTGGAGAAATTTGGAGGCTTAGGAATATATTCAATATTGGACAAATACTTTGTATGAAAAATTTGAATCTATATTTCTATAAAACGATAAAATATAAGTTACATAATAAATAAATGTAAATAAAACAAAGTTTTAAAAATTTAGAAAAGCTATTAATGTTTTATGTTAATAAAATATATTTCATTACGAGCTGTAAAAGAATGAAGCTATTTGAAGTTCAACTGTCACAAAACAGATAAGGTAGGAAAATTAAGAAACTTCTACTGACCGGAAAAATTAAGGACACTTAAGAAACGCTATAATAAGTTAAGGCGATGACGAAGAACTGGAGAAACTAGAGGAAGTTGTGGTGAAGGATGTGTTAATTTACTTTGTGCGTGCACAGATGCGTGAAACTTAATACATCTCTTGTGTTACAGTTGAGAATGTGTGTGTATTATTTGATAGTCACTTAAATTGCTTAAAACACTTTTCTCAAGTGTAGAATCATTGTATATAACTTAAAAGTCACTTTGTCAGGCAACATCTTTTACATTTTTCACTTCAATTGTTTCAACGAATTTTCTCTTTTATTTTACAGAATAATCTTAATTGCTAACTTCTTTTATAAATTGTGTCCTATTTAATCAGCTGTACAAATAATTTTGAATTGTGGTGGTTTTAAAAGTGTAAGGAAACATATTAATTTGTAACAATTTTTTAAAATGAACACTAAATAATATGTCATTAATGGGAAATGAAAGGACATTTTGGAAAAAAATCGCTTTTTGCGAAAAACATATGTAATGTTACAAAAATGACTTGACAGCTGGATGTGTTTATGTTTTGATCTATTAAGTGAAAATATAAATAAAGACAGCTGGTTGAAATTAAATATTCAAAATTATTTAACATTAATAAAATTTTATCCAAACAAAAGTCTCGTTGCTAGGCAACTAGAGTAAAGGAAAAGAATTATAAGAAATTATTTCAGTGTGGGACTGAAAATCAACCAACGTAGTAGGTCCTACATTCGTACATTCGTTCTTGATTAAATTATAATATATATATATATATATATCAATAAAAAAAAACTTATAAAATGATAATGTAGCTTATGAAGGATTAGAATAATGTATGTATTATATTGATTATTTAAGAAAAGAAAACATTATATAGACGATTTACAAGAGATTAAAAGATTGTAGAATAACATTATTAAATGAAAGAGATTATACAATAAATATTTATGAAATGTATTGATGTGAACTTATTTAATATAACACATAATAATTATATTAACCAGAATTTTCTTTTTAAAATGATCTATAATTTACAAAAATTTGATAAATAGAAATTGTGTAATAAAGTTTTTTTCATGTAGTAACCGTATCGACTGAAATCTATAGGCATATACACTGATATTTTTGTAATTTCTTTTGCATTTCTAGTAAAAGAAAAGGAGTTTCAGTTGGTAAATTTTGTTTTCCTCAGGTTAGAAAATAAGAGTGAAAAAAGAGTGAAAAAAATGAAAATAGGGCTAGGAATTAAAAAAAAAAATAATCAAGTAAGTTAATTAGTGAAAATGTGAAACTATCACAAAGTGTGAGTGCAAGTACTGTTAGAACACTGTTAGAAATATTTTTAGAGGTTAATTTACCGAAAATGGGTTATTTTCAATTCAGTGTTCCTTTTTGAGGCTTTGGTGAGATATACACAGAGATACAGGTTTGTAGACCTGTATTTCTTGTATAGCTCTAAAAAGTGATGGAATAGATTTTGAATGTATTTTTGTATTTTTATAATTATTCTCAAAAATGTCTATCAAACGGATTAAAAAAATTAACAAAAAAGTAATGAAAATGATAAAAAATCTTTCTCTAAATTGTTAAGAAAGGAGTACTCTTGTAATTAAAAAAACTAAAAGTTCTATCTACAACCAGAACTTAAAAAAGGAATATCAAACATACCAAATCTAACATTGTAGATATAGGCTCTTCCGATTCCTACAACGGAAATCTGATTAAAATGTACAAAATATAAAATATTTTTTACTAAACTCTAGTTCCATTGTTTATTAAGTTATCTCGACAGTAGGACTCGAGGGCTTGCCGCTTTTTTTTACTGAAGGTTTCATTTAACTTTATTATAAGGTTTTTCTTGTTGTGTGTAGTCAAACTTTGGAGTAGGCTTTGCTATAGTGTTGTCAGTGTCACCAATGTGAGTGACTTTAAGAAGCTTTTAAATGAACAATTAGAGAATATAATTGGTTTCAGTATACCATAAGTACATGAGTTTTATTGTTATTTATAATGAATGATTTTATAAGGTCGTAGGGTTTTTATAATTCAAGTAGCTTTTTTAAGATATAGCATTGCCCACTTTGTTTTATGCTATCAAGCAAGCTGTATTATTTAGCCTGTATAATTTTAATAATCCCTAATAATAATCCGTCTTAGTTAACTAGTAAAAAATGTTTTTCTTTCTTGTTTTTTTAGTAGTATTACATTACTATACTACATAGTTCATTAAAAAATAAATTTTACAAGCAATCGATAAAATACTTAGTAAAAGATATCCGCGGTTGCTAATCTACTATTAAAAGCATAAAAAGTATGCAATCGGAACCTGTATGATGATAACATATCAAAAGAATGATATGACAATGCTATTTTATAAATAAAAGAGAAAAGTTTTCAAACACTGAAGCGTTAAATCGCTTGTGGATTCGTTTTATATTTCAAAGTTCACATTAAATAAATAAATGAAAATATATTCTTATTTTATTGTGTTTTATTTCAGTAGTAGGAACCGTTTTAAATTACAGAGTGCTTACGTCAGACATTAATAAGAGAATTTCTACTTCTAAAAGTTCTGTTCGCTGCTGTTTATATTATGGGTAAATGAATAAGAAACCGTTATTATTAGTAATATTATTTTCAAAATTAGAAAATACCTTGCAGAATCGATAGTATCCGGTAGTTTAAAACTTACACCAAAAGACACTAAACCCCACAACTGCACTAATCCGAACGATTGTGCATAATAACAAAAAAATTAATCCAAAAATAAATTAATTAAATATTACGTAAGCATTATAAAAATGGTGTTGGTCAACTGTTTATAATTAACTGAAAATACAACACCCAACTGTACACGGAGAATAGTCTCTGAACTACTGTACCTAGCAAGAGTCCGCCAGGGATGGAATGAAAGGCAAAATTTTTCAGTTTACAGGCAAATAAATAGTTGACGTAATTATACCAGACTCCGGTAAACGTTCTCAAGAAAGTAATGAAATATGTAACATATAACGGATTATTTCACATTCAGAAGCCTCAAAAGCGCTGAAAATAGCGCTGCGGTCCGTAGAGAATCCAATGCTACGCACATTGACGCCATGTTAATGAATTGCTGCCGAAATATGGAATCATTATCATGGTCTTCGGCATTACGACAATTAGTAACTTAATGCAGCCTGATTTAATAGTGCGTAATTTTCAGGTTTTTAAAGTATTTATTACAGTTTTTAGTAATAGTTTATTTTTTTAGCAATATATTTTAAATCTAATTAGTGTGAAAGTTTTTGTTAAGTTTTTAAGTTTATTATAATTATTAGGTCTAATTTAAATTAGTAATTTTATTGGTTCATTACTCTCAACATAAAAAATTCTTTAATTCTTACGCCGGCCGCATTGGCGTAGCTGGTAGCGTGCTCGGCTCATCATGCGGTCGTGGGTTCGAATCCCACTCAGGCACGGCATATTTTCATACTTACAAAAAATCATTTCATCCTCCATTGTAAACAGTTACACCCCAACGTCGTCGCTAATGACCGTTGCAGTTAATGCGATGCTAAATAACTATAAAAAAACATTCTTTAACATGCGTAATATTACCGTTCCACATTTTTATTAATTTGAATTTTTTTACGGTACTAACAATTTTTAAAACCTAATACGTTCTTCATTTTTTGTTGCAGTTTTTAGTAGTGTAGTTAGTATAGTTTTGCATCAAGTTAATTCCAGTTCATCTAAGCCAGAATATTTCAGAATCGGCGCAATGAACGGTCTGAACCGTAAAAAACGTTGTCCGCTTTGTAACTTTGTTAGTAGTTTATTAACCGATGGTAAAGATTGCCCTGATACATAAAAATTGTTTACAGTATTGCGTATAACATCCAAGTCAAAATTGTCCAGTTTTTATACAAGTTTCGGCCTTTTGAAATTTTTCTTTGGACTTTATATTAAGGCTCTTTCTGCTACTAAGTTTTCCTCTACTTTATACAAGTGATTGATCTTTTTGATACACAAGTTGCTACATGAACGCGTCCAATAATGTTTTCGGGTCAATAATAAATTCACCTTTCACCGCTTTCTATCATAAATTTAACAGGATTAGTAACAATTTCACGGGTTTGATTTTGAAGTACTTTGGTTTCACCAATTTTCGACATTTTATATTTCACTACAAGACTAAACAAAATACTAAGACTATTCACGGCTGCGATACAATTAAATGAAACGCAAACAATTCATTACAGGCATAACTTACGTTAAAAAACGGCACAAACCTTTAGAATGACCTTTAACTATTTAGTGCTACAAACAAGTTAAATAAAATAAAGAAAACTGACACAAATAAAGAAATACACAACTCAAGAAGTAAAATTACTGGACAAGAGTACAAAAATGAAAAAAAGAAAACACCAATGATTCACCAATCATATCTTGCTATAATACGTAATTCCTATAGTCTACCAGCGTGAGTAATTTTGTGGTTTACATTTACGCTAAAAACGATAAATTTGTATTGAAATCAATGCTTTTAGCACGTGTCAAATGTAGCATGCGGGGACAAAAAGCAAGTGTTGTACAAAATACTAGTGTTAGTATAGTACCATCGGAAGTGACTGGACATGATGGGGTGGGAGTGTGAAAGAGCGAAGCCGAAGCAAACTGTTCCTGCTACTAACTGATATTTGAAACAACCAGCCGTAGAAGCACTGGCTTCTACGCCTGGGTTCGATTCCCGGTCAGATCTGGAATTTTTTCATCACTCATTTTCATTCTTCTCACAGTTTCTCCTTTAGCAGATATTGCAAAACAGTCAGGCGTAAAGCAAAAACAAGTATATTTTACCAGCATCTGTTATATTAAACTGATTTAAATATTTATTTGAGTAACAATGAAACATACGAAAACTTTTATTTATTAACTTTTTTCATAAAAACTGAAAAGTTTGTACATTGAATCAAGTCCTAGAGCAATTTTTCTATAATTGGTACAAAATTTGTTTTTCATATATTAGACTACAGTTCCAAAACAGAAATAAAATAAATAAATGAGAACAAATTACTATATTGAAATATAAAAATTTATTTACCAACTATATCACTAAAAATTATTTTAAAATAAAGTTTAATATTAAATCTGGTTATATTTTGTTGTATGTAAGTATTAATAGTCATTATATTTTTCATTCGGATTCTGTTACAAAATTTTTAAATCGCATATAAGTTTTGCCAATAACTGATATAAAACAGGGTTATATATCTTAAGGTTATAAATTCGCATGAATGAGGAAAACTGATAAGTAAACTCACTGAAGTGAAACAAAATTTATTTTGAAGTATCGTTTCCGTAATAAGAAAATAACAAACACATTAAAACTTCTGTGTACTGAATTCAATTTTATTATTCATCAATCATAAGAAAAGAAGCACGATATAAGTAGAAACGAAACGTGCATGGTTTGGGTAGATACAAAATTTACTTGCTTTAATAAAAACAAATTTTATATTTTTTTACGCTTTGTGGTTTCACAATCATTTCATTTTAGACATCTTTTATAATATTAAAATTGAAATTATCGTGTCCGCGTCGGCGCACCGTTGAGGAGCAACCCTACGCTAAAATCCGTATTTGTTACCATTATAAAAAAATACAAACTTACGTTCTTATATTTCTCTCTAAAGTTTTGCAATCTAGACTGGATTTCATTTTGACTATGATACGAATAAATATTGATTAAAAAAATAAATCGGGAAGATTCAATAAGGAGAAGATAAATGGGACATTTTTTAAATATTGAGTTTATTTTCAATCAATTGAAAAATAACTATATGTGAATATAATGAAAGTTTCATGATGAAGACAAGGTACTGCTTTAAAAAAAATATTTAAATTTTTTGAAAACATTAAATCTAGATAAAAGATGAATGACAGTAGTATTAAAATTTAACAAAAATAACAAAGATGGCAATAGAATGTACAGAAGACGATGATGGTAGAGACTAGTATGGACTTAACAATATAAGTTAATTGGTAAATTTGAACGGAAGATCACAAATTTATTATTTTTAGTCCTGATAAGTAAATTATGCACCAAGGAATTCAGGTGATATCTAATTTTACTTGGTATTTTGAACTTAGCTGCATAATTTTTTCTTTTGTGTTGTTGACAAGTCATTATGCAACGCATCATTTGTCACGTACCAAGGAGAATTCGTTATAGTTTGTTGACCCTTTGAGTTGGTTAATGGCAAGATTCAATTTCGTAAAATAAAATTTAATTCCTAAAATTAGACAAATACGTACTGAAAGAATCTCACTAGGGGGCACACAACAGCGAGAGGTCGAAGGTTTGCGAACGAAACGAACAGGAGAAAATCTCGAGTTTACAATTATATTATAAAAATTATACAGTTTTTTATACTAATATAGTGTTGTTTAGGTCACAGTTGAAACTAATTTGAAGATCTTTAGATTTCACTAAACAAAATGTGGAGTGATGTAGTTTATATTTTTCTCCTTCACTTGGTTGAAAATTATGACAGCAACGCTGTGCCAAACCTCTAGAAAAGCACTTACTTCCATCCTACTAATGTCTTCACTTTATTCAACATAAACTCTGGCTGTATAATAAAAATTTATTACTCTCAGAAAAAGTCACTGCGATCATTATCTACACCTTTCGCTCTACTGTTCTTAAATACGTAATTTACTCATTGACTGAATACTGAAGAGAGTATGTAACTACATTTAATTGCCATGGAATGTGCATGTTGAATTAAATTAATTTATCTGTCCCCTGCCTACGGCGGGAAAACTGGTACAGTACGTCTAAATTAATACACCATGGAATATATTATGAAACTATAGTGCTCCCCACGAAAAAAGTCCGCTGTGAAGACTAGTGGCCAATTTAACAGAAACTCAAGCAATTTCATAGAATTTTCTATTAACATAAAAAGTCCATTTCTGTTTTATTTGTAATTATAAATGCAAGATTCTACTATACTTGGGACAATACTGTTGTAAAAATGTATAATCCAGTCGAAAAATCATTTTCCAATCTTCACGTGGAACCACAACACCACTTTTTTTTTAAATGGCTGCCATATTTAAACGAAACATTGGATTTTACTTTTTAAATATTTATATAATAGAAAAAACTGTGATCTTTAACATACTTAAACCCCAATTTTTTACGTAAACCCTGGGTAAAGTAAAAAACGTTTAAAAAGCACACTAACAGGAACCCGGCTAAGTACTGGGTACTTTTTATGCGGAAATTTTTATGTGTAAATTTTAGAAGTATAGGCAAAGTTGATTGAAATTTATTGGTACATTTGGAATTAAGCCATTGCTCTGTATCTCCGGCAAATTTTTAAATAAAAAAATTTAAGTTAAATGAATAAACGCAGGAAATAACAGGCTTCAATTTTCTGTAGCATTATAATTTTACCTTTTAGTCGTTTTTGAAATAAAGCTCTTTAAAACACAACGGACTTCTTTCGTGGCGGGCACTATAGAACTATCACACAATGGTTTTATAAGTTACTGAATAGCAAAAAAAATTGTAATCTAAATAAAAAATTAAATAAAAATACTTTAAGGGAATCTTCACTAAAAAAAGTACATAGTCAACATTATGACTAAAAATAGTACATTTTCAACAATGCAATACGTAATGCTGTGCTTGTTGCACACGTGATAAATTTTCTTAATAATTAAATGTTATTTTTGTGTCTTTCGTAAGTAGTATTTAGTAAATTGGTAGTTTATTGCAATAAAGTAATATTTTATGTATTGTATTAGTTAATTATAATTAGTTTTTTATTTATTAAGTAAGTTAATTGTAATTTACTTGTAGATTTTATTCACTTCATTAATTGTAATTTCTTTTGTTGTAATAAACACTTGTAATTTCAAACTTTAGTGTGTAAATTATTTAATTTATCCAGATCCCGAAACGGACCTTAGAGATAAGTGTCAAAATATTAAGTTCTATTTTAGCTTTTATTAACCCTATTTTTGGACGCTTTTGGTTGGCAAAAATTTACGGTTTTTTTTTGTGAAAATGGTGTTGTTAATGGTGGTTAAATAGTGATCATATTTGTTGAAAGTTATTTTTAAAATAGTTGGATGTACGAGTTGTGGCTATTAAACGAGTTGTTTTTAACGAGGCTGACGTTTTAAAAATTTTAATTTTAATTTTATCCATAATCACATATTGTCACCTTCAATATACATTCCTTCTCTATCCCTACAACACTCCATGCGAATTTTCCATTGCTGGAAACAGTGCTGGAAGTCATCTTCTGTCAGCTCCTTCAGGACGCGTGCCACTTTCTCTTTTACAGCATCCACAGACTCAAATCTTGTCCCTTTTAATGCAGATTTCACCTTAGGGAACAGGTAGAAGATAATATGTGATGAAACGTAGTTTTTTTACTTATGATCCGAAAACGAAGCGCCAATCCATGCACCGGAAGAGCCGAACTTCACCGAGAGCCAAAAAAGTTCAAATGAGCAAGTCAAAATTTAAAGCAATGATGATTGTTTTTTTTATATCCATGGGATTGTGTACCTTCACTGGGTTCCTGAAGGTCAAACTATTAATCAATATTACTACCTTGAGGTACTTTCTAAACTACGTCAAAGACTAAGGAAAAACGTTAACTTCCAGCACCGTTTCCAACGAAAATTCGCATGGAGCGTTGTAGGGATAGAGAAGGAGTGTATATTGAAGGTGACAATAAGTGATTATGTATAAAATAAAAATAAAATTTTTTTACCACGTCAGTCCCGTTATTTAATAGCCACACTTCGTATATGTACGAATGAAAAAAAAACAATAAATATATGCAAAACAAAAGAATATATTTAAAAATATAAAACTAATTATCGAAACCAGTAGACGAGCTTACAAAATTGTATGTTTCTTGGAGTAACCATTATTTCTATGGCTTCTCACCCTACTTCCAATAGCCAAATGGTTATTGCTTTTTTGTACCTTATAATGTCCGGAATATTTTAAATTATATAACATTTATAATTATATTATGTTAAAAATACATTTTAACTATACGCAAGTTGTTAATGTAAAAATATTCGGTTGAGAGAAAATTATTTGTATTAAACCAATATTAATGATCAAACAGTTGGTAATAAACGTTAAAATTAAAAATCTTCTGGCAGTAAATTATGGATAAATTTCTATCCATACTAATAAATTAATCATACAATTTATCAAACTCTTTTTAATTAAGGAAGTATTCTTGTTACACAAGTTTAAATAATTTAACAGATTACATAATTAATTAATTCCTTTTTTCACTCAAAGTTGATAAATATTTGTCATTTTAATTTACATGAATTAATTATGTTAATTCAGTTGTAAAATGGCGTTGTCATGACTTAATTAAAGAAGACGTTAATATCAATAGCTTTATTCTTACGCTTAGTTTACTGTACCTAATCAATGTAATATGTTATAAATAGGACCGTGATCAGTAAGTTCTACCATGAATCTACAATTTATTTATTTTATTTTTTATTTATTTATTTATTTATTTTATTTAGTAAAATATAGCTACATTAAAATTACAATTCATGACTATACTAAGCTATGTACAATATTTTAAACTAAATATACTTATACGCAAAAACTCTTCTTCACAAAGAGTTCTGTCCGCGCATAGGAGTATACAGAACAAAAACATTAATTCACTTAAATACTTATAACTACTATAAAATTACTAAGTTAAATTACTACTGGTAGCTATATTATAATAGCGATATTATAATTTTTATTTTATAACTATAACTACTTTACAATAATATATTTTAACTAACACAACTTAAATATTTTAACTTTATACGAAATTAATTCAATAAATGAGCATAAAGAGACAGTTAAACTGTCGCAAAGAGAAAATTAAAAACTAATAAAACAGTTATTTTAAGACCTGGAAAAGTTTCTCAAATTCTTGCTCACAGATCGATATTATATGATATTTTAGTTTATGTTTTAATAGATGTGGTGACATAATACTGTGTATATGGGGTGGAAGTACGTTAACGAATCGCCTCTCAAGATAGAGAAATGACTTCTGAAAAAATGTACTATTTGGTTTTCTAGTCTTAATTTTTCCAGCGTTCCTAGTACCAATTAATATCAATTAATAGCTAATAACCGGTACGTTTCTAGTTTAATACAGCTGTTATCCCACACAGCTATCCATAAAACAACCCTCGGCAATAAAAGTCATACTGAAATATTTACCCAAAAATTAACTACATAAAAGACTGTGAGTATCTTTTATCCCGTTTATTAAGAATAAAACCTCCGTAGAGTAGTGGTAGCGCGCTAACCTACAACACGAAGGTCCTGGGTTCGATTCCCGGCTAGAGCCTGAAAATTTTAACTAGTTAAAACCCACTTTCATTACCCAACGTAGACGCTAATATCAGAGCTGCTGATGCGACTTTAAATAAACTAACAAAAAGAATAAAATAAATGATACTAAATACAATTAAATTTAATTGATTGTAATACAAGATCGTTTCAATATTTTACTGTCTCTTCCCCTATATCAATATATAGAGAAGGAGAGTATTGTTTTCACCAAATATATATGCTTTCAGGTCCCCTGAACCCAAGAACCATGTTTTTAGCGATTGGTCTATATTATGTGTGAACATAATATCTAAAGAACTGAATGACGCACAAAGTTGAAACTTGGAACTTAACTTAAGTACTACTAAGTAATCCAACACGAACATTTAGTTACATCAAAATCAGTTAACCAAAATTCTTGGAGGCTGTGCCAACGAGGTAAAAATTAGTTTTTTTTAAGATTTCGGTCTTCATATGTATTTTTACGGTAAAAGTTATAGAGTATTAAAAAATCTACAACTTTTAAAGCGATTTTTTTTTCAACATTTCGTAGTTCAGTGTCAACTGGTAAATTTCCTTATTTTCAAGTTCTACAGAGATTGATTGTCATTTTGCGTCATTCACTCATGTTTAAAATGAGGTTATTCACTATTTACATTGGCAAGAAAAACGTGTGAGTGTTTCACACTAAAGTTTTATATTTATTTGTGGTAAGTTTTACATTCTGAAAAAAATATTCTCAATGTATTGACTTTTTCAAGTACGTTTTTAATGTGAAGTCTTAGAGGAATATTAAATAGAGATAATTAATGTATTGTATTCACAAACGACTGTCTTGTAAGGTTAGCACAACTCCATTCCAAGGGGTTTATGTTCGATTCTCTGCACGATTTAAACATTTTCTGATTCTTATTAATCACTTGGAATCACAGGAATTTTGGAGTATCAGAATTCTCCAAGAAAAATTTTCTATTATAATAAATAATGTCAAAATTTACTTTATTTATTATTTATTTATTTAGAAATGCTTTTACTAAAGAAGGAGCTTCAGTGAAGGAAAAGGAAAAGCGTGCCATAAGAAGAAAATCCATGAAAACAAAAGTAGAAAAGCATTCTCCATAAATAACACAAACCCAATTTAATGGAATTGTTTTACTGCTCAGATACACGAAATTTCTAAATATTTCCTCCACGAAATCTGATCGACTTAAAGAATAAGCATCTTGAATACTAGAAAAGTGTTTATTTTTATTTCGCAACTGTAGAAAAATAATATTCACCTTTTCTTTTTTTTAGCCTTTTTCCATCCAATGCCGGATATACGTCTCTACTAATTTCATCCATGTTTTCCTATTGTGAGCAGTTCTCATCAATCCTGCCCAAGCCGTCCCTCTGACGTCATCCACCTCTTATCTGAGGTCTTCCAACAACTCTCCTGGTTACATGAAGTCTTCATAGTGTTATTTTATGTGCCCGCCCATCTGTTACTTCCCCTCCTTGACAAATGTCCGACCCATCTCCAATTACCTACAATACGTTCCATGACATCAGTTACTTTTTTTTGTTTCGGTTTACTTCAATTATCATTCTCTCTCGTGAAGAAATACCTAACATGGTGTCACCGCCACCCCTTCTAATTAATCATTTACTGTGTTGCCGGCTTCAATAGTTCTTCCGGCCTTAGCTTTGACGGCATAGCGACAAAGCTTTCGGCTCCCCATCGCAAAGGCCTTTGTCATCAAGGCCAAGCCAGTCGCCGCTCTCTACAACAGCGCTCTTGGCAGCTATATAAAGAGCGCTACACTAAGCCGAGTCGAATCAATTCCAATTAAGACACCGAGAGCTTCACATCAAGACAGAAGAGGACGAGCCCACCCGAGACCAGACGCACCATCTCTAGTCTACGCTACCGGTGGCGGACGCTACATTCCCGCACCGGTCAGCCTTCGCCGGCCCGGAGAGAGCCGCCTCGGCCGCGCTAACGGCGGACGACCTACGCCGACCCGACACTGCGGGGCTCTGGGGGCCACCACTGCCGCGCGCAGTGGGGACCCAACTGCCGCTGAGGGAAGGCTAGGCCTGAACCCGGTAGCCGAGCCGTCACTCTTCGGGCTCCGCTTCCACCACGCCGGCTCGTTGCTTCCGATCCAGACAACGACGAGACGTCCACCACCGCACACGGCTGCCGGACTCCAGCGAGAACTAATCGACGACCCCGCAAGAGAGAAGATGATGCTTCCGCTCGCCGTCCCGTCACCGTAAGCCGTCGACCGGACCGTCATCGCCCGCTGACGCGAGCGATGCCCACAGCGGTCCCTCAATCGAGCCTTACGCCCACCGGACCCGACGAAGCAGCCATCGACGCACTACTGCGAGGGAAGAAGATGACGTCTCCGCTGGACGACGACACGCCGAGTCGCCCAGCCTCCGACCGCCACGACGACTACGACAGACGATCAATGCTTAAACGGCCCTTTTCAGGGCCACCAAATTAATAAGGTTGCCACATAACGTCGCCATCCGGTGACAATGGCTCATTAAACTTTGCGTAATTTTTAGTTTGTCCGTTACTTTTTTTTGTCAAGATCATCGTTTACAGTTCTTAGGTAAATACTGGAAAAACACAGTTATCATATGATATTTCTGGAAAATAAAATATTAAAATCAGGGTAATAGATTCCTAAAAGTTATTTCAGGACGGTATCAAGTACGTTACATTACCGCCCTACAATATGACAACCCCCTTACTCTTTCTTTTTTTCAAAACTTTTGGGAATTATTTACAAGACAGATTAAAATAAAAACAATATCACGTTAGATTTCTACAAAAAACGTGAGCTAGAGTCAAACAGAAATAGTTGTTTCCGTAATGGCTGTCTTGAATTGCTTACCATAACTCCACTCAAATGGTTTTATGTTCGATTCTCTGCAAGAGTTAACCATTTTCTGATTCTTATAAATTCTCCATTAAATTAATTAATTTAACAGAATATTAAAACAGAGATAGTTAATGTACTGTATCCATGAATGACTGTCTTGAATTGCTTAGGACTACTCCATTTTAAGGGTTTTGTGTTCGATTCTCTGCAAAAGTTAAACATTTTGTAATTCTTATAATTCCCTTGGAATCACAGGAAATACTCACAAACTTATCTATACGTAAGTAATTAGATCTACTCGTAATTCACACTAAATAGAAAGTAAATTTAAATGCCAATTAGGTTTTTTATGTAAACCTTTCAAAAATCAGAGAGATCGTAATTTTTTTTAAAAACAATTTTTTTTTTTTTTTTTTTTTTTTTTTTTTTATTTATTTAACGTCGCATCAACTACAAGGTCATTAGCGACGACGTTGGGGTGTGACTGTGTGTAAATGAGGATGAAATGATTTTTTGTAACGTATGAAAATATGCCATGCCTGAGTGGGATTCGAACCCAGGACCAAAAACAATTTTAATTACTCTTTTTTATAACACATCGCCTCTTATTTTCCGTTGTCCACTGGTAATTCATATTGATGTCAACAGAAGTCAAGTTTCTAGCTCTAATTGGTTTTATTTGTACAGTAGTGATTTGATTTTCAACATGTAACTGTGTGAAGCTTTAATAGTTTATAAAAAAGTTTTAATTAAATCTTAATTTAATTAGAAATAGCGAAGGAAGCAAAGAATTATTGTAGATGTAATAAAAAGTCACGATTTTATAAAACAGGAGATTCTTTATGTATGACGTTAATATTTAGTTTTTAAGTTGAACATAACAGTAATATTCGTTAACACAATTGGTTGCTAATTACGAAGAAGTCTGGTCTAAAAATTAATAATATACTGTGTTTGGGCACATATTTTTACTGGTGAGCATTTACAAGTACGAAGGAAACTTCACTCTAGAATGAATTTTAACAAGTGCAGATGGAGTGAACGACGCTTCATAAATTTAAATTAATATTCAACTCAGTATACGACGTGAGAACTATCAGTGTACACTACGCCTCACTTGATAGTATTATATAGGAACGGGGACGAGTGCCTCATGGCCCATTTATGAAATGAGTGCTTTAAGAGTACTTTATTCAGCTGTACCACATTGTCACTCAAATCATTCACAATTCTCTTTTATTCTTACCCTCCCAACTTAATGCATCAGTACTGCAATAGAGAAGTAACTGACACTGCGATTTTTTATTCATATATTTTTATGATTGTAAAATACTCAAATTTCAATGTTTAAATTATTTTCTTTTAAATATTTATACTGGTATTTCCGTTAAAAATTAGTTATACTGTTATAAACCAAACAAAACTAAACCATTGATAACATTTCAACATTGATTTTTTAAAAATTTGTTATTGAAGTTATTATTTAAAAATTTACACTTGTTTCAAATTCTGAAGATAGTAAATTTTTCCCATGAGGGATATTTTAGATTTTAAAAAAAAAACAATATCACTGTTTGAAATCAAAAATTTTCCTCTACAATTTTTTTACCTAATTGTTTTTATTATAAGTTTTAATTTTTTTTTATTGTTGTAATCATAGTATACTATGTTACATAAAATATTATAATAAAAAGTTTATTTATCTCGCTTGAAGTATTTTACATTAATTATATTTCCTTAAGAATAAAGTTTTCAGAATGATTTAAACTAAGCTTTTACAATGGTAACTACAAATTCTTGTAATACTCGGTATAAATAAACCGATTACTACGTTTTTAAACTGCTGGTATGGTAATTTACAAAATTATGAAAAAATCCTTCTAGCGATAACGAATGCAGTATAGTAATAAAAAAAGTTTCTCTCTTTAACCACTTTGTACGTTCCGTATTTAAACAATGCTGTTTTAATAAACTGAACCAACTGAATGTACTCGTATATACAACTAGTAAATTATTTTGAGGATAGATTTTTGCAATGGTGGGTGAAAATATGACGTTAATGACTTAAACGAGTAGTAATACAGAGGTAAGACTCCCCGGATAAAATTTTTGAATTTTTACTAGACGTCTCCACTTCATCTTCTATGAAGCCTGCGTGGGGTTTTGCCAGATTACATGTTTGAAGTTTCGTATTAAACGGTTTTTATTTTCTGGATGTTTTGTTCATTACGATTGTAAGATTTACGAATTATGTCGTTAATGTATGGTATGTTTAAGTCGTTACGTTTCGTTAGTTACTTACCAGGATGCGTCTGCAACAAACTGTATGCATTCGGATTGAAAGCTTTGTCATTTTTCTTAGTATTTTTTTCTTTTGACTTAAATTACATTATCTGTAGAAAAATAACAATACAACAGTTCACTAATTTTTAAAAGCAAAAAATCTAAACTAAACAACCATTTTATGTTGTAAATCACATGGAAGAAGTACAAATTTAAGAGCACTAATGTCCATCGACATTAATAAAAAAACACATCTACAAAAAATATAACATTTTATAAAAACATATTAACGTAAATAATTACATAGTAGGCCTACGTAAATAATTACATTACTAACATGGAAAAAGTTCGTAATTTATTTTAGTACTTAAATAAAGCGCTAGACTTCAAATCTTTAAACATTCACACCGAATAATGAAAGATTTTTGACACCAGAATCATACATTTTCGTGACATTGATATTCAAGTCAATCAGTGTTTAAATCACCAAAATACTACACCTAGATTCTTTGATCTTAAATAAAATTGAGTAACCTGAACTTATTTTAAAAGATTACGAGGCAAAATTGAATGAATATAAATTACATGGAATGTGGATTTTTTGAGTTAAGTAACAGAAGTTACAAAGTCTGACATAAATTTCTAATTTTATTATTCCGATTAAATTTGAATTATGATATACTAGCGTGGCCTGCGCGGCTTCGCATGCGAAACATGTGTAGGACCTGTTCAATTTTTTTTTGTAAAATAAATAAATAACAAAAACTGTTGTATAGCTGCTAGATCGACTGTATATATACTCCAACGTACGCGCGCGCGCACACACACACACACGTTTTGATAAATTCCTCCGCGTACATCTCTTACTCATCCCCTCTTTCAACTATCTGCTTAAACAATAAATACACACACACACCCGTAGGGTTATCGTTTTTAAAAATTTAAAAAGGGAATGTTGCTGTGAATATAAATACGAATATGCTGTCAAAATTTCATGAAATTCCATTCAGTAGTTTTGGAAATTAGCCTGCACAAAAAAACACGCTTTGTCTTTATAATATTAGTATACATTTCAAGTAAAGTCTAGTAACAATTTTACAAGATATTTCATTTAGGAATTTAAATTCCTTTTATATATGCACGAAAACGGTAGTAGTACAATTCTAATACTATTAGTTTAAACAGTAGACAACTAAGGGAAATGTTGTTATTAGGTCAAATAGTTACAACACTTTCTTAGGTTAGCACATGTATTATTCAAGCACGTGTGTACTCAATCCGAAAAGAGCAAGATAATAATTTAGTACACTTTGTTTGTTGGCAAAGAGGAATAAGAAGATAAGTCCTAACTCACACTTAGTTTCTCGTATGGCAATTCAGCAGTTAGGTTAGGTTATATCGGACGGAACATTCGGGGATGTTTTATCCTTGTACTCTTGGCATCATTGTAACTTTTAGTGGAGGTGGTAGAAAGGGAAGAACGTGAGGAAAGTAGTTTGGGAGAGAAAGGATGATGGGGTTGAACGTCCCTTTTCAAAATCCTTTCTCGATAAGAAGTATTAAAGAGCTTATAGAACAACTTCTTCCTGTTCTTTGTAATACATCTTATTTACTGTTAAGTTATAAGAAAATATTAACAATATACATTACAAAAAGAAAGTAAGACATATTTTCATTTTTATACAGACATTGTTATTCGTTACAAAATGAAGGATTTGTTTAAGTTTACATTACACCACAAACTTTGCGATACAAAATTTAATACTGTAGAAATTTCATTCAATTTAATAGTCGATCCTCTGGAAGTAATTCTGACAAGTCGCGTTCACTTATAAGAAATTACAATGCAACTGAAGCTTTAATAAATACTCTTTATATATTGTTACCTTAACACATGAAATGGTTTTACTCTTTTTTATTATCATGACTTGGCATGATATTTAAATCGTATGGCAGCGAAACTTGGGCTCTTACAGGGAAAAGAAACCAAAATTGGAAGCTGCAGAGATGCATTTTTCACGAAAGGTCAAGAATAAGAGGGAGGATACAATTCAAAATTGCGATACAAGGAAACAACTGCGGATAAACGAAAGGATTCTGCTATAATTGTATTAATGCATGGATCACCTTCAGATAATGAAGAGAGATATAAATTCAAAACAGGTTCTGAGATATAGGTTTAAGAGAAAAAGAAGCTTGGTACGACCTCTACAGTGCTGGGAATAATTTATTTTATTTACACTTTTCTCAAAAAAACGGGACATTTTGATTTCACAACATACTATATGCCGTTAAGAAAATAATAATAATATTTGAATTGGTGTTTGTAAAAGCAAACTAAGTGTCGTTTTTCAATTTCATTTTTTTTAGATTTTGAGATTCTACAGATTGAACTCCACAATTACAAAGAACAAATGCGTATAGTTTATTTTACGAATTATATGTTTAAGAACAAAAAATTCTCGGTTTAAAATTATTTGAAGTTTACGCATCACAGTTAATTCGAAGGTTAAGTAAAATGTTAGGAGCCATCGATACTCTAACACTTCTCACGTTTAGCTTTAAATTAACGAAAGTTAACTTGAATTGTTTTAACAATGACCGATTATTTTTAGTCTATCTTTATCTTTATCTTTTAGTTTATTTATCGTTTTTGTGTACAAGTTTATCTAGGCGAAGTAAAACACGAAAGAAGAAAAGGATTTAAATCACATATCCTTACCAATTCGACTTGTAAAAATAGTACAGAATTATTTAATTTTACGTAAAATTATATTATTAACCAACAAATTGTGCTCGCGCTATTTACACACACGTGCTTACTGCTTGCCTCAGAGAGACTGCTTACACTATTATAGATATTGTTTTTTTTTAGCTTTCATTTGTTATCGGGAACTGTACCGGGTGAGCATAAAGTCTTGCCCTGATTATAAAATTTATTGCAGAATAACTGTTTGACATAATAATTTAAATTTGATTCTGTTACATAGGTTAGTGTTAATAGTTTTTTTAAGATTACTTACATTAGTAAACTTCAACGTGTGCCCCCTTGGTAGCTCGGAGAATGTCGAAGCGGTATTCCAGTTCCCGCCAGGTGTTTTGCAACATGTGTTCTGTCACAGTACCCACAGCAGCTTGTATCCTAGCCTTCAGTTCGTCAACGGCAGCAACTGGTGTGGCGAAGACTCTATCCTTGATATAGCCCCAGAAAAAAAAGTCAAGGGGAGTAATGTCTGGAGAGCGGGGTGGCCAGGGTGTTGGACCATCCCTTCCAATCCACCGATCCGGAAATGTTTCATCCAGGAAATTACGCACTA
The DNA here is from genome assembly GCA_035578175.1 of Catonia carolina. Taxonomy (NCBI): domain Eukaryota; kingdom Metazoa; phylum Arthropoda; class Insecta; order Hemiptera; family Achilidae; genus Catonia; species Catonia carolina. The sequence continues at coordinate 337,982,429 of JAQMRL010000001.1, read as the reverse complement.
TCAAAGCCCAATGGGGCGGTGCCCCATCTTGCTGGAAAATTATCCATGGTTGATATTCTTCTAACTGTGGTGCAATGAACTGTTGCAAAACATCTAAGTAAATGTTAGCGTTAATGGTGTTTTCCGTGAAGAAAAACGGCCCGAAAACCTTATTATGCATGAGGTCGCACCAAACATTCACATTTTTGCTGTCTCGCTGTAACTGTACAGTAGCATGTGGATTCTCTGATCCCCATATACGGACATTATGCCTATTTACCATTCCACTGACATGAAAGGTGGATTCATCGGTAAAGCATATGCGATTTAAGTAATCGTTAGCGCCGTCAATCCTGTTGAGAATCTCAGTTGCAAATTCTGCACGTCTCAGCAAATCATTCGGTTGCAAGGCCTGCACAATTTGCACTTTATAAGCATGCAACCTAAGCCTTTTATGAAGAATTTTCACCACACTTGCTTGCGGTATTTGAAGTTCACGTGATGCTTGACGAGTTGATTTAGACAGACTCCGTTGAAACGATTCCCGAACAAGATCAACAGTTGCTTCACTCACACTAGGCCTGCCACTTCTAGGAAGATCTTCAACGCTGCCTGTTTCTTTAAACCTTTCATTCCATGGCTTTATTGATTTAACATCAGGAGAGCTGCGTCCATAAAAAGCCCGAAAATGACGCTGAACACTGATGGGCGATTTCGTTTCGTGAAACCAAAGCACACATTGTGCTTTCTCCTGCTTCAACGCCATTTCGCCAGCAACTAACGTGAACTAACAGACCATGTCATTGTTGAGGAGCACTAGCGCCATCTATTGGTCACAAAATCTACTAACAATAACCTATGTAACAGCGCCAGATTTAAATTATTGCGTCAAACGATTATTCTGTAATAACATTTTATAATCAGGGTAAGACTTTATGCTCACCCGGTACTTTATTGACAACCATCCCATTTGATTGCTGCTTTTTGCTGTATTTTTTGACGTAATTTGGCATTAATTTTTTGAATAGGGATCCCCAGTGGAGTTTGTTCAGGAATTGCTGTCAGCTGGTCACCATACAAAGTCGCTTGCCCAACTAATGTTACTCAATAAATAACAGCGACTTTCTACCAGCTGACTAACTGGGCTGGTCCGAAGGCCGTAGATATTATTAAAGTGATACAAATAATAATATAAACGCAACAATTGATCTAAACTTTGAAATAATAAACCAAACTACAATAAAACAAAAAAAGCTTTGTCACGTAACTCAAAAAGGTAGAGAATAAATTGTGAATAAGAGATCCAACAAAATAATGGCAGAAACCAATAAATCAATAATTGATAAATATTTTAATGCACGTTCTAATCTCAATCTAAACAATTAAAAAAATTAAGATAACTTCTTAAAAATTCTGAAACGAGAGAACTAAAGTAACTTAATTTTAGACATAGATTCCGACAATGCGGTTGCTCAAATAAGTATAATTAAATAAATTTATCGATTTAAAATTTTAGTTCAAGTTTTATACGGTAGGACTTGAAAACACGGATTCAGCGGAGTTTTCTCTGTTTTTTTTCTCGCCTAAAAATCTACAAAAAACAGATCTCTGTTAAGAGGTACGGGTGGATTTTAAGTAAGGATATTCAATCAATAGTTAACGCTTAACGGGTTTTATGGGACAACATATTTACTATCTATTAAATTCTAAAAATGAATTATTTTTCTTTCATGTCCCTGCATACGTGATTTCTAAGCAAAATCGTTCTCGAGAAAATTTAGTATTTATTTTTGTATTTCAGGGCTACATAGCTGATTTTAAAAATCTGATGTGAAACACTCACACAACTTTCTATTACCAATGCAAATAATTAACAATATAAACTAACATTAGTAATAAAACATTAGAAATAAACAAAAAACTAACTTCAATAAACATAACCTAATTTTAATCATGAGTGAAAGATGAAAAATGAAAATAAACCTAAGTTTGGTTTAAAAATACGGAAAATCACTCTTTCACGCTAAACTAGACTCTGTAGAGAAAAATGCTTGAAATAACAGTCGTAGATCTTTTAATTTTCTATAAATTTGACGTAATTTTTTGTCGTAAAATGCATACTACGGCTGAAATCTTAAAAAAATTGGTTGTTTTACACATTTTCGGGAAAAAAAACCCAGAAAATCGCTAATTACCGCTTTATATAACGCTTAGTTTATTAATCGTTATATAAAAAAATGTTTGAAATAAACGTTGTAGGATTTAAAATTTTCTACAACTTCAGTTACCTACATTTTTGGGCTAAAACATATTAAAGCCGCAATCTTAAAAAAAACATTTTTTTTGCGAGAAAACAGCCTTTCCAATAATTTCAGCAGACATGGAACCTATCCTATCTTGTAGAGCATAAAAATTTAGTACATTAAGGCGATTTTTACAAAAATCGTAGGACCAGTTTTTGAGAAAATCGCAAAAAAGTGAAAAATTACACGAATAAACTACTACTTCCAGTTGACCGATTTTGATAAAAATGTTCGTGTCGGGTTCGGTAAAGGTATGTAACTTAAGTTTCAAGTTTCAAGTTAGTACGATATTCCGTTCGTGAGATATTGTGTTCACGTACGCACACACATGGCAATCGCTAAAAACATTTTGTTTCAGGGGGTCTGAAAACGTGTAGATGCAGTGAAAACTCGATTTTGAAAAATCGATATGAAAACAATACTTTCCTTCCTACATATTCATATAGGGAAGAGAAAGTAAAAATGAATTAATTTTTCTTTCATGACCCTGAATATGTGATTTCTAAGCAAAATTGTTCCCGAGAAAATTATCTTTTGTTTATTTTTGCATTTCAGGGCTACATAGATGATTTTAAAAAAGTCTTTTTGGGATTGGTTGATAAAACCTTAGGTTTAATAGTTCAGGTCAATTTGTATAATAGATTTTTGCCCAAAAAAAACAAAAAAAAAACACGAATAGCCAACCTTTTAAAAAAATTATTTTAGCTTCAGGGGGTCATTACAATATACAATGGACATAGAACAAAAAATGAAAGAATAATATTGAAAATAAAATCCCACTCTTTGTCACTAAAAGTACGATTTTAGTCGGTGAGCTATTCATAAAGTCTAATGAATGAATTGCGTTAAATTTAGATTCAAAGTTTTTGAATTACGTATGTGATATTCTTATTTCCAGGGTAAAATGAGTTGTTAGTTAGTACTTAACGTTGGGAACATTTTAATATTTCACGGTAATGTGTATTATTTCCAGACTTTTACAGTCAGTAAAAACCTGTATATTTCAATTAATGTCTGAAACAAACGAGTGGATTAAAAACAAAGTCACATAGCACAGAAAGTACGTACGTATGTAGGCGGTACAGTACTTTTTCCTTTGTTAATAGAGCACTAAATTATTAAAAGCTTCATTAGTTCTCACCACCGCTAATACCGCACAATACCTTTCTTCCTCGGTGTTCGTATTTAGCAGAAAACCAAAAGGAAAAAAGAAGTTCGTGAAAGTACAACTTATTTTCTAACTTTACATTAATTCAAACCAAAAACTCTAAACATTACGACGTAATAAATTAATTCAGTTATGTAAATACAAAGTTAAAATTTAATTTTAATACTGTTTATATTGCGGCCCCTACAGTAGAAAAATAAAATATGTTAAAAAAACAAAATAATACGTACATGGAAAGTAGATTTGTAATTTCAAATGAATTTATTACATAAAAATCATTTAATTTTGTTGCACCACTAATGAACTAAGTAATAAAAACTGTCAATTCATTATAAACAGGTTATAGCAATAGATTTAGCCACTAACTTCTTTGTTCTCACTGCATTTTACTAGTGCAGAATATACAATTGTCTTTGAAGAGCAACTCAACCTTGATTAATGCCGTTTCTGATATCCCGATCACTAGAACTCTCAGACGAAAAAATAAAAAAATGTAGAATAAATAGTTAACTTCAAAACTTTAGGTTTTAATCATATAAAATCTTTTGTTAAGAAAACAAGTTTATTGAAGATATCGGTGTCGGTTTTGAGAAAAAACTCAACGAAATTTTAAATTTTTCTGATATTCAACGATCTAAGTGTAAATTTTTTAAACATATTATTTATTTGTCTCTTCTTCTTCCAACCAAGGATTAGAACGCAGTCTGTTCCGAACTCATATACTATAATTATCATATATCTCTGTCTTCTCCTAGGTCTAACGACATCCCTCTTATCTTCTAGAGCAGCGGTTCCCAACCCGGGGTACACGTACCCCTTGGGGGTACGCGACGAACCGGTTAGGGGTACGCCGAAAATAAAGGACAATGGCGGACGTTGTTTTTCTCAGTAACTTGGTGGGGTTATTGTACTGACAAACTTAACGGAAGCCCAGATCTAAGGCTTTATTTGCCTACATTTGCACCTGATTTCAAACAATTAAGTGCAACAAAACAGCCTCAAGGGTCACACTAAAAAAGAGTTTTGAAGACGTTTCCTGGACTAATTATTTCGTTTCAATAAATCACAATTTTCATGTTATATTTTGTATTTACAAATTTTAAAAGCATTTTGTATTCGATGTGAGTTTTTTCAAAGTTTAAAACTAATCTGTCTTGTCTTAGATTAGAAATACTATAATTATTATAACTCTGTCATTAATATTTTTATGTAAAATTAAGACCGTACAAGAAATGTTCAGTTTTCAATAAAATATCTCTTTTAAAAGCTTGTGTTAACTTTCGTTTTCCTTAGCTTAAGTTTATCTTAATTTGAACACATAATAAAACGTACAAGTGTAAGTTATATTTTGAAGTATTTAAAAGTTAACCAACGTATACTCACAGAAAAATACCATTATGATTATAAAAAAAAAATTTACATTATGCAAAATATTTGGAAATAAATAAAAACCATGAAAATATGCAAATTGATTAGAGATTAGCTAGTGATTAAATAGCCCCTACTTAGTGAAGTATTGTAGTTAGTTACAGTGATGTTACATTTTTGGGGGTACAATTTTAGTTAAAGTTTCACCAAGGGGTATGGGAGGAAAAAAAAGGTTGGGAACCGCTGTTCAAGAGCATAATTTATTTGTGTCATTACAATAACAAATGTACTGAAGGAGATAATGATACAAATTATACCACGAACGACATGAGGATGCAGACCACCCACTGATGGAGCTTCTTGGTTTTTATTTGACCAATGGAATCATGAATCATTGTATATTAGTTATATATAGTCATTTGAATTGTTTTTTTTATTTATTGTTTATTAGGGTACCAAAAAAATCTCTGTAAGTTAACTAATAAATTTCAACTTGTTTGATAATAACCACAGAGATTTCCAACTTCTATTTCAGAAACAATTAACCACGATTTCATGACTCGTAATTATAGATTTTATCATAAGTATTTATATTGGTAAATACAACATAGTACATCTAATAAATTAATTATCTACCTAATATAAATAAAATACATTTTTTCAATTAACTGAATAAAATGGTAATCCTATTAGTATTTGTAAATGTGTACATTGACCTAAATTCAAAACTTTCCAAATATATCAGAGTTTATTTAGCTAGAATAATATCGACTGCTATGTAGTTCATGCCTATTTAACGCACGCATTTCCTGTAGCGTGCTGTACCGGAAAACTTTAATTTTCTATTTTATTTTGGTTATTATTTGCGTGTTATCCTTCGCTAGTCATATTTCTTCTACAGGTCCACCTCAAATTTACAAAACTCCCTCGTATATGTCAGCTTGCAGGAATAACTTTATTATAGATTGTTCAAATATCAATTATTTGCAAGCGTATTTAAATAGTTATTAAACAAAAAAAATATGTAAAGTACATTGTTAATGATAAGATACTAAAAATTTTGTTTATCGATTATTTTTTTAGGTTACATCAATATCTTAGTTCATTAACAATTACCATTGGTTTAAAACTGATGATGTAGAATTTATTTGTAATCTAATCAAGATTTCTACCACAGAGCTGCAGCTTTACAGACGGCTGAGTTGAAACTACTGCGCCATTGAAGGAAAACATTTAAGTTAAACAACTTATTTTTCAATTATGAAAAAATAAAACTAGAATATTTCATTACTCACAGCACTCACATAATTAAGATGGAAGTCTTTTCTGATTTACGAGTGTGCGAGTGAGTGCACACGAGATGAACAAAAAAATATGTATTACAGCGTTCATTGCACTGAAGTGTTAGGCAGAGCGCATAACCAGATGATATGACAGTGACATGACAGTAACGCGAGACTGATATGATGTCAGTTGCAATTTATAAAGGTTCGCATGCTGTGTATGAGGCAGCGCTGAGCGACGGATACTCGTACAACGCTAAAATGATACGTAACAATCGTATCACGGTCGTTCAAGTGCAGCACACTCCACTTTTTTTGAGTGTTAACAATCAATGTCATCAATGTTACATCAATGTCTTAGTACTTTGTTGCTTCGTGTAAGAACCTGAAGAAGTAAAATTTATTTCTTCGAGCTGTCTTCGTTTTTTTTCAATTGCTGAAGGCTACTATTTTTCTTTTTTAAACTAAATAAATTTTTTTACCTTAACGTAACTAAAAGACGTTCTTCGATTGTTACAGATACCTTGTACTTGATATATTTTTTAAAATCGTAACAGTATTTTTTCACAAATAAATTAAAGTTTTCTTGGCGCTTTGGTAAATAGACAGAAAACTTTACGGAAAAATGTTCAGCTCATTAAAAACCTCAAGAGCACCCTTCTCAATCACGTTTTATCACTAATACGGAAGTACTGATAATGCTTTGTTGGCGATAAATATTGTGAATATATATACGATTTGCGAGTGTTAAAATATCTTCATCACCAGAAGAAGGCGATTACATTCTTCTTACAGACACAAATTACAATTAAATTAATTTGGTAATCTTAATATAATGTTATGTTACATCTCTATCATTATGCGGTCATGTTGTTGGTGAGCGCTCTACCTAAAACTAGTAGTTTTAAGCGTAGACGCGTAACTGCCTTCTACACCGGGGTCCCAGATTCGATTTCCGGTCAGGTCTGGCATTTTTTTTCATCACTCATCTTAATGTATCACTCTTCTCACCGTCATCCGTAGCAATTGCAAAACAGTCAGATGTAAAACAAAAAAAAAACAAAAAAACAATTGCAGTTTTACTTTTTACATTAAGACTTAAGCAAAGAGTTAACAAAACACTTCATACTTTGGTGTATGTTTAACGAATACGTCGTCTAATATCAAATTTTTACCTTGATAGGCTAATAATTACTTTTACAAGCGCGCGTACACACAACATAAAACAATGAACGTTAACTTTCCTAAATGGTTCAGTTCGTTGTGAAGTATACTAATAGTCTCAATTTGAGTCTTTCGTCCTGAGGCAGACGTATCTATATAAAATTGTTTATGTTCGGAAATTTTCTTTATACACGTTCGTCGATAATAATGACAAGAGATTAAAAACAAAACAACGTAAAAGGAGAAATTTCAATGGTGTAAACCTAATAAACAAACAAATGGTATGAATTCATGTCAATCATATTTTATCATCCACTTGATTCATAGTTAAAAATTGAACTTTATTCTTAAAGAAGGATATACAGAGTACACAGGTTAAACAGATGCTTTAATAAATATGTGTACTTAAAAATATTTTATTAGAAACACTTCAAATTTAATTCATCTATAGAGTTCGTAAAGGAAGATTTGCTTCATTATCTTTTAGAAAACATGAATATTACTTTTTTACGTTAAAATAACTTCAGAAGCAAAATTATCTTTTGAGCGTTTGTGTACAAGAATTTAAAGGGGAAAAACAAGAAATAAAAACTCCAATAGTCTATTTTTTGTTTTAACATTTTAATAAAGAAAAATGCAGAGAATAAATCATGGTTGTGGCAAGAGTGGAAATTACTCCTTTCGTTTTTTTTTATTTTTGTATTCAGCATGCAATTCCCGCAGGCCGCACAATCTGCCGGATTTATGCGGAAACTTTATTTTTTCCATATTTAACGTTATGAGTTCCCTATCCTCTGAACAGAACTACAGTTCTCGACTTCTGCTAAATATCAAGGGACGTGTCAAGGAATAATACAACTAAAAACCATAATCATTATTACTTTTATATTGCTTGCTTTTCTAGACTTCCCTAAAATGAATATTTAGTTCATTCAAATAAATGACCCATTGAATTTAAATTCAAACAGGAAATACAAGAGACAGTCATTTATATTTTTTCTCAATTTTAAGTTTTTTGTGAATACAATAAAATACAGTACAAATTCTATTAGAGAATATATGAAATAAATGTTTTGTCTTTATTCTTATATCCCCTGTACACTAGCACAACCTCGAGATTATATCACGCTTCGCATGATATGGTATTGGCGAGGCTTCCATTGAAGCATTCCTTTAATTCACATATTTATAATTTAGATGCTGAAATTTATTTTTTTTTAGTTTTGATGATAACAGAATGTTTATTATTAAGGTTGAAGTTTTTTTATCGTAAAGGTATATTTAAAATTGTAGTTTAAATTTGTTTACTGTAAGAGGTATCCATAATTTTCTGAGTTGCAATAGATTTGGAAACTATCTCATTGATAAATTTTGAACAAGTTGAAATTTATAGCAAATATGTAGGATGTACTTAAAAATATAAATTTACAATTTAAAAAATAAAGTGGATAAGAACTTGTTGGCTATACCTAACATCTTTAAAGTTTTACGACGAAACAAAACTCGGGATTAAGTAATTAAAGAAGAACTAGTGATTACACCCGCGCTACGCATGGGATTATTACTAGCATTAAAAGGCCTAACTAAGCATAACTTAAAATATAATAAGAAAACAAATAAGTATAAAAAATTTAAAATAAGTAAAAATATCAGATGGTTGGTTAGACCATTGTAGTTAAACGAATTCTATGAATATGGCAATAGAAGGGCTAAATCACGAAAAATTAATCAGAACTATTATATGTAATCAAAAGAATGAAAGTCAGTAACCCAAATGATGGATAGTAACATACTAGAAAATGAATATAAATAATAACTAATAAAAAATTAAAAGCTGTAAACAATGAAGTCAAATAAAATCCGCACAAACTGCAAGTTAATAAATGTTCCAAACACAACCTAGAAAAATCAAATTAGAAAAACAAACGATAAAAAACGAAAAAAACAGTTGGATCAATTAATTTTTATTACAAATTCTGAAAATTAGATCGCCGAACCGAAACAGGGTTACTCTGGAATTAATACGTTGATTTGAAATTTTCCGGTCTCATTTTTTTTCCGGTAAGGACAGGGGGCACAAACTTCACAACTGCAAAAACTGCATGTTAATAAGGTTCCAAACACAACATAAAAAAACAAATTAGACAAACAAACGTTAGAAAACGAAAAAATTCAGTTTGATTAATTAAGTTTTATTACAAATTCTGAAAATGAGGTCGCCGACCGATATCGGGTTACTCTAGAATTAATACAGTGATTTGAAATGTTCGGGTCTTATTTTTTGCGGTTAGCACTGGATGAACGGGCTCAGCAATATCATTTTCATTTTTTACTCCTAAAAATCTATGGAATCCCCAAATCACCAAAAGAATCGGGCAAAAGCTGATAATTTCCATATTTTGCCGGCCGCATTGGCGTAGTTGGTAACGTGCTCGCCTCTCATCATCCGGTCTTGGGTTCGAATCCCATTCAGGCACGGCATATTTTCATACGCTACAAAAAATCATTTCATCCTTCATCGTCTGGATTAGCAGTAATTGCAGAACAGTCGGACGTGAACCCAATAAAAGAAAAAAAATTGTAGGACGGCATAATTTTATTTAAAACGAAGAAAACAACTGTAAGACTGTACCAAATATTCTTCTTGGAGACTACAAATTGATGAAACAAAACATCTGTTATATAAATCTCCAAAGGACTGTGTTATAAAAACCTTAGTTTTATATTTTCTGGATTAACCAGGAATTTGTAAAAAAAACGACGGATGATGAAAAAACTGTAAGTGGGGATCTACATGTTACAAAAAAAGGTAAAACGGAATCAGTCCAGTGGGAGCTGAGATCGAACTCATTAAAAACAAATCACTAGTTCTTTTATATGGAATAATTTAAAAAAAAACACTCACTTGTCTTTTTTAAATATTTTTATTCATAGTTCTAATAATTTTAATTACTAGGATGTAAAATGTACATATCGTTGAATTGTTCTAAATAATACAATTTTGGTGACCCGAAATGTCGAATAACTTGTATAAAACACTACTCTTGCATGTACAGCGTCTAGAATGCACATGAAAACGTGTTATCTATTTTTTCATCAGGGCTGTTGTATATTACTTTTTGTACGCCTACTTGTATGTTTCTTGGGACAATTTTTATTGAAAATTTACAATCTTTCAATACAAAATATTTTAGCAATTACTAAAATCTATTCTAAACTATTTCAAAAAGGTTTTACCATTTTATAGTTTTTAGTCGTTACTAGTCCGAAAATAAGCCCTCGTCAAGAAGAACTCTTGACCAGAGGCGTTTAATACGTCTGTGCTCAATACCCAGTATTGCCATATTGTAAAAGTTTTGTACGAGAGGCTTTGCTTGTAAATAAAATTTTTCGTGCATTTTTTGTATTGTTGTTTCACGACTTAAGTTACTAAATATTTGTATTCAGGGACACAAGAAGGACACTACATTACCACATGTAAAATTCTGTTTTTAACGCTTGTACACATTCCGTGTGTGAATGTTTAACATATATCCAAAGTAGAACTCCATATCCCAGATTAGACTTATGACAGTTTTGTAAGTAGTTATTCTAAGTTAAAATCCAAAGTTCCAGGTCCACAACCCATTCTAATCCTTAATGACAAAAAAGTCGTTAATGCTATTTAAAAACAAATAAAAAATAGATATTGTTTTGATTTTTCATTTACCAGCACTATGAATTCAGTCTGTCATTTGTCCCTTAAGGTAAAAGGAACTGTACTTGCTGAAAGGCGTTTAAAATCTAAAATTTGGTAAAGGAATTAAAAATGTTCAGATCACAACGTTGTACTAGTTGTAAAATAATAGTCAAATTACAAAATAAAATATTTGTGTTATTTTAATTATTATTTCTTCAAACTTGACGTACCAAAGAATTTTTAATAATGATTGTACTCTAAATAGAAAATTCATACTAGTTCCTAAGAATTAATAAAGATATTGATAATTGTTTAATTTATTGACTTTAAAGATTAAAATTTTTTGATACTTTGTAATAATGATTCAAAATCTTAGTTACATTAAAGTCTACAAAGTGCGGGTGCCGAAGTTCAATACCGTAATCGTATCGGTGGAACAGAAGATTCAAAGGTTGAAACTCATTGTATTTTCTCAGAGAGTGCCACAGAGAAGTTGAATCGTGCTCTTGTTTGAACTTGACAAGAAAGGTAAAGTTAAGACCCCTCCTCCAACATGTGGAGAGTTTCACAAATAACGCTGAGAAAGTACCTGGACCTTTCCTCCTCTGTTAAACAATCTATACTGAAGAACAAAGAAACTCACAACTCAAACATTATCCGAATTCCAAATAAGGCAATCGATTTTAACATTAGAGCTGCATTGGAAATTTATGATCCTAAACAAAGTACAGACATTTAAGGTTATAAATAATACAAACCCACGCAAGTTGATATAAACTCAACAACTACACAGATTCAAACAAATGATGAATGGTCAATTAAAAGTAATATATTGAATTAGAACCGACTGAATATTGGACAGGACTTTATTGATACAGAATTAGCTAACACCTGCGTATAAAATGTGATTTTATTATCCAAGAACGCATGCTAATTGCAATTTCTTAACAAAATTGTTTAATTACTTTACTGCAAATGCTCTTAAAACAATAACTATAACCTATAATAGTAAATTAAAAACCAAATAACCTTCTAACTTTTAAGAACTTGAAAAGTGATTATAAATTCAATTTAAGAGAACTGATATTTTTGAATAAAGTTTGTGTTGAACCTTAAATAACAAACATTTATAAAATATATTTAAATATAAGAACTTTCCATTTTTGTTACGTCTATATCATTATAAAATATTTAAAAATTTCTTTCCTCTATCAAAATTATAGACTTATTTAACTGTAATAATGGGTACACCTAGAACAACGTTTGAGTTTTGAAAAACCAATTCGAAAGGTTGATTAGGCAACTAATAAAAACACAAGTTAACTAATGGCAGATAAAAGTAGAAAATCGTTACTAATAATAATCAAAAAATTTGAATTAAAGAAAAAAAATCAACGATAAAGGTATACAATTAGTATTGAAATATGCCTTAAAGAAAGGAAAACAAATGTTTTTCCTGAGAGTTTACAACTCGCAGACATAATTATTCTGATAATTGGAAAGACAAGTCACGTATAGGCCTATGGATCAGCTAAGCTAAACAACAATTTTTATTTTACGGATCATATGAGGATTTTCCTACTAGGCCTAAAATGCTACTTTGTACCAAAACTTTGACCTTTTGTTCAGTGGTCAAAGTTCTTTTGACCACTAAACAAACTGAAGAAACTTCAGGCAGAAGCACTACCTGAAGTTTCGTCTTTACACACCCCAACCATCTGGTTGGGTGTCAACCATCTGGTAACCATCTAGTGTGTTCTATTTCTGAAGATCTTTATACAGTGTTATTGTCACGTACTGATAAAATACTGTAAATTATTGAAATTCGCACAAACTACAACTTAGATATCAACATAACCTTAAAGAAGCATAACCTTAAAGAAAGGTTTATTATGGCTATACACTGGACAAAGATATATACGTCAATGCTGCAAAATTTTTGTAAAGGGATATATGTCAACTTGTACCTCTGCGCACAATACACATGGTTTGTGTAATGGGGTATAAGTCTACATGTATCCCTTTACCCAAACGAATTGTACTACTTAATAAGTTGTACCTCTTTGCACTTATATATCTCATAAAGACCATATTGTTATGACATATATATCTCTTTACCCCAACAAAGATAAAAATGGTGTGGTGACCATTTGCTTGACACATCTCCATTTTCAAAAAAAAAGACATACACCCCTCTACCCTAACACCACAGATTTAAAAGAAAAAAACATACTATAAACGATCAAAGCGAAAAAATTAGATAGAAAATAAAAAATATTCTAAATTATTTTAGCAGAAAACGGCGTAAATAAAAGTTGAAGTACTTACTTTAAAACTATTTCATAAAGCTATAAAAGATCAAATAGCCAGCGATATTCAACTTCAGGAAAAGTTATTGGGGCTTCAATAACTCACCGGGTTGGTCTAGCGGTAGATGTTTAACAGCTGATTTTCGGAGACAAAGATTCCGTGGTTCAAATCTTAGTAAAGGTTACTTTTATACGGATTCGAACAATACCTAGTATGGTTACCAATTTCCTTATATGGTTTGATTGTTTCAATACCGTACTTTCTCAGGAATGATCAACTGAGTCTGTACAAGATTACACTTCATTTACACATTATACATATCATCATCTCACTGGGTCATGGGATTGCTGATTTTTCATAATTGAACAGATTGAAAAGTACAAATATTAGAAATTAAAAAGAAAGAAAATGGTGCTCCAATGAAGGTAAAAAAATTAAGAGTTAGAACGCAAAACAGAGACAGCACGAGTCAGTTAACGACACCTTCATAAGTCTATTGAATTTATAAGGACTATAGTAATCTTTTTTCATTTCATAGTGTATAAAATTCACGTTAAAATGATTTTATTTCCAAGAATGGGAGATACGTTAAAAACGTTTCATTACAAAAAGACGTGAATAAAAAGAAATATACACCAATATGAATTTTATTTCACGCTTAAAAATGAAAAAGTGAGAAATACATTATAAGTATGAAGTTTAGAATATGTTTAGCAGAGTTATCCTGCATTGCGGATTTTAATATGAAATATCTGTGTTCCCTCAGCGTAAAATCATAAAATGAATGAGCTGTCACAGCGTTTACTGTACATGAGGAATGTTCGCTTGTTGAGTACCCTTAACAAACACATCTTAGCACAGCTTGGCTACTGAATTCAAAACCACCCAACAACTGCAACTCAACGTTTAGGCCTATTACATCTAAACGCTGCGCTGCTTTACTAGTTTGTCTTGTCATTCATTTTACAAAAGACATACGTAGATAAATATATACCAGCATCGTTCCTTTTTTACTTTCGCTTGCCTTTATGAATATATAGGAAGGAAAGTATCAATTTCATGTCGATTATTCGAAATCGAGTTTTCACCGGATATACACGTTTTCAGACCCCCTGAACCCAAAAAACGTGTTTTTAGCTAATGGTCTGGATGTGTAAACAAAATATCTCAAGAACGAAACATTGTATGAAGTTAGATACCACTAGAAAACCCAACACGAACATTTTCATCAAAATTGGTCAACCGGAAGTAGTAGTTTATTCGTGTAATTTTCACTTTTTTGCGATTTTCTCAAAAACGGCTGCTATGATATTTTTTAAAATCACGTCATTTACTATATTTTTTATGGTCTACAATATAGGGTAGACGCCATGTCCGCTAAATTTTTTGGAGAGGCTGTGATCTCGTAGAAAAAAAAAAGATTTTTTTAAGACTGCGGCCTTAATATGCATTTTAGCGCAAAAATGTACTAATGTATCAAATATTATGTAATAAAAGTTGTAGACCATTTAAAAATCTACAACTTTTAATTGAAACATTTCTTTGTATAACGGTTAATTTATCGGTAATTAGTGATTTCCGGTTTTTTTTCATGAAAATCTGTAAAAAATGGATTTTTAAGATTTCGACCTTAGTAGGCCTATGCATTTGACGATAAGAGTGTATTAATAAAATTTATAGGAAATTAAAAGAATTACAACTTTTATTTTTAACATTTTTCTCTAAAAAGCCTAGTTTAGCGTGAAAGTGATTTTTCGTATAATTAAGCCAAACTAAGGTTGGTTTTCATTTTGCGTCATTCACTCATGATTAAAATAAGGTTATGTTTTTTAGGTTAGTTTTTTATTCATTTCTCATGTTTTATAACTAATATTAGGTTATATTGGTCATTACTGGCATTGGCAAGAGAAAGTCATGTGAGTGTTTCATCCCAGATTTTTATTAATTATTAGAATTTTAAGCAAAATTTAAAAATGAAAATGTTATTTTTAGCGAAATAACTAAAAATTAATATAATTAACAAATTCTAAAAGTAGTCCAAGAAGTAGTTCAAAACAAAACACATCCCAGCAAATAAAATACAATGTAGAACAATGCAACATGACACGGACCAATGTTAACATGACTAACAAAAAATAAAACGACAATCGTAAATTGCCACAAAACTAAGCGGTGAAAAATGTTACACAAAGAAATTAAAGTACTTTTTAGTTTCATTTCATTTTTATTATAGGTAAAGCATTTTTCCGTACATTTTGGTTTCGTATCCAGAAAAATGAGTTTGATACCCGTACCCTATACCGTTGTAAGGTACAATGAGCTTAACATTAGAAATTATAGTAATTTTTTTAAATATATACGTTCCAGTATTATGGTAAACTCTAACCAACGGGTATGAGGGAAACACTACAGTAAGACTTATTTACATTCTATTAATTAGATAATACGTTGTAAATATAGAGTCAACTGTCAATCATCTGGTACGGGGTTGTATTCTACAGGTGATAGGTGGTGTATGCTTACCCTCTGTATTTTTAGGTCTTTGTTTCGCCTACCAATCTTCAGCCAATCATCGGGGTGGTTAACCTTCATTTTAGTCCTCCAGATTGTTTCAACGGTTTTGGTCGGGTTGGAGGTGGGTTAACCAGAGATTTCGAGGTTTTGAGAGGGTGTCATCTAGGTCAGGTTCATTCGGGATTAAGCTACAAGGTATTTATTAAAGAAGCAGACGGCAGCAGCTACTATTAGAAATGACCAGGAGGACAAGGAGAAGAAGAAGAAATACTAATTTGGAAGGATTTAATAATAAAATTCAATTTCGTTGATAATAAGGGATTAGTAAGCTTGATTTTTCAGTCAAAGTCGCGAGAGGAACGGTTGACTATTTTTAATTTTTTATCTAAATTTAATAAGATTAAACAAATAATACTGTGAATAACTCGTTTATTAAATTTTGTTAAATCGAAGCAGCATAGTTTTTATTTATCTACAAAAGTATTTAATTTCAAGGGTCTTATGAAATATGAAAATCAGTTGAAACAGGTAAAATAAAAAATAAATTAATACGTACAAGTAACCGGCAAATAATAAAAAAAATACAATAGTATAATACACACGAGTATTATGTATATTTTATGATATAAAATATTTGTATTTGAAATTTATTATTAAAACTTACCTAGCACCTGTCATATTTCCACACAACATTGGCTCTTCTTCCACATATATCCAGTTGGTTTCATTCGAAATCCACCTAAAACAATAAAAATGCAAACATTTTAAATACCTGTATTAAATTAGATAGATAAAATACATGAGATTCTTATTTTAAATAATGATGATTAATTTATTTACGTCAGTATTGTTGCAATGCACATTAAATAAAATAATTTAGATTGACTGAAAATACAATGTATTCAAGTATTCCGTATGATATTTCATTCTGGAAACAGTAATCCTAGTCATTCTGTATTTATATAAATACAATACACAAACCACGTACAAAATTTCAGCAGTACGGATTAAGTAGGCTTACAAGCGTATGTGAATAGAAATCGAATCACTCAGTCTTCATTGTTACATTCAACTTTGTACTCGAAAAAATAACATTTCAAAAACGATGTTTTAAAATTGTCAATACAGTTTTACTAGCTGAGCACTTCGGGGATTTTTTATCTTTGTTTGGGTGAGTTTTTGTCAAAACGGAACTCGATGTTAGTTAAGATTTTTCGAACTTAAGAAAATCCGGCATCCAAAATAGATATGGCATGAAATTACATATTTAAAATATATAAAATTAATCTGGTATGAAAAGATCAAAACGACTTTATCTTACCAATGTAGAGCTAATAATGAAATAATCACCTATCGTTAATCATGACAAACAATATAAAATTAAAAACATACCCTATACAAATAAATACCTATACATAAGTACAAAGCCATACTGAAACCGCTGTGAACTTATGGGTTACCGCTTCAGGGATCAGCTGCGAAATCGAATTTTGCTATCATCGAACGATTCCAGTCGAAAAATTTTACAGATAATAACAAATGCTCCATGGTATGTGACAAATGATGCATTGCATAAGAACTTATGTGTCAACACCGTGAAAGAAGAAATTACGCAGCTAAGTTCTAAATATCAATAAAAATTAACAGATCACCCGAATTCTTTGGCGCTTAATTTACTTGATATTAGCGAAGACGTGACACGACTAAAACGAATAAAATTGCTTGACCTTCCGTTTAGATTTACCGGCTAACCTACATTGGGTACTTTTATACGAAGTTATATTGTGAGATAATTCTCGTATACAGATAGTATAGTACGTTCAGTTAAAAATACGACCTAAAATTGACCAGTTCATACATATCAGGTTAATCTCAGGCGATAAGTCAAAATATTTTATTGTGGTTGTGGCTAAGTTAAAACTGATTCATTTTCTTTTTAACGTCTTGAAAGGATGGTGGTTTTATAGTTAAACGTCGATCGATGAAGTCTGACCACCTTGGTCCAGTAGTGTAGTTAATGTGTATTTTAGTAACACCTGGCATTTTATTATCTGTACATAATGTCTTTCATTACTTACTTTTTATTTTATTAACGATTTTTCAGTAATTTTTCTTAATTCTCAGGGATTTTTAGTTATTTTTTCGTTATGCTTCAATTTTTTCAATATTGCTACGCATAAATCTCCGTTTATAGATGAGAAATGACAAGCTTAATAGTATAACTTCATGAATTAAATACTTCAAAGTCCTTGGTTCCAATTATACGAGGCGTGACTATTAAATAACGAGACTGACGTTGTAAAAAATTTAATTTTAATTTTATACATAATCACTTATTGTCACCTTCAATATACACTCATTCTCTATCCCTACAACGCTCTATGCGAATTTTCCATTGTTGGAAACAGTGCTGGAAGTCAACTTCTGACAGCTCCTTCACGACACGTGCCGCTTTCTCTTTTACAGCTTCAACAAACTCAAATCTTGTCCCTTTTAATGCAGATTTCACCATAGGAAACAGGTAGAAGATAATAACATGAGATGAAACGTGGTTTTTTACTTATGATCCGGAAACGAAGCGCCAATCCACGCGCTAGAAGAGCCGAACTTCACCGAGAGCCAAAAAAGCTCGAATGAGAAAGTAAAAATTTAATGCAATGATGATTGTTTTTTTATATCCATAGGATTGTGTACCTTCACTGGGTTCCTGAAGGTCAAACAATTAATCAATATTACTACCTTGAGGTACTTTCTAAACTACGTCAAAGAGTAAGGAAAAAACGACCCGAAATGTGGAAGGAGAAATTATGGGTTCTCCACCATGACAATGCGCCAGCTCATTCCGCGTTATCTGTCAAGAGGTTCCTAGCCAAGTACAGCATCTCAGTGTTAAAAAATTCACCTTATTCACCAGATCTTGCACCATGTGACTTCTACCTCTTCCCTAAGGTGAAATCTGCATGAAAATGGACATGATTTGAGTCTGTGGAAGCTGTAAAAGTTAAAGCGGCACGTATCCTGAAGGAGCTGATAGAAGATGACTTCCAGCACTGTTTCCAACAATGGGAAATTTGCATGGAGCGTTGTAGAGATAGAGAAGGAGTGTATATTGAAGGTGACAATAAGAGTGATTATGTATAAAATAAAAATAAAATCTTTTACAACGTCAGTCTCGTTATTTAATAGCTACACCTCGTGTATGTTATAACAGTTGGAATCAATAAAAATAATGATTCCAGAAAATTTGCAACATATAACTAATCGTTAGAAACGTAGATCAGAACATAAATTAAAAAATCTGGTGTGAAACACTCACACAACTTTCTCTTGCCAATGCAAATAATTAACAATAAACCTAACATTAGTATTAAAACATTAGAAATGAACAAAAACTAACCTCAAAAACATAACCTTATTTTAATCATGAGTGAATGACGCAAAATGACAATCGAACTCAGTTTGGTTTAAAAATACGGAAAATCACTCTTTCACGCTAAACTAGGCTCTGTAGAGAAAAATGCTCTAAACAAAAGTTGTAGATCTTTTAATTTTCTATAACTTTTATTATATACACTTTTGTCGTAAAATGCATACTAAGACCGAAATGTTAAAAAAATCGATTTTTCTCACGTTTTCGTGAGAAAAAAAACAGAAAATCGCAAATTACCGCTAAACTAAGCGTTATACAAAAAAATGTTTGAAACAAAAGTTGTAGGTTTTTAAATTCTCTACAACTTTTATTATATAAGTTTTTGCGCTAAAATTTATATTAAAGCCGTAATCTTAAAAAAACAACGTTTTTACGTGAAAACAGCCTCACCGAGAATTTCAGCAAACATGGCGCCTACCCTATCTTGTAGAGAATAAAAAATTGAGTAAACCAGGCGATTTTAAAAAAAATCGTAGGACCAGTTTTTGAGAAAATCGCAAAAAACTGAAAAATTATACGAATAAACTACTACTTCCGGTTGACCGATTTTGATGAAAATGTTCGTGTCGCGTCCGGTAGTGGTATGTAACTTAAGTTTCAAGTTTCAAGTTCGTACGATGTTCCGTTCTTGAGATATTCTGTTCACACACAGACACACACACACACACACACAGACACACACACACACACACACACACACACACACACACACACACACACACACAGACACACACACAGACCAATCGCTAAAAACATGTTTTTTGGGTTCAGGGGGTCTGAAAACGTATAGATCCGGTGAAAACTCGATTTCGAAAAATCGACATGAAAACAATACTTTCCTTCCTATATATTCATATAGGCAAGAGAAAGTAAAAATAATGTAAATTTTGTATAGATCTAATGAAAAAAGTTATTGAAGGAAAAAACATTTGTAAAATTTTTAGAAAAATATTTTCTGCCAACAATCATTCTCTATTATGTCTTTTCGATGAAAAAGGTTTCGTAACAATTGAATCAAAGAATATTGGAGTGTTAAATTGGCACAAATAAATAAATCCTAGTTGACACCAAAACGAATCGAACGAAGGAAAAATATTGTCTGCTGAGCATATCTGGACACCAATATTCCAAAATTGTTGTATTATTCAGACAATGTATGTAGTAAATTCAATATTTCCTTTTAGATTTACACCTGGTGACCAAGATATTGTAATGCATGTTACAAGTAAACAGATAATTTCATAGAAATCAATTTACTACTTTTTTCGGAAAAAAATATTATGAATATATAGGAAGGAAAGTATTGTTTTCATGTCGATTTTTCGAAACCGAGTTTTCACCGGATATACACGTTTCCAGACCCCCTGAACCCAAAAAACATGTTTTTAACGATTGGTCTATGTGTGTGTGTGTGTGTGTGTGTGTGTGTGTGTGTGTGTGTGTGTGTGTGTGTGTGAACAAAATATCTCAAGAAAGGAACATCAAACGACCTTTATACTTTAAACTTAAGTTAGATACTACTACCGGACCCGACACGAACATTTTCATCAAAATCGGTTAACCGGAAGTAGTATTTATTCGTGTCATTTTTCACTTTTTTGCAGTTTTCTTACAAAAAATTTCTCACATTTTTTTTAAAAAATCGCCTCATTTACTAAATTTTTATGCTCTACAAGATAGGGCATATCTGTTTACAATTTTGGAAAGGCTGTTTTCTCGTAAAAAAAATTATTTTTTTAATATGCATTTTAGAACAAAAAAATATATAATAAAAATTGTAGAGAATTTAAAATCTTAACATCCAACAACTTTTATTTCAAACGTTGTTTTGTATAACGCTTACTTTAGCAGTAATTAGTGATTTTCTGTTTTTTATTTCATGAAAATCTAAAAAAATCGATTTTTTAAGATTTCAGCCTTAGTATGCATTTTATGACAAAAGTGTAACAATCCAATTTATAGGAAATTAAAAGATCTTTAACTTTTATTTAGAAAATTTTTCTTTTCAGAGCCTAATTTTATTTAGCGTGAAAGAGTGATTTCTCGTATTTTTAAGCCAAACTGAGGTTGATTTTCATGTTGTATCATTAACTCATGATTAAAATAGGGTTATGATTTTTTGTTAATTTCTAATGTTTTATTATAATGCCGGCCGCATTGACGTAGTTGGTAACGTGCTCGCCTCTCATCATGCGGTCTTGGGTTCGAATACCATTCAGGCATGGCATATTTTCATGCGTTACAAAAAAAATCATTTCATCCTTCACCGTCTGCATTAGCAGCAATTGCAGAACAAAAAAAAGTTTTATTACTAATATTAGGTTATAATATTCATTATTTGCATTGGCACGAGAAAGTCGAGTGAGTATTTCACACTAGAAATTTTACTTTTATATACAGGCTACGAAACAGTATAGTGCAACTACATATGTCTCTATATACTTCCATTGTTTCAGTAAATAATACACAACTGATCAGTAATCACTTTACTCACAAATACGAAATTAATTTGAAACAAATCGGTTATTTCAGGCCCTAATTAAATTATGTGTAATTAACTGAAAGAGCAAAATTCTGTTATAGACTGTACGAAATAATGTACCACACAGTGTAGGTAGTATTTATAATCGATATTGAAAACAATGTAACACGGTTTTGTTTTACTATTTAAACGTGCAACACTAAATTAACACGATTATTAAAAATCAATAAAATACAACCTGTTTAATTAAATCTGACAAAATATACTTAATTCTAAAACTGAACTTATTATTTCAATATGTTATTAAGCGAGGGAATAAGTGTTGTAGTAATTTATGAAATAATGGTTAAATTGAAAACTTACATTCATTGTTTTTGCATTATACAATAGCCTAAGTCTGTACTTAAAGTGTTAGTATTTCATATAATAAGAACGGTAGAAATTTTGTTTACTAAACTGAAACATTGAAACTAGTATACGACTTTCGCAATAGTTCAGAATAATTTTCTTGACATACTATTTCCAAGAAGAAAGGAAACTATTATACGAGATGTGGCTATTAAACAACGAGACTGACGCTGCTGCGGATCAAGGAGGCATGCGTCAACCGCCATTAATCAACAGCTGTTTAGTGTGAACCTTTCTCTTTACTATGCAGCTAGTCTCGCTTTTACAAACAACACCGTTTAGTTAAAGCCTACGTTCGCGTTATTGTTGTTTTTTGTTTTACCGGATAAAATGGTTAGTGTAATAGTAGAGCAACGAATTATTGTGAAATTTCACTTTAAACTTGGAAAAACTACTACTGAAACTTGAAATTTACTGAAAGAAGTGTATGGCAGTGAATTTTTATCGCGGGCACGTGTTTTTCAATGGTTTAAGCGTTTTAAAGATGGCAGAGAAGACGTTAAAGATGATTCGCGGCCAGGTCACCCTTCAACGTCAAAAACTGATGAAAATATCGAAAAAGTCGGTAATTTGATTCAGTCTGACCGTCGATTAAGTATTCGAGCAATTGGTGAAACTGTAGGTATTGATAAAGAATGTGTACGGCAAATTTTACATGACAATTTTAACATGCGAAAAGTGTGTGCTAAAATGGTGTCTAAAATTCTAACGTTTTAACAACAAGAAGCTCGCAAAAATGTTTGTACTGACACTTTGTATGCAATTGAAAATGACTCAAATTTTTTGGAAACGATAATAACGTGTGATGTAACGTGGTTTTTTACTTATGATCCGGAAACGAAGCGCCAATCCATGCACTGGAAGAGCCGAACTTCACCGAGAGCCAAAAATGCTCGAATGCGCAAGTCAAAATTTAAAGCAATGATGATTGTTTTTTTATATCCATGGGATTGTGTACCTTCACTGGGTTCCTGAATGTCAAAAAATTAATCAATATTACTACCTTGAGGTACTTTCCAAATTACATCAAAGAGTGAGGAAAAAACGCCCCGAAATGTGGAAGGGCAAATCATGGGTTCTCCACCAAGACAATGCGCCAGCTCATTCCGCGTTATATTTTAAGAGGTCCCTAGCCAAGTGTACCATCTCAGAGTTAGAACATCTACCAGATCTTGCAATATAAGACTTCTACCTGTTCCCTAAGGTGAAATCTGCATTAAACGGGAGAAGAATTGAGTCTGTGGAAGCTGTAAAAAAAAAGCGGGACGTGTCCTGAAGCAGCCGACAGAAGATGACTTCC
Source organism: Catonia carolina (assembly GCA_035578175.1). Lineage (NCBI taxonomy): Eukaryota > Metazoa > Arthropoda > Insecta > Hemiptera > Achilidae > Catonia > Catonia carolina. Next base: position 337,959,041 of record JAQMRL010000001.1, on the reverse strand, counting down.
AGCACTGTTTCCAACAATGGAAAATTCGAATGGAGCGTTGTAGGGATAGAGAAGGAGTGTATATTGAAGGTAACAATAAGTGATTATGTATAAAATACAAATAATATTTTTTACTTCGTCAGTCTCGCTATTTAATAGCCACACCTCGTAGAACAGACATGTACGCGTACGAAATTTTCATTTCTAGACTGTTGTTTACTGCACAAAAGTTGTTTAATTATTTTTTAACCTAAAATCGGTCCACTAAATCTGGAGCATAAAAAATTGGTAGGCTACATATAAAAACTAAATTAAGCATTCCTGTGGAATCTCAGATTTACTATTTTATAACTGTAATTTTGCAGCAAACTAGTTGAAACTTCAACTGATCTTCCGGAGCGATGGAGATCAGTGATATTCATTTGTTCTGGTTGAATCAAACAGTTCCATTTTTAAACACGTTCCCACCGTGGTCCCGCAACTATCACCATACTCTACATTTTCCAACATTTCTAAGTAAATTTTCGCCGATTTTACATATTTGGATAGGAAAGCTTATCACTGAATGCTTTATTCCGCGTACATGTTTCAGCGAAGCTGACAGTTTTTAATGAAAAAAAGAAGTTATGTTTATATTAACATTATGATCGAACAGCTAATTACCAATCTTCTTAAGGTTGTCAAGTTGATTCTAAGAACCTTTCAGAGGTAGGCTACTGAACGAAATTATTTCACTTCAATTTTTTGTGTCGTTAATTATTGAACGTCCCTAGTTTTAGCTCTAAAGATTTTGTTTAAACTATTCAAAAAAACCTAACAAAAATAATAATAAACCCAATAATAAAAAACCTAATAATATTATAGTGTTTGAACTATAGTAATCTTTGTTTTACGCTTTAATCTTATTTTTGAAAAAAAAATGTTTTAATCTATATTGTCGGCGGAAACGATTTTGTTACATAAATAGATTCTAAGGAAATCAGTAGGTTATACATAACATACAAAATTAACAGATGAAAATTATTATTATTTTTGAAAAAACGAAACCTTTAAGTATATCTTTAAGTAATATCTTTGCTGCAAGTATAGAAATTTTATTTGGCTACAGCTATAAAGCGATTTCATACAACAAATGGTTTCCTAAAAAAAAATAAAAAAAAAAAATTTTTAAGAAACGCTATTATTTAACAATTAATCAAAAGAAAAATAAACTAAAAATAAAAAAATAAAAAACTTTACAAAAAAAAACAATCATAGACATTACAGTTAAAATAAAAGCGTGGCGCATTAATTATAACGTGCGTTCGGAAAGTCGCTGTGCACTGGAATTGTGACTATGGATTTATGAAAATATGTATAAAGAAATGACTAAGCATTTTGGAAAAAAATTTATTCAATACCTTAATTACATTGTTAAACCGTGATTACATTGTTTATAGAAGGTGTTCGAAATGACCTCCATTGGCATCAATACAGCATTGCACTCGTTTCATTTTGTTTGCAAACACCTTTCGCAACTGTATAAAACGTTATGCAACGTGTTTGGTGAACGAATAATTTCAAAGAATTTGTGGCCTGCAAGATCTCCTGATCTGACTCCCCCCGATTTCTTTTTATGGGGTGCGGCGAAACAAACTGTGTATCGGAACAGACCACACACGATTGACGAACTTAAAGCCGCAATAACGGCATACATTCAAGGAATCACTGTTCTTCAGTTGCGAAAGGTGTTTGCAAACAAAATGAAACGAGTGCAATGCTGTATTGATGCCAATGGAGGTCATGTCGAACACCTTCTATAAACAATGTAATCACGGTTTAACAATGTAATTAAGGTATTGAATAAATTTTTTTCCAAAATGCTTAGTCATTTCTTTATACATATTTTCATAAATCCATAGTCACAATTCCAGTGCACAGCGACTTTCCGAACGCAACGAATATTTTACAATAAATATTATATATATTAATGCGCCACGCTTTTATTTTAACTGTAATGTCTGTGATTGTTTTTTTGTAAATGTTTTCTTTTTTTCTTTTTAGTTCATTTTTCTTTTGATTAATTGTTAAATAATAGCGTTTCTTAAAAATTTTTTTTTTAATTTTTTTTTTGTAAATTTTTTTTTCTTTTTAGTTAATTTTTTTATGTAATTGTTAAATAAAAGCGTTTTTTAAATTTTTAAATTTTTTTTTAATTTTTTTTAAAATTAAAAAATTTTTTTTTACAAACACCTCCACAGCGTATTGTCATCTAAGATAAACAAGTGTGCAAAGTTTGATTCATATTGATACGGTAGAAGTATTAAAATTTTAAGTTGCAAGATTTGATGGATCCAAGAGTAAGTTAAATTAAAAGCGTTATAAAATTAAAAAAATTTTTTTTACAAACACCTCCACAGCGTATTGTCATCGAAGATAAACAAGTGTGCAAAGTTTGATTCATATTGATACGGTAGAAGTATTAAAATTTTAAGTTGCAAGATTTGATGCTTCCAAGAGTAAGTTAAATAAAAGCGTTTAAAAATATACTACAGAAAAATAAGCACGGCATTTTGCCAGGAAAGCTTATACATCAGCTATAATTAAGTTTATTTTATGGTATTTAAAAGTCACTTACGAATAAAGATTTGTCGTTACTGCTGTAATTTATTGCATGATTTTGTTACCGATATCCCAAAATTAATACACTTAGGGCGTGTACTTATCTAGATAGATAATGGTGTAAATTTGTTTACCAACATGAATTCACTTTAAACGTTGTTAATTTCATGTACGATCTAACTACATGGAGATAATGAATAGTGTAATCACACAAACTGTACAAGTCAATCAGAAGTAATTATCTACCAAACCAGTACTTTAATTATGTAGGTTGTAACGTTACCTTCATTTACACATGGGACCCAAGGACGCCCTGAGAAAATTTGTTCCCTTATTTGTTAACACCTAACGAACTAATATAATTTCAGAAGTACAACATAAGGAATCATAAAGAGTGTTGTTGTTGTTTAGGTCATCAGCCAAAAGGCTGGTTTGAACCTGTAGAGGTTTTACTAAGTAAAACGAGGAGTGAGGTGGTTTACCATTGCCTTCCTCACTGAGTGGAAAAGTATGCTTATCAGCATGCCGGGCCCTCTGAAAAGCAAATTTTCCACTCTGTAAATGACACCTTCACTTCATTCACCACAGGGTCTGGCTGTATAATGAAATTCATTACTTTCAGAGAAGATCTCTGATTAGTATATTTTACACCTCTACCTCTTCTGTTCTTAAATGATTCAGTCATTAATTGGCTAACCATGTGATAAGAAACAGAACTATTTATTTTAGCCCTGCAACGAACAGATTGAATGTAAATAATTTGACACTCCACCTGTCTGCTATGGGCGCTCATAAAGAGTAGAAAATATTTTAATTTTTAAACACATTCAATGCTGAGCAATTATGAGGTATCTCTCCCTTTGGGCTGATTACTCGTGCAGTTCTCCGCTTGCTTTATGTACCCTCTATAACTTATGTTACTAACGTTTTTATGGAGTTATTTTATTTGCGACCTTTATATGAATTTAGGTTTGCTGATAACATAAAAGTAAACAATTCAATGTTTTTTAGGTTTATTTTCGCCTGTTATAATAAATGTATTTCTTGTTTGATTTTTCCATTTTCCGTTATGATTTACGCGTAATTTTTTATATAATTTTAAACTACAAATAATATATTTTTAAAGTAAATCCGAAAGTGTAACCTATTTTGAATCGATACCTGCAAATATACTAAATTCACGGCTTCAACTGTACCCTGAAAACCCGTTAAAAATACTGAACGAGTGTACTATACGAGGGTAGAAGATCGTGTAACGAAAATTCAAAAAACGAATATTGCACGGTTACAAAGAAAAAAACTTTTCTGAGGGCTATATAAGCAAAAAAATGATGTACGACAGGCGATGTCCCTCCAGATTTACTTAAAATGATTACAAAAGAGAACCTGCTGGTGAAACGGCGGCCTATAGGTAACACCTACCCATGACCCGCTAGGCGAGTCTCTAGCACTGAATGGGTTAAAGTAAAAATTTGCTGTAGGCTACAGAATGTTTTGAAACTTTTCTCAAATATTACTAATAAAATTCTGTTTTCCTCACAAGTACGAGGCTGAGGGAGGCAATGGTAAACTATCTCACTCCTCGTTTTACTTGGTTCAGCCTCTAGAGGTTCAAACCAGCCTTTTGGCTTATTACCTAAACAACAGCAAGCAGGTGGCACAGCCTGTTATTACATCTCTTGGTCCTTCCAACGTTTTATCCCCAAATATCTTTTACCTTGTACTCATCAATCAGACGGGTAATTGCCGTGACAACCAAATGCTGTATGCGATGATACCATCTCTCTTTATACACCATAACTCTGTCATTTAGAGGCAAAAAATTTAATTTACTTTTAATTTCCATATTTGGACTTCTATTCGTTCTGGTGCAGCCAGCCACAAAGCTCAACATTTTCATCTCAGTACTCTGTAACCGTTACCTATATACTCGTACGTAGATTAGTGAAATTACACGTCTCACTGTTTTACAGGTAGAAATAGACAAGACCTTGATCAATTTTAATACCGCATCTGCTCTAATTTTATATTTTAGTTATCAAAAGATTAATCAGTAAAGGTATACTTAATTTTTTCCATTGAACAACAACACAGAGTTTGTTGCATTCACATAAAATTATTTTTTTGATAATTTAATTTTTATCTAGGCTATGGAGTAAACTAATATTGGACAGCATTCTTTAACACGAGACAGCAATAAAATAGACTCAACATTGTCAACGTAGGGATTTTTCTTCCATGAGAATCAAAAATGTATAACCTCAGAAACCTTTTTATTTAGCATATCTTCTGCTTTTGTAAGTCTTAATATAGAAATTTACCCTTTGAAAACATTTCAAATCGAATGCAATTCGTAAGTTATAGTAAAATTTTATGCAATGCACGATTTTGCCCAACAGTCAAGAAATACCTTGTTTTTTAATTTCGTGTGTATTTTTCAGTCGTAAATTTTTCATACCATTGATTCTTAGAAAACGTAATTATTTGTGATGACTCATGGTTTTTTACTTATAATCAACAAACAAAGCTCTTATCAATATATCGTAAAAATCATAACTCTCCAAGGCAAAACAAAGACACGGATGACAATATTCAAGGCCGTAATTGTTTTTTTTGACATGAAAGGGTATGTTGATGGATACTTAAGGGACTGAAAGTAAATCAAAATTACTACATTAGTGCCATGATAACTCTCTACCTGAGCGCTTTCGAAGAAAACGGTCCAGTTTGTTACAAAACAAATCATGGATCCTTCTCCAAGACAATGTTTCTCAGCTCCTAATGCTTGTCCTTCAAAACATTTCTGACCAAGGACAACATTTCTATTTTGAACAACCCACCCTACTCACCTAATCTAGCCCACTGGGACTTTTTTATCCTCAAAAGCCAAGACATCTCTTAAGAGAACAAGGTTTGAGTCTGTTGAAGCAGTAAAATAAATGTGAGAGATTTCATGAAGATGTTTACCGGAAATGATCTGCAGGATTGCTTTGAGCAATGGAAAATTTACATGGAGCGATGTAGAAATCACGGAGAAGAGTATATTGAAGGGGAATATTTAAAAAATTATAAATAAACTTTTTTTTTAGTGTTAGTTCAGTTTTTGTAGACAAACCTTATAAACATTTCATGTAAATGTGTAGACTACACCACGCCGTTCAAAAATTTAAGCAGGGACTGTCATTAAAAATAGATTAATCTAAGCGCACAGTGATAAAATTACATTGAACGTAAATCAATTTGATAGAGTCTAGTCAAATTAATTTGCTGTTTACGATTAGTTTCCACTAATAATGGGACATTTTAATAATGAGGTAAACATAACTTTGCATGGAGAATCACAGGGTGACTAAATTTTCATTTAGGAAACTACTAAAATTCTATTAAACCGTCGGAAATTATAATATGAGCCTAAATTACCTAAATATTGTCGGAAATGGAACCCAATGAGATAACATTTAATGAAATGGTCAAATAATTTGCCAACAAATACCTCGGCCAAAATATAAATAAAATTACCAAATTCACCATATATCAATACATTCCACACCAGAAATATTATTTTAGAAAAAGTTTAACGTTGAGTGAAATATTTATCTATTTTTGAAAATTAGATTCCCAGTTTTTCCTATTTACACATACTACAAGAATATTAGAAATTATCTTCGAAATATGATCTAAGAAATAACAACCTTATTAGATCTTTATTTAAACAATGTTAATACTGTTTTTTTCCATCACGGCAAGAGTAAAATCATGTAAAATGATCTTGTAAAATCTTATTACCTTAAGGTTAGGTTTAAGGTAACAATTTATGTTTCAAAATATTTTATACAATGTTTAATATTAAAAATAATAAGGCCTACGGGTATTATTTTCTTGTTTAATATAAAAATACAGATAGAATAAATAAACCAGGATAAATTCATTAAAGCAGCGATTTATAAACTGGAGGTTTTTGAATTTTTGGAGTTTAGTTAACTGAATGGAATGTAGCACAGTATTAATTACTTTACACTATTATATTTAAAAAAAACTTTGTCAATTTTTTTTAGCTTTTATTTGTTATCGGGAACTGTACATTGTTGACAACTACCCAATTTGATCGCTGCTTTTTGCTGTATTTTGTTTTGACGTGGATTACACATGAGTTTGAATAGGGACCCCCAGTAGAGTTTGTTCATGGATGGCTGTCAACTGGTCACCATACAAAATCGCTTGCTCAACCGGTGTTACTTAACAAATAATAGCGACTTTCTACCAGCTGACTGACTGGGCTGGCGCGAAGGCCCTTTGTTAATTTGACACAAATTGAGAAGATCATCTGATCTTACATAAAAATTATCTTCTACATAAAGGTCTTATTGAGCACGCTAGAATAAAAACTGTTGCAAAAATCGATAATTTAGATGGCAGTGAATTTTTATACTATTTTTTATCATAGTATTTCAATATGCTATTGGTTGGAATCAAAACACACTAGTTCATAGCACGGCTACTTTACGATTACTTTCTAGTATAGTAAACGTGGTTCATACATAAAAGGAAGGATAAAGTTCATGTTTTGGGTGAAAACTAGCTCCATTGTAACATGTGAGTTTTCAGACCAGCTGTACTGACAGCCAATCAGAGGCCGCCATTCCTGCTGTTTCGTTTCATTATTGAGGTTATGTTATTTAGCTATACCGGTACGAGTTTTGTTAGTCTGTGCGATTTTTTATTAATTATTCTTTATAAGTAATGCTTCTATGTCATGCGAATGTTGAGACACAGGATTTCCTCGGCAACTCAAACTGAAAACAAAAATAAAGAGCCAGAAAACCTTTAAGGGGACCCGGAATGCCTATCTTCGCAATGTTAGCCTAATGTAAGAAACATTTTCTCAAAAACTGTTTCTTTTCCAATTTTCTTGTGGTTACTTTTCAGGTCATTTTACACCAACTGAGTTAGTAGCAACTTGATATATTGTCAGGAAGATAAAACATTTTTTTTTTGAAATTACCACTCTCGAAAATCATAACTTTTTGCCTATTGAAGTGGAATATAAACATTTAAACATTATTTTTTACTGTAATATTAACTCAGTTAATTGAAATGATGGTATGAAAGGCTGTGCTGGAACTTTATTAAAATCCCTTCACTGGCTGAAAAAATGTTCCTTATGCGTCAAAAATTGCTGTTTACGGGAAACAAGAAAAAACTACAAGAAAGCAGATTATACGTTAAATAATTCAATATGTTATTTTTTACCGTTAAGAGGTTAATTATTACGTTCACAGGTGGTCTGGTGATAACTTAAAGTTTTAAAACAAAAAATATCGCACAAAATAAAAAAATTATCTGTCATTCAAAAAAATAGTTGTTATGCAAATGGTAACGTTTAAAAAGTAACATATTTTTACTCAACATTTTTACTACAACATATTTTTAATTAAAAAAAAACTGCAAAACTCCCAACAAACTGAACCTATATCGTTGAATGCAGAAAAATCTGAATTTTAATACTTCGCAAAAAACCGGAAATGTGAAAATTTCAATTTCTTTCGTTCCGGGTACCCTTAAATTTTTAGATTTAAAAACAATAATAATTTATTTTATTTATAAAATATGAGTAGCCATAAACTAAATGATAAAGTGTATTTTCGTAATTTTTTATCTACTCTATGAAAGCTTTAAGTGTTGTATACATCCATTAGTATACGTGAGCGTAGCTATATTGTTGTACTTAGGTAAATATGAAAGCGGAAAATAAGACACGCAATAGTATAGGGTTTGTTCTTGTGACAACTCTCATACTGAGTAGTTTAGGATCGAAAATATTATTTGACAGTCTACAAAAAGTTACAATAAATAATAATAATAAAATTATTTGATTGAAAATTTGTCTTTTTAAACAAGATATCCTTTGTTTTTCTAGAGTTCTTTCTCCTGCTACAGTTCCCTCAAAAACCCACTGCAACAGATGGTATTTCGACACATAACATGTCCGAAATACTCCAGGTTTTGTCTTCGAAGGCTTCAAGCCTTCATTTCACAAAACAAAAAACAAAAAAGATGTACGATATCACTATCTGTTTGGACTTATATACCTAGATCTCTGCTACATAACAGGTGTTCCAGCTTTGAAAAAAACATCCTCTATAATCCTTTCGAGATCCTATTTCTGGAGTATTATTAAAAACGAATATGAATAATTATTCGAAAATTGTACTTTTATAAAACTTTTATTTAGAAAATATCTAACAGCTTAGAATAAAACAAAATGAAAATGTGAGATATGAATTAGTGTTGGTCTGTGTTATAACAAGATATTTTAATGAAAATATTGTTTCGTTACATTCCGGTTAGATACACACTGTTAAACGATTCAAGATATTGCGCGATTTGTCAGAGAACATTTTATACTACTTAGTTTTTACGACGAGACTTCTTATCGTCGTTTTGTAATATCTTTTCACCTTAGGTTACTATCAACACCCTACATCTTTACAGAAGTTGCTTGAGTTTTTTCTCTGTAATTTCATAGAATACGAAATATTATTTTCTCTAGTCTGATAATTATATAAATGAAAATGTAATAAAATTAATTTATGTGTTAAACTACTAGGGACATTAAATAAAGTGTCAAACTCTGGAATAAATTAAGTGTTTATAAGTTTCTTTTAAATAAGTATTAATGAAACAGTAATGGTATGTAATGAATAATAAACAATACTAATTTGTATTGTGGATTATGAAAAAACAGAATGAGATAAAGCTATAAAACCATTTAATTAGTTTTTTTAAAACTGCATCAACATCTTGATTATTTTACAGTTGGTTATGAATGGCAGAATTTAGTGAATACATGGGAAGGAAAGTATTGTTTTCATGTCGATTTTCGTAAGCGAGGTTTCACCGGATCTACACGTTTTCAGACACCCTGAACAAAAAAACATGTTTTTAGCGATTGTTTGTGTGCGTGTGTGTGCGTGTGCGTGTGTGTGTGTGTGTGTGTGAACAATATCTCAATATCTTAACAATATCTCAAGAACAGAACATCGTACGAACTTGAAACTTGAAATTTACGTTAGGTACTGGGCCCGACACAAACATTTTCATCAAAATCGGTCAACCGGAAGTAGCAGTTTAATCGTGTCATTTTTCACTTTTTGCGATTTTCTCAAAAACGGCTCCTACGATTTTTTTAAAACTCGCCTCATTTACTAAATTTGTTATGCTCTAGAACAGGGGTCTCCAACCTACGGCCCGCGGGCCACATCCGGCCCGCGAACAGATTTTTTCCGGGCCGCGGAAAGCTAGCATACTGAAAGAAAAAATTGTTATTTGATAATATATTTCCTTTTAAGCATTTTTACCATTAAATATGAGTACAGTACTCGTCTCTCACTTGCAACTTCTTTTCTCAATAAGTGTAAAACTAGCTGTAAACAAGTAGTGATCAACCATTGAGCGATAATAAGTGGTCAGCACGTTCTATAAAAACCTTGGTCAGCACGGACTGTACGTGTCGCGTCAACACACCCTGCCGCATGACTCATCATTTCTTTGTTTGCTTTCTAAATTGTATTTTCTTGTCAGTCGCTTTCCAGCGTCAATTACAATCACAACTAGTTCGAGTGTAGGTCGATGTTTCGCGAAGTGCATAGTGATCGTGGACAGTGTCTTTTATTTTTTTGTTTTATTGCTCATAACAATGGCTTCCTGTACAAAAAGGAAAGTTGATTTTGAGTGCCGTGCTTTTAATAAACAGTGGACCCAAGACTATTTTATGATCGATAACAATAATAAAGCGTTATGTCTTATTTGCAACGAGACTGTCGCTGTTCTCAAAGAATTTAATGTCCGTAGACATTATGAAACAAAACACAAGAGCAAGTATTCCAATTTAACAGGCAAACTACGAGACGACAAAATTGCTTCTTTGAAAAATTCGCTTTCAGTTCAGAGGCAAATTTTTACCAAGCAATCTCAACAAAACGAGGCTGCTGTAAAAGCCAGTTTCAAAGTCAGCCATATTCTGACTAAAGCTGGTAAACCTTTTACCGACGGCCAATTGGTGAAAGATTGCATCTTAGTGAGTGTGGAAGAAATCTGCCCTGATAACCGTTCACTATTCAATGCTATTAGTTTGTCGGCGAACACAGTAGCGCGCCGTACGGAAGATCTTGGAAATAACGTTTTTTATCAGCTGAAAGACGCATGCAAGGTCTTTGAATGGTTCTCAATCGCTCTTGATGAATCAACTGATATCAATGACTCGGCTCAAGTTCTTTTATTTGTTCGTGGTGTGAACAGTGATTTTAAAATCACAGAAGAGTAGGCTGATGTTCACTCTATGGAGAGTAGTGTGACCGGAGAGAAAATTTTCGCAAAAATAAGTGAAACCATTTTTAATCTTGGGCTCGATTTCAAACGCATGAGAGGTGTTACCACTGATAGTGGGAAGAATATGTCTGGTACAAAAACTGGAGTAGTTGGAAACATTTGCAATTCTGTTAAAACAGCTGGCGGTGTTCAACCCGTGATTTATCACTGCATTAGCCATCAACAAGCGTTGTGTGGTAAACACATAGATGTAGCTGAAGTAATGAATGTAGTTGTAAAAACAGTTAACTTCATTAGATCAAGTTCCCTCAAACACCGCCAGTTCAAACATTTTCTTACTGAAATTGACAGCGCTTACCCAGATGTTCCCTACCACTGTGAAGTTCGCTGGTTGAGCAGAGGCAAAGTATTTCAGCGGTTTTTCGAACTTCGTGAAGTGATTGACATTTTCATGACTGAACAGCGTCATCCTGTACCTGAACTTTCTGACAGTGTTTGTATGGAAATTGGCTTTTCTTGTTGACCTCACGGCACATATAAACTTTCTGAACTTGAAATTGCAAGATGAAAACTCTTCAGTTTGTGACTTATACTGGCATGTCAAAACTTTTAGAAAAAAACTTATACTTTTCGAGAAGCATTTAGGATCTATGAACTTTGACCACTTTGAATCTTGTCAGAACTTAAGTGCACTAAGCACTGCTACCTTCCCCAAGGATTACGTTTTAGGAATCATGTCTAAGCTCTGACAAGAGTTTGAAAACCGCTTTAAAGACTTTGACCGTGCCGCAGAAGACATTCAGATGTTTCAAAACCCTTTTAAGTATGACATTGACAAAGTGCCTGCAGAAATGCAACTTGAAGTTATCGAGATAACAACCAATGCTTCACTCAACACCGATTTCCAGGAATGCTGCAAAGAAGGTAACCTACCTAAATTTTACAGTTCTCTCCCAGAAAAAGACTTTAAAAACATAAAAAACCATGCTCGAGCTATGTTCTCTTTTTGGATCTACCTATAAGTGTGAGCAGACTTTTTCAAAAATGAAGTTTGTTAAATCTAAATACAGATCTTCCTTGTCAGATGAACATTTGAAATCAATCCTAATGATCGGAACTACAAAGTTTGACCCTAAATGGGCCTTAAATTTTAAGTTGAAAACAAATGCAATCTTCTCACTAAAAAGTAATTGTTCTTTTTAAGCTTTACACTTGTTGTAAATTCATGTATAGTCAAGTTTTCTTTAAAATTCAATAAAGTATATTTTGTAGTAAATTGAAAAGATTTGGTTTTGTATCATCCTATGTTTTCATTAAGCCTACGTGAAAACTCCTTTTACAGAACAAATGTTATTTTATAGCAAATATAATTATTTCTTTGGTCACAGCTTTTTTTTTACAATCACGTAAAGAATTTTAGTTAGCCAACAACAAAGATATATAAGGAAATATAGCAACTTAAAAAAACTAAGCAAGAAAATATCAAAAACCACCACTGAGCTCTTAATTAGAAAAACTTCGAGGGTGTATCGGGGGGGGGGGGCTAGACTTTCTGCCCTGAAATATTGCTGGCCCGCCTTTCCTCCAAAAATTTACAATGTGGCCCTTGAGTAAAAAAGGTTGGAGACCCCTGAACTAACTAACTGTTACTAAACACGGTTTCATTCATTTCCTGTTTTTTAATCAAATAGATTAGGAAAGCAACAGCTAAGATGTGATTGTTTTTATAAAGCACTGTGTTTTAACCCTTCCGCCATACTTAAGAGGTTGTGGTGGTGATTTTCTCAGCCGGGTCGAGGGGTCACGAAATACGGAGCAAAACATGCAAAACAGTTATAATAATAATAATAATAATAATAATAATAATAATAATAATAATAATAATAATAATAATAATAATAATAATAATAATTATGTTGTTATAATAATAATAATGAACTTTATACCCATATTTTTCACTGTAGTAACTAGACACATTTTTTCCAAAAGCTATAAATTCATTAAGTGCGAGGTGGAGGAAATTGACCTACCCAACTATGACTAAAAGCCATGTCCTAGGGTAGGTGCTCTCTTCTTTTATTTAATAATACAGTACCAAAGAGATTTAAAACAACGTTAGTGTTGAAACCAGTGACACTTTATAAAAAACAATTTCTAGGAAAAAAATACATTCTTTAAAAAAGGACTTTTTAATGAACTCTACTTGTAAAGACCATTATTTAAATTTTTTACATGAAAAAAGGAAGCAAATTCAACATGTTTGGAGCCAAACAATCACAGTGACACCGATAAAAAACCTTTTGTTGCCAGTTGTGGAAGGATTAAGTGCCTATTTCTAGTGCTGTAGTGGTGGACTCTACTCTGCAGATGTAACCTGTTTTTATGGCCTCTACCTTTAACAAAGAGTTGTCTTGCATCCATTTCTGTAAAATCAGCGAAAAGCTGCTCAGACGAAGGTCTGAGCAGCTCGAAGGTTTGTGTTTATAACTTTGCTTATTAATTTCTGCACTTTCACAAGGTGGAACTAGAAGATCAAGTGCAATTAATTTAACAGCCGGAGGAGTATTAATTTCATTGGACTTGATCTTCTAGTTCAAGGGTTACAAAAAATAGTTCTGTTTATTATCTCATGGGCAGCCAATTATATGACTGAACTATTTAAAAACAGACGAAGTAGAGGTATAAAAGACACTAGTCACAGTTATCTTCTCTCAGGGTAATGCAGTTTATCATTATACAGCCAGAACCTGTGGTGAATGAAGTGAGGGTTTCATCTGCAGGGTGGAAAATAGGTGCTTTTCGGAGGGACTGGCATGCATGAGCATATTTTTCCACTCAGCGAGGAAGGCACGCTAAACACCTCACTCCTTCTTCTTACTTAGTAAAACCTTAAGAGGTTTAAGCCACCCTTTCAGCTGTTGACCTAACAACATTTTCACTACGATCATTACTTGTACAACTTTTTCTTATTCAATCAACTCGAAACTTGGGTTTGTTTGCCATTAATCAGTTTTTGAATAACTGGATTTATTTTTGTGACATACAAAACAATTATATTTTCCAATGTCAAACGACTTTTCGATTTGGTTTCAAATTCACCATTACGGAAAATCCTTGACCACAGGTTGTATAATGTGGAATATGGAATGTTCAACGCTGCTCTAGACCGTTCTTGGTATTCGTTTTTTAATACTTATCGAAAATTTGACGGGACAAGCTCTGTTGAAAGTCAATTATTTAATTTCCTGATCATTTTGTAGCTCTATGATGATGGTTAATGATGAAGATGAACACGTCGCTAAGCATTTTGTACAGCTTGCTCATTAAATGGATTCACTACCCACAAATATCCATTCATCCCGTCTTAACCGGAATAATTACAATGTGTCAATTGTTTGATAAAATCATTGCATTTATTACTTGTCTTATTTAAAGTGATGTTAAATAATGTTTCTTAATAAGTAAACGTGATTGATACGAGTAAAAATTAAAACTACTTTAGATTTTTTAATTTTTTAATATTAAAATTGAGAGGGTCAGCAAAACACGAGTACGCCACCTGAAAAAAGGGTTCGCAGTGTCTAAAAGGTTGAGAACCACTTCCTTATGATATCTGGTGTATTTTAATGTGTAACGGAAGCAGATTGTGCAGCTTGGGTGTCTAGTAGCAGAAACTTTCTTTAATAAAACGTCTTTGACGTCTTATATACAAATAAACTATCTGGTGTGAAACACTCACACAAGTTTCTCTTGCCAATGCAAATAATTAACAATATAAACTAACTTTAATAAACAGAAATTACAAATAAACTAACCTCAAAAAACATAACCTAATTTTAATCATGAGAGAATCGTGCAAAATGTAAACCAACCTTAGTTTGGCTTTATAAAACGGAAAATCACTCTTTGAAACTAAACAAGGCTATGTAAAGAAAAATGCTTGAATAAAGCTGCACATCTTTTAATTTCCTATAAATTTAACTATACACACGTTTTCCGTAAAATGCATACTATGGGCGAGAACTTGGAAAATTAATTTTCTTACAGATTTTCGTGAAAAAAGAAAGAATCACTAATTACCGCTGAACTAAGCATTGTACGAAGAATCGTTATAAAATAAAATAATACAGGAATGAAATGTAAGTAAGAGGCATATTGTAAGAGACACGAGATAGGCCTATATTGCGAGAGTTTGTGTAAGAGACTGATGGAAACAACAAGCTAACAACAAAACATTACATTCGTGAAATGACGCCGGATTTTTGTCTCTCCTTTACTGAATACAAACCGAAAAAGAAATTCCTAAATATGGGTAACAAAATAATATAACAATGGTGTAAATTAATTGTGTTGCTAAGAAACAGTAGTCAAGGTTAGGTCCCGCAGTAATTATTTCAAATTATAAATTATTTGGCAATCATGAAGAAAATCAACATCGGAATTTTTTGGCCATTGGGTTCGGACTGGGGCTCATTATTTGGTGGCAGCCATGGAGGCGGCCACCCGCCCCAGTCAACGAGGAAGAGGACTCCTCCGATGATGAGGAGTCCCATCCACCACCTAAACGCGACCCCAGTAGGCCGCGTTCGGCAGAGAAATGAAGTGAGTAAACACACATTAATTTCTACTTTACTATCTAGCCCTGTAGATAGTAAAGTAGAAAGTAATGTGTGTTTACTCACTTCATTGCTCAGCCAAACGCGGCCTACTCGGGTCGCGCTTTGGGGGCGGGTGGGACTCCTCATCATCGGAGGAGTCCTCTTCCTCGTTGACTGGGGCGGGTGGCCGCCTCCATGGCTCCCACCAAATAATGAGCCCCAGTCCGAACCCAATGGCCAAAAATATTCCGATGTTTATTTTCTTCATGATTGCCAAATAATTTATAATTTGAAATAATTACTGCGGGACCTAACCTTGACTACTGTTTCTTTTGGACTAATTTAATTTAAACTTCCATTCCCTTTAAAGTCATTTAATTTCCTCAACTAATTTATAACTAAGAAAAAGCTTATTTTACAGGTTTTCTTTCAATTCAAGAAAAAGAAACTGGGTGTTAATTTGACGCTTAAGCAGTCTTTCCAGAGGAAAAGGGCAGTTGAAGTTTCTATGCAAAAGTATTTTTTAGGGGATAATACTGCTGGTGACGACAAAGACGAATGTGGAATTTTCTGAAATTCAACATTTTTCTTGAAAGTGAAAAATTTCAAATTTTATTTTTCATGAAAAGTGTCGTTAAGTAATGCATGAATCCGCTAAACTAGTGTGATAAATTTATTTGATGTTATTGTAAAATATAATTTTTTGTGGTTATTTAACAACGCATTTTGTACAAACGTAAAATAAGTCATTATTTGGATCTTTGTTAATTCAGGAACACCACAACTTAACATGTTCAATTTTTTTTTATTATTTATTTGGTTACTTTTAAGAAAAACTAATGTATACACACCATATTAAAGGGAACGCTTCTACACACATTTTATTTATTAATATTATTTCAGTAAAAATAAAGTGAATTAGTAGTTTTTATTAAGGCCTCAAAAGTTGTCTTTTTGACTTTTCGACGTTCTGAAATGACCGATTCAATTTTTATCGTCATATTTATAAAATTTTATTTTTGAATTGCGCAAATACTATTACACTATTATTACAATAGTTTGTTTCAATCCAAATAGCCAAGATGGTATTATCGTAATTTGCACTTATAATAATGAATCGGAAGGGATGTATTGGTGACGTAATAATGAAGTCACGCGGTCAAACAGCGCATATCGGAACTATATTGGGATGAAACTAAAAATTACAGTGCGTGTTAATTCAAAAACGAGCACCCAGCAATAAAAACAGAATAACCCCGGTGAGGTTGCGTTAACATAACCAAAATGATTGATAGCCTATAGTTACTTGAATCACGAGTATGCCTTTGGTTTTATCGAGGGGTAAAGGGGGAAAAGCATCAGTGTACATGCGCGACTGCTTTAATTTTAGTACAATGAACACAGTAATCTACACTATACTCAGAGCCCATACAGTATATCACGGAACCATTTGTAGGTTAACTGTACGATTATAACTAACTATTTGTTGCTCCACCTAGAAATGTTTGTTTCTCAAAAACGTCCAAGCGTCCAAAAATACTGGCTCGTTGATTGCTAGAAATCTGTTTGCATTTGTTACAACTTTTAAAACAGGAAAACACAGTAAAAAGTTTGTCTTTGCGAACGCACCAGCTGAATACTGGGAAAGAGTTCCTTTTGTAACTGCTGCTATGCTGGAACAGCGTCAGCGATGATTAACAGCGGGGTCGACAGTAGAGGAATAGTATCGACGCACAGGAGTGGGAGAGCCGAAAACAATACAAGCAGATCATGTCACGTCTTCAATTTTCTTTTTTATAATTGTAAAATAATAGCTATACTATGTCCAACAGTCACTTGAGACTGTGTGTAAGACAGGCGATTCCAATGTAACATTGGTTATATAGAGCAATACGCTTTCCAGTACTATCTGTCCTACAAGCATACGAAGTGTTTAATTAAAAACCTTTAAGTTTTAGTTGTAATTGTAATGTAAACTAAATATATTTCTTTGTCTTACATGTTCTATTTTATTAATGATATCAATAATCACGTATTATTAAAGAAATGCAAGATAGAATCATTATATGCCAACAAACATTAAATTAGTAGAGCTACTTGCGCAACAACATTACTTCACACGACAAATGGTATCGCAACACTAAATAATTGGAAGCCAACGTGGATGTGAAAAAGAGTGTACAGGTACATACATATACAGTACATAATACTGTAGTATTAATAATGTTTATAAATGGATGGCAGCCTATAGGCCTACGGCGATGAAATGGATAAATATAAATTTTGAAAGAATAAAAAAATATGTTTAATTAAATGTTATATTTTCAAAACAATTTATGGTTTTACATACAAAATGTTATACATTACACTATGATAAATGTAATAACAATTCTGTCACATAACATATATTTCAGAGAATTACTTAAACATTTTTAATCGTAAACGTAATTTGTTTCATTATCATAAGTATAATATAATTTATAATAAGATAAACTATTGTTTTCACGTAGGCTTAATGAAAACACAGGATGATACTGTGTTTTCATTAAGCCTACGTGAAAACTCCTTTTACAGAACAAATATTATTTTACAGAAAATATAATTATTTCTTTGGTCACAGCTTTTTTTTACAATCACGTAAAGAATTTTAGTTAGCCAACAACAAAGATATATAAGGAAAATATAGCCACTTAAAAAACTAAGCAAGAAAATATCAAAAACCACCACTGAGCTCTTAATTAGAAAAAACTTCGAGGGTGTATCGGGGGGAGGGGGGGCTAGACTTTCTGCCCTGAAATATTGCTGGCCCGCCTTTCCTCCAAAAATTTACAATGTGGCCCTTAAGTAAAAAAGGTTGGAGACCCCTGCTCTAGAAGATAGAGTACGCGTAATATCTGCTGAAATTCTTAGGGAGGCTGAGCTCTCGAAAAAAACGATTTTTTAAGATTTCAGCCTTAAATTGCATTTTACCGCAAAAGTGTATATAATTAAAGTTGAGACAATTTGAAAATCTACAACTTTTGTTTCAAACATTTCTTTGTACAACGCTTAGTTTAGCGGTAATTAGTAGCTAATTTTATTTTTTTTTTATTTTATGAAAATCGATTTGTTTAAGATTTCGACCGTAGTATACATTTTACGACAAAAATGCATATAATCAAATTTATAGGAAATTAAAAGATCTACAACTTTTATTCCTAGCATTTTTCTCTACAGAGCCTAGTTTAACGTGAAAGAGTGAGGTTCTGCATTATTACGGCAAAGAAGGGTTGGGTTTCATTTTGCATCATTCACTCACGATTAAAATTAGGTTATGTTAATTGAGGTTGGTTAGTTATTTAGTTTTTTCTAATGTTTTATTACTAATATTAAGTTATATTGATCATTATTAGCATTAGCAAAGGAAAGTCGTGTGCTTCACACCAGATTTTTTTATTATAAATGAAGCTCTCCAGAGCAGATTTGCAGATTTGCCGTGAACATTATTTTTAAATTCCGTATAAACGCAGAAAATGGAAAATTAAGTTTCTTGTAAGCTAGTTTTAAAAATTTATCGCACTGACACTTAATCACTTAGCGATCTCCATGAAGACTATGTGGCGTTGCTCCGTCGAAGTATTCTTTTTCGGATGAAATTATACCGTTTTGAAATAATGTAAATCAACTGTTTGCTGACTCATTCAGGGATTCGGGGTTTTTATATGAGTAGAAAATTAGAATCAGAGTCTGTGTTTAGAGTCCTTTCTGTAAGAAGTGCGACAAAAACTTTCAAGTCGCTTGATTAGTTTTTCAGGGATACATTACACTTTAAATAAAATACACTGTATTTATTGTAGAGAACTGTATTTAATACTCGAAAATTATTAATTTTATTGAGATTTTTATTGTATAAAATGTCTTTGTGTGCCACGGTTTACAAAAAGTATGCAACAGTTTAATGGCTGTTGAATGAAGGCGGCCAAGTCAATCAGCCTTTTGTTTAGCCTAGACTCTGGAACTAAATGCCTATGCCAATCATTAGAACCCTTAGAAAACTGGTAAGTTGTGTACCAGTTATAGGAACTATTAAAGGAATTCAACTACAATACTGAAGAAGTAAAATTATACTTTTTATTGTTGCACTAATGTTTTATAACTTGAGTCTTTTCTGTCTAACAATCAACGAAACTCAATTTTTACTTTCTCTTGCCTATATGGATTTATAGGAACGAAAGTATTGTTTTCGTGTCGATTTTTCGAAATCGAGTTTTCACCGGATCTACACGTTTTCAGACCCCTTGAACCCAAAAAACATGTTTTTAGCGATTGGTCTGTGTGTGTGTGTGTGTGTGTGTGTGTGTGTGCGTGTGTGTGTGTGTGTGTGTTTGTGTGTATGTGAACGGAATATCTCATGAACGGAATATCGTACGAACTTGAAACTTAAAACTTACGTTAGATACCAATACCGGACTCGACACGAACATTTTCATCAAAATCAGTCAACCGGAATTAGTAGTTTATTCGTGTCATTTTTCACGTTTTTGCAATTTTCTCTACGATTTTTTTAAAATCGCCTGATTTACTAAATCTTTTATGCTTTACAACATAGGGTAGGCGTCATGTCTGCTGAAATTCTTTGAGAGGTTGTTTTCTCGTAAAAAAATTGTTTTTTTAAAGATTGCGACTTTAATATGCATTTAGCGCAAAAATGTGTGTAATAAATGTTGTAGAGAATTTAAAATCCTACAACTTCTATTTCATACATTTTTTGTATAACGCTTAGTTTCGCGGTCATTAGCAATTTCCGGTTTTTTCTCACGAAAACTTGTAAAAATTTGTTTGTTTAAAGATTTCAGCCGTAGTAACTTCTGCATTTTACGACAAAAGTGTACCTATGCAGGGTGATTCAAAACTATATGGCAATATCTTGGGATCTCATTCTATAGGTAAAAATACAAAAAAAAGTTCATATAAACATATGCCTGAAAAATCTTAGTTAGCGAGTTACAGCTAGTGAAAAATTTCACCTAGAATTCTGTACCCTCAGTGAAGTAATGCCGTATAAAAATGTTAAAGGTAGTTACAAAGATACAAATACGATTGTTTCTTATGTTTTTTATTTTGAAAAATTGAATAAAATTGGTTCCATAGCTGTAAATGGAATACTTTCAGAGATATCTTACATAAAACACAAGAATTGGTGCAAAGAAATAACACATTTTTGTGTTTAACGTAAGATTACTTCCATAAATGGTAAATAAAGGTGTATTTTTTCTAAAATAAATTTGTAGAATATTTAATTCTGGAAACATTCATGTAAATTACTCAGGAAAAAATGAATAATAGATATTAAAATTTCACTTTATTTAAAATCAAAACAGACGCACATAAAACGCACATTATTAACTGCATAACTTATAACAACTCCCAACCTACATATTAGTTAATATTTTATGCAGTTAAGAATGTGCGTTTAATGTGCGTCTGTTTTGATTTTTAATAAAGCGAAATTTCAATATCTATTATTCATTTTTTCCTGAGTAATGCACATGAATCTTTCCAGAATTAAATTTTCTACAAATTTATTTTAGAAAAAATACACCTTTATTTACCATTTATGGAAGTAATCTTACGTTAAACACAAAAATGTGTTATTTCTTTGCACCAATTCTTGTGTTTTATGTAAGATATCTTTGAAAGTATTCCATTTACAGCTCTAGAACCAATTTTATTCAATTTTTCAAAATAAAAAACATAAGAAACAATCGTATTTGTATCTTTGTAACTACCTTTAACATTTTTATACGGCATTACTTCACCGAGGGTACAGAATTCTAGGTGAAATTTTTCACTAGCCGTAACTCGCTAACTAAGCGTTTTCAGGTATATGTTTATATGAACTTTTCTCTTATTTTTAGCTATAGAATGAGATCCCAAGAGATTGACGTATAGTTTTGAATCACCCGGTATAATCAAATTTATCGGAAATTAAAAGAATGACAACTTTTATTTAGAGGATTTTGCTCTATAGAGCCTAGTTTAGCGTGAAAGAGTGATTTTCCGTGTTTTCAAGCCAAACTGAGGTTGATTTTCATTTTACATCTTTCACTCACGATTAAAATTAGGTTATGTTTATTGAGGTTAGTTTTTTATTACTAATGTTAATTATTTGCATTGGCAAACGAAAGTCATGTGAGTGTTTCACACCAGATTTTTTTATAAACGTTAGTAGGTTTTTGCAGTGTTGGAAAAACTTCTAATTTAAAAAAAGTTTATTCATTTATACTAGTAAATAAAATAACTGTAATGCATGAGCGACACGAATCATCTACGCACATAACATAATTGATGTTATTTATCGGGAGGAAATAGAATTAATTTAACTCACGATTTAGAAAACATAGGTTTAGCTAACATTACAACATAAACTATGATTTTATATATTTTAAAACTTTTATTAAGGGTGTTTTTGACGTTAAATTGTGGTAATTAGTCATAAAAGTAAAACTAACAGTAAGCGAAGATAATACTCGTACTATAATAATAAATGTTGTTAAAAGAGAAATGGAGCGTCCCAACTTTCTCATTAAGTTTATATCCCTTGTAGTTTTGATATAAGTTATCCAGTAACTATGCCAAGTGGGGTTGCCAGCCAAAGTGAGATGATTTTAACAACATTCGCACCTGCAACAAGTGTGCTTCTGATTTAAGGAGTAAACCCTGGAAAACTCTTCAAAACTTTTATATCAAATACATTATTCATGTTAACTTGTTTTCCAATACTTCTACAATTTTTCTCGGTTGAATATCATATTTATACTTTTTTAAATTTAAACAAATAATCTAATAGCGATAAATTTATAGTACCATTATCTTTTCAAAATGTTTATTTCTTTTACAAGCCGATTACCAAGTACCTAATATAATTTTAGTATAACTAAGTTCACCTAGTTTAAAGCAATTTAATCGAGTTGTCTTTTGTTACTGTTGTTATTCGACCGGGACAATTCAGTCTAATTATGCCCGGATGGTGGTATTATATAGCATGTTGTTGGATCTATTGTACACATTTGTACAATAAGTCCTTAAATTTTTGATAAGAACCAACGATTAATACGTGTTTTTTTGATCAACCACTTAGTTTTACAATGCTACATTAAATGAGTTCATACATCCGAACACGTTTTACCTAATCATGTGGTGTATCATTAAGTCATGACTATTTAATTCGACCGATAACTTTGCGTGATAAGTGACAACAGCGTGAGTAAAAACAAAATATGACTTAAGAACAGCGTAGAAAGAAATCAACAAGTGCCAATAGAATTGCAGGTTTCCGTAAATATAAAGAAATACTCTTTACCTTTCACAGAAACTATATTGTACAGAGGATTCACAATAACCTTCTACCGTATTTATCGAAATATGTGATAAACTTACGCCCATAACAGAGAGTGGAGTGTCAAATTATTTACATTCAATCTGTTCGTTACAGGGCTAAAATAAATAGTTCTGTTTCTTATCACATGGTCAGCCAATTAAATGACTGAATCATTTAAGAACAGAAGAGGTAGAGGTGTAAAAGACACTAATCAGAGTTATCTTTTCTGAAAGTAATGAATTTCATTGTACAGCCAGACCCTGTGGTGAATGAAGTGAAGGTGTTATTTACAGAGTGGAAAATATGTGCTTTTCAGAGGGCCCGGCATGCTGATAAGCATACTTTTTCACTCAGTGAAGAAGGTAATGGTAAACCATCTCACTCCTCGTTTTACTTAGTTAAACCTCTACAGGTTCAAACCAGCATTTCGGCTGATGACCTAAACACATGATAAACTAACATGTATCGACATAAAAGTATGTCATACAGGTTTTTTTAGAGCATAACGTTCTCTGACAAATGTTATAGCTGCAGTATCAATTTTATAACTAAAATATACTGTGATAATATGGAATAATGGTAGAAAGGTATTGTGTTGCGTCCTTAATAACACGCGTGGTTCATTCTACCTAGCAGCCGAATCTATTCATCCCTGTCTCTATATTCACATATGTTGATTTTTCAGTGCTTAATTATTATTCTTTTGAGTCCTTTCTGTTAATTTCTAGATTAAGCCATTAATTACTCTTATTTTCTAGTACCCTTTCCTTGTGTTTATTTATATAGAAGATAACTAATCCGGTTTATATAAAAAGGCATTTGCTTACCCATTAACCAGTAACGTACGAAGTGAATATTAGTCGAACCGTTTAAATGGTGTCGGTTGAGTTAATGACGTAAGTTATTGAAAACGAGTTTGTACATTATAACGCGTGCGTATTGAAAAACAGGTCTGCGTATCAGTAAGATTGTGTATCATTAGGCCTATGTAACGTTCACCTTAGGGTGATAATATTGTTGCTTACAATATTCTGAAAATATATAATAAATGTGTAATAATATTGATGTTATAACACATTGTAACAGCTGTACATAGTTTGGTTATAAGTAAGGGTGTCTTAAGTTTTTTTTTAGCTTTTATTTGTTATCGGGAACTACACATTATTGACAATTATTACCAAATTTGATTGGGGCTTTGTTGTATTATTTGAAGTGAATTAGGTATGAATTTGAACAGGAACCTCCAGGAGAGTTTGTTCACGATGGCTGTCAGCTGGTCACCATACAAAGTCATCTGCCCAAACGGTGTTACTTAACAAATAATAGCGACTTTCTACCAGTTAACTTACTGGGCTGGCTCGATGATCCTTAAAATTTATTCACATTTTATAACCAATTCAGTCAACCAAGTAGTTAAGCTGTAATTTATCAGTAAAAAAATTATTGTAATTCATTAATAAATACTTGACATAAGTTTTATCATTTATTAATAACCAAATCATTAACAGAACCCGGGCTAAAAGGTACAATATATATTATTATATACAAACAGTTTAGCCAATGGAGTTTTGTAAAACAAACTCTTTTCTGCTACATCTTCAACTGAACACCTGAGTGTGTTACGGACAGGGTACTGAAGCGGAAAAAGTACAGAAATTAAAACCATTCTACTTTTAGAAAATGTTTAATTATGATGAATTAATTTTGTTAACAAAGGAAAAAATAAATTAGGTAAACGTTCTCTATTCATCCATGAAGGATCAGACAATACGGCAAAAAATTCACCCCGAGTAGAATACAAACAACGTTGGAATGTACAGGTAGTACACAGATTTCATAAAATCCGGTATCAGTTTGTTAGTTATAACTTTTGTCCTAAATTTCCGTTTAATTAAAGTTCATAAATAATTAAAATTTAGTAAAACAATTATTCTTAATTGTTTATTTAAGAAGAACCATTACCCGTAAATTTGGTTATTGTTTACTTTATCGATTAGAATCAAAAATAATTATTCTTATTAAAAATTTTAAATTTGCATTCAAATTTAGAATGGATTTTAAAGAAGCAACATTGTTTCAGGAAAAAACTGAACATAAATTTAAGCTGAATCAACAGGTGTGCAAACGAAGTGCATTAACGTTAATGAAAACACGAATAGCTTTTACATATTATAGAAAATCCGATTGAATCTCTGCATAAAATGAAGTTAATACTTTTATAAATTAAGGTAGGTTTTGTTATAGAAAGTAACAGTTCAATAACTGTGATAATGAAAAAGGAATTTACAGGATTAATGTCAAAGAAAGTCGTTATTAATTGATAAAAAATACTTATCTCGAATTACTTATACTTAGTGTAAACGTTGTCTAATTTCTTATAACCTTTGAGATTTTTAAAAAGCTAATAAATTTTAGGAAAATTTAGATTTCTTTCGCGGAAATGGACTGTTCCCATGTAAGGCGATTAACTGGATGAAATTTTAAATAAATGATTTCTATTAGAGTGGTTTACGGGCTGGCCGATCATGTATAGACAATTAATTATTACACAATTATTTTTTATTTTTTATTGACAATTATATTTTTTCATTGGCTTTTCCTTTGATGGAGCTTGTTTACAAAAAGAGGAGCAGAAATAAAGCTGTTCATTTAACATTTGTATAGATCTGCACAAAGTTTACTAGCGTCCCTTTCAGTAAGCTACGGGGCAGTTTAAAGAAAGAGGGCGTCGGTGCAAAGTACATAGAAGCGATCAAGGACCTTTCAATTCCGGCTACTAGTTCGATTAAAACTGCCTCTCGAGTGTCTCCCGAGTTTGAAGTGACAAAGGGGCTACACCAAAGCTACTGCGTTGCATCCACCGTTTTTAAAATACATGTCAATGAATCTTGGATAGTTGGCGAAGGAAATTCTGTGGTATGGGAATCCCTGTTGCCGACAATGTAATTAGTACTCTCTTCTTCGCGCATGATCAAGTTGTAATATCTGCAGATCACGACGAAGCCATATGATGAGCTAGCTATATGATGAGGAAGTTGCAAGAGCAGTTGATAGTAGTATAAACGTAGACAAGACTGAACACCTTACTGTGGGTGAGTGAGGAAACGATCTTCAGCTAGGTACGGGTGTAGTGAAAAGCTGTGAAAGTTTTAAATACCTGGAAGTCATCTTTGATAGAAGTGGAACAATAGAAGCGGAAGTGAACAGCAAGATTCCGCAAGGGCGAAGGGTTATAAGGCAGTTAAATTCTATCCTTTGGAATAATAAGTTATAAAAAGAGACGAAGATTAATATTTATCATGCTGTGCTGGAGAGTGTGTGTGCATACGGTGCGGAAGTGTCGGTATTGACTATGAGACAATAGGATCGTCTAAAAGCGGTGGAGATGGATTTCTGGAGACGGAGCTGGGATGCGTCGTAGACCGATCAAATTCCAAATTCCGAAATTAGGAGAAGAATTGACATTCAAGGAAACATCATGGATACCATATTCTGGAAATAATTAAAATGGTTTCACCATTTGCAGAGAATGGAGAATGGTAGGTGGCCAAAGAGGGTATGGGAGTGGACGTCAGCCGAAAAAAGGAGAGGTAGGCTGAAGGTGACATTGTTGGATGGTGTGCCGAAGGCAATGCCTTTGAGGTGGGTTTCTGATGGTGACTGGCAAGAGAAAGAGAGGCGGTGCCTAGGAAGTGAGATACGGCTGCGCCTGTGAATCCCCGCATGGTTATAAATGCATGGATTCTTATTAAAAATATTATATTTACATTATAAATTTAAACAAAGAAGGAAATATTGTGTAGTAGTTCTTGAGGCAAAACTTTTAATATTCAGGCAATTTTTAAGAAAATTTCTATTACAATATATAAACATGCAATATTAATACACCGCACAAAACAGCGTTTTATAATGAGTTCGTTAAATATAATTTAAAGCCTCATTACAGAAAAGAAAGAGTAGCAAGAACAAATTTTGCATCTCTTTAACGATTATAAATAGAGAAGTTTGCCTATTTCAGAAAGGATCTTGTGAATCGTTCATTAATACAGTGACGATGTTGCTTCGCTTAATGGCCTGAGGGTAATTTAATTAAACAGCATGTAGAGGATAGTGTGTTTAGTAAGGAGAAATTGTCCTCTTATCTGTGGAGCAGGCGGAGTGGTTATAATGATGTAGATAAGAGGAACACCTTACGAAAGATCGGTCTCTTGAAAATTATTGTTCCCTAAAGCGCTCCAACCCGATATTGTCTTTCAGATATGAATTGAAAGCTATCAGCAAAATATTAAAATTAAGTTAATGCTCTTAATTAAACTTATATACATGTTTTGAGATTCCGTTGTTAAAGCTACTTTAACTTTATAGTTGACTTAAAAGTTTATACCGCAATGTCCGGATATTACAAATTTCATGAAATTTATAACATGTAATCGTGTAATATTATGGCGTATAAAGGTTAATGTTAAAGCTGTGTATTTTACTTGACTGTAATTAACAGTTTAATGTATTTCTTGAATTTTAAAAAGGATTATATATGAAACTTAAATAATACAGAAATAATAAGACGTTTCCTATTACATTTGTACAAGGATCGGATTGCATATAGTAATGTGTCAACATAGAAGAATCATTAAAACATTCTGATTTTTGATTCACATCAAATGATATTTTGCTTAAGTTCAAGAGACAGTTTATATATATTTGTTTAAATAATTAAGGAAGAAGAGATATTAGAAATATTTTGAATATCTCCTACATGATGAAACTTCTTAACAGCCTAAATATAAAAAGTTCATGGGCTACCTATAATATTTTAATTTTTTACGTTATTAATATTATTTACAACTGTGTGTACATACAACTTGGAAATTTGAAGATTTATTTTTATGATGCGAATGACTTAAAGAAAAACAGTACTAAGTAGTAAGACTCCCACGGGTAATTTTTTTTTTAAATTTTTTAAAAAGATGTTTCAACTCTCATCTTCTATAAAGCCTGCCTTAATAGGGGAATACTGGGTAAATATGACAGAGGTTCCGTATTAGTAGGTTTTCTTTGTCAGGAAGTTCCATTTAAAACGTCTGAACATAATTTAAAAAATTATACCTATATTTACATATTTGAAAATTTTACGTACATGTATGTTTCTAAAAGTTAAAGGCCTTATTACAGATGTGAAATGTCGATGATGGTTTTTGTTTTTGTACTTTTTGTGTAGCTTACTATTGATTTTATATTTATTGGTAAAGGTTTTCAGTTTTGTCTTTATGTATATAGTTTGTTCTTTAATTTAGATATCATTTCTGCTACAGAGAGTTCGGAAAGTCTGAAATGACGGTATTTTGGCTCATAAGCAGAACATCCAAGTTTCTTTGAAAAATAAAATTCTGTTATAATAAAGTTGTATAAAAGCCGGTCTGGAATTACGGGGTGCAGCTATGGGGTACAACTAGTACAACCAATCTCGAAATGATACAAAGATTTCAGTCAAATTATCTGCGACTGATCGAAATCATACATTAATACTTAAAAATGCCTTTTCTAAAAGATGAAATTAAAACCCGTATTAAAAAACATCTGGAGAAACTGGTAAGACATAAAAATCCGTCTGCAATCAATCTTCTTGACCATAGCGACGACATTTTTACAGACTAAAACGTTTAAAAATATTGAATTTACCTACTCGATTCACTTAACCGACAATCATCACAGTTATCTTAATCATCTTATTCACCATCGTGTCTTTTCTTTTAACAATTAATCTTCGAATTCTTTTAACAATGAACACTACTTTGGGTGTTAATAATAAATTCACACACTGTTATAATTTTTGCGTAAAGTTTTTTGTGTTTAATATTTAACTGATTGCAAAATAAATACACTGTTTAAAAAACTGTGCACTAGTCGCGTTGCATTGGTGCATCTTTTACCATTAGTTTTTGCTCTGTACTATCACTGGGTGCTTTTTTTTTGAAAATACAGTCACTAGTGATCGTTATCGTACTGAGATTTTGGTGAAATTCATTAGTTAATTAATAGAAAAGGAAATTAATAACGGTTGGTTCCAACAAGATGGCGCCACAGCATACACATCAAACATTTCAATGGCTTTCTTACGTAATAGCTTTGGTGAACGAATAATTCCAGGAAATTTTGGCCTGCAAGATCACCTGATCTGACTCTCCCAGATTACTTTTTATAGGGGTTGGCACAATTAACAGTTTATCGCACAAGATCACATACGATTGATGAACTAAAAATCCCGATAAAGGCATATTCAAGGAATCACTGTTAAAATGTTAAAACGGGTAAAATGTTTGAAAACAAATTGAAACGAGTGCAGTGCTGAATTGATGCCAAAAAAGGCAATTCCCAACATATATTATAAAAAAATCTAATAATAATGCCATAATATACTGTGGACAATTCGAACTGGCACAACTCTTGCTCTACGTGTACACACAGTTCCGCATAAAGTATATCCATAACCTATTCTTTCAACAAGGTCTACGAATTTTAATGTACGCAGATGCCTACAACCTTATTTCAATGTACAAATATACAAATAATTACTTCATTTTAAAATATTTATTTAATTTGTCCCAGTAATAATTTAAATGATAAATTACAGGAACTAAACAGCAAAAACGTACTAAACTATACCCTACAGACGCAAGCAACAAACTAAACAAATTTGTCTGAATATATAATGAACAGAAAATCATATGTATGAAAACAAATCAGTTACACCATTATGTCTGATAGAAATTAATAACAACAGTAGAAACAAAGTGTAGTGACCGTGCGTGAGTTGCACATTTCAGTAGCGATTGTATACTTTTGTGACTGTACTGTCGTTGCACGGCGAGAAGCGAAGAGTGGAGTAGATAAACACCGAGGCTGCTAGTACCAATTCGAATTGTCCAAGGTATAATAATGTATAACAGATTATGATTAAAGAAATTATTTCTTAAGAAAGTTTTGTCATTTCACTTCCATAATTTAAGTGGACAGCGACTTTCCGAACACCGGTATATTGAAGTCGTTAATATACGTAAGAAAAAGTTCAAATTGATGAAGCGAGAGAGAATATTTTGAGAAGAAAATTAGACATGTTGTTTGCAATTAATTAATATTAGAAATGGCAGCTTTGGTCGAGGATTTTGCACAGTTTTACTTGATACTCCAAGCGAATGTCTCGCCAGCTCCCAGTTTACGTTCTGTGCAGTAGCAAAATCTTTCCATTCTTTTCGAAAATTTTACATGTCATTTCAGTAATGTTCATAGTTTTAACGTGAAAATATGTTTTTTTAAGTTTTTTTTGTTGTTTAACATCCGACTGTTCTGCAATTACTACTAATGCAGACGGTGAAAGATGAAATGATTATGTGTAACGTATGGAAAGATGCCGTGCCTGAATGGAATTCGAATCCAAGACCGCATGATGAGAGGCGAGCACGTTACCAACTGCGCCAATGCGGCCGGCTCTTTTTAAGTGAAGTAATGTTAAGTACCACCAAGCAAAAAAGAAGATTATTGAAGTAAGGATTCCGTTATCACCACATACGTTTAATTTTTAATAGAAGAAGCGGAATAATAATAAAAACTTTTAAGTTGACGTAGTAATTCTGACGATACAATTAAGCTTGCATCGGTAGTTGCGGCAGTATTAAAGAAGGTTTAATAAAGATTTATTTTGTAATGGCTGTTTTATTTTAAAACTGATCTTACTATAAATACGATAAATGATAATTTTCTTGGTAAAAATATGATACATGATCGGTCAGAATATAACATATTACATTATTGCAGAACCATTTACCATATAGAAAACAAACAATTATTTCTTCAACAGGTTTGTAAAGGATTTTTCAGTTAGATTAAGTTTTATTTTATTTATATATCAAAAGCACGGATGTGGATTGTATTTTTCTTGTGTGTTTTGTCAGGCAAGCGGGTTAAGTTTCCTTAGCTAGAGATTCACTCAGCCGTAGATTACATTGGGTAGTGGTCGTCGGTTGTATAAGAGAAAAATCTCCCTTAAGAAAATATTCACAGCTTAACAGGGTCGAAGATATACAGTAAGGGAACAAACCCGACTTATTTTGTCAACTGGTGAACCTAACTGAGCAGCGTCATCATACTATATTAACCATTTCCTTTTTCTTTTTAAAGTAAGAAATTGTTACTATTGATCCCCTATAAAATTTCTATTTCTACCCAATTTTCTAAATAAACTGGATTAGACATTTTATATTATTCGAGTATAAATTATTTTGTACTTTTTTTTCTTAACATCTACATAAGTAGGCATTATCATGTTATCCATGAAAACCGAATATGCTATCTGCATCAAAATTTTCCCAAAATTCCTTACATCTTTTAAAAAATCGTTAATGAAGTGGAAAGAAAAACTTCTTTTTTTTTGTAACAGTGCAATTCTTTTGCAATCAGTTAATAAAAACAATAACTTTAAGCAAATATGAGAAAACCTGAGTAATGTCCTTAGAATTACAATATAAACTACACTCAGTAGTGTGGTTTAAAAAGACTAAGTTGTGAAGAAAACAACATATATACAAAATCAAACTTGATGAACTGTGAATCAACGTCTTGAAACACAAAGTTGTTGAAGTTGGAGATGACGATGACGATTATAGAGTTCAAAACCACGCCGATTATGACATGGCGATGATTAGGAGTTGAAGTAGAAAAGATAAAAAAAAGTTTAAATGATTAAAAAAATCGAAAAGGTAAGTCTAATGGTTTAAAACGTTTCAGTCTGGGATTATCTTCGCTGTTGTCAAGGGGGTTAATTGCTAACGGATTCTGATGGTCTTCTAATTTTTGTAAATGTTTTTCCCCATGTTTTTTAATTTATTCTTTTATAAAGGGCAGGTTAAGATCATTGTGTAATATTTCATTGATTACATACCATGGCCCTGCGGTGATTAGTCTCAGGCATTTTGATTGAAAGCGTTACAGTATTTCTATATTTGATAAATTAGCTGTACCCCATAGCTCTAACCCATACGTCCAAACTGGTTTGTTGCTTTTGTTTCGTTCATATATAACTTCTCCGCGTGAGTCTTCGATCTTAAGAAAAACTTAACGAAAGAAAATCAACGTACATCATCTTCACTTACCGGGAAAACGACTGCCCGAGCGGTAACTTGAAATAATATTACACTACCACAAGATACAAAAGTAAAATTCTAAGGACTCCACCTACAGATTATCGCCTGACATAAAACCATCACATAATAACAGAATAAAAAGCAACTGAGCTAATAGTTTGTAAAACACAGTGGTTAGTTGAAAAAGATGCACATTTGTGAAGCGAATCAAAAATTGTTTTTTACAAATCATTTTTAAAACACATGGAACTCAATTGTGGGGTACATCCTAATTGACATATATTGATCTATACAAAGCATTATCTAAAACCCTCCTTGACTCTACCTACCTCGACTTTTGTGACGTTCATGAAGCAAGGATCTCAGTAGGGAATAGTTTTATGTAAGTATAAAATTCTGTATTTTCTTCGTCTCATTAAGTTTTTAATTAAAGTTTATTTCTAAAGTCTCTTCAGAGTATCTATTATTGATTGGTGTATGTAAGACGTAATGACAGACATTACTTTTTTTCATCTTATTCACTTGTGATTTTAGTGATGTACGAAAGTGAAAAAAAATCAAAAGAATCTTACATCTTTAAAAATTAAAAATACACTGCAAAAAGTATTCTGTAAAACGCCACCGTAAGAAATTAGGAATGTCTATGTTCTTTTGTTTTTTTAACTTTAATTTTTATTCCGAAATTATACAATATGGTATTACATAGTATAGTATAACTATTTTTTTAATAAATATAAGACAAAAAATACATTCCAATAAATAATTTAAGAGTTGAATAATAAAACGGAATTCAATAAAATAGAGAACAAAAATTGGGAAATTTCGATAATAAATACATATAAAAAGTATAACATAGAATACACATAACAAGAAATTCTGTAGAAATTAATAAATAATACTGTACGATAAACTAAATTAAATCGTAAAAAAAATATTTACATGAGTAATAACAATGTGAAGAACGCAAAACACAAAAATTACAATAGTGAAATTTTAAAGTCTGATAAAATCTGTACAATACAAAATAAAAGATGAAAATTCTTTGAGCTTTTTAAAAATTTAATTTTTTCAATTTTTTGCCCTGAATTTAATATAGGGAAGGAAAGCACTGTTTTCATGTATATTTTTCGAATTCGAGTTTTTACCGGAAATACACATTTTCAGATTCTCAAATCACAAATGAAAATTTGTGTTTTTACCGATAGGAGTGTGTGTGTGTGTGAACAAAATATTTCAAAAACGGAATATCGTACGAAGCTGAAACTCAAAACTTAAGTAAAACACCATAAGAGGATCCGAAATTAAAATTTTCGTCAAATCGGTCAACCGGAAATAGTAGTTTATTCATGCAGTTTTTTATTTTATTGCATGTTTCTCAAACATGCTCCTACGATAGTCATTAAAATCTCCTTATTTACTACATTTTTGAGCTTTAAAAGACAGGTTAAGCGGCATGTCTGCTTAAATTAGCAGAGAACGGTGTTCTCGTGGTAAAAACCGTTTTTTAAAGATTTCAGGCTTAACATGTTGACTGTCACACTAAATTTTGTGACACTTACAGCGGGGCCATCGTACTTTTTTATTTTTTTCACATTTTATTTATTTTTATTATTATTTTATTTTACTCATTTTATTTAATAACAAATACAAATTTCTTTCTGTCAAATAAAGTTGTGACACACTTTTGGGTCACATGGCCTGCTGGAATGATTTTACATTCCACAACCATGTCACACATTTACGCGTCACAATAACGAAAGCACTACTGGGTTTAGTAGCAAATTATTCTAGACTGTTTCAATCAACCATGATAAGCAAAAGAATAATAAAATTACAAATAATAGCAGCATTTTAGTTCAGGACAACAAGAAAACTACCTATATACGCAATATCCTATTATTTGAAAAAGGCGAACTATTTGAATAGGCTTAGTGTACAATGTCACTCTCTGAAACCATTGCTTTTGAAACTACATTAGCAATACGAGGTGTGGCTATTGAATAACAAGACTGACGTTGTAAAGTTTTGTTTTTATTTTATACATAATCGCTTGTTGTCACCTTCAATATACACTCCTTCTATATCCCTACAACGCTCCATGCGAAATTTCCAATGTTGAAAACAGTGCTGGAAGTCATCTTTTGTTAGCTCCTTCAGGACACGTGCCGCTTTTTCTTTAACAGCTTCCACAGACTCAAATCGTGTCCCTTTTAATGCAGATTTCACTTTAGGGAACAGGTAGAAGTCCCATGGTGCAAGATCTGGTGAATAAGGTGGATATTCTAACACTGAGAAGCTGTACTTGGCTAGAAACCTCTTGACAGATAACGAGGAATGAGCTGGCGCATTGTCTTGGTGGAGAACCCATGATTTGTCCTTCCACATTTCGAGCCGTTTTTCCTTACTCTTTGACGTAGTTTAGAAAGTACCTCAAGGTAGTAATATTGATTAATTGTTTGACCTTCAGGAACTCAGTGAAGCTACACAATATCATGGATATAAAAAAAAACAATCATCATTGCGTTAAATTTTGACTTGTTCATTCGAGCTTTTTTTGGCTCTTGGTGAAGTTCAGCTCTTCCAGTGCATAGATTGGCGTTTCGTTTCCGGATCATAAGTAAAAACCCACGTTTCATTACATCCATGTTATTATCTTCTACCTGTTCCCTAAGGTGAAATCTGCATTAAAAGGGACAAGATTTAAGTCTGTAGAAGCTGTAAAAGAGAAAGCGGCACGTGTTCTGAAGGAACTGACAGAAGATGACTTCCAGCACTGTTTCCAACTGTGGAAAATTTGCATAGAGCGTTGTAGGGATAGAGAAGGAGTTTATATTGAAGGTGACAATAAGTGATAATGTATAAAATAATAATAAAGTTTTTACAACGTCAGTCTCCTTATTTAATAGCCACACCTCGCATACGACTTAAAAATGAGTAATGTACTGTGACTCATTTTTGATGCACGAGGCCCATTTTAAAAGACAAGTGTGACACATAATTTGGGTTACATAGCAGTCAACGTGTTAAAATTTATTTTAGAGCAAAAGTGTATAGGGCTACAATCATGGTTGTAGAAAACTAAGAAACCTACCCATTTATTTTAAGCATTAGTTTTTATAGCGCTTAGTTTTACTGAGTTCAGTTTTCTACAGCTTCAGTTAATAATTTTAAGTATTTTGTTCATCAAAATCAAGTCTAACAGGTTGATTTTCATTTAGCGTATTTCACTTATGATTAAAATTAGGTTATGTCTTTCATTTTACATTTTTTATCCATAATTAAACACAGGTATGGGTTGTATTTTTAATTATTCATAATGACAAGATAAAGTCGTGTGAGTTTTTTAAATCTAGTAGAGGAGGTGTTGCAGATGAATGATGAGAATCGCTAAGTGCTTACGAAAATTTACTAGTACAAGCACTGACAAAGTACTTACGAGATAAATTCAGAATCACTAGAAAACTCAGTGGAATAAGAAAAAATTAATAATGGAAATAAAAATTATGGAATATGTGGTTAATACACCCTATTCAATGAAAATAAATCAACATGGAAATATTAAAAAAGGGCTTTGCGTTATAATATTCTTTTTAACGTTACTAGGTATATTACATTAGTATAAATAATTAAATTTATAATCTAATTATAGCAAAAGGAAGTTCAAAAGAGTCTTTTTATTTAAAAAAATAAAGAAGCATCTTCAGATTGTACGTAAGCTAGGCAGTAATTGATAATTTCCTTAAAAAGCCTCTTTAAAAGGATCGTTATACTTTGAATTAGACGGAAATCTCTACCGCTTGCTTTTGAATGATGAAAAACGATTTCATCAAAATGATTAATGTGTATACAATACAAATTTCTGACAGTGAAAATACAAAAATGCAAGGAAAGTAGCCAATTACTTAGTAACGATTAAAAAATGAATGCAGGTTTTGTAAATTTACTAATTTGAAAACTGTAAATTTCAATTTTAAAAAGTTTAAATACCCTTATTCGGTTTAAATAAACTTTTAAGTTAACAATTAATTAAACTTAATATAGCAAATTACTCTAATAAACTGTTTAATTTCACTAATAACATTTCACCGCGTGTAACCTACCTGAATTGTAATTACAATGAACAGATTTCAACCAATGAAATAACTGTTTTAAACAATTTAACACATTCGACTTAATTCCAATTAGTTAATCTTATAATGTAATCATCCAATCATGGTGTTTGATGCAGATAATGTGATTGGTTGAAATTCTAACGATGTAGTAGAGGACATTCTGATTGGGCGGTAGTTGTCTTACATGTGAGGTCACACAAGTGTTACGTCATGTACTTAATAACGTGTTCATTGAATTTAGATTGATAGACAGTAGCTATATCAAAAATGTTTAATGAATTTTTGAAACTAAATTTTTGTGGTTTCTTAAAATGTATATTTATAAAATTCCGTTACCCGATTTAAGTAGTGGCATACATGGTGTAAAAACTGTCACTGTCGTCCCCTTTGATTAAGTACTCCCGGCCGACAAAGATTCCAACAAAACATGCCGACAGAGAGATGCCGATAATGATTCCGACAGGGTGATGAGACTCTTGTCGGCAATTCAGAGGGCTAATAACCGCCTCTATTGTAACTATAAACGCCCTGGATTGATCCCGATCGTCCTTCCACTCTACAACTCCGACTAGGCAAGAACCATCGGCATCCGCTACCGGACTCCAACGAGATATATCAATGACCCCACAAGAGAAAAGATGATGCTCCGCTCGCTGACCCAACACCGTAACTGCCGTCGACCTAAACCGCCATCACCCGCTGCAACAAGCGATGCTCTCAGCGGTCACTCGACCGAGCGTTGCGCCCAACGAGTCCCGACGAAGAAGCCATTGATACACTACTACGAGGGAAGAAGATCCATTGGACGACGATACGCCTTGTCATCCACCTCTTCGACCGTCACGACGACTGCCTCCACCACAGCCGCCCACCTATCGACTCATCCCACCTAGATGACCACAAACTTAAACGGTACTTTTCTGGGCCCCCAAACAACTAAGGTTTCCCAATGCCACTCATGATTACCATCTGGTGACAAAACAGTCCTTAAAATTTCATATATATTCTTCCACTAGTAATTTCAATATATTATCATTTGCAGCATCTTTAAAATAAATACCTTGTTAAAATTTTCTAAAATCGTTATTTTCTGATTTTGTTAAAAAGTTTAAATTAAAACTAACAATTTCAAAATGTACGTGCTATATCACCACATTACACAACGAACCGATCCGGCACAAAAATTTTGTTTAAAATTGTGCAACAACAACCAGATACGAAAAGCATCGAATTGTGCCTTTGTTGTTTGATGTTAAGGTCATCAGCCGAAAGGCTGGTTTGAACCTCTAAAGGTTTCACTGAGTAAAACGAGAAGTGAGATGGTTTACCATTACCTTCTTCACTGAGTGAAAAAGTATGCTTATCAGAATGCTTAGCCCTCTAAAATTCACATTAATTTTTCACCCTGCCAATGACACCTTCACTTCATTCATCACAGGATCTGGCTGTATAGTGAAATTCATTACTTTCAGAGGAGATAACTCTGACTAGTGTCTTTTACACATCTACCTCTTCTGTTCTTTTAAATAATTCAGTGATTTAACTGGGTGACTATATGATAAGAAGCAGAACTATTTTTCGTAGCCCTGGAACAAAACGATTGAGTGTAAATAATTTACATTCCATCTGTGTGTTATGGGCAGATTGTGCCTTTATCAAAATTTAATTCAACTTGTTTTTTTTAACGTTCCACATAATTTAAAAGATCTTACGCTACACAGTTTTAAAAATAAATTAAAACAGTTTCAGCTAGGAAAAACAATTTTATAATATTAACGAATTCTTTAAAATCCATTGAAATCAATTTCCGATAAACTGGAATTAATTGTCTCGTTTGAGTGTGCATGTTCGTAGTGAGTATGAAACAGTTTTCATTCAATGCAATTTAAATTAAGCACAACTTATTTATGTACATTTTCCGTTATACGTTGTTATTTTTATTTCTCTTATATTTTTTTAAATTTAACATCAAGGACTATCAATCAAACTTATTTAAATCAATGATCTGAGATGTGTATTAATTAAGTTATGTCAATTTTTAATGGGTAGTTTATACAGAAATTCATTTCAATGTGTTTCATATAATATTTTATCCTCAGTTTTGTTTTTCTTAATGAAAGCTCAAAGTGTTCAATGGACAGTTAATAAGTTGAACTTTGTAATGTTTGGCTAACTCGGACGAGGTTTTCGTACAGTTTTCCTTGGGGCCTACAAGCGAATGTTTGGTCAATCTCCTGTTTGCGTTCTGTGCATCGTATAACTTTACCAAATCCTGTCCCAATTTTTTTTGACGATACATAAATAATTTAGTATATTATTTTACGTGACAATAAAGTTTATTTATTTATTTACTTAATTTTACCATACGTCACAGGTAT
Source organism: Catonia carolina (assembly GCA_035578175.1). Lineage (NCBI taxonomy): Eukaryota > Metazoa > Arthropoda > Insecta > Hemiptera > Achilidae > Catonia > Catonia carolina. The sequence continues at coordinate 337,920,548 of JAQMRL010000001.1, read as the reverse complement.
AGCAAAATACCTGTATTCTATTCACACGAAACCGTACGTACAGTAAATGCATACGAGACACACAAAAGGTAATCCACGTAGAAGTATCAAGAGAACCTTCAAGAAACATTCTCCACAGGAACTACTGCGGATGCTCTACTAGCGAGGTTAACAACAAAAAGATTTTACAAGTAAACCTTTACCTCACAAGTCTTTACATTTACTGATTGTTATTTTTAAATGACAGATAGTAAATAAACTGTATTAACAAAAAAATATTGTTTTAAATCCCTAATGAGCAATAACAAACGCACCTTTTACGTAACCAATCATACCCTTCACAAAGATCTGAAAATAACAACGGTTCGAGACATTGTCAATGCAACATACAACTCATTACACTTAAGACAATTTTGACCACATGAATCCAAATGTCCAATCTCTTTCAACTACCGATTTCCCTGTTAACAGACGACTGAAACGAAGGTGGAATAGGGATCTTCTCCGACCAATATAAAAAAAATTAATTTAACTTGTCATGCCTGCGTCATTTCATAAAAACAAAAAAATCATTTCATATAAAAAAATCATCCATCACAGTTTATAAATAATTATCATTGAAAAATATTGGCACCACATTCCTTTTAAAATTTAACGCCGAATTCGGTCACTGGATCGATTTACATTCACGTCACATTCCCGCTATCCCTCATTCATTCCATCTCATTTACTAGTTGTGCTTTAAAAAAAATGTACAGTTGTAAATAAAAATAAAGTTTAAGCCAAAAAAATCCCTCATGTGTGTACGTTGCAGTCTGTACAATTAAGAACAAAAAGCAACCCTATGACTCAATGAAATGAAGTTGATATGTATGATGTGTAAGTGAGGTGTAGTCTTGTACTGACTCAGGCAGATCGTTCCTGAGAGAGTATGTTTAATTGAACCTCAACTATCAAAACCGGTAACCACTGCCTAGTGTTCAAATCCGTATAAAAGTGACTACCTTTGCAAGGATTTGAACCACGTCTTCCGAAAATCAGCTGTTAAACAGTTGACTCGAGACGACGACTTTACCACTAGATCACCTGATGGGATTAAATTAAATGCACCAACGTAACACTTTACAATATTTCAATACTATTATAAAAGCTTGCTTACTTCAATTATTTACTAATTAAACTTACACTGTAAATATTTTAATTCTAAAAATAATCAGAAATCATTAATATTCCGTTTAATAATTCGGCCCAACCTAATCTGAAACAAAACCGTTTTGTGAAATCGTACTGAAAATTGTAACAAATTACGTAGATTGCTTTCAATGTTCTTTAATTAACTGGCCTGTAGCTGCTTTGATTTTGGTGTTATGCGAAAATTAGATTATTTCAGTCACGGAATTTGAAAGGGAAAATGTGCCGGACCATGTCAGAGATAAATTAACGCAAGACTAAGGATAGGTTCATTCTCACCAAAGATGAGTAAACTAATCAAATCGGAATAGATCCTAAATGAACCCAAATATATTCTGGTTTTCTGCTCCTTCTCGACATCTCACTCTCTTTATCTGCACAGTTATTCAGAGCGTTCTCGACTATCACTTGAAATTATGTATATAAACGGAACTCTATCACAAACTTGGTGTGAGAAGGAAATTTATTTGTAATTGAAAATTTGATTGATACCGAATTCGATACATATTAAACATAAATCATAAAAATTAGTTGTTAGCATTAATGAAACAGTGTTTATGTATGACATATTAATAGATTTATAAATTTTACATCTTCTATTCTATAAATTTGTAAACTGACGGAAACATTTTTACTTTCTCTTGCCTATATGAATATATAGGAAGGAAAGTATTGTTTTCATGTCGATTTTTCGAAATCGAGTTTTCACCGGATCTACACATTTTCAGACCCCCTGAACCCAAAAAATCATGTTTTTAGCGATTTGTCTCTCTCTCTCTCTCTCTCTGTGTGTGTATGTGTGTTTGTGTGTGTGTGAACAGAATATTTCAAGAACAAAACATCGTACGAACTTGAAACTTAAGTTACATACCACTACCTGACGCAACACGAACATTTTCATCAAAATCGGTCAACCGGAAGTAGTAGTTTATTCGTGTAATTTTTCACTTTTTTGCGATTTTCTCAAAAACTGGTCCTACGATTTTTTTTAAATCGCCTCATTTATTTAATTTTTTATGCTCTACAAGATAGGATAGGCGGCATGTTTGCTGAAAATCTTGGTAAGGCTGTTTTCACGTAAAAAAATTGTTTTTTTAAGATTTCGGCTTATTATGCATTTTATCGCAAAAATGTAGTCTATATAATTACAGTTGTAGAGAATTTAAAATTCTACAAGTTTTATTTCAAACATTTTTTTGTATAACGCTTAGTTTAGCGGGGTAGCAATTTTCTGTTTTTTCTTACGAAAACGTGTAAAAAATCTATTTTTTTTTAAATTTCGGCCTAAGTATGCATTTTACGACAAAAGTGTATATAATGAAATTTATAGGAAATTAAAAGATCTACAACTTTATTTAAAGCAGTTTTTTGTACAGTGCCTAGTTTAGCGTGAAAGAGCAATTTTCCGTATTTTTACGCCAAACTGAGGTCGATTTTAATTTTGCGTCTTTCATATAGATTAAAATTAGGTTATGTTTATTGGTCAGTTTTTTGTTTATTTCTAATGTTTTATTACTAATGTTAGGTTTATTGTTAATTATTTGCATTGGTAAGAGAAAGTTGTGTGAGTGTTTCACACCAGATTGAAACATTTTTAGGATTATACTCGGTCGGTACCATTATGATACATTTTGTTAGTAGATGTATTCTTTTGTTACAGAAATAAGACAGTTTTTTCTTTTCGTTTTTTTATATGTAGATTTAAATACCTATGTAAGTGTAATATTTAAGTGACTAGTTGAAAAATTTTGTCATAAATCTCTTAAGTGTGATATCACATTTTGCTATAAATAAATAATTAATTTGAGTGCATCTATGAGTGAAACCATATCCTGTTTATGTATACAAATAGGATTGTAAATTATATTGTTGTGTTTGTTATTTGTAATTATTTACTATCATGTTTGTTTTAGAGCAGCAAATAACATAAAATTATTTTTCATCAATTATGAGGTGTTAATAATTTATCTATTTTAACAATCGGGTTATTACTTGAATTATTGTTTTTATTAATATATTATAAAACGGCAGAATAAGGGGTCATGAAGATTTATTATTTTAAAGTCGGTGAATTTTTTCTTAATATTTCCTAAAAATTTTGTTCTTCTGTTGGAAATAAATAACAGAGAAAGTGTATATATTTTATACCTTTTCTTGGTAGGTTGTATAGGAATAAAAACAAATTTCATTTTATGATTTATAATAAGTTATTTATCATAATTAATATGAGTTTTTTAATTATTAAGTAAAGATGTTTACTTTTTTAGTTATAGTACCTATTTTGGAAGTTTCATATGATTGATTGTTTATATTTTTAATTATTTATTATTATTTGTAAACAAGAAATATATAAATAAAAATTTATTTATTTATATATAAATAAATAAAAAATATAAATAAATATAATAATATAATATAAAATAACAATAATATAATATATATAAATAAAATATAATAAATAAATAAATAAAAATTTATTTATTTATTTTCTATAATTTAATCCACTTTTTCTATGACTTTTACACTATTACATTTCCTAATAACCCCAAAACTTAATTAACTTACATTATTTATTTATTATTACACACCACTCATACGCCAGGTAACGATGATGCTAAAATAAACAAAAATACAAAAGGAGTGTATTAAATAATACTATTTAATACGAAAACAAAATTGCAATTTAGCGAATTGTTTTTATATCTTATTATTTATTTATTCTTGTTACTAAAAACACTAAAGATGAGATGATTAATAATTGATAAAATGTGGCATGAATGACATAAAAATGATCATCCACATGATACTTTCTATTTTTATGTGTGTATTAAACTTTATTTAAAAATTATGCAACTGTTATTTTCGTTATGTGTTCAATTACGTGTTAATTCGGTAGTTAATTTCTGTTCCATTTTCTTTTTAACCGCCCCTGGGGAACGTTTAGGTAGGTGTGGGGCATGAATTCTTTTAATTAAGTTCTTTCATCAATTTACTTCATTTTATTTTATTTTTACAATATTAGTTCTTAATAAACAATATACAGTGTTTCTTAACTGTACAATAACTTCTCGGCTGATTCTATAGCTAAATAAGTTAATAAGTTGTTTAAAAAAATCTTTGGAACGCTTGGTAGCAAGTTATAGCTAGCAAAAGATTCCTCCGCCATTTCTATTATTGCCATAAATTGAAGTCTTACTGATATTTTAGAACAAAAAATTATAGTCTCGCTTAAAAAGTGGAAATTTTTAATATTTTAATCGGGTATCGATTACAACCTGTCATTAACTCTGATTGTGCAATGCGGTACATAAATAATGCTGTCGACTAGATTTGCATGATGTATGCATGAAATACAAATACTTAATCGGAAACAAACATTGTTATTGTTAAATTTACGTGAATACAGTTACATAAAATGTTATGCATTGATACAAGAAGTTCAATATTGGTAATATTAATGTTAATGCAAATTGTGTTACTTTAATAAACAAACCAATATTTATTTCCTCTCAGTTAAATATTTTACTTAATTTATTTACCAAAAAACAGGTGGATATAAATGAATGATAAATATATTCAGAACTGATACGTTTTAAATTTCAATATAAATAGTCTACAGAAATCTCAAAGTTTTAAAAAGAAAGAAAAAGTACATTAAAGGTGCTGAGTATTTATGGGGTCAATTATTCTCCGTGAGAGCTCATCATCATTCTGTCTTCGTCGCTCATTAATTTCCTTTTCGAATTATTATTCACCATTCTTACAAAATGACATCACGTATTTCTTATCTCGGTTTTTAAGTCATGGGTGACAGCGGTAAATTTGATAAAATTTAAATGCATTTTATTATATCTTCTGGAAATCTGGTGTAATTAAGTCGGAAGTAAAAAAAATGTGTGATATTAGAGAATTTATTCAATTTTACATTAAGTAAAATTAACATAACTACAAATATTAACAACTTGAATAACAATAACCTCGTATAAAAACTTCTTTTCAGTTTTTCATTTCTTTTTCTTTTCACAACAGTGAGAACAATTTATAAAGCGAAACAAATTATAAAAGTATATGAAAACAATGACTTTAAATTACTAACAACACAGCTCCATTCTATATCAGTGTTCCAAATGATAATACATTTTATTAAAATGTTGTTGATTAGGTCATCAGCCGAAAGCCTGGTTTGAACCTCTAGAGGCTTTACTAAGTAAAAAGAAAAGTGAGGTGATTTAGTAATGACTTCCTCATTGAACGGAAAAGTATACTTATCAGCTTGCCAAGCCCTCTGAAAATCATCTATTTTCCACCCTGCAAATAATATCAACTTCACTTCATTCACCGCAGGGTCTGGCTGTATAACGATGAAATTCATAACTCCAGTGCAGATAACTTTGACTAATATCTTTTACACCTCTACCTTTTCTGTTCTCAAATGGCCAGTCGTATAACTGGCTGATCATGTAACAAGAAACATAACTATTTTTTATACCCTTGGAACTAGCAGAACGAGTGAAAATAATTTAAGACTCCACCTGCCTGTTTATAAGGATAATTTATTATTGTAATTTAATTATTTAAAATTTACCTTTCGAATCCGTGAATATTCGTTTGAATCAAATTTATGTGTAATTGCATAAAACTTGAAAAGTTTTTGTTGAAATACGGATAAAATTATGCTAAAAATATTTTGAACTAAAAATAATATAATTATGGGATAAAAATACGAATAAAATATTCTTTGCTACGATATACAAACATAATTTAAAGTAGATGGAAGCCGTCGAGTATAGTTTTGTTCCATACGTAACAAGAAGTATCAGTAATTATTAATCTTAGAAACTTAGATAGAAATTTTTGAATTTGTATTGTAATGTAATTTTTACAATCCGTAGATCTGGCTGTCTTACAAATTGGTTTAAGTAAAACCTTGTACGTTAGCATTGTAGAGGTTAACGATAACCTGTAGATCATCTAAAAAGAATTCTGTAAATTTGCTTAAGTCTGTAATTTAATAATTTATCTTTAACGTAAACATGATTATTCCAAAAGAAACGTCTGTTTAAGTGTGGTCCTAAGTACCGAATTGTGTTTGTTTGTGGTAAAGCTTGATCGTCAAGACATATCGGAGGTTAGTTAGCATAAAAGTAATCAGGTATTTCATCTAAGGGTTGACTTTGATGAACTATTGGTATAAAAAACCTTTAGAAGTCGTCAAATTTATTATTAATAAATTAATAATTTTTACTTTAACGTGATTTTTGTGTGTTTTTTTACTTTCTCTTGCTTATATGAATATATAGGAAGGAAAGTATTGTTTTCATGTCGATTTTTCGAAATCGAGTTTTCACCGGATCTATACGTTTTTAGACCCCCTAAACCCAACAAACATGTTTTTAGCGATTGGTCTGTGTGTGTGTGTGTGTGTGTGTGTGTGTCTGTCTGTGTGTGAACAGAATATCTCAAGAACGGAACATTGTACGAACTTGAAACTTAAGTTACATACCACTACCGGACCCGACACGAACATTTTCATCAAAATCGGTCAACCGGAAGTAGTAGTTTATTCGTATAATTTTTAACTTTTTTGCGATTTTCTCAAAAACTGGTCCTACGATTTTTTTTAAAAATCGCCTGGTTTACTCAATTTTTTATTCTCTACAAGATAGGGTAGGCGCCATGTTTGCTGAAATTCTGCGTGAGGCTGTTTTTACGTAAAAACATTTTATTTTTAAGATTGTGGCTTTAATATGCATTTTAGCGCAAAACGTTATATCATAAAAGTTTTAGAAAATGTAAAATTCTACAACTTTTATTTCAAACATTTTTTTGTATAACGCTTAGTTTAGCGGTAATTAGCAATTTTCTGTTTTTTTCTCACGAAAACGTGTGAAAAATCTATTTTTTTTAAGATTTCGGCCTTAGAATGCATTTTACGACAAAAGTGTATAAAATAAAATTTATAGGAAATTAAGAGATCTAAAACTTTTATTTTAAGCATTTTTTTGTACATTGCCTAGTTTAGCGTGAATGAGCGATTTTTCGTATTTTTAAGCTAAACTGAGGTCGATTTTAATTTTGCGTATTTCACTAATGTTTTTTGAGGTTAGTTTTTTGTTCATTTCTAATGTTTTAATACTAATGTTAGGTTTATTGTTAATTATTTGTATTGGCAAGAGAAAGTTGTGTGAGTGTTTCACACCAGATTTTTATTATTTTATTTAATATGAAAGTACACATGAAAAGAAATGAAAACAATATTAATTGTTTACTTCTACTTTAAATTAATGCAACTTACAAAATTATTTTAATTAAGAAGATTATCAACTTACTGTTTCCAGTGTGAATGGGATTCGTATGTACCATTGTACCTAAGCACACATTTGTTGCGCAGTTCACCCATATAAACTTGTAATGCAAATAAGGCGAACACCATTAGACAAAATATAGTGAGTGTCATTACTTCTGCCAGTTGTTTAAATGAATGTAACAGTGCGTTGATGATAGTCTTCAAACCTGTAAAATAAAAATAAATACTGTACTCTTATTTAGCATAAATAAAATACAAATTATTAAAATACATGGTGCGATAAAATTATTCTCCGCTATGATATACATACTTTAAAGTAGACAGAATTGTAAAATTTAACTTAAACTAGATTTTTCTTTCATATTCTGGGAAAAATGGTCGTAATCGTAGTTTAATTATAAATAAATACAAATACTGGTAATGCATCTTCAATATTAATTCGTTAACAATTTAATTTAAAAAATTAAATTTTGGTCAATTGGTAGTCGTCGCCGTGAGTCACCTTTTTGAAAACAGCTGATTTTCGGAGACGAAGGTGCCCGGTTCAAATCCTTGTAGAGGTAGTTACTTTTTTACCGATATGAATACTAGACAGTGGTTACCAGCGTTCTTTGATGGATAGGGTTCAATCAACCATACTCTCTCAGGAATGGTCGGCTTGGGTCTGTACAACACTACACCTCATTTACACGTAAAACACATCATCCTCATCTCATTAGATCATGGGGTTGCTTATTAATCTGAATTGAACAGATTGCAACGTACGCATATTAAAAAGGGATTAAAAATAGGGGGAAGAAGGTTCTTAGTTCAAATCCTAGTAAAGGTACTTTTATAGGGATTTGAATTAGCGGATTTTGCTATTTGAATTATAGGGATTTGAATTAGCGTTCTTTGATGGATAGGGTTCAATTAACTATACTCTCTCAGTAATGGTCGGCTTGGGTCTGTATAAGACTACACCTCATTTACACGTAAAACACATCATCCTCCTCTCATTGGGCCATGGGGTTGCTTGTTAGTTTGAATTCAAAAGATTGCAACGTACACGCATTAAAAAAAGGAATAAAAAAGTACAACGAAATGGTTGTTGTAGGGAGACGAAGGTTCTCAGTTCAAATCCTAGTAAAGGTAGTTCCTAGTTTATAGGGATTTGAATACTAGGCTGTGGTTACTGGTGTACTTTTATGGTTGAGGTTTAATTAACCATACTCTTTCGGCCTGAGTCTGTATAAGACTACAACTCATTTACACGTAATGCACATCATCCTTATCTCATTGGGTGATGGGGTTGCTGATTGTTCTAAAATTGAGCAGATTGTAATGTACCTACATACATTAGCGTAAAAAAATACAACATCAAAAACATTTTCCAAATATAAAAATTCGACGTTCAAATGGAATCATCTAGTATTTTACTATGAAGTCGCTTATATTAAAGACGTTGTTCGCAATAAAAAAAAATTGTATTTTCTAAATATTATAGAAAAATAACTCATGACGAAAACACAATGGATGTCAGTGAAGAGAACGCTGAAGAAACAACTTTTAATGGTACATCTGTGTTGTAGCTATGAATATTTATTCATTAGAATGTTAAGAAAGATTATTTTAACCAAAAATTATTTATAGTAATTTAAATTATATTACTTACTCTTGCCTATACGAATGTACAGGAAGTAAAGTATTGTTTTCAAGTCGATTTTTCGAAATCGAGTTTTCACCGGATCTACACGTTATCAGATCCCCTGAACCCGAAAAAACATGTTTTTAGCGATTGGTCTGTGAGTGTGTGCGCGCGCGCGCGTGTTTGTGTGAACAGAATATCTCAAGAACAGAACATTGTACGAACTTGAAACATAAAACTTCAGTTAGACACCACTACCGGACCCGACACGAACATTTTCATCAAAATCGGTCAACCGGAAGTAGTAGTTTATTCGTGTAATTTTTCACTTTTTTGCGATTATCTCATAAACGGGTCCTACGATTTTTTTTAAAATCATCTGGTTTGCTAAATTTTTTATGCTCTACAAGATAGGGTAGGCGCCATGTTTGCTGAAATTCTTGGAGAGGCTGTTTTCACGTAAAAAAATGTTTTTTTAAGATTGCGGCTTATATATGCATTTTAGCGCAAAAATTTATATAATAAAAGTTGTAGAAAATTTAAAATCCTTCAACTTTTATTTCAAATATTTTTTGTATAACACTTAGTTTAGCAGTAATTAGCATTTTTTCTGTTTTATTCTCACGAAAACGTGTGAAAACTCGATTTTTTAATATTTCGGCTTTAGTATGCATTTTACGAAAAACGTGTATATAATAAAATTTATAGGAAATTAAAAGATCTACGACTTTTATTTAAAGCATTTTTCTCTACAGAGCCTAGTTAAGCGTGACAGAGTGATTTTCCGTATTTTTAAGTCAAACTGAGGTTGATTTTCATTTTGTGTCTTTCACTCATGATTAAAATTAAGTTATGTTTATTGAGGTTAGTTTTTTGTTTATTTCTAATGTTTTATTGCTAATGTTAGGTTATATTGGTCATTATTTGCATTGGCAAGAGAAAGTTGTGTGATTGTTTCACACCAGATTTTTTTTTTTAATGTTTTCGTTCATAATTGTTAATATTATATTCATTAATTTATAAATAATCATTATTTAGAATGTTGATTTATGAAAAAGAAAAACTTTGTATGATGACTAAATCTAGAGCTCAAAGAGCCGAGTTTAATTATTTTTTTTAATTCATTTATTTAACGTCGCTTCAACTGCAACGGTCATTAGCGACGACGTTGGGGTGGAACTTTATGCGATGTAGGATGAAATGATTTTTTGTAACGTATGAAAATATGCCGTGCCTGAGTGGGATTTGAACCCAGGACCGCATGATGAGAGGCGAGCACATTACCGACTGCGCCAATGCGGCCGGCAGTTTATGTATTTGATTACGTGTAACAAAATAACCACATAAGGTGCAACATTACTAACTTCGTATTTAGTTGTTAGTTTCTGTATTATAAAGTATTTGACATTAGATTCGCCTCTCATTGTAAAACTGTGTTGAGTTAAAAGTTATCTCAAATAACCCGAAGTGGATGCGACACTCATAAATAAAATCTGAAAAATTATGCATGTAAAATAAATGATTTAATTAAAACAGCAATGGTAGAATTTCGACTCAAAATTTGTTTATTAAAATGTTGTTTGCAGTGTAGTACTACAGTTACTTGATTCTTGCATTAGTTTTCTCCGGAGAAGTTTAATTAAAAAGAATCACAGACATTATAAAAACAATACCCATTATTATGAACCTGACGAACCAAGATATTTTCTCCTAAAATTCCCGTAGGACACATTTTCAACCAATGATAAATTAAAAAAACAAATTTTCATTTTTCATTAGACCTCAACTTAAATAAAGCGTGAATGAAACCCGTCGCAGGACTAAAGTTTTAATCATTGTCTTGCGCTATAACATTTTTATCATTAAATAAAAATGCATCCTTTCGTAAATTTAGAGATCCAGATTAAAATTATTATTACTTTTTCAGTGTATTTTATCTTGCCTAAATTGTATATTTTGTCGTGATCATCTTCTGTTATTTTTAAAAAAACAGCATGTTTTTTCTCAGAAACAAGACGACTGAAGCGTGAACATCCACGCGACTTGTATTAGACAATCATTACGTCCGTTTATATTATAATTTATGCACTACACTTACACGTAACTTAACATTTGAAATACCACTAATTACAGTAAAACCTCGTTATACCGGGTCTCGAGATACCGGGATTTTTATACACCGGTCTCGGCTCGGACATTTATACAAAAAAATTAAAATGCAAAGAAGTTAAAAGAAAGGAAATCCCTTCAATTTCTACCTGCTTATGTATTACGTTCGCCACGCTATTGTATTCTGAATGGAATTGCGCCCAAAATAAAGAAAACAATAGCGCTGCAAACGACAGCAATAAATTAATATTTAGTAATGGTAATAAATGACAATGGTAAACCCTTTTATTACACAACTGTACGGGGCAATAAAAAATATTTGTTGAACTGCAATCGCAAATTCGGATATACCGGGTAGGGTATAGCCAGTTATTATCCTGGTATAACGAGGTTTTATTGTATAACAATAATTCAAAACTTACAATAAAATTATAACGAAATAAAATAATTTAACAAGGCCTCCATACGGGGATTACTTCATTTAAGGAGACAATGTAGAATAATTCATCTACTAAATTTTCTACAACTATAACTATTTTATACTTCTATAAGTACAACTTATAGATTGACTATGAAAATATAAAAAAAGTTAATCAAAACATTGTCATGGTAAAAAAATATCATGTTTCCTTTTTATTTACGTCATTAAACCCCGTATTACCGCTTCAGTAAGCCTGTAGATGTAGTAACCCGCATTACCGCTGAGTTGTTTTACGGGTTGCCAATACGCTTTCATTTGAGTTTTGTATTCTTTCAGGGTTTCTGTGTTCCTACCCTCTTTAACATTTATCTTAATGATTTACTTAGGACTGGTGAAAAAAATAAATACCACGGGCATCAAAATTGGAAGTAGGCCTACAATACTGTTTTCACTTAATTTTGCTGATAATCGGGTATAATTTCGATTAAACGAAGTATAATATGATTGTAAGTGTTGGGGCTAAGTAATGGGCACATTTTACATTCGTCTCAAGACCGTACATGATATAGAACTCATTACAAATTTTCATTTTTCATTAGACCTCAACCGAAATAAATCGTGAGTGAAACCGATAATATTTGGTATTTGGAGAGAAATATATAGTTTTATGATCAATTATAAAACTATGCCACGAGCTAACTTATCTAGGTACGTGATGTCTGCAAACGATGGAAATGCAGACGAAATTTCTTGTGGATTGTATACATTTTGAGCCGGAATACAATAATAATTAAAAGGTGGTTGTATAAAGCAGTAGTTAAAAGTATCGCTACCTGTTTGGGACTATATAAATTTTATGTCTACTTGTTTAATTTATTAGTTTATTTGTGCCAATTCAAATTTGTCATTTTGCGGTCTCAATCAGTCAGGATTGATTCTACCTGCGCACTTACTAACCAGTTTTAACTAAACAGTACAGTCAACCGCTAACTCGAAATGCGAATGAACGTTCTTTTCTTGTTCGCTTTTCCACTTTCGCCCTATTATTGGGAATTATATGCGATCGAAAAGGTCATATATTTTTTAAAAACCGTAATAATAATACTCAATCGCTACAGAGATTAACGTGATTCATGCGTCGCTACGAATTTACGCGCTGGAGACACTCCAGGAAACCAACCACCCAATGCAGAATTCTTCTTTCCATACTTACCCCTATCCTTCGAGCTAAAATCATAAAAACCTCTGTAAAACTCCTCATTTACTCTGCAATAATCCGCTCCTTCCTACTATACAGGTCACCGGTCTGGTGCCCCTCCTAGCTAAAACCCACCAGAAATCTTTCACCTCCTTCCACAATGGAATCCTCCGCTTAATAGCAAACTTTCATTACAAAGTTCCCAACACCCTAGTTCAGGACTACCTACTCTTTCACTCCCTCCAGGACTACATTCACAACACTTCAAGAAATCTCCACGACGCAGGCATGAACTCGAACATCGAAGCCATCCGGTCAATTTACACCAGACCGCATCCTCTGGAGACAGCTCGCACGCACACTGCCATTCCATGACTACTTGTAAAACGTGACTTTCAGTCAATTGAACATATAATTTTATATATCAACGATAGTTCTCCCGCCCAGCCAGTTTTTTGTGATATTAATCCTTTAATATTATGAAAAAACATGGCAACTCCTTCGTAATATATATATTAATTTTATTATTGGTATACATATATTTGACTACTCCCAAACTAAACGTACTTCTGATCCTGAAACTAAATTTTCTCCTTAACGACCCCTCAGTAATGATTTCTTTGAAGAAACCCAGCCCTGTTATATTTCTTCGAACGATCAGGTGGTATCCCCCACGACATCGTCTATTAATCTTCTATCAGTTTCACCACCTAATACACAGTCCACTTCTTCAAGATCTATGGCAGCAACACTCATCGATAAGTCACTGGTATCAGCTGGTAAGTCTCACGACATCTAAAGTCAGTGGAATCAACTTTTTATTTACCACCAGTAAGCTGCCACATACGCTCCACCACTGAACCCTACCACCACATATACAGCAGACAGGTGGAAAATAAAACTGACCCCTGAATCCAATAGAGATAGGCTGTTGGCATCATAAATATGGAGTCACAATACTGAACAGACTTGTAAAGAAGATTGTCGAAGCTAGACTTATAGCTAGAATCGATGTCGATATCTAAAATCATTTGAGTTTAAACGGTTGAAGTGGTACGGAAAAATAAGGAAGATGTCTGAAGGTCTCAGGTAATATGGAAGAGGATGCCGGAAATGACGCATGGGAGAGTGTTTGTCAGGCGAAGACTAGCGAGATAAGGCTGAATGAAGAAGGTTAATACACGAAAAATACCGGAAGGTGTAGTCTATTCGCGAATATAAATAGGCCTGTATTTATGTCGCTCATACCTCACCAAATATACAAAATTAACAAACGAATTTACAAGTCTGTTGTAGTTTTACCCGGCAAATGTAATTTTGATGTTTCATGTTATATTATTTACTTGAGTTCATTCTGTGCGATCGTGGGAATCCGCTTGTTTGCTCGGAGAACTAAATTACAGAATTTGGGGGGGTTTCTTTGTATATTTAAGAGTAAAGTTGTTAAGGATTTGTTCATTGCTCATGGGTTTCGTGGGAGTACAACTATTTAATTTTGTTAACATGAGCTATTTGAACTTATTTGATGGATAATAAATTTATCAAAGTGAATCGTAGTAAGACAACAAGCTTTTTTCTTCAGGTAGTACGGTGTTTTATACATAAATCTGATTTTGATGTTATTCTCTATCATGAAGCCGTATTAATCCAGTAACAATTTCCACACCATTGATGTATTTGATGCTGTCGAGTCGGAGACTCCTGCTGTGGCGATAAATTATCAAACACTGTAGTACGGTGACAGCTTTCACTAAATAAAATGAAGAGCGAGTGACTATTAACCAATAAGCGAGAAGTCGTTCCTCATTTGTTGACGCTTTGTGTTCCTGTTTGCTTCGGTTTTCTTGGAGAGGGGGTTGCTCTTTCTCACGAGTGAATGTGTAATTGAGATCTTAAGTATAAAGGGCTGTTGGTATCAATTAATATTAAAAAATGTACACCTGTTAAAATTATATAATAACTTTTGTTCACAGTGAAATTCAGTGGTTTCTGATTTAAAGTTTTTAAATACGTTAGTTATCGCATGCAGTGACATCAGATACATTGACCTACCGGTAGTGTGATCAATATTTGATGGAAAGGTAGGTCCGCTATTTTGTGCAATATAAAATAATATCTTTTACAGTGACATCGGTTAAAATCACATGTCGGTTTTAGGGACAACTGTATGAATTTTCAACTATGCCGGTTATCTATCAACAATATGAGTTAGCGAGTTACTCATTGTTTTTTCTAGTTTTAACGTGTTTTTTTCCTAATGGCCTAAGTCCCAGCATGCATTTACAGTAGTTCCTGTCGGAAGTTTGAAAACTAAAAGGCCTATCCTTTCCTTTTGTGTCTTAAATACAGCACTGATCTACAGTTTTATTGTCCTGTTTACTCAAGTTTAGTTCATAGCTTTGTGTAAACCCGTCCGCTATTCGTAGTAGCGCCAAATTTTTTTTGTGTTTTATACAAACTTAAGTATGGCGTCATCGCGTAGACATTTTACAGTGATGAAAAAAGCGCACATTATTTGGTGTTTGGAAAACGGTAAAACGAACGGGGATATTGCAAGTGAGTTCAACGTTAGACAATCCATAATATCCGCAATTTGGAAAAACAGGGGAAAATTTCAGTAAATTTTTGATGAAGGTAAAGAGATATCGAAGAGAGTTCGGCTTAGTCAAAAATAGACGGAGAAGAACCTGTATTTGTGGTTTACCTCGCAACGGGAAAATAACATGACCGTAACTGGACTTTTGCTACTAGAAAAGGTCATCAGTTACAGTGGCTATCGCTTACAGTGACCGGAAAAAGCCGGCTCTTAGAGGTCACTGTATCCGGTAACTACTGTATAAAACTTGGAAAAATTTCGAAAAATTATATGTATTTTTTAAAAACGGGCTAGTGACAAACATTTTAACGTGTAATTTATAAATAGGCTACTTAGTTTACAACCCTTAAAGTTTAAGGTTTCCTAAATTTGTATTAGTTACTTTCCGCATAATATACGTAGGTACTTTCCGCATCAACAAGTGGGTCATTAGCGACGTTACGGTAAAGTAATTTATAGAAAAATATGTGTTAAAGTTTTTGTTTCTATTCGGGGATTGATCACAGGATCTTCAACATTGCAGTACGTATTACAAAAAACTATTACCGAGCCACGGTGGGGCTAGATTTGCATTTTTAGATGTATTTTTAACATTACATTATGCAAAATGAAAACTGCAGAAATAAATTTTCACCGTTTATAGATTTTTGTTGTTTTCCGTACATCAACACAAAAATAAATATCTGAAAAAAATTATTAATAATTAAAATTTATTTGCAAAAATGTTTTTATGAAGTGACTTATTTATACAACAAAATAAACATCTGCCAATATTAATTTTTATAGAATGACGTCTTGTAAATAGTATTAGGAAAAGATGTTTAATACTCAGCATTCTTTCAATTAAAAATCCGAAATGGTAACACGAATGACTTGGTGATGTATATGAAGCGTTTAATGGAAGATGAATTATTTACCAACAGAGATGAACGCGAGGTGTTAATGACACGTTAATGATATTTAGTTTCTGTCAACGTAGAAATTTTATTGCAACACATTTTCATAGCGAGCGGAAATTAATTTATCTGTTTTATGAATCAACACTTCACTTTCGCGTAATGAAAATATAATAATTTCCTACATATAACGATTTATGAACTGAATTACAGTACTTCGGTATTTCCATTTTTTATGAGTACTAAATTTGTTTATAACCTAGATAACTGCAGCAACATTCATTCAAATCTGAACATGAATATAAAATTGTCTACCTTGTTTAACTCTAATGTTTTTTCCATACATTTCTTAAATAAAATACTTATAAGTTATGAGTTTTGGATTATTTTTACTTTCCTTCATTGTATCAATAGAAAAAAGAAAAAAATAATTGTAATGATGAAAACTTTTCGCGGGAGATAAAATAAAAAAACACCAGATTTTTTTATATTAATAAGTTATGCCCAAAACGGGCAGGTGGAGTGTTATTTTAATTGCACTCTATCTGTTTGGTCCAGGGCTAAAAAAATAGTTCTGTTGCTTATCACATAGTCAGCCACTTATATGACTGAACTATTTAAGAACAGAGGAGGTAGAGGTGTAAAAGACACTAGTCAGAGTTATCTCCTCTGAGAGTAATGAATTTCACTCTACAGCCATACCCTGTGGTGAATGAAGTGAAGGTGTCATTTGCAGGGTGGAAAGTAGATGCTTTTCAGAGGGTCTGGCATGTTGATAAATAAACTCTTTCAACTCAGTGAGGAGGGCATTAGTAAACCAGCTCGTCGTTTTTTACTAAGTAAAACCTCTAGAGGTTCAAACCAGCCTTTCGGCTGTTGACCTAAACAAAAACAACAAGACCGATTTAGTAGCTTCTATTACATACTGGTAAATCAAGAATTTGAAGAAAGATCAGCGCGGCCGCCTGGCAGGCAACATACCACATCTGTCAAATTTCAAACAAAGCTGCATTGTCAGCACAACACAACATAATAGGTACATAAGGACCTTTATAAATTTACAATATTTTACATAAAATACACAACTATTTTTTTCAAAAATGGCAAACTGTGTTCTCTGTAAAACCCCATTTTAAAATTGGTTCATTCCAAATTCAATCATTTGAGTTTGTTGGCCATAAAAAATACAACTGTTGTCAATACAGTATCAAAATCGGTCGTTAAATGAGTACGTTTTGTGTTGCTTGAAGGTTATCGATAAAATTAGTGCGATTTTCCCATTCATTTTTCCTGTACACATTATTATTATTATTATTTAGATATTCATTATAAAATTGTACGAAAGAGGAATCTAGTAGTTTATAGCCCTACAAATCTTAGGGAAAATAAAAACGTCGAGATTGATTAAATTTATGGTAGGGATAGAAACACGGGTTACTTATTGACCAGTTCTACAAAAATAAAATAAAATTGTAACAGATTCACGGTCCAAATATTGCTAAATTCACATGTGGTCGAAATGAAGTACAGCTTTATATTTTATTCATATTGCAACGCGAATTCAGAACCATGTATGACATCAGCGCATCTATATTTTATTATTGATCAAACAGTGCCCACTAACATTGCTGTTTCGTGTGTTACTGATACATAATTTTTGTTTGAATCCCACACACATTTTAAATGTTGACAATACCAATAATGTAAATAATCGAAGTAATAGTGATGTAAAATGTAGGCTATCAACTAAATTAATTTTACACGTGCAATATTTATCAAATAAATAAATAAATGGTTGACAAACTGTTTTTTTTTTTCAAAAAAATACAAAATCATAATAAAATTCTGATACAATGTTTAAATTAGTCGATATGGGTGTAAGCATTTTAAACGGTCTATTGATTTAAACGCATTGAAGTTACCTTTAAAACATTCATATATATATATATATATATATATATATATAAACTAAGTTTCCACTAAGTGAGGAAGACAATAAATTGTAAACCACCTCACTCCTCGTTTTACTTAGTAAAGCCTCAACAGAATGCCCCTAACACACAGGTGGAGTGTTAAATTATTTGAACTCTATCTGCTTGTCACAGAGCAACAAAAGATAGTTTCGTTTCTTACCACATGGTCAGTCAATTATATGACTGAAGCATTTAAGAACAGAAAAAGTAAAGGTGTAAAATACACTAGTAAGAGTTATCTCCCCTGAGAGTAATGAATTTCATTATACAGCCAGACCATGTGGTGAATGAAGTGTAGGTGTTATTTGCAGTATCTTACAATTACAGATTTTTACACCACTAAAATTACATAAAAAACTGAGTAATTTTAATACTATGTATAAATTAAACGTTTTGACAAGCTTCCAACGTTTCAGTCGGCGGCCTGCAACGGTTTATAAAAAAATGGGTCACAATTATGTTTTATTTTCATATTTGTCTAGGAACTGGTAACGGGTCCCCTTAAACCTTATTACGTGAATTTTTGTCGTACATTATATTTAAGGGCTGTAATTTAGAACACAAAATATTCGTGCGGTTATTGTAGGTATACTAAAATTACATCTAGTGGATAGAACAAGTGTCAGAAAAACAAATAAGTTACTGATACAAAAGATGTAGCTATTTAATAGTTTTTAATTTTTTGAAAAGAGTTTGAGCTCTAAAATTCACTATACGACTATAATTTTGAAAAAAAAACCGATATTTCGAACTAAAACTGAGCCTCTCAACTAATATTCCCAGCGACACCAATCCTGATAATATCTACTATAGTATCCTGACCAGGTACTGTACAAGATGAAGGAGGTTTAACCAAAATCGCTTGCAAAGACTCATATGGATCTTCCAAAAGCCACTTTTTGGCTTCAGGGTTCTAGGACGTGGATACCAGTAAAACGATTTTTACTGATATCAAACGGGCATCAAAGGTTTTGCAGCAGCACAATACTCCCGCTCGGTACTATAAATAGAATAGTAACGGTATCTGCTGGGAAACTAAAAAACT
The DNA here is from genome assembly GCA_035578175.1 of Catonia carolina. Classification (NCBI taxonomy): domain Eukaryota; kingdom Metazoa; phylum Arthropoda; class Insecta; order Hemiptera; family Achilidae; genus Catonia; species Catonia carolina. Next base: position 337,901,206 of record JAQMRL010000001.1, on the reverse strand, counting down.
TTAAACACAACATTTTGACAATTGTTACTATTGTAGTTTCCTAGTTTTTGGATTAGGATCATTAAAAGTGTAATGCGTATATAAATTAACGATCAAATCTGAGTAAATAACGCATACTTAGGTGTTTAATTGGACGGAATTGATTTTCTATTCATCTCTTAAATCTTGGAAAGATCTCGATTTAGATTCCAGTTAAGTACCTAATCAAATTTTTGTGAAATAAGCTATAAAAATCTGAAATAGCTTATTTTATGGTTTTGTATAAATTACAGTTAATTTCCATACGTTATGTATAGTGTATTATGTATTTAGAAAAGACTGCACCGAAGAAAAACATTACCGTATACCGCTACGAAACAAAATTTAAGATTATTTAATCCTCTCCTTTTTATGAGTTGTCTCTCGAGACACATAAAAACATTGATTATATAAAGTTTTATAGATACTCGATGGCGACGCAATCCGATTGCCTTCGGCGATCAACTCTTCAATTGGAATTTTCTTACTCGTTTTGCAATCTACCGCTCTTTAAAGCTGCTTTAAGGGCCAGGACAGCACACAGTAAAGTTACACAACCGAACGATTACGACAGAATAAACATCGTAACAACATTTTTACAGAAGCAATGAAATAGTGTAAGGATGTTATATTTAGCCTATTTATGGCAGAACGTAGAGTATCGGACAATGGAGCTTTGCGAATAAAGTATAACAGTTAACATAGTTTTTGTATAGAATTGTAAGGGCATTGATCTACTTTCAAGACAATAGATATTTACAATCATTGAGGAGACATTCACGGGAAATTACTGTAATCTTAAGTTTAATTTTATAAAAAATTGTGTGAAAGTTATTAAATGTCTGTTCTTGTTTACCAACCAAAAGAAAAAATGTACGACATCCATCTAAACTGAAAGAACATGATTTATATTTTCACCAACAAATACGAAATTTGTAAGCAGTTCTTTTAAGAAAATTAAAAGTTAAAAATAAAAAATGTAAACTGAAATTATCATAGTTTTACTGAATTACGTTTCTGTTAGCTTTGTTGAATGTTAGAAAATTTATGTAAATAACGATTAGTTTATGGAATGGCTCTTACCATTTGATGTAACAGGAGTAACTCACAGCCTTGCGTAAAGATTTAGATAAAATTTTCTATAGTTTGTTTACAGTTTTGTTACAGTAGTATATACCAGAGCGGTGGAATCCGTGTCTACGTTAATCATATAATTTAAAGGTCTGTAGCAAACATTTTTTGTTGTACGGGTAATCTAGAATGTCGACATGTTGTTGGTCTAAAACTGTCAGTTGTCATTTAACTTTTGATTGTTTCTCTAGGAAATCTATTGATCAAGCATTAGTAACCTCAATAAAAAATAATTTTAATCGAGGTAGAAAACTGTTATAGTAAAACCTTTTCTCCAAGCTATTATAATTACCATGACGTAGATACTCCTAATGTTAAAGGCAATGCTCAAACCGGCCTGGATTATATAGTAGCCACGTTTATGGCGCAACAAACCCGTAAGTTATTTCTAGTTTTAGCCGAAAAAAGACTGTACGTATAATTCAGTACGAGTACTGAATGTTATCTGATAGTAAGTACTTAGTACGAAACGGTAATACCAACTAAGCAAAGAAATTATTCTCACTGTTCTCGGTTACATCGAACGAGGCGAGTCATAACAGACCAACAGTTTGTACCTGGTACAAGAAAATATTAACACAACTAAAACTGTTACAACAGTTGTAAATTCCTACTATGGTCTTTAACCTACACTCATATACGAACAACAGCAATGTTTACTTTAGATAAACAATATTCATAAACACATATTACACACTAGGCCTACAGAAAAAATAAAAATTGGCTGCCTCCGTGGCTCAGTGGTTAACGTTATATGGTGTATAGTAAAAATACCGGTGTCAATTCTCGGCTAGGGTCTGGAATATTGTCATACGTTAAAAATTTCAATTCATTAACCTAAAGTAATCGCTAACACAGAAAACTGTTATAGATATCTAGGGTCTAGGAAATACAAAGTGTATTGTACTGATATTTTCAAAACCCAGTCGGCTAGGAGAAAACATAATGTTATTTCATTTTACTTTATTTTACTTACGCGTATGTCAGCTGTATAATACCACCATCTTTTGTGATTCATAACATCGACTGAAATTTAAGGCAGCTGCTGTTGAACATGAAGCAAAGCCTTTTCTAAAATATAATGGATACTAATGTACCGGTACAAATAATGTAATGTAATGTGTATAAGAATATATCTAGGCACTTTGATAGCTATATTGGTTATCTGCTGATTACAACGAAGAAGTCTCGCATTCCTTAAATACCTGAGAAGTTTTATTTTAATTCCTAATGTGTTCAATTTAAGAACAATAAGTAACCCCATGACCCAATGTGATGACGATGCTGTACGACTTGTAAATTAGGTGTAGTCTCGTTCACACTCAAGCCGACCATTTTTGAGAATATTATTAATTGAATCCCAAACATCTAAGTACACCAGTAACCACTGCCTAGTATTCAAATCCCATATAAAGTAAGCTTTAGTAGGATTTGAACCTTCGACTCCGAAAATCAGCTGTTAAACAGCTGATTCACGGCGACGACTTTACCACCAGACTAACCTGATGGGTTATCTGAGAAGTAAATGGGTTAAAATAAAATTTACCCTTTTAGAAAATTGCCGGTTGATGAAAACATCGATTGAGAGAGAGATCACTATTAAAATTGTTAAGGTTACAACAGATTACTCATTCATATACATAAAAAATTGTTAGGATCTTGAAAAATTACATTATTGCTCTTTAACACAGAAACAAATATTAGTAATTAAAATTCCATATGTTTTTTAATAACTTTTCTATAAAATATAATGAACTTTATTGACACAAGGAAATGAAATGAAAAATGTTGTGGAAACGATAAATGAAAAAGTATTTTTTTTCTTAAAATTCCATTTTCTCGGATTAGTTTCGTCGTTCACAACACGATTTATGATAGAGACATTATTATTTTTGTTATCTCTGTACATTTGAATCAGTTATTTCAGAAAGCTCATAAGTCAAAATTTTTCATTTTTTCTTTAGTGCATTTAAGGACTAACTGAATATAAACACACCATCTCTACAAAAATAACATAAGTCTGGCTTTCCTTAAGTAATAAAACAGTAAGGAAAAGCTTATCCTTAAGGATATAAAGTGCTTCCTTCTAATTAAAAAATGAAACTGGATGATTTTTTATACTTAAGTTTTACCTTCTAGTGGAAAAGACTTTACAAAAATTCTATGCAAAAATCGTTTTAAGGGAGATAACTACTGTTTGTGACAACGACGGAAAATGTGAATAGTCCTAAAAACCAACATTTTTCTTTCTGAAAGTTACGAATTTCAAATTTTATTGATTTGTAATAATTTTAGAAAGCTATTTTAAATCACTAATGTCAACTAGTGGAATAAATAAATGAATACTATTTATTGCAACACAATTTTCTTCTGGTCTAACAATGTATTTTACAAAAAACAACGTTGGTTAGCATTTTACTCCAATTTACTTCAGAAACACCTGAAGTCAAAATGTTCAACTATTTTTATTTTAAAAGTGGCTTATCTTTAAAAATACAAAAGTATAAATTTTATATTAAAGAGGACATGCCTCTACAGAAATTTTATTTTCAAATATTGTTTTTTTATTGAAACGTAGTAAATTACCAGTTTTTAAAATTTTCCAAACGTTAGAATTTTTGACTTAGGGCTTTCTGAAATGACCGATTCATTTTTAATATCTAATTTAAAACCAACAAAAAGAAGCGAATGAGTATTTTTCCAATGAAGATAACTTTTTAAAATGGTATTACAACTAATGCTACATATTTAATTAAATATGAAAGTTAGTAATTTTTCTAACACTATGAGATGAAAATTGAGCTGAATAAATATAAAATTAGAATATTATTAATTCATTACTTTGCTGGTCGGATAAGCCAAGTTGAAAGACATTTTTTTGGCTTGTAATTGCCTCAGTGAGTGAGTCGAATTGGATGAAATCCAAAAGGCTTAAAGGAATAATTATCGGAACCCTGCTAGAGCTCAAAGGGAAACCCCTTTTGCAACAGGCTATCCTTGTTCTTTAAACTCTTCAAATGCGTTACCCACAATATTAAATTCTCTTATATACTACGCTATGAATAAAATTACAAAATCCTATTAAGTCAGAAAATATTACGTACAAAATATTTTATTTTTTTAATTCATATTGTAATCGATTTTCAACAGCGTAGGAGAGGTACGTCATACCGCATTTTAACGGAAAACATTCAAAATTATTGTTCTAAACTTTATCTAACTTATTTATCTAACTTCTACCTTCTTAATTTTACAGTTCGTCCTTTTTGAAACACCCGTTATAATAAAATATTATAAATATAATAATTATTTTAATTTGATTCTTAGAAACAACATTAATATGTTTTCTTTCTCATAGTATAACTTTCCCACAGTCATGTGAAAAAAATCATCTAAAATTAAAATTGTAAGGAATTACATCTGTCACTTCCAGTTACACACACAATTCAGTATTAAATTTTAATTTCGTACACTTGATGTCCACCAATTACTCGTAGGCTACTTGGGACAGTTACACTTATCTAAACAAGTTAAGCCATCTTCCACAGTGAATCAATCCTGTCCCGATCTCAGTAGGTAAGGTAGGCACACTCATTTCCTGAGCTGGTGATGAAAGAGATGAATGAAAGTGAGAGTGAGTGTTGGTCGGTGACAGCGAAAAGGGAATTAGGCTACGGTTCCCTTCCACGCCCCGCTGACAGTATGTAAACTTTTTTTTAACCCGAACTTTCTTTTATAGTATTATACAAACAGTTCTGAGCGAGGTGGAGGGTTGTTTGCTGATGTCGGACCAAGTGGCCAGGCAGTGGGTTTTTGGTTGGTAAGGCGGTTGCGGCCTCCTAGGGGCTGGACGAGGTCGCTTCAATTGAGTCCAACAAGTGAAAAACAGTTTCTCTCACCACCTCGGATAAAAAGAACAAGTTATTGGGTTTTAAAAAAGGACACACGTTGTTTTTAGTTGACATGAATTTAGTGCAAAAAATTAAATGGATAAAATATTTGTTATATTTTATGCATAAATATTCATATTACAATAAAACTTTACGTAACTTAATATACATTGGAAATTATTCCCTGCCATCCGAATTAAGGTTCGTACAAGTTTCGTAACAATTGAATCCAATTTTTATATTACTTAGGCATCAGTGTTAGAAATCGAACGTTCAATGTTTGCCTTAAGTTCGTCAAGTGTACGAGGATTGTTTTTAAAAGTATACTTTTTAAATAACTCTAAAAGAAAATGTCTGCTGATTTAAAAATAAACACACGTTCGTCTTTGGAAAATGATTTCGTTGACACAATGGAGACAAATTGGATTCTGTAATAGCATTAGTGCACAAGAATTATATTTCAATTGTTAAAAGCTGTTAAACTTGAATACAGGGTCACCAACTGACACGTAAGGAGACTTTAAGTTTACCTTTGCGTTCTTCTGCCCTCTTAATGTTACGCTTTGTCCTTTTTGAAACACTCGTTATAATAAAGTATTAATTACTAATATAAGCATTATTTTTATAATTCTTAGAAACAGCATTGATATGTTTTCTTTCTCATAGTATTGTCTTGTATGTTTTAACTTGTATTAACCTTGCATTCACAAAATTAACATCTTTTTATTGTAATTACTTTCAGGAAATATAAAAATTGTTTTTAAAAAGTAAACTACGTGGATTTATTATTTAACTCACATAATAACATCTAATATACGCGTACATAACATCAATAGACACTATTTTCCCGCGAGAACTCCAGGTTTTAATACAAAAAAAACAAGAATCTTTTAATTTTCAGTAAGGCGTTAAAAACATTATACCAAAGTATTATTTTTACTACTTGGCACCAGAAATGCCAAATCTCCAGTATCATTCTCCTTAACCGGTCCAAAGACACGCCATAGAATTTTACTTTCAAAATTTTGCAATGTTTCCTGTTTCATTTCCAAAGATGACAACCAACCTGATAAGTATCATATATATTATTACTTTTCTATTGCATATTATCAGCTTACTTCTTAGGATTCAGAGTACAGTAATGTTTAGTTTCCATACTAAAATCTATCCCGAATCGTCGCGCTTATGAACCCTTTATTATCTATGATGTTTCTCAAAATACTGAAACTTATCGACAACTTCAATTTCCAAAGATGACAACCAACCTGATAAGTATCATATATATTATTACTTTTCTATTGCATATTATCAGCTTACTTCTTAGGATCCAGAGTACAGTAATGTTTAGTTTCCATACTAAAATCTATCCCGAATCGTCGCGCTTATGAACCCTTTATTATCTATGATGTTTCTCAAAATACTGAAACTTATCGACAACTTCAATTTCCAAAGATGACAACCAACCTGATAAGTATCATATATATTATTACTTTTCTATTGCATATTATCAGCTTACTTCTTAGGATCCAGAATACAGTAATGTTTAGTTTCCATACTAAAATCTATCCCAAATCATCGCGCTTATGAACCCTTTATTATCTATGATGTTTCTCAAAATACTGAAACTTATCGACAACTTCAATAAAATACCATCCATGTGAAGGTTTTGTATGTTTCTTTACGTTTCTGATGTTAATAATGACATATGTACAGTTTTGCTAATATTTAAATTTATTTCTATATGGACAGTTGTTTGGTTGGGTCTTTATAAGCCTCAATCGGACGTTGTCTAGATCTAGCAACTATCGCTATACAATCAGCGTATGTACAAATTTGGCTCGTTTAATTTAATATGGTTTTTTGCTTTTCTACATCCTTGAGGACGTAATGCAGTACGATAATATATAGGGTACTCGATAATCAATCACCCTGTTTAACCCCTCTATCAAAATGTAAACGGTTCACTTTATGTGTTGTCATATCAGACCATCTTTTTGTGCATCTGATGACTATCTTTGTTAACTTTATCTGTTTCAAAGAAATTCTTATATCAAGTTTTATTTCCAGTCCTCACACTATCAAAAGCTTTTTTGAAACATATAGAGGTTTATATGCTGCCCATAACAGACAGGTGGAGTGTCAAATTATTTACACTCAATGTGTTTGTTGCAGGGCTAAAATAAATAGTTCTGTTTCTTATCACATGGTCAGTCAATTAAATGACTGAATCATTAAAGAACAGAAGAGGTAGAGGTGTAAAAGACACTAATTAGAGTTATCTTCTCTGAAAGTAATGAATTTCATTGTATAGCCAGACCCTGTGGTGAATGAAGTGAAGGTGTCATTTACAGAGGGGAAAATTTTCAGAGGGCCCGGCATGCTGATAAGCGTACTTTTCCACTGAGTGAGGAAGGCATAGGTAAACCACCTCACTATTCGTTTTACTTAGTAAAACTTCTAGAGGTTCAAACCAGCCTTTCGGCTGTTGACCTAAACAACAACATAGAGGTTTATGTCATGTTTGTACCATTTTTCTATAATTTGTCTTATAAAAAATTCAATTCAGAAAGGCTAAAGAAATAAAACACAACGTCTCAGAAGAAAGAGGAAAGGTGGTTTCTCAGAAATTGTTAAAGTATTGTGAAGAAAAGAGGAAGACCACATCCAGAAAGAAGATTAAACACTAGTTATTTACATTAGATTGAATTCTTGGAAAACACACCGTAACCAGTGAACCTGTTTTAGATCGGAAACCGCACTGTTATTCTCTCAGCTAGTTCTTTAAGTCTTCCATTGTTAATTGACGACCATAATTTGTACGCCATGGTGAGTAGCGTTATGCCTCTGTAATTATTGCTATTGAGTTTATTATCTTTCCTATAAATTGGGAAAATTATTCCCGTATATCACTCCTCAGATATTATCTATTCTATTCACAGCGACTGTAAAATAAACCGGGTGGTCCATAATGTCGGTTTCCCCATGAGATAGGACATTTCATTTTGATAAGTTGGTAATAGTGTAATGTTGACAGCATCACGTACAACATTCATTAATTGTCTGTAACAGTGGCCAGTGTTAGGTACGTCTCCGTGTAGTTACTATTTTTTTCCTACGTAACGGTACTTTTCAAATGTTTACAACTGAACAAGGAGTTTATATGTTTCTGTTATGGTGGAAACATCATAAAATTACTGCTAAAGTACTGAAAGAATTTAGTGATAAGTATTCAGGTGTGTCGTTACCGACTCGGTAACATATTTTATTAAAGTTAAATAAGAAATTAGAAAACACAGGAAGCGTATAAAATGCCCCAAATTTTTGTCGCCCACGATCGATTTGCAATGACGATACCCTACTAAAGGTTGTTGAAGCGTTTGTATCCAGTCTGATAAATCAACTTGTAAGGGATCTTCTGAATTAAGGTTATCACGAACTAGCGTGCAATGGTTGATGAAGGAATGAAAATTGAAGACACTTCGTCCATCTTTACTCCAAGCGCTTCATAAGGACGACAGTGACAGGCGGTTGGAATTCTGTGAGACAATCGCTATCTGTGCAGAAGATAAAAGAAGTTAACTTTTATACCCTCGCCTAATTAACCAACACTAGAGTGTTGACAAACGTTCTACCAAAGTAACGACAATAGTGTTTGATATTAAAATATTAGTAGTGCCCACTTCCACAATTTTTAACGTGTTTTATCAAATTCTGAACTAATACGTCATCGTAAATCTATTACAAAAATCATTCAGTTTTAAAGTTGTTTTGAATTTCATTTCATCAATTTTCTGCGAATGGATTTAAAATGATATTTTTCGGATTTTTGTAAAGGATCACATAAATATCACAAAGGAAAGTGAAATTTCGTTATGCCTAATTTACTAAACTAATCTTCTCTTTTAAGACTATGAATTAACCAATAAGTATTTTTAAATCCCCATTAAATACAGTAACTGGAGTGCAAAGGTCAACCAAACTTTCTGAGTTAATCAGATGAATAAATCATTCACAATTTACATTTCTCATTCGTGCTCGGATATCGAAACGAGAAACGGAAAGTTATAAAACAAAGGAACATAAAGTAGAAAATAGAAGTGATAAACGACTGCATAATAGTCTTCAAACAGCAACGCAGAAGATACGGACTAACAAAACACTTAGTTGCAAGTGTACCAATATCAATAAATTATGTTCACTACTTTTCCAGTTTATGATGGTTTATACAAATTATCGGATTGCAATTGAGCTTTGAAAATATAAAATTGGTTGCTATATTTATATGTTTCATTTTGTCATGCCATGATATACTAACTAATTTTTATCATTTTATTTTAATGCATATTAAAATGAAATATGAACATCTTAATGTTATATTCAATATTTTGTAAAAACAAATCGCACTCAATTTTTAATTAGTATTTAATTTTTTATTATAATATTTTTGCATAACCTAAAAATTCTGTGCCAAAGTAGAGAATATTCTTCTTAAATTCTTCTCTAAAAACTTAAAGGAAATTGTTTTAGTTAGATGCATTGCATAGACTGTGGTGGATTTCATTGTATTGCTTAAAACTTGAAAGATGAAATTAAGTGAGGAATAAATGGCAGACCTGAACAGGTATCGAACCCATGACCCCTAGCGTAGAAGCTATTTGGGCTCACCACTACGCCACGGACCAGCATAACAGAGTAATATACTGCCGTTTTATAGGTACTTAATGTTTGTAGTGTTTTATCTATACGAAACAGTGTTTGGTTGCGTGTATAATATTCATAATTGTGTTTAGAAAACCCCGATTTGAATCAGTATAGTTACCCCAGCGTACGATCCAGTAACTCAATATGGAGTGAAAATATCCACATTAAACTGAGAATAATGTAGTTTTATCTACCAACTCTTTTAATAAGACAAACAGAATATAGTTTTTTTATAACGTCGATTAAAAATGTTTCTATAGGCTAAAAATGCAAAGTACTTCAAAATTGCATGTACATAATTAACAGAGATATTATAAAATGTTAAAAATTTCTTTCTTCTTGATTTTCCTATTTCTTGGATGTAATATTTTTGTCCAACGCTTAGTTTAGTGGCAATATATTATATTTCTAGAAACATTCCAAACGAATGCGGTCTCTAAAGCATAAAAAGTAACTGACAATGAGTATTTTTCTTTACAAAACTACACTATCTGTTAAAAATAAAACGAAAATAATATGGTACTGTTTTATTTTTCTATGATAGCTACACTACAAAATTATCCACTGGTATAAAAAATTTTAAGTCACCTACATACAATAGAAGATGATTTATCTTCATCCTAGCCACTTACTTCACACAATACAACCTACATGAAGTCACTTATTCTTTCACTAATAAGACAAGACCCTATTTCAAATTCTTAAACTCTGCAGAAAACATGTCTAAAAATGCTTTTTTTTATGGCTCTACGATCAGTAAAAAAATTAATGACATAACGAAACATTTATAGCAACAGCAATTAGAATTTTCAAACCTTTTTTAAATCAAAAATAGGATTACGATTTAGAATGTTTGCCGTACGTAAATTTTACAGTCGGCAAGTTAGGCTAAGTAAAAAGTTGGCCGGATTGTGGCAGCCTCGTCAAAATTTTAAACGGATGTTGATCAAATTTAGTTGATGACCACTGGTTTAGGGAATGAATAAATCTTCCAAATTTATAAGAAGAAAATGACGTACGTAAATGGCGGGATTGATTACCATTAGCACCAGTTGCTGAATTTCAAATATGCTAAATGTAATGTTAGCGAAACGTTAAAAATTTTTTTTGCTCACCAATTAAAACTATATTAGATTCTCTTACGAATAATCGAAAGCTACCTTGATGCTTGTGGTGTAACAATGGGAATAACACAGCTTTATTTCCGTTAGACTTTAAAAACTACCACTTGAATATGAATAACATACTATTTTAATTATAGTTTGAAATGTAAATTTAAGAACAGCAATAAAAAGGATTATTAATCAGCTAAGAATTTATTTTCAACACACCCCAAAATTTTATAGTGTCGGCCTACATAGATTTTCAAAGAAACCTGTTTTAAACGGTTCTTAAAGTCATCACACTTAAATGTAGCAAGTTCCGTGTTTAAAATTACGTAGGATTACAAGGGGATTGGTTATCAATTATTCTATAATAATGAGGTATTAGTAATTAAACCAGTAGATAGAGCGTGATTGTCAACATTTCACTTGGCATGTAAATTAAATCACGTGACGTCGGCATTAATCCTACTGATCTATATATATGTTGGTATTACTATACATGTAACAAAAAGATCGTGCATTCCTGGGCTGTGATAAAGGATAATTGCTCTGTGCTCGCTTGGAGTAAAAATATGAGCCAATTACAGCGTTACCTCATTCGTTCTAGATAAGCACCCTTCACTCCCCTTTATTGCAAAAAAACAACCACATCAGAGCAAAAGGTTTTCCGTTTTATTGAATATAGTTTTGTATGATACGTAACAGAGGCTATTAAACCGAATATAAAAAGTAAGAATTTTATAAAAATAGATGAAAAGTATTAAAACAAGATTTATTACGTGTAAATAAATGTTTAAAACAACATTCATACTACTATTTGATAACGGAGAATGGTTTTAATAAATGAAATAAATGGAAAACTCTATAAATATAGAATTTTAATGTTACAAAACCTTGTTGTTTAAAGAGAATAGGGTTTTCTCTATAAACAATAAAGTATCCCAGAACAGAATGCAGTGGTTAGAGCATGTAGGTAAACAGAATGCGGAAGAATAGGATACCTAAGCAGACACTGGGCTATAAGCCGGAGGGCAGGAGAGAACGAGGGCGCCCGAGAAAGAGATGGGCTTTTCCATTCTTTTACACACTCAATTGTTGGACCCATTATCCACCTTGCTATTTTTCTTTCTGCTTCTCCTAACTCTTCTCTTACAACTATAAAGTTATTGCTCAATGTTACAGACATAAGTAATGCTTCTAGTAAAAAAACTGTTTCATAGTACCTGATTTTTTTATATCCAGAATTATTTTACTCACAAGCAATCAACTTTTTATTATAGTTTAGACTGACTTTCTAACGTTAGTAAATTTTCTTGTTAAGGCAAAACAGGTTTAACTTAACAAATTGTATTAGTTTTCAAAACTAGTATAAATACAATAGAAAAAATTACTTGCAAAAAATTGCGGGATACAAAATCATCAGGCATTTTAAGTATTGTATGAGGCAAACATTGAACTCTAACACAAAACGTATACGAGAAGAGTTGAAAAAAGTAGATAGAAGAATAACAAGGTGAATAATAAGTCCAAATTGAATAACTTAAATCTAAAGAAATTTATACAATACAATAACTAAAAAGTATCTGAATACTAAAAGAAAAAAAATATAAATCAATATAAAATTTTAAATTTTTAGCTGTTTTCTCTCAAAGGTCAAATGCTTTCAAAATAATGAAAAAGTAAAGCTAGTCTACGATGTAAACTACAGTTCTACGAAAAACAGGCCTGGTTAAACAATAAAATCTATTGCAGTAATCATAAATCTTAAAGTTTTTACTCGAAAAGTTTTACTTTTAGGAATGTTTACGAATGTACTTTTTGAAATAGGTTTACGAATTCACAGCACAGTAATATAAAGTAATAAAATGATAACGTTAACACGAAACTGAAATAATAAAGTTTTATAAGCAGTAAACTAATAAATGCTATTGACTCAATAAAACTGGAAAAAATAATAAATGAGATTAAAGTTTTAATTTTCCATTTACAAAAATCAATTTTCGTGTTATAAAGAAATTTAAATAATTTAAACTATTTACCAGTTACAAAAAGTAAGATGTCAATAACAGATTCTATTAGAAAATGAATTCTTAATAAATTACAAAAAGAAATTCGATCATTTTCCTTCTGATAATTTTATTTTTATCTATCCACGTTCAGTAAAAAGTAATGATTAAATATTAAAAAGAATAAAACACAGATAAAAGAATCATGTACGTATTTTAAGCTGAAGATCGCGATTTTTTATGTTCTTTCCGGTAATAAAACAAGGAGAAAGGTAGAGATCTCATCCCATTCCTTGTTTTTCGGACATAATATATTTAAACAAAATTGCTTCTCTGTAAAGCTCACTAGAATATCAATCTCGCACTGAATACACCTAGGCACCCAACTTAAATAATTCCACATTTTTGCACTGTGCGTCTTTTATTAGACGGTTTTCTCTAAAAACAAGTATAAAAATTTCTACATACTAAGATAGAACCGTACTGAAATGATATTATGAATACTCTGTGCTTCCATCTTAATAATTGTTGATAGCTACAATATAAAAATTATTTTTAAGTATTTAAAAAAAATATGTTAAAAATGGTTCTGTTGCGCAGTGGTAGCGTACTGCACTAAGAACCAGAATTCTCAAGTTCGATTCCTTGACCAGAGTCTAAAAATTTTAAGACGTTTAAATTCTCCGGGACTGTTGAATAACCCACAAAAGTCGCTAATGGCCTATCGACGAAATCGGACTTTAAATAAATAAGAAAACAATAAATTGTACGAAATTTCATCATGAACTTAGGAATAATATGAATCATCGTCATTAACATCATTATAAAACACTAACGGTGGTAATCAGTGTCAAAAGCTTAAAATATTTCTATTTAATCGTATGTTTAGTAGCCCTACTTTACACTTGAAAACCTCTAGATTCTATTATTTGCAGCTTAAAGTGGTGCGAAAAGACACTTCCACACGTACGCTTACCATATGTACCGTTACGTGTACGTATTTTCTAGATTCACAAATTTCTAATTTAGATCGTCAAAATATGTCTTGTTTTGATGAGATCAGAAGGTACCTAAGAAATGAAAGCAGTTGATAGTGGTGAAGCTGTTACAAGTCTCTACTCCACGATTTTCGAAGTCGTAAATTTTAAAATTCTCACTGGTACATTTTAAATGAATTCGTTCGGGTGTCTGTGAAACTTTTGAGGTGTCTGTGAAACTCATTCAGTGAGGAAGGCACAGGTAAACCATTTAACTCCTTGTTTTACTTAGTAAAACTTCTACAGGTTCAAACTAGCCTTTCTCGGCTGGTTTGAACAGTGAACGAGTTTGAATTTTTTCATGTTTTTGGATATTGAAAAGTATTACATCTTGAAAAATAGATTGTCAACGACATATTTATTCAAATAATTAAACAGTGTGGGAAACATCTGGTTGTTAAAATAATAACTAGAATATACGTTTAAGTCACTCTTGCCCAATGAACAAGTGTAACTCTACCTGAAACATCAATTTATTTTGTCACATTAACAACTAGAACAACAATAACTGCTGAAGGGTTTGGAATGAATTTACAGGTATTTTAAATTATGATAACTTCAAGCTTCTAGACGGAAATCGAACCCGAAACCTTTCGATTTGTAGCGCACCATGCTAACGACTTAGCCATGGAGGCGACTTGATACCAAAATTAAGTTCGCAATTAAAAAATATTTAATTCTATTGTTTAACAAAGTAAAATAGGATAAAGTTACAATACTGACACAAAACTTGCGTAAAAATTCTTACCTACGTTCTGCGCAAACGGTAAGTATTTTATTCATACATTTTTTCCAGCTTAGGACTCACATTGCTTTTTAGGATAGCTGAGTACCTTGGACATATATATAGATAGATACAATGCTCTTAGTTTTTTAAAGCCTTTGTAGGAGGTGCTCCCCAGTTAAACCCGTCAATTAACATCATCGCACGTTCTTGTCAATGGAGGCACGCTTATCAATTTCCGTGCCTCGATATCTTTCTACAATATTTTTAAAAAAATAAAAGAGGAGACATGTAAGCATTGTTAATAATAAACGGAAACATGGATTATTTATTCCTCCAATTTTGTATCAACCCACTGGGTTGGTCTAGAGGTAAAGTCGTCGCCAAAATCAGCTGTTTAACAGCTGATTTTTGGAGACGAAGGTTCCTGGTTCAAATCCTAGTAAAGGTACTTACTTTTAAACGGATTTGAATACTAGACAGTGGTTACTGGTGTTCTTTGATGGTTGGGGTTCAATTAACCATACTCACTCAGGAATGGTCGACCTGAGTGTGTACAAGACTACACCTCATTTTACACTTCATACATATCAACCTCATCTCATTGGGTCATGGGGTTGCTTATTGTTCTTAATTGAACAGGTTGCATCGTACACACATAAGGGATTGCAAAAAGAAACAAATTTGTATTAGCTCAGTAATAATAGAATTTGGTTAGCCGTTTCAGTACATTTTAGGACACGAGGTTATTTGAACTGAATATTAATAGTTGCTGAGAACAGATAAAATTATAGAATTACATCTAAGAGCTTAAAAATCAATTATTTTTGTATAATATAAATTTAACTTACCTTTTCAGCTGTCTTGATCCTTATTATCTACTTAAATGTGTTTCGGTGGATCTTATAGTACATAAAATATCATATGAAACTTTAAGATATTTTTCAGAATATACAGAAGATGTTGCATCTCAGTCAGCTATATAAAACTTTTACATCGATGAATGAAGATTTAACATCTTCTGTAGGTTTTGAAAAGTATTTTAAAGTTTCACTTTATATACTATAAGATGGTACATCCACTGAAACACATCTAAGTAGATAATAAGAATCAAGGCATCTGAAATGGTTAGCGGAATTTATATTACATATGCCAGACAAGCGATAAAAAGTAATATTTAGAGAAAAAGAGACTCATAGAGATATTATTTGAGATAGATCCGACTTGGAGAAATAATTCGTTACATAATAATACAACTATGCATTATCTACACTAGATAACTCAATAAAAAGAAATAATTAATAAAATAAACATCCTATCTTATGTCCTACGACCGACCTGGTTCATAAAACTTACCTTCTACCTTTCCCAACATGGTACTCCACAGCACAATGTAATTCTCACCTCTCATAACATGACCAAAGTACTCCAATGCTATAGGAGAAATGTAAAGCGCTATTCCCACAAGGGATTGATATTATTAGCTATAATAGAAGCAGTACTTAAGTTAACCCCACAAAGGATTAACATATTTGTTCTATGAAAATATGAAATTAGGTTCGTTCCAAAGAAATTCTTCACTGTATGGAAAGGTTTGAGATAAATAAACAAATAAGAATATAATATAATTTAATAGAATATATTGGCACCAAATAGGCTGCTTTTACAAGCAGGGAAAAGTGCAGATATGTTTGCTCAATTTTCTTTTTTTATAAAAAGTGTGATATAAGTTTAAACAAAAAGTATTAAAATGTGTATATCCGACATAAAATAATAATGTGTCAAATGTGGTAGTAGAAGACAACAAAAAATAATGATAATCCAACAGCATCTTCATGTTTCAAGCCATCGAAAAGGAACTTCTAAAATAACTGACGCCATCAAAAAACAAAGATCTAGGCAGGTAAATTTGAACGTTCAGTTAACTATAAAAGATATAAATAAATAAACATTCAAATAATTACTAAAGCGCTTCTTTACTTTTTTTTTTTTTAATATAAATTTAAAACTTAAATCTACCATCATTTTACGCCAAAATATTTCTTTTAGTTCCAAATTAATCTCAATTTTTTTTTTAAAAGGTGGTATAATTTGTTTTATCATCGGTTGCTAGTTGCTAAATATCATTATATAAATAAATATAATGGGTGTGTCATAGCGATACGAAAAACTTAGTAATTTTCTTTTTTTGTTTTCCATAAATTATGGTTTTTGCGTGTAGTTTAAATGCTAGAATGAACGTAACTTTTGATCTTAAGAGCTGGAGCTGTAGTTTTTTTTAAATTGTTCACATTTTCACATTCTGTGTTCTGATAGAGCCTTTTTATTGTTATCTTTATGTCGAATTTTTAAAATTAGCTCAATTACGAACATAAAAATGAAGTAAATTTTTGCTTACTAATTAAAAAAAATATTTTGTTCCTTACAAACGATGTCTTAAAAGAAGCTTCTTACATACCACAGAGCAGAATTTTCTCTTTAATTTGACATAACTTTAAATACATTTGATTAAATAATTAAAAAGATAAGTTCGTTCTAAGATTGCGCAAAAATCTGCCATTTTGGTTTATTGTAGGGGTGCGGGTAAATATTTTTTAAACTTAGAATACTTTTTTAAATGTTATTACATATACTATTTTATTGTGCTAAAAAGTTTATTGCTTCTGATTACCAGTAAAAAAATAAAAATTAAGGTCCCCCCCTTAATAAATTGTAATTTGTAAAATAAGGGGAATTTTTATACAAAAGTGTTAAAAAAAATATTTAAAAATAAATAAATGTATCTAATTATATTCATATTTGTTTATTTATCTCAAACCTTTCCATACAGTGAAGACTTTCTTTGGAACGAACCAAATTTCATATTTTCATACAACAAATATGTTAATCCTTTGTGGGGTTAACTTAAGTACTGCTCCTATTATAGCTAATAATGTCAATCCCTTGTGCGGATAACTCTTTACATTTCTCCTATAGCATTGGAATACTTTGTTCACGTTATGAGAGGTGAGAATTACATTGTGCTGTGGAATATCATGTCGGGAAAGGTAGAAGGTAAGTCTTATGAACCAGGTTGGTCGTAGGACATAATGGCTGAGGAATCTTCGGGACTGATATGATGTGAGTTCAGTTACCCTTTTTCGTCGGATAGACGAGCTAACCTAAGTAGCATTAATGGTAGCCAACGTTCTTATAAGACAAGACACCTGAAGAAAAATAAAGTTTGTTCTTGGGTCACTCTGTGTTATAAATAAACATTTGTCGTAGAACTTCACCATCACGTCATCATCCACGACAGTTCACACCGAATCGGCCTGTTCCGGCATCCATCTATTCAATGGTCAACCAACATTACTTTTTCCCACCTGAACTTTAACGGAACGTTGTGAAACTTTTAAACAATTTTTTAAATAATTTATATTAATACTTTAATTATAAACCTATAATCACTTCTCACTCTCCTTGCATTGTAGACAATTCATGTCAACTATTATCCAAGGAAACTTGTAAATAACAGTGATAAAAAATGTTCAGTTCATGTGCTAAAAATGTAATTATATAATAAATTTATTAACATACCGGGCATGATGGAGACGGTCTTCAAAGCCCTAAGTACTCGAAATGTCCGCAAACCCGCAAGATTTCCAACATCCATACCAATCGTTGCATAACCTGACGTGATGACGACAAAGTCAAGCCAGTTCCAAGGATTTCGAAGGTACGTGTATTTATTTAATATGAAACCTTTTGCTATTGACTTTATTATCATCTCTGCAGTATAAATTGCAAGGAAGATGTATCTGTAACATAAAACATACATAAAAAATATAGAAAACCTTTTTGTGGTAAGTGACGTATACATTTACAACTACTTTGAAACGTATACAAGAATAAACTTATTATATTTCCTCTAAAGGAAGAGTAACATTTTAGGTTTATTAGATAGGCTTGAGTTTCGAAATAGAAACCTAAGTTTCCACATTTCAGTATCTCATAAATTTGTTTTAATTGTGTTTGTTAAGTAAATTCAAACCAGTACAAAGACCCAAGTGCAACAAAATATTTTGAAACTCTACACTTTAAGTTTCTGTACAAGTTGAAATCCTAAAAACGTGTTTTCTATGTAAAAGTAAAATTATTATTATTTCGTGGAGCATATTAATAATTTTTCTTATTTTTTTCTATTCATATGATTATTTAGATCAATAACACTAATACAAACAATAAAAAAAGAAAAAAAGAGGTTAAAATAAATAGTAGTGAAAAGGGATACCAAAATGGATGTAACTCCAACAAAGCAATAAATGTTACATATTTACCGTACATACATCCTCGAAAAAACACAGTCCTCAATATAGGCGAATGTATTTTTTAATTGATATTTACTAGTTGTAAAGCGTAAAAATTTCTACCACATGCACCTAAGTTTTTACTAGAAACGATACGAGCGTAACTATCCTAAAACAATAAATAAATTTCTTTGCTTTCCTGAAGCGCTAAAATTTGGAATACAGTTTGTCTAAGTAATAATATACTTATAGAAATAAACCACTTGGATTTCAATCACGTGCCCCTAAGACGTGTTAACGGAGTTAAAAATAAATAAATGCACTTCCTAAAAATTTAATTTAACTGCTTCGATGTCGCGGTGGCAATTGCTGTCTTACAGATCATCATCTTAATCAACATCATCATCGTCATCTTCTTCTTCTTGCTATCAAGAATTAGGCTCATGCTTGTTCCGAACTCATTTTTATAGTACATGAGTTAAATAATTTTCACCAATTAGCCAATTATTTCGATTAATTAAATTCTTACAGGTTTACGACACTTCCCATAATTTAAGACTGCCATCTCCGAGATCGTCCATTGTCTCTTCGTCAAAGTAATATATAGTTCTTCATTTTTAAGGCTTTCTTCCGGCATTGTCTCCAGGATGCTGTCTACATAAGACGATTAACTTTTATTCTTTCGTTCAAGCTAGGCCTATTGTACATTTTTACCTAATTCGGCTCTTATTTTATCATTCATTATGTGGTCTAATCTTGTGCACTCTTTTTTCTTTCGTTGGAACTTCATCTTGTAGAATTATAGGCCTATAGATATACACGAAAAATAATATATATGATTGACACTGGCTGAAGAGAAAACTTGCTAAGTTAATTGTTTTCTTTAATAATTAATTTACAACAGTAAAAATGTTACAAAAAAATGTGACGATTATTACGACTGTATTGAAATGACACAAAGTAGGCATCGGAGTGGTAAGGCACTCATAGGTGCCTCCCCAAGACTTGTGAATTAAAAAAAAATACAAAATCTTTAATAATTTAACTAATAGGTAGTTTTCATTTAAAATAACTGTTTAATGATTTAATACGAAAAACAAACTGAAAAATATCATTCAAATAAATCAACATTTTAAGAATATTACTGATTAGATTTTTACTGTAACTACAAATAATAAACCTTAAAGTTTACTTAAATATAAATATATTTAATAAAAATACAACGAATTTCGTTATCGTCATAATAAATTCTTTTCTTTTTACTACAATAAAACGTCTCTAAAACAACCGATAAAACGTTTTCAGCGAATAAACTTAATGGCATAAAAATAGTATTTCAAGGAACCAGTAAAAAGTTGGAAATGGTGAAAATGTTATTTTCGAAGAAAAATGATAACAGGGAGGAAATGGAGTTGGCAAACTAAGTTAAGCCATGCAAAGCCTAAAGGTCCAAACTATAGACTCCATAGCAAATGTAACAAGAATAATAATATAATGACTTCAGTAACCCTAATTTAAGCCCCCCTCCCGTTGTCTCCATGAAACCAACATAAGTAACGATCGATTAATTTATCTGAGGTTACACTGAGTAATTTAATTTGTTTTAAGAGTTTACAATTTTGTAAACAAAATAATTAAGCCAACAATATTAATTTATTCATGAAAAACGTTTAAACAAGCAAATAACAACAAAAGAGTAATCAATATGTTTACTTATGCAGTTTTAAGTAATACTATAATGTTTAGGTCAACAGCCGAAAGGCTGGTTTAAAAATCTTTCAGTTTGCATCTTGCAAATGCGCTTTTAATATTCTCTGCAAGGTCTAACTGTATAATAATCTACTGTCGTTGGAAGAAGCTCATAAGTCATAACAGTTTTTCTTTCACCAATACCTCTTCTGTACTTAATATGATTTAGTTTAAATTTAACTTCTCTAGTGAAAAAACCGAACTATAAATGTAGCCGTAGAAATAGCAAATGAAATTTTAAAAAATATTTATAGTTTAACTGCCAGTTATAGGCAATACTAAATTTTTCCATCATACAATAAAATTATGAAACAAACTACGAATCAACGCGGAGAAATGTTGAAAAATATCGCCCAAAAATTGTTCATATCGTTAACCGTTTTTAACGTGACGGTTTATCGTCAAAACGGCACAATTTGTATGTTGCTCTAACAAGGTATAGATCAAGTATGTTCTAAAATTCATTTTGACAATGCCGGCGATTCTACTGACGATTTTTGACAAAAAACCGGCATTGACGTCCTTATTAGAATTAACCTTAATATACAGTGACAAAATCACAATGTGTTACGTTCGTATAGTAGTGTTTGCATGGTAGCCGACAAAATAATTTGTTAAGTTTGAGCAAGCTTGTATGTGACAACCCAATCTATTTTCTTGCTTCCTTCACATGGCTTTTTTTATTTCATACTGTAAAAAGCAGCTGTAAATATACTGCTGTTACATAAAATAATACAATAATCATTGCGAACCCGGAAGATCTCTAACAATTTTAAAATGTTTTTGGTAGGTTTTTTAATTCTGGAACGTACAGCATTTCAGTAGACGTTATTCTGTAATATTCGGCTGTATCGTTAACTGGGTGGTGACAGTGGGCGGATCTTATGTAAAAATGTAAGTCGACGTCACGCGCAAGAACAGATCCGAACCAATCAGGAAGTCCATACTGACAAATGACGTAATACTGAATGAAACGATTTCATTGGTTCATATCGGATGACGTAGTGAATTACAATAAGCTCTCTGATTGGACAATAATAACCAATCAAATTAACGCATAAGAAGACATCTGATTGGCTAGATCTGGAGATTTTTCATTGGTTACGAATACTAGACTCTGATTGGTCCGATATTATATCTGTCTTGACGTCACACGCGCGTCACCGTCAACGTAGGCCGCCTTACTCGCAAGACCCAAATAATTTGTCAACGGTACATCAGTTCTATTAGATTTTATTAATATATTTTCGCATATATATAGACACAAACAGTGCATAAGAAAAAAAATTCGTTAATTCGTTACGTAAATCTGTAATGTTTATTTTTTGTTGATTTAGAATCCGATAGATAACTCATAATGTATAATTAAAATATACACGTTCCGCGCCAACAGTGTAGAATTCCAATTATCAATTTTATTATTCATGCCTTAAAAAACATTAGAAAATTAGTTTTGCCATAGCTCTCTGATTATTATTGCTATAGTCAAAATTCAAGCACAAAAAATATAATAATTCTGAGAAATAACACCGTACATATTAATAGATTACGCCTACGTTATTTAAAGAAGATGTTGGTTTGAATATTAAATTCAATAAACTATTATCAGATTATATTTTTTGAACAATTAGTAAGAATAAATTTGTACGTTCTTTCATAACGACGATGATAATATTCATTTTTTCAAATCCAGTCTATCAATTAACTTAAAATTAGGTAAATAATGAGATGTGAAATTTTCGGCACAATTAAATTGGGTTTTTAGATCATTAGGCTAGAAGTTGGTTCAAACATTTACACGTTATCTAAAATAATCAGAAAAAAATAATTGGGTTACATTTTATGGTTTATAACCGTATCATTCAGTAGAAAAGTGTTTTAATGAGCATAGGAGGCCTTTTAAACCTCTAGAGGCTTTACTAAGTAAAATGAGGAGTGAGGTGGTTTACCAAGTATTATATGAACATCGACTTTTACATTAATTAATTAATTATTCAAGTATCAGACGGACACTGAAATACCTTTCTCAGCTTTTTGTCAATACACAAAACTATTGTCGGTATTACAAAAAAATATATACCCGAATAACGAAGCATTGGAAAAGTATCGTAATTTTCTCTAACTGTAAATAAATGAATAAAATTTAATTGTCTCGTAAAATGATGTGCATTTTACATGTTAAATTTTGGTTCAGGGAGGGAAAGGTTATGCTACGGCACAGAACACAAAAAAGGAGCTGACCAGGCATTCACTTTGAGTAGTCAACGGAACTGTAAAAAAACCTTGGACCAGAACAGAACCATTTCTTTACTAATTAATATAATAAAATATTTATTCTGTTCACTTTCATCTTATCTTTTTTATATCGATTAATTTACAATTTTAAACAAAAAAATTAACTATTAGCTAACGTAACGAACAAACTACATGCATAATGACAAAACTAAAAAATAGTTTCCTATACATACAAAATGGACAGTATGCATAATATACAAAACCAAAAACCATAGAGATCTCATGTTAGTGATAAGGCCGTTATCATCTACAGAAATAAACATGTATGTATTATTTTGAAACATGAAAAATATGTGTACGGTGACGTAAATAATTAAAGTGTTCTTTTATTATTTACGTCACCGCACATTTTAGTCTTCCGGGTGAAATGACCATAAAACATGTATATTCTCTGTACTGTATATGCTATTTTATTTATTCTTCCGAAAGTATTTATATTATTATTATTATTATTATTTATTTATTTTTGTATTCAAATTGTATTGTAGAATATTTAGTACGAGGTTTTGAACTTTAGTAAATTATTAAAATAAATACTTTATTGTGACGGATTGGTCATTTTCTGTCAGACTATAATGTTTGCGCAATACAAGTATACACAGATTAGCAATTTAATAGTTTAGTTTAATTACGCAGTTTTTAATAACGATAATCGTTTAGATTTCACAGCATTGGCTAACTGCTGAAAATTTTTTAAGGTATAATACGAGTACAACGGAAATAATGTATGAGTAAGTATAAATGCACTGTAGTTCAATTTTCTGCAGTTTTAGATTGAATATACTATATCAACCTCCAGATCTTTGATTTTGATCGAACAATCAAAGTCATGTGCAAAAAGTGTGATGGAATTAGTTTTGCGCAGAATACAAATGGGATTTTGCAATGCTCAGCAATTTGCGTAAAAAAAATTCGTCACGATCTAATCCTTCCCACCCACTACCCTTGTCATTTTCTATCGATGAATGTAATACAGTTCACAACGACATGAGCTAAGCATTGTTTTCATTCAATCTTTTGTATGTTTTAACAAGTGGATTAATTGTTAACAAGTTTCTACAAATTTTACGATTTTAATGTTGGCATTTAGCTCGAGCCGTGTTATATGTAAATAAACAAACGTAAGCAAGTTAGTGTAGACACACCTCAGATCAATTGAAACTGAACAATGTGAATATTTTAAAACTATTTTTTATATTGAGCACAAAGATTTGCTCCTGAACGAAATCTTTAAAATGTTGATTTCTAATTTCTGCCTCCAATAAAATTAAAACTATTTCCTAACCTGCCTAAGATCTAAACTTTACCTTCACAAAAAAAGTAAACCACGAAGCGAAAAACGTTTACAAAATCTAGAAGACCATCAAAATCCATTAGCAATTGATAAAAATGTTTATATAAAAATATAACTTTCGGATTTCGTAACCTTCTCGACAACAGAAAAGATACTCACAGACTGAAACGTTTTAAAGCATCAGACATACCTTAACAATTTTGTTATCATTTAAATTTTTTGGTTTTTTCTACTTCAGTTACTAACCATCGTCATCTCAAACTTTAACAACTTTGTGTTTCAAGATGTTGATTCACAATACTGTGACAATATCGAAAACGAGTATGGTTCAAGAAATTTCTAGTAACTCATTCATATAATGTTAAAGAGTTAATAATAGCGTGAGAAAGTAACAATTCGGCTAGCTGTAAGAGGTTATTTAAAAGGACTGCACTATTTTGTATGGTAAAAGGTCTTTGTTGTGCAACTAGTTAAGAAGGATCGGTTGATTACCTGTTTACATTAAATAAGACTTCTCTAGAAAGGACTTTTATATCGAATTTCGGTGTCTTTCGGGAAGATTCTTTGAACCGCTTATATAAATAGAACCCCGAGCGCGGTCAGTTTGTATCCGTTTGATCTCTGACGAGTGTTTATTGAATGACTAACGGTGCGTAGTACAGGTTACGTATCTGAGCGTTGTAGTGGTTAACTTTTGTTATGATTATTAACTTGTGTATGTGCATTATATTCAGTTTTTGTGTATGTGCTTTGTGTATAATTATTGCAAGTAGTACTAAGTAAATTATTTAAGTTATTTATTGTATTACTTCATTGTAATTATTTTATTATTTATTTTGTAAATCTTTTAGTGTAATAAACATTTGTTATTGTAAACTTTAGTGTATTAATTATTTAATAACCTAGATCCCGAAACGGACCTTAGCAAAAAGTGTCACAATACATTACGTTTAGTTTTGTACATATTTTTTTCACAGTTTAGCCTTTTAGAAACACACTACTGAGTGTGGTTTATATTTTAATTCTAAGGATATTACTCAGATTTTCTCATATTTAATTAAAGTTTATTGTATTAATAAAAGAAAGTGATTGCAAAAGAAATACACTGTTAAAAAATCATTTACAAATAGAAAATAGGATTTCTTTTAAAAAAAAGATCGTTAGCGAATTCTTTATTATTTAAACAAATGCAAATAAACGGGTCTTAAACACGTATAATCCTACAGCCTCAATGGTTACGATATATCTTGAACGGACTTCAGAACTGAAACCAACGTTTCATTTATTGTTGTTGTTTGTTTGGCTAGGTCATCAGCCGAAAGGCTGGACTGAACCTCTAGAGGCTTTTCCTAGTAAAACAAGGAGTGAGGTTATTTAAAATTGCCTTCCTCACTGAGTGGAAAAGTATGCTTATGAGTATGCCAGGCCCTCTGAAAAGCATCTACTTTCTACCCTGAAAATGACTCCTACACTTCATTCAACACATTGTCTGGCTGCATAATGAAATTCATGAATCTTAAAGGAGATAACTCTGCCTAGTATCGTTTGCACCTCTACCTTTTCTGTTCTTATAAGTTTCAGGCATATAATTGGCTGACCATGTGATAAGAAATAGAACTATTTCTCGTACCCTAGGAATTTCATTTATTGGGTATCAGAAATCAGAATTTGTAAATAATTCTTCTTTACAATCGTTTAATTTAGAGAATAATATTGTTTGTTTAATATAAATACGATTTTACAAAAAAATTTGAAAATTTACATTCTATATTATGGTTTGAGAGTAAAAATATAACTTTCGGATTTCTTAAACTATTTTATCAGCATTTGTATAGAGAAAAAACCATCATGTAATTTTTTTATTCATCAATATCTTTTCCAACTTAAGTAACCGAAGGCATTTCCTAGATTTGAATAACATTACTATCCACACGTGCATTTCTGTACATCAAATGCATATTTGCAGGTCATTATGAACCACCGGTAGATTTGAGCCTAGAAATTGATGGTCTACGTGTGCATGAAATATTCAACAGATTCTGTTCAATTATTGTATAAATTAATGTTAACTTCTTCACGTTAATGAAATACTGTTTTTGAATTTTACTTTCTTGTATTTTCTGTAAACTATGAAACATTTCTAACCTACTAGTCTTAATCTTTTTTAGAATAAAATGTGTTAAACTTACTTCAATTGTATTTATAAAATTATTATTAGGGTTGTACATTCTAAGGAGAGTTATGCAAAAATTCCATCTTAAATATAAGTTTTATCATCTGTTTCCTATAGAATTAACCATAAGTAGTAGAAGGCGAAGGAATTACTCAAGAAAGTAAATTTTATAATTGGATATTGAATATCTGTTCATGTCTAACATTAAACAATACAGTATACGTACCTAAGGTGTCAGATATACGGTTCAAAGAAGCCAGAAGGGATAATGAGAAAGCCGGATTAAACCAAAGAAACTTAATAAACCGAACCAAATTCTGACAACTAATTATATTTCCCATAATACTGGCTTTAAGGGTTTCCATGACGACCAAAACAGAACACCGGGTAGAAAGAAGAAAAAGCCTACAGTGATAAAATGATGAGAATGTGGGCTGCAAAAAGAGCATCCAGAGACGTTTAAAGTCACCTCACTTGATCTAAAATTGGTCCAATACATGTTTAGTTAAAAAAAAACAACTGTACGACCTGTAAAGTTGTAGAATAACATGATTCTACTGTCAGATATCTATGCTACATTTTCATGGTTACCTTAAAATAATGCAGCACGTATCTACCAAGTGAAAACAATTAAATCGAAATTTTTAAAGAATATTAGCTTTTTGAAAATAAATCTCTCCTGGCAAAATTTAAAAATATAAGTCAATGTTCCCATAATTATAGGTGTAACATGACAAATTTACTGGACATCTGGAGTTGTTTATTTTTGAGAGTATAAACATCTCCAGCTGATTGAAAAATTAATACTGTAAAAATTATTTAATTTATATAACTAGAAGTATTTAAAAGAGTTATTTATTTCGTTACTAGGCAACTAAAGAAGAAGAAAAGGTTTTGTATAAAATATTTTAATGGACGGTTTAACACCAAACGAGTAACACGATATAATTCCACCGTCCATTCATTCATTCATCAATTCAGTTTGTTAGATTTGTTTCTATTTTATGACATTCGGGATATTTAATAAACAAGTGAGTCTTAAATATTTTTACGTTGTACTGTTTTATTTATGTATTTCATTGTCATTCACAATATATAAGTCATTTTTCCAGACTATAGGCCTATTATTATTATTATTCGTTACCAACAAATGTTAGTATGGTTGAAATGAAAATAGGTGTCACTGGACATGTTAACAGTAATAAATTAACTGTTGATAACTTTCTATCAGATGCAACTGACAGTAGTGGCAGTGATCACACTACAAATATTTAAATTCTTGTGTGAGATAATATAGTTCCACTACAACAAATTGGCAAATCTCTTATGAGGAAATATTTAAATTATATTACAAATTGTCCATCCCATGTGGGAAGTATTCAGTTCTTTTCATAGGAAATACATTTCCGGGTACTTCTGCAAAATTTAACCTAACAATTTTAGAACGATTAGATAAATTTGTTCAACATAAGCGAACCTATCATTGTAGTGGTTAGTGCAACATCTATGGAAGGATTCCAGGATTTATTCCTGACCAGATCTGGCATTTTTACACTACTCATTTTCATCAATTGCTTTTTACCGTCTGCATAAACCTTAATGTCCACAATAGTCGGACATAAACTAAAAAAAACCTTTTAAACATACCATGATATAAAAAAATATATATTTTTGGAGATCTGGAAATACAAAAATAGTGAACAAAAAAATTTTAGATATCAGTACTAAATATTTGAATAAAGAGTACGGATTTTAAAATTTACTAACAGCTAGATTTATTGGAAATTCCTTATAGACAGTGTGAAATATTCTGTTGCATTTTTTCGTACGTTTTGATAATTTTCACGTTTTTGAGATTTTTATTACTTTTTGATTACTTATTATTAAAGATGAATAATGTAATGTATCAAGAAGTAAATAAAATGTTCAATATAAATATAAAAACATTTGAAAAAAACATGACATTAAATGTATGAATTATCGCTAAATTAAAGTTTGGCACAAGATGTTTAATCTTAGATAAAAATTGTAAATATAAACCGCAAGCTGTAGTTTAAATTTAATCGTGTATGCAGGGTGAGATTAAAGAGCTGAAATATCTCTCAGTATTAATAAGATTACACTACATTGTGTGTATTTCGGACGGAAGCGATTGTATTGCCACATTTCTCTCATGTAACTAATGTTTTATCTAATCTCCCTTGCAGATTTCATATTTTGTATTTTCCACTAAAAAGAACAGCTTCCTCTCTACTAAACTTTTATTACTTATAACCGTGTTTTGGGGAGCATTTAAAATTTCATTGTCTTTCTGCCATCTTGCGGATGTTTAGAAAATAATATTTTAAGTACAAAACCTTTGCATCCTATTTCATGAATTTGGAGCTTTTGCGTTATCCAAATAAGATCTATGCGGTGTATATAACTTTTGAACCGTTATTAAAATATGTTGGATATAAAATTATTTAGAGTTAATAGTGCTAAGATTCAAAAACAAATCGATTTATAAATACCACAAACCCCGCTGATCTGAAATTACCGATCTACTGAAATGATTTACAATGTATTTTATTTTAACGTGCATTTTACGTATAAAACGCATTTTGAAAATAAAACGATACCATTTTATAATGAACAGATATTTAATAGATTTCTTAACATATAAAATTATTTTATTTCAGACTTCATTAGTAAAATTCACAACTATTTGTAAAACAAGTAAATACGGTGATTATGAAATGAGATGAAATGTTCTTTGAGATTTAGAAATCACCTCTCAGCAGTGGGCCACAGTTGTAAATTTACCGTAATCGGTTTACATAATTTTACGTACCATCGGAAATTATTTATTACAAAATGATTCACTACTCCATTGTCGACGATAACGTCTGCGGGAATCTCCGGGAAGGTGTGGTAAGAATAGGTTGCGGTACAGATTCGTTTGCAATGATGAAATGCTTTTACGGACTCTTGTGTCAATTTTACGAAATAAGTCATTTACGTACGAAATTTTGAGGTAATTGTGCAGAGAATCAATCGTAACGTAAAAGGGAGCATTTGTGATTCGTCATAAAAATTTGACTGAATCTTTGGATTTTTGAAATTACGGATTTTTTGCAGTTCAATAGATTTGGCAGGCATGCATCCAAACAAGTCGGAGATAAGCATTAATAATAATTTTAAGATGGAGTGGTAATTTAGACACTTTAGAAAGTAAAAAAGTAAAATCGTTTTCGTCTGTCGTCAAAAGTTTTCCGTTTAATGTCTACATGAGCATTCCTATTGAGTCGTAAAAACTTAAGTTTAAAAAAAATGGTAAACAAGGTAGTTGAGAATAGAAAACGACATAATCAACTTTTTAATACAAGATGTACTTAAATATACATGGCTTACTTATAAATCATTTACTTCATCAGCGCAATTACAAGAAAATTAATTATACGTTACCACGCTGCATAAAATCACTAATGGTTTACTGTCGTAATGCCGGAAACCTTGATGAAGACACAATATTTCGCTAGTGTCTCATACACATGACTTCGGTGAGCGTAGCGTTTTAGTGCTGCTCTAAGTACAGTAGTACTATTTCCAGTGCTTTTGCCGCTTTAATGTGAAATAAGCCGTCCCATGTTACATATTTCATTATTTTCTCTTAAACCTTTACCGGAGTCCAGCATGTTTACGGAAATAGCTAAATTATAATTGGCTAAAACCATTCCGATGCGTGCATTACTCGTATTTTATTTCGTAATTCACTGATTATTTTTTTTATCGTACATTTTTCCGGATAGTTTAAACATTATGAAATTCGAACAGGTCCCGTTCTAGTTCGGGTAAGCCAGGTAGCTTTTGTATACAAAATACAATCTATTTGGATAAAATTCTTTACACAATAATAATAATAATAATAATTAGTTAATATATTTTATTCATTTATTAAGTTATTTTATCTTAAAATAGTTTAAAATACACCTTAATAATTACACTATTCTACAGTTTCCTTTAATCTGCGATTTAAAATCCTTAAGTTGCACGGCAATTTTCTTTTAAATATATTCTTTTTCATTTACCCAGTCAAAGTCAAGGTACTTTATACAAATGCATTTCAGGGATGATTTTGAAAAATAATGAGAGAGGGAGAGATAGATAGATAGTGTTAAAGGGAATAAGCGAGGAAGTGAAGATGAGTAAGTGGAGAAAAGAGAAATGGTGACTATAGTACATAGTGGGAGAAATCGAAAGTTTTAATAAAATTTAAGAACAATAATTATAATAATAATAATTATTAATAATTAATAATTAATTAATTAATAATTAATTAATAATTATTAATAATAATTAATAA
This sequence comes from Catonia carolina, assembly GCA_035578175.1. Classification (NCBI taxonomy): domain Eukaryota; kingdom Metazoa; phylum Arthropoda; class Insecta; order Hemiptera; family Achilidae; genus Catonia; species Catonia carolina. Next base: position 337,870,448 of record JAQMRL010000001.1, on the reverse strand, counting down.
TAATTCTCGCCTAGTAGGAGGTCTCTAGAAGCAAAATCCCTGAGAACCTTTTTTGTCGGCTGAAACCCCCGGGAAAAATGCGAAATTTAAAGTATCTCTTTTCGAAAGCTCAGGGGAGGCGTGCGAATATTTTGAACTTTGTAACAAAGTCTCGTAGCACAAAGGCCACTGCAACCATTTTTGTTCCCCTCCCGAAGTACGTTAAGACCATATATATAAAGTTGCCCTTAACCCGCCGGTTCGCTGGAAAAACTCAAAAAACAAAAATTCGGCTTTTTCGGGGTTGCAGTTTTTAGGTTTTTCTTTGTAGCACCACGAAGACGGGTTTCTTTGGCAAATGTTTATTAGGACCACATTACACTCACTCCCGGAATCACGGGTGACTTTTCAAATTTTAGATCGGGGTCCTACGGGGTTTGGTACCCTTATTTAAAAATTATGAAATTTTTAAATTTTTAGAATACAAAAAATTTGATGACGGCATGTCGTTTGGCGTTAAAAACTACATAAAAATGTGATAATCCGAAAATTTTTAAGTTCCACCCTCTTTTTTGCAGTAGGGTTTGAATTTTTTTATCTTCTTAACGGTGAATCGTAAAAAAATTGTATAGAATATTTTTTGTACCCCTTTTAATGTACTTCAAAACCATATAGCTATCGTTGTCCTCAATTTGCCGGTTCGGTGGGAAAACTCAAAAAACAAAATTTCGGCTTTTTTGGGGTTGCAATTTTCAAGTTTTCTTCTGTAACACCATCAAAATGTGTTTCTTTGGGAAACTTTTGGTAGGACAACATTACACGTACTCCCCGTATTACGGGAAATTTTTCAAATTTTAGATCAGGGTCCTACGGGAGTTGCTACCCTTATCTGAAAATAATGAAAATTTTAAATTTTTAAAATATAAAAATCTGTTAACTGCATGTTGTTTGGCGTTAAAAATTACACAAAAATTTGATAAACTGAAAATTTTAAATTGGCACCCTCTAGCCAGCGGTAGGGGTTGTATTTTTTATCTCCTAAACGGTGCATCGTAGAGAAAAATTGTATAGAATATTTTTTGTACCCCTTGCAAAGTACTTTAAAACCATTTAGCTATCGTTGCCCTTAACTTGCCAGTTTCGTGAGAAAACTCAAAAAACAAAATTTCGGGTTTTTGGGGTTTGCAGTTTTCATATTGTTCTTTCTTTACACCTTCAAAATGAGTTATTTCGTAAAATTTATGTTTATAAACAGTTACACGTACCTGTAGGATCACGGGTAATGTTCCAAATTTTAAATCGGGGTCCTACGGGGGTCGCTACCCTTATCCAAAAGATATGAAATATTTAAATTCTTAGAATACAAAAAGTCTTTTAACGGCATGTTTTTTGGCGTTAAAGTTGCGTAAAAATTTGGTAACCCGAAAAAGTTCAGGTCGCACCCGCTTCCCTCGGGTTGGGGTTATATTTCTTTATCTCCTAAACGGTGAATAAAAGGGACAACATGCATCAACCTGTTTTGTGACCCACAAAAAGTAATTCAAGATTATATAACCAAAGTTGCCCTTAACACACCGGTTCGCAGAGTAAACTAGAAAAACCAAATTTCGGTTTTTTGGGACTTACCGTTTTCAGGTTTATCTTTACATCTTCAAAACGGTGTTTTTTGGAAAATTTTTATTAGCAAAACGTTACAGGTACTTAAAGCATCACGGGTAATTTTTTAAATTTCAGATTGGAGTCCAGTGGGGGTTACTACCTTTGGTAGGGGGTAGTAATTCGTACCTCCTGAAAGGTGCTACGTAGAGAAAAAGTGTATAGAATTTTTTTGTGCCTCTCCCAAAGTGCTTCAAGGCCATGTAGCTTAAGTTTTCCTTAACCTACCTTTTCGCTGAGAAAACTCAAAACACTAGCATTCCAGCTTTTAGGGCTTGCCATTTTCATGTTTATCTTTCTTTACACCTTCACAACGGTTTTTTCGCAAACGTTTATTGACAAAACGTTACACATACCCCTACAGTCACGAAGAATTTATTAAATTTTAGGTCGGAGTCCTATGGTGATTACTACCCCAAGAAAAATTTTAAAATTTTTGGAATACAAATAATCTTTTAACAATATGTTATTTAGCGAAGAAAATTACATAAAAATTTTGTAACCCGAAAATTTTCAAGTCGCATGAGAAAACGAAAAACTCACAGTATAATACATTCAAACCGCAACATTCGAAGTTGAAATTTTGAAACTTTAAACTTTCATGTCTTGAAATTTCTAAATATTGTGATCCACCCAGCCCGTTTGGCGGCCGAACTTCACCTTGTAGCAAATGGTTCTGATCCACTTATGAATTCTGATCCACTTACCCCTCTGAGGTCGAGACACGTAAGCGGCGCGAAGCGCCGCTGGAGTGGCGAGTATGTATTTATTACATACGTAAAAAAACAGATTATTTATAATAGTAACCATTATCGAGTAAATGATTCTATTACTTGGTCTCCTCAATCACAGAGAGTTTTTAAATTAATAAAATCTGAATTCGGAAAAATTAACGTTCAGTAAACCTGATTAAATAACTTATTATTATAAAAGTAAAAAGAATTTAAGGTAGTAAAAAGTTAATTTTTGTATTAGCTTTATTGTTTAATCTGCTCTGTATAAACTTTCCAATAGTTCTACTTAGTGTTAACTTTTTAACAGATTTTGTTAACACTATAGATTCACTATTTCCGCCAGATTCTAATGATAAACAATTTCGGCAAAATCAAACTCAGTAAGTAGAGCAAAAAATACATAAATTAGTACAAACTTCCAAATAGTCTACAAAAATTTATATTTTTATCAACCGCTGTAACAGAAAAACTGTAAAAATGATTCCAAAATTACAATGGTAGTATAATTGATTTAATTTTCATAATATATTAAGCTGGAAATCAGGTGCAAGAGGGCAGATTTCATTAAAAAATGTTCAAAGCGCTCACAGTTAAATACATCGGCTCTGACGTACGGATGAGTTATTTATCTTTTTTCTAAATAAATCTCGTTACCGCAGTTGAAAACATCATTAGGAGGTTTCTGTTTATAGCTTATCATATCTTGCTTTCACTGAAATTAAAGAAGTGTTATTAACCTAAATGAAAAACCCTAAGTAGGTTACTTTATAAATCTAAAAAAATAAATTATATTATATATTTTTTTTAATTTATAAATGATTTTTTGCCCAATTTCTATCTATCTAATAATTTTTTAAACATAAATAAGTCAGGAACAATTTTCTTTCTTCACTTTCACTAGCGCTTCTTCTGCCAGTGCTGGATATAGGTGTCTTCTAAATTCTTCCATATTTTTCTGTCGCAAGCTGTTTTCAATCACCCCACTATCCATCCTTCTGAAATCCGTCCATATTATCTGCGGTATTCAATACATCTCTTCTGGTTTCAAGCGGTGTCATTGAGTTAACTTGTGTGCCCATCTGTCACTGTTCTGCCTCGCCACATATTCGACCCATCTCCATATGACCCACTATCAGTGCCCCCACTCACATGACAACAGTTACCTTTGTTTTGCCTCGGATTTTCTCATTATCTTCTTCTTCTTCTTCTGCCTTTCAAGGATTAGGCATCTCTGCCTGTTCCAAACCTCTTAAATCTGCCAATCTCTTTCTCGGGTGTCCTCGTTCTCTCCTGCCCTCCGGCTCATAGCCCAGTGTCTGCTTAGTTATTTTATCCTCCCGCATTCTGTTTACATACTCTAACCGCTGCATTCTGTTCTGGGATACCTTGTTGTGTATAGAGAAGATGTTGAGTTCTTTCCTTATCTCGTAACGATCTTCTCTTCTGCACCCATACGTTCTCATTATGTATTGTAAATAGATCACTGACATTGTTTTTTCCATTGATATTAGGGTAACTTGTATTTTGTCCGCTGTTCTTTTTCTCGAGGCCACCATATAGTTTTCAGCCGCCAGAAGTTCGCAGCTATCTTAGTCTGAGGCCTGAGTGAAGAACAGTTCTGCACGGCTTGCATTCTGACCGGCAAGAGAGCGTGCACTGCCCTGGCCTGAGTAATCTAAAATGTTCTGCGGGGAGTGCAGCACGCAGCTAGCGGCAAAAGAGCACGCTAAATAATACATCCGACGCAGAAGTTCAATGTAATCTAATTCATTGTTTGGCGTTCCTACCTTCTTAAAAGTCGCTTTATTATTATCGGGATCATATCTCGGAACCAGATAACTTTCTTATCCGGAAGTACATAAAGTTATGTAGACTGTGCTGTACTTATTTGTGTTCTGTACCTCTTTATGAGTCAGAAAGTTCTGACTCACAAAGAATGAAGAACCAATGAGTACATGAAAAAGGAATCGATTGATATTTAATCATCCTTCATTCATTCATTTATCCATTTAAAAATTCTGCCCATAACAGACAGGTGGATTGTCAAATTACTTACACTCAATCTATTCGTTGCAGGGCTAAAATAAATAGTTCTGTTTCTTATCACACGGTCAGTCAATTAAATGACTGAATCATTTAAGAACAAAGGAGGTAGAGATGTAAAAGACACTAATCAGAGTTATCTCCTCTGAAAGTATTGAATTTCATCATACAGCCAGAACCTGTGGTGAATGATATGAAGGTGTCATTTGCAGAGTGGAAGATATGTGCTTTTCAGAGGGCCCGGCATGCTGATAAGCGTACTTTTCCATTTAGTGAGAAAGGCAATAGTAAACCAATTCACTCCTCGTTATACTTAGCAAAACCTCTGCAGGTTCAAATCAGCCTTTCGGCTGATGACCTAAACAATATTTAAAAAGAATCGATTGATATTTAACCATACATTTTAACTACAACATTTGGTATATTGCTGACAAAAACTATAAAATTGTATAAATTCATCGCAATTTTTAAATAATTGTTATTTAAGGGAAGATGGCACGATGGTTTTAACTCAAAATTTCGATTTTTGATTTTTTATGTTTTTCAATAGTTTAGGCCTAGATCTACCAGAAAAAAACATTAAATTACGTCAAAAAATATATTTTTTTAATTACAAAATTAAGTTTTTATCAAGTTTACACAGAAAAATTATCATGTTACCAAGAACGAATATTTTTCACAATTTTATACTGCTCGTTTTAGTGCAAAGAGAATTTTAGTTTTTAAAATATCTGCACCAAAGTTTTTTGTATTCTTAGCTGTTGGTTCAGCTTTCTAAACGACTGCTGTTGGTATATTTACTTGTTTGTGTACATTTTGTTTTTGTTTTGTGCCTTCTTGTTTCTTGCGTTTTCCAGTAAATTTAAATTTTTAACACTAGGTACATTTTTCTCAGAAACCAATAAACCTAACAGGCTGAAATTTTTACCAGTTAATTATTTTGTATATCCACATATACTGACATCTTTATGACTTCCTCAGGTGCTCAAAAAATTAGTAATACGCAAGAAACGTAGAAAACAATTTGTAAAAATTTTATGTTTTTCGTAATTTAAAAAAAAATGGTATGGTTCAAAGATTAAATTGAAAAAATGTCAGCAGCTCGAGAAGAAACCCGACAGCTATGGTGTGTAAAGTTTAATTTCCTGATATTTTACCAATCCTATGAAAAATGTACCTAAAATAGCAAATTTAACATTGGCGGGATACAAAGTACAGTCTCCCCTTAAAACAAGAACAGGATATAATGCTCAAATTTGAGCATTTTTCTTAAAATTTTCACTATTTGATTCAGTTCTAGTTATTTTCTTACTTGGAAAAATATTTGTTCTGTACATAACTAAATAAAGACTTCTTCGAATAACTGTATAATTTTAATCAATTTTAATTCAGTTTTAATCGACTGTTTTAATTTTAAAAATAGAATCATTCAACAAGCCTGTATAATCTATGTTAACAAACATCTTACTGTAGGTACATTGTCTCATATATAAAAAGATACATTTTGTGAAAATATGGACGATTATTAAAAATAAGGAGTCAAAAATATTTAAATAACAAAGAAAATGAAACTATAAATTAGACCATAATTATAATAATTTAAATTAAAATAAATTGTTGAAGTTGATAATTATGATCTGTTGTAACGTTACAATAGAAAATTTAATTATAAAATAATTGGTAGGTTAATTTATATAAGAACAAAGAACATAAAATAAAAGAGAAACTTTGAAAGTTTTCCTTTATTTAACATATTTAAATCAGCAGAAGAAGTTTGTTGATTTTCAGTAAATTTAAAGCCAGCTTCTTACTAAATTTTGCTTTCTTACATTCAGCGATAAACCGATAGAACTCTTTATCTGACTAAAGAAAAAAGATAATCAAATTTATTCTTTTTCCCTATACACTATGTATTTTTTATTCACTATTTCATAGGCTTTCTTCTTTTTAGAATAACATAAAAAAATCAATAATGTTATAAAGGTCTATTTATTTTCATATTACAGTATAATACTCTTTTTATTAACGACAAAACCCATTGCTGCCGCTACCAGTTCATAGGGGTACTTTTATCGAAAAAAGTTGGATATTCTTGAAAAGATGTAACTTTTTTATTATGTTTTTCACGTTTCTGAAAATATAATTTTAACTGCTTCCTACTATGACTTTTCTTTCACAATGAAAAACTTTTGCATTTCTCGAACAATTCCCGGATGGAATGGTTATTAAAAGATAAGTCCACAACACAATTTTTTATTTAAAAATGGTTCCACATTCGATATCTTATTTTTTATAATTTCTTATGGAACGCATTTAAACATTTTTATTTTTAACCTATCGAAAACAAAAATAATTATTTATTTCACACGGAATCATCACATAATTGAGAACGGTCAAGATTTTATTTTAACAAAGATAAAGCATGTACTAATCAAAGGGAAAGAATACTGTGATTCGAAACCGTTAAGAGCCAGAAAAAAAGAAATTTTTTTTTAAATCCCCATTTTATGCGAGTCAAAGAGTTAAATTGAACAATACTAGTTGGGAGTAAATGATGGAAGGTTTTTGGAAAATACTAAATGCACCATGGTATATTACCAACGCCGATATACATCGTGATATGGATGTGCAAACGGTACGAGAAGAAATACGAAGTTTCAGTTGTAAATATATCAAACGTCTAAACAACCACGTAAATCACTTAGCACTGAATCTCCCAGGGCGATTCTGATAGTGTTATTTACATTGTAATATGTAGATGACTGGCGTGTTTGAGTGTGAATGTGTAAATAACTGAATGAAAATATTTAGTTATCTCCAGTAAAGTTCGGTGTACATATATTTTGGAATCATGTGCTTACTACTTATTACTTCTCATTCTGTTTTTTTCGTTTTAAAGGAGTATTTGGTTTTTTATTTTATTTTTATTTGTTTTTTAAACTATCTAATTTTGATTGTAACTAATAATTAACAGCAGTATAATATGTTTTAATGTTATAATTTGTTAATTAGACCAGTGGGTTGTAATTTGTTCATGTGTTAATTATAATTGATAAGTAGCATTTATTATTATACATCACATTATGCATTAAAAAAAATAGTTTATATGAAAAAAAAAGAAAAAGAAAACTTAAATTATGTTTATTTCTGTATAAAAGGATCTATAAACTTTCATTTTATATGCCTAGTTCTATGTATGTTCTGAAATAATTTCACTAATGATATGGACATTTTTATGTTATACTTTTAATTTGAAGAAAAAGAGACACTTTGCTTTATTGTTTCATCTGTATTTTGTTACTTTGACTTAATTGGTAATTCTTTATCTTTTTGTCGTTAGCGGGCATAGACTGCACCGCTCGTCAATACGCCTCGTCAAAATTCTCTTAAACTTATTCCGACCAGAAAACCAGTGCTGTCAACTGTATTTAAATTATACCTATGCTCTTACGTTTCATCAGTTTGAATAAAAACTTAACTTTTTTGACTACTCAACTGCCAAGATTGTGTAGGGCCCGAGACAATTTTATTAATATTATGTTGAATTACCATCCCACTTAGATGAAAAGTTGACTCATCACTGAATACCATACGATCAAGAAAGTCAAAACGCTGTATGGTCAGGAGTCGCCATCTTGTGGACGTAGCGCTGCAAGCGGGAAAACAACAAAGCAGAACTCACGCATGCGCTTTTCTAAAAATGTTTGAGTTACTCTTTAATTTGATATACGATTATTTTGTAGTAAATAGTCAAAATTAAACTGTTATACAAATGAAACTGGGATAACCATTTATAGACACCCAGTATAATAAAAGCAATCAATTAGTACTTACTCGGCCTCTTCGACAGGGTCAGTCTTGGCCAGGAAGACGCAATTGAGCAGAATTGTCGTCATAACAACGTAGTCGAAGTATTGGTTCGTTGACAGGAAGATACATGTGCGCCGAATTGTGTTCCAAGGTGAAAACAGAAAAAACGAATTTGTCGCCGTGAATCGATGGATGTAATTTTTACGAAATCTCTTGGAGACGACACAAAATGTCTGAAACAATAGAAAAACATTTATTTAAATTTCAATTCGTTGAATATTTTTAGTAAAATATGATATTTACCTTTTGGAATAACCTGATGACCTATTAAACTAAAAATGCTATCATTATTCTACGAAATGATCATGTACTCGAAAAATTCTTAGCGTATCAAAATTAAATCTTAAATTTTTTAGATGGTAATCTGAGGAAGATTTAAGGAAACATAAATTTAATAGAATTGATTCTGAAATAATAACGGTCAATTCCTTTTTTAATATTCTTTATCTACCAAACAAGAATGAAAACTGGAGCTTACGAAATTGTTTTAAGGGGTTTCGGAACTGCTATCTTAGCCCATGTTAATGTCTGACCCGTTTTCTCCGTTATCTATGGCCAGAAAATTTTCAAATTTTAACCAGTTATTTATTGATATATTCCTGACTGATAGACGGAGTCATTTTAAAATATATCGAGTATTAATTTTTTTATAAATTTTTCCGTGAAGGCCTACTCCAAAAACTGAAATTTTATAGAAACATTTATATACTATTTTAAAAAAAAATTAAAATAACATAAAATGCCCCCGTCAGTTGATGTAAATACATGTAAGGAATGTGCCATTACAATTTATAGAGGAAAAAACTTTATTGGTTCTTGAGAAAACAGGTCTTTTGTATGAAAAAACACAGTTTTTGGGAAATGGTGATTCAGATTTATAAACGCATTTCTATATAAAAACGTACTTACTTAGCGCATTTCTGCTTCATACGAGCAGGAATGAACTTAGTACTTATGCAACATAAATTGCATGACCTAAACCTTAAAACCAAAAGTGCCTTTTAGAATGAAAGAGAAATAATAAAAAAAAACTCATAAAAATTAGTGATAAAATAACTAAAAATCATGTAGACAATATGACTTGTTTACGAAAACAGGAAAATTTTCACATGACGTGTTTTTATAAAAACAAAAAAAAAATATTTCTAGTCGTATTTTTTTTGGTTTAACATCCGACTTTTCTGCTAATGCAGACGGTGAAGGATAAAATGATTTTTTGTAACGTATGAAAATATGCCGTGTCTGAATGCTATTTGAGTACAAGACCGCATGATAGTTGTCGTAGAAACGTGATTTTGGTATCATTGGAAAGCGCTAATTTCAAACTGTATAACTCGGTAAAACCTGAAAATTGATATTTTTTTATTTTTTCCAGTCCGACTCCCTTTAAACGTAATTTAAATCAATGATCATAATATAAGCGATTTTTTGTATTTTGGGGCTCCCAAACTCACGTATGCGGATGACACTATAGTACTTGCCGATAGTGAAGAAGGTCTACAGCATCTAGTGAGCAAAATAGCCACAGTAAGTTGCAAATATGGCCTTGATATCAACAGTAAGAAAACGAAGTTCATGTTGATCTCCAAGCATAGAAACGACAATGCCAAAATTTTCGTCAATAACCAGCAATTAGAACGTGTGAAACACACAATGTACCTGGGAACAATGATAAATGAAAATTGGGACATGGCACAGGAGATTAAATATCGCATAGCAAGGGCAACAGCTGCTTTCAATAAAATGAACAGAGTTTTCAGGAGCCATGATCTTACCATTGAAACGAAAATCAGACTTTTGAGGTGCTACATCTTCTCTGTTTTGCTGTATGAATCAGAGACATGGACATTGAACAGGAGTATGATTAAACGTATAGAAGCCTTTGAATTGTGGTTGTACCGGAGAATGCTTAAAATATCATGGACAGAGCATGTAACAAATGAAGAAGCTCTGAGACGGATGAAGAAATCCAGAGAAATATTGAACACCATTAAGATCCGTAAACTTCAGTATTTGGGACACGTCATGCGGAATGAGTCCAGATACTCTTTGATACAGCTCATTGTGCAAGCGAAAATAGATGGAAGGAGAGAACCAGGAAGAAGAAGAATATCCTGGCTACACAACCTCAGGGAATGGACTGGAAAGACATCTGCTGAACTTTTCTGTATTGCTGTCAGCAAAGTGAGAATTGCCATGCTGGTCGCCAACATCCGAAACGGATAGCGCACTAAAAGAAGAAGAAACTCAAGTACACCCCGCCTAATAACCCACGACTATGGCTGGTTGCAAGGATGTCTGGAGTTCCATTTGTATAGCAATAGAATGACTTTAGTATAATACACCATTTTATTATTTTCATTATAATGGTTCTTATACCTGTAACAGTGAACGACCGAGCCTAACATATAACACACAGAACACGAAAGTTATGAAACACATGACAAAATATACACAACATAATACACAATATTTTGTATAATATCTCTTTAATTTTGACATCCGTATGAAAAAACATATTTTTATCCGTTTACATCGTTTGCTGTTGCTAGGTATCTGTTAGTTGGAGCCACTTTACTTCTGTGGTGCCAGGAAACAATCTGAAATTTCTTAAAGTTGTGCAAAGCACCCTCAGAAATTACTTCGAAATATCAACCGAGAATGTAAAATGATGTAAATTTACAAAACTTCCAACATTCTACGCCGCGCACTTAGACATTAAAGTCCGTAGTGTGAGAGCGAGTCCCCATCATCGATGTATTAACTACTGGATTGCTTGCTGTGTGACGGATCGAGTGGTAAAACCTCTGGCTTCATACTATGATTTGGTGGGGGAACCCATCACATCATAGTTCACAGCTTTCAGCTGTGGTCGAACACAGTTACATTAACACATCCAGGTATTTTGCCATTTCATTGTATTTATTTAGCAAACGGACTTTTTTTACAACTCCAATATTTTTATTCATTGTCTACTTTTTTGTTAAATTTAGATCATGCCTACATACTGCGTTGTTACAGGTATGTAGATATGAAACGACTTGCGCAAGATAGAACAGCTTGGAGAACTGCATCAAACCAGTCGAGGGATTGATGACAAAAAAGGAGTGTATTTAGTTATTTTCAATTTCAATTACGTTTCGTTTCAAAATATAATAAAACCTTTTTTTGTAAAAGTATAATATTTATATAGGTAGGCCTATTCTTAACTAATTAAATAGTGAAATGAACACAAAATATTGCAATACCGTAAAAATAATTGTATAATCCATCTACTGTAAGAGTACTCCGCGCGAGGCAAGCGCCTATAGGTTGTAAACAAAAGTTTTACACTAGTTGGCGCGTATCTACCTCTCCGCCTGACAATTATCTTGCACTACGTTCCATCATAAAAATATCTACATCCAGCTGAAATAAACATTATCCTTTAAGCGTTTTCAGTCATACCGTTCTGATTACTTGTAATTATTGTAGTTTCATAAAGACTCTTTAGTTAATTATTTTAACCATTACATTTAACAAAACAATTTTTGTCTACTTTTTAATGTTTACCGCTGTTTCAAAAACTCAACACATTCACTATCAAGCATGTTAACAAAACACAGCTTACAAAATTTTCAACTTCAGTCTACGAAGAAAATCGAAACGAACCGATACCATTCCAAAAGATAACTGTTGAAACTAAAAATGAGTTAAACACGGGCGAGTGCTAACAGTTGTACTAAACTAGTCATACTTATTAAAACTAGTCATAGACATTAATTATTTTAATGATATGAAATAAACAATCTGAAATGATAAACAACGAATCACTGGAATTGTTTACTCTCCTGTTATAATTCAAGGGCATTAGTCTTATATTACTTGTGACCAAAAATAAAATAAAACTGAATCTATAATAAAAACCTACGAATCATAATAAATAATGTAACGAAAAATAACAATGTAAGAGTAACAATAGTAAAATTTCAGTTATTAATGGTAAACTAATGTTCGATTTATAAAACATTTTCTAACAAATGAATTGAACGTGTTTTTATTATCCTATTAAGCTTAGAGCGAATCAGTGTTGTATGGAATTTTGTTTTTGATCATGGTGAGTATTTTTAATTAATACGCATGCTCAATTGCATTGCTGGTTGCCTACGTCGGAGTACTCTTTACGTAGACAGACTCTACGTCTGTCTACGAAAATTACATATATAAACATATATTAGCATATATAACATTATATATATAGAAAATTACAATATTTACATAAAACGTATGCATAAATAAAAATACGAGTACAATTTATTATCTACACATAGTACGAGTACAATTATTGCAATACCATAATATCAAAATTAAATACACCTGACGTGTTCAAAAGATTGCAGTTAGTGTATTTAATGTAGTTTAATAAAATATTGTTTAACAATTTATGATGAGTATTTTTAACCTATGCATTATTATAAGAAATATATATTTTTCTTACTTGTGTGCATAAAATAGAATTGAACATTAATTTTACGAAAATATATTCGGCTAAGATATTAAGGAGATGAAACGTAGTTATTCACTTAAGATAGGTACTTGGTTGTCGTACAGACGGCACCATTCCTACGATGGAGTGGGGGTACGGACCGTTTTTGCAACGCAAAGCGAGTGATCCAGTAGTTAATATACATCGACGGTCCCTATAGCTGCTGAATTTCCTACCAGATGTATATATTCCAGAGTATAAATTAAACATTTCCGGATTTGCCATCCAGTTCCTTATCTGTTACGTCTCTTCAATAATAATTATTGAATAATAATAATAATTATTGGTATGAATTATTTATACCATAGAATAACACTCAAGGACAGGACGCACGTGGCTTTTGTATAGTCTAATGGCAGATTTTTCAAATCTAAAATCACGGCTAATTCAAGCTACGACTCCTAAATTCCTTCGAACTTCAGAAAATATTGAAGCAACTTGGTCATACAGTAAAAGCTTGGAGTCAAAACACACTAAGTTCACTAGTAACCGTCTTTCTCAGGAATTCATCCTGGGTCTGTTTGTTAGTAATTAACCGACAGAAGTGACAACTTAATTAAGTTAACAAACTAAATAAAAAAGATTTTTGTAATTTAATTAATGGTAATTGTCTTCTGCATTTCAACGATTAGGCATCCCTGCCTGTTCCGAACCTGTCAAATCTGCCCATCTCTTTCTCGAGCGTCCTCGCTCTCTCCTGCCCTCCGGCATAAAGGCCAGTGTCTGCTTAGGTAGGCCTATCCTATCCTCCTGCATTCTGTTTACATGCTCTAACCACTGCATTCTATTCTGGGATACCTTGTTGTTTATAGAGAAGATGTTGAGTTCTTTCCTTATCTTAGTATTCCAGTAACGATCTTCTCTAACTTACTACACTCATACGTATGGGTGTAATGGTAATTGTTTCCATGGTAATTACTGATAGCCGAGCGTGACGTGACGGCAAACCGAAGACTTTCCCCAAGAAAAATAAAAGTGTCCAGGCGCGCCAAAAGAAGGTCACTTCAGAAAATTACAATATTTACATAAAACGTATGCATAAATAAAAATACGAGTACAATTTATAATTTTAAACACAACCAAAATATTTTTCGAACGAACATTAAATTAAAATTCCAGGTTTCCTTTTTCATTTTTCTTAATAAATTAACCATCTTAAACCATAGTAATTGTAAAACTTATTGATTAACTCTTACTTTCTTGTATATTTTTATGCAACGCTATCTTATTATGTTAATTATAATGCTTTCTTTAAAATATTTTACCACTATTTCTTGTTCCTACACTATACAAAGCAAAGTTTTTTTTTTTTTTTTTCTCTCTTTAATTCTTTATTTACAACTGTAAAACGTTACAACAAGCAAATGTGATGATTATGATAATAATGTAAATGACATGATAGGCATGAGAGGGGTAGGGCCCCCATTGGTGCCTCCCCAAGAATGAAATTTGTATATCAAATTAGCAGGTCTCTACTCCAGCGTCTTTTAAGGCGTCTAGGGGGATTATCAGGTAAATGGACGGAGGAAAGTGAACGCACCAGGGGGTTCTCGTGTTCGTGTGACTTGTCGTGAAAGCGTTTGTATAGGTATTCAATGGAATTTTGTACAAGTGGTGTTTTCAAATCTGTATGTAAGGTTTTGTTGCTAACGTAAAGAGGTGCATTTGCTATAAGGCGTAATGTTTTTGACTGGAATGCTTGAATTCGTTGCAAATTAGAGGGTTTGGTTGAACCGTAAATTTGGGATCCGTAGGTCCAAATAGGTTTCAAAAGAGAACAATATATGCGTAATTTTTGTGCCATTGGTAATTTTGATCGTTTGTGAAGTAGGGAATATAGAAGTTTAAGTCGGGAATTCAGTAATAAACGTTTCCGTTTGATATGTGTGCTCCAAGTTAGTCGTTTATCGAAAGTCAGACCGAGATACTTGACCGTATCTGTTTTTGTGAGAGGTTCATTGTCTATGTATACTGGTGGGCAATCACCATGACGGAGTGTGAAAGTTACGTGAAGGGATTTTGTCGTATTAAGTTTTATTTTCCATGTTTTACACCATTCGTGTATAAGATTGAGATGATGTTGGAGTGTTAGTGAAGCGTGTATAGAGTTTTGGTCTCGGGCTAATATCGCTGTGTCGTCAGCGTAGGTAGCAGTGAGGGTCTGGGGTAGGATCGGTAGATCTGAAGTGTATACAGAATAGAGAAGTGGTGCTAAAATTGAGCCCTGAGGCACGCCGGCTAAGACAAGAAAGAAATTTGAGTAAGACGATCCTAAACGAATTCTAAAGAATCTGTCAGATAGGAAGGAATTTATGATAAGATAGTAGGTAAATGGTAGTATTTCTTTCAGCTTGTGTAAGAGACCTGTATGCCAAACTCTGTCAAAAGCTTGAGCGACATCCAGGAAACCTGCGGACACATACATCTTTTGTTCCATAGACGAAGCTATGTAATCAGTCACCCTGTGCAGTTGTTGTGTGGTGGAGTGTTGAGTGCGGAATCCGAATTGATGTGGAGGTAGTGTATCATGAACCAGCGGAAGAATGCGCTTATAAAGGAGTTTTTCGAAAATTTTCGAAGGTACTGAGAGGAGGCTTATTGGTCGGTAGGAGGAAGGTAAATGAAAAGATTTGTTCGGTTTTTGTATCATTACTATTTCTGCATACTTCCACTGAGTGGGGAAATGTGTCGTGCGCAATATACTATTGAAGATTGTAGTAAGGAGAACGAGCGCTTTCCGCGGTAAATGTTTAAGTATTTCAGCTGTTATTAAATCATATCCCGGTGACTTCTTACGTGGTAATCTCGAAATTTCAGATTTTACTTCGGAGGGGTGAAAGTATTTCGGCGGAAGGGATAATTGAAGCGGTTCATCTAGTGACTGAGTAACGCGTTGGTGATGTACAGATTGGATGTCATTATGGGGAGTGAATGTTTCAGAAAGTTGTCTACCAAAGCATTCAGCTTTGTCGTCGTCAGTTATTAACCAGGGTCCGTCACCCATCCTAAGGGGCATCGATGTCGTGTGATGCCGTAGTAGGCGTTTTGTGCTACGCCAGAGACTACCATCCTTCTCGTTCAGAGTTCCAGTATAATTTTCGTATAAGCGGGTGTTATGTGTTTGAATTTGCTGTTTCAGCTCGTTTGTCAGCCGGTTTAAGCGACGTTTATCAGATGGTAGGCGAGTTCTCTGCCAAGTGTTACGGGCGCGGCGTTTTTCACGAATAAGTTCTCTGATATGGGTGGGATAGTGAGGGGTGTCTGGGACATTTGGACGGTATGGCAGTGATGCCTTCCATGCACACTGTTGAACAGAGGTAGTAAATAAATCAACAGCATCATCTACCTCCGTGTCCGTTTTAATTGATAATGGGATATCTAAGGCGTGTTCTAAATTGAACTGGAAGAGATCCCAATCCATAGGCCCGGGAGTAAGACTCGGTCTGCGTTCTGTAGAGACTGGTTGGTCTGAAACCGTTAAAAGTATGGGGGAATGATCTGATGAGAGGTAATTTACTGTGGTTATTTCAATAGGAAGGTGTGATAGATTCTTACAAACAAAAAAGTCAAGGAGGTCTGGTAATTTGGTACGTGCGGAGGGCCAGTATGTTGGACTATCTGGAGAAATATAATGTAGATGATTTTCTGTTATAGCTTTTAGTAAATTTCTGCCCCTGGGAGAACATACACGGGATCCCCACTGTATGTGCTTACCGTTCCAGTCTCCTCCAATAAGAAACCGATTACCTAGACTATTAAAGAAATCTCTAAACATTTGGGAATTTATGATGTGTCTAGGAGGACAATACACTGATCCTATGGTAAAATTTATGCTCTTGCATTGCAAATTTATCAGGGTCGCTTGGACATGAGGAGTGGAAAAAGGTGTTAAAACATTGTGTGTGATTGAGGATTTGACTAGTATGGCCGTACCCCCATGGCTTGTACCATCCGGATGATTGGTCCGATAGATCCTATAGTCGCGAATATAAAATCGAGACCTAGCTGTAAGATGTGTCTCTGAGATTAGGGCTACGTCAATACGGTGAGAATGTAAATATATGTCTAACTCAGTTTTGCGTTTCGTCAGACCGTTTTCATTCCAAAGGAGAACTGTCAGTGAATTTGCAGTGAGTAAATTAATGGCCATAACTGTTACTTAAAGACTGTGTAATGTGGGATATGTGTGTAGCGAGCGAGAAAAGAGGCTGGAGGAGTTGATTTAATTGAACCAATAAATTAAAAACCTGATCAACATTAGGTAACTGGGGAGGAGATTGAGGCCCTACCTGTGAGGTATGAGGGTGAAGATGACGATGATTATGTGTCCATGCATGATGTCTGTTTCTCTCCTGTGAGGTGGGTGGTTGTGGTGTTGAAGTTACTGAAACCGGCGATTCAGACGGTGTTAACTGATGAGTTGAGTGTTGGCGTGATGATGGAGTTAGGGTAGGTGTTTTTGTTGGTTGTTGCGGCAGAGGTGGAAAATCTTCCGGTTTCGGTGTGGCTGGTTGGTTGGAAGTATGTTTCGGTTGTGGTTGTGTGAAACGGTTTCGACTAGCTCGCAGGTGTTTATGAACTTCGCAGCCTCTGTAATTTGCTGGGTGATCTTTTCCACAGTTTGCGCAGGTGGCCGGTGACTGTCTTGTTTTACAACAACTGCCAGATTCGTGGCCGCCACCATACCTAACACAGCGGTGAGGGTGACGGCAGTAAGATTTTGTGTGTCCAAAATTTTGACAGCGCGTACACTGTACAATTTCCCTCCGTTTATGTGGTTCCTCAACTGTAATCCTTGTATATAATAAAGTTTTTATGTCGTATATTTTGTTATTGTACGTCTCCGGCTCTATATCGACGAAAAACATCGGCAAAGGTGTACGATCTCGGTTCGAAATTGCGAACACCGCATTTCGAACTATGTAACCCTTATCCTTGAGAGCCTCCGCTATTAGCTCTTTTGGCGTGGTGTGATGTAGTCCTTTAATGACAATACGTTGTGCTCGTTGTTCCTGTAGTTGATACGTGTGAAACCGGGCCTTTCGGTCTTCCAAGTGATGGATGAATTGTCTGTATATCGACGGTGAGGTTGGGTAGATGGTAACACCTTTGATACTTGACCGGAGTGTGAATGATTGCGGACCGCCTACTTCTTCCAACGATTTTACTAGTTGGGCGTAGTCTTGAACGTCCGTTAGGAAGATTAGTGGCGGTTTCTTTTCGCGTTCAATGGATGGGTTTGCAGGTGTGTCAGGATCGGTAAGGACAGAAAATCGATTTTCTGTCGTCACGGATGGCTCTTCTAATGAAACCGAATCTGGCCGAGGTAGCTTCCTAGGGTCACTCCTGGAAACACCAGGGGCTGGCCGTTTCCTAGCAGGAACTGATTCCCATTCTTGTAATGGGTTATGATTGCTGCCATTAGTGCAGTCTTGGTTAGGTTCAGAGTCCATAGTAAATATACTATATAAAGAGTTCAAATATATTTACCCAAAAAATAAATAAATAACCCGCACAAGCACAGTTCTAAATTAAATAATTAGCACACATGAAAAAGCTCTTACATTATAAAAATTATAAAATAACATGAGCACAATGCTAAACACGGTTTGTTTACGTTTTGATCCAGCTGTTTTTTTTCCAAAGCAAAGTTAAAAATTTTTCTTATGGCATGATAAATAAACATCTCTTTGACTGCAAAAATAATATCACTTTCATTTATGTAAAAATGAAGCGAGCTTAAAAAATTGTGATCCGTTGAAGAACTTAATGAAAATTAATAAATTTATCCTTAGAATTCTACTTCTTATTTTTATTAATTTATTTTATTTATTTATTTTTTTTGTAAAAATACTATCTTAAAGTATAGTATAATTATATAAAATTTCCTTTATGAACTGCAGATATGATCATTAGTCGTGTTGCAATCTTTACTTGGGAAAAGCTTCATTCGCACCTCAAATGAAAAGAGATTCTCTTTTATTGCATGCAGTACTTATTTCTAGTCTTTCATAAAATTTAATAGAATTTGTTACAAAATGTTAGGGCATTATTTCTAAGGATATTTAAGTTCACTTAGAGTAGATTCATTAATCTGAAAAATTAAAATGAAACAGCTATTATAAAATTTTGTATAGATAAATTTATAATTAAGTTTCATTCACTATTAAAATATACATATACAAAATAATATCTTATATTAATTAAAATTTAATTTACCACGATATTTTATTAATTAAAAAATCTGGTGTGAAACACTCACACAACTTTCTTTTGCCAATGCAAATAATAAACAATAATCCTAACATTAATAATAAAATATTAGAAATAAACAAAAAAAAATAACCTCTAAAAATATAACCTTATTTTAATCATGACTGAAAGACGCAATATGAAAATCGAACTCAGTTCGGCTTAAAAATACGGAAAATCACTCTTTCACACTAAACTAGGCTCTGTAGAGAAAAATGTTTTAAATAAAAGTTGTAGATCGCTTTATTTCCTATAAAATTAATTATAAACATTTTTGTCGTGAAATGCATACTAATGCCGAAATCTTAAAAAAATTATTTGAGAAAATCTATCGTGAGAAAAAACAGAAAATCACTAATTACTGCTAAACTAAACGTTACACAAAAAAATGTTTGAAATAAAAGTTGTAGGACTTTAAATTCTCTATAAATTTTATTATATACATTTTTGCGCTGAAATGCATAATAAAGCCGTAATCTTAAAAAATCAATTTCTTTACGTGAAAACAGCCTCACCAAGAATTTCAGCAAACATGGCGCCTACCCTATCTTGTAGAGAATAAAAAATTGAATAAACCAGGCGATTTAAAAAAAATCGTAGGACCAGTTTTTGAGAAAATCACAAAAAAGTGAAAAATTACACAAATAAACTACTACTTCCGGTTGACCGATTTTGATGAAAATGTTCGTGTCGGGTCCGGTAGTAGTATGTAACTTAAGGTTCAAGTTTCAAGTCTCAAGTCGTACGATGTACCGTTCTTGAGATATTCTGTTCACAATCACACACACACAGACCAATCGCTAAAAACATGTTTTTTGGGTTTAGGGGGTGTGAAAACGTATAGATCCGGTGAAAACTCGATTTCGAAAAATCGACATGAAAACAATACTTTCCTTCCTATATATTCATATAGGCAAGAGAAAGTAAAAAAATTTGCAACATATCAAAATAATAATTTTAACTTGTTATTAAATGTATTCTAATGGTTTATTTAAATTTATAAAATATAATTTTCTTATTAAATATTCAGTTAAATACAGTACGAGGTACAATAAAAATGCTATTTATTTAAAGAATAATATATAATATAATGTTATAGCAATACATTTGAAAAATAAAACGTTCTGCTGCTAATGAAAAATCAATACTAAACGTTTCTAATAGCCTGCCACTATTATTATGTAGAATATTGTCCGTTAGCTTATAACTTAAAGGTCATCGAGACAGATCAATCAGTTACTGAAGCTGTAAAGTAAGAACTTTTAGCTTCCATTAGTTCCACTACAGCTGATTGGTAATTAAACAAACAGCCAGCCTTTCAAAATCATTATTGGTAGTACTTTGTTATCTGCATCACAAACTTATCAAGGAAACATTTTGATTTTCGGTTCATTATACAGTCGAACTTCCATAACTCGAATTCCATAATTCGAATTTTTTATATCTCGAATATAATTTCAGTTCCTCCCAACCTTCTATGAATTTACCATGTAAAAATCCATCGTTATTTGTCATCAATCTCTCGACTGGTTTGATGCTGTTCTATCTTGCGCAATTCGTTTCATATCTACATACCTGTAACACCCTACATCTTTTGTAATTTGCTTTACGAATTCAAACCTTTGCCTCCCCTACAATTCACTCCCTCAATATTACCTTTTATTATTGATAGACCCAATACCTGGATGTCTTAAGATATGCCCCACTAGCCTATCCCTTCTTCTGGTAAGATGATTCCATAAACTTCTTTTTTCATTCACTCGTCTAAGAACCTCTAAATTACTTATTTTGTCCACCCAACTAATCTTTAACATTTTCTTATAACATCACATTTCAAAAGCTTCTATGCTCTTCTTTTCTACAGTCCTAATCACCCACGTTTCACTCCCATCACACAGTGTTTAAAAAATGCTCCTAATCTGTAAGTCAATGTTTGTAGTCAGTAAGCTGTTTTTCGTTTCAAAGGCTTTTTTAGCTTGAGCAAGCCTTCTTTTGATATCTTTTGTGCTTCTGCCATCCTTTGTTACTTTACTCCCTAGATAGCAGAATTCCCCAACAACCTGTGTGTGTTTTTGTTGTCTACTTTTAAATTTCCCATCTTTTCTAAACCACTCTTGCTGCTACAAAACACTTTCGTTTTGTTCTCATTAATTTTTATGAATAACCCCTTCTCATGATCTCATCCAATTCATTCTAAAATCCATCTTTAACTAGAATTTCACCATTTCTCCAAATCATATTACAAATTTCGGTTTCTGTGCAGAAAAATATGTACATAGTTCTCAAAATAGTTTTTTTGGTATTTTGAAAAATGTAGGCACAGTGCTGCTTCTTTCATTAAAAGAGGAAATGTTCGACCATAAAAGCTTAATATCCACAACGTCATCTGGTTGCCTTTGTATCGGCCTTACAGGAATAAAGTAAAACAATAAATTGGTTTGAATCAACGAATCTTTGGTCGACCACAGAACTATAGAACCATAGTCTGTCGGTACAATGTACCATATTCAACATGTACTGTAATTAAAATAGCGTAATTTTGATATACAGTATACAACATGTACAATTCTTAACACTGTAGCCAATAACTAAGCTAAATGCAACGTACAGTACTGTATTACGAAATTACGCATGTACAGTAGCCCCACATCTTTCACATATTGTAGGCTACTGTATTAGCCCATGTGGAATGTTCTGTTCTTGTTATTTTTGAATAACTGCTTTACTGTTATTTTTCTGTAATTCGAAATTTCTGTTACTCGGTTCCCCCCTCCATTGAGGACGAGTTATAGAAGTTCAACTGTATAAACAAAAAAAAACAAAATAAATTACGTATAAGTTCAAGAGTTTACTTTCATGGACAAGAAACGTTTTATAAAAAAAACTGTTTTAAAAAGAATCTAAGCCTGTAGAATCGAGCTATTAAATGCGTCCAGTAATTTAAGTATCTAAATTCAGCAATTTTACAACAAAAATTGTTCCAAGCTCTACCAGGTCCGCCCAGTGCGAGATAAACAAGCTCATTCAAAAATATATACTTATACGAGGGGTATCCAAAAGAAACCGAAATTATTTTTCAAAACCTATTTATTTTCAATTTTTTTAACAAAACAACCTTATCCTCTTCAAAATACTCTCTATCACAACCCCATTTATCCCGCCGGTGCTTCCACTGTTTGAACCATTTTTTGTAGTCATCTTTAGAAATGGCTTACAGCTCCTTCCTCGTTTTTTTTTTTTTTGTTGACCGCTTCAATGTTGTCAAATCGGTGTCCTTTAATGTCCCTTTTCATGCGTGGAAATAAGAAAAAGTCGCATGGAGCCAGGTCAGACGAGTAAGGTGCGTGGGGCAGCGGAACCATGCCATTTTTAGTCAAAAAATCTTTCACAGAGTTGGCTATGTGTGCAGGGCATTGTCGTGGTGGAAGAACTCCTATATGCCACAAATCGGATCTTTTTTGACGAACACTGTTGCTCTATCTTCTTAAAACTTCCAAATTGTCAGTAGACGGTGACAAATTGTCATTTCATCCTTCACCGTCTGCATTAGCAGTAATTGCAGAACAGTCGGACGTAAAAAAAAGAAGAAAAAAGTAGACGGTCTGAGAGCACACGCTCTCTTTGTTTTTAACATTTTCGTCGATTCGGGCAGTTGATGGACGTCCAGAACGAGGTTTGTCATCAATCGACATGTCGCCATTTCAAAACCGAGAAAACCACTCGTACACTTGAGATTTTCCCATAGCGTCATCTTTGTAAGCTGTTTTCAACAATAAAACAGTTTCAGCAGCACTTTTACCAAGTAGAAAACAAAATTTCACAGCTACCACTTAAACTTGCCATCATAAAAAACGAAAAAAACAAAACAGTGCTACCAAAAACAATTACTGTAGATGAATATTGAACTCGCAATGAGTTGCAATCACTGCACTGAACTCGCAAATAGTTGTGCTTTACACGTCTGTGTTGCAAAAATGCGTAACACAAGCACCGCCCACGCCAATGCTATTCCGGTTACTTTTGGGTAGCCTCTCGTATTAACTGACCAAGAAGAAATTACTTATTCAGTAATATTTCATTTTCATTACATGTTATACAGAAAACAGAAAGCGTTTACAATATTTTGTAATGAAGACTTTAAATTTTATTTTATTACTGAGGATATAATTTAAAAAAATATAAAATGTGTATAAAAAGACAATTAGATTTTGTATTTTACCTCATAGCTATTAGAATTCACAGCAGTTGTTTCATAATTGTGTGCAACGTGTTTAATGTACCATAATTTTGTATTTCAGTCGCTAAATAATACCTAATACGTATACCTATGAACATAGCTGTTGGTTTTACCTTGATGTTAACATTTCGCTCAAAGGCATTGGCACAAATAACTCTCTCGTGTTGCGATCAAATTAATTAATCGAGAATCATCTAATAAATTTAATTATTATCGTTGTTAATAATTAACAATAAATTTAACAGGATTATTGGATTATATCTAATAGAAAGTAAGAGTCGTTTGAAATAAAATTATTAACATGAAAATTATTGTATAATCTAAAAAAATATTATTTTTCTTTTCCAAAAGTAACTTTACTAATTATTTAGTAGTTTTTATTCTCTATTTATATTTTCCGTTAATAATTTAGTTCTGGATCATGAATTCTTGTCACCTTGAAATATTTGTGGTTAATTACAAATTTTACGGATATTTATAGTTAATTAATTACGCGTATTACGATACTCGCATGTGCCAGATTTGGCGCCTAACTTCACGGTTCTTGATCATTTGAAATATTGAATAAAATTTTTAAACTTTCTATTTTAAGTAAATAATATAGGTATAGTTTTTTTTTCTGGCCACGAATAGTTCTTCCCGATATTTATTACAATAAAGATATTTTTGAAAGTATTTTTTTAAACTTTAAGATAATTTAAAAACACGGAGTACCAAAAAATTTAAGTATTTATAGTTCACTGTAACGAAAAATATTACAACAGAGCAGAGTAATAAACAAAAAACTGAGAGAAGCAAGAACAGCTATTAGAAAATTAAATCCGTATTTTTCCTCATACAGAGCCAATTTTAGACCACGTGAGGTGACTTTAAGCGTTTTGGAAGCTCTTTTTGCAGCCCACAGTACAGCATTTGGTCGGTGTAGGTTTTTCTGCTGATTTCTGCCCACTTGGTGTTCTGTTTTTGGTCTTCATGGAAGCCCTTAAAGTCAATAAAGATATTATAATTGTAATTAGTGGTCTGAATTTGGTTCGGTTCATTAAGTTTTCTCATTATTTTTTCTGACTTTTTTAAACCATTTATACGAAACCTTAGGTATATATTTTAATTTTTTTACATTTGTTAGTCAATCAATTGTCATCCATTCTATACAGATGTCCGTAAAATTTTAGTCTTTTTTCTAATAGTTTCCATTAATCGTTTACCTTCCTTGTACAGTTCTTCTCAACTTTGAAACATATATTGACCGTCTACATATATTTTCGGACCCACTATCTTGCAAAGCATTTTTCTCTCAAAATTTTCTGCTTCTTTTGGACCAGCTTTCCCAATTATTCTCAGGCACTTACTCGCGTATAGACACAAAGGTTTTATCACAGTATTGTAATGTCTAATCTTGGATTGTCTTGACAGTGCTCTCTCCTTATACAAGTGGTGATTTCCTCAAAATACACCGGCCACCTTTCCTCGTCTAATAAAACATTAGAATTATGTATAAAATAAAAATAAAATTTTTCACGTCAGTCTCGTTATTTAATAGCCACACCTCGTATAGTACGTCATAAGCAAGGAAGCTGATCAGTAGCTGAAAAAAGTATTAAAGTTAAATTAAGTAAATTAATATTAAGTTAAATTAGAAGGAGGATATAAGTGCAAGAGAATGTAATTGATCACATAGAGGGAAAACGGTTACTATGGAATAGACAGGGCAGAAGAGAGGATGCCGCCAGATGGATAAATAGGATAGCAGAATGAAGATCAATTATTAAATCAATATTAAATATCAATATCAGAAAGTAAAATAAATATTGCCTTACTAAAAAAACAAAATAACAAAATATTGTCTTTTGGTTATAGGACACAGCAGTACCATTAGGTAAGAAAATAAGTAATTAGGTGACATGTTTTAATAAGCCTATTATTTCAATAATACCTATCAAAGGCTAATCTTTTAATTCCAGGATGTAAAATGGAATGTATTTTTAACTAAAGAAAAAACGAAATAAATTAAATTAAAAGAAATAAAATAACAGCTTAATCCACACTATACGATCTGTTAGAGTGCATTAAATCTTTATCGCAATTTTAAAGTAAGAAACTTTTAACTTTATCTTTTTAATAAAGCTACGTGAACATAAAACGAATAATATTTTACTGAATAAATATTATTTTTAAATTAATTGTTTTAAATTCTTTTATTTCAATAGAAAATATGTTGTAAAATCCAACATTTAGAAATAACACTTCAATGCATTGTTAAAAAGAACTAAATCCTGATTTTTTTTATTTCGGATGTAATCAATGCACGCGTTGAAAAATAAAAAGATAAAGGCAAAACATGCTAATGTTTTTTATGAGCAATGGTACATGCCGTTTGGCTTTGAATAAAGGTAGTACCAATCTAAAGTGCTTAACGATCCAACCAAATTCACCACAGGAAATGTCACCACTAGAAACTGAACAATAGGCTAAATGGAACGGTTGAATATTCCAAGGGAATTGAAGATGAGAAATTTTCCAAAAGTTTCTTTTCCCAGCTTAGCAAAATCCTCTCTTTCAATTTTATGCGTCGTAAATCAATTGAACCAAACGTAACCCTTGTCGGCCTAAAACCAATAATTTTTTAAACAAGAATACTGAATACATTATTTTATTTTAGCAAACAACGAAATATTATTAATACAAAATTATTTATGATATAATCACAGAAATTTTGTTAAACATTGCCACCGTTACCACTATTACCACCGTGTAATAAATATATTATTTATTCTTAAATAATTTTTTTTTAAACCACTTGAAACGATAAAAGAAGAGTAACAACACTTACTAATTAAGAAGTACTTCGTGTCTTCACCACATCGTCAGCTCACAAAACTTAAAAATACACGTTTATAACATTTATTTTATCATAGATGTAAACCTCCTTTGCACACCATGACGATCCTTTAATTTGTCATGACATAAAGAGGAGAATTACAGCTCTGATAAAATAAATGTTATAACTGTGTAACTTTAAATTTTGTGATGAGCTGACGATGTGGTAAAGCTCCGAAAGTACTTCTCATTTGTTAAGTGTTCTTACTCATTCCTTGACCGTTTCTGGTAATTTAAAAAAAAATTATTTACAATAAAAAAAAGTAATTCAGCAAAATACATTTTTGCTAAGTTTTCTTCATCAAACGTGTAAGAATTTAAACAAATATGTTGTAAATAATTTTATTTCACCTCAAACATAACTACAATAATTTCATCATCGGAACTGTTATATACTTGAATATATTTACATCAACGTTTGTAACATTAAATTGGGCTTCCTATAACACATTACTTTGATTAAACTTACTTATTTAATCGTAAATAATTTTTTTTAAAACCACTTGATACGATCAAAGAAGAGTAAGAACTCTTACTAATTAAGTACTTCATGTCTTTACCACATCGTCAGCTCACAAAACATATAAATACTTTAACCTCTTTCTTTTTTTTTTTTTAACGTCGCATTAACTGCTGTGGTCATTAGCGACGACGTTGGGGTGGAACTGTTTACAATGGAGGATGAAATGATTTTTTGTAACGTATGAAAATATGCCATGCCTGAGTGGGATTCGAACCCAGGACCGCATGATGAGAGGCGAGCACGTTACCAACTGCGCCAATGCGGCCGGCCTCTTTTTATTTTTATTTAAGGAAGTTTATACCTCCTGTCCAAGTGACAACTTGATTTATGAACTGAAGATTGTTATCGTTTTAAATTTACTGATCTAATAGTTGAACTAAAAATTTAAAGAAGAATTTTCTTTTTTCTTTATTTTTTTATCCCTAATGTTTGTACGTTGCAATTTGTTCAATTCAGAACAATAAGCAAACCCGTGACACAATGAAATGACTTGTAAGATAAAGTATAGTCTTAAACAGGTCCAGTCCCACCATTCCTGAAAGAGTGGGATTAATTGAACTCCAACTATCAAAGTACACCAGTAACCACGGTCTGATCAAATCTGTTGTTATACAGATTTGAGTACTAGACCGTGGTTACTGGTGTTACCGGCGTAAGAAATGGTAATTACTGTTCTAACTTTACTAGGATTTGAAATACAGAACCTTCGTCCCCGAAAATCAGATGTTAAACAGCCGACTCACGGCAACGACTTTATTACCTCTAGACCAGAGGTTCCCAAACTGTGCCGCGGCACACTGGTGTGCCGCGAGGCTGGCCAAGTGAGCCGCGGAACTCAAGGAAAATAAATTAAATTAAATTCAAACGGTCCAAAAAAAAATAAAAATATATATATATATATATATATACCAGGCAATGATTGAGCCTGTCGTGACGTATGGGTCGGAAGTGTGGAGTGTGGATAAAATTACATCTCAAAAACTTCTCTCAACTGAAATGATGTACTGGAGGAGAAGCTTAGGTTTAACGTTGCTGGACCGAATCAGAAATGAAACCATAAGGGAGGGGATGGGCGCAAAAACACGATAATGGATGTCATCGGAGAGAAACAATTTAAATGGTATGGACATCTGCGCAGAATGAATAAGGAGAGAATACCGTTGACGGTCTGGAACTGGATTCCTGCAAACAGAAATAAGCGTGGAAGACCGCGAAAGGAATGGATCTCCAACGTCCGCATTCAAATGGAAAGTAAAGGACTTTTTGAAGGAGACTGGATTGATAAGGAAAGGTGGCGATTGGGATGCGAGAAGCGACACAACTGACGTTGCAAAAAACTCGCTATATATATATAAACGGTCCAACAAAATAATGCCTAGCCGATGACTATAAGTAAGTATGTATAAGTATGATATAAGTACGTTTATATCAAGTACTTAAGTTTAATCAATGGCATAAAGTAATAGGTGTGCCGCGGCTATTGGCCGTTTTTTTTTTGTAGTGTGCTGCGAGAAAAAAAAGTTTGGGAAACACTGCTCTGGACCAACCCGGTTGGTCAAAAGAGGAATTTTCTTAATGACAATTAGTATTTTAAAATTTAATTGTGATAAAATCTAGGGCTGTACATGTGTAAAATGCAGAAAAGAAGAAAAAGTTTTGATTTAGTAATCACACAACCTTACGAAAGGTTTCGTGATAAGAAATCTAACGTAAATAAAATAAATAGTAGGCAAATTTGTTATATATTAAGAAACATAAATAAAATGTAATAAAACGAAAGTAAATATTACTCTTAATTTTGTTTTATTTTTATGGGTTTAAGTAGAAGTACTAAATTATGAAATGGTAATTGAATGACATTGCGGATCATGTAACGAAGCAGAAATGAAGGAAAAGTGGTAGAATGTAATGTATATCTACTGTAAATAGACCTAAGAGTACGCAGTGTATACTGCAGAGGTAAATTGCCTGGCGAGATTAACGGGTAGTAAAAGAGTGAATAATGCACTCTCTAAGCTCTTCCAAAAAGGAAAAGTAAGAGATAACTTCTAGTACATCTCTTATTTAAAATTTATAGGGTTACGTATAAAATTATTTTAAAATACATTTACCACATTAAAGATGAACATGAGTTGTTAGACTAAACATGTCTATAAAAGAATTTTTAAATTGTTTTAAGCCAACAAGAAATTTTCTTCGATAGTTTTATACGGTAAAGTAAAATCAATAAATTTAAGGGTAGTTTCTATGTAGGACCGGTAATTATAATACGTAATTAGCCACTACTACAAAAAATAAAAAATAAATTTAAAATAAGTTCAGAGGAAAGAAAAGTAATATTTCACGAAATAATTGAATTTCCAATTGAGAAACAAGGAATAATGCAAATAGATAGAAGCAAATCATATTACAGCTTTATTTCATACTGATAAAACTGCTTAATTTATGCAGTTGTAATGTTTAATTTTAACCCAAATAAATCAACACAGTTCATATTACGTTCATATTACGACGTCAACTTTATCTACCAGTGGTGCTGAATAACGTTCACACCACGCGGGCGAGAATGGTGCGAAATCTTGGCTTCTCACTTGACAGACTACTAACTTGAAAGCATCAACTGCGTACAAAACGTTTCGAACTTAACCGCCACCAGAAGCTATACTTCTGCTTAATTAATTAAAATTACTCCGATTGATCAAAATTTAACCTCAGTTCCAAAATTTTAATATACAAAACCCTTATGAGACAAATCTGGAATTATGGTGTCCATAATTAATTTTGTGTCTCTTTGTAGTAGTGGCAGAGAGTAGCTTAAAATCGATCCTTCAATCAAAGTTCTTAAGACTTGCTTCTGGCGTTCCTATTTCAATAAAACCCTCCACGACTATTTCAAAATTCCAATAAAAAAACTAACGGAGTTCTTCTATAGCAAATTTCACGAACGACTAGATGACCAACCAAACCAACTAACCCGTGATCTAGCTACAAGAAACTTCCCGACTGTGCGATGTCTAAAGCAAAAATGGAGTAGAAATCTCTTGGTCTGAATAACGGACAGCACCCGTAGTCGTAAACGGAGATTGTACGGCTGAGTACCTCTTCTCCTTGAAGTAAAATTACTCACCGCCCTTTAATTATGATATACGGAAATATCAAAGAGGGAAAGGGGAGAAAGAAATCGAGCGTGGGAGGGGTGAGAGAGGGGGGAGAGAGGGAGGGAGAGAGAGAGAGTGAGTGAGTTTGGGATACTACAACTTCCTGATTAGTAGAAATCAGGTGATACTAAGATATAATGAACAAGTGATCAGTGCAATTATCTTCTGCGCCAGGGATCCCGGGTTCGATTACCCGGTCATGTCTGGCATATTTTCATCTATCACCCACCCTTCATTGTCTGCATTAGAATTAATACGGATACACTTTGGACGTAAAATAACAAAACAAAACGCTACTGAATTCACGAGAGGAGGAAAATGTTTTGAGTTGACGAGGCGCCGTAGCAACCTTCGTAAATCTCTTACGAGACCATGATAATGGTCCTTCTCATAACTAACTCTTTAAGCTTTTAAATGACCCTTTACAGGGTAAAAAACACTTGTCTTTAAGGTTTCCCTGCATTACTCATGACGAATAAAATTCAAATCATTTTTCGCTTCTACATGAGTTTAAAGTAATTTAAGGACAGTGTGTAGACAGCGCAGCCCGAAGAGTGACGGTTCGGCTACAGGGTTCAGGCCTAGCTATCCCTAAGCGGCAGTTGGGTCCTCACTGCAGCGTGATAGTGGTGGCCCCCAGAGCCCCGCAGTGTCGGATCGGCGTAGACCGTCGGCTGATAGCGCGGCCGGGGCGGTTCTCTTTGGTCCCGCGTTTTACTCTATCTTCACCGTGCGTGCCATCAGGCACGCACGGATTTCCTTCGGCGGCCGTGTACGAGAAGGCTGACCAGGGAAGGTGAATCTGGTCTCGGCTGGGCTCTTCTCCTTCTTCCTTCTTCTCCGTTCGGGAGCTGGATGGTGAGTGCGACTCGCGGTTCAGTGTAACCACTTAAATTACCCTCCGGCGAGCCCACTTCATGGTGGAAGGGAGGAACAGCTTGCTGCTGCGCGTCGGCAGCGCTCCTCGCGGCAGGCAGATTCTGGGACCGTTTGCAGGTGCTAATAATGGTGGGGCAGTCCGCGAAACTTCATTATTTTCATTTTATTTAAACTTGCATAGAATAATATGTAAACAATAGTTTAGAAACCAAAAATTGTGTAATTAGAACGTGAATTTAAAGTTTAAAATAGGAATTTTATGTAGTAGAAACATAGATTTTTTTATTAATAGGCTACATTTTATGTAAGCGAATAAATTTAGTTTTACTTTTAATATTATTTTAAAACTCAACTATATTGTTGGTAAATGAAAAGCAAAGTAAATGAAAAGTTCGTTATAACCAACACAAATTTTTGTTTACTATTGTGCGGAAAACCCTGTAACGCAATTAATACGAAACAAAAATTTAAAAAAGTATAACGAAGGTGAATAAGTGTCTAGTACTTAGTTAGCAAAAAAATTCTATAGATAATTTTTCTATTGTGGTTATGCTGTAAGAACGTGCTTTATCTACGTGTAATAATTTCCACAGTATAATAAAGTATTGCGTTTAACAATACCGCATTTAAATGGTTAACAAACATTTAAACGTAAATCTGATTCACTACTTGTTTCATAAATGGTTCTACCGCTTTTAAAATTATAAATTCATAAATAAATTTTGTGTCAATATTGTATTAATATACATGAATTGATGATGTAATAAACAAATAGATATAATTGATGTACTGTAACATATATGTAAAGGTGCAATAATAAATATTTTCTGATGAATATTCGCGTCAGTTGCAGTTTATGCAATCGGAATACTTATTTATTAGAGAATCATCTGTCAAATTCAATCTCGTAGTTTATTGCCCTCTCACATATGGAAATATTTTCATTCTAATGTTACTCTTGAGGATTTAAATAACTGTCACTTTCATGTCACAGTACACACACTGTAGTGGGGTCTTGTCATTCAGTCTCCTGCTATTAAGGTCAAAATAAAATGTTTATCTCTTTACAAATTTTCACCGTATGTACAGATCCTTTCACTCTTTCCCTACATTTCCTCGACACGTGACGTTACCGTACCTATTTTATATTATAAAAATATTGGAATTATAATATATACCTAGCTGAAAATCACATAATCTATCAACAGCTTTGTTATATTATTACTAGATTAAATCTTCAGCATTTACCCGTTTTAAAAATTAGACATTTTAAAAAACACACGCATACGTAACATATTATTCTAAAAATAAACTTTTTTGTATCCAGTACTTTTTAGAATAAAGTAACCTACATTCTAAGTATAATTCCAATTTGTAACAGAAAACCTTAAAAAAGTCAGTTTATTTATCTCTATACTTAAAAATCCTAACTAAAGAATTTTTATACTTAATTAAATGTTCAATCATAATTAGAAAAAATTCTGATAATTATTCATTTAATAGCTCAGTAATGCGATTAAAACAACGATTAAAACGCTGTGGACTTATAAGAATCCGCTGCAAAATCGCACTTGCTATCACCCAAAGATTCCAGTCAAAAATTTTACGGATTATTAGAAATGCTTAATGGTGTGTGACAAATGATGCGCTGCGTGGGACTTACGTGTCAACACCGTAAAAGAAGAAACTAAGTTCAAAATATCAAGAAAAATTACACATCACCCAAATTCTTTGGCGCTTAATTTAATTGGTAATAGCGAAGACGTAACACGACTAAAAAGAAAAAATTCCTTGACCTTCTGTTTACATTTACTAACTAACCGACATTGTAAACAATTGAAGTAGGTACATATTAATCTCTATCTACATCATCTTCTTTCTCTACGCATTCTACTTCATTAATCTTTTATCTATATTTAAGCTTAATGTTTTCAAAAATTGTAAATAATTTTGTTTTCTTTTGGAAGCAATATCATTGCGTATTGTCTTTGTCAAGTGAAAACTGACATATTAATAACTTTTTTTTTCATATAACTTTTTATTTAATGCATAACCTGTTATAAATAACAATAAATGCAACTTATCAATTAGACATAACTCATGAAAAAATTATAACCCACTGGTGTAATTAACAAATTATAACATGAAAACATTTCATACTGTTCTTAATTAATATTTACAGTCAAAATTTTATAGTGATTTTTAAATAAATAAACAAAAAAAATATAAAATAAAAAATAACCAAAACTTCCTTTAAAACGAAAAACAAATAAGAAGTAATAAATAATAAGCACATGATTCCGAATATATGTACACCTAACTTTTCCAAAAATAATTCAAAACGTTCATTCAGTAATATACAACATTCACACTCAAACACGACAGTCATCTACAAAACACTAACATTATATTATTTACAACTTTAAAATCACACTATCAGAATCGCCCTGGGAGATCCAGTACTGTAGCACGTTTTAGCCTACTGACATCATTACTGTTGTCTAAGAGATTCAGTGCTAAGTGATTTACGTGGTTGTTTAGACGTTCGATGTATTTACAACTGAAACTTCGTATTTCTTCTCGTACCGTCTGCACATCCATATCACGATGTATATCGGAATTGGTAATATACCACGGTGCATTCAGTATGGTCCGTAGAATTTTTGATTGAAACCTTTGCAGAATTTCGATGTTTGAAGTTGATGCTGTCCCCCATAACTGAATTCCGTAGGTCCAAATCGGCTTCAGCATGGATTTGTACAAAAGTAGTTTGTTGTCAATCGAAAGCTGAGAACGCCTACCAACGAGCCAATACATCTTCCTAAATGTTAAATCCAGCTGTTTCCTTTTCATCTGAATGTGCTTGCGCCAAGTCAGACCTCTATTTAAGTACATTCCTAAATACTTTACATCTTTTGCCTGTGGAATATTCTTGCCATTCAGTTGGACAGGAGGACAAGTTGCCCTTCTGGTAGTAAACGTTACATGCGTAGATTTGCCCTCGTTCACCTTGATCTTCCACTTTGTCAGCCAGACTTCCAGCTCACTTAGGTACATCTGCACTCTGCGTGACGCAATAGTTGGGTCTGCATCACATGACATTATTGCTGTATCGTCAGCAAAGGTGGCAATGGTTACATTTTCAAGAACAGGCATTTTACATTTTCTTTTTTTATTAAAGAACTTTAATAACTTAAAGTTTTTTTTTTAAAACTGATAGTAAATAAACTCAGATGTTGAAAAAATAAAAAAAAAACGATAAAACATTATTTACACAAACAAGCACAAAATAACGACAGAATTTATGAATTCCTTTTAAAAAACAGACTAAAATGTGCTCTCTGAAATTTCAATTTACTTATATAAATGAAGGAATTTGTTATCACTACGTTTGCTTAGAAAGTACGAGTATATTAATAAAACATGAAAATATGCCGCGAGGAATTTAATGTAGACCAATATTGAAATTTGAAATAAAATTTAAGATTTATTCGCTGGAAAGATTTTCAATATTTTCTTACAATTGTTTACTTATATAACTTCTTAAAAGTATTCTAAAGCGCTTAAAGTACTAAACCAAACGATAACTTAGATTAATTCAAGTTTAAATGCTAATATAAAAATATATTATCGTCAATGAAAAGAAAACATAAACTAGTGAAAATTTTATGATATTTGCACTGATAAAACTTTTACGTTTGTGTAATTAAATTTATTATAGCAATATAAAATGAAAGAAATGATTTGTGTAATCATTTGATCAAATATTGTAATGATAGTTTGGCACTTCTAATACAATACGAGTTAACCGATTTTTTTATTAACAATAAATCAAGAAAAGAAAGTGTAGCAAATTATAACAATTTCTACCAAACAAGACGAGATCATTTATACTTTATTTAGCTCACTTTTTATTCTGGTTTAATAAAAATTTTATTACAAATTTTATTCGTTATAAAACAAATAGTCTAATTATGAAATTTATTACAGACTAACTATAATTTTCATAAAAAATTAACATCACAACAAAAGACTTTGTTACTAGCAAGTTACTCCCCGCTCCATGCGCTTCACGACACACTAACTTAAAACTTTTAACTTCTCACAAAACCTTAACCCTTTCTTGATCATTTGAACTTACAAGTCCCATTTAGTAACATTGCATTTATCTGTGCAGTAACAGTTTAAATTGCCTAGTTGACCATTGGGACTTTTACATCCCACCTCGTCTAATTTTTTTGTAAACAGTTAGTGCTCAAAAATCACCAGATCGTGTCACCTGTGTATTGAATGAAGCCATCACATGCGTTACATGCGCGTCTTATCAATTTTAGTATTGTTATTTGTACTTTCGAAATTTTATTGTGCGGCCTAGAAAAGATTGAAGCCAAATCACAATTGTACAAATAAAACCAATTAGTATTAGAAAAAGGAATTTTCTTGAAATTTATGAATTACCAGTGGACGGGGAGAAATAAGACATGAGAATAACTAAATAACCTATACGTGATAAAAAAAGTACGGTAGGTAAAATCTATTTCTTAAAATACTATCTTTTTGATTCTTCGCAAGTTTACATAACTTTCTATGCAGAAATAGGATGTGACATAATTTTTTCTGGATATCGTCATGTAAAGTATTTTCAAAAAAATTAAGAAAAAGAAAGCGTAGGCTATCAATCATAGTATTATCAATCAGAAAATTTTTTTTTTTCAAATTTTAAAACTACTTAATGCCATGTTACAAATTTTTTGTTTTACGTCTGGCTGTTTTGCAATTGCTGCTAATGCAGACGGTGAGAAGGATGATACATGAAGATGAGTGATGAAAAAATGCCAGACCTGACCAGGAATCGAACCCGGGACGCAGGCGTAGAAGCCAGTTGTGCCAACTACAAAGCCAACGGGCCGGCCATGTTACGCAAGAAAGTCTAAGTTTACTAATAGTGAAAGAAGTTTTAAAATCGGTTGGATAGTTTCTGAAATTATCTCTTACAAACAAACGTTATTCTTTGTTGTAATATTAATGCAGATAGGAAAATTAATTAAAATATTAAGTATGATAGTATTACTATACTAGCGAAAGTAAATTATTATTTCTTCCTTAATTCTTCTACCCTGGAAGGGAAGAATTCTTCTACCCTGTTAAATAGTCCTCCAAATAAATATTTAATTTCCGTAAAATAATCTGCAATTAAATCCTTCACTTATCGTTTGTTCTGTTATCTAACACCCAATTTATTACCTTCTAGCTCTGTATTTTTCATGTGAACCGGCTTCCTTTTCTTTCGCTAATCTAAATCTTCGGAAATTTTCCTCTTTTGAACTCTATAGTTATTAACTTTGTTTCAATTAGCTAATTTTTTTAAAATTAATGCAGGAAACCTACAATTAGTTCACATGGAAAAATAAGTCGATAAGTTGACAATAAAAAATTTGACAAACGAAAAAAATTCCTTTAAACTACATACTGGATATAGTATCCATTTACGGGACGCATCAAGTAACTCAAGCATTGAAATCATTTAGAGTTTGTATTCAAAGTTTCCCGAGTTTTGAACAAAGTGTTGAACATCTCTTGATGTTTCAAAAGGCAACGAAGAAATTTTAAAATTAAATTTAACATAAGAAAAACGGCTTGAGTCTCACGAAAATTTTTTGGCACTCAATTTATTGAACAACAGTGGTACAAATCAAGAAGACTAAAACGGAGGCATCAAACGGACTTAGGTAATTTGTTTAATATAAATTATTACTTTTATTTCTCAAAATTTAATTTCATAATATTGTGAAAATATCGAAGAAGAGTATGGTTCGAGAAATTTCTAGTACTTAATTCATAAAATGTTGAACAGTAGATAATAGAGTGAAAAAGTAACAATAGAGTTAGTTATAAAAGGATACCTATTTCAAAAGGAGTGTATAAAAGGGTCTTTGTTGTACAACTATTTGTGAAAGAGTCGGTTGGTTACCTGTAACACCTTTTATTCTATTGTGACTTGTTTATACTGGTTATGATTTTTTGAGAACAAATAAAAAAGATTATTGATCGAATCTCGGCGTCTTTCTAGAAGTTCTTTGAACCGGCTATATAAAATAGAGCCCCGAGTACGGTCGGAGAGTTAGTATTTGTTTGATCTTTGAAGAGTGTTTATTGAGTGAGCTATAGGTGCGTAGTACAGTCACGTATCCGAGCATTGTAGTGGTCAACTATTGTTGTACTATCTATTGTGTATGTGCATTATATTCAGCTTTTGTGTATGTTCTTTGTGTATAATTAATTATTTGTAAGTAGTATTAAGTAAATATTAAGTTATTTATTGTATTTCTTCATTATAATTAGTTGATTATTTATTTTGTAAATCTTTTAGTTATAATAAATACTTGTAATTTTAAACTTTTGTTTATTAATTATTCAATCACCTAGATCCCGAAACGGACCTTAGCGATAAGTGTCATAATATTATTTGTAATAAATATGAAACTGTGAACTGTGATGATTGATAGTTGTTTATTTTTGAAGGTATCTTTACTGCGAGGTACCATTTCATAAAAAATAATTTTTGATCAAATCTATTTATTTTTCAGTTAAATAAAAGATTGTAGACATTTCTGTTAATAAAAAGACGACCAATTGCACTCAATCTGTTAGTTTCAGGGCTGCAAAAAAAACTGTTTCTCATCACATGATCAGCCAATTAAATCACTGAAGTATTTAAGAACAGAAGAAATAGAGGTGTACATTAGTCAGAGTCATCTCCTCTGAAAGTAATAAATTTCATCATTATACAGTCAGACCCTGTGGTGAATTAATTTAAGCAGGGTGGAAAGTATATGCTTTTTAGAGGGCCTGGCATGCTGATAATTATACTTTTCATCTCAGTGAGAAAGGCACGGTAAACCACATTACTCCAATTTTTAATTAATAAAACCTTTGAAAGTTGAAACCAGCCTTTCGGACGATTACCTAAACACCACCAAAAAACGAAATTCAATATAAAATTATTTTAACAAGTGTACATTCAAGTATACTTAATCAACTTTACAGAGATTTTAAATAATTTTCGCTGGTAACGTTCTGTTATCTCAGAAATAGCACTAGTGGCCATTTAAAGGTTAATACAGGACGAAACGTTGTTAATAATTTAAAGTAATCACTATTAGAAACAACGTTTAAAAAACTGTCAAAAAAAACGTTGCAATTTATTGACAAGTTATCAATAAATTGTAGTGTTCTATATTTACAGTTTGTTAATTTTGTTTTAAGTAGTGATTACTCTAAAGCTAAACTAAGGTTCAACGTTTTGGTCTGAATTAACCTTGAAAGGGCCATTCGTAAACGTCACTATATAATAGTGTTATTTCTGAGATCAAGGGATAAAATTAAAGGCTTACTGTTGTATTAAGTAATAATAAATTTAAGAGTTAAGATTGCTTACATAAACCATTCAGTCAATACATTTTAAGAATTTATTGCACTGTACTTAACTACTTCTTGATTAATGTTGTTTAGGTCAACAGCCGAAAGGCTGGTTTGAACCTCTAGAGGTTATACTAAGTAAAACGAGGAGTGAGGTGGTTTACCATTGCCTTCCTCACTGAGTGGAAAAGTACGCTTATCAGCATGCCGGGCCCTCTGAAAAGCACATATTTTCCACTCTGCAAATGACACCTTCACTTCATTCACCACAGGGTCTGGCTGTACAATGAAATTCATTACTTTCAGAGAAGATAACTCTGATTAGTGTCTTTTACACCTCTACCTCTTCTGTTCTTAAATGATTCAGTCATTTAATTGACTGACCATGTGATAAGAAACCGAACTATTTATTTTAGCCCTGCAACGAACAGATTGAGTGTAAATTATTTGACACTCCACCTGTCTGTTATGGGCAATCTTGATTAATAAAAAAATAAAATCATTAAAACAACAAAAATAAAATTTTAGTGTAAAAATTATGGGATGTAAAACTACAGGCAAAGTCAAGATGTGACGTGTGTCGTTAGTCAGATAATATAGGAAATTGCGATGATTCAGAGGCAGCTAAAGAAACTGACACTTACGACATAACGTGTCACTTTAGATAGTTTGTCATTATCTTGTCAGAAAGTTTCTTGTATAAGATGAAGTAAGAGTTAGTGCTGAACCTTTGTTCTTTGCAAAGGATAGCCGAAAATAAGGCAGTTAAAATGATCCATGCGTTAAAACTAAAGAAAATGAATAATTCAACAACCTGTTTTTACTGAATCGATGGAATCGTTTATCATTCATAATTTACTGTAAAATCTGCTTACCTAAATTTACCATAAAATATCTTTTTACCCGTTTTTCTAAGTTTAAAACATACATCTTGTAAAAAATTGTATTTTACAAAAATGTTACCTACATAAAATTCTTACAAAGGTAATCTTTTCCTGAGATCTGTTGTCGTAAAAACCACACCAGTTCTACCTTAAAATTTTTGTGACATCAGCGACTTTCATCTCTTATACATTTTTTTTTTGTGAACATCAAATATTAACATAATAAGGAATCCCTTTATTCCGGATCTCGTTAGTCTACATTTGAGAAAAGTACACAAATAAATATGTTGACGGAAAATACACAATATTAAAATGAACTAAACATTTAACAAACAACATTCTAATAATCTTCAATGACACATGATTTGTTATGGTTGTTATTTAGGTGATCAGCCGAAAGGCTGGTTTGAACCTCTACAGGCTTTGATAAGTAAAATGAGGAGTGAAGTAGTTTACAAATGCCTTCCTCACTGAGTGGAAAAGTATGCTTATCAATATGCCAGGTCCTCTGAAAAACATGTACTTTCCACCTTGCAAATTGTAGCAGTATAAAGTACTTCCAACAAACCCCCTGAACCCAGAAAAACTTGTTTTTAGCGATTGATCTGTGTGTGTGCGTATGTGTGTGTGAGTGGGCGCGCGCGCGTGCGCGTGTGTGAAGAAAATATCTCAAGAACGATACATCGTACGAAGTTTAAATTTAAGTTAGGTACTACTAGAGGACCCGGACACGAACATTTTCATCAAAATCGGTCAACCGGAAGTAGTAGTTTATTCCAGTAATTTTCTCAAAAACGGCTACTACGATTTTTAAAAATCGCCTCATTTACTACATTGTTTTTTGCTTTACAAGGTAGGGTAGGCGCCATGTCTGCTGAATATCTTGGGGAAGCTGTGCTCTCGTAGAAAAAATATTTTTTAAGATTGCAGCCTTAATATGCATTTTAGCCCAAAAATGTATAAATTAAAATTTGTAGACAGTTTAAAATCGTACAACTTTGATTTCAAACATTTTTTCATAAAGCTTAATTTAACGGTAATTAGTAATTTTCTGATTTCTTTCATGCAAATCTGTAAAAAAATGTTTTTTTTTTAATTTTCAGCCTTAGTATGCATTTTACGACAAAAGTGTACGTATTCAAATTTATAGGGAATTAACTGAACTAAAACTTTTATTTCGAGCATTTTTCTCCACAGAGCTTACTTTAGCGTAAAAGAGCGATTTTCCGTATTATTAAGCCAAACTGAGGCTGATTTTCATTTTGCGTCATTTACTCATGATTAAAATAACGTTATAGTTTTTGATGTTAGTTTTTTGTTTATTTCTAACTTTTTATTTTTAATGTTATGTTATACAGTTCATTGTTTGAATTGGCAAGAGAAAGTTGTGTGAGTGTTTCACACCAGATTTTTAAAATCTATTAGTATGATCAGATGTAAGGTATTGTGGTCATTCAAATTTTAGAAGTGTTTATGGGTCCAGGATTTTTTATTATTATTATATTTATTGTTAAATAACACAGTAATATTATTTAAAGTGTGTCAATATTTAATTGAAAATTCTTAAAATTAACATGAAGATTTTAACTGATAAGCTAAACTTTGTTATTTACCTTATTTCGTGTATTCCTGTTTAACACATTCAGTGCTAGAGACTCGCCTAGCGGGTCATGGGTAGATGTTACCGCCAGGCTGCCATCTCACCTAGCGGGTTTTTTTTGTTATCATTTAAGTAACTCTGGACCGACCGCTGGTCGGATATCAGTTTGTTGATACTATATAGCCTTCAGAAAGATTTTTTGTTTATAACCGTGCAGTTAGTTTTTTAATTTTCGTTAAACGATATTCTACCCTCGTATAGTATACTGGTTCAGAATTTTTAACGGGTTTTCAGGGTTAAAACCGTCAATTCAGTATCTTTGCAGAGATCGATTCAAAATAGCTTACACTTTTGGATTTACTTTAAAAATATATCATTTGTAGTTTAAAATTATATAAGAAATTACGCGTAAATCAGAACAGTAAATGGAAAAATTCAAACAAGAAATACATTTATTATAACAGGGGAAAATACCCCTAAAAAACATTGAATTGTTTACTTTTATGTTATTAGCAAACTATAAATCCATGTTGCGCCCATAACAGACAGGTGGAGTGTCAAATTATTTACATTCAATCTGTTCGTTGCAGGGCTAAAATAAATAATTTTGTTTCTTATCACATGGTCAGCCAATTAATGACTGAATCATTTAAGAACAGAAGAGGTAGAGGTGTAAAAGATACTAATCAGAGATATCTCCTCTGAAAGTAATGAATTTCATTATACAGCCAGACTCTGTGGTGAATGAAATGAAGGTGTCATTTGCAGAGTGGAACATTTGCTTTTCAGAGGGCCCGGCATGCTGATAAGCGTACTTTTCCACTCAGTGAGGAAGGCACTGGTAAACCACCTCACTCCTCGTTTTACTTAGTAAAACCTATACAGGTTCAAACCAGCCTTTCGGCTGATGACCTAAACAACAACAAATCCATGTATAAGTCGCAAATAAAATAAATCTATAAAAACGTTTGTAACATGAGTTGTAGGGTTTACATAAAGCAAGCGGAGAACACGCTGCACGAGTAATCATTCCGACGGGAGATACACCTCATAATTGCTCAGCATTGAATATGTTAATTAAGAATTGGTTAATCTTATTATTAATAGGAATATTAAAAAATGACACCTTCACTTCATTCAGCACAGAGTCTAACTGTATAATAATGGGCATTAATTACTCTCTGAGTAGATAACTGTGACTAGTGTCTTTTACACCTCTACCTCTTCTGTTCTTAAATCCTTCAGTCATACTATTGTCTGATCACGTGATAAGAAAGAGAACTATTTTTTTTGTAGCTCTGGAACTAGCTGGTCAAGTAAATTGAACTCTACGTCCACCTGTTATGGGCATGCATTGTAGTTATCAGAATTAATCAAATAATGCAATTAATTTTTTTGTGAAATATTTTATAATCGAATTTTTAAGAAGCGCATTGAAAAAAAAATTTAAAACATACTGATATGTTTTCTAAAAGATAATAATACCAATATACACAGCGCAGATAAGAGGTTTCCACATCAAAACGGTTACAGGAAGGTGATAAGAGCACTCACTATGTATACACGTTTTCATGGCTAATTGTACGCTCAAATGCTTTTAACCTCGTCTAGCATATTACTTACCCGTAGTAGAATGATAAGGCATTGAACTAAGGATGTTTCATGACAGACAATTAGAACTACTCCCACTGGTAGATTTAACTCGGTTAACAACATACCATTTAACCTAAACTTTACCGATAAACCTACACCTGGTTCTTGTATAAACAAAACTGTAGCATTTTATTACCATAATTTATGTAAAGAAATAATAATAATTTGTATAACTTGTTTTATATTTCCCCAGCATCTACAATAAATTTTATGTAGGTAACTTACTAATTATACCAGTTTTTTAAGAATTTCCAAAATTTTGGTTCTTATACTTTCCTACTCAGCTACTTCTATTGTTACAAAGAATCGACCGTTTTGAATAACGGTGAATTTTATTGTCAACTTCGACGAAAAAATATTATAAGTTTCACGGGCGTATCTGTGTGCCCAGCTGTGGCTCCATAACTCCCAACAGATGAACTGATTTTGATTTAGTTTTGTTTTAAAATCGAATTGATCGAGAGTGTTCTTAGCAAAGATTTCATCAAAGAAAAAAGAGTAAACCTATAAAAATACTATACCCTCATAATTCGATCTGTATATTTGTCTGTGGAACCGTAGCTCCCGAAAGGATGAACCGATTTCGATGTAGTTTTTTTGCTTAAAAGGTCACTTGACAGAATGTTCTTAGCTGTGATTCAATAAAAAAAAGCGTAGGCCAATAAAAATACTATAACCTCAAATCTCGATCGTCTCGTGGTGTATCTGTGTGTCTGTGTGTAGCACTGTAGCTCCCGAACGGGTGAACCGATTTTTATTTAGTTTTTTTTTGTTTGAAAGGTGACTTGATAGAGAATGTTCTTGGTTATGGTTCAATAAAAAAAGCGTAGGTTCATAAAAAACTATAACCTCAAAACTCGATCGTCGAAGATAGTGTTTAATTTATTTTAATACCTACTATTAATACATAAAGTTTAAAAAGCATGAAATAAAAATTAAATTTAAAAACTGTAAAACGTAAAAAAAAAATTATTAGCCCTTTAGGTTTGACGTCGTCGCGTCAAGGTACCGCTAAGTAGAACAACTAATTCAATTCTGTTACTTTAGCGGTCCCCGATGCAACAACCTTAAGGGTCAATATATTACTACAATCTCTGTTGATACTGGTTTAGTTTTGTAAGTTTTTGAAAATAATATGTTGTTCAGAAAAGTAATTTTTTTTTAAAGTAAACTTTGTAGAAAGCACAGGATAACTATTACAGAATAACCAACATCGACTGATAGAGAAAGGTTTGGTGGGTTAAACCTAACGAAGTAAAAGCGGACATATTACAATTATTAATACACTAAAAAATACAATATGCCCTCTATTCACATTAAACAACATTCTGCTATCTCAAACAGACTCCTCCAAATTTTTGGACTAAATCTTAACAGGTTTCTTATAAGGAGAACAACTTTTTGGAATATAAAACAAACAAATCGCGATTTTTCTCCAATGTAACAGATATTTGGAACAAATTCAAAGCTATCCCTCGAAATAAATTAAAAACTCTACATACAGAATTCAGCTATGGGGTGCGTCAGCAATGCATAATATCAATATAATACGATTTTAATCAAAACTTTTACACACCATCACTGGCTTTCCCTATTGCATGTTAAGACAACAATCTTTACCAGGAACAACATATACGAACGATTATAAATTTTAAGAAACTACATATAATACAACCATCATAATGTAAATAGTTCGCGTAATGAATCAAAGAAATTAGATTGTGTCAACGCGTGAGTAGGAACCGGTTTGACTTGTTTGGAAAAGTATTTGTCAGTGATAGCAAATAGTTATCAAATTTTTATACAACTATCAGTAAAAAATTATTAATAATTAGTTGTAAATGTCCATATTTCATTTTAGTTAAGTTTAGTATTTAACGTTGTCTGAAGCCTTAGTTTTTTGTTCTAAAACTTGGTTAAATTTTAGATAATTTTGTAGTAACTTTAGTTTTTTTTTAAAAATAGTCAGCAGTATTTTTCTAACATTATAACTGTCGTGTTTAATGTAATTAATTTATTAATAAATAATTGTTATAAGTTTAAAAGAAAGTTCTCTTGATTATTAACAACCAGTTTCTAAAAGAACCTGAAATAAAAGTTACAATATATATTTTATTTTTACTTTCTCTTGCCTATATGAATATATAGGAAGGAAAGTATTGTTTTCATGTCGATTTTTCGAAATCGAGTTTTCACCGGATCTATACGTTTTCAGACCCCCTGAACCCAAAAAAATGTTTTTAGCGATTGGTCTATGTGTGTGTCTGTGTGTGTGTGTGTGTGTGTGTGTGTGTGTGTGTGTGTGTGTGTGTGTGTGTGTGTGTGTGTGTGTGTGTGTGTGTGTGAACAGAATATCTCAAGAACGGAACTTCGTACGAACTTGAAACTTGAAACTTAAGTTACATACCACTACCGGACGCGACACGAACATTTTCATCAAAATCGGTCAACCGGAAGTAGTAGTTTATTCGTATAATTTTTCAGTTTTTTGAGATTTTCTCAAAAACTGGTCCTACGATTTTTTTAAAAATCGCCTGGTTTACTCAATTTTTTATTATCTACAAGATAGGGTAGGCGTCATGTTTGCTGAAATTCTGG
The DNA here is from genome assembly GCA_035578175.1 of Catonia carolina. Taxonomy (NCBI): domain Eukaryota; kingdom Metazoa; phylum Arthropoda; class Insecta; order Hemiptera; family Achilidae; genus Catonia; species Catonia carolina. The sequence continues at coordinate 337,825,561 of JAQMRL010000001.1, read as the reverse complement.
GTGAGGCTGTTTTCACGTAAAAACGTTGTTTCTTTAAGATTACAGCTTTAATATGCATTTTAGAGCAAAACTTTATATAATAAAAGTTGTAGAGAATTAAAAATTCTACAACTTTTATTTCAAACAATTTTTTGTATAACGCTTAGTTTAGCGGTAATTTGCGATTTTCTTCTTTTTTTCTCACGAAAATGTGTGAAAAATTGATTTTTTTAAGATTTCGGCCTTAGTATGCATTTTACGACAAAAGTGTATATAATTTAATTTATAGAAAATTAAAAGATCTACAACTTTTATTTAAAGCATTTTTCTCTACAGAGCCTAGTTTAGAGAGAAAGAGTGATTTTCCGTATTTCTAAGCCAAACTGAGGTTGATTTTCATTTTGCATCATTCACTCATGATTAAAATAAGGTTATGTTTTTGAGGTTAGTTTTTTGTTTATTTCTAATATTTTATTAATAATGTTAGGTTTATTGTTAATTATTTGCATTGGCAAGAGAAAGTTGTGTGAGTGTTTCACACCAGATTTTTATTTATTAATAATAATTTTAATATCTTAAATTGGAAATTATCATTACTGGCGTAGTTGAATTTATATTTTTACCGTTCTTTAAAAATACATTTTTCATTGTTACGAAAAAAATTGTTTTCCATTCATATTTTTAGAGTTTTTATTTTCTAAAGAAATCTATAAATCAGGTCGACGTAATTCCGTTATCTACTTTGAAACGATTTAAGTCCTTAATCATCATTAACAATAATTCATTCTTACTTTCATTATTACAACGCTTGAGGAAGATTATCGTTTAAACTACTCTCTCGATATTTGAGCCTTTCGATGTCAGTGTGTTAGTGTGTTTGTTTTTGCTCGTTCAGTCTTTTGTCTCTAGGGAAGAAAACCTCTGCAGCCTAGATTCAATAATATTGGCTCTTGGAAATTATTTTGGAATCGAATAAGGCCATGTAGAAAACATTTTTTCTAACAAACTTATTTCAGATGGTTTATTTAAAGCAAATATTTTGAACAACGCGTAGATAAACACGAAACTTTCACGAGGGGTCAATTCAATGATAATATAATGTTTACTTGAATTATTATAAAGTAATTACATTTTATTCACTATTCTAGCAATGTAAATATGGCAATATAACCTTAAAAATTGAACGAAGTTCAATTTCAAAAAAGTGTGTTAGTGTGTTTGTTTTTGCTCGTTCAGTCTTTTGTCTCTAGGGAAGAAAACCTCTGCAGCCTAGATTCAATAATATTGGCTCTTGGAAATTATTTTGGAATCGAATAAGGCCATGTAGAAAACATTTTTTCTAACAAACTTATTTCAGATGGTTTATTTAAAGCAAATATTTTGAACAACGCGTAGATAAACACGAAACTTTCACGAGGGGTCAATTCAATGATAATATAATGTTTACTTGAATTATTATAAAGTAATTACATTTTATTCACTATTCTAGCAATGTAAATATGGCAATATAACCTTAAAAATTGAACGAAGTTCAATTTCATTCTAAAGAACCAACGAGTGTAAAATTATTGTAAATGCTACTTAAGTCGCTACAACATTAAAATCCAACACCTAAAATACCGGGAACAGTAATTACTCTGAGGCGTCAGAAAAAATTTTCCTTTACCTTTCAGAAACTTTTTCTACTATAACTGCTGATGATCAAGCCGTTAAATACGGCTTTAAATAAGTAAATTTATTTAATTACTCGTATTTATTGATAAAATTTTAATTATTTCGTTTAGGCCTTAGGGTTAGCCCAGTAAGTAAGTATATAGTAAGTTAACATTTTACTCCAATTTATTTCAGAAACGCCTTAAGATAAACTTCATTTATTTTAAACAAGTGTCTTTTTTTTAAAAAGACATATGTATATTTTATATTAAAGTGAACAGCCCTCTGTACGATTTATATAAAATTTTTTAAATAAAACATAATAAATTTATAAGTTTTTTAATTTTTAAAAAATTAGTTTTTTGACTTATGGGGTTTCTGAAATGACAGATTCAATCAAGGAAAATAGGAAAATATCATTCGTATAACCAGATGTGAGTACAGTACTTTTAAATTTAAACAAAAGAGCATGATAGACAAATTAAATATTTATAAACATGAAATAATAGTAATAACAATAACAATAATAATAAAAGCAATAATGAACATGTGAATTACGCCCATTAATAAATTATAATACGAGTAAATTAAAATGTTGTCATTATCATAATGTAGGTTATAATATATTGTGGGGATTAGTCTAACGGTTAAAATAATATAAAAATCTTTAGTTTTCAGAAAAAGACTTACGAATTAAGAGGGGCTCTATTAAATTTTATTACAATTCTTTTGTAAAAGTTTTCTTAATTCATTTTTCCATTCAAAAATCTTCAACGGGGAAGAATAAATTGCAAAACTGAAGAAAATGAGAACTGTTCATAGAGGGTGACTGAACTTGAGTTATTGATCGAGTAATTTAGTTTTATTTGTGCTGTAAAAATAGTACAATATTTAAATGAATAGTTTAATATAAGAAGTACTTAACTAGTACAACTTCATTTTATAATAAGAAAATTTGAGCATGATAACAAGACAGTTCTCATAAAATTATTACTTAATATAATTATTATTAGAAAACTGTTGTTAATAAAAATATTTAATTTTTCCTCGTACTTTATATCCACACTTTTAACAAAGTGGTTGTGTATACTAGGACGAAAAATAATGGAACTTATTGATCCTGAGCGGAAATTGGAGTACGCCAATATGTTTTCTCTTTGAAAATGAGGAGTCCATTTTTCTGGAACAGATTCTCAAACACGACAACTTTATCGAAGTTTCTTTGATAAATTGCAAAATCATCCAAACGACTTTACTCGACAAATGGCCATTCAAAATTTTCCAGTTTTTCGACGTCTTCGCCGTTTTTGGTGTAGGGATCTTCTTTGATAACATTCTGTTACCGTTCTTTTATCGTTATTTTTATCATCAACATTACATCTTCTTAATTTCTTCACCGTTGGGCTTTCATTTTCATTTCCATCTAGATCATCTCCATCATAGCATGATTACGTCATCCTGGAGGATACACTGCTGGGTGTGACTCCTCCTTTCACGCCTAATAATAACTCACATCAAATTTAGTAGTTGTGCTTTAATGTATAGTATAGTGTTCTAGATTTATAAAATTAAAGACAAAAAAAGATTCTCAAAATCAGTCATTGACAGTCTTGTAAAATTTTTATATTCAGCGCTTATTTCTTGACACTTTAAGTCTAACAAAAGCTTCGTAACAGAGGGTTATTTATAAAGGCCGGTGTGCCACTAACGTCATTGCTTCCTCTTTTTCTTGGACAAACTGGTCATCTTTAAGGCTGCACCAGTCATCACTAAAATTGTATAATTGTCATTGCGTGAAGACATGATGCTGCGGTGGCTGCTGTTGAGTGACTGCTGGTGTTTGAAGTGTGCTCGTTGTTCTCACTTGGCTCAAAGTGTGCTCGTTGTTAATAAGATTTCAACGAGCGGCTTAGAAGCAGCTTGTGTCGTGCTCCGATCGAGCATGTATACGCAGCTTTACACAAAAACTCTAAATCAAAAGAAAATGGTAAAATAAACATATTGAACGGATGTCTGGTGATTGCATTTTTGGTGAAAGCTCTCAAGTACTGCCCATTGGGTGGTAAAAGTTTAGTAGATTAAGAAAAAAATGGCGTAAATTTGAGACGGAAAGTTGCTAAATATGTGAATAGTTGAACGAGATAAAATTTAAATAAAAACAGTGTTTTTTTTTGGTTTTATTGTTATAGGAAACTGTAGTTTTACTGACAACTGTCCAGTTTCTTCGCTATTATCCCTGACTTGTTTTCCATTTGAATTTAAACGAACACATCCGTTAAAATGCATTCATGGCAGGCACCAACTAGACACTTAACGAAGTCATTCACGTCATCACTAATATTATTGATATTTGGTTAAATTTAATTGTATTTATCATTTAAATTCAATGCTTTTTATGAAAAATCTGATTAACATAACTCTTATCCTTTTTAAATGTTTCAATAGTATAAGTTATAGTACATAGCCTATAGTTTACATGCCTACGGATTAATATAGCCTATAGCCTACGGATTACATGTAGTATTATTTTTGTTATAAGTATAAATGTATTTTTTAAATAATTTTTTTTGTATACGTACTCCTACGCACGGTCGGAACGTTTTGTGAAACAGAGTTTTTGCGTATAAGTACAATTAGTTAAAAATATTGTATTACATTGCTTAGTTGAGTAATAAACTATAATGTATAACTGACTACATAAAATAAATAAATACTCGGTGTTACTTAACTTCTAGCAATGACTCAGAGACACTGAAATTTATATTACAAATTTTGGTTTTTAGGAACTAAGAACATAGAATAAAACTACTTCCAAGTAATCAAATATTCGATAATAATATATTATTTTATAATAATAAAATATTCTGACATCCTTCTTTTTTTTTAAATACGAGTAATCATGTAGATTAAACCAAACAATAAATAAATTATCTTATACGTGTATTTATGCAATTAATTTTACGATAGAAAAATTAAAAATATTTTTTTATAATTATTTATTTAACGTTGCATCAACTGCAACGGTTATTAGTGACGATGTTGGGGTGTAACTGTAAACAGTGGAGGATGAAATGATTTTTTTGTAACATAATAATACAAAATAATTTAAATATTTATTTCTGTATGAAAAAAATAATAATATATTATTTGAGTAATGGTACTTTGCAAAAACCATGATATAACTTCAATGTGAGTACTCGTACATACGCTTATAAACGAACGAAGCCTTTAAGGATGACTAAACACGCTACTGTAGTATATCTGAGCAATATTGTACATAATCAGACTGTACATAATAGTGGAGCATTGTAAATCGAACAGAATAGGTAAATAGGAACGGAATAGATAATACAGGATTGGAATATTGTAAAAGTCATTGAAAATTACAATAGTCGTTTGAGTGTTAAAATCCTCCATTCATACTCGGTACGTAGACTACGTATAATACATCTTTCATCCTTATTTCACCGTGATAAAGCACCTGTCTTTTCCAAGTAATGTTTGCGAATAAGATTAATACTACTTCAACGATCTTGTACTTCTTGATTACGTAGACTACATTACTCTCTCCTGAGATTTTAAACCTTCAAAGATTCAACAACGAATCTTCTTATTTCATTCAAGATGTGAGCTGCATGGTGAAGAATTATAACAAGTATCTGAACGAAGGAAAGGCGAACTAGTAATTTGATACTGACAAAATAATTGCTGCCAGTCAAATTCCAATTAGTGGTTGCACATCTCATATTATTACGGAAATAAACCAAAATGATGTTACAGAACACACATATTATCAATTAAAAGCCTTTCTCTCATACAAAACTATAAATTGATTTGGTAATCACAAAATTTAGAACGATGTTTAGTTATACGAGTATATTTCATAACCCATTATTAATACAGTTCAATTGATGTGAAACAATAAAACAGTAATTAATATACTAAAACTTCAAACATCTGCTAAATAATATTACTCGCGTAATTTCTTGTAAAATACAATAAAAAACTATACAGAAAATAAACTGAAGTTTATTTTTAAAGACAACTTTACACAACCAATTTTTTTTTTCATATCCCTAACGTGTGTACGTTGCAATCTGTTCAATTCAGGACAATAACCAACCCTATGACCCAATGAGATGAGGATGAGTATGACGTGTAAATGAGGGTACTCTTGTACAGACCCAAGCCGACCATTCCTGAGAGAGTATGGTTAATTGAACACCAACCATCAAAGTACACCGGTAACCACTGTCTAGGATTCAAATCCGTATAAAAGTAACTACCTTTACTAGAATTTGAACTAGGAACCTTCGTCTCCAAAAATCAGCTGTTAAACAGCTGACTCGCGGCGATGACTTTACCACTAGACCAATTTTTTTTACAGTAAAATTTATTTACAAACAGTTTAACAAAAACTTTCAGTAAATGTTTTAACAATTTTGGAATATAACTTGAAGAAGACAGCATTCAGCAGCGTTGCTTCCGTGTGATCGTTTGGATATAAGTGATAAAGGGTTTCTTCTTGGGTCCTGGTAACGTACAACTTTTTTTATACGGATGAAGTGAATGAAGGTGTGAAAAGTAGAGAATGAAGACGTGATACTGATAATCTGTCTAACTGATGATTGAATATCTATTTGATGATTAATTTTAGATTAATGAGTGTTATCAAGATTTAGTTTATTGATAAATAAGAGTTGACCATCCGTAATATAATTTTGTGCTTTTAATCTTGAAAGGATGGTTAAACATTTTTGATCAGGTGAAACGGAATGGAAGATCTAATATTCTCGCCTTCTTGAGTCTTTGATTTTCAATATAATAGGATGGTTAAACATTTTTGATCAGGTGAAACGAAATGGAAGATCTAATATTCTCGCCTTCTTGAGTCTTTGATTTTCAATATTGTCGTCGAGAAGATTTATAGAGAAATGATTAGAATGAGTGTCTAACTTGGTTAAATAGACCAAATTAACACAACCAAATTAACAAAAATATGACGATTTACAGTGACAAATTTTGGTTACCAATTACAAAGTAATATATAACACTTCACTGTAGACAAAATTCGATTCGACAACACTTATACACTTATATCGTTATTAAAAAACCGACTAATTATTGAATTTAATAAAGGCGCCCACATAATGGATCTGTTGTCAAAACACTCTTCCATTATGTGAAAGCCATTCGGATTCCACTCATCTCTTCCACTTTATTACATTTAAATCTTAGTTTCGATTTAATTTCAGTTAATTATAACTTAACTTCAATTCACCAGAAAGGTTAAGATAGATCTTAGAAACAGATGCCCAATTCTGTAAGTCAGGTAACAAGTCGTTTCGTGAGCTTTCTAACAGCCTCTATGTTACGGCTGTACCTGAAAAATTTCTCAGTCTTTTCATTACACGCGATAAGATTCCAAATTATTATTCACCATTTCATCTCGCTAGTGACTCGCTAAGTAATAATCAATACACTACAGACAATACTGCTTGAACTCCAATACTGATATCGTACTTAATGTAGTAAACTGGGATACTGAAGTCACGAGATTGCCTTTTGCGTTTGGAAGGGAAGTGAAAATTTGACATAGCTGCCAACCACAACAGTGAGACACTTCTCATCTACTGTGCAGTTTCTATATACATTTTGTAAACTGTAGTTTGTTCCGAGACCTTATAAGAAATAAATGTTTAGAAATTAAATGACTAGAAATGTTTGATTTACTGTAATTACCAGCTACCATATTCTATTGGAACAAAATTTACTACGAATGAATTGCCTTCTTTACTATCGCTGTTACCAGCGTTTTCACTATCAGTCTCACAAGTAACTACCTAACCGTTCCTTTTTTACCAGGTGTCAAGAAAACTGTTGAAGAATAGCTTCTTCACGTCTTTAATTTCCTTCTTTATTTTTCGAATTGTGGAAAGAGAAATATCACACTTGTTAGCCACTCGCTAATGGCTTTTGTTAAGAGGCAGGGAAAGGCATTTTAGCTTCAACTTCACAGCATTATTACACCACATATGCTAGATTTCGTTCAGAACTGTGAATAGTCTGTCCACGTTATGAGAAATTAACATTTCTGTTTACGGTACTTTAAACCGTTTTTAATTTTATTTATCAAATTATGAAGGCAACTAGGTAACAATGAAATACACACCGGGAGAGATAAGACGATAAGTGAGTTGTGGTCTGATAAAGTGATGCCCAAACGGAGAAATAGCAAGAGTCATTTGGCAGTTATGTAGATCAGCGGTTCTCAAACTTTTTTGACGGCGAACCACTTAATATGTCTTGGCATGTTCACGTACCACCAATGGTTCTATTTCAAAATAATAATTATGTATAAACGTGGTCAAGGGCACAGAAGAAGGGAAGGTGCGCGCTTATCATACACTTTTAACACTACTATAAATAAATAATACACACAGATTAGTCGATGACCACTTTTTATTTATACAAATTAGTGTCCAATCAAATTAATTTTTTGAACAGGCTTAAAACACTTTTAACAAAACCTAGTTCATTATGGTAAAATCAAACAGAAATAGAAGTACTTTATGAAAAAGGTTCAAAAAATTATATTTAAAACTCATACATGAAAATGAAACATTATAACAGGATGTTGCTGCTCGGAAATTTACGGCTCGCAACCACAGAGCGTTCACTGATTTAACGGTTTTATTTTCTTTTGGTTATCTTTTTCTTTTGCTCTAGAAAGAATGAATGCAGGAATGATTCCATACAAGCTGTGTAACGAGTAAATCTCACACACAAGCAAGAATTTTGCATTCTCCTTTTCTCGAAAGTAAATGATCAGAAAGATACAAAACGAAATCAATCAAACGCAAATAATCGCGTACCACCGGCCACGATCTCGCGTACCACACTTCGAAAACCGCTGATGTAGATGAGCGGTTTTACCATAATAAATCAACTCAATTAAAAATTTGTAAATTTATAAATATTGTTTTCCGTTTATAAATAACTTGTATGAACATTTCATTCTCTTACACACAACGGAAGAGTACCGTTGATTATTTTAAGGATCTTAACAATATTTTGTTTTATGTTACAATTAATACGTAAATTTTAGACAAAAATCCATAAAATGAACAAAAACAGAATAATTCGCCGAAAGAAATTAACCACGTTTATCATTATAATATAAAATCAGAAGTAACACAAAAATTAATACGAGGATTAACAATAGGCTTACGTTAATCGTTAATCAATTTGTTTTCAATTATATTTCTACCTTAAGTACTATACAAATTATCTATGTAATTAGAAACAGCTGTGTAATGAATAAATTTACTGGTACACCGGAATATTAGTACAAAAAATTTATTAACTCAACAACAGGCAATACTAATAAAACGTAATATCAATATTTGATAACAAAAAATAGTAATTCTATTAATATACTGGTTTTTGGGGTTTCAACAAATTCACATTATCAAACATCTGTTCCTAATTAACCTTTTTAACTTATTATAGTTTGTACTAAAAAATTAACGATCAATTTACTGAGCAATATATACGGTAGAGAGATGAAGTGAAAATCGATGCGGTTATCCGAAATGCATTGGTTAGTAATAACCCCATTGCATCACGGCCTTCATAACCACATTAGTGATCCAATAACCACTCATGTTAAGAGGTCAGTTATGCTAATAAATTAGCTCCTGGAAATAAACACATGAAATAAAGCAGATCTACAGTCGTTTAATGTACTTAACATTTGTTAATGCAGTTTACTTGCTTATGCAAACTAGTTAACTTAAATCTGCATTATAATAACACAGTAGATAGTGATTTATATTTATGATTTTTCATTCCATCTTTGTTTGCTGATTATTTTATGAACGAAAAGTGTCATTGACGACTATGCGAGAGAGTAAAAATTATGTAAATATTAGAAGACAAGAAACTGTGATCACTAATGCCTCATTTGTCACCGCAGCTACCGCTACCGCAGATAAAAATTAAACGGCCCTTTCCAAGGTCGTTAATTTAATAAGGTTTCAGAACGCCACTTATAAGAATGTCGCCAAGCATCGACACTTTTACGTTTGGATTGTAAAGTAGATTGTAGTATAGCAGATAATAACGTTTTACAACTGAATTATGTTGACAGATTTTAAACGGCCATAATCACAACAAAGAAATAGGATTTGATAACTATGTTTCTCGAAACAAACGGAAAACTCTTGAGTGGAAACTCCGAATTCACCCACTAAAAAAAATAAACATAGCTTCAGCCGGAAATGTAATGACGGTCTTCTGGAGCTCGCAATTTCCAGTTTTCTGTAACTACAGGGGCATCATAAAAGAATGGTGGGGTTGCAGGAATTCAGACCAAACCAGTTGGGAAATTTTGAGATGGTTTTTTAGTAACTCTGATACCCTCCAACCGAAAAGTTTGTGTAATAGAAATTCTAACTAAATTCAAAACTTAAAGTTTTGTTTTGTTGCTTGGGCTTCTTTACATTATGTTCAATGATATAAAGAAAAGAACATCAATGATAGGCTGACAAAGCCTATCATATACCATGGCCTCCAAGGATTCCAGACCTGACACCTTGCGATTTCTTCTAGGGAAGTATATCCTAAATCACTTAAAAACATGAAAAGTAAAAACCATGCTTTCATGTTCCAACAGAAAGTCACGATCAGGCGAAAACGTCAGGGCGCTCTATCGAAAGGTGTGATTTTCTTGTACTACAACGCACGTCACCATAATTATTATGCTCACAGAACGGGAGAAACGCTTGAGAAGTTGGTTGGGAAGGAATTGCCACATCCTCCTTACGGCGCAGACTAATTTTTTTGGCCCGTTCCAGGACTTTTGACGCGGCAATAATTTTAACGACAACGAAGCGGTCGAATAAGCGGTACACGAATAGTTCAAAGAGGAAGGTAGAATCTTGTACGCTGTAAGAATCTGAAAGCTCACAGAACGGTAGGTCAGGCGATAAAGGTTGCTGGAAACTTTATTAAAAATTAGTATAAGTTTCATTGTCATGAGATAAATAGTCTCTACAACAGTTTATCACATTATTAAACTACCTTCTTGTAACTGCTTTTTCATGATTTCCTTATTTATGAGTGTTATTTTTCATTTCATTAATTCAGGAAATATTATCCAAGTTAATTTTAATATTAAGTTTATATTTTTAAAGTACCAACGACTGTCGTTATTTACAGTCTAGATGAAATGATCAAATTTGGCTTTTCAGTTGGCGATTACAAATATATGTTTCTCTAGAAGTGAAAATAAAACAAAAACAACAGTGGATATAAAAACACAATTTGTGTATTAAGTTTAATTAACTCAAAATGAAAATCATTGGATTGTAATCTTCCTTATTTCCGTTAACGCGTTATTTTTTTATTGCCTTTTACATTTATATCTCATTCACTAATGTTCAACTAAGTATAAAACTGAATAGAGGATTATGTGATAAAAAAGTTACTGAAAAATAAAATGTATTTCAATACACGAGGTAAAAAATTACAGCCGCTGATGTTTTACAACTGTACAATGGTAATGACACATTTACATTTTGTACATAGAATTTCGTTAGCCTAAATGAAAAAATGTTATAAAAGGAATTGATTTGTTAGAGAACGAAGAATAGTCTTTTAGAAAGTGAATTCGAGCAACAAAAATAAAAGAAGCTACATCAGGAGTTTTAGGATAAACAGAAAGCTTATAAAGAATGCCAGGGAGTTAGGTTTTTGTGGAATGGCGCTGCAGAATGGAAGGAAGAGATGGATGTTATATACGACCGCCGTTGGCCCTTTACTTCAGTTCTCAACAACGGCTTTAATAAACTGCGCAAACTTTTTCACCCCTGAATCCATTACCGCCGGATTCTGGCGGGCATGTCAACTTCTCCGTTCTACTATTATTACCCGCTGCCAGCTCGCAACAAAATGTCTTTGTGTTAAATTTTCTTTTACCAAACTCAGATTTTTGTGGATAAAAAGAATAAATATATATGTCATGTCCGGACAATTTCTTTTTTTAACACAAGTTGGCTACACACGTTCAATACAAATTGAAAACTGGAAGGACAAAAAATATACAGTCATGATGTTGTGACGTAGATACTCTGTGTAAATGCTTTACACGTGTTACATATAGTCTACTTAAATTAAAAATTTCAGATAGTTATTTACTCGGAACAGAACTTTAAAAAAACCCTACGCCCAAAAATAAAAAAAACAATTGGTAAAAAATAAAAACATTAGATATTTCTTCCGTCATTATAATGAGCAAAAGTTTATTGCACATTTTTTGAAAATTGTTAAAAACAAACATTCTAATTTTTACCTTCATGATAATATACAGAGTGCGTAACGCCTATTACTGAAAAGCTGCATTAAAACTTTCAGCGTCGACTTAGTATACACTAGTCAGCCCGAGTCTTTGATATGGTGGTCAGTGCAACGGGCTGTTATGCCGGGGTCTTGGATTCGATTCCCGGTCAGGCATTTTTTCATCTGTATATCACACTCATATTATTACCGATGCAAACACATCATCACAGCTGGGCCTCAGATACAGGAAATTAAATTGGTTACAGCCAGCCGCATTGGCGTAGTTGGTAACGTGCTCGCCTCTAACCATGCAGTCTTGGGTTCGAATCCCATTTAGGCATGACATATTTTCATAGGTTAAAAATCATTTCATCCTTCACCTTCTGCATTAGCAGTATTTGCAGAACAATCAGACGATAATCAAAAAATAAATAAATAAAATAAAATAATTTGGTTACGTACTGAGACGGGTCACAGCTGTCTCTCCATAATAAAGTAATAATCTACAATAAAATTTGAAAACCAGTCTGGACTTTTGGCGTACAACTGTGGGGTTGACAAGGAATTTCACGCGAGGATAACACTAACGTTTTAAAACAAAGTACTGACAGCCTTGGTTAATGCTTCTTAGAAATACGTTAGTAGTAGTGATTCCGCAAAGATCTTGACACCCCTTTTGTGTTCAGTGAGACAAAAACTTAAGCTGTCAAACATGAAGCTCGTCTATATGGTCACATAAACCCTGAAGTCATTCAACTTCTACATTTAAAGTGTGCCTAGAAGACTTAAGCGGAAGAAGCCCTTAAGACCAGCGCAACAGTCCAATGTGATATGTTAAACCAGGGCAGTAAGCAGTGATGTAAGTAGTGTTTAAGTTATACATTTCAGTTTTAAGTTATAGAATATTGGTGGATGGATTATATCATTAAGCTTTTAGTTTTAAAATAATACAAATGCAAACTAATGGTTGGTCATTTAGACCTGTTTTAATCAATATATTAAAAAACTAACAATTTTTTAATAAAAATAAATTTTGTTATTACGTAGTACAAATAGTAATATAGTTACTCTGCATTACAAAATTTCTTTAGTCCAGAACAATAAGTACAGTGATTATGACCTACAAATTACGTAAACGTGGTTATTTGCTTATTCAGAATAAGTTATCCAAACTGGACCCGGTCCCATCCCATCAAGTCTGGTTAAACGTAAAATATTTACTGTACTGTAACCTCTGAAGAAAGTGCTAAATTGTATTTTGCTCAATCGGGAAATAAATGTACTTTAACACTTCCGCAGAAAGTGCATAACCTCATTTTCTCACTGTTTTAAGGAATTTTTGTTAATATTGTAATTCATGGCTTTCATCAATGATTTTTTTATACTTATATTGAGTTCATCTGTTTGGCCTTTAATGTACTCAATAGATTTTTTGACAAATGTCCCTAATATTATCATTTTCAGGTGCTTTCAGTTTACATTTTTCCTGGGTTCTTAGTTGCGTGTTGTTATTTCGACGTTGATAAAGTGCAACTAAAATTGATTGTTTTTCAGAAGTAGGTACAAATAGAAAGAGAGTTCTATGGTGTTCAAATTAATTTTGAACAAGACGGGAAATAAATGTTTGGTAGGTAAAAGGTAAAAAACCTTCTAAAGAAGGTGCAGAATCTCATTTAATGAGTAAACAATAAAAACGCCCCCTCTAGCCTTCTGAATTTTGTTCAAGGATTTTTAAATAGCAGACGATCGACATAATGCTCGGGAACTAATTGTACAGGTGGACAAAAACTTAACGAACTTCCCGGAACGTATCCAAAAACACAGTACCAGAAACAATCATTTGATTACTTTGCACTAAGCTACAAAAACTTATTCCAAAGACAGAAAGCATTCCGTATCTGGCCCACAAACTTATTTAATTATTATCACAACACTTTTTAAAAATCATTACAATAAAAATTGTAATTAAACCTATGATGCGGAGTTCTTCTGCTCATGGGTTACCAATTTCTACCAGTTCCGGCACCGATATTTTTTCGACCTTCCAATATTTTCGAGGCCAATTAGAGTACTTTACGTAATTTGTATTTCCCCTAAATGCGCTACCAATCCCTTGTAGTACAGTTCAGTGATAGGGCTGCTCAGGGCGTCTGAACGCACCCTGAGTTTCATTCGCAGACCCACTTTCTACGTTCTTACGCTCTTTTCACCATTGGGAATCCATCCTCTTCTATTTTAAGGTTGTACTTCGTTAATTACAACTTAAAAATTTGAAACTGTTTATATTAACTTTGTGGGTAAACTGTACAACCAGCTTTCCCAAAATTATAAAGGTTTACGAAATATTACGAAGTTTAATATGGAATTAAAGAAATGCGATTTAGCAACGGTAAACAAAACAAAATTATAAACCCGTGAGCTCAGCACAACCAGATTTTGATTCTGGAAGACCTAATGTGTGAAGAAGAGGCACTTAAGATCTACTCTAGAATACGGGAAATCATAGTTGCGTAAGGTAACTTAAAAGTACTAGCATAAATTTAAAAGTAGAGATTTTATACTAGAGATTTTATTCTATTAGATTTTATTTTATTAGTAGAGATTTAAAGTAGAGAGTATACATAAAAATTTAATGTAGTGTATATTATGTCAAAAAATTGGGCAATAATTATTTTGTTTATTTACAATTGCATCAACGGCATGGTTAGTGTCTACGGTGGATTATCTAATTTTGACGGTGGTTTTGACTTGTAATAGTTTTTAGACCCTAGCCGAGAATCGAACCCGGGACCTCCACGTTGTAGGCTTGCGCACTACCACTACGGAGGCGGCTAAAATTCATACTCTTATATACTAATAACAATTATAATTAACTTTTTGGCAATTTAATATACTTATTAGTTTTATATGATTTTAAATAAAGAATAAAAATTCTTCTTTAACTGTACGTAATACTAATAAAGATTTTATTTTAGATGTTACTTTTAGTATCATAAAAATATAGCCTACTAATAAAAGTAGTAGTGAGGAAAGTATTGATCTACGAATCCGTGATAGCCTACTTCTCATCATCCCACGTTACCCCGTGATGAAGCGATGTTTAATTCACATATTTTACCTTCGGTAAGGAACCAAGAACGCATTTGGTAAATGTAACTAGTTTTGTAGTTTGTACATATTTTGTTTATCACAAGTCAAGACGGCTTGACAAAATTTTATAATTTTTGTAATGCTTCTTTTTTTTAAAATATTATTTATACGTATTGTGGCACTTATTGTTAAGGTCCGTTTCGGGATCTAGGTTATTAAATAATTAATACGCTAAAGTATACAAATTACAAATATTTATTAGACTAAAAGATTACAAAATAAATGATTAAACTAATTATAATTAAGAAATACAATAAATGATTTAATAATTCAACTAAACTAAATAACAAACAATAAATAACTTAATAACTTACTTAGCCTACTTACAATCACTTTTATAGATTACACTAACATACAACACAAACTGAATTCACAAAACTACACATTAACTAACAATACACACACAACAAAGAGACGGTATAACAATCTTACTCGGATACGTAATCTGTTTACGCACCTCGACAATCAAACGGCAAAGATCACACGAATACTGACTGACCACACTCGGGGGTCTCTTTTTTATACCTACTCATTCATAAAGATTGTTCCAGAATAAAGTAG
Source organism: Catonia carolina (assembly GCA_035578175.1). NCBI lineage: Eukaryota > Metazoa > Arthropoda > Insecta > Hemiptera > Achilidae > Catonia > Catonia carolina. The sequence continues at coordinate 337,809,877 of JAQMRL010000001.1, read as the reverse complement.
TGAAATCTACTCAAGTACAAAAATAACTCTTTATTAATGAATGCTAGAAAAATCCCTTTGTTAACAAGTCAACTATTGTAAATAGAAAACGAAAACCTCATAAACAACTTCATAAAAATACCCTTTTTATAACACACAATACCCTTTTATAATAGGCGTACCCTTTATGGTTAAAACTGTCATTTATAAAACTGATCTTATTGTGTAAGTTATTGTTATTTTATTATTTCTTAACTATGTTTATGAATGGAATTCTGGAAGATTCGTGAGCGATCCCGTCTTTTCTCGATCTTGTTACAGTATTATAACAGTAACAGTTTAAACATTTTTATGATTTAGATAATACAAAACCTGTAATAAAAAAAGTAAAATATTCACTACACCGGCAGCTACATCTATGTGGTTCTAGGCCCTATATTTTGACTTGTAACAACCATGCTTCAGTTAAAAGAAACACCACATTAATGTTTCGACACTCCGTACTTCCAATTAGGAGAAAACTTAATAATTGCGTTTCATTCAACATCATCGAAACTTCTACACAAGACTTATCGTTCCACCAAAACAACTAGTACGCAAAATTACTTCCCATCATTTACCCACAAACTTTCAACGACAATTCAGAAGAAAGTGCATGAGGAATTTAATATTTAGGAGCAATAAGATATTATTAAATTAACGAAAATGTAGGAGAATTATTAGTGGATGGTACAAGAACGTCCTCAAGTCATGTTATTCATTCTTTCACCCACGATCAAATTTACTATTCTAGTTGTAGTAAATATCACTCATAAAGTTAAAAAAAGAAAAGTATTCTTTATAGTGAATCCTGAATCCTGAATCCTGGTTGAGAGGGCTAAGAAGCCCTATGATGGCGACATCGTGTTAAGGAACACCTGGTCGCTCGGGGAACAATATAACAGAATAATTGCAACCTCAAGAAATTTAGGGGGAATTTTATAGTTTAAATAGGAAATAGGATTCTGGTTCGTGGGACATTGGAACTGGGACTTGAAAGGAGGTAATTTATTTTTAGAAGTTATTTGTGGAAAATTTAAATTAAGGGACAAGTGGGTTTAAGAGCGGCTCTTTTATTTTATTTTATTTTTCAGTGGCCTTTTTTCAGTTTTGTGGGAGGCCTATTATCTTGGTGAGGGGAAGGCATGCATTTTACTGAACGTGGACTAAAGGTATAATTTAAGGTAGGGGTTAGTTTATGATTTCAGGGGAGACGGAAAGGGTAGAGTTTGGCATAATCACCGGCCTTTTTATCTTCTGAGTGTTTATTAATTTAAAATGGCGGCTCTTTTCACCGTAGTGGAGTGATTATGCATAGGAACATGGGGACAACTACCAACTGGGGGGAGTGAGTCATACAAGTAGGAGGGGCATGGGCAAATAAGAGGAATACAGGGCAGAATAAAAATGTGGCAACTCTAAATTTTGTTAAGTGGGTCATACTAAAATTTAGATAAAGTCGTGGAATGGTAATGGGATAGAGACTTCAGGTGGGTGTGGGCGTCGGTACAAGTCCTGAATGATCTGGGGTCCATCAGTTTTCCCAGCGTCGTGTAGCCGTTTCGAGGTATTGTAAATAAAGTCCTCCATAGAAGGGAAGAGAAGGTGTTCGTGTATGATGCGATTGGATATAAGATAGTGGAACTGTGTGATGCACAGGAGGACTTTGTTCTGGTATGCTGAAGTACGTCTTTTGTTGGACTTGGAGAGAAAGGGCCACCATACCGGTGACCCGTACAAAAGGAAAGGAAGTAGGATAGAGGAGTACATCAGAAGTTTCAGTTTTGAGGAGTAAATTCTTTATAGTAAATTTTCTCTAGTTGATTGTGTCTGTAAATAGTACAAGTAATAAACTTTCAGATTCTAATTTTGTAACACATATAGATAAAAATATTTTTCTAAAAACATTAGTAGAATTTACTAGGAATAATTCAGTCGTTGTATCTATTAAACTTCGAATGAATGTAATGCATGAATACTCACATTTATTCTGGGTACAAACTGTTTAATCAATAGTGGAAATTAATTCACCTAAAGATGATAATAGGAAGCTGTGTTGCGGTAGATTGACTTCTTAATTACTCTGCAAAATGGAATCAAATGTGAATAGAACTAAATATTACATTCATGTTCATTCGCAATTAGACGACTCGTGTTTAAATTTCTCATTTCGTATAAATAGAAAATCTGAATTGAAAAATAACTCTCATAAGTAATTTGTTTGAATACTTGTTACAGAAAATAATATTTGAATAAGACATGTTTCATCACAAATATTTTTATTACTAGTTACTATTTGAGAAGTAATTACTCTTACTATAAAGAAATTTAAACAAGTCGTCCATTTTTTAATATAAATAGTTTTATTTTCTGAATGATTAAAACGGAGCAAGTTAACTATACCAAAAAACCCCGTATAGAGAATAGTTAGTAATTAAAAAATGTAAGTAGGTCACGTTTTAGAGGTGCTCAGCTCCATTAGTGGAAATCGGTTATTTTTTAAATAACCTTTCCCTTTCTAAGGGACTATCAGCATTTGGCCTGCCCGTTAGTGTAATGGTCAGCGCAACTTCCTTTTATGCCAGGGGTCTTGTTTAGATTCCCGGTCAGATCTGGCAACTTTTTATCCTTATATTACCTTTTGTATTATTTTATATCATACCTACGCAAAAGCTCTAGGCTTGTAGGCATCATCACCCGATTTAAAAAAAAAAAATTATAAATCTTAAATTTTGGAAAAATGAATCAATAAAACCATTGTTTTTGAACTGAACGTACAGTATAAAGGCAAAATGAGACGTTTCTTCTGCCATGGTGAAATAAGGCTCCGTAGAAGATGGAGTAAACACACCGTTTGAGTAAACACTGACACAACTAATTAATTTTAGTCTTCGCTACATATAGGTATAAATTAATTTAAAGTAAATACAAATGAATTTAAATAAGACAATAGAGATAACCGAAATAAAAGGTCTAAAAACAATCTCGTTGAAGTAACTACTGAGAGGTGTTCGTCTATAAGATTTTAGTAAAGTTATATTTTATGTTTTTATCATAATCAAGTTGTAATTTGGATAAATATAAAACAAAGATTTTTAAAATATAAGAAATAATTAGCTGTTGAACAGCTAATTTTCGGAGACGAGGGTTCCTGGTTCAAGTGTTAGTAAATGTAGTTTCTTTTATACGGATTTGAGTAATATATAGTGGTTACCGGTATACTTTCATGGTTGGAGTTCAATTAAACATATTCTCTCAGCAATTGTTGGCCTGGGTCTTTACAAGACCACACCTTATTTACACGTCCTACATATCATCCTCATCTCATTCGTTTAGGGGGTTACCTTTCTTTCTGAATTGAACAAATTGCAATCTAAACACATTAGGGATAACAAAAAGAAATAGTTAAATAACGTAAAAATAAAAACATGTTTTTTCGGTTCAGGGAGTCTGAAAACGTGTAGATCCGGTGAAAACTCGATTTCGAAAAATCGACATGAAAACAATATTTTTCTTCCTATATATTCGTATAGGCAAGAGAAAGTAATAAATACGTAAGACAGTATTTTACTATTCTTCGTAATATTGAAAGCGGAGTGGTACTTCGTGCGTTTTTCCTTAGTTTTGGCTTTTCGGTTCGTCTCTAAAAAGTATTTTCCATGATTTAAATACAATAGATAATAGAGAGAAGCCAATCCTCGATTCTTGGAAAAATTTTGTCTACAAATTACCGAGTGTTTAAGTAAGAAACTTACACAGTTAACAGATACTACAAAATATATGGGTCTGTAAACTAAAAAACTTTTAAGAATAAATCAGACATATTGAAAATAAAGATCAATAAGAATCGATAGAAGATATTCCTTTTGGGGATGATTTAAGAATTTCTTATTTACGAACGGTGCTTATTATTGTGCAAACCTCGTATTTTATTCTTTTATCTTTCCTTCGTTTTATTTTCTATACGATATATCTTCGCTTACTGATTTCCACCCATCTCTTTCTCGCTTCTTTTTAATATCTCCAGCACATTAAAAAACAATCGCGTACACTCTGATTTACTTTTGATGTTTTTTAAGATGTGCAAAATAAGGAGAGAGAATCAAAAAGAAAGTGGAGAATGTAGCTGCGCACACTGGCCGGATAATATTAAAGGGCTGAGCCCTTCCTCTCTACCGCTCTCTGTCTAGAAATGTTTATATATTCATGCTGTGGAAAGGCAGTTCCGTTTTGCATTATTCACCTGTGGGAAGCTTCAGTGCCGGCTATTCACTATTAAAATAACTATTAAGTGCATACCCCAATGAATTCATTATTTCTTGAGGTTTTGTGTTTACTATTCCAACAAATATTTCAACCATCATTATCCATACAAAAAATAAATATTATTATAATTAAAACATGTTATAAATATCGTATAAAATTTATAATTTATAAATTTCTGAATAAGTTCTTTATTTAAGGAGGTTTGCGTGAAAAAAATGTTTTTTAAATGTTTAATTTTCCCCGCTTTTTCTGTTTAAAATGATATATAATTACGTTTGTAATATATTGAAATTTTTATAAATTTATAAAAATTATTATGTTCTATAATTAATAAGAAATATTTTTTTAAGGTTAATCAACAATAAAGTCATTAGCGACCACAATTACATAACAATTTTTAAATTAACGAAATATAGGTAACAAAATTTGATGTGCCGCTCGCATTGTTGGTAACGTGCTCGCCTCTCATCATGCGGTCGTGGGTTCGAATTCCACTCTGACACGGCATTTTTCATTCGTCACAAAAAATCATTTCACCCTCCATTGTAAACAGTTACACCCCAACGTCGTCGCAAATGACCAATGCAGTTGATGCAACGCTATATAAATTAAAAAAAAATTAAACTAAAATATCTTGTGTAAACAAAATTTGAATCACGAAACATTAATTTCATCAAATACAACTTTTTTATATTTTTGATACGTGTCAATGAGCGTGCAATGAGAAGGCAGTCTTCGAGTTACAAAGTAATTGCAATCACAATGCTCAGATAGAAAGCAGTAGAACAGAAGATCAATTTGAAGAGAGAGGAAATCCGGATAATCCATTAGCCGGTGTTGGTATACACTAACTACAGTATCAGATAATTTTAATTATCTGAAAGTTTTTTCAGGTACTCTCTTCTTAGCTACTAAAATCAAAATTTAAAAAAACTTTTAAACTAAATTAAGGAAATAAATTGTTTATTGTAAGAAATTAAATGCGTTGTAACAAGAAGAATGAATGAAATTTGAAAGGAGTTTTTGGAAGCGAACTAGTTTGAAATAATGAGTGGATCTTTTAAAAGCTGTTGATTCGCAAGATCATTCCTTCCGTGTATGAAATCTTAATTTTTGTACTTAGAAAAATTCAGCAGTTAAAAATTATACAGAAATATCGGATAGAAATAAAACTGTATGGATGATTATTTTACTTCAAGATAATTTGTGTACATGAAAACAGAGAAAGTATTGATCTTTAAAGTGCTATGCTACATTTACTATGTTAACAACGTCCTCTTAAAACAAATGTAAAACAGGATGCCAATGGAAGCATAAGGAACGGAAATTTATCCCTTAGTTCACTGAGAAGATTTATGGAAAGGGTACAATTCTATAACCAGCCAATATCAGAAATATTCTATTCAGAATTGTGTTCTCGGACTATTTCAACAATGATAAATCACCAAGAAAGTATATCTAAAACCTACTTTTTAAAACATATAAAAAATTTGCAAAATTTGTAGATTTTTATATGTAAACAAATAATTTTAATATTGTCAGGTATTCAAGTCAAAGTTCTATAATTTTATACTTGTGGTGCAAGTATTTCATTAAAATAATAATTAATATGTAAGCAAGAGTCACTCCGATTCCTAATATACAGGTATAAGATAAAAACAGGTATTTCAGAAAATAGCTCTTTGTACAATTATATGAGGTATTAACATGTCTTTCTATTAAATTAACAAGAAAATCCTGGTCTACGTTTAGTAATATGTTTTCACTTTAATTATCTCTGTAAAAGAACTTTTGTATTATGTTTAATAACCCAAAAAATGCATTAAAAAGAACGCATTCGAGATGTGGTTAAACGAAGATAACTTAAAATTACCTGAACGGCGTTTGTGACAAACGCCGAAGTTCTGCGACGGATGGGAAAAGATCTGGAAGTAAGCTGCAGTAATGGGTCTTTATACGCGGAATGAAGCTAGATATGAAGCTTGCTTCAGCGTATTTTGCAGAGGAATATCTTCGGAGAAAAGACCCCGGAAATAAGAAGAATATGGTAGTTGAAACCACCTTATAACTCTTTCGTATTGCTGTTGACAAAGTGAGAATTACCATGATGATCCCCAACATTCGAAACGGATAAGTACCTTAAGATGAAGATAACCCAAAAAAAATCGTGGTCAGCGACATTTACATATTAAAAAAGTTCTTACCTGTTCCATCTACAATGAACTACCGATAAATAGTAAAGAATTCTTTAAAATTGGATGAAAAATTACTCAGGTATCTTTGTTAGTATAGGTATCTTTGTAAATTATAGAAACACAAATTAATTTTCGGAAAACTTAAACAAAAAACAGAAAGTTAGATTTGTCCGGAACCTTAGGTTAACATTATACTCCCACTTCTCTTTTTCAAGTTCTCCACATAGAACTAATCTTTGTTTTACTATCTGTCAATAAATATCTATTTAAAACTATGATCTTACTTAGTGTTTTAGTTAACTAAAACTTATCATGCTGTCTTGGGTTCAAATCCCATTCAGGCACGGCATATTTTCATACATCACAAAATATCATTTCATCTTCACCGTCTGCATTAGCAGTAATTGCAGAACAGTCGGACGTTAAATAAAAAATAAAAAATAATAATAAAATATTTAACTACGTCAAATAAACCGACTTTTTTCCTTAAAATTCGGAGGATAAATATGTTTATTAAAAACCATTAACTTACTTAGTATTAGATTAAATATGTCATGTAAACCGACTTTTTTCCATAAAATTCAGAGGATGTACCTACTATTAACACAGGCCCTAGCAATACAAAGATGAATTTATTTTATACTCAACTACGTGACATTAAAATATTAAAAATCATTGTATACAAAAAAAAAATACTGTGCTTTATTGTTGAAACCGAAAAGATCAACTTGTTTAAACTCAACGTAAATTTAAAAAAAAGTCCAAGTAGCCATCATGATTGCCAACCTGCGTTCGGAGAGAGCATGTTCAGAAGAAAAAAATTAAAATAAACCAATCATAACTACTGTAATTTAAAAAAAATAAATAAATAGAATTTTTAGTTATGAACTTCTTGTCTACTTTTAGAATTTTTAACAAAAGCACGACCACTAAAAACTGATGGAAATGAAAAGTAAATCTAAAAAAATTTTGACATAGGAGAGTTTATATTTTGAACAATTACATAGTGCATATAGATTTAGACGTTACTTTATTAACGTTATCTTTGTTACTTTTTTATGATTAACTGTGCAACGTTTGATAGACGAGTTAACCTGATAGTAGATTTTTGTTGTTTTATCTAGATTACATACTAGTTCCATTTGTTGCAACTGTTGGTTTTTGTTTCGTATATGAATGTGTTTGTTTATTTGTTGTGATAAGGGATGAAAATATGAAAACACACAAAATCAGGTAAGCAAAAACATCAGCAATACGTTTCAACGTTCACGGTTGTGACAACTATTCACATAAATTCAGTTAATATTCTCCCCTCGGTTTTAATAGCGTGACTATTTATTTAATCACTACACCCGTTATATAGACCAGATTACGCATCGACAAGTCTGAAACATTTTCATTATAACTGATGTGAAAAGTATAAAGGTGTAAAATGAGAGAAACGTTTTAAATTTACTGAGAAAGAGATAATTCATTAACTATTAATTTACATAACTAAATGATACACACACGTAAAGTAAATTTAAATTACCGTTCATAGGTTGCAGTTACAAATGAATTATATCCTTTTCAATTTATATTTAGTGTTAGATTTTTTTATTAAATTGATTCCATTCATTCTTTATTTAAATTTATTTAAATGTCAAATAAAATTTTACTTGAACTTTTAATGTTTACCTTCGTGATACACTATTCCTTGTAGTGTAACGGATAATCAAAAATACCTAGGTAATCTGAGATAGACTAAAAATATCTCAAACATAAAGAATATAACAAAATAAATGTTGTAATGACTAATGATGCACAACATAACAGTGCGTTTTATAATTATTTTATCGTATAGAATTTCGATAGATAGGATGATGTAACGCGGAACACTTCTAACTGGACGTGATTCTTTCCAGTACGAAACGTGATGTGGTCCATGCAAAGAGCATAACCGTGTAGCATTACAAATGTACAAGGTTATAATAACCATGTGTTTATAACCTGACTGTTATAGATAATTATGTAAACATTTATAATTAAATTCTTACATTTTTTAAATTATTAAACTGGCTAATTATAATTAAAATCTTATTTCTAAATTATTAAATTAAATAAATTAATAATCTCAACTAATAATTAAAAATCAAGTATTAATTTAACCTACCGGGTTGGTCTACAGGTAACGTCGCCGCCAAAATCAGCTGTTTAACAGCTGATTTTTGGAGACGAAGGTTCCTGGTTCAAATCCTAGTAGAGGGGTAGTTACTTTTATACGGATTTGAAAACTAGACAGTGGTTACCGATGTTCTTTGATGGTTGGGGTTCAATTAACCATACTCACTCAGGAACGGTCGACCTGAGTGTGTACAAGACTACACCTCATTTACACTTCATACACATCATCCTCATCTCATTGGGTTATGGGGTTGCTTATTGTTCTGAATTAAACAGATTGCAACGTACACACATTAGAGATTGCAAAAAAAAATATTTATTTAGTGATGGAAGTTTTTATGTTTAAATGAATCAAAAGAGTGTTTAAAAGTTACGGAAAAATTAATCAAAATTTTAAAATAGAGAAATATAAAGAAATGTCTACGCAGATCATCAAATTAGTTTAAAAGACATATTTCCAACACAAATTTATATATTATTTGCAAATTTAAAAAATTATCAAACAAAAACTAATTAATATACGTGAATGCATAATTGATTTGGTTTAATGTTGACAGGGGCAGTTTGAAGAGAAAGGTTGTGTTTGTGTGCAGTTTGATTTATGGAATGTGTTAAATAATTATTAAGCAGGCCTCTATAATTGTTAGATAATTCATAGTATAAAGTCACAGATAGACCTATGAAATAAAATTGAGTGAAAGAACATTATTTTATTAAATTACGGCGAGAAATATATTAAAATACGAACGAAACATTGAACGACACACTTAAGGAGAGCAACGGACTTTAGAAAAGATAAGTATAGAATATTAACCGGCAAACTATTAAATATTAATTCAATAACAGCTGAGATAGACTTTATAAAATGTATTTTAATAATAATAATAACTAAATAATATTTAAAATATTCTAAATTTCATTTTTTTAAATGCCACTCAGATTCAATTAAAATTTTATTTAAAACCGATTGTTTTTTGTTTTATTTTGGTTGTCATTTGTTTTTATGTGTTCAATAAGTTAGAAGTAAATACTAAATGTTACAACCGTCCCTAAGAAATTCTCATAAAATATGAATTCATGACAACTATACATGTAGCTGTGCTGCATGTTGTTCGAGTGTTTTGTTTACCTTTAACAAACTTAACAGTTAATAGTCTACTTTTTTAAATAACTTAACTTTAATAACAAGAAATAGTACCATTAACAAACAAAGCTCTATCATGTTTTTTTTAAATAGTTGATCATCTATGTACTATATTATAAATATTTTTTAACATATTTTACTGAAATCCCCGTTCTTCTAATGAGCTTCGACACTTTAGATTTCAGATACCCCAAAATTGTAAAGTACCTGAATTTTTACTAGTTATTCCTAAGGGCTAGGAAGGGTTAATTACCTCTTTCCTAGATCTTTGGTTAAATGGTATTTTTATTATAAAAACGAATCACATAATCATAGTTTCCCTTACCACTCCTCCTATACCCCTCAAACGTTCACATAAAAAAAGATAGCACAGCCTGTGTTCGATCCAAAACTAATATCGAAATTCACTTCATTTGCTTCAGCGGTGTCTGCGTGATTCCGGATAAGACAGATAAAAATTCAGCTTTACCGATTTAATTAGTAAGCACTCAATTTTGGTAATATATTTTTGGTAGATCCACCCACCAGGTTGTTCTAGAGTCGTCGCCGCGAGCCAGCGGTTTAACAACTGATTTTCGGAGATGTGTTTCAAATCCTAGTAAAAGGCAGTTAATTTTACACGGATTCGAATACTAGACAGTGGTTACCGGCGTACTTTGATGGTTGGGTTTAATTAACCATACCCTCTAAGGAATTGTTAGCCTGGGTCTGTAAAAGACTACAACTCATTTACACGTCATTCTCATCTCATTGGATCATGGGGTTGCTTCTTGTTTTGAACTGAACAGATTGCAACGTACACACATTAGGGATACAAAAACGTGGTAGATCCGACGTGGAAACAAAATTTGGGGCACTTTAAAAAGTTGCACTACATCAAAATTCACAAGTTTATTTATATACATTTTCCTAAGAAAAATAATATTGACAGTATACAAGAACTCTTATTTGAAAAAACGTTTTGTTTCAAAAAACTTTCTAAGTAGGCGCTGAAGTGAATTGTGTATAAGGCAAACATTATTAGATGAACTTATTGAAGTCAGCAGCTAGGAATTTCAGTAAGTAATAGTAATACAAAGATAATGAAATAATTAGTACCTAATTAACAAAGTTTTAATTCATTGATTTGTCAGTTTTTATCTTAGCATGTTTTATACTCCCTTTTTGGATTCTCTTTAATGCAGAACAAATAAAAAAAATAAAACATAATAATCAGGATATATGAGCCGAAATAGGTATGGTAACGGTTTTCCTGTCGCAAAAAATTGTCTTTGTTCAAATAAAAGTACTACAGTCAAACTTCTGAAAAACGGACACTCGCGGGACCAAAATATTTGTCCGCTATAAAGAAGTGTCCGCTAATGAGAAATATGTGTACTGTACAATTTTCTGTACTTACATTATTTATTGCGTAATGTAACGTATTTAACAAGAATAATATAAAATGCACACTATGCACGTTTATGCAATGAAAAAATTATTATTATTATTCTTAAAGAAAATTTATTTTTAATACTTAAGTTTTTGTATATAGTACATGTGTATAAAATTACCAAAAAAAAACGTGTTATCTAATATGTAATATAAAAAATATGCATGCATGTACAGTACTTATAAATAGGCCTAATCCAATATAGGCTACCTTATGTTTGTATTCCAGGATTGTACAAATACACAATACCTATAATTGGCTACTTCTAACGCTTTTTCACAAATTATCGAACCGGATAATGGTAATGAATTTACACGCGCTCTACAAAACCATCATTATGCTATGCTGTCTATGATTAATCCGTCAGTTTTTGGAAATGCAATGTATTACATACACTGCACTAACTATTTTTATGGACAAGCTTTGTCCGCTTTCCAGAAATTGAATTCCAAAACCATACAAATCGACTGTCCGCGTCCGTTATGTGGAGGGTCCGTTATAAGGAAATATTTTAGTATTGTGTCTTACGGGAAAATACCGGGACTTTAAAAATTGTCCGCTATTAAGAAATTTCCGTCATTCGGAAGTGTCCGTTAGCAGAAGTTTTACTGAATTTAGTTACTGTTCAAGAATACGGAATTAGTAGAAGCTTTTCCATCTGACTAAAACATAATCAGAATGACACGAGCATAACTCTTCAATAGAAACTGATATATGAGCACGATTCTAATTTATTTACTTAATAATAAATTTAATTAACATAATTTAACAAACATTACTACAATTTAATGCCAACAGAAATATATTAGTACATTTCAGTTATTCTATAATTTAATTAAAACATAAATTTATTCAAAATTTATGTTGTGCTATAGTGACTTAAATCTTGCGTTATGATGTACTGTTATGCATACAAACCAACAAATCCTATTTAATAAACAATACAAATCGAAAATGCAACCAAAAGAAAATTAGGTCAATGCAGTTTGTTAAAGAATTTAATTTTCTGCACGAGTTATTTCGTTACCCAGTAAATAACAATTGTTTGAATTCCCATACCTCAACAATTTTGTTAATGCGATTTCTATGAGTGAACGGTTTGATTACGTCACAGTTCGTAGAAATTTCTGACAAAGATTTCTTTGTTTATTCTATACAAAAATTAACTTTACCCTATAAGCTTTTCAACTATTTCCATTGCTCTTAAATGTTTAACCCTTTCTTGATCATCCGAACATACAAGTCCCATTTAGTAGCATTGCATTAATTTATCTGTGTAGTAACAGTTTCAAATGGCGAGTTGACCATCGGGACTTCTAAAACTCTCCTTACCTGATTTTTACTGTAAACAGTTAGTGCTCCAAAAACACACCAGATTGTGTCACCTGTGTATTGAATGAAGCCACCACACGCGGTTCATGTGCGTCTAACCTATTACTGTTGTTATCTGTACTTCTGAGGTTTTTTCGTGCGGTGTAAAAAGGGTTAACTTGAAAAAATGCTAATCTTATATCAGTTTTATGTATATTCAATTAAAAAGAATCAAATATTGTAATAAAAAACCATAAATTTATAGCTATTTAATAATATAATTCACATGATGTAAAATATTCCTAAGAATCTTATACTTTGAAACCTAATTGATGCAAAGTTGATTAAACGAGACCCATTTCTGATAAACCGAACTTTCAGTTTTTACAAAAAATTTACAAATAAATGAGGCTTAAAGAATTTAAGATATTTTAATAGAATCATTTATAATTAAAAATGTAATAATAATAAACAAAATAGTTTTATTTCTCTTCCGATTATATTCACTTACCGATAATACTCGTAACATGAAAATTCAGCAATGTAGTTTTCAATCTGTCTTTATAAGACTTATATACATTAAACATACATACAAGTCCTGATGGAAGCGGCAAGAAGAGCCAACACCAAAAAAGCACGTAAAGTTCGATCAAATCTGAAGGTTCTGCTTACCATTTTCTTCGATTACAATGGCGTAGTGCATCATGAGTTTATGCTACAAGGTTGTAAGGTCAATAAAGAATACTACCGGGAAGTTATGCGCCGATTGCGTGAAGAAATATGACAAAACGCCCGGAATTGTGGAAAACCACTCATGGAAACTTCATCACAACAATGCCCTAGCGCACACTTCACTGCTAGTTTGTGAGTTTTTGGCAAAAACCATCACCATTATGATGACTCATCCTCCGTATTCACCGGACTTGGCCCGCTGCGATTTTTTTTATTCCCAAAACTAAAAGGCCCACGAAAGGAAGACGTTATGACACGATTAAAGAGATACAGCCCACATCGTTGAAGGAGCTCAAGGCGTTACAAAAAAATAAATAAATAAATCGATTTCCAGAACTGCTTTGAAGATTGAAAAAAGCGCTGGCGTAAGTGTATTACATCTGAGGGGGGTTACTTTGAAGGGAAAATGGATAAACAGGGGTATTAACGAATAAAAAAATATTTTTTTAGAAAAATGAAAAAAATAAAATATCAAAATCCTATTTTTGCCTCCTAATACATAAGAGTTTTGAAGGGTGTTTTTTATTTTACAGATATTATCAAATTTTAAATTTATTTTAAGCATTTTTTAACATTTTCTGATAATTTTACTAAGTAGCCTAACTATATTTTTTAGCTTGTACCTTAAAACGGTAAAGAATGTTTCTGTTAGTTTTCATTACTAGTACAGATTAAAAAATGACCAAATCCCGAAATTAGTTACCGACCAAAACTTAAATATTGTTAGGAATGGACTTTTTTTTATTGACTGGTTATTGCTCCGACATTGCACGCTGTATTATTTCTGTCCTCAGAGAATTGTACAAAATAAACTGGTGTAGGCCTATGTTTTTTCTGATTTTCCGGTACCATTTTATAACTTATCTGTTCTATTTAGCAATAAATAGAAAAACGCTGATTTTCGGAATTAATGCTTTTTGGGAAGATATAGAAATACTACTTACTGCTTTAAAGGTGTAATGTCCTATTTTAACCTAAAGAGCAAATCGTTGAAATTAAAAAAGCCATAATTTTTCAAAGCATCAACTACAATATACGTGTGCCAATTTTTTAGAACAGTCTCTCTTTAAATAAATGTAAAAAAAATATTAATTGCTTCTGGGAAAACACTCCCTTTTTACCCCTTAAGTGTAATTAAAAGAAATACAAATATTTTTGTCTTTAATTTTTATTACGACACTGTACATTGAGCTGCACAACTTCCGTATTTGATTTTTAAATGGCGGTGGGGAATTTCACTTTAAGGAGAAGAGGTACCCAGTGGTACATTCTCCGTTCAAAACTTCGGGTATTGTTCGTTATTCAGACCAAGAGGTCTCTACTCCATTTTCGCTTTAAACGACGCACAGTTGGAAAGTTCGTTGTAGCTAGATCACGGGCTAGTTGGTTTGGATGGTCATCTAGTTTTTCGTGAAACGTACTATACAAGGACGCGGTTAGCTCCTTTACTGTAGGAATTTTGAAATCGTCGTGGAGGGTTTTATTGCTTACATAAAAAGGAGTGCCAAAAGCAAGTCTTAAGAATTTTGATTAAAAGGCTTGGATCGACTTTAAATTACTCTCTGCCGCTAATCCAAAGAGCTGAACACCATAAGTCCAGATTGGTCTTAATAGGGATTTGTATATAAAAATCTTGGAGCGAAGGTTCAATCTTAATCGAGATTAATGCAAAATTAAAGTAAGAAATAAATCAATTTTATTTATACAAATTAATTGTTTTAACATAATTAATATTTACTAAATTCAGGTTACACTAACAAAACCACAAACATCATAATGTCTACTAAAAGAAAAAGCTAATTTCTACAGAAATAGAGGTGTAAGAGTTTCTTTACAGAGGAGCAATTATGTAAAATGTCGAGCGGTTGCCTTGTCTAATAAGAGTGCATGTTGTTAGTGACCCTCAACATTCAAATGCCCTACAGCATGAAGAGAGTTGTCTTGCATTATACAAAACAAGATATTCTATTCTAGCTATTGTCTCACGTTTCAGACAGACCACCTTTGATTGTTCAAATAAAATGACCTAGTTAGTTTTAAAATCAATGGAAAGAAACAACAAACAAGGGAAATCATGTATAATTGAAATGGTTACATCCTTATCTTAAAATTAAAACACAAAACATTCTAATTTAATAAAATTAGATTTTTAATTGAATTTTGTGATGTAAATGAATATTAAAACGTTATGGTAGCAATCGTTAATGTTTTTTTAATTACCTGCGGCATATAAAAATGTTGGGCCTTTTCTCTTATTCCCTACCCCAGCATAATTTTTTACATTTTGTGAGTATTTCGTACGTAGGTATATTCTTACAGTATTTTTAACGATAAAAATGGGGAAAATATTTAATAATATCATATATCAATATTTTCCAAGTTAGCGTTAAAGATTTTCCTTTTTCCAGTTAACCTTAAACTATTTATTAAAAATTATTTCATTATCATGTACTCAATGCGTTTATATTTCAGTAACTATATATCGAGAAAAAGAAATGTATTTACTCAACCTACATTTAACCTTAACTTGAGGAATATTGATATAGGATTTTTTAAAATATTTTTCCCGTTAAAAATATTGTAAGATTGCATAAGAAATATTCATAAAACGGGAAAAATTATGCCAGGGAGGGGAATAACAGAAAAGACCCAGAATTTTAACAAGATAAATAAAATACTAAAGTAAATTTTACATTAAAATACGTAATTATATTTTTTTAAAATATAGAACTAACCTGTTTTCAATCAAATAATGTTCATTTAAGAAAGACATAATTCCATTTCAATAAACATACACAAACACCTTAATAAAACAAAAACCATAGTGATAAAAAACCAAAAGTCTCCATCTCTTACCTGAAATCTCTTAACTTTTTGTTTATTTCGAATGTTTTATCACTAATATTAGGTTATATTTTTCATTATTTCATTGGCATTGTAAGAGTGTTTCACACCAGATTTTTTTTTCATTCAGCCGACACCCGTTGTACCACGTAGATCGTTTGTTTTGACTATACTTTTGAATTATCTTCAGTCAACATAGACAATTATGACTGGTAAATTACTGTTTTTAACTATCTGTTATTTTATCCATACTTATAAGGTATGGGTACCTTATAAAAATAACCTTATAAATAATACCCTAAGGATACCTATGGTATGAATACCTTATAAATAATAGTATGTTCATACTTAGTACGGTTCAGGTATATTACATATATATAAAAATTTAAAATATATTATAAGTAAAATCAAAGGAGTCAGTATTGCGAGCAAGCGCAGAAATCAAGTTACCCAACAGACGAGTTATGGCACTAGACGACACAAATTTTGAAAATCGAACAGTAGCAAAGGAAAAAGTAAACGGAAAAGACGGATTTGCTTTTGAATGCGTTATTGCCGCTTCAAAACAGACAAATAGGTATAGGAACAAGAAGTGTAGTTATTTTTGAACTGTTTGTAGAACGAGATAGTTCAACAATACACGTTAGATAATATAGTATAAGATAATATAAGATAATATACTTGACGGTACTGGTAACTACGCGACATTCATGAACTGTCCAAATTTCAACATAACTCCTGAGGAATTAAATTGTTCTTTGGGTATTTTGCACTTGTCAGGTTACTACTGTCTTCTGAAAAGCTTATGTTCTGGGAGAAAGAAGATGACGTCCGCGACAATAAGGTGGCAAACGCAATGCGCATAGATTTGAAAGTAAAGCCATTTGTAAATTTAATCGACAACAAAAAGTTCGATAAATGCGATAAATTTTGTAAAGTTCAACCGCCTACAAAGTGCCTAAGAAAGCACTGGAACATTTTGTGCCACAACAATACATAGATTACGACGAGTCCATAATAAAGTATTTAGGAAAACACGGCCGCAAACTATTTATCAAAGTAAAATCGATTCGATTTGGCATTAGCCTTGCTAAAATTTATGTTTTCGATTTGCTACATAGAATGTTTTTGTATTGTTTATTTTTTTATTTATTTAAGGTCGCATCGACTACGAGGTCATTAGCGATCACGTTCCATATAAATACATGATACGCTACATAAATACATAATGAAAAATTTGTTAGGTTCAATTAAAATTTAGACAACAGAGAAATAAAAACTAAAAAATAGAATGTCACAATGAAAAATAACGAATGCGATTTTATTACCTATACCAATTTAATTACCTATATTTTTTTTATTTTTTTAAATATTTTTTAGATTTTAATTACCTATACCAAATCTGAAATTTTGTTAAATTTTAAAAAAAATTATTGTGTTTTGAACCGCTACTTTGTCTACTAAATTAAGAGCTAAAATGTTGTTAATTTTGAATACTGTTCGTGTGAATTGTGTAGTTTGGCAGACTGTGATGATGTGTTTGATTGTAAGTGGCGTGTTGCAATGTGTACAATGTTGTGGTTCTTCTTTCTTTAGTAGTGTTTGTGCGTGTCCAATGCTTTAGTAAGTGTAGAGTGTCCAATGCGTAGTCGTGTACGTAGAACTTGATGCCTTCGAAGCTCCAAGTGAGGCTGAGGGTTTACAAAAATGTGTTTTCTAATGTGGTGAAGTTTTGTATTGTTTGTTTTCAAAAATTGTTCAGTTTCTAAAACGTTTGTATGCAATAATTCTGTTTGTATGTAAAAAATATTTTCTTAGTGTAAACCTATCATATCATCTACTCTACTTACTAAGTTATTTTATAATATAGCCATTACAAAAAAAAAGAACAAAATACAGATAAAATGAACAAAAATGATGCCTTTCACGGCTTTTCAAAGTAGTGACGGCGAGTGAACATATTGCTGTAATAGCAGCAGTGGGAGCGCTGCGCGTTGCTTATATGCAACGGGTTGGCATGAAGTCGCCGATTACTGCAATAAAAAGAAACTATTTTTTTCAAGTTAAAAATTGTAAAAAAATCGAATATGTTTTCCTCTCGGCGTTGGAGGGTTAATATAAATGTATATTGGTAAACTGCTTAGGATTCGCGGATGATTTGGTACTGCTGGCTTTGAGCATCGTTGAAGTGCGTGCGCAAATTGCTAGCCTTGAAAATATAGCCCAAAAAATTGGGTTAAAAATTTCCTATGAAAATACTGAAATCATGGCAATCAACCCAGTATGCATAAAGAACGTGAGAACTAATGGTAAAGAAATTAGATTCTCAACAGTTCAAATATCTAGGAGAAATCATCGAGTACAATCTAAGAGAAAAATCCACTTGGCAAAACAGAACTTCCAAAATTAATAAAGATCAAAGAATAACCTGGCAATCATACAAAAAATGCCTTTTAATGCATGCCAAAATCTGCCACTACAAAACAATTGTTCTTCCAGAGGCGCTTTACGCCAGTGAAACCATTTTACAAATTAAGAATGAAGCTAAAACTGACCAACTTCTTACAACAGAATGCAGAATTATCAGAACCTGCCTTAACAAGAATTATCAAAAAATTGGGGTACGGCCAATTCCTTCTAATGAAACTATGTATAGTGAAGTTGACCCGATTATTGGCGCGATGAAGAAAAGGAGAATTTCCTACTTTTTCCACATTTTAAGAATGCCGAATGATAGAATATTGAAATAACTGATTCTTGGGAACTTTAACAGGAAGATTACGGGTAGATACATCGAAGAGATTAAGAATAAGATTGAAGGGATCTCAATGAAATTGGACTAACAATGTTAAAAACGCGTTTGACAAGGAAAAAATAAATAGTACTCTCAAATCAAACAGAATTTACTGGGGGAAAACATAAAGACGCACGGTGTAGGTTACAGATGAGATACAGAAACAAAGATCGGACCGTCTCAAAAAACACTGGCAAACCCGAAAGCTAAACCAATACGTTATCCGAAGAACACTAAAAATTGATTGGCTTAGTGGTTCAATGTGGCCTAAAAAGACAAAAAAAAAAACGCTTAACACAATAACGTTAAATTTATTTGGTAGTTTACTTTTACCAAATAAATATAAAACGTAGTAATTATGTTCATTCAACAACAATAACAAAAATA
Source organism: Catonia carolina (assembly GCA_035578175.1). Lineage (NCBI taxonomy): Eukaryota > Metazoa > Arthropoda > Insecta > Hemiptera > Achilidae > Catonia > Catonia carolina. The sequence goes on along the minus strand of JAQMRL010000001.1, from coordinate 337,790,591 downwards.
TTATGAAAAGTAACAATATTAAGCCAAAGGAAAATAAATAAATAACAATATAAAGAAATAACATACATTTTAAAGATATGTCTTTAATATCAACATATTTAAGTAACTCAGACCTGTAATATCTCGTTGCTAAACATTTAAATTTTACAGGCAGACTGGGTTCTAAAATTGTATTCAATTAGTGAGTTCTGTTTCATATTCTAACAATTTCAAACTTTAAAAATACGAATTAATTTGGCTAACATTTTTGTGCTGTATGAAGACATTTATTTAGGTTAATGAAATTTTTTGTTGAAATTTGTTTAAATTTCATAGAAAGGTTTCGAGGTTCAAATCCTAGTAAAGATTTTAGTACGAGTTGAATAGTTACTAGATAGAGATTACCGGTGTACTCTGGTGGTTGGGGATAAATTAACCACACTTTTTCAGTTTAAATTGAAAGAATTACAACTTAATTAAAGTTAAAAAATCACGGACTGAAGAATGGCCTGAGGAATACCCTCAGTATTGAAATATACAGTATTATGAAAATGTATAGTAGAAGAACTTAGGGTATCCACGTGAAATGCGGAACAAAGCAGAATTGTATAATATTTCGTAATAACCCTTCGTCCGTCTGCATGTCGTAATGGTTAGTGCACTAACCTTCAAGACGATAGGTCTCTGGTTAAATTCCCGGATAAGTTAAAAGGATTTCGGTTTTGTAGAAATTACTGACCCATAGTAATTGCTAATGATCAAGCTGTTGATGAGCCTTTGGAAAAACTAAATAAATAAACATCTAAAGAAAAAGCCCATTCATAAAGTTGTCTCGGTAGTTGGAATTGAATAAATAACCCGAAGAAAATGTACGAGAAGTGCAAGACCAATTATGGAATTATATGATTAAGAACTTAACAGAAATAAATCAGGAATTTGGCTGCTTCCGTAGCGTAGTGATAGCACGCTAGATTACAACGTGGAGGTCCTATGTTCGATTTCCAGCTAGCGTTTTCAAGTTCCAATTTTCTAACCGTTCCAGTTACATAACACACCGTAGTTGCCAATAACAAATCTGTTGATGCAACTTCAAATAAACCAAAAAAATTGAGAACTCAATTTTATATTGTGTAGTTATTAGTGTCAAAACAGTCGATATAACATTCAACAAAACAAAACAAATATAAAATTTAAATTTTTTTCAACCAGCCTATGGTGAAGAAATTAGCTTGCTAGATTGCAAAATGAAAGGTTCTGGGTTGAATTCACTGGTAGTTATATTAAATTTTTGGCAAGTTAAAACATGACGTTCCATAATATGTAGTAGTAGCTAATGGGTAACTTTAAAGAATAAAATAAAATCTCTTTTATATTCACATCAATATACTGTAATATTGACTTGTTGAAGAAAGTACGAAAGAAGATTTACCATAAGACACGTGTTCGATTGACTGAAAATTGACCCGCTTTCTTATCGCACTTTCCTGCGTAAAACGTTCTTTAAAGAGTTAAAAAAAGTCAAATAAACTGGAAATTTGTTGGGATGAGTAAAGTTGTTGGCAGGTTTTCCATCGGCGTTTGACTGTAGCTGGAAAACAGTTACCTGGGCCGTTTGCCACCGCCTGCCTAAGTGGGGTAGAATCGACCAAAGCAAGATTGATCGCTGGGTCTGCCGGCCCGGCACAGCACAGGTGCAAACCACCCCCTTACCTGTATACCAATCTAACCCGTTCCTTTCTAATTGAATTAGGCTCGCTTTCGCTTCAAACCTCCACCCCTCTTCCCCAAACTAGTATCGCAACAAGATTTTAAAACCTCTCCTTTCCAGTACCACTCGTTCGATACAACAACCTAAAAATGTTAAAATTAATGCAATACGAGTACTAACAAATTTGTCCTTGGTAAGCGCTACAGCTAAAAGTTCTACTCGAAATATAGAATAAACAAACCGAAAAGGTGAAATGTAAAACGGAAAGTTTAAACACGTGGTCTTCAATTTCCACGTCCATTTAACATACATAATTTTTCATTTTGCCAAACAATATTTTAGTACCTGTTTGAAATCTTTAGGTTAATATGGTTTATTTTAAAAGATGAAGCCCTCCTGTTTAAAATTGCTTTGATTATGTGCAGTGAATTTCTATTATTTTCAACAGATCCGATTTATCAATCAATCGATATTTCTACAAAACCCAATAAAAAAACTCTAAAATAAAACTATTTTTTGTTGGATAGTGATAAAGTTACAGTTTTGACAGAAAACATTGGCTAGCAGAATAAAACTTCTAAACGGTTTTATTGGGATACCATCTACCAAAATAGAGACTTTCTGTCTGAATTATTTTTAAAAACCTATCTGGTCATACACTTGTCAAATACTCGTATATAAATCCACTACTAATAGTAATTAGTCCCGTATACAAGCAGTTCAATCTAAAGTACTCAGGAATATCACCAACGCCTGTTGGTACGTGCTTAACGAAACCTTATAAAATTACTTACGAATCACTTACGTTATTAATATTAATAGAGTTCTACAGATGATTTTATAGAAAAACTAACAAACATGAAAACGATTTAATTAAAAGAATGCAAACACCACACTTACCTGACGTTCCCCAGAGAAAGTAAAAGAGCAGAAATTTACTACAGGATTGACTTATATTTTAACACAGTACAATAATACTGTCACATAATTTTTAAATAAACTGCAGTACAAAAACACTATAAAATATCACGTGGATGATCATCTTATTCATGTCATGCATGCTACATTTGTTTTTTAATCATCTCATTTGTACTTTTATTTTAAGTAACAAAATCACATAAAAGATCTTATATTAAAAAACCTTTAACCCACCGGGTTGATCTAGTGGTAAAGTCCTCGCCACGAGTCAGCTGTTTAACAGCTGATTTTCGGAGACGAAGATTTCGTAATCCTTGTAATATTGTAGTTACTATTAAATGAATTTGAATATTAGACAGTGGTTACTGGTGAACTTTGAAGGTTGGGGTTCAATTAACCATATTTCCTCAGGAATGGTCCGCATGAGCCTGTACATGACTACACCTCATTTACACGTCTTACATATCATCCTTATCTCATTGGCATCATGCGGTCTTGGGTTCGAACCCCATTTAGGCACGGCATATTTTCATACGTTACAAAAAATCATTTCATCCTTCACCGTCTGCATATTAGCAGTAATTGCAGAACAGTCGGACGTTAAACAAAAAAAAAATTATTTCATTGGGTTATGGGGTAACTTATTGCTCTTACATTAAACAGAATGTAACGTATAGACATTAGGATTAAAAAACACCTTCACATTTAAGAAATTTAAGAAACCAAACGTTTTAACCTGTGGTACTGAATATCGTCTACATCCTCCCAGGAGAGAATATCGTTGTATCTCGGCTTATGATTTGGTACGCGGTAAACATCGCCTGCCTATACAACGTTTGGAGCTAAACAACATGGAATAGTTTTATTTGCAAAAATCTTGTGTACTTCTTACATTTTTTATCTCGTTACATTTTTTTATCCATTTTCATTTTTTGGATTTTTTCTATAGGTTCCTAAAAGCATCCTATTTACAAACGTAAAAATTATTGAAATTTTCAACTCTGTATTTATGAGAAAACAGAATCTTCATATAAAATAAATCATACAACATTTTGCCTTTTAGATCTATGATTTGTTGTTGTTGCTAATTATAGTACTACAATTATATAATTAATTAATTATTATGTAGTCCTAAACAGTCCACAGTATGTATAAATCTTATTTATACTTTGGCTGTCCTCTAAATAACTGGCCAAGCCATTTATTAAAGAAAAATTATTGTAATCATTATTCTATGAAATTGTGAAATTAATTTTAAATTTACGTAACATCCAATATTATCTTATCCAGAAATAAACGAAGCAAATGAACAGTGTGAATAAATGCAACAGTTGCTTTTCAAATATGAATTATTCAGTATTCAGATTAGTGAAATTTTGTGATATTTGAATCGCGCAAATACACAATACTCTCTGATTAACTTCAAATGAAATATGAATTACTTTTAGTCGTTATTAATAAAAACTAACAAACATAATTTTTGTAAACTCTATTAATTAATTGCATTCAAAAAGTAGTAAATTATTAAACGAAATTGAAACCCAATTCCCCCTACTTTCTAAAGTAAAAAATTCTATCAAGTCCACCTATATAAATATTAACTCATTTATTGGTCGTTTTGGACCCATTTTGATGTTTGGCTGAAATAAATTCATTTCCAAAGAATTCTTCATAAACAAACTATTAAATGTGCATTTTTTCCTAACTTCGAATTTTTATACAGATTTAAACAATGTAGCTTTTTTAAAATTAATTTTATAATTTTAGCTGCATGCTTTTAAAGCCCTGTATACGTTTAGTTACTTAGATTTACTGGACTTTTTTACTCCAGGTTTTCAAACTTTTTAGAAATCGGATAATTTCTTAAATTATCAAGGTTTTAGACCCTACTAGTTTTAAATATCTGTTGTATTGTCTACTAAATAAAAGAAGAAAACACCTATCCTACGACATACCTGCCAATTACTTTAGTAGATCAATTTCTTCCACCTTGTACATTGTATGTTGTAAATGTATTATGACTTTAAATAAATTTTTTAAAGAATGTGTTTGGGTTACGATTTTGTTGGATTGTTTGGATTGGATTGACGAAAAAATAAAAAAATAAATGAAGTTTTATTATTATTATTAGGCGATTAACAACTGTTCAATCACATCAACTGTTAATGATATATCATGACTTATGTTTTAAGTACTGAACAATAAATTTATAAAAACGGTGTACTTTATTTCCATTCTTTTTCATAAATATACGTGGTTAAAAGTTATGTATACGTATTAACTCTGATCTGTATGATGAAACAAGATAACTTTTCTTTTAAAAGAAACATTTTAATTTTAATGATCTGTTATCTAGTATTAGTATTGTCACTCGTTATTTCACAATTGGATTTGACGATGATTAATCCAAACCCATAAATCGCTCACCACATTTTTGACAAAGAACAGGTCATCGTTTTAGTATGTTACCCGTTCGCTTATGACATCGTATTGTCTCGTATCGTTATTACATGCATTATAATTTATTTTTAATCAGAAATTTAGCGCTAAAGTATTTGATTCTTTTTCTATTTATATTATTCTATTTGTGCAAGCTTCTAATTGTATAAATGATGTAAAAAAATAACAAAGAGTCGTGGACCCTAGCGTACGCCCTGAAGTGGCTGGCTTTGGTTTGTTGACAGTAGGAGCAAAGTAAGGACGGCTAAACTGTACAAATAAATATTCAAGAAAACACAATTACAGAATAAACATATTTATGTAGTAAATTACAATAAATTAAATGATCTCGCAAGTATTAAGAATTTTATTTATGTGCCTTATCTAAAACTAAAAATTTTGCCTGCACTGCGCACGTGTATATTTTTCTACCCTCACAACGGTGCATTAAATACTATATTAGTTTATAGTTTTATTTCCGGGTTCACCCACACTTTATTTTATTAGGTAAAACTTTACGAATATTACTATCCATTTTCAGAACTATAACTGTTTGGGAATAAAAGAAATAATATTTATCGGTTGAGAGTAGTTTTCTACAACGTGGGAGAAATCATACGTAATGTGAAAATGTTTTATTTTCTGAAGTATTACTTACAGCGCATGCACGTAAAATTTCACAACTAAAGCCATTTGGAGAGTTATAAAAATAAATTTCACAATAGTTACGGATTCGATGAGTGTGGTTAGAGGCTTACAGGCTGAAGAAATTACACAGCCAATTATGGAACATATATTCAACCTACTTCGACAGATTAACAACAGGAATAAAGTACACATTTTGTGGGTTCCATCTCATTGCGGTATAAACGGTAATGAGCCAGCGGAAGCGGTCGCCAAAGAGGGGTTAAAGACCCCACTGATAGATAAACATTTTTTCATCTCATACAGATGACACGAGACATCTGCACAACCAAATTAAACAACACTGGAACCAAATCTGGTCTCGACATCCTCTAACGAAACTTCACCACATCAGAAAACACATTTTTGTAAACCCTCTGTCTTACTTAGAGCTTCAAAGGCATCAAGTTCTAACACGATTACGCATCGGACACTCCACACTTACACACAAACACTTACTAAAGAAAGAACCACAACATTGTACACATTGCAACACGCCACTTACAATCAAACACATCATCACAGACTACCAAACTACGCAATTCACACGAACAGTATTCAAAATTAACAACATTTTAGCTCTTAATTTAGTAGACAAAGTAGCGGTTCAAAACACAATAATTTTTTTTAAATTTAACAAAATTTCAGACTTGATATAATTGTAAAATCGCAAATGTCATTTTTCATTGTGTCATTCTATTTTTTATTTTTCTGTTGTATAAATTTTAATTGACCCTAACTAATTTTTCATTATGTTTTTATATATGAAGTAATTGTGTTTGTTTGTCTTTTTTGGAAATTTTATACTACATGTATTTATATGTAACGTGGTCGCTAATGACCTTGTAGTCGATGAGACCTTAAATAAATAAATAAATAAAAATAATATGTATAAATTTAGGGTACTCAACACTGTTTATATTTAAGGTGTTGAAGGAGCTTGAAAAAAATGTACACAATTTAAACGGTTAATTTAGTAAATTAACGACGATTAATTAGTCATTCGGTTAATCAGTCATTAAACAATTTCGTATTTATTTATACAATTATCACTTCAATCGCAAATTTCCCTTAAATTTTAAGCCCCAAAATCGATTTTGTTCTGTTAGTTTGTAATCCCTAAGGCAGTCCCTATGAACCAACTTACTAACTCAGGTAAAGTTCTATGTAAGTGGGCATTTCCTCTTCTTATCTTGTGTAAATAGAACTTTGTTAGCTATTAGAACGTAATTTAACACTTGCTGTAATATGTATTACACAACAATTTATTAAGTGGGAATTAAATTAGATGTTCAAGGAGTTTAAGGAAATAAGAATCATACCGGTAGTGATAAAAATAATAATAGCTCTCACTTTGAGGACGAAACATGGAAATTAAGGGTATTTTGTGAAAGATTCTCAAGGTATATTTAAGCAAAATATTATATATCAATACGTAAGTCTGTCAAGTTTACTAAAAATATAGAATTTAAGCCCTTAAACGGTAAAAACTGCTTCTTCAAAATTTTAAAAGTTCACAGAAAATTTTAAAATTAAAATTACATAATTGGCTTTGCAGCGTCGGTAAGCATAGGGCCTATGACACGAAATGATCACACTCGCAACAGAAACCTTTCAGTCTATGAGCTCTATCCACACAAGAGAAACTACATTGTTTCATTCTAGAACTTGGGAAATCATAATTGGTAGGTTAATTTTCTTCCAGATAGAAACGAAAATACCTTCGTAACTTAATGATTATGAAACTTAGGTATTTGTAAAAAAATTGAGAAATAAATTAGAATTAATATTATTAAAGCGTTCCTCAGAACTAAGGGAGTAGCTGTAAAAATAACTTTGTCGTGTATTCCAAAAATCTGAGTAACAGTATTCCGTGCAGGAAGAACTGCAGCTAAATTCAAGGATTAAATCTACAACTGAGAAGAAAAAATATTTAATTTATCTAACGGTCATCAATGCTATTACTTAGACAGCCGTTGGACTCTAGACCAGCTGTCTTTCATAGACAAATTTAATTAGGTTTAAGGTTAGTCTTAGATCTTAGATGTCTTCCATCTGCGTCGTCAGGTAATAATTCCTATTCCCTATTTGAGTTAGCTAGGTGGGTTTACGTATGAACTGTTAATGCCCTTGATCAATTAATAAACAATATTGTGAATTAAGAACCCCTAGTATTTAGACTCATCATTGTTCCGTAACTTTACGCTTTGATTTAATGTACGTAGGGCAAAAATTAGTTTCTTTACAATGTCTGTCAAAAGTTTAAGGATACCGCTACTTTTCACATTATTGGGTTTTGTCCTTATACATTTGCTAAACTATACAATGTAAAACATTAGCCAAATAGCCGTTAAAATTAGTAGTATTTCAGCACACATTCGACTTATCTATCTTATATAAAGCTAATTTTATTGTATTTTTCTGTTTAAAAAAAAGAGTCAAAAGTAGGCCAAAATTTAATTCAAAAAATTATAAATTTCGAATGGCTACACTCAGACTAATGAATGAATTTGGTATGTGTATATGCTTGCAGGAAAAGCATTTTGGGCCAGTTTCCATTAAAAAAAAAAAAATATCATTTTGGTCACGTGGTTGATTGCGTCATTTTTTAACTTTGTTTGCAGATAAAAAACCGTTTTTCTAACTTTGTATTCGTCATTGCCGTCGTATTAATTTCAAACAACCATTACAACTCAATCGGGATCTGATTCCCGTTACTTGTCATGCTGTTAAGTTTACTAATAGCGAATTTTATGTTAATTTCTTATAACTTAAAATCTAAAAATGAACCGCAAGACAGTGAATACTAGTGTGAAGTGACAATTTGTGGGGATGTGGAAAAGTGACTTACGATACAGAAAGATCACAGGAAAACTTTTGTAAGAAAAATTAAATTTTGTATTTTTTTCATCGTGTCTTAAATTTTTGACAGACACTGTACAACGCCACAGATCCCTGGAGAAATGTTTGTGGTAAAATTATTTCTTTAATCCATTCAGAACCAAAGAGCAGAGCAATTCCTTTTGGCTGCAAGTGCCAGGCATTTGAGTATTAAGAGAGAAGTTCTTTTTACTTTTCCTCTATAGCGTCTAGACAACAGGTTGTCATTGTACAACCTGTACAATACCTGTGCATGTATGGGGAAGTATTTATAAATTTTCCAAGTACGGTAATAGCTTTAAATATAATATTTTCTATAAGCAAAAAAACGAAACTCTTATTATCGCCTCATGTACCGTATTGTAGTACTTAAGACCCTAACGCAAGTTCCTTTAGTTTTATGAATTTTTAATATTAAAAGTTATACTAGTACAACAATTATCACAGAAAAATAACATTAAGAGCAGATCAAATACTAACATCACAGATATGAGTAAAACACAAAAAGGAGTGTACAGGGCTTCGTACACGAGAGAAAAAAACACTTAATAGTTTTAACTGTTGAGTGTTAAGTAACCTAATATCACAGCTACGATCGATACAAATATAATATTCTACCTAGGAATGTAGAGGTCCCAGATGGAAGTGATACATTTAATAAGACAAAAAATTGAACATGGCCAGAGGTGTACAAAAATTATAAAAATACACATTTTCATATCGTCCAGTATTATGTGATGATAGAACGAAGGAAATCGAGAGACGTATTTGACATACACATATTATAAATCTGAGTTTATCCTGACTGTAGCTGGATCTACCAGTAACTCTATCGCTTGCCTGATCTGCTCGCTGTCGAAATTCTGCAGAGCACATGTCAATCTCTTGTACAGATCATGTACCAGGAACTTCATATATTATTTTGCACCACGGAAAATTCTATAGACGCTCAGATAATTATTTTCCTTATCTACCTGGTTTACTCCGCCTGACTGTACGTTAATATTCATAAAAACTTTTCTAATTTCTATGAACTCTAAAATGAACAAACCCACGTGGTTGATTTACATTTAGATTGTTCACTAATGTAAGTAGTCTTATTATATTTTACCAAAAGATAATGATTAAAATTTAACGAGAAAAAGATTGCATTTAAGAATAAATTTTAATATTTTATTTTTTATAAATCGACAAATTTGCTTTCTATGTTCAGTTTTACAAAAAATGTATAGAGTATTATTTTGTTTTCTGGAAAATATATTCCATAGTTATAAATAACTTTATAACAAAATAGTTACACAGCTCGTATTATAATTGCGAGAATTTGTGGTAACCAATCAATATATCTCGTAAACATTTATGCATTATTTATGATTTCGTTCTCCATCATTTAAATTATATATTATGTATTTAACACAATGAAGTTTATTAGACTAAAATACTGCAATTTCAGTGTCTTGATTAAACTTTGAATTAGGATGTCGTTCTATGAATATTCTGCATAAATATATAATATACAATACATAATACATACTATATATTTTGTTTTTCTAATTTATTACTCAATAAATATCATGATTATGTGAGTACATCATTATCAAGCTATCGTGGATATTGATCTGCCAAAATTTGTGCATAATAAATATGGAACTCAATGAAAAGGATATCGAAGTAAAATACACGACTTCAGAAAAAGACACTTGGCTTATTAATGTCACAAAGTATAACAGAGCACAAATCAAGTACTTATAACACGTCTACGAATCGAACATTCTAGGAGCACGCACGAATATTTACTTTAAAAGGCTGATTTATCAACCCGTTATTTTTACAATGGTATTACATTGGCAATAAAACACTTACTAATAGAATGCCCAGGATTACTTAGTCTAATAGAATAGGCCTACTATAACATAACAATAAATATGCTAACATCATGCTAACTGAAATCATTAGTAAATAACGTGTTTTTGTACCTTAAAGACTTTAATACCTTACAGTTTTTGTACCTTACAGTTACACAATACAATTAATTAACAAATCCTGTAACTGTGGTAGCTAATAACCTTATTTTGATGCAACCTCATATGTCGCATTGATTGTATATTTTATATAAGAGTAAATATTAATAAAATTTCATTACAATTACATAATTATTTTTTATTTATAGTACTATTAATAATGTACATTATTTTTTTAATACAGTATACTGATAGAAAAAAATACTTCAGAAAACCTGTACAAATATTGAAATTTTTCCAATATCTTTTTAAATATCTAGGCTAGAAACCTATCACGGTTGATGCCCAATGTTGGTAGACCCAGAGAAAAGAAAGTAGGTTGTATTCGAGTATTGTCCATTCAATAATACTCTATGCAGTTTTGGCCTGGGTCGACGTGATGACATAAACAGGTACATAAGAAGAGGCTGCTGACGGTTCAGAGACAAGTGGCACTAAGAGTTACGGCGGCATACCGAACAGTTTTAGCGGGTACAGTAATGGTGGTAGCAGGCATACCCCCGATAGATTTGCTAGCCTGGAAAAGAAGTGAGATATCTAAGGGACTGAAAGCGGAGAGGCTAAAATGGCTCAGATAAAGCGAGAGGCTAGAAATAGACTTCTCAGGAGGTGGGAGGAGAGATGGGATGAACAGATGTCCGGTCGATGGACACATAGATTGATTCCGGATCTAAAACAATTACTGAGTAAGGGGTACGGCGAAATTGGTTATTACCTCACGGGGCATGGTTGCTTTCGTGTGTATCTCTACCGGTTCAGACGATCATGGGAAGCAAGCTGTCTGGATTTTGAGGTGGAAGAGGATAACGCAATACATGCGATTTTCGACCACAGAAGAGGATACCGGAGAGGGAGGATCTAGGGACCAGCTTGGGTAGCCGATTTCTCCCGGAACCTCGGTGATTTTATGATTGCAGAAGAAGAAAGCTGGAGGGCCATTGAGGAGTTCATCCAGAAGGTGATAAAGAGCAGAGAAGCCCCGCTGCGTTAGTCTCAAAAGAAATCATTCAAAAAGGAGGAAAAATGCGTAGTAAGAAGAGACATCGTGATGAGATAACGTTATCCAGCTAATAAAGAACCACCGGCTTGTTGTGAAGTTATACATAACGGTGATCCCACAGTAAGTCGGAATGAGATAGAGAGGAACTGAAATATTTTGGCAGATAGTTGCCTTCGGCAGAATTCCGCATGACCCAGGTGAAGACCTACCTGAGTACCGGAAAATTCGATTTCCTTTCGTTTAAAAAAAAATATCTTTTTAAAATAGTTATTGTTAACAATTTATTAGTTCAAAGTACATTAAAAACTAGTTTTTTTCTTAAAAAACTAACTAAAAAAGGAATAAACAGAAAACTGTTAAGAGTAAAAATTGTCGTTTTTACTTCAGTATAAAACACCTTGTGTCATTTTTAACTTGTACACCAAGCCATTCAAAATAAGTACACAGAAGTACTTTCTTTTACAAAAGTTCTAACTTTTCTCTTCTTTATGACAAGACAACGCAGTAATAAATAACAAATGTTATTACAGTCATCTCGGATATAAATTTCCTTTAATACATATTGGATTTGTTATTCACTATGCCTTTATTCTTACGAAGCCTTTAGAGATGAGGTGATATGATAAATATATTGTGTGTATTATATTTTCATACGTTATTGTAAAAAAATCGAAACTGAATGGTCTTTAGAGTTATTTATATTGGTTGTATAACATATTAAAAAGTTAGACAAGTCTGTAATAAAATAAAAATTAAAACATAGAAAATTTCCTCCAGTAGTAAATTTATTGGCCAATTTTTTATCAGTTGAAAAACATGCATACTGCGATAAAACACATTCATTTTAATTTTTATTTTTTTCAGGTTCCATGACTAATTTAACATGTTAAAAATCATGTTATCAACGAGATCAGAACCGTTACAACAGTCGCACGGTAGAATGACTGAAACGCTGAAAAAATTTGGTTTAAAAACAATTAAAATTTTGGTTTAAATATTCTAGAGCCGAGATTTCTTCGCGTATCCGGTTCTTCTACACGTTGTCTTTCGTTGGAATATTATATGAGATACATAGTATTTTACCTGATGAACTTCAGAGAATTTTACATTCTGTTCTTTCTAGGTAATTTTATTTTCATTAACTATCTATTTATTTCGAGTCGCATCTCCAGGATGGTCATTAAATATAAAAGGTTATGAAGAAACATCAGTGTTTTTTTTAAAATTCTTAATGTGAGTACGTTGCAATCTGTTCAATTTAAGAACAATAAGCAACTCTATGATCCAATGAGATGAAGATGATTTTATGTTTGACGCATAAAGTAGACGTAGCTCTCTCCGATAAGAGCAGATCTCTGTTTCGCGTGTAGTACTGATGCCCTCTATTTTGCAGGTTAATTAAGTTCACGTGAAGTCTTTTAATTATTTCTTTCACGTACAGTTGTCTTTTATCTATGACATTGAAGTTTGTAAATATCTGCTCCGTTGAATATCCACGCGGAAATCTACGCGAAATGCCCTACTAATTCGTACAACTTTTAAGATCATTTATTGACTAAAAACATTCAATAATGTATGTTATTTTATTTTTTAAACTTTAAGTTGCATCAGTAACTTGGTTATTAGCGACTACTTTGGGTAAAAGTACGGTGGGTTTGACTTTACAGTGATTTTCTAGACCCTGAGAGGGAGTCGAACTTGGACTTCCGCTGTGGAGCGTAGCATGCTAACCAATGAGCCACGGAGGCGGTCAATAAAATATTGTTTGTGTAGTTAAGAGGGTTTGAAAAAAATTAGATAAAGTTAGATACATATTCTGGAATAAAGCGAATCCTTTAAAAATTGGTTTTTTAATGTTTTACCTAAACTACCAAAAGATGATTCAATAAAATGAACAGTATTCTAAATAATAACTTACCTAACAGTTATGTGAAATATGAAAGTTTACTTATATTTAAATTGTTTTCTTTTTTTAGTTTATTTAAAGTCGTATTAACAGCTTAGTTATTATCGACAACAGTGGGTTTTAGCTTGTGAAAATTTCCAGACCTTATCTAGGAATCGAACCCGGGTAGGCTAGCGCGCTACCACTACGCTACATAGGCGGCCAATATTCAAATTTATTAATTAAAGAAAAGTTTTTAAGAAAATAGTCATATGTTAATACGGAAAATGAAAGAATTTAAATTTTTAATTAAATTTAGTACTACATAAAAATCTAATCAGAAGATTGAACAGAATATAAAATACCAACTGAATGAATTAATTTATAGAATATAATATTCAAGATGCGTAGTTTTGGTATTTATAATAATTGAGAGGCTTATGTAGTCCGCATTTCTATCTGTATTAAAGAATGATAAGGATTTGATGACGAGTCCATTTCTGAGCATCTCACACTATTTCCTAATATACGTAAAGTAATTTGAAGAAACATGCTTTTAGATTATTTCCTTCCAACGTAATAAAAATAATATTATAAACAGAAAAAATTTAATAAAATTTCAACTGGAGAAATGAGAAAATTACTAAACAACGTATGGTCATTGTATGATAATATACATTCATTTCTTTGTAAATCGAGTGAATATTTTGTGTGGGCAGGCCATAAAATAGTCCAGCAGAAACTTTGAATAAGCTCATTCAAAAGGGAAAACAAAAATTTCATTTCGGAGTATCAATGTTAGTTCCTAAAATAATACAAATAATTAAAATTCCATTAGAGTATATTTTAATTTTCCCCTCCAATAGCAGACTTCAAATTAAAACCAAGTAATTATACACTGATTTTGTTTACAATTTTTAAATAATCCTAATTATTAGCCTAGTATACGTATTTGTAATTGCAAGCAAAACTATGAAATTATTAACCGATTTTTGAGAACAAGTTTTTCAATATAACAAATTGAACAAAAATTATTGAATTATGTTTACGTAACAGGTCGAAACTGAATTTTCAAAACATAAACAAGAATAATTTAATATGACATTAATAAAACATATCTTATTCTTTCAATAACCTATATTTTAATTTTATAAAATCGAATTATTCCAAAATCCAACCAAATAAAATTATAAAAAATGTTAACAAGTTAATAAATAATAATCTACATCATTAATAATTTTATAAAAAATGTATTGTTTTAAGAATTGGGTTAATAAAGAATTGATTTGAACAACAACTGTTCCGTTAAAATTTTTAGTTTAAATCAAGTAAAAAAACGTAAAAGTTTCTTTCATGAAATAAAATTTTGTTCACATCACGTTTGAACAAGCGGTTTAATTAATATAACTTACATGGGATTACTCAACCTTTGTGGCTATGGGACATTAACATGGCTTACTCGAAGCCAACGATCCCCAGTCAATAGGGCCTACATTAAACCATTACAATAGCACGAAGGGACTATCTTGGGAGTTTGGGCAATTTTCCAGTAACATCAACCACTGTATTACAACAGCACAAACAGAAATAACGATACAATGGTTACAATCGGTTCAATGGATAACACTACGCGATTTAACAGTGATATTCAAAATGCAATTAAATGATTAGTTCTTAATTATTTTTATTTTAAGTTTATTAATCACTTTACAAATGATATACCGAGTGCCCCTCGAAAAGGTTGCTATTTTTGAATTAATATGCTGGACGTATCGCGCACTTAACAGACTGGACACTTAACAGTTACAATAAATATATATGTAAAAAAGTACCCTCGAGTTTCATTTGCTTCTGATCAATCAAAAAGAAAAAATGGCGGAATAAGAAAATAATATCTGAACAATAATCTTATGGATAAAACTTCGGATATTCACAATAGGATTCAGATAAAAAAACAGCTGTTTTTGCCATTCCAAATCGATCAGCATAGCTATTGATAGACATCAGTTCAAAAAAAGGTTAAAAAAAACAAATTGTGTTTATTAATAAATGTATCACTTTCATATTTCTTTCATTTTATTACTTAAGTAAAATTGTAAAAAATCACCAATTTGAAATGGTTATGCAACTAAATTACTTGCCACAATTTTTTTTTTTTTGATTAATCATAAGCAAATGAAACTCGAGGGTACTTTTTTACATATCTATTTATTGTAACTAAAGTTTCCAGTGTGTAGAGTGTGCGATAAGTCCGGCATATTAATTCAAAAATAGCAACTTCTTTGTGGGACACCCTATAACTAAATCTAAATATAAAAAAACTAAATCTAAAGATAACTAAAAAATAAGTCACATTTAGTTTATTCGTAGAATGTTCTGCGTAGTTATGTAACCTTCTGAGGTTGTGTGATAAGTTAAAAGCTTTAAGTATAATTTGTCATGAAGCGCAGCATGCACGGGGTTGCTAGTCATTTTATTAACAACTAAAAGCAAAAAATTATTATTTTAATTTCACTGACCCTTGGATCTCCATTAACATGGTTTACTGTATGTTGATATCTTACCTGAAACAAAAAAAGTAAAACAAAAATTAGAGTTTATTACTGGTAAAATAAAATTATGTTTAGTGAACAAGTTAATTTTTTTCCATCTAATTAGCAAAATTACAATCTGTTCTGTTATAAAGGAACAAGAACAATAAGTAATATGGTTAACATAGAAAAGACAAATTTACAACATTACACATTAATAATAATTGTTACAGATAAACTTTCTGTAATTTTAAAAATTAATTTTGAAATGATTCAAAATTGAAAAAAAGAAACTATTTAACTTATACACATACACATAAAAATATCGAAAACAAGAAGTTAACTGTGTTCGAATCTGTTATGTAAATCCAACTCATTGTATCTGTTAAGACTTGTAAACGCATAGTCACTGTTGTCCAGTAAGTTTATCGCGAGATGATTTAGATATTCGTTTAGTCTTTGTTCATATGTTTTGCTTAATCGTGTAATTTCCTATCTTACTGAGTTAAGTCGTACGTCGTTATAGATATATTTGTTTCGTATGTGCCATAGTATCCTAAGAGATGATCGTAAAACTTTTCTTTGAAAACGTTCTAAAATGTCATATTGGTATTTTTTGTTGCCCCCAGAGATGTATCCCGTACGTCCACACCGGCTTGAATATTGTCTTGCATAGCGTCAGTTTTGATTCAGTTGAAAGTTGTGAGCGTCTCCCAGTTAACCGAAAAATATTTCTCAATTTTAAGTCCAATTGTCTTCGTTTCGTCAAAATGTGTTTTTTTCACGTCAGTCGGCGGTTCAGGTGAAGCCCCAGGTACTTTCAATCTTCTGACTGTGGCACCACAATGTCATTAAGTACTACTGGTGGGCACGTTCGTCTACGTAGAGTGAATGTCACATGGCCTGACTTAGTTTCGTTCACCTTAATCCTCCACTTCTGCAACCATTCTTGCAAGGATATCAGAAAATCTTGCAAATACCGTGAAGCTACAGTCGGATATTCATCCACAGCCAAAACAGCCGTATCATCCGCAAAAGTTGCTAAAACTGTATTTTCTGTAGTCGGTAAATTCAAAGTAAAACGAACATACAAGAGTGGCCCAACAACACTTCCTTGAGGTACGCTGGAATTAATTAATTGGCTCTTAAAAATTTACCAAGTAAAGCTCAGTAAACAAGTTAATGAAGGTCTTTTCGTAAAATTAGTTCTATCAGTATGCAATCATAAAATTATATGAACCTTTATTCATTCCTTTTTTCAAAATTTTTGAAACATCGCATTCGATTTCAGAACAGAAAGTTACGTCAATCTTCCAGATATCAAAGAGATTATACCATTTTAAAAGCTGATTTACGAAGACGAAATTCAAATCGTAAAGGTAAATTTTTATACATATTTTAATACTAGACAGTGGTTACCGGTGTACTTTGATGATTGGGTTCAAATTAACCATACTTCTCAAGAATGGTGGGACCAAGTCTGTACAAGAATACACCTCAATTACATGTCATACACATCATTCTCATCTCATTGGGTCATGGAGTTGATTGCTGTTTTTAAATTAAACAGACTGAAACGTACACACAATAGTGATTAAAAAAACCTTTACGTCCTTTTACTTTTAACTCATTTACAATTAATTTACTCTCTAGTTGAATTTCTCCCATTCCACAGGTGATTTATGATGAAAAATATTCCTGTTTTCTCGTAATAATTGGTTTTATTTGTAACCGTGATTTGACTTTCAAAGTTTTAGTTCGGTGAGAAGTTAAATGATTAAAGTTTAGTTTATCGTAAAGTGTAGAGATCCAGGATTGCTAGTTAAATACATAAGTTTAATTCTGTTCTTGGTTCCTTGGTAATTTCACATATGTGTAATTTTTCGGTTAAAGGAGAGTAGATGAAACTCATAGCTTAATAATTTTTTAGATTGATGAATAGTAATTTTCAGTAACAGTGTAAATAAATTTGATGATTATATTACTGGTGTACGTGAATTTCTGTTTGTTTTAACATAAAAGTAATTTCTAAAATCGATATAAAGTATATTCCGTTTTGTAAAATGTTACGTGATTAAAATATTTTCGATACACTGATAATTTATCGGAATAAAGGACTGTAAGTAGATCAGTAGACTAAATGAAGATACATCATGGCAACCGCACAATGGAAAAGGGTCGTTAAATAAAACATTAAATTTACCCTCTTAGATAAATAATAGAATCAATAACAATAGAACGGATGTAGAATTCCCTATTACCAAGATAAATCCTCACTACCCCACATTTGCGATATTCAGTGTATTGAATTAATATATTTTTTATATAATGTAAGATTTACTATAAGTAGAAATTAGATTTCTACTAAAAAAATTGTCTTCTGACTAAGAGAAAATACTGGAAATAATTTGAATGTTATCTTTTTCTTTTTTTCTTCTTCTTCTTCTTCTTCTTCCAACCAAGAATTAGGCCGCAGCCTGTTTCGAACTCACTATCTATCTATATTATCTATCAACTATCTCCATCTTCTCCTAGGTCTACCGACATCCCTTTTACCTTCTGGAGCATACCAGTGAGCCTGCTTTGGTATCCTGTGATCTGACATCTTTCCTATGTCCTGTCTCCAACTTTGGCGATAATCCTTTATCTTTTCATTAAAGTTGTAGATACTCAATTCTGACCTGATTTCCTCACTCCTTATTGTGTTCAAGCGAGTACACCCCTTATTTATTTGAAGAAGATGAAAAAATTTAAAATGTGATTTGGCACAAAATATTACATTTAGGTATAACCAGTAATAAAAACCGTAAACTAGATTTGTAAAACTATATTATACTTATTATGAATCGTTTTTATGAAATGATTGAAAAAGTTTTAACAACAAAAAAAAACAATTCCTAAATCGTAATTAAAATCTACGTATAATTTATCTTATTTTTATTCTTTTTATTCTACTTTCCTTTTGTTGGAATAAGCCAATAGCCTGACCCGGCATCAAAATATCTTACTTTTTTGTTAGAAATCTGGAAATAAAGTAAATTATTTGTGGCGTTTTAGAGAACTTCCCAAGCTTTTCATACCCTTAGGCCTAAAACTCAGCACCGTTTTGGATATTTCATTTCATTATTAAAAGATGTTCCATCCACTTACTGTGATAATAACAGATTCTCTCATGTACACTTACTATCTGCACCTTTTTACTTGTATCACAATTTCAAATTCTTCTATTTTATTCAGAAAATAAATAAAAATATTGTTATCATAATGCTTCCTTTTATTAAGCACCTAGAGTTTTTTATAAACTACGGTTTATTAACAACAATCCCTAAAGCAACAATACAGAATAATTGACATAGCCTATTAATGAGGTTCCTAGTCCAAACGGGAGTTTATCACCCCATCAGTATAGTGGTCAGTGCAAGTGGCTGCTTTGCCGGCGCTCCCAGGTTCTATTCAAAGTCAGTTCTGGCAATTATTTAACACTCGTTTTCATTGTTGTTTAGGTTAACAGAAAGGCTGGTTTGAACCCCTAGAGGTTTTACTAAGTAAAACGAGGAGTAAGAAGGTTTACTATCTTCCTCACTGAGTACGAAAGTAGTCTATGCTTATCAGCATACCAGGCTCTAAAAAGTATCTACTTTCCACCCTGCAAATAACACATTTACTTCATTTACTACAGAGTCTAGCTGTATAATGAAGTTCATTACATTCAGAGGAGATAACTCTAACTAGTGTCTTTTACACATCTTCTGTTCTTAAATAGTTCGGTCATAATTGGCTGATCATGTGATAAGAAACAGAAATTTTTTTGTAGCCCTGGAACTAGTAGAATGAGTGCAAATAATTTAACACTCCACCTGCCTGTTATGGGTTTCATTTTCATACGTCACCCTCTATCGTCTGCATTAGCATTTCATGTAGGATTAATGACTTTGACCGGATTACAGAAAACGGTCATAACAGCTCCAAGAATAAGATAAGAAATCCAAAGTGTACTTTTATTTAAATCAATGCCGGCTAATCTAACTTAAATAGACAAATGCAAAAGAGGTCACTGACTGACAGGGTAATAATTTATTCACTCATAAATTTCCGATTTCCTTGAGGAATTGAATTTGACAAACTTATGTCTTAGGGGTTGAACAGAAAAACTAAAGAATTTGCTTTCCGACTATTTGCGCCTAATGTGTAAAAATGAAGTGACTACCCTAGAGCAATACATGTTATATATTTATCTCACTAAAAAATTACAGTTCTAAAAATCGGCAAGCGTTTTCTGTAAGTGATAGGTACTTAGAAAAAGTAAATTGTGTAGTGAAACGGGAAGATTTTAATAAACTCTTTGAGATCTTTGAGATCCCTCGGACGCTAGCAATATACCACATCCAGTGCGGGCTCAATGGCTTATCGATCTTTCCTGCATGGAAATTCAACATATTAAAGTATTATAATTAAAAATTCATCCTTAATGATTGATTATATTAATGAACATTTTACTTTTTATTAGAAATTAATAAGTTTTTCCTCAGGTACCAAAAACACAACCTTGTAATTTTGGTTTTAATTTCAAACCATGATTTTGTCTTTAACAGTTTTTTTACATAGAAAATCAAAAGAATTATAAATTATTCATAACCAGTATCAAAGGTTCCATGTATTTCATCAAAAAATATTTAGTATTCTGAAATGAACCCAAACATTGTTTATTAATGGAAACACCATATTATTTATTTATAAAAAATTTTATTTTGTTCGGTTTCAGCACTAATGGAATCTGTTTCAATCAATAAAATCCACATTTTGTTAGTACAAAAATACGCATAATATAATCAATTATTCTGAATTCAACTCTCCCAAAGTATAATCTGCACAAACGATACAGAGTGGTTTCAATATTGGGATTGATTCAATTTGCCAAGCACAAATAGTAATAAAAATCTTAAACCAATTGACTATTTGTGTTAGAAAGAAATTAAAACTTAATGATTGAATAATGAGAATAATTGTAGAATATAATAAAAAATATTATTGAAAGTCAAATTTTTTACACTGTTAAGTCTTGGTCAATTTTACAATAAAAAAGAAAATCACGAATATTTTGAACTACCACAGACAGACATTTTTCAAAAAATAAAACATATTATACCACACGTTATTATGTATTACATTACAATACTTTTCAAAAAAACATTTAACGAAAGATTTCATAAGAATTTTCAGGTTTCCGCTTCAACTAAACTTATATGTTTCCCATATGTGGCCAATAAAACATTACGTTGTCACCTGCACAGTGCGTAGATTACCATTTAAACTTAAAAAGTAACACAATACTTAATGGGTATTTCTAATTAGGCAAAAACCTATCAGTATATCTGAAACATCAAAGTTAAAGAAACATGTTATCATCATCATTTTATAATTCAGATCAGATCATGAGAAACGACACCGTTCCATTTGGATCAAGAAGTTCACGAGTAAATCTGTATTAGAACCCATAACTACATAAGATTTCAAATACAAGTAAATCATTTCAAGGAAGGTTAACACCACTACAATGGGTCGGTTCCAAAGCTCTTGCATGGTCATCAGAGTGGATCAAGTGAGAAATAAAGACAACAGATCTCAGGATATTATTTCGGACAGAATTTTGAGACTAAACAGTTGGTATAGTATGGGCATACCCAACGAACGGTAGAGTGCAGATGGTTCCGACCAGTGTTCCTTTTCTACCGAGTAAATAGAAGGATAAATAGTTCTAGAAAATCATGGGTTCAGGGAATCTAAGATACAAAGTAGAAAGTAGTCTCAGGAAGTATAACTGGAAAGACAGAAGGCAATTGGCTGTAGAATGCAGGAATAGGATATGTAGGACAACAGTAGAAAAGACAAAATCTGGTGTAAAACACTCACACAACCTTCTCTTGCCAATGCAAATAATTAACAATAAACCTAACATTAGTAATAAAACATTAAAAATAAACAAAAAACTAACCTCAATAAACATAACATACTTTTAATCATATATGAAAGACGCAAAATGAAAATCGATCTCAGTTTGCCTTAAAAATACGGAAAATCTTTCTTTCACACTAAACTAAGCTCTGTAGAGAAAAATGCTTTAAATAAAAGTTGTACATCTTTTAATTTCCTGTAAATTTGATTATATACGCTTCAGTCGTAAAATGACAAATCCAATCTTTCGTTCATACTAAGGCCAAAATCTTTAAAAAATCGATTTTTCACACGTTTTCGTGAGAAAAAAAAGAAAATTGCTAATTACCGCTAAACTAAGCGGTATACAAAAAAATGTTTGAAATAAAAGTTGTATAATTTTAAATTCTCTAAATTTTGTAATATATAAATTTTTGCGCTATAATACATATTAAAGCCGTAATCTTAAAAAAACTAATTTTTTACGTAAAAACAGCCTCACCAAGAACTTCAGCAAACATAGCGCCTACCCTATCTTGTAGAGAATAAAAAATTGAGTAAACCGCGATTTTTAAAAAAATCGTAGGACTAGTTTTTGAGAAAATCGCAAAAAAGTGAAAAATTACACGAATAAACCACTACTTCCGGTTGACCGATTTTGATGAAAATATTCGTGTCGGGTCCGGTAGTGATATGTAACTTAAGTTTCAAGTTTCAAGTTCATACGATGTTCCGATCTTGCTATATTTTGTATACACACAGACCAATCGCTAAAAACATGTTTTTTGGGTTCAGGGGGTCTGAAAACGTGTAGATCCGGTGAAAAGTCGGTTTCGAAAAATCGACATGAAAACAATACTTTCCTTCCTATATATTCATATAGGCAAGAGAAAGTCAAAAGATTTACGTTGCGTTATTAATATTACAGACTTATAAACAGGCAGAAAATAAAATTTAGTCAAGCAACTATTTTTTTTTTCTACAAATATGATGCATTCCATGTAACAACCATGACAGAGAGGGAGGAGAGATGTCGTTTTATACAGAAAACTAATTTAAATTTTATAATTTTACAATTCTAAGTCATGTGGGAATCTTAAAAAAGCTAATCTTAATTTAATATGATAATGTAAACAATAGGATTATATGATTTCATATTATATTAAATAGAAGGAACAGAATAAGAACCTACTATAAAATTTATTAAATAGCCTAAAATTTAATACAAGAATACATGAGCAGACGTATTAAATATTAATAAGGTACTTCGTAATATTTATCATTAGTGCAAAAGAATTCACAGGGGATCTTTTAATAATCATATGATTATAATTAATTAATAACCTATGTGCGAATTTATATATAGGTGTTTGTATGTCATATCGGATTAACAAATTTTTAGATCATGAGTTGTGGGTGGGAGGGTGGTCGAGAGAGAGGGAGCGAGAATATTACTGATCAATAATTTGACAATATTTTGTTATACATTCACTTATTCATGTACGTAGATATATGCGTTTAAATATTGGGGAATATTGATTGAAAATTTAATCTCGTTTCACGTGCTTTTGTGTATAACACACGTGGTGTAAGTCTACATAAATTAATTAGTTGGACCACTTGTTTAATTAGTTAATAATTTTCATTGTTAACTTATTAATTATGAATTATTTACTATAAATCTTCCTAGTTTTAATTTGTATCTGTAATAATTAATTATTTATACACAACTAGTATACAAATAAAATCTGAAAACGTGATATGTAACATTTTTTTTAAAACCGAGTCTTGTGATCGAAGGAAATGTTATGTGCATACTTATTTATTTGTGGTTAGGTCATCAGCCGAAAGGCTGGTTTGAACCTGTAGAGGTTTTACTAAGTAAAACGAGTAGTGAGGTGGTTTACCGGTGCCCTCCTCACTGAGTGGAAAAGTACGCTTACCAGCATGCCGGGCCCTCTGAAAAGCACATTTTCCACTCTGCAAATGACACCTTCACTTCATTCACCACAGGGTCTGGCTGTATAATGGAATTCATTACTTTCAGAGGAGATATCTCTGATTAGTATCTTTTACACCTCTACCTCTTCTGTTCTTAAATGATTCAGTCATTTAATTGGCTGACCATGTGATAAGAAACAGAACTATTTATTTTACCCCTGCAACGAACAGATTGAATGTTAATAATTTGACACTCCACCTGTCTGTTATGGGCGACTTATTTATTTAGATGACGTAAAAGTTTTATTACTCACAGTAACATACAGGTATGTTTATTAATTTTTAATGATGTAGTATCTAAACTATTTCAATTAAATAAATTTTAAAATAACATTAAATATTTTCCAAAAATCTGGTAAAAAATCAACTCCAAAAACTAATACGAAAACATGACTTTCCTTTCCTATTATTTCATATAGGACAAGAGAAATTAAAATAAGTATTTTACTATTTTTTACAATTTAAATTGTTTCATATTATTTACTTAACTTACATATTTTTTTATATATTATTAGAAATTTTCAAAAAAGTAACATGATAAAGGAGACAGAAAGACAAAGATTGATTGATACCCATAGATATATATACCGGGTGTCCCACGAAGAGGTTCTATTTTTGAACTAATTTGCCGGACGTATCGCACACTCTACAGACTGGTAACTTTACAAATTATAATAAATATATAGCTTATGTAAAAAAGTACCCTAAATAAAAGTTTCATTTGAGATTTTTTCCTATGGGGCTTTTCTCTCTTTTTTCTATGGGGAAAAAGTTTATTTTCACATCATTTCAACAGACGATGAATTAATGAGGCTGATTGAAGAGGAACTGCTGTTGATACTTCGGCAGCTTCTCAAAAACGCTTATGACTCATTTTTGTTTCGTTGCTATCAGTGCATAGCTGTTGATGGACATCAGTTCGAATAAAGGTTAGTGAAACAAATTGTGTTCATTATCACTTTCATATTATTTTCATTTCTTAATTTCAAATCACCAATTTTAAATGGTTATGCAAATAAAATTACTTTCCGCCATTTTGTTTTGATTAATCATAAGCAAATGAAACTCAAGGGTACATTTTTACATATCTATTTATTATAACTGTAAAGTTTCCAGTCTGTAGAGTGTACGATACGTCCGGCATATTAATTCAAATATAGCAATCTCTACGTGAGATTCTTGTATAAATTTTTTAGGTATAACTCAAAGAAGATTTCTATTCCATCTTCTTTTTAGGCGCCGGGCTGGATTCTCAGGAAGGTGAAAGCGATGAAGTTCTTGAATTATAGGATTCGGATTTAGTAGTAATTTAAAAAAAAACTTTTAATAATAAGACTGTACTACCTCTTCAACTGTAGGAATCCTTAAATCGGAGTGGAGATTGTCATTGTTTACAGTACGGAGCTTTTTGATATTAAACGAAGAAATTTGATTGGAACGTCTGTAGATGATTAAGATTACTAATATTTTATTTTATTTTAAACAAATACTAGGCCTATTTAATTTAAATTATGTAGACTATAGATCCTACTACTAGACCGCTTTTCTTCTTTTTTTTGCGGGTGACTTTAGCTGCGTAATTTCTTCTTTCACGGTGTTGACACATAAGTCCTCATGCAATGTATCATTTGTCACAAAACATGGAGCATTTGTTATTATCCGTAAGATGGACTGGAAAGTCGAAAAACCAACTTACAATAACAATGAATCATTAAGAGTACACTTAGTTACAAGAAAATTCATATTTCACAAAACAAAATCTGTAGTAAAAGCTTTCTATAGTGTAATTTGTTTCTTTTGTCAGCAAATAGAACGTTTAAGAACATATAGTAAGAACATAAGCGAAAGAAAATGTAACATTTAGGAGCGATCCTGTAAGACATTAACCTACTATAGAGTACATGAAAATTTCAAGAACATTTTCATACAACAAAATATGAAACTGGTATCTTAAAACCTTTAAATTAAATAGTGAATGAATAAACTGAAACCGAGTGGACATTCATGTAAATTTAAAATACAGAAATGGCTAGAGGGGTAGAATTCTCATTGTCGTGCTTTAATCGACTTCACCCCTCAGTTCTATTCAGTAAAGTCTACTGTATACAGTAATTTCCGCTCTATATATATATTTTTCACCGTATTGTGTTCACAATTTCAGAATTTCAACGCCTGACCCACAAAAGAATAGTCAATTAGCAACAATTAAGTGATTTAATAAATGAATCGTTTAATAAAATACTGTATAAGCTTTTGTAATTAAAAAATTACTTAATTAATTAAAAAATAATAACAAATTAAAAGTAGATTTCTTAGGAATTTATTTCATAATTTCTATAAAAAGTTTCGTTGGTTATGTCAATAATGTAGGATGTTATACAAAATGTCCCGGATTCACTTTCTTGGTACAGTTTAGAAATACCCTAACGTTTCTTGTGCAGCACATTTACACAATATTGAACATAAGCCTCCCCAATTTGTTTCTTATTTCCCTGTTTCTTCAGTGTTGTGTTTGACTAAATCCCACAATTTACTTGATGGCATCTCCGCTTTGCATCTGTGGCCATCCTCGCCCATTTATTCCTATGCATGGTCTCACGTTTTGCAAAATATTATCCATATTCTAACCGTATATATTTTATTACGGTCCGTCCATTTATATTTTTGTTGAACCATTTATTGTACGATATCTTGCACTTTGATGATATTTTTTTATTTATGTTCGTATTGCATCCAATGTCGCTATGTTACCTCAGTTACAGATCTTTTTTATGGCACGTGTGTTTTTGCTAATTTTTATAACCCCAAATGGGTTTGATAAGTTTCGAAAATGCCGATTTAAAGAATCCTGCAAAAGCTGTAATTCAACAAAAATAAAGCGTTGTTGTTAAGGTCATCAGCTAAAAGACTGGTTTGAACCTCTATAGGTTTTACTAAGTAACACGAGGAGTGAAGAGGTTTACCATTGGCTTCCTCAATGAGTGGAGAAGGTTACTTATCAGCATGCCGGCCCTCCAGAAACATCTACGGTCCACCCTGCAAATGACACCTTCATTCACCACAAGGTCTGGCTGTATAATGTAATTCATTACTCTCAGAGGATATAACTCTGACTAAAGTCTTTTACACCTCTATCTCTTCTGTTCTTAAATGCTTCATTCGTATAATTGGGGGACCATGTGATAATTAACAGAACTATTTTTTGTAGTCTTGGAACTAGTAGATCGAGTGCAAATAATTTAACACTCCAACTATCTGTTATAAAAATAAAGTAGGTAATACATTTTTAACTGATTTAAAAAAAATGATTTCTGTCAAATAATTCGTCAAATAGTTCTGGCATTTTACGGTTGCTTTTGTTTTTAAGTCACGATCTTAAACATGCACTTACAAGTTGATATACAATAAAGTTACAACCTAAAAAAATGTCCCAATCTGAAGATATTTCCATTAAAAAAATCATTTCAAAAATGTTCAAAAAATTCAATATTTTCTAACCGGTATTTCATGTAGTGATAAAGTAAAGTAAAAGAGTACTTAAACGTTGAAAAAACATATTACCTACCTAACTTTCTCTTTACATGAACAAGTTTAGGGGGAAAATGATGAAGAGAAAACTGTCGGGAGGGTATGATATGGAGAAAGACGCATTAGAGAGCAACAAGTTGAACCTGGATGTAAGCGAGGGTCCTCAAAATTGCCTTCACTCATTTATCAATACCGCCTAACACAAGTTTCTTAAATGGTGTACAGAAGTGTACTTCAAAGTAGGATGTTTTTATATACTAGTAAAAGAATAACTATACAACTAAAGTAAAATATTATACTAGTATTTACCTAAGTACATTTTACGCAATTTTACAATAAATTAATTTCTAATGATATTTTTACATTGTAATTTAATAATGCTATACTCTGAGTAGGCCTTATCATGTATATAACCCAAAATTTTCGACACCTGAATTCTAAAAATGGTTTTAACTTTTTATAAACTACTGATCAAAGATATGGAATTTTGAAAGAATATTAGTCTTTCTGAATGTAAAAGATTGACTGAAAAAGATAGCAAGGTAGGAGCGAGGGTTAGGGGTGGGGGAGAGAAAATGAGAAGAGATTTGGAGGGAGAAAAATTTATTCGTTTTGAACCAAAAAACTGTCAATCCGAATAGACTTTGAACATAAACTTTCCTCAAAAAAAAACCGTAAGGTATTTTCAATACAGTTTAAAAACTAAAGGTACTTAACTGGGATCCAAAAATAACATTTTTTTAACTACTTCGATGTAACTTCTCATAGTTAACTAGGTTTTCTTGGATCATTAAAAAGGTGGTTAGGTAAATAAGAAGTATAGTTAAGAAGCTTAATGGAGATCCGCTCTTTCGAAAAGGTGAGTGTTTCAAAATTACAAAACTGTAGATTGTAGAAATTAAGGAGAGTTAAAAAGATTATAAATTTTATACCTGAATTTTTATCCAACGGTTACTGTAAAGGAAAATGAAATGAAATGATGTTAATGTAAGGGGAAATTTTGTGTTTATATTTGTGATTTTTCCAGAAAAAGCAGTTAATTGTATTCTACAAAATTACGACCTTTAAGAGCAAATCCTATATGTTTTAATATATTTTTATGGGTCTTGTAGTTTAGACGCATTTTACGGTATTTCCAAAATAATGTTCAAATAAGTTCCTTGTTTTTCGGCATTACACAATGTTATTATTAGTTTTTTTGGAATTGCTTCATTCTCAAACAACCACCCACTGGGGTTTCTTTAAACACGGCCATCAGCTGATCCATTACAAGTCACTCGTCCAACTTAACAACTTAAAGCTACTTTCACTTTTACTTTTACTTTTTTCAGCTGATTTAACAGGTTTAGTCTGAAAAATTAACCAAGTCTTTTTAATAGTATACATCCACTACTATATTCTACCCTCCGAATGGCTGTTAAAAGAATTTTTAAGGCGCCTATGAGAAACCTCTAACACACTCTAAATTTAAAATTTATTAAAAGTATCACTTTCAGTTTTTTGTTTAGAAATATTTCACGAAATTATAAAATCCGCCATCGTTTTTGTAGTAAACTACCAATACTACAGAAACCCGCTTAGAAGATTACGCCTAATGTATCAAACAGATAATTTTTAAGGTGCACAAACAAATAAAGTAACATATTATCATCCAACGAAGGTGCTGATAGGTTGAGGTTATCGAAGGGTGAATGCTCCATTCAGGAAAAATATACAAATTATTATAATTCAGTCATTGTATCAACATACTGTTCCGTAATAGACATACTGTAGATTAATATGTAATTTCAAAAACATTATCAGATTATTTTAGTGATACTATCCACTACATTTCGAGTAATTAAAGTATATCATAAGAAATGTTTTTTATGTAGTCAATTTACGTTTTACTAAATTAATTATCTAAATTTAGTTTTTGACATGAACGAATAGATACAGAACTCAATATTTTAACTTGGACACTATCTTAGGTGATACATTGATCGAACCTTATAGTATAAAAGGGACGTTCAAAGATTAAAAGTTTAAAACTTAGAAAACTGCACTCAAAATACAAGTAACTCTTACGAAGTTTCTTAATCAAAAAGCACATAAAAATATCCTTTATCATAATCTTTATGGTATAAATTTCAGTCTGTTTTATTTTGTTTAAGAATCAGGCAACAAGTCATAAATATTTCGAGTGTAATTATATTCCAGCGCTGCATTGCAGATGTTAGAAAGATAACGGCAAAGTATACATAAATAATGAATAATGAAATGCTGGTGCTCACACTTATGTACCAGCTCGTACGTTTAAAAAAAACACTGAACCACTGATGTCTACGCGCACAAATTATTTATTTTTTAAGCGTACATGTTTCCCCTTTAGCGAAATAATTAAACGAATTTAATTTTTTCGCGTGAAAAATCTGTATTTTATACGAGAAAGTTATAATTATTTCACGTTTAAAATTTTTGGGATTTTAATTTGTCGTAAAATCTGGTATATAACAATTTCCACCGATCACAACAATTTTGCCTAATATATTCTCTCATTTCCTACAAAAAATACTGAAAGACTATACAGACAAAGAAATTAATATTTTCTGGAGAACTATAACTTTATTTATATCACATAAATCTAAGAATATATTTTTTCCTTATTTACAAAAAATAAACACTCTGAAAGCATCTGGAGCCCTTCTACTGGATGGACTGATTTTCTCGCTCTGTTTTCCAATCCAGATTTTACCACTTCGTTTTTAGGTTGTATGATGTACAGTTAGAAATTTCAAATAAACAGAAAAAAATCAATTTATGAGTTTCATTCGTACAGACAATACAAACTGTGTGCTTCGAGCACTCAATATGAAGATACTAGCCGTTTGTTGACAAGAATGTATATTTCTCCTTGAGAAGTATACGGTGGACAATTCGAACTGGCACAACTCTTGCTCTACGTGTACACACAGTTTCGCATAAAGTATACCCATAACCTATTCTTTCAACAAGGCCTACAAATGTTAATGTACGCAACCTTATTTTAATGTACAAATAATTATTTCATTTTAAATTATGTATTTAATTTGTCCCAGTAAAAATTTAAATTATAAATTACAAGAACTAAACTGCAAAAATTCACTAAACTATACTACAGACGCACACAACTAGTTAAACAAAATGGTCTAAATAAATTATAATGAATAGAAAATCATACATATATGAAAACAAAATATTAGTCACATCATTATGTCGGACAGATTATTATTAATAACAACAGTAAAACAAAGCGTAGTGACCGTGCGTAAGTCGCACATTACAGTATCGATTGTATACTTTTGTAACTGTACCGTCGTTGCATGGCGAGAGGTGAAGAGTAGAGTAGATAAACACCGAAGCTGCTTGTGCCAGTTCAAATTGTCCAAAATATAACAGACATTCAAATAAAATAAATCAATTTTTTCTCCGCATAGGGCCAATTTTACACCACGTGAGGTGACCAGACATTTATGACAGTTGTTTTGCAGCCCAGACTCTCAGCACTGTAGACTTTTCTCTTTTCTGTTCATCCGATGTTCTGTTTTTTCTATTCATGGAAACCCTTAAATTCAGTAATTAGTTGTCTGAATTTGGTTCGATTTATTATGTTTTTGTAGTTTATTCCGGTTCTCTCAGTAAACTTTTTGATTTCTTTGAATCATTTATCCCACACTTTATGTTAATTGTTTAGTGTCTTAATTTTTTTTTGTCAACCGTTTGTCATTCTTTCTAAACAGATGTCCGCAAAACTTCAGTCATATTTTTTCCTTTTACAGTTCCTCTTGTCCTCGAAATATAATATTGTTCGTCTACTTTCTTCCGACCTATTATCTCGCAAAGGATCTCGCTCTTAAATGTCTTTATCTTAGAACAGCCTATCCGGTCATTCTAAGCCACCCACTCGCGTATAGAGCCAGAGAAGTACCCACTTTCATGTAAAATAATACATACAGATAAGCCAACATTTTTTATATTGTAACAAAAATTTTTCTAAATCTTTTGATTTGTATTACTGTCTTATGATGAGGATCACCGACCAATAAAAACATATTTACCAATTTTAGCAGCTTACTTCCCGAAACGAATCTATAACTGGAGTACAATAAACAAGCATTTGATTCTCTGCAGAGAGTTGAAAAAACTATATTCTTAAGATAATTTTCTTAACTGGCCCCCAAAATGTACAATCTGATTTCCCAAAATTATATGGAACATAATAAAGTTCAAATATGAATCGGAGTAATACATCTTTAGTGTCATTAGGCAGTACACAAAGTAAATTATTACACTTTCTTATCTGCTAGCTCACAAACTGATATTTTAATTCTGGAAAACTTTCTATTTGAAAAAGATAATAAATTGACTTATTCTTGGACAAGGGACAAGGGATTCTTGGACAGTTAGGTTAATTTCTTACCTCGTGCGTATATCCAAAATAATAAATAAATTACCAACATTACTGAGTAATTTTTATGTAAGCTTTAAAAAGGAAAAAAAAATTCCCTTAATAAGTTTATAAAGGTAACAACATTTGTTAAAAATTAGGGAAACAAAATTACAATTATTAATATCATTAATATAATTTTATGAAAATTTACGGAATTCGAACTAGTCTAGACAGTAAACTGGTAAAAATATGCTAATAACTGTTATGTAGTATAATACTGGTTGGACAAAAAACAACTAACTACCCAGGAACAAACTGCACTGGCGGTAGTGTTGAATTCTTGTCAATTTCAAATAAAAAAATCAGGCGTGAAACACTCACACAACATTCTCTTGCCAATGCAAATAATTAACAATAAACCTAACATTAGTAAAAAAACATTAGAAATAAACAAAAAACTAACCTCATAAACATAATCTAATTTTAATCATAGGTGAAAGACGCAAAATGAAAATCAACCTGTTACAAAATACGAAAAATTACTCTTCCACGCTAAACTAGACTCTGTAGAGAAAAATGCTTTAAATAAAAGTTTTAGATCTTTTAACTTTTTTTAAATCTGATTATATACACTTAGGTCATAAAATGCATACTAAAGCCAAAATCTTAAATAAAATAGATTTTTCACACGTTTTTGTGAGAAAAAAAACAGAAAATCTCTAATTACCGCTAAACTAATGTTTCAAATAAAAGTTGTAGGATTTTAAATTTTCTACATTTTTATTATATAAATTTTTGCGCTAAAACGCATATTAAAGCCGTAATCTTAGATAAACAATTTTTTTAGGTGAAAACAGCCTCACCAACAATTTAAGCACACATGGCGCCGATCCTATCTTGAAGAGCATAAAAAATTTAGTAAACCAGGCGATTTAAAAAAAATTGTAGGACCAGTTTTTGAGAAAATCGCAAGAAAGTGAAAAATTACACGAATAAACTACTACTTCCGGTTGACCGATTTTGATGAACGTGTTCGTGTCGGGTCCGGTAGTGGTATGTAACTTAAGTTTTAAGTTTCAAGTTCGTACAACGTTCCGTTCTTGAGATATTCTGTTCACACACACACACACAGAGACCAAACGCTAAAAACAGGTTTTTTGGGTTCAGGGGGTCTGAAAACGTGTAGATCCGGTGAACACTCGAATTCGAAAAATCGATATGAAAACACTACCTTCCTTCCTATATATTTATATTGGCAAAAGAAAGTAAAAATACATTAAAAGTAGCTTTAGATTTGGGTGGTTATCAATAATGTTCCCAATAAGAAAAAAAAAAAAAAAAATTAGAAATATCCGTAACTGCTCCTAATATCAAAAAACCTAAATGGAATTTTTACTGAATTTTTTGCAATTTTATTAGAGGGTGAAGTTAAATTAAACTGTCTGGAACAGACATGAAAAATGTTACAAAAATCTACAACATATAAACCTTAAAAGATTTTACTTGTTAAAATCTATCAACGTTACATGGTAATAATAAAATACGTACGAGTTAAGTGTTCTTATTTTATTATTTAATATTCGAAAGTGATATTTTATCATAATCACTTTTAGATACTTATAGTAGTAATATCAACAACATTAAACGTGAACGAAAAATAAATTTAATAAACACTTACAGTTAGAGAATATCAAATTTTGCTGTATTTCATCAAATAACATTTTTATGCTTTATTAAAATGCAGCTCGTAAAGAGAACTTGAGAATAATAAGGAAAATTAAGTGTAAAAAATAAAGTTTCAGAGAAATAAAATAACTTGTCAGATGTCATAAATGTACAAAATAAGAGAAAATATTTACTGACGAATGTCAAGCTCAGGATTCTTATTTTATTTTACTCACTTCTGTTAATGAATTCGTTCTTTTAAAGCACAGAAACTTTAAAAATTGTAGTTTTTCAAAATAAATTAGTACACAACAAATTCGTTATACCAGTGGAATTTGTAATTTAAAAAAACTAAAATTTAAAACGATAAAGAATAAATAAAAGCATAATAATACAAACTCAAACATTATATTATTTGGCCGCCTACGTAGCGTAGTGGTAGCGCGGAGATTCCGGGTTCGATTACCGGCCAGGGTCTAGAAAATTTTCTAATGTTAAAACCCGCCGATAAATATCCCACCGTAGTAACGCTAATGACCGAGCTGTTAATGCTACTTAAACAAAAACAAAAGAACTACATTAAGCAATCGGTTGAAATTAAAAATATTGTCCATTTTACCCTTCGTGAAATGACGTCTTACTAATATAACTAATATTTTTATATTGTTCCTTTTTTAAACAATTTATAGGTGTTTGGTCTACATAATCTATTTTGCAACTTCTTTGAGGATTTTTAGGGAACCTCATAGAAAATCAGGTTGAAGCACTATCAAGCTCAGAAAAAGAAGGAAAATCCTAGACCCAAGCTAAAAGAAAAAAATATAATAATAATACATAATATAAAAAATTAAATAAATTGAATATAAATTTTTAATTTTAGCTTTATATGAATAAATTTGTATTAAGAAAAACAAATCAGAGTTCTTCTTTTAAATAAGATTTATGGATAAAACTACAGTATATAACTGAAATACAATATGTAAATACGAGTATAACTGTATAAATACAACCAGTAAAAATGTTTACAAATAAAAAAAACTCCGCATTAATGGCTTGGAGGAGGACCCCACCCAGTGATAGCTCTCCAGTAAACGAAAAAATGCATTAACATTTTTAATTTATATTTTAGGCCTTCGGGGCAGCCCAGTAAGTCAGCTGGTAGAAAATCGGTATTATTTGTTAAGTAACATCGGTTGGGGAATCGACTTTGTACGGTAACCAGCTGACAACCATCCGTAAACAAACTCTACTGGGGGGTCCCTGTTTAAACTCATGCCTAATTCACGTCAAATAATACAGCAAAGCAGCGATCAAGTTGGGTAGTTTTCGATAAGAAATAAAAGCTAAAAAAAATATATTTTCATACACGTATTGTATTACTGTTACAGTTGCTGTTTATTGTTACTGTTACTGTTACAGTTTAATGTATCCTGTCTCTACTCTATCAGCGTTTCAGTCGTCGTTGTGCGATTCATAAGTAAATGTATTTAGTTTTATGTAAGCAATTTAATATACGAGTATAATAATAATCGTATGAAAAAGTTCTTACTATGTTGGTTTGTACCACAAGAATTATGTTTATAAGTAAGTTTAAAGGTGCCGTAACTTTTATAAATAAAATATTATCAGTATTTTTTATAGCTGTTTTACAACACTATACTAGGTCATTTACGGCGACCCTAAACGTCATTAACTTCTATTGAACACATCTTCATCCCTTAGACCCCTCCTTTACATACGCCTCACAACACCATCCGTCCACTCCTATCTTTGTCATCCTCGCTTCCTCCGTCTAGGTGGAACCCGTAACCAAATCTACAATAACAATCTGTTCTCCATTCTTTGGAGATGACTGTACCAGTGTGACCGCAAAATGAGGAATGGTCGTGGTTTCAAATTGTACTTAGTATATTTGTGCAGGATTTAAATAAAAAAAAACCTGATGTGAAACACACAACTTTCTCTTGCCAATGCAAATAATTAACAATTTAATCTAAAATTAGTAATAAAACATTAAAAATAAACAAAAAAACTAACCTCAATAAACATAACATAATTTTAATCATGAGTGAAAGACGGGAAACGTAATCAACCTCAGTTTGGCTTAAAAATAAGGAAATTCACTCTTTCACGCTAAATTAGGCTCTGTAGAGAAAAACGCTTTAAATAAAAGTTGTAGATCTTTTAATGTACTATAATTTGATTATAGCCTATATACTTTTGACTTAAAATGCATACTAAGACTGACATCTTAAAGAAATCGATTTTTCACACGTTTTCGTGAGAAAAAAACAGACAATCGCTAATTAACGCTAAACCAAGCGTTATACAAAACTTTTTTGGAAAAAAATTTTAGGATTTTAAATTCTCTCCAAGTTTTATTACATAAATTTTTGCGCTGAAATGCATATTAAAGCCTCAATCTTAAATAAACAATTTTTTTACGTGAAAACAGCCTCACCAAGAATTTCAGCAAACATGGCGCCTACCCTATCTTGTAAAGCATAAAAAATTTAACAAACCAGGCGATTTTAAAAAAATCGTAGGACCCGTTTTTGAGAAAATCGCCAAAAGTGCGAGGATTCAGGGAGTCTGAAAACGTGTAGATCCGGTGAAAACTCGATTTCGAACAATCTGCATGAAAACAATAATTTCCTTCCTATATAGCTATTCGATAGGCAAGAGAAAATAAAAATGTAAAATAGCGAACATTTTTCGTATAAAATTTGTAGTTAAACAAAATTTAATAAGAAAAAAAAATATTTTCAACATATCAATAAATAGAATATATTATGCACTACTAGCTGCAGCTTACGAGAAGTAAGAATAATTTATTTCTATTTTATTGTTGTATAGGTCATCAACCGAAATGCTGATTTGAACCTCTAGAGGTATTACCAAGTAAAACAAGGAGTGAGGATTGCTATTATCTTTCTCACAGAGTTGAAAAGAATGCTTATCAGTATACCAGGCTCTTTGTAAAAGACATATTTTCCACTCTGCAAATGGCACCTTCACTTCATTCACCAAAGGATCTGGCTGTATAATAAAATTCATTATTTTCGGAGAAGATAACTCTGACTAGTGTATTTTACACCTCTACCACTTCTGTTATTAAATGATTCAGTCATTTAATTGGCTCACCATGTGATAAGAAAGACAACTATTTTTATTGTAGCCCTGGAACTTACAGTTTGATTGTAAATAATTAAATACCCTACCTGTCTGTTATAAGCAGATTTTAATTTAATATGCAAAAATTAATTATTTAATATGCAAAAATAACACTGATGGATGTCGGTAAAGTTATAATTAATTCATCAAACGATAAATTAAATTAAATAATAACATTTTTTAAAATATAAAATTAGAAAATTATTCGAACTGTATACTATTGAACATTGAAAAATAACTTCTTATTGCACCATAATATACTTCAATTATTTCATAAAATCAGAACCTTTCCTTAGTCTACGATAATCGGTCTAGTCGTTGCGTAATTTTTTTTTATACATTTGGTATTCACTTAGATCATGACTGACACAGGACAATACAAACATTTGGATCAGGTAAAAAACCAGCGATCCCAAAATAGTTAAATCGAGAAACCAGATAAATAAAAAAGAATAAATTTACAAATAGAAACACTTAAATACAAAATTTACAAAAGTTTAAAAACAATTTACTGAGATGCCAATTAATGATGCCAGTAGCTAGACATATTCAGAAAGTAACCAGAAAAATAATTGGTTTAAACAGTCCCAGTTAGTGGAAACTGGAAATAAAGAAAAACAGGACAAGTAAGCCAAGCTCAACAAGAGAAAACTGTCGAAACCAAAATAAAGAACAAAATTTATTAACTACAGAAAAGGAAAAGTAACATCTAGAAACATGTACAGCGCACGTAATATACTTAAGCAAACTTAGAACTAAAAACGTAGACGTAGTAAAATAACACAACGATTCACTAACATTTTAACAATCCAACAACGAATCACGACAAGTAAACCAACAAAAATTTAATTATTACAAGAAGAGAATAACGAAACAAAAATGTAACGGACATTTCCGTAAAGCGTATCTTTTTAATGGAAAAGTTAACATTGGCACGGTAGCACCAGTAACTATTGATACTAATGTGTCAATACGACTTAGATTGTTCCTAAATTTGAACGTTTTATCGTTAATTCCTTAAGATGGATCAGCAAAGTAATCATTAATATACCAGTCATTACGAAACATATACTTTTACCTGAAATTGTAAATAGAAAGAAACGTAGATTAGAAAACAAAGTAATTAAATAAAGTTCAAACATTGACAATTGATAGTCAATTGAAAGACACTAAAAGAGATTGTACAGGTTATGAACGTTAACGGGAGTGCAAATTCTTGTTCGAATAGAAATAGAAAATTAAATAAATTAGGTATAAGTTAAAGAGACTTGAGTAATGTGGGATAACGACAACCAATAAATAAAAAAATATATAGAACGCGGAAACTTGGCAAGTGTTCGTATTCGGTTAAAAATAAAATATTGAATTTCTATGAATTTTTATGTAGTTGCTATTTTCATTCTTTCACATAAATTTGTTTAAGTGGTTCTGCAATTCAATTTTATGATAAATTTTACACGTATTACATAAATAAATTAAACAAATATTACATAATACATGCATATTTTTTATTTTATTGTCGAGTTGGACCAAATCAATTTTTTCCCTTGGGAAACTATATTGAACATTATACAGTACTATTCTAAAAAAAGTTTTAAGGGAAAAATTATTCATTGTAAGAAATTGTGTACTTTATGCAGTGTTGTGCATTGGACAAGGATGATGGATTCCGATGAAAGAAACGTTTTGAATAGGAATTCTCGGAAACCAAAACTATACTCTATCCCACGCAACCGAGCAACACGTCAAAACATAAATGTGTTAAAATTATGATTGAACTTAGCGCATTCCATTCGATTTACAAAAAATGTTCTTTGCTTAACATAAAATACGACAATACCAGTAGAAAGAAATCATACAGTAGGCCTGTTATAAAACATCCGGTCTGTCGCCGGTTGTTTTGACTCAAGGCGTTGGTAGAGTGGCACATGATTACCCATCCTTTTTACTCACTTTCAACCTGTAGTCTGTTTATATCTGCTGCACGGTTCTTTGGGATATACTATAGTAGAAACGTTTGTTTGGAGAAACTATCATACCGTAGGTGTAAACACTGTTAGCGTCTTCGTAGTGAGTCAGTCAATAATTGAATTGTGAGTGGAAAATGTTGACGGGCCGTTTAAAAATAGTGTCGTTTTGGAATTGGTTCTGAATTATCTGAATAGTGCGTGTGCGTACGGGTCCTAGAAAGTGATTGTGGACTAGTAAACTATTAAATTGTTAAATTTAATTGTTAAATGACTCAATTGTTATTTAAGTTGGTTTAAGCTCTTCATTTTTGTAATTAATTTAATTTAAGTAACTTTACTGTAATTTGTTTTAATTTTAACTGTAATTAATAATAATGTCTATAAATAACTGAATTGAGCTGTTAAAAGTTAGTTTATTTTTATATCTAGATTCTGATCGAACCTAGGTTTAGGTGTTAAATTTATTAAAAATATAAAAAATTATTCTTAAATACTATACTTTAATTTGATAGGTATAGGTTGCGTTGAACGGTTGTAGATGAGTAGGTACTCATTGAAAAGGCAATGACATAGGCTGCAAGTTCCCACATAAATGCGTTAACAATACAGTTTGAGATATTTACTTGAGTATAGGAACATCTAAAGATACACCGTTTTTTAACTATTCTGTCCTAACACACATACGCCAAGTACGGGTAAAACGTTTATCACCCGTGAAAACTTGATTTCGAAAAATCAACATAAAAACAATACTTTTCAACCTAATATTTCATACATCGCAAAAGGAAGTAAAAACAACTTTCTTTGTATGTTTTCTAATACATATAGTATTAAGTTTTTTGTATTATTTATAATTTCGTATCAAACGTAGATGAGTTTCTTTTACACAAAATGTGTGTAAAAGTGAAAGTGGTTTTATCGTATGTAATTAGTACTTATGTGTTTATTACTTTCTCTTGACTATATGAATATATAGAAAGGAAAGTATTGTTTTCATGTCGATTTTTCGAAATCGAGTTTTCACCGGATCTACAAGTTTTAAAACCCCCTGAACCCAAAAACATGTTTTTAGCGATTGGTCTGCGTGTGTGTCTGTGTGTGAACAGAATATCTCAGGAGCGGAACATCGTATGAACTTGAAACTTGAAACTTAAGTTAGACACCACTACCGAACCCGACACGAACATTTTCATCAAAATCGGTCAACCGGAAAAAGTAGTAGTTTATTCATGTAATTTTTCACTTTTCTGCGATTTTTTCACAAATGGGTCCTACGATTTTTTAAAAAATCGCCTGGGTTACTTAATTTTTTATGCTCTACAAGATAGGATCGGCGCCGTGTTTGCTGAAATTCTTGGTGAGGCTGTTTTAACGTAAAAAAATTGTTTTTTAAGACTGCAGCTTTAACATGCATTTTAGCGCAAAAATTTATATAATAAAAGTTGTAGACTTAAAATCCTACAACTTTTATTTCTAACATTTCTTTGCATAACGCTTAGTTTAGCGTTAATTAGCGGGTATCTGTTTTTTTTCTCACGAAAACGTGTGAAAAATCGATTTCTTTAAGATTTCAGCCTCAACATGCATTTTACGACAAAAGTATATAGGCTATAATCAAATTTAAAGTAAATTAAAAGATCTACAATTTTTATTTAAAGCGGTTTTCTCTATAGAGCATAACTTAGCGTGAAAGAGTGAATTTCCTTATTTTTAAGCAAAACTGAGGTTGATTTTCATTTTGAGTCTTTCACCCATGATTAAAATTAGGTTACGTTCATTGAGGTTGGTTTCTTGTTCATTTGTAATGTTTTATTACTAATGTTAGGTTATATTGGTAATTATTTACATTGGCAAGAGAAAGTTGTGTGAGTGTTTACACCAGATTTTTTTTGTTAATTAAAATGCAAACTTTATAATGATTATTAAGTTGGATTCTGAGTATGAACAGTCACTATTATTAATCAGCTTGTAATTAGTTTTAATATAATGTATGGATGCCCTAGTCAAGATTTTCACACAGTTTTTCTTTGAATACAAAGAAAATTCATTAAAAATTTTTTTTACCTTCTGCTCAGTAGAAAGGCCATATAGCCTAACTTTCCATTTCCTATCCAAAATATTTTTACTTGATTTTATATTTTACGTATATAATTTTAGGTGGCAGACGACCATTGGTCATGCTGGTTTGTGTGGAGTAAATATGTAACTTTGGGGATGTTATATGTTTTACTTAACAAATATTTGTAACTTTTTTGAGGAACAGATGAACGACTTTTATATTATTACTTTCTCTTGCCTATATGAATATATAGGAAGGAAAGTATTGTTTTCATGTCGATTTTTCGAAATCGAGTTTTCACCGGATCTATACGTTTTCAGACCCCCTGAACCCAAAAAACTTGTTTTTAGCGATTGGTGTGCGTGTGTGTGTGTGTGTGTGAACAGAATATCTCAAGAACGGAACATCGTACGAACTTGAAACTTGAAACTTAAGTTACATATCACTACCGGACCCGACACGAACATTTTCATCAAAATCGGTCAACCGGAAGTAGTAGTTTATTCGTATAATTTTTCACTTTTTTGCGATTTTCTCAAAAACTAGTCCTACGATTTTTTTTAAAATCAACTGGTTTACTACATTTTTTATGCTCTACAATATAAGGTAGGCGCCATGTTTGCTGAAATTCTGCTTGAGGCTGTTTTTACGTAAAAACATTTTCTTTTTAAGATTGCGGCTTTAATATGCATTTTAGCGCAAAACGTTATATAATAAAAGTTGTATATAATAAAAGTTGTAGAGAATGTAAAATTCTACAACTTTTATTTCAAACATTTTTTTGTATAACGCTTAGTTTAGCGGTAATTTGCGGTTTTCTGTTTTTTTTTCTCACGAAAACGTGTGAAAAATCGATTTTTTTAACATTTCGGTCTTAGTATGCATTTTACGACAAAAGTGTATATAATTAAATTTATAGAAAATTAAAAGATCTACAACTTTTGTTTAGAGCATTTTTCTCTACAGAGCCTAGTTTAGCGTGAAAGCGTGATTTTCCGTATTTTTAAGCCAAACTGAGTTCGATTGTCATTTTGCGTCATTCACTCATGATTAAAATAAGGTTATGTTTTTGAGGTTAGTTTTTGTTTATTTCTAATATTTTATTAATAATGTTAGGTTTATTATTAATTATTTGCATTGGCAAGAGCTGGTTGTGTGAGTGTTTCACACCAGATTTTTTATGAAATAAACGCACTATTATTATTATTATTTTATAATTTTAGGTCACAATATGCTATGAACAATACGTATACTATACCTAGTAGTAATTATAACTAGTAGATAGTTGTACATGTATATTTAAAATACTTTTTTTGTTTCAGATATTGCGCTAGTATTATGTATTCTGTGTTGCATTTGTGGAT
Source organism: Catonia carolina (assembly GCA_035578175.1). Classification (NCBI taxonomy): domain Eukaryota; kingdom Metazoa; phylum Arthropoda; class Insecta; order Hemiptera; family Achilidae; genus Catonia; species Catonia carolina. The sequence goes on along the minus strand of JAQMRL010000001.1, from coordinate 337,748,446 downwards.
AAAGAAATAGTTAAATTTAAGGGAGGTAGTTAAGGCTAAATTTTGTTTTAATTTTTTTTCTCTATAATAATGTAAGTAAATTGGTAGGGTTTTTTGTCATAGGCTATTTTATCAATGCTATTTTATAACTTTGCTGATGTTTGTTTTATCATTTATTAACATTTTAGTTTTGTTATCATAAGTTTTAATTTTTATTTACATTTGTATTCTGTCCGTTTTTTTTATATTATTTTTATTTTAAATTTTATACTAACGTGTTTTTTAATGTTATTTTGATACTTTATTATTATTATTATTATTATTATTATTATGTAATACCTTATTTTTTATTATGTAATAAGTGATGTAGTAGTATTGGTATTAACTCTGTTTTCTTTTTTTATCAGTGCTATTATTGTTTTATTGTAGTTCATTTTGTGCTATGTATTTTTTGTAATTAGCGTAATCCTCCTCCAAGCACGGGGTTTGCTCTTTTGGAGGGTTTGCTCTAATAAAGGAAATAAATAAAATAAATGAGTAAAGTTTATTCATTTGTTTAAACCAATGATCAAAATGATAAAATCATTGATAAAAAAACATCTATCCTAGTCGTATTTAGCTAATTGAGATGGCTAAATAATTTGAGGTTAGATTGGAGAATATCTGGAAAGGTAGTTTGGTTGAGTATTGGCATTTTGGTCTGTTAGAGCTGGGTAAATGGCTACACATATAAGTAGAAAGGGTGTAGGGACATTGGCAGAGGCTTTTATGGAGAAGTGGAGAGGTTAAGAATTTGGGTGGGAGTAATCGATGCCGTGTCATACACCTGCAGACATTAATGTTTGTCACATTGTGGTTACGCTACACGTTACCTAATGCATTTAGTTACCGATACAAAGCTATTACCAACACAAACTTACAAGGTTGGTGTGGTGAAATACATTGACCCCTCACCGATAACCTTAATAAATTAGTGCTATAAACATAATACCAACTGCCAATACGTCCAAAATAGAATGAACCTAGCTCATTTTTCTTAATTTTCTCCTGTTTAACGGCGGTAATATAAACAAACTAGGGTAACACTTAAATCGATATATTTAGAAGCAAAACTGTAGAAGTTAGCTGTTACTAAATCAAACTAATATGCTAAAGAAATGTCGTTTGTTGTTTGCACGAGGTAAACTTACAAACAATTTTCAAAAGTTCTTTCATTGTTGAAAAGAGTTGAGCTTCTTGAATAACATAGGCTATAATATGCCTAGCATGAGGTAATTTTTTAACTTAGAAAACAATTTTGTGATTCATAAATTATAGCCATTACGAGTACTGTACTAATTTACAATACATAATTATATACTTTTTCATTTTTTTTCAAAATGTATTACGGGACAGATGTCCAAAAAATAACATCGCATCCGAATTTTGCATAGATTTATTTGTAAACCTTCCAAAAATCAAGGAGTTCATACAATATTTTTTAAGAAATGAAAAAATAATTTTTCCAATAACAATTTTTTAATAATTTCCCTTCGTAAACGTGAACGAAGTGAACGAATTCGTTCACTGTAAATACCTAGTTCTTTAGTACCTAGGATAAATAAATACACAACAACCCTGCTAATTCAAAATTGGGACCGGGACCTGTTCGAGTTATACGAAAGAAATACTATGCCTGACGAAAAATAATCGAAAAATAGCTAAATTTAATATTACGCACACATTATCAGAATAGTGTCGGATAACTGTATATGACGAAGCACTGCAGTACGTAGGGCAGCACAAACATCACTTTTATGAGGCGCTGGCGAAATATAGCGCAATCATCATTTTCAGCGTGAAGGTTTTCGTCATTGCAACAGCAAACAATTAAAGATTTTATGCAGACAGGCAGAAGTGAAAATGTATAATTTTTTAAACTGGAAGAAATATTTAATCAGTAAGCGATTCATATTGTAAGTATAGGCCTACATCTTGTACAATGAAAGTGGTTACGTTCGTTTTCTATTATTAACGACACTGTACTATAATTTTATTTCTATTTTTAGAAGTCTCAAAGTATTTTTTTATAAAATTACTTGGTTTTTATTTTAAAACACATTTTAAACGTAGAAAGCATTAAAAAAAAATTAGAAATCAGTCTAGATTATCTGAAGTTTCGGATCAGCGGGGGTTCGGATTAGCAGAGTTATTGTGTATTTTACTATCCATTACTTGCACCTAAGAGAATGAGTATTCTAATATTATCATTTTACAAGTAAAAAACTTGATTGCTCCGCTTGTACTGTTTTCGCCTCTCGCACTACTGTGCATCGATACTATTCCCTTACTGCCGGTCCAGTAGTTCATCATCGCTGAGGTTGCTCCCATTTTCACAAACGGGCAGCTAAAAGGGGAACTCTTCCTCAGTCTTCAGTTGGCGCAAACGCAAAGGCAATTTTGTATTATATTTTTCTGTTATAATAGTAATTTCATTCACCCAGTGAGGTTCACAAACCTAATTTTAAAGTAACCCTTCTGAATCACAACAATAAGCCCATATGTAGCGCGGGAACTAATGTAAATACATAAATTATATTGTGATATTACTGTAATATTGTATATACGAAGATTATCTCTGTTTTTCAAACGGATATGGTTGAATACGTGATTTTTTTATTAAAATATAGCGAAAACTAGCAATACTTTTGTAAGAATGAATAAATGATACAATTTTTGCAGCATAAAAACATGTTAGTATTGTACAGGCAGACATTATAGCTGCAAGGAACCACAGCACATCATTTATGTTTCAATATAAATTAGAGCAGATAAAGTTTTTAGTGCAAACAAAAGCAAATTATGTAAACTAAATTTAAAAAAAATTAAAACTAAAAACTCTTGTAATATAATAATCTTACCCGTATGCTGAAATGTCATTACTTTCTAAATTATTATCGTTATAAAAAAATACTGTATATATGAACTGGCAAAATAATTTAATAACATAAAACAAGAAAATTTCAAGCCTCACGTGTATAATAATATAAGCAATAAAATTGCTGTAACTTTTTACACGTTTCACTATGAAAAAATTTTCACTGTAAATTTTTAAAATATGGAATAGAAACTTAAATTGTGTTTCTGCTATAATCTAAAACTTTTGCAGTGTTCATGTGGTTATAGCGCACTAAATTATTTTATACATTATTTAAACTGCGCACATTAATTTTACTAATTTTAAAGATAATGCGATTATAAATAATGACATTCGTTATTATTAAGTTTTTAATTGTTCAACGGAAATAACAATACAAATCGATATACAGAATCTTAAATACATTATAATAAAGGAACGACGATGAATTTCAGTTAAAACAAATGTAGGATTTGTATTGCACAGACGGTTTCATGATAAAAGCATTATTTACCATAACCCGTAATGACAGTAATGGTACAAATCTAACCCCATATAAATTTCTGTTTTTTTTTTAATAAAAAAAGAACGAAACTGCTGATCTATAGGGTCATCTGTTTTGACGCTCATTACTAATTCACAACTGAACTGGGTCGTAAATATCATCCGACTCATGTTATATAGCTCTGCTTCGCTTGTGAGTGTAGACCTCCATAAACTGCAATACGATTTGTTCAATGTCGTTTCAATTGCACTTGAATTTCATGCAGATTTAGCTTTAAGAGGAAATGTTAAAATAAATTTAATTTTGTATTGTCAACCAGTTTTAAAAGTACTTAATCATTTTTTTTTTAGTACAACGATTCAGTATAAAGGTCACCTGTATTGCTTAATGTTCAGCATACAAGAATACAAAGCGGGAAATCCCAGATTCGATTCACAGCTAGACTGTAGAAATGTTAAAATCCATACCTCCATATTCTACAGTAATCGGTAATGCCCAAACTGTTTATACGAGTACATACGTTTTTTTTAAATAAACAGTAAAATCCACGATCTATTCAACAAAGATTTGAAAATTAGATTGAAGATTGTATTGGATGATGAACAAACGTTCACAGCTGTCATTAGAGAGCTTCTACTGTACAAAGCCATACAGAAACCGCTGTGGACTTATGGGTTACCTCTTTGGGGATCAGCTGCGAAATCAAATATTGCTATTATCCAACGATTCCAATCGAAAGTCTTACAGATAATAACAAATGCTCCATGGTATGTGACAAATAATAGATTGCATAAGGACTTATGTGTCAATACCGTGAAAGAAGAAATTACGCAGCTAAGTTCAAAATATCAAGAAAAATTAGCAGATTACCCGAATTCTTTGGCGCTTAATTTACTTGATAATAGCGAAGACGTGACACGACTGAAACGAATAAAATTGCTTGACTTTCCGTTTAGATTTACCGACTAATCTACATTGTAAATAATTGAAGTCCATATCAACACCAACATCATCTTCCTCTACGTATTCTACTATCACTGTTATTAATTTGGTTACTTTTTCTATTAATGTTATTCATCTTTTATCTAGTTATTATTTTCTAAAGTTACACATAATTTTTTTCTTTCGTTTCCGAAGCAATACCATTGGGTATTGTCTTCTTCATGTGAACTCGCTCATGCTATTTGCTTATAGTTTTTGTTTTTTAAACTGATTGTAAATATTCTCAGATGTTAGAAAATAAAAGATTGAAGAATTACATGAAAAGAAAATTTACCATGGAACTTTTTTAATAAAGTAAACTTGTTACATCCCAACGTTAAATTACTTTCTAATTAATGTTAATTTAGAGGCTTTCAAGATGTGGTTGTGTAAAAGAATCCTGATAATCTCTTGGGTGGTTCATATTACAAACGAAGAGGTAGTGGAATATATGGGGAAGAAGAAGAAGATTGAGGATGTGAATAGAGTGGAAAGAAGGAAGCTTGAATTTCTGGAACATGTAATGGGAAATGGAAATAAGTACCAGCTTCTTCAGTTCATTATTCAGAGTAAAATCCGGGGGAGACGTGGACCGGGTAGAAGACGGATGCCTTGGCTTAAGAATCTTATAGTGTGGTTCTTCAAAACAACTACAGAGCTATTCGGAGCAGCTTTCATAGCCAGAATGATCGCCAACGTTCGAATCAAATAGGTATCATAAAAAGCAGAAGAAGATCCTAACGTATTATTTTAAAAAAAAATTTAAAGCACAAGATTGTCTTATACGTGTTATTTTCACTTTCAATCACGCATTTTATTCACTTTTACAAAGTCATTTAAAAAAAGTCCCTCGGGTGTTCAAATTTAAGTCTTCTCCGTGCGTAACTGTCGTCTAGCAGATTAATATCCTAAATTTCATAATCTTTAATTTAATGAAAGATGTGTTTGAAGAATCAAAACGTGTAATCTTCAGACCCTAGCCAGAAATGGAACCCAGACTTTTCTATTTGTAGCGCAGTTCACTAGTCACTGCGCCATGGAGGTGATCACTAGTACAATGTTTTGCTATTAAATGAATTATTCAATTATGAAGAAGTTAATCAGAGATAAATCACACGAATAATGTATTATTGTTTAAAAGAAAACTTAGTAGATTCTGAATGTCTTCATTGAATATCTAAAAAATTTTATATTATTATATGATACGGTCATTTAATAATCACAATTGTATAAAATTCAAAAGTAGTGATTAGTCTAATGTAGGGAAAGTTGTCAGAACATGCAGAAATCCGAAGCGATGATATTTTGGCAATTTAAACTGTTTTTGTAGTAACATATTAGTCATTCAATTTCTGAATTTTCTGATATTTTTGTGTTTTTTTTGTCATCAGTCTCTCGACTGGTTTGATGCAGTTCTCCAACCTGTTCTATCTTGCGCAAGTCGTTTCATATCTACATACCTGTAACACCCTACATCTTTTGTAATTTGCTTTATATATTCTAATCTTTGCCTCCCTCTACAATTTACTCCTTCAATATTACCCTCCATTATTGATAGCCCAATACCTGGATGTCTTAGGATATGCCCCACTAGCCTATCTCTTCTTTTGGTAAGATGCTTCCATATACTTCTTTTTTCATCCACTCGCCTAAGAACCTCTAAATTACATATTTTGTCCACCCACCTAATCTTTAACATTTTCCTATAACACCACATTTCAAAAGCTTCTATCCTCTCCCTTTCTACAGCCCCTATCACCCACGTTTCACTTCCGTATAATGCTACACTCCAAACATAATGTTTTAAGAAATTTTTCCTAATCTGTAAATCAATGTTTGTAGTCAGTAAGCTGTTTTTCATTTCAAAGGCTTTTCTAGCTTGAGCAATTCTACTTGATATCACTTGTGCTTCTACCATCCTTTGTTATTTTACTCCCTAGATAGCAGAATTCCCTAACTTCCTGTATGTTTTCGTTGCCTACTTTTAAATTTCCCATCTCTTCTAAACCACTCTTGCTGCTGCACAACACTTTCGTTTTGTTCTTATTAATTTTCATGAAGTAATCCTTTCTCAAGATCTCATCCATTCCATTTAAGGCATCCTCTAGTTCTTTCTTTGCCTCGGCTAATACTAATATATCATCGGCGAATCTCAGCATTTTTATTGTTTCTCCTTGAATTTTTATTCCTGCGTCAAATTTCTCCTTCACTTCATTTATAGCCTCTTCTATATACAAGTTAAAAAGTAGTGGTGACAAAGAACAACCTTGTCGTACACCTTTTCTTACAGCAGCCTCTTTTTCGTACCCCTCGATTCTCAAAACAGCCGTTTGATTCTTATACAGACTGTAGATAACTTTCCTTTCTTTGTATTTAATTCCTAGCCTTTTCAAAGTTTTAAACATTTTACTTCAGTCCAAATTGTCAAATGCTTTCTCTAGATCTACAAATGCCATAAAAGTAGTTTTATTTTTTTTTTATCCTTTTCTCAATAATCAGTCTCAGAGCCAATATTGCATCTCGAGTTCCCATTCTCCTTCTAAATCCAAATTGGTCATCGTCCAATACTTCTACTCGGTGTTCTATTCTCCTGTATATAATTCTTGTTAGTATCTTAGATGCATGGCATGTTAGGCTGATGGTTCTGTAATGTTCACACTTCTCCGCTCCTGACGTTTTTGGTATTGGAATCATAATGTTTTTTTTTAAAGTCCGATGGTACCTCTCCACTCTCATACATTCTGCACAGAAGTTTGTATAATTTGTTTTGAGCAACTTCGCCACATTGTGATATTAATTCCGATGGTATGTTATCTATTCCTGGTGTCTTATTCATATTCATATCCTTAAGTGCCCGATCGAATTCTTCTCGTAGTATAGGGTCCCCTCTTTGATCTTCTTCAACATCAGTTTCTTGTTCTATCGTATCATGTTCTAATTCTTTTCCCCTGTAGAGTTGGTTTACGTATTCCTTCCATCTTTCAGCTCTCTCTTGGCCATTCAACAATGGTTTGCCACCTGCGCTTTGTAAATTAACAGCTTTCATCTTTTGTTCTCCAAAGTTTTCCCTTATTTTTCTGTAAGCTGCGTCCACTTTACCAACTGCCATTTTACTTTCAATGTCCGTACATTTCGCTCTGATCCACTCTTCCTTCGCTTTCTTACACCTTTTGTTTATGGTATTTCTCAAGTAGCAATATTGCCTTTTACCTCTCTCGTCTTTGCGTTTTTATATTTTCTTCGCTCATCCATCAGTTCTAAAATATCATTAGTAATCCACGGTTTCCTAGCTCTTATTTTTGTATGTCCTAACCATTCTTCCGCTGCTTTCACTACCACCTCCTTGAAGTTTATCCACTTCTCCTCTACACTTTTAGTGTCATTACCTCTTTCTTCTATTCCTTTTTGAATACTCTCCTGGAAACCTACCTGGTTGTCTTGTTCTCTTAGTTTGTCTACATCCCACCTAGCATTTCCCTGTCCCTTCTTCAGTTTTTTAAGTTTATCCCTGCTATCCATTACTACTAAGTTATGATCACTTCCTATGTCTGCACCTGGATAGGCTTTACAGTTCATAATCTGGTTTCTGAATCTTTGTCTAACCATTATGTAATCTATTTGGTATCTCCCCTTGTCACCTGGCATCATCCAAGTGTATAACCTCCTTTTGTGATTCTTAAAAAGATTATTTTTGTGTTTATAAATTTATAAATCAGACATGTTAGGAGGGATTAGAAAACATATTTAAATAATCTATTTGTGACCGAATGAAACTACAAAATCATCCAAATTTTAAAAGGCATCTATCATATTAGTAGGCTACGCTGCTACTCTAAATATTTATAAATAACCACTTTCTCTAGTAAAAAAACATAAAAAAATATAACTCCATAAAAAAATTATTTGTTTCAAAAAAAATTTAACTTATACTTTTCTTCCGAGTCGTTGAAAAAAAAATTAACTTTTATTTTAAGAAAATCTGATCGTACTTGACCGCGATAAGCGTTGTCACTTGGGATTTGTCAATATCAAAATATATTTACTTTGATAGTAAGGTTCTCTTTGCGATTTCACAGAGTAACTGTAGAACGCTTTCAGTCTCCATGGAAACCGATAGGAAGGTAGAATGATATTATTATGTTAAGAAAAATGTTGTGACTTTTGAGATCACGTGCTCAATATAGAGTTTTGCTCTTCTCTGATACGACAGAAGAGGTGTTGAAAGGCTTAAGGGAATATCTACGTGACACACAAGTATAGGTTCCGCCCTTAGAATATGATTATTTAATATTAATACCACACAAATACACAACAATATTTGCATACACTCCTTTGTAACTTACGGAAATATTAATACTTATTATTCGCCACTAAAACTTTTTTCGTTATTATTATAGCCTATAAGTAAAAAGTAATTAATATTTTCATACACAGGCTTTTGTTTTCTCATTAACTACGAGTAGAAGGAGAATTGCGTTTTACAATTCTCTAAGTTCTCTTCAACTGAAGTAGCTGACAGAAATAATTACACATTAAACGTAGTAGTAAAACTACATTGTACCTTAGTACTCAATAGAAAACTTATCATGAGTAAATAAAAATCACTTATCTGTTGGAGTTAAAAATATGGAAAATCACTAATTGACGATAAACTAAGCGCTGTAGAAAAAACATCACAAATCAATGTAGTAGGTTTCTTAATTTTCAACAACTTTGATTAATACACTTTTGCCCTAAAATATACATTAAGGCTGAAATCTAATAAAAAAGAAACAGTTTTACCACAACAGCACAGGGTCCAACGAATTTCAGCATACATGCCGCTTACCTATCTTGTAGAGCACAAACATTTAGTATATAAGGTGATTTTTAAAAAAATCGTAAGATACTTTTTTAAGAAAATCGCAAAACTGTAAAAAGCCGCACGAATTTACTACCACATCCGGTTGAACGAAATTTTTCACGGAAATGTTCGTTTCGGGTACCCTCATGGTACCTAACTTAAGTTCGAGTTTCAACTTCGTATGATATTTCGTTCTTAAGGTATTTTCTTCACACACACACACACGCGCGCACGCTCACACACACATAAAAACGGATCAATGGCTAAAAACATGTTTCTACGTTCAGGGGGGCTGAAAAATATAGTTCTGGCGAAAACTCGATTATAAAAATCGACGTAAAACAATAGAATACTTTATTTCCTTATTTATATTCATAAAGGACAAGAAAAATTAGAAAAAGAGTAATATCAACGGCTTAATGTGTAAAAAAACTGGGATTTAAATAACCTTTTTAATTACTTTATCATAATGTATATAGTAATGAAATTCACGACGGAGTACGTTTGAAATAAAGACGTATCGGCGTTATTTGTCATCCGATAATATCCTAAACGTTATGATAAACTTATTTCATAGATAATTTTAATGCTGCCCATAACAGACAGGTGGAGTGTCAAATTATTTACACTCGATCTGTTAGTTGCAGGGCTAAAATAAATAGTTCTGTTTCTAATCACATGGTCAGCCAATTAAATGACTGAATCGTTTAAGAACAGAAGAGGTAGAGGTGTAAAAGACACTAATCAGAGTTATCTTATCTGAAAGTAATGAATTTCATTATACAGCCAGACCATGTGGTGAATGAAGTGAAGGTGTCATTTGCAGAGTGGAAAATATGTGTTTTCAGAGGGCTCGGCATGCTGATAAGCGTACTTTTCCACTCAGTGACGAAGGCAATGGTAAACCACCTAACTCCTCAATTTACTTAGTAAAACCTCTAGAGGTTCAAACCAGCCTTTTGGCTGATGATCTAAACAACAATTTTAATGAATTGTAACATTGTACAGTGATATTCGAGAAATGGCTAACGGAATAAATAGTTCATTGTAGTAAATTATGTGTTGCATGAAGTGGTATATATTAAACAAGAACAATAAATTACAACTAATGAAGTGTTTTGAACAAAAATTCTCAGAAATCGACACTATAGTCCGATTCACGAATTAAAACACCTGTTTTTAAACAGCAAATTACTCGATTTTACTCAAATTGATTTACTGAATTATGAATATAATTTCTTTCGCCTTTAAAGTAGCCATCTCCGTTGATATTGCCAACCCTACTTCACGACGGTCTTCAATGTAGGACAATTTAGCTGTTCTTCTACTTATGGAAATTTTTGTTTTCCCCCGCAAAATGCTCTTTTGTTTTTTTTTTGGAATCTTAAAGCTTCTGTTTTTTCCTTCTCCAATCTCTTACATAGGATTCCGGAATGCCATACTTACGACCCGCTGCAAGGTTACCAATTTCTTCTGCTCCAAGACAAACTTTTAATTTTTCACCAACAGTAAATGAACGGAAACGCTTTACAGAACTCATTTTCACTTAATAAACTGTCTGAACCAAATACCCACCTGATCTGGACTGGGATATAAACTTAAATGTATTAGTTGTACGTAAACAGTCTGTTTACCGTCCAAATTACCAAAAGATTACCAAAATGATGAAAATTATCAAAGATGACGAACTGAACAGACACTTTTGTTGTGAAGCCTTAGACCGGATGTGACTCACCAGTGATTTTTATTTAAAAAAGTGCCATAGTCATTATAAATCCAAACAAATTGAATTTTTTTAAACAAACAACCACCCAAATTTGTTTACTTCTACCCAAAATGCCACGAACAAATTAGTTTAGCACCGGACAGTATTTGGCAATTTAGATTATCGTAAAACCCAACCACATACCGGTATTGTATCTACCACAAAACCTCACATATGACGCGCACCTACGAATTTTGCGTTAGATTAACAGAAAAATGGTGCGCCTCGTACGCGAGTATAATACGGTAATTACTATAAGTTTAAAGTAAGTCTTTTTATTAATTACTATAACCAGGTACCGAAAGAACCTAGGTTTAGGTGTTACAGTATTTATTAAAGTCAATAATTACTCTCGTTAATTAATTTATTGTGTTTTTAATTATAATCCGATTAGAAATAATATTCTATTATATGATATATTTTGATTTTTTTTAAATAGAATACGCAGTGTTAGTATATTAATCTTCCAATAGTTTCCTATTAATAACAATAACGGTGAAAATATGTCACATTTTTGACCTTTTGTGATACAGCAATACTATGTATAATATATGTAAAGGAAAACAGAAATAACTTATGTTACTTTTCTTGTGTGGTAAGCTATTTATAAAGAAATGTTGACGTTGCCTTCATTCCAACAAGTTTCATTAATAACTAACGATATTTATTTGTATTCCTTTGTATCCTTTGATAAATAACCTTCCTTGACGTCATGTTTCATATAAGCCTATTATCATAGTATCATGATATCAAAGTACGGAAGGTCAAAACACATTACATGTGTTACAACAGTTCAGTTCGATATTACACTACAACAGGTGGAACATAAAATACATGTGTCACAGATAAGAAACACTGGCGAAACTAGAAATTATATTTATGGCCAACCACTGTATCTGGTATTACGTAAATGGCAAATTTTTCTACATTTTATTGTTTTATCTATATGATTTTTTAAAGAATGTAGTTCATCATATAAAGTATTGTCATTTATAATTCTAATAAATTAAAACGCATTATCATTTGTACAAAATGGCGTCAATTTTAAAAACATAATACATATATGATAAACAGGAAGCAAATCTCACAAACTGCCTCGCTTACTACGTTTGACCCATTCGTTGATACGTGCTCTATCCACTAGAGTTATAATTATATCACAATATCAAATGAATCAAAATTAACTGGACTAAATTTTATGTAGTAAATCATAAATAACATAACTTCTAAAAAACGATAAAAACATTAAATAAAATACCAGTAACATAGTATTTAGATCTCCTTAATAACAGTTTTACCTGTATACATTTTCCATATGTATTTTGAACGTGTAATTAAAAATAAATCGACTTTGATAAGGTATTTCATACAAAATTACAAATACTGAGACTAAACTCGACCAAAAACACACGTATGCTTTTAAATAATATGTAGATAGTTGAAAAATGTCTTCTTAGTTTCCATTTTTTCCGCTTGGCTTGCATCCGCGGAATAATTATTTTGTACTTTTTTACACGTTCAATGCTTTCAAAACATCATCGGTGTAACAAAGTTAATATTTCCGAGTATACAGTAATTTTTCACGCAGATTCTAAAAATAAGGTCACCAAACAACCACCAAATTAATCTGGAAAATTTTTAATTTTCGCGTCACATATTTCTTGGCAAGGACTCGACGGTGACATTTTAGTTTTCTACGCTTAAAAATCTTAAACCCTATTTCTCCGTAATAATCAACTAGCAGCTGACAATTTCCAGATTTTCTTGAACGGTATAATTTCATCGGAAACTAACAAAACACCCGTAAGACTATACCAATTATTCTTCTTTGTGGTTACAAACTAATTAAGCAAGACATATGTTTGGTAAAACGTCAAAAAACCAGTTTTATAAACACTACAATTTTCTATTTTCTGGATTAATCGGTAATAAGGGAAAAATAACGACAAGTGATGAAAATAATGCATGGGAAAGCTATGTTTTAGAAAAAGCAATCAGTCCAGTGGAAGCTGAGACGGAACTAGACCAGAAATTACCGCTCTCCTTTGAAATATATGGACATAAAAAAATCGTATGACCGCTTCCGTGGCGTAGTGATCACCGTTATGAATTGCAAAGCGGAAGGTCCCAGGTTTAATTATAGGGTCTGGAAATTATTAATTTTGTTCAACTTTAATTTTTTTATTATAAATTATTCGTTTAATCTTAAATTAATTAAAATGGTAAAGATTAGTTGGGTGGACAAGTAAGGAATTTACACGTTCTTAGACGAGTGGATAAAAGAAGAAGTACATGAAAACATTTTACCAGAAGTAGGGATAGGCTAGTGGGGCGTATCTTAAGACATCCAGGTCTATCAGTAATGGTGGGTAATATTGAGGGAGTGAATTGTAGGGAGCGCAAAGGTTATAACATATAAAGAAAATTACAAAAGATGTAGGGTGTTACAGGTATGTAGACACAAAACGACTCGCGCAAGATAGAACAGCTTGGAGAACTGTATCAAACCAGTCAAGTGATGACAAAAATAATACATATGAAAATTATGATTGTTGGAGTAATATTGATTACAATAATGGAAATTATCAGTGGATTTGAGACACATTGTGTGTTTAAACAGACTTAGATAATAGGTAGTTAAAATAGTTTTAGTATCATTGAGCTTGAAAGTGAATTGTGGCTAATTTCAAAGGTACATCCAAGCCTGATTTGCATACAATTTTCAACTCTAACAACACTCACCGGTCGATGATTAAAAGGCAAGGTATCCGATAGTTCAACGTTGAAAACGGTAATGAATATTGTTGGGATGTACTTCATGTTTGACATTTGTATATAGCATGCTAATATTTGAACAAATCTATCCAACCGAACAAGCTGACATTGTGTTGTGGTTATGCATTGTTATAGGTATGCTAAAATGCCTGAATTAATTTTGAATTTGGTGTACTTTCATACCACAAAGTTTTACTTGGCGGTTTTAGTTCTTGTGAAAACACAATGTGTTTAATCACCAATAACAATTGTATAATCTATTTACTTGTACAGTTCTATATTTTTCTAACAATAAAAGTTGCTGAGTTTATTTCCTTCTTCTACTTTTGGATGTGTATTCCTACCGCTACTACTCTTAAACTAAAAATATAGTGGAGCATCAGTTATCACATAACTGAGACCAAAGTGGTGCTGATAATCAAATAGGTCGGATAATGAAACACTCTGAAAACTGTAATTTAATTTGCTGTACCGTAACAATGTAATATGTGTAATCTGAACAGTAACAATGTAATATAACCTCATTGTTTGATAAGTTTAATAAAGAGTAAGGTATAATTTATTTAGAAAAAACTAATTTATTGCATTTATTGCAAACGAAGAGTACTTAAGTTTACAAAAACAAACGGAAAAACACAAAATTTCAAAAATGAATAAATTAACAAAATAAACGAAAATAGTAATTTCATAAAATCTTTAATTGCAGTTTCTAGGACAGAAAAGGCCTACATGTGAGTAAATTATGTATATTTTCCATCGATGGTGGTTCGCATAATTGACGGTTCGCATGACTGACGTTCGGATAATCGACGCTCTTGTCTATATGACTTCACAATTGATTGAAGAATATAGCTGCTACAAGACCTTTTTATTGGACAACGCCAATGTGTTATAAAAACAAACGTTTCAAGCAAAATATATTATTTTTTTCTCAATACTTTTATTAATTTTGGTTTGAGTGAACAGCCCAACCCAAAATTGTATTTGATTTTTTTCACATTCAGGTGCCCTGCCTGAGGAAAATCATCAAGTAATGAGACTAGATAACAACAACCGAGGTTACGGAGGAAGTTTCTGATTAGGCAATGCAGAATGGATATCCAGTCATTTAAACAAAGGCGTTCCTAGCTCAAAACAGTACTTTGCCAAAGAAACAACCAAAACAATCGCACTTGGAAAAAAATCTGGTGTGAAACACTCACACAACTTTCTCTTGCCAATGCAAGTAATTTAGACAATATAACCTAACATTAGTAATAAAACATTAGAGATAAACAAAAAACTAACCTCAAAAAACATAACCTTATTTTAATCATGAGTGAATGACGGAAAATGAAAATCGACCTGTTTGGCTTTAAAATATGGAAAATCACTCTTTCACGCTAAACTAGGCTCTGTAGAGAAAAATGCTATAAATAAAAGTTGTAGATCTTTTAATTTCCTATAAATTTGATTATATACACTTTTGTCGTAAAATGCATACCAAGGTCGACATCTTAAAAAAATCAATTTTTCACACGTTTTCGTGAGAAAAAACAGAAAGTCGCTAATTACCGCTAAACTAAGCGTTATACAAAAAAATGTTTGAAATAAAAGTTGTAGCATTTTAAATTCTCTACATTTTTTATTATATACATTTTTGCGCTATAATACATATTAAAGCCATAATCTTAAAAAAACACTTTTTTTACGTAAAAACACCCTCACCAAGAATTTCAGCAAACATGGCGTCTATCCTATCTTGTAGAGCATAAAAAATTGAGTAAATGAGGCGATTTTTAAAAAAATCGTAGGACCAGTTTTTGAGAAAATCACAAAAAAGTGAAAAATTATACTAATAAACTACTACTTCCGGTTGACCGATTTTGATGAAAATGTTCATGTCGGGTCCAGTAGTGGTATATAACTTAAGTTTTAAGTTTCAAGTTCGTACCATGTTCCGTTCTTGAGATATTTTGTATACACACACACAGACCAATCGCTAAAAACATGTTTTTTGGTTTCAGGGGGTCTGAAAACGTATATATCCGGTGAAAACTCGGTTTCGAAAAATCGACATGAAAACAATACTTTCCTTCCTATATAGGTATTCACATAGGCAAGAGAAAGTAAAAATAGAATGAATTACAATAATGTAACAATATGGAAAGAAATAATTAAATTTTATAATAAAATTCATCGTTACGATACACCACTGAGAACCACCCATTATGATCCCTGTTTTTGCAATATTTTTGCTTTCATTAGTCGTGAATTTGAATAGAAAACTTATTGAGAACTCATTGCGTCTTGGAGTGGCTTGTTTTAAATTAAATTGTAACGTACACACATTAGGTTTTATTTGTTTATTTCTACTTTTGTGTTAGTGTTTGAGTTAATTGGTTTTGAAAGCAAACATTTTATTTGGTATACAAACTTGAACATAATTAATACAAATCTGGAATATGACCTTTTGGGATTTTTTAACATTTATATTATTATTCTTAAACATTTAGCAGAATTCATCAAGTTCACATCGTGTTCTTACATTCAACGTTTTTACTTTCTCTTGCCTATATGAATATATAGGAAGGAAAGCATTGTTTTCATGTCGATTTTTCGAAATCGAGTTTTCACCGGATCTATACGTTTTCAGACCCCCTGAACCCAAAAAACAAGTTTTTAGCGATTGGTCTGTGTGTGTGTGTGTGTGTGTGTGTATACAAAATATCTCAAGAACGGAACATGGTACGAACTTTAAACTTAAAACCTAAGTTACATACCACTACCGGACCCGACACGAACATTTTCAAAAATCGGTCAACCGGAAGTGGTAGTTTATTCGTGTAATTTTTCACTTTTTTGCGATTTTCTCAAAAACTGGTCCTACGGTTTTTTTAAAAATCGCCTGGTTTACTACATTTTTTGTTTTCAATTTGTAGTTCTGTTGTGCATCGTTCTTATGACTGCACTTTACTGTAGTTTTTCTTTTATAAGTTTCCATTCATTACTTACAGTAACGAATTTCCCATTCCTGGTAATATTACTTCCCCTACTCTTTTCTTAGCTTCACTGACATGACGATGTAATCAGGAAATTATGTTAACCATTGTATAATCAATTAGTATCGTCTTTTGTGTCCGGATCATTCATGTGAGAATTCTTCTTTTACAAAATTCTGAAAGAAAATGTTTCATACTACCAACTTTCATTTACTTTTAATACATTCTAGCATTATTGATCCTTTGTTGTTACTTTTATTCTTTTATCATCTTTCTATCATACTTTCTCTTATTTTAACAAAGTCTTACGTTAACACCTTGACATATGTAATCCATTAATAAATAACGTCATTAAGGAAATTTAGTATTTTCAACTCGTGCTGTAAAAATAAATTTCTATGGTTTTATTACACAAAGTTTATTAACTAATTTATTTAATTTTGCAAGCATGTAAAGATAACTAACAAAAGTGATCAGAATTTAAAAAAAAGAAAAACAAAACTATGGTGTGAACGCTAACACGATTTTATCTTGCCAGTGTAAATAATGAACAATGTAAAATGAAAAACATAACCTTATAGTTTTAAGTGAAAGAATTTAAATGAAAAACAACCTTTGTTCGATTCGATATTTTGATGAGAAAATACGGAAAATCACTAATTGCCGCTAAAAAAACGCTCGAATAGATGTAGGTATTTCAATTTTCTATACACTTTTGCCATAAAAGCATATCTTAAAAAAAAATACCATCAGGGCCCAATCCCAAGAAATTACACAGATACGGCGCTTATATGTAGAGCACAAAATTTGTAGTAAAAGAGGCGATTTACAAAAAAAAGTCTTAAGAACTGTTTTGTGAAAAAATAAATAGCCTACGCTTGTTGACAAAATCCGAAAACTAGAATATGAAGATTTTTCCTAAAAATTACCAAAATAATTCGTTTTTATAAATATATTATTTTGGAAACATTAAAACGAGAACATTTTCAAACTGTATTAGTGTTAAAATTTATTTGACACTTCCAACTGAAATGTAGTATCTGTTATTATATAAATACAAAAACTTCTAAATGTGAAGATAATGTTTCCAAACTTGATTTTCTCGAAGGAGCGTGCAGTAATCACCACAGTCTTACAATTGGCCACGAAGATCCCTTGGCCAGAGGCGTTTTAAACGTCTGTGGTGAGTACCCGGTATCGCCCTAGTGTACTTTTTTGTATAAGAGGGTTGTCATGTAATTCATATTTGTCATGCATCTACTTGTATAGTTGTTTTGCGACATCAATTACGTATGGGATTTGTAAGTCTTGGTGCAACATTGAGTTTGTGGTGTAAAAGGGGCATTGCGTTATCGTTCGTAGAATCTTGTTTTGAATCGCCTGTATACGTTTCGTGTATGAAGGTTTAGCAGATCCCGAAAGTTGAACTCCATATCTCCAGATTGGTCTTAAGATCAATCTGTCTGTTAAAATCTGAAAATAAATTTTATCGCCATTTCTCAAGTCAGACTCTCGTTGAATTAAAACTTTACTACTATAGCTTAATGAACTAGAGAGTGCTGATAAAGGCGGAACATAGTGACCTAGATTACAGCACAGAGCCAATTGACTTTCGTTAATCGCATCCTGCGTTGCCACGTTGTGGTCCATGTGTGGATGACAGCCTAACAAAAAGTCAGCTGGAGTTAGGTGAAACAGAGTGTAACTTAGTAAAAAGCAACCTCACACCCGACCTTGGCTGTTATTGGCTAGATCTCATCTGCAGTCTTTAGTTCGTTGGAGTATAGTATAGTGTTAATATAACTTGTTGTATCTCTACCCTCTCAACATGGCAGTCATCTTTGCACGATTCGTGGTAAACTGAGGAAATTTATGTAGCATATGAAGGGATTATTACGATTTTGAAGTTTGTCTCAGGTAAGATACAGTTTTAGAAATGTGTCGTATGGGTATAAGTAGATGGACTTTTATGTAAGCTTCGTTTTTTACTATAGTACATCTACTTTTATATTTTACAATCAATCCTAATCGATTGATTTTTGACGGTATATGTAAAATCCTTCCAAACTATTTCCCTATCAGTGTAGGAGTACTTGAAGAACCAATTTTACCTCCTTGCTATTTTCGATTTTCATCTCCGATAAAACACAAATTTCTACTTCATCTCTTGCTCTCTGCGGATACTGTTGTTCGTTCATCTATGCTTCACACGATATTCAATATCAATTTTTTGAAGTATAGTTTAGAAAAAGGCGTATAAGAATTAACATAATTAAAACGTAATAAACCCTTTACGCATCATTGACAAGCGCGTACTTAATTCTTTTTCATTCAAATTAAAGAAAAAATTGTTCGGTGTCATAGCTTCAATTGAGATAGGAGATTGATGTGAAACGTACACGTTAACTTTAAGCTATAATTACTAATGTCTGCGTCAAAAATAATAGGAACCTGAGTTTGAAGCTCAATTTTGTTAAAAAAATGTGTCATCGATTTTAACTTCATAGCTATATGTCAAATTAAAGCCTGTTTAATTCTGCGTTAAAGTCCTGGTCCTGCGGACCAGGACTGGCAACGTAGAAGCAAGATTTTCCACCCACCCCAAGATATACAATTTAAAAAATTAATTCCAAAAGACTCACCTTTCGCTAAATTAAATTACCGTATTTTTCGGACGATAAGACGCATCGGACGATAAGACGCACCCTTGTTTTTCAAGGCATAAATTATCTAAAAATTATTTTGACTGATTTTAATTAGTTTTTTATAACAGATAAATGTGATGTCTTTTATTGAAAAACAGCAAGTACAGAAGATACAATATATATAATTATTTCATAGTCATAAATTTACAAAAAAAAAAAAAAAATGGATATAGAAACTGTAAGTACGTAAATTACTACTATCGGTTTCATAATCATAGACACCCGAGTTTGAACCCAAAGCATCTACAAAATTATGAGTCGGATTTCTACATACTTTACATCAAAATTTAGCTAATTTTATTCTGCGTTTACCCATAATAGTTCTATATTTTTAATGTTTAAAAATTGCCATATCGAGGTTAGAAGACGAAAAGACCCGGTTTTTTTTGATATCGCAACAAAGTTCATGCGTTTAGAGGCGTGTAACTTGATAAATATTTGACCGAAAAGTATAAAATTTTAACACAACATAGACAATTATATTTTTACAGCGTGTACGAAATTTGAAATTCATACGTTATTTAAATTTCGATTTATTTACAATATTCTGAACCCTTGCTATCTCGGTAACCGCACGATCGTTCAGCTCGGGCAAACTATCGTTTAATTCAGCGTAAAACTTAGTACAGATATGTTAACATGAGATATCGATTGGCCAATGTTGTGGTAAAATTTTTAGAATTTTGATAAATAGAAGGGTAATGCGGGGGATTGGTGTTACTATCCATGTTGCTAGTTTGTGTACGTGAAATCCTGTTGGACTGTTTACCTGAATTGACAGACTGCATTGTCAATTCAGGTAGACAATCAGATTCAGGCACCATGGTTAGTCTAATTGTAATTGATAATACAATTTTTCAATTGTGCTTCTAGTTGAGGCCATTTGACAGTAAGAATTCGAAATTTACTAGTATGTTTCTTATTATCTGCCTTGAGTAATAAATCTTCTTGTTTCCGCCATTCCCGAATCATTTTTTCTGTTGGAGGAGGTAAAAAATGCCTTTCTACTGCCCGAATGCCATTATCTTTTGCATATTAAACCACTTTTAATTTAAAAGCGAAAGAGTGCGAAACATGCTTCACATTTTAAAATGCTATGATATTTACCGTAAGTAATATCGATACAGAAACTACTGTGTATGCTTAGAAACTTCAAGACAATAGCCTACAGTTTAAAAACTACGGTACATCCCATATCATTGTATGGTTTGTTTTGAAATCGCTAGTTATTGAACGTGTTTAAGTAGAGTAGGGTAATATTAAATATTATTATAGAAAGCATCTACCCTGAAATATAGCTAGCGTTCGGACCATAAGACGCATGGTAATTTTTAGGTCATTTTCCTACGAAAAAAAGTGCGTCTTATCGTCCGGAAAATACGGTAATAATTGATTTTAGTTATCAAATCTACTGCGAATCCAATGGCCTCAGTCCCAAATTCACAAATTTATTGGTTGGCAAGATAAAAAGTTGCAAAAAGCGCAAAAAATAAAAAACTAAAAAAGATATGGTTTTTGGATTCAGTGCACACAATGGAAACATGCTTAAATATACTTTGACGAAATTTCACTAAAATCGGTTGAGTATTTGCAAAATCATCGGTCAATAACTTTGCATAATCCATAAAATGTCTTAAAAACGGGTAAATTTTTGTTCTACAATCAATATCACTTTAAAAAACAGATAAAAATTTCAAGTTTTCACCGTTAAACGCAGAATTAAACACGCATTAATTTGACATAGTAGGCGTACATTAAAATCGATGCCGTATTCTTTTAACAATTGAACTTAAAACTCAGGTTCTTCTTATTTTTGTCACGAATATTAAATACCCAAATTCAAGTAGTGTTACAGACTTATCGCCAAATAATAAAAATTAATCATAACTTCGAAAGTCTTATGACACAAGAAAATGTGCCAACAAATATCGCTGCATAGTAGCCAAATTTACGGAGCAAGAAAACCGTCAGTCATCTCACATACGGAGCGGTTCCAAAATAAATTCTTGCGAAATATTAGGCCTACTAATCTCCGAACTTAAATACGCCCTATCCATTAAAAAATTACACAGTGACTTAGGTGTCAATGGCCGAGTTTCTAAACATTTTAAAAATATTCTAATTTTTGTTGAGAGATCACTTCTTACACTAATTTTCTATTGGTTCAAAATTAATCAATAATTTCTTAACCAAAAAGTTTTCGGAATAGGCCTATCAAAATCTCATGAATATTTGTATAAAATTTTATCTAGTCTACTACTACTTTTACAAATTTTATTTCTTTAACTAATTCTAAGGCATTCGTTTAGGAATTTTCCAATATTCAGCCCCAATGGAGACTTTTGTAAATTGTCTTACTTCTCCGATTGTATTCCTTTTCTTAAATTTCACGCTTCAAAAAGAAGAACTTAGCTTTCCTCTATCGCTCCAATGTAGTTCTTTCTGAAATCCACAAAAAGATTTAAAAAGGGAAGCTTGTTATTTTCCGGACTTTTTCACTAAACAGGATGATTCAGTTTTAATTTATTTATTTAACAACTTTAAAGTTTTCACTTAAAACGCTGAAAATAAATTAAAGTTAAAATACATGTAACAGGACTGCACTGATATTGTAAATAACATTTTATAATAATGACTGTCAAATTGAAGGTACAATAATTTGTACTTCGTTTTGCCTCAATCTATAATTAAACGTAGAATAATTCTACGTTTATATTATTAACAGCTTCTTTAGGTGAACTGTTATACTCCATTGTCTTCTAAGAACGGATTAATAGGCGCCTTTGTGTTCATGAGAGAATTGGCCAGGTAATTAATTAATACAATTCAGTATCTATTAAACATATGAAATGCTAATTAAAGCATTATATATTCATTTTCATTAATCGAATTTACAAGGTTTTTAACCACTTTTAATTTTTAATTCGTAACTTAACAATGGAATTAAATTTCATGAAGGGGATCATACCGCCAATCCTACCAATTTTAAATTAATAAATTTTTGAGATAAATAATCTCATTAACCTTTTTAAGTTTTAAACGCTGTAATTTTAAGGGGTTATTTACTGATATAAGAGGAAACTTCTGATTCTTATTTATTGAAAATAAAAAAAAATTAAAAACGTTGTCTATAGTATTGCTTGGGTTCAAGTATTTTTTTGACTTCAAACAAAATATACTTTTTATCTCATTAAATAGGAGAATAAATGGACATATAGACTTGTAAATGACATATGACATATAAACGAGTAAATAAGTTAAAACTTTGGCGGAAAATTTTAAACAGTACAAAACAACGAACCTGCAGATCTATTTTAGACTTTTAAAAAATATTTATAATATATAAATATAAATTTATAAATATTTATATTTATAAACATAAATTATACGTAAAGTTAAAGAGAAAATTTAAAAGTTTAATAATACTCAATGAAACCAAGAAACCGACGAAAATATGGTCCTTTACAAAAGGCATGTTGGAGATCATGGCCAATACACAAATATCATTGGAAGGACTAACGCTGATTAGTGAATTAAAAGAACCAGTAAGAAGTGAGATTATTTGGCAGAAAACAAAATAACAGAATATAAAACAGTACGTGGCATCAAAAAATGGCAATATTCAACAGTGAGATTCAACAATGTGGCTGGGAAAGAGCGGTCGTTCACAAACGCGATGGTGAGATGACTTAAAACTGGTGGTAGGATTTGATTGGAAGGAGAAGAATTAAAGAGAGAGGAAAGAAAAGAAGATCATAACAAAAAATTTAGGTTTAAAATAATCTCTTTCGAATCGTACATATCAAGAAAATGTACAATGGCAGTTTGAAAAATTAAAACTTATTTAATTGGAGTACAATTTGAAATTACAAAATGCAACACAAGTAATTTGAAACGTGCTAGTTATATAAATTATTAAAATTTAATGATACTTCAATGTTGACATCTTGTACATTCATTCTATGAAGCAGTTAAATAGTGTACCACAACAGCAAACAATATAAATGCGCTGACACTACATCCGACAAAACAAACCATATAACAGTAATAAAATATTTAATGGAAACTATCTGGTTAGTAAGCCACAATATCATCTCGGTTACTTTTCAGAGCAAAAACGTTGAAATAGTGCCACAAAAAAATAAGCAAGTACATTTTTTCATATTTTACAATAAAATAAAACAATTAAATATTCATAATAAATACTAGACAATAGTATTTTATAGTTATTTTACAATAAAAATTAAATTAGCTACATTTTCCAATTACAAAATTTTCATTAAAAACTTTAATAGTTTTAGAATTACAACTTTTGTTGAAAAATAAAAACCTTAGCTACATTTTCCAATAACAAAATATTAATTAAAAACTTATTGGTTTTAAAATCACAACTTTTGTTGAAAAATAAAAACTTATGTCACTTTCCCCATGAAATGCGATAATATTTCCGATAAGTTGACAGAAGTATAACATTCTTCTGTTGATACCGTATATACCGTATTTATCCGAATACAAGGCGAGATTTTTTCCCGAGATTTCTTCTTAAAAATTACAGGTCACCTTGTATTCGAATATTTACATAAGCCATAACGAAGATGTAAAAATTAAGATTTAAAAATGTTGTACAGGCTTATAGTAAAAGTAGTAGGTATCTATACTTGGAATGGACATATACGATAAACTAAATGATATCTGTTGAAACAATGTTTTAGAAAAACATTACCTGTCTTTTGGGTAGAATGGGCTATAGGATTTCCTAGAACCCAATTTGTTCAAAGATGAGAGATGTCATTTACGTTGATGCACAGAAGATTTCTAAGAAAAACATAATGAAGCGTAGACCTGTCTTGTTTTTAGAATGAGTTATAGGCATTTCTAGAGCCCATGGTCTCCCTTATTCACCACAGGGTAACCTTCCGCATTGGGCTACCGTGTTAGTAGTCTAGTCTAGTTTAAATAATGAAGACGATGAGAATGGAGTGGAAGATGTTTGTGAAGCTTAAAAGAAGTTTAAAAGTTTGAAGTTTGTTTTGGTATAGTGTTTCGTTAATATAATGTAGTGTAAATTTCATTTTTAATTAAACAATTAACATTACAAAATTTATTCTTTTTCTAAAATTTTAAGGGTTGCCTTATATTTGGGTTAATACGGTAAGTACTGATTTATCAGGGTTTGTCTGTGTTAATCTTCACACAGCAACGTTTTAGAATGTTAACTGAAGAACAACGGCATTACAGGTTGCAACTAAGGTGCAAATTTACAAGTGACTGTCCGTAGGAAAAGGGACTTGATCTTCACTTGGAAAAATTTTCAGGAGAGCAAAAACACTGAAATTACGTCAAAAAAGACATTTTCTGTTTTTTTTTGTTTAAAATATTAGTGCTTATTCTTTTCTGTGTATAAATATAACCCTAATTTATTTTATTTTGAATTTAAAATCTGACTAAATTCGCAAAAATATACAGTATGTCAAATAAGAAAAACGAACCTTAGCTTTAGCGATTCAAAAAGAAATTCTACGGGAGATAACGCAATGCCCTTTTTACGTCACAAACTTAATGTTGCACAAAGATATACAAATCCCATACGTAATTGATGTCGCGAAACAACTATACAAGACGATCCACGACAAATTTGAATTACATGATAACTCTCTCATACAAAGTACACTAGGGCGATAGCGGGAACTCAGCACAGACGTTTAAAACGTCTCTGGCCAATTGTACGACTGTGGTGATGAAGCTCCGGCAAGTTATTCAAGTTTAGGAACCTTAGCTTCATAGTTATAAATTGTTATATTATTGTAATAACAGATACTAAATTTTCAGTTAAAAGTGTCAAAAGAAGCTTTACCAATGTATTTCTTATTGAAGTTACGATCCCTTTTCTGTTAAATACGTAAAAGAAAAACTAAAAGTTCTGGCTTAAAACATAAAGAAGTAAAAAAGTACTTGAGAATAGCCTTCCAAGAAAATAGTCCAAATTGGTGCCTCCACACTTAACAAGAAAATCAATAAAATTCTCAGAATGTAGTAAATGTTTAGTTTAAGCCTCTTTCCAGTATCATTAGTTTTAATTTTCTTAGATTGGTTTCCTTAGTAGCCTATTATTTCAATTACTAACGCAATTTTTAAAAAGGAAACAAAGTTATTTTGTAATGTTTTATATTTTTTGTATGTTTTTGTTGTATTTTGTGTGTACAAAAAAAATTTTTAATTTTAAAAATCAATTTTTTGTCCGTCCTTGAATTTTTATACTTGACATGTCCTCAGAAAATCTTCTACAGAAGTAGGAAATCTACTACTTCAAATATCAATTATTTGAAGACATCACTGAAATTCAGCACAAAATTTTACCTAAGTAAGACATGGCATCTAACAAAGACAAGAAAAAGTAAATACTAATAGAAATATACTAATTGATCAATATTTTCACTAAAATTTTAACCAACTTTAATTTACACAATTTCCTGAAAACAAGTATTTCTCAAACTTCATTTTTTAAATTCTGTTTTTTTATAAATACCGATAAAAAAGTAAAAATATTGTTTTCAGCATTAAATTCTCTCTAAAATAACACTCTAAAAACACTTTTACGTAACCAATCATACTCTTCACAAAGACCTGAAAATACCAACGGTTCGAGACATTGTAAACGCAACATACAAATCATTACACACAAAGACAATTACACTGAAAAATGTCCAATCTCTTTCAACTAACGATCTCCCTGTTAACAGACGACTGAAACGAAGGTGAAGTACGGATCTTCTCCGACCACCATAAAAAAATCAATTTAACTTGTCATGCCTGTGTCATTTCACAAAAACAAAAAATCATTCCACATAAAAAAAATCATCCATCATAGTTTATAAATCATTATCATTGAAAAATATTGGCACCGTATTCCTTGCAAAATTCACGCCCGTATTCTTTGCAAAATTCACGCCTATATCGGTCACTGGATCGATTCACATTCACGTCACATTCCCGCCATTCCTCATTCATTCCATATCATTTACTAGTTGTGCTTTAAAAAAAATGTACAGTTGTAAATTAAAAAAAAGTTGAAGCAAAAAAAAATAATAAAAATATGAAAACACTCATAACCTGACTTTTGACTTGGATGAAGATGAGGTCCCTTTTCCTTTTTTATGAGCTACATAACGTAGTTTATAATAAATTTAGGTAGTGAAAGGTATCCAGTGGGCTGTAACCGATTTAAACACGTTTAATAAACACGGTTAAACAAATTTAAACAACGGGAAGTTTTGTGAATGTACAAAGGTCTGGTCGCTTACGATCAATTCTTCTTGAAATAACAGATGGTTGTGTAGCCAGTCCTGATAAATTGACTCAAAAGGCTTCCTCTGAACTACGCATACCACGAAGACGCACTTGTAACAGATCGTGCATTCAAAACAAATGATTCTAAATAAAAAGCAAAGTAATGTTTACTTCATATTTTAAAATTTTGAACAATATGAACGTTGTCTTCTTCTGTTGAATTTACACTTGTAACATAATCTCTGATCTTTAATTTTTGTTTTGTTTTCTTTTACGGGATACATGGATAGATGGCCCGGTATATTTACTGTGTTATAATATTTTTATTTTGCTCTTAATAATAGAAATTTCTTACTGTACGTATTTTTTGGTCATTTCCTATACCTATCAGTTTATAGGTTACAATGTTTAAAATTGTCATCTATCATTTTCCTTTGTCCGTCCGTCCGTCACACCCAGATGTAAAAAAACTACAAGAGATAGCAACTAACGGTTTTTGGATTTGTAAACTACCCAAAACGCTAGTGGGCCTGAATTGGGCGCATTGGGTTTGAAGTTAGGGTTTCAACCGAAAGTGGCCCAAAACTGGAAGTGAAGAAATAATTCGGAATTTGAAAACAAAACATAATGTCATTCGATTCCTCTTATAGAGCCGATACAGAAATCACTAATGGTTTTTGCTAAAAACCAAAAGTAGGCCTAAGCCTTTTTCAAAATTTCCACCAGCCGTGAGACGCGCGCCGTCTCAAGTAAAGAATATTTCATCCCTGATTTTCTATGACTATCTTTCATTGAGTATTCAATGATTTGTCCCAGGTATTTTAATTTTCTTACAATTTTAATACTTCACTTGCCGACTGTTATGTGTTATTATGAGTTCTAATTGTTTATTTTACAAAACTTATAATTATTTTTAAAGTGCGGCTGAAAAATAAAAAATTAACTGTCTTGCATCTTCTACTTCAATCGTGAGAAAGTTTTTTAACAACATTTTTCATAAAAATAAGAATTTTCTTACAATTTATTTTACTCAGTTTAAAAAAATAATTTATGAAAAGTTTATAACACTTGAGAAAACCAAATAGCCAACTTCTTGTCTCATCTTGAAATAACAATTCAGATCTTGTAGTTTGTCAAGCACTTAAGTTAACAATGTTAATTAGCAACAGTTGGTGTAGATTATTAAGTTTCAAGTGGCGATTAATGAGTTTTGCACAAGTAATACTAACTATGCAAACTTTTTACATATCTTATATTACTATGCGAAAATGAGAAAAGCAATAATAATATTTCCAGAACAATGACGGATCAAAACTACTACTATGTAGTTTTCACTTAAGATTTAAATTTAATCGTAAAAGTTCATAGAGCCGAACTGACTACTTTAATGTGAAGATTCTTTAGAAGAAGGTATTTTACAAAGTCGATTAAGCTTTTGAAGAGAAAAGGACTTCGCACAATGCTTTAGAAAGGCTTGAATCTCTGTTCTTAAAAGTGAATTGCCAATCGAAATAGACGCTTCAAATATTTTCAGCTATTCACTTTCTGTCAGGAATCTACTTAGTTTAGTAACCTACGATATAATTTTCCTCAATTTAGACGAAGATAACAACAAATAAAATTTGTCACTTCCGTAGCAAAGTCGTACTAGAATTCAGAGAAGAAGATTCCTGGTTCGATTTCCAATTACGATCAGAAAACGATTTACACAATACTAGAATTTAAAAATTAATAAATTCAATTTAGTTACAAAGATTAAGGAAGCATTGATTCTATTTAATATTTTTAACTGTACTAGTAATTAAATTTACAAATCTAACATTCAGTAAACGCGATGATAATGAAAATTACTCAGTGGAGAACAATACCTTCATCAAATCTATACTCCATGATTTTGCTAGCTGACATCGAATATTACCTGGTAGATTATGGGAGTACAGTCCCGTACTGTCTTTTGAAATTATTAAAATTTTATGGATTCGTAACCTTAAAGACAAAAAAATATAACATAAGTATTTTCAAATATTTATTAAACGTTTTATATACACGGAACCAATAAATTGACAGCTTGAAGTCACGACTACACTAGGTCTATAATCAAAGAAACAAATCACCGAACTATTATTTTCTCTTCATCTATATGAAATATAGGGATGTAATGTGGTTTTAAACTTTGTTTGATATGCAGACACGAAGGATAAAGTAAATCGTTTTTAGAATATATGTGGAGCATAGGAAGGTCACTTGGTAAAAGAGTTCGGAAAGAAACCCAGTTGAAGTTTTACAAGACTATGGGTATTCCAGTATCGCTATACGGTAGTCAGGCCTGGGTTCTTGGGAGGAAAGACGAATGCCAGATTTTGGCGATGGAAAAGTGGTTCTTGAGAAGAGTTTAGGGGTGTAATTTGATGGCTCACATTAAGAATGAGAAAATCCGGGCTCATTTAAAAGTCTTATCTCTCTAAGAAACAGTTTGTAAATACAGAGCGAAATGGGAGAAGAATTTGATACGAATGAGTGAGGATAGATGAGCGAAACGAGCATTAAAATCTTTTCCTGATGGATAAAGAGATGTGGGCAGGCCGAGAAAAATATGGGCAAAGAGTTGGAACAGGACTACAGGCCTAATGCAAGATAGAAAGAAGAATAAACGTAGAAGAAGAAGAAGAAGAAGAAGGAGAAGAAGAGTTTTCACTGCAAATACACGTTTTTAGACCTCCTAAAACAGAAAAAAACATGTATACCGATTGGTCTGTGAGAGAGATGTATGTGTGTGTCAGTTTGTGTGCGCGTGCATAAAAATATCTCAAGAACGTAATACTGTACGCCGTTGAAACTTGGAACTTAAGTTAGATATCATAATGGGACCTAACACGAACATTTTAATATAAATTGGTCAACCGGATGTAGTATTTCATTCGTGCAATTTTTCACTTTTTGCGGTTTCTCAGAAATGGCTCCTACGATTTATTTTTAAATCACCTCATTTAGTACATTTTTGGGCTCTGCGCGATAGGGTAAGCGGTATGTCTGCTAAATTCGGGGAAATTGGGCTCTCGTGGTAAAATTTGTTTTATTTTTTTTAGATTGCAGCCTTAATATACAATTTAAGGAAAAAGTGTAGTATATACTCAAGCTTGTAGAAAATAAAGAAACCTACAATTTTTATTTTCAACGTTTTCTTTCTACAGTGAGAGATTTCTTCATCGTCAATTAGTGATGTTTCATATTATTTTCACGTCTAACAGATTAGTTTAATTTTTCATTCATCATTCACTGAATGAAATTTGAATATTTTTCATTTTACATTTTTTACACATGAAAAAAGTTTATTTTTCATTATTTACATTGGCAAGAGAGTCGTAAAATTAGTTCACGCCAGATTTTTATCCATACTATAGATTTCATATACTTACAAGTTCATGATAGTTTTATATAACTTTATACGCCAATACGATACACAAAACCACACAATAGATTCAATTAATGCTTAATAAAAATCGACGCCAAATTTTATAATAATTTGAATAACAAAAGAACAAATAAATATTATCGCAATATTATTTCTACATTTCAATTGACACATTTAATTAATTTCAGCAAAGTGATCAGTTTGTTCACAAGAGATTTACATATTAATTATCTGAACAAGTTCATAATTAACTATACGTAATTAATTAAAGTTTTCACCTGTGAAATGATAAAATAATTTACTTTAATACATTCACTATCTTTTATTAGAATATTCAGTGTATTTTATATGATTATTATATCATATGATTATTGTATGTGTATTTATATGATTATTAAAATCTTTAAATAATGAAGGGAGATAGAATTCCAAAACAAGTTCTTGGATTCAGGCCTTAAGGAAAACGAAGTTTATATTCTCCTAAAATCTTGTGTTATTTTAATTTGAATTTCCCTCGAATCATTGACCCTCCGTAGAAAGACATCTCAGGAGTGTCAACTTCTTTTTCTATTTTCTATAAAACCCTGACTTTCCCTGAATAAGTACTTGACATATTTTCGCTGCCCAAAAGTAGTTTTAATGAAACATCCCTTTCATGAGACAAGTCACATGGCTGGTGGCAATTTAAAAAAAGGCTTACCTACCCCTTTGACTTACGGCAAAAAAGAAATGGGAATTTCTGTATATACTTTTTAAGAGAAACGAATAACACTATTTTTGTTTCCAAATTCCAATTTGACTTCTTGGTTTTCGGTTTCGGGCCATATCCGGCCGAAACCGGAACTTCAAACACAATAGTTTCTGACGTCACTTTTCAAGAGGAATCGAATGACACTATTTTAGTTTCCAAATTCCGACTTTGATTTTTCCCGATTTTGTCCCACTATATGTCGAAGCGGAACTTCAAACCCAATGAGTTCTGTACTCCTTAAAAGTAATCGTGTTACACTACAGGGTGATTATAAATGAAATAGACACTTTTGACAGCTTCTTAAACATCAAACTGGTGTATTTGAATATAGTAAATGAAACAGGTTTGAAGGGAATTTTTTAAAGTTTATGTTGGGACAACTGTTGCTAGCATTTTGTTGTTGGCTGCTGTTACAACGACCAGTCTAGCACAATGGCCGCTACTCAAGTGGAGAAAGCTTATTGTGTTCTTGAATTAGCCAAAACAAACACGGTTACGGTTGTGCAACGTCCTTTCAAAACAAGATACGTAAACTGCCACCAACAAGGCAAACAATCTATGACTGGTATACAAATTTTGAAAACGGTGGGTGTCTGTGTAAAAGAAAGAGTACTGGAAGACCTTCTGTTACAGAGGAAAAAAATTGATAGTGTTCGTGATGTTTATGTACCAAGTCCAGGAAAATCAACTAGATCAGCAAGTTCAGAATTGCAAATTCTTCAACCGACTGTGTGGAAAATTCTGCAGAACCGTTTGAAAATGACAAGTTATAAATTGCAGTTAGTACAAAGTTTAAATACCAGTGATAAAGTCGTACGTAAAACTTTTTGTCTGGAGATCCAAAATTGTGTTGAAAATGACAACGCATTCTTTAATCGCCTAATTTTCAGTGATGAATGTAATTTTCACATTAGTAGAAAAGTTAATAGACATAATGTTAAAATATGGGGCACAGAAAACCCAAAAATAACTTTACAGCATACACGCAATTCGCCTAAAGTAAACGTCTTTTGTGCATTATCTCATGAAAAGGTTTAAGGGCCGTTCTTTTTTTACGAAGTGTCAGTAACCGGAGTAATTTATCTGGACATGTTAAACGAATGGTTAATGCCTCAACTCCAGGAAGATAGTGATAACTCCATTTTTGTACAAGATGAAGCTGGCACTTACAGGTGAGAAATTTTCTTGATGAACGTCTTCCTAGACGATGGATCGGCCGTGCAAGTGTGGAAAACATTGTGTTTACGCCTTGGCCACCTTGTAGTCCAGACTTAACGCCCTGCGACTTTTTCTTTTGGTGTTATGTAAAAAACAAAATTTTTGTACCACCGCTTCCTGTAGATATCGATGATCTAAAACAACGTATCGCAAATGCTCTTACCACAGTTAACCGTCACATGCTTAAGCCTGTGTGGGAAGAATTCGACTACCGTGTTGATATCTGTCGTGTTACGAATGGTGCACACATTGAACATCTGTAATCATTTTCAATAAAAATTTAATGAGTTCTTCTATATAATCATGTAAGTAATTACCTTAACTTTTCAAAAATAAATTTTCTATATAAGCTATCGAAACTCTATTTCATTTATAATCACCCTGTATTTTTCTTTACGAATTCTGACGTTGATTTCTTAACTTCTAGTTTTGGGGCACTTCAAGTCGAAAGCGGAACTTTAACTTAATCCAGCCTCACTAACTGTTTGTGTAAATTTTTGTTGTTTAGGTCCTCAGCCAAAAGACTGGTTTGAACTTCTAGAGGCTTTACTAAGTAAATTGAGGAGTGACGTGATTTACCATTGGCTTCCTTACTAAGTGAAAAAGTATGCTTCTCAGCATCCCAGGCCCTCTGAAAAACATCTACTTTCCACCCTGCAAATGGCACCTTCACTTCATTCACCACAGGATCTGGCTGTATAATGAAATTAATTACTCTCAGAGTAGTATCTTTTACACCTCTTTAAGTAGATTACGAATCCGAAAACCATTTGTTACTTCTTGTAGTTTCCGACATCTGGGTGTGACGGACATAGGAAAATTATTTTATGAGTTACCAATAAAAAAGTACTGCTAATGAAATTTTTAAACTTTTATACTGTTCGAGAATAAAATAGTTTTTAAGTTGCAAATGACTTAAATATCATTGGCACATAGAAACAAAAAGTTCTTTCAAAATCGGCAATTTCATAGAGATTGCGTACACTGGGTTTATTCTAAGTGTAATATAACCGTAAAATATTTGAATAATTTTATATTTTAAATTTAAAGAGAGTAAGAAAATTTTATTTTTATTTCTTATATGAACTCTTTTATGACAAAAAATTCATTTTAAAAATTTATATTACCAAAAATAAAGTAAATAATAAAACTTTCTTTTGTTCTATTGTAGATTTACTTAGTTTTGTTATTAGACTACTTTTATAAAAAGAACGTTCGCAGTTGAACTTAATGCAGGGCCTTTACTATGATTTATATTTCAATAACAAAATTCGTTTATTTTGTTTTACGGTGGTGTAATAGTAAGTTATATGTATGTAAAATTCATTACATGTTTACTTTTATTACTTCTGTTGTAAACTAATATCCCACATTTAGCAGTTAAACAGATGTGGTGGTGTTGTTTCATAGTTACGTACGTCCCGGGTGTATAAACCCAAACCATACCAGTATCTACTGTGTACTTGTTATTTATTGACTCAGGAATAGAACGTATGCATTTCATAAATTTATTCGTTCTTTGAGTAATACATTTCAAGAATGTTTTATTAGCAAACAGTAGTAAAAATTGAAAATGTACTTTTTATTTAAAGTGATTTACATAAGTTACACAATGTTCATAAAAGATTTCAGTTTGAATCCAAGAAAATATGTACTGAAACAAATCTGAATTATTTAATTTAATTAAAAACAGTAAATTATTATTTGACTACTTTGATCTTTTTATTTTAGTAACTCATTATGTATTTTGGGAATTATTTACAATTTTACTAGTATCGTATAGTATTAATTAGTGGTTTATATTAGTGTTATGACTTCAATAAGTGCGAATGTAATACACAATTGTCTATAATGGAAAGGTGGAGTTTTAAATTATTTGCACTCCATCTGTTGGTTCCAGGGCTACAAATTATATTATCATATAATCATCCAATTATATGACTAAACTATTTAAGAACTGAAGAGGTAGAGGGGTAAAAGACACTAGTCAGTTATCTCCTCTGAAAGTAATGAATTTCATTATACAGCCAAACCCTGTGGTGAACGAAGTGAAGGTGTCATTTGCAGGGTGGAACGTGGGTACTTTTCGGAGGGCCTGGCATGCTGATAAGCATACTTTTTCACTCAGTGAGGAAGGTAATAGTAAACCGCCTCACTCGTCGTTTTTACTTAGTAAAACCTCTAGAGGTTCAAACCAGCCTTTTGGCTGTTCACCTAAACAACGTAGTACGTAAAATGAAAGATAATGCCTGTGTTTGAAACCGCGTATCTCACCAAGTAAAGAACGTAAAAATTTCAGGTATGGGTTATTTTAAAACGCGGTTCTTTGCTATTTTATTTGTATAAATTACGAAACATGAGAGTGTATTAGGCATTTTCTGGCATTTTGGAAATAAAATATGTAACCGGTTTTTAGATCATATTTCACTTAGACCATGTTTCAGAACTTGTAGCACGAACAATTTTAAAAGGAAAAATATGGCGTTTTAAAGAAGTTTTCCTGCATGTTTTCTTATTAATGTCAGATAAAATTCAACATTTTAGTACACAGGATAAAGGAATTAGAGCGTTTAAAAAATTGTTATTTTCGTTCTCATTGAACTAAAAAATGGCTAAACTACGAGTACATATTTTGTTTCCAAATCGTTAGGAAATGCCTAATACATTTCGTAATTTATATGAATAAAATAACAAACATCCAAGCTTTAAAACAAGCCATAGGCTACTGAAATTTTTATGTTTTCTACTAGGTGAGACTTAGGTTCTAAACAGCAGGCTTCATCTTTCATTTTACGTACTATAGTATATTCATGACATGATGATTAATCTCAAAAATAGTCAATACTTTAAGTAATTTTTGCCTATTCAAATAAAATTACACTAAAAATATGTTAACAAACTAAAAATATATTTTTTTTAATATTGGAACATAATTCTAGAAAAGGTTGATGGAATAGACAGTTTATTGTAAAATTTGTATATATTGTACGAATTGGAGTGTGTTGAACAAGGATAGTAAACTGGGATAAAGGAGATGTTTTGAATTGAAAATCTAGGAATCAAAACTAGATGAAACGTTTGTTTTTATTTGAATTACTTTTTTTATTTTCGAGAATAGCGGAAAATTAGTTAGAAAGAGCTCGTTTGTTAGAGAAACTATGAAAACTCAAGTATAAAGACAGTCAACGCCTTTGTGGTAAGTTAGTCAATACTTAAATACGAACAGAAAGTGGTTGACGGGCTGTTTTAAAATAGTGTGGTACGGGACCGATTGTGAATTTCATTAATAATATGTGTGCATGCGAGTGGTAGCAAGTGAACAAGTAAATCTTTTGTTTTGATTTGTAAAGTGGCATTATCTTACTTATAATAAGTTATAAGTTAAGTTTAGTTTAAGCCTAAGTTTTATAATTAAATTAATTAAAGTAATATAATTGTATTTCTTAGTCATCTAAGTTTAACAATTGGAAATATTTATTGTGTTAATAAATAATTAATTGTTTTTATTATTAAATTATTTAAATTAAATAATTGATGCCTAACACATGCGCCTAAGGGGTAAAAAGAGATGTGTATCCAAATAAATACTAATTACCTGTAAATCTTTTTAAAGGGTTACATCTTTTAAAATGAGCACTTTTACTTTTTAATTGATAACTGGATATGATACCTGGGAAATACTTATATTCATGAAGTGAAACCAGGGAAACAATAAATTCCTTTATTTAATTCACCTCACTCAGGTTACCAAACATCCGGGCACAAATATAAGTCACATATTAAAATTTTAACTCTTTATTACAAATCGCATAGATAACTTTATCTATATAGATAACTTTAGCTATTACTGTAGGTCACAAAACGATGTGTGTTAAATAGTAAAAATTTTCAAATTCTAACAAGCAATCGAAAACTTTGTAGGAACTTCCCACTTTGTAAGCTAGCACGCTACCAACTACACCACGAAAGCAGTCAAAAAATAAAGTATTTTATTTTTTGTTAAAATATAAATTTATTTATTTTCTGTTCTGTCTGATGCAAATCTAATAACGTACCAGATAACTCACCTACAAGTCTGAAAAGGCAAAGTATTACAGATCTTTTGTAAATGAATTCGAGCGGCTACTGCTCTGCGAGTTACACACACAAGCAAAACAATAAAACTGAACAATATTGACTGAGAAACTGCTGGCTGGGTTTTAATATTACACAGCTGTATTTTTGATATTAAATAAAGTTACAAAAGGAAATTAATAACGTATCAAACACGTATTTTCCGTAGTTTTACTTTTAAATTCGTAATACGAATTACAAATACATTTATTAATTACCAGAATAATCCGTAAAAAAAGATAAATAAAGTAAGTAACGGATTAACAGATAGGTAGACTATTCTTTATCTATCGTTACCCACAGTAAAATTATTAACCTGATTAAATTATTCATTATTTTTTTAGGCGTTTTTAACAGATATTTTCTTAAAACAAAAATCGATTCATACGAAACCTTGACATGTGACATTTACAACGAGCTCCCAAGAATATGGAGTACGCCTACAGATATTTTGTAGAAATTTAAATAAATACCCGTAGGAGTTTTACTACTACGACTGTTTATCCTGAAGCATTTATATTATCTTTTCACCAACTATCGCATACCGAAGTCATCTAATTCACTTAAACGTTGTTCAGATGTATAGTTGTATTTTTTTCTCTCGTATAGGGCAAATTTTAGACCACGTGAGATGACTTAGACGTTTCTGGAAGCTTTTTTGCAGTTCAAATTCTCAGCATTCGTTCACAGCAGGTTTTTCTCATTTCTTCTCTCCAACCGGTATTCTGTTTTTGCTCTTCATAGAAGCCCTTAAAGTCTGTAATTAGTTATCTGAATTTGGTTCCGTTCATTACGTTTTCTCAATATCCTTTCTGACGTCTTTCAACCATACATCCGACACCTTGGGTCTATTGTTTAGTGTCTTGAAAATTTTTGTATTATTTTTACCCGTTCCCAAGCTTTGTGCAGCTGAGAGGTATGCATTACGTCACTACTACTGTGAGAGATTGCGTTAGTAGTAGTAACGGTTTACTAGTACTATGTTTGTAGTAGTCACGGGTACTATCCAAACTACATAAATATTCGGTGTCGCCGTCTACAACGAAAAATCAAAACAACACCCACGTATGTCACCGCACTAGCCAGCCTACTGCCTAGCGAAGAGCAATGAGATGATTAGTACAGTGTTATGACGTAGCAGTAATCTGGTACATCGTCTGTCCCCTTTCATCCCGCAGCTGCACAAAACTTAGATTCATTCGAAGGTGTTATACAGGTGTCCGTAAAATTTTAATCTTCTTTTTAACCGTTTTCATTAATCGTTCATTTTCCTTGTAAAATTCTTTTGGTACAATTTCCATCTGCTGTCTTCGCACTTATAATCTTGAGGAGGATCTATCTCTCAAATTTCTTTGCTTCTTTTAGACCAGCCTTTTTTGTAATTCTCAGGCACTTCCGCGTACAGACACACAGGCTTTATCCCAGTATTATAATGTCTAATCTTGGTTTGACTTGAGAGTGTTTTCTTCTTATACAAGTGGTGAGTTCCTCGAAGTTCACCGGCCATCTGTGCTAATCTGCTATTGTTCGCTTCATTTTTTGCTGGTATTTGGTAGTACTACCTACCCGAGATAATTGAAGTTATCAACTTTAACAATATTTCCGTATTGAGTCGTGAAGCGCGGCTATTTTCTATAGTTGTAATTATATCAATAAAGAAAAACGTCCAGTTATAACAGGACAGATTTTTAGCTTCATTGAAACGAATATACACAGACTCAAATTGCAAATTATGCAAGTTTAATTGCACATATTTTTGGTTGTTTAAATTTATTATAAGACATTTATAATTTGGAAAATTTAGTAGTTCACTATCTAAAATCTTATTTTATAATATACTACGTACAATATTTTTAATTAAAGAAACAAGTTACAGAATCTACTTTCATTGTTTCCTAACAAATAAACTGGCGCAAAAAGTAAACTTACAAATGTTCTTTTAAATTCTACTTTGCTCGTTTTAATCTAAAAGTAACGTTAAAACTGAACTTTTTTTTTCGATTCAGTGTGTTGGAGTATAGAGTAGATTAGTTAAAATTGCTGATTATCATTCAAAGAGCGTTGCTGATTTAATCCCCGAGCTGGCTAATTCAAGGATAAATTTTCTGAAATTTCGTCCTTATTTAAACAAATTAT
The DNA here is from genome assembly GCA_035578175.1 of Catonia carolina. Classification (NCBI taxonomy): domain Eukaryota; kingdom Metazoa; phylum Arthropoda; class Insecta; order Hemiptera; family Achilidae; genus Catonia; species Catonia carolina. Next base: position 337,710,099 of record JAQMRL010000001.1, on the reverse strand, counting down.
CATTTGCACGTCTTCAGCAACTAGTATAAGGAATTTCCCATAAATTGGTTTTTAAGTTAGTTTACAATTTTCGTTCTTCATTACCACAAACAAAAAATTATCATTACAACTTCTCAAACCAATTTTGATATATTTAAATTTAAATTTTGGATAGACGTTTTCAATAGACATTCTAAATTAAACGTATCACAAAAATTAACAATCTACAAAACACTCTTAAGACTAATCGAGACATAAGTAGTTTAACTTTGGGGATCTGCTAAACCTTCACACACGAAACGTATACAAGCCATTAAAAATAAAATTCTACGAACGATAACGCAATGCGCTTTTTACGTCACAAACTTAATGTTACACAAAGACGTACAAATTCCATAAGTAATTTATGTACAAAACAACTACACAAGACGATGCATGACAAATTTAAATTACATGACTACCCTCTCATACAAAACATGTTCACTAGAGCGATACCGGATACTCAGTATAGACGTTAAAAACGCCTCTGGCCAAGGGATCTTTTCGGCCAATTGTAGGACTGTGGTGATGATTGCAAACTCCGGCAAGTAATTCAAGTTTTGGAACCTTAGCTTCATATTTAAATTTTTTTGTATTATTGTAATAACAAATACTAAACTTTCAATTAAAAGTATCAAAAACAAAAAATATTTTGGATGAGGAAAAGCAAATAATATTGCTCGTCTGCAGTCTTTTCAATATGCGGCTCGTAATGAGCTACTCTTGCTACATTAAAAAAAACGCTTTATAACAGCAATAATTATAGCATATAACAGCTAATACGTTACATTATAATATACTATAAAACAATTCCATCAGAAATTTCACCGAAGTTTAGACATATATAAAAGCTTGTTAGTTCAAAAAGTACATACAGATAGGCTTCCAGACAATTCTCCTAGACAACTAACGAGATCATAGAACAAGGTCTTCTTGGGCCTTAAATACACATTAATATTATTCAAGCATTTAACTAACAACCTAATATTTTTATTACTTTATTACCGATTATAAGACCACTGGGTGAACTACTTCATCAAAACAATCACAACATTTTTGTATGCCATCATTATTTATCACATTTGGCGTATTTTATTACGTAGAAACAACTAAATTAACAAAAAGACAGTAATAAAATAAATTCAAGTTTTGTTAGTTAATTTAAGTTTACAGACAACACATTTAATAGAATAAGTATAATTTATTTACTGAAATTTAAAATTTTTATTCCAAAGTTAATTGATGAAAACTCTTTTATTCTAGGAAAGAGTTACGATTGAAAATTTAAAATATTTACAATTTAATTCGTCTACATCCGAACTTCATAGTCTTTTTTATAAATTTAAAAAAGAAGTTCAACTGGAAATTGTTTTTTTTTAATGGACTGAGTGTACGTTTTTTATGTGAAGAAAGCACAGAACTATCTTTCTTTAGGTAATGAAGTACCACTTTGTAAATTGTCGAAATATAGAATCGAATGTCGTAGAAGAGTTGGAAAGGAAATTGAAACAAGCTCACTGAATTCCTACACCTGCGTTCCAAAGCGCAACAAATGATTAGGTAGTGCCAGCTTTGAATTTGAACCCAGTCTCTACAATAAAATTTAGGAAGTCATATAAGTATTCTGTAGTAAAAATTCTGCAGATTCTTTGAGAGAAACTATTGTAACTTCAGTTATTAGAAGTAAATATATTTTTAAAAATTTAAAAATTATTTCAAATACAAAAAACAAATTGTAATACTTTGTATTATACTTATAATAAACAACTAGAGCTTTTTCAAAATGTATTTGTGCTGAATGTACTTTTATAATTAACATCTTTTATTTCTTATCGCTGTTCTATTGTAGAAACCTGAAGCAATAATCAAAATTTACAATCTGTGTCTTAGAAATGTTGTACAATTTTCAATGCTTTACGTGACATAATTTTTATTTACCAAAGTAATGCGCCTTTCTAAGCCTAACAATAAATTTTTTTGTCAAATTTGATTCTTTGTGTTAATTTTGATTACGGTACTGTACAATCAGCCGCACAATTATGTCTGTAATATTTAATAGTTAACGGGCGGTAGGAATTTAATTTTCAAAAGGTGAGGTAGCTAGTGGAGCATTCACCGTTAGAACTATGAGATGTTGTCTGCTACACAGACCAAGAAGTTTCTACTCCGTATTCGCTTTAGACGTCGTACAGTTGGAACGTTTCTTATAGGTTCCGGGCTAATTATTCAGGACGGTTATCAAATTGTACACAAAATTTACTATAAAAATACACAGTTAATTCCTTTACTGTCGAAAATTTTAAAAAAGTGCCAGAAGCAAGTCTTAAGAATTTTGACTGAAAGCTCGGGATCGACTCTTAGTAAATATCTGTCGCAGCTCCAAAGAGCTGGGCAACATACGTCCAGATTGGTCTCAGAGGGGTTTTGTAAATTAAAATTTTAGAATGGAGGTTTAATTTTGGTCGAAGGTTAATTACGCAAAAGAGTAACTTCTGGCGGCAGTTAAGTTTGAATGCAATAAGTGCAGGTGATATTTTTATAAAATTTAAGTAAATACAATGAACAAATCAGATACTAATTTAAAATTAAGGAACGGGTTGATCTATGTATATAAACCATAAGGTTTTTGACGGTTTCATCTTGCATTCATTCTACAATTAAAACTCTAGTAAAAATATTTACGGTAGCCTGCTTGGCAACAAAAACCAAACAAAATGTTTCCATTCCGTTGCAGTAATTGTTTGCCTTTGTTTTTTTGTGTTAAAAATAGATAAATTTTGTTTTTCCGTTTTTTAATTACAACTACACAACTGGGAGTTAGAACGTTCATATATTTTTGTTATGCAACTGATTGTTTTGGTTATTTTTAGATGACTTTTTTATTAGAATTTAAAAATAAAGGAATCATGTTACTGTTGTTTCATCTTTAAATGAACTCTTTTTTTCTCTCTTATGATTTAAGAATTAAGAGTAGTGTATGAGTCTTTTAATTTGGTCATAAATCTATTTTCATTACTGCAGAGATATGTTTTATTATTTTTCAACTATTCTGTCATTCTAATCTTCTGTATTAATAAATTTGGATAGCCTCAACGACTGACCGACTGACACATTCACTCATCACAGATTTTTGAACTTTCAAAGGACAGTGAAAATTTGTTACATTGATTTCTTAATATACTGTATTGTAACAGTTAATTATTTTTGTATAGACCATTACAAAATTCTATTATCCTGGAATAATATTTAATTAATGTTAACGCAATATTTTAAGCTGACTGTGTAGCCTGGTAACTACTTAAAACGGACATAAATCCGAACGAGTTACGTACAGTAGACCCCCGATTTACGACGGCTCGGTTTACACCGGCTCGGTATAGCGACCGACCGTACAAAAAAGGTCTCGTTCAAAAACGTCGACAATAACTTGCCATTCAAAGCAATATTATTAATTGACAATGTCAAAAGTCACACGGCCGCAGGCCTGGAAGGAAAAAATTCTAATGTAAGAGTCATTTTTATGCCACCGAATACGTCATCATTACTCCAGCCTATGGATCAATCTGTCGTCGCATGTTTTAAAGCGTATTACTTACGCGATAGTTTTAGAAAATTATTCAGCGCTTTTGATAAGGAAGGTGGATCAAATATTATAGAATACTGGAAAACATTCAATATAATTATTACAAGCTATAAAATTGATTAACACGTTATATTCCATTAATTAACATTAATGTTGATTTCACTCTTAGTGAGCTGTCAAAACGCATAGATGGAAGTTTCCGAAAAATATTCAAAATGGATGGGAAAAATTTGTTCTCACTATTATAACGTCAAGGAAATTACTGAGATCCCTGTGTTAAATGCAACGACTGAAATTTTAGAGGTAGCCAGTAGTCTTAACTTGGAAGTTTGTAATGAAGACGTTACCGAGTTGTTAAATGCTGAAGAAGATATTTCCAATGAAGAGCTTATTGTATTTGTTCAAGAAGATACTCAGCAATTGGAAGAAGAATTTGTTCAGGTAAGTAAATCTGAACCCGCAGCTGATAAAAAAATTAACGAAAAGACCTTCGGAAGCATTTAAATTAATTGAAAGTGGCTTAAATATTTTCGAATCTGACGATCCAGATTCTAATCGCAGTATGGCCGTAACCGCAGCCGTGGGGCGTGAGTTCTCATGCTACCAAGAAAGTTGTAGATCGATGAAGGCGCAAAAAGTTCAGAAGCCACTTTGTTATTTCTTTAAAACGGCAAAAACAGATGTACAAGCAGTGAGCTGTCAAGAAGAAGATCCTCAACATCGCGACAGTTAACTACACAACAGGCAAGTTTTAAATTATTAAAACATAAACTAAAATATCATATAATATCGATCTGTGAGCAAGAACTTGAGAAACTTTTCCAGGTCTTAAAATAACTGTTTTATTAGTTTTTAATTTTCTCTTTGCGACAGTTTAACTGTCTCTTTATGCTCATTTATTGAATTAATTTCGTATAAAGTTAAAATATTTAAGTTGTGTTAGTTAAAATATATTATTGTAAAGTAGTTATAGTTATAAAATAAAAATTATAATATCGCTATTATAATATAGCTACCAGTAGTAATTTAACTTAGTAATTTTATAGTATTTATAAGTATTTAAGAGATTTAATGTTTTTGTTCTGTATACTCCTATGCGCGGACAGAACTCTTTGTGAAGAAGAGTTTTTGCGTATAAGTATATTTAGTTTAAAATATTGTACATAGCTTAGTATAGTCATGAATTGTAATTTTAATGTAGCTATATTTTACTAAATAAAATAAAATAAATAAATAAAATTTAACTAACACAACACATAAAATGTTAAAGTACTGTTATTTTTATGATTTCGTAATTTTTTATTGTAGGCCTATGCTTCATGTACAGTGCAGTACATATTCAATTTATTGTATTTCTTCTAAATTTAATTAAAAATGTCTTCACTGTAAAAACTTTAATCTATATTCTAATGTATTCAATAGTTTTTTTATCAGGGAAGTAATAAAAGGGATAGTGTAAAATATTAACTTGTTTAATTTTATTAAAAATAATTTATGTTAAGAATCCGTTAATATTCGATTTACGACCGTTCGATTTACCACGGGTTTTCCGGAACCGATTCGGTCGTTATAGCGGGGGTCTACTGTAAGTAGATTAATAATTTTGTTGGAATCCTACAACATTGTTTCTATTGACATGAGTTTTTTCAAAAAAAATATTATTGTATAAAAAAATCTTTTGCGAATTTATTATTTTTAATAAATCACAAAATCTGATTTTTATTTCATTACTTATTCTCATAAACAATGCCAGGATATCTCTTAGTCAACATTAACAGCCGTAGACAGTTATCAGACATGACATTGTAAAAGCATGTTGTTATTTATAACTAGGTTTATGAATATCTATTTGAAAATGTAAACTACTGTTCCATTTATACAGTTCACAGTGCACTATTTTGAAGCAAAAGCTTAAAAATAGACTGACTAATAAACTGTGACGGTAAAGTTTAATTAATATTTTATACAACAACATCTCTATTCCATTTTCGTTTTGATATACTAAGGTATGAAATGAAAAAAGTTGCAGTGTTCCTTGTCAAAAAATTGTCACTGGTTTAAAATTTTTGTAGAAATACAAAATTAATTAAAATTAAAGTCTTCTAAGAACACCTCATTAAGTAACCTAATTTATTGAAAAAAATTATTTCATTGTTTACATTTATGAGAAAGTTCTCATAATTATCTCACTCTCTCATCACTTATTAACTTCCCGATCGCCTAGAGAGCTTTAATTTGTCGAATATTACTATTGGAAGTTGTGAACAGAAAAACAGTAGTTTTCATTTCAATTATATGCGCTAGAGGATTAAACAGTAAGTAACAATCCTAAAACAATAACTTACAAGTTAATTCTATTCCATCCTGAAGCGCTACAGTTCTGAAAATCGAAACACATATTCTTTACGCAATACATACATAGCATAAATAATTTTGATTACGTTCATTGCTGAAGAAAAAATCGGAGAAAAAATAAACTTCATTTTATGAAGTTGGAAAATTTCAGAACTTGGGGAATACCTTAAACCACTTAAACGTAATGAGTGACTTTATACGCAAACAAATTCAGCTGGGAAATAACTTAAGGCATTTCTGGAAGCTTTTTTGTAGCTTACACTTTCATAAGTTTTTCACTGTTTGCTTTTTATTAAAGAGACATTTTTCCATGCAACTTAAGGTACCTTTAAAAGGAAGATGGAACAAAATACTTCATCCGATTTTAGAACTGTAGTTCCAAACTACAGTTAAGTGTTCCGCCTATTCAGGACTAACAATAGATGATGTATCTCGAAATGCGGACATTACCGACCATTTCCGGCCAAAGCTTTCGCCAAGGAGAACTGAGATGAAAATATCAATTTCCGTAATAGCCTACAGGTGCTGTAACTAAAAATTTTTGTGTACTGTAGCAAACTAAAGAGACTTACAATTTCTAAAAGTTTTAAATTTTTTATCAATTATTTAGGCTGTAACCAAAAGATTTATATAACAAATTGGATACATTTTTTCTATCATTAATCCTTCAACAATCAATTAAACAATTAAAAAACCATCACAGTTCACTTATAAAACAATAATAGCTTCGTTTAGAAATATCTGCAACAACATAGGCCTACATAAAAATATTTATTGTCATAGATTTCCCATTCTTTACCACACCATGAGAAAAACATTATTTTATAAAGAAAGCTATTTGCCTTACACTAAATTCCATATAAAATTATTATACACATATTCTGATAAACCTGTAAGTAAAATATCAGGCTGATTGAACAATTTTTTGTGAAAGAAAACGAGTTTTAAAAATATTATAAAACGAGAATATTTGAATTCAAAACTAATAAAACAAAGCTATTTATGTAGATTCAAATGTTGCTTACTTTGTACATAAAAACACATTGTATCATTGTACAAAAATGTCCCCATTGAGCTTACTTTTTCTGTAGGAGGATAAATGTACCAGTTTTTACATCTACAAAAAATACAATATTTCAAGCAGATAAAACTAATTTTATATTATTTTTATCTGAAATGACATTTTTTTGTAAATTCTCCATAACAAAAATGTATAATTATTAGAAATTAGCACTACGATGTTACTTGATAGTAATCTAACTTTTTGAACCAAAAAACTGGTTCATTTCTGATGTAATTACGCAGTAAAATATATCATAAATTTAAATAATGAAATGTATTAAAATGAATAATGTTAAATTAATGAGGAAGGAAAAAATTGAAAATCATGTATTTAGTATATGTTTAAACAGTGGTCTAGGAAAATATAGGTCTTGTATAACCTTGAACTAGAACTTTAACGTTAAGTTGCATAACAAACTAGATAGAAAATTCCATTACAGTACTAAAAATTAATGTATAGCATGAATTACTAATGGCTCAATTTACTTATAGTGACTAAAGTAATTAATATTTTAGAAAGTTTATGTTGTTTTAACTCAACGTTCAAAGGTTAAGTTAATCTTTAAATTTATATATAAGAGCATATTTAATTGAAATAATAATTAAATTAAACAAATTAAATTGAAACAGATAGTATAAAAAAGCTAAAAGAATAATATTTAAGATAATTATTAACCATTAAACCTACAATGTAATAAAGTTCAATGAAACTAATTTTATACCAGAGTACAAAATATTTTGTTAAACGTTATTATAACCTATGCGTACATTAACAAACCTTCCACACCCTTCCTAAAAGTGATGACATTCCCTCGCACCCAAACTATAAGGAGATTTGGACCATGGCCAACTAGGCTATTAACCAACTAATGATATTACAAGTAAACGTAGACAAAATTTTGGTATTTATGTCTTTTTTAATGTATGTTGTAAATTTGTATGATATAAAAATAATACAAAGAGATCCTGCTTAACAATCCGCCCCAATTGTGTATTTCTTAATTTATTACATAATGTGGTTTCAAAGGGATTTTGAATCGGAAAAATTTAATTTTTATTTTAAAACTTATATAGATGAGACCGGGGCTAGTTGGCGCACTTTTTACATATTGTTTTGTAGCTATTTATGAAGTATTTGAGATTATGTTTTAAAATGATGACATACCTTAACATATTAGCCTTAAAGTCTCAATTTTTAAAATTTTTTAATTTAAAAATTTGTAAGTTATGAACATTTTAAGTCATTAAAACTCAGGCGCCAACTTACCCCAACCTCGGGGTTAGTTGGGGTAGTACCTGGGGTAAGTTGACGGAAGTTATTATTCATTAATTAAACAGTTATATAGGTGTGTGGCATTGCTAATAAAAGAAGACAAGATCTGAAACGAATTATTTCAATGAATTTTATTGATAAACTAATTTAAAACTGGAATACCAGAACAGGTACCATAATGAAAAGAAAATTAACTTTTCCAGTAATCTACAGTTTTCAAAATCTATATTTTAATGCTTATCAAACGTCTAAATAAGTTTACTCATTTTAACCAAACGAACTACAAGACTACTTAAAAAAAACAAAAAAAAACAGATTACTTTGTATTATTTGGGTTAATTTTGGATACAGTAATAAACATTAGAAAACATTAAACCGTTGTAGGAACCTACAATCATATGACATAGGACTATTCAATGTCGTTACATGGATCTCAATTAGCACACCTAAAGAAAATTTTTGGCTCTCCTGCACAGCTTCATGGACCCACAACCATACAACATGACGTTGGCGCACGCGCCAACTTGCCCCGGGACTGTTGTGAAAACTAGCCCCGACTCATCGGTTTAGAAAAACGATGGCGTAGTTAAAAAACTTAGCAATCAATTTACTTAAACTTAGCACAGTAAAAACCACAAAGACCTGGTGATTTTAATGACACGAATATAAACGGGTTATTAAACCATACTTTTGTATGAAGAATTAATAACAGAGAGGCCGAAATTTTACTTGCCTGTGGTAAAAAACAAAACACTAATGTGGAAAGTTGTTACGCTTTCATAAACGGCTCAAAACACAATGAAATACTCACAGTGACGGCCGGAAACGGATCCAAGTTTTAGGATTGACAACATCTATACAACAGATTTATCGCGAGTGCGCCTACTAGCCTGGGTCTCCCCTACCAACAATGTCAAATATTACATACTTTTATCCGTAACAAAATCACGCTTTTATAAAAACTACAAATTATTATTAATTTCTAAAAAGTGATGTCACGTAGTTCTTTTCTTTTTATGAATAAGTTCACTGAGTACTTGCTCATTTTTTGGGTATATTCTTTTAACGTTTCGTGGTAAATTTCTCAAAATTGATAAAAGTATGACTCTGTAACTACATTTTTAGAGGTTTTCAACAAGTTAAATTTACTAGCATAGTAGACCCGGGCAAATAAATTCACACTGGTTCGTTCTTGGGTTTAAAACCCCTATCATTAAATAAATGATTTAAGTTAACAGCAAACTTAACCGTTTTTAGAAAAACGTAGAGTATCGTCTTAAAAAACACAGTAGTACGATAGTTCCGTTCTCAAAAGAACGATTTTAAACTAAAACTTTAAATAAAATAACGTTACCACACATGTCTAATACCGACTGACTGTACTGAGATGAGAAGAGAGATGATACATAATCTGGAAATTTGTTACGCTTTCATAAACGGTTTAAAACACTGTATGCCTGTATGCTTATGGAATATGGCTATGGAGGGGTAAATGTGGGAGAACCGCATTGCATTACGCTGTATTACCGCTACGTTGTAAACGAAATACAGTCCTACTATTTTTAATTTCGTAAAATGAAGCTCATATTAGAATGAATTTCAAGTTTAGAATTTTGGAAAAATCAGGAAAGAATACTTTTTAAAAATATGCAAAAAATATAAAAATCCGTTTGGTTGAACTTTGTATTTAGGTGTTAATAGAATTTCCATTCAAAATAAATTGGAAGCGATTTTGCGTTTTAAATTTAAAGATTTCCTTACGAAAGAAAAGAGGAAATGTATGCATTACTTTTCTAGTAACTTGATTTCACTTTAACCAATAAATTCCCTTGTAAGGAAGTAAAAATAAAAACAGATCAACAAAAGGGAAAAATTACGGAGTTATCTTTTACAGGTGTTAACAAATGTGGAAAAATTAATATTAAGTTGTATGGAAAGTCTCAATCTTCTAAGAACCAGGATATGTTTACAATTTTCTCTGATATGATTTCTTATAAAACATAATATTGAGATCAAGGCGTTTTGCCAACAATTTTTTTAAAAATTGTCAGACGATCTGATTTTTATTCAGTTGTACAATGAACATAAATTTAGTTTATTTACACAGATTTAACCACGGAAGTGAAAGTGTGAAAATTTAACAATTCCTGTTTTTAGCAAACAACTATTATTTATTACAGGAAGCTATTACATTCTGACCAACCGTCCAATTTGCTGACTTGGTTTGGTAGCGTGGAAACTCGAAATTGAATAGGGCCACTGAGTGACGTGTATTCATGGCAGGCTGTCAGCACTCCGCCTTATAAAGTGGCTCCTCCAACCGGTGCTTATCGTAATTAAATTGTTGAAGTGACCTACTATTAGCTGATTAACTGAGCTGGCTTATTAAAACCTTAAACATTTTAAAATTCGTTTACATATATTTTAAATTTTGTTTCTCAAGTTTTCTCTTCGTTTAACGGCCGAAGATAAAATTTAAATTTAAGTACGCTTATTAGGCTATAAGAATAAAACCAATTATGATACTAGAAAAGCTGGAAAAATTAAGACTAGATAACCAAATAGTACTTTTTTCAGAAGTCATTTCTCTATCTTGAGGGCGGTTCGTTAACGTACTTCCACCCCATATACACAGTATTATGTCACCACTTCTATTAAAACATAAACTAAAATATCACATGCCATCGATCTACGAGCAAGAACTTGAGAAACTTTTCCAGCTCTTAAAATAACTGTTCTTATTAGGTTTTACTTTTCTCTTTGCGATAGTTTAACTGTTTCTTTATGCTCATTTATTGAATTAATTTCCCATAAAGTTAAAATATTTACATTGTGTTAATTAAAATATGTTATTGTAAAGTAGTTGTAGTTATAAAATAGAAGTTATAGTTACTCTATATATGTTTTTTCTCTATTACAAAATATACAAAGATAATCTTAAAGTTATTCTAAAAAAATTCTATTTTTTTTTAAATAAAAATATAATATTGATATTTTATGTAAAATGTAATTGAATTTATCATTTATTTTATGTTTTTTTTAATTCTGTTTACCGCAATCTTTGTAACCTATTTAACTGTAGTAATTTAAGTTAGTAATGTTACAGTAGTTATAAGTATTTAAGTGATTTAATTTTTTTGTTCTGTATTTTCCTTTGCGCGGACAGAACTCTTTGTGAAGAAGAGTTTTTGCGTATAAGTATATTTAGTTTAAAATATTGTACATAGCTTAGTATAGTATTAATTGTAATTTTGATGTAGCTATATTTTAATAAATAAAATAAATAAATAAATAAAAACATGTTACCTTTAAAATATCACCAATCTTGAGAGTAATTCCGGGTACGAAAAGTTACAGTTGGTTTAATTTAACGATACGAGAATATGGTACACAAATTAAAAGCACTTTTCGTTAAGTATTGATCGTTATTCAAATCTTAAACTAACTTTACAATATTTCAAACACTATATATTAAGAACCTTTAATTTCAAAAATAAATCTGTGTGAGGTGTGAATAAAATTTACATTTCTATACCAACCACTTATAAATTGTCAGGGATCAGGTTGAACGGATATTGAGAACACCTTTAATGAAAAAACTGTCCATCATTTTATGCATTCTGTATTTTTACATATTAAACTTAGTTTTGCAAATGTGCAAAAACAACTAGCGAACATAATTATAATAATTGCTTGATAATAAAATACAATGTATGTACACATCATATTTCCTATAACTTCACACATTTACAACTTACATGTTCGTCTATAATAATTAAAATAAATCTTATACATGTATAAAATAAAATAAAAATGTACAAATCAGTTTATTGTGAACAAAAATACTACTGACCTCCAAAGAAAATCTTGACTGTAGGCAGGGAAGGAACATTATGCAACTTAGCTTGGCATTCTTCACAAAATAATATTTTATTCAAGAAAAGAGAAAAAAACAAATGAAAATAAAAGGGAAAATATACTGCCACACAAACAAGCTCTAACACATTCATACCAACATTTACCTCGGTGGTCATGCGGTTTTGGGGTTCGAATCCCATTCAGGCACGGCATATTTTCATAGGTTATAAAAAATCATTTCATCCTTCACCGTCTGCATTAGCAGTGATTGCAGAAGATTTGAACGTTAAACAAAAAAAAAATTACCTTGGTGGAACCAGATCATCATTGTAGTTTTTAATTAGAATGTGTAATTTAAAATTCTTGCGTTGATGGCTTAGAGAAGGAAACTGCACAAGATTGTGCAAATTATGTTATATTAAATTTATTATACTGTTATATTAACATTTCGCGGACTACCGACGGATATATATTCGCCAAAAAATCTTTCCCACAGATCGTTTTACCGATACATCCGCTTATGGTTTTTAATATTGTTACGGTCATTTAGCGGATATATCTAAACACTTTAAAAAAAAGAACTTTTGATTTAATTTTTTCTTAACAGTCATCAAAATTATGCCAAAATATCTAAATATTCCAGGAAATTTAATATTCTTTTGAATACGTAACTTGGGTAATTAGTAATGAGTCGCAAGATTTTATTTGGGAAAAATGTATTCAAGAAACGACTACCGGTTAAGCTCCACCATAAATTTGACCAATGCATATCCAGATTAATTAAAACCATTGACTTGATCGGGTTGTATTCCAAAAAAAAGGTTTAAGTTCATCACCAAGTTACGCTCATCCTACACATTAATGAACTTTAGTAGAGTTGATGGCCCGAACTACTTTTTACTTTCTCTTGCCTACATGAATATATAGTAAGGAAAGTATTGTTTTCATGTCAATTTTATTTAAGTTGTTAAAAATTTCACTGATGAGAAACGATATAAGTTAATATTTAAAATAAATTATTCTTGAACTTAAAAATTGTTTAATAGTTTAAAATATAATATTTTATAACTTGAATTTAAAATAAACTATTAATTACTCTGGAGAATAATATATGTTTTAGAATACAACAATTTAACGGTTATGAGAGTAACCGTCTAGTTATTTGACTCTAGTTTATTTTATAACATATTACATTTTGCATTCTCTACAGAATGAACACCTTGCTGTTATTATTTCTAATGAAAAGTTTAAACCATACTTCAGTATGTAGCTTTAACTTTAATTATATATTTTAACCAGAACTCATTTAAATATTAATTTAATAAATAGTATATTTTATAACGCAATCCATAATCTATAAAACTAAAAGTCATACCATGTGTTTCGTTTAAATATTCATTTATATTTTTTTTAGAACTACTACATTGCATTTAATTTTGATTAGTATTTTTAAATATATTTAAAAATAATTGGGCCTGCATTTAACTAGGGATCATTATAACGTCAGTAGTTTGTAGTAACGATGTAAAAGAAAAATCTAAAATAAAACAATGTAGAGAAGGCTACAAAGTTTGAGGGCGGTAATTAAGTTCTTCTATTAACTAAATATAAATAAACACAATTAATATGTACAATAAAAGGTTAAAAAAATACATAGGTGGTTCAAACACACAGAAAAAAACTCAATTTTACTAAACATATAAAGAGATATAATAAAAGGTAGATATGAATTCAGGATAACCATTGAAGAGCTAAGGGTTTTCCCGAGGATAGTTTAAAAGAAACAACATGGGCCTACTGAAGTTGAGCAATGAACGAAGGAAAGAATTTTTTAATGAATGAAAAAATTAAAAGAAATAAAAGTCAAGCCGTAAAGTAAGAACTTGGGCAGGAAAATTAAAGGTGTAACGCATCATTGTCATAAATCTTAGTTGACTAAGTAATGTTGCTAAACATAGAAAGAGATGTAATAAAAAGTAGATATAAATTCAGAATAACCATTGAAGAACATAAGGTCTTCCCGAGGAATAGTTTAAAAGAAACTACATAGGGCTACCGAATTTGAGCAATGAAAGAAGGAAAGCATTTTTTAAATGAATGAAAAATTTCGAAGAAATAAAAGTCAAGCCACAAAGTAAGAACTAGGCCAGGGAAATTAAAGGTGTAACGCATCATTGTCATAGTTCTAAGTTGACTGAAACGAAAATAAAAATCACCTAGAAATTAAAACAATTTTACCGCTTCGATGGCGAATGTTATAACTTCTGTAATCGAAATTCTTGCTTTTGATCCCTTTCCAAGATTTTTATTTTAAATACCTCAGCATTATTCGTCATAAGATAATAAATGACGATTCTTATTTTAAAATGTTTGTACTTCCTTCAAATCATGAATATAGGTCTTATGTTAATTTTATAAATACAGTATAATCTGCTTAATACGATTTTCATGAGTCCGACACAAATAAGCATCTTAGGCGGAAAAACGTCTTAGCCGAGAAGCGGCAAAGACAATCTTAAGAGTGCTTTTAAAAGAAATCATTATTGAAGGGAGAAAAGTGTTAATTTTTTAACATTCTGCGTTATGTGAGAAAATATTAATAACAGTAATTACATTTTAGGTTATATACAAATAAATGTATAGGTTATGCAACTTTACATAAATAAAAGTAAGGATACATACCTAATTTGAACATCATGTTTAATTAAAAATAAACAAACAGATGACACCACTAATACAAATGTACAGAATAACTGTAACTACTAACGAATTTCCGTTACTTATTCTTAAAATAGTCATAAATTTTGAGCGTGTATTAGGTGAGATTGAATGCGCATTAAGGGGAAACATGTGCTTTGCTTATTAATCAAGGGAATTCACGAATACCACGTTTTACGCAGAAAACGTTTTAGCCGTGAGCGTATTAAACGGATACTACTGTTTTGCGAATACATTTTTTGGATTTTTTTTTTGGTTTTACGTTTGACTTGTTTGCAATTTCTGGTAATACAGATGGAGCCGGAATGCAAATAAGTATAAAGTCAAAGGTTCTATGAAAATATTGCTATCAAAGGAGAAGAGGAGGAAATGTCAGGTAAAATGAAAAATGTGTGGAAGCAATGAAGATGGACTATTGGTTTTAGAGTTATATTTTTCAGTTAAAAACTATTTTTGCTACAAGTCCCTTATAATTTATTAAAGTGTGGTAATGGGTTATGAAATATTGTGAGGAACAGGTAATACGAGAAATAAGTGAGAAAGAAGGCATTACATATTCATTAATGATACAACGTTACTGCGTCACTGAGTTACACAGCCTCTGAAATGAAAATAAAATCAGTTTTTGTGAACATACCTTGTTTTTATGTGTTACTACATACTGGAGCTAATTGAGTTTTTAATCAATGTTGTAAACATCTATACTTATTATACACCTGTAGGTAGAACTAGATTTTACTGGTGTCAAATCTATTAGTTGCTCTGTAATTACGTCAGTTTGTGAAGCATTTTAGATTAATTAGTTAGAATGCAGGAACTGGAACATTATTCAGAATAATTGAATTCCTATTTTGTAACTAATAATACGGTCGTTTGTAAATTGAGTAGCCTATTATATGTTGGCAAATTACGTTAACTTTCTTGCTGGTAGACAACAGAACATTTTAACTTAATTTATTAGGCCCACTAATTCTGATGTTACATCCAATAAAATATTGTAATTTTAAGGGTCAAAAATATGGAAGACATTTATTTATTCATTAAATAAATGACTATTTTCATGCGTTCTTTTACAGAAAATTCCTTAACCCTTTCAGTGCCGAAACAATATTTAAAAATTTGATCTTAAGTGCCATTTAATTTGAATAAGGTGTACAAAAGGTGCCAGCCCTTATTTCGAAAACTTGCAGCATTATTTCGAAAGTCTGCTATTGGTCACCAAAACTTCAACGTTACAGAAAAATAAAATATCCTGTAAAAAACTAATTTTTAATGTGTTCATAAAAAAAGAGATAGTTTTAACCCTAAAAATATTCAAAATACTTTTTTTTAGGTTATTTAAAGTCATGTCGACAGCTTGATTATTAGCAACTTATGTGGGTTTTGATACCTTAACGGTAGTTTTAACGTGTAAAAATTCCCACACCCTAGCCTGGAATCGAACCCGGGACCTTTCTCTTTGTAGGCTAGCTTGCTAGTCACTACGCTACGTAGGTGGTTTCAAAATACATTATTCCATAATTTTGTTTAAATTTTTTTTTTGAAATTCAGTTATCCGGACGTTGGCACTTTATGCATAACTTATGGACGTACGGTATTCCGGATGTTATAACTACGTAAACGATATCGATGTCCGGTTTTCCGGATGTTGGTACTGAAAAGGTTAATTTCCAATAAACTACGAGCTAGGTCTATAAATAATTGTACAGAATTGAAAATTAAGTTGACGAGCAACGAAAGTCGATTTAAAAAAATTGAAGTAACAATAGTAGACAACCATGCTCTACATGAAAATGTATTTATATACTCGTATATCAAGCGAGTTATTCTACAGCTCTGGCCGTCTCTCGCACCCCATACGCCACCCCTCTCTATCCATCCAGTCTCCTCCCTCCAATTGCCTAGCATGCATATCTTTCGATACTTGCTTTATCCATGCTTCAGGTGGTCTACCACGCTTATTTCGTCCCCACGGGGTCCAGTTTATTATTTTCTTTGGCCATCTCTCATCTCCCATTCTTTGCACATGTCCCAGCCATACCAGACGTCGTTTTTCGATTTCTTCCATTGTGGTGTCTTGTTTTTGTGTACGAGCTCTAATTTCGGTGTTTCTAACTCGGTCTACCCTAGAAACCAGACAACTTCTGCGTAAGAAGTCCATTTCAAAAATTTATTTTCTATTGATAAAAAATTTACTTGTAGTTAAATAAATAAACTGATTGTTAACAGCCGGCCTAAGAGTATGCAATAAATATGAAAAAATTTTGTTCTGCCATCGTATGTTAAGATTGTGATGAAAATTAGGAATAGCAAGGAGTGCGGTCACGTATCCACTTTTTGGAGAAAAATTAATCCTTTATTTCATTTTAGCGGTCTAAAATTAGGAATTATCAAAACGTAATTTTTACAAACCTTGTTTTCTTATCACTTGGCAACATTTTATCCGTCCTTAATCTTCTAATACTATATCGCTCCTTTAATCTCCCCATTCTTATTCTTCCTTTTCTCTAATTATTAATAAATGACTTAGCGGGAATTCTCACGAAATCGCAGCTATCTAATTCGTACAAGCCCAGAATGTAAGAGTATGTTACATTCATTCAGTAGCTTGTTTCATACGCTATAGGAAATATTAGTGATAGTCTATTTCCGATCAATATACAAAATTTCCTAATACATAAGTAATTGTTCCTTTGGTGAAAATTAATTTTTAATTATAATTAATAATTTCTAAAAAAATGGTACTGCCCAGTTAGCTTGATAAATAAACTATACTATTATCTCTCTATCTAAATTTGCTCAGAGAGAAACAAAAACGTTATCATTTTGTAGCTAATTTTTTAATTTTTTAGTCTTCACCTTTATTTCGTTTAGTTTTTTCCCAGCAATCAATACCCAGTCATCGCCACTGGTTGGGAATAAATTAAATATTTTCCACAACTTGCTTACGCTGGCGCTCCTTTTTATGTAAGCAATAAAACCTTCCACGACGATTTCAAAATTCCGACAGTAAAGGGACTCACAGCAGAGGCGGGATCTGGGGGGGGCAAGGGGGGGCACTTGCCCCCCAATATTCTACTGGTATACATTTTTTTAACCAAGTTAGTGTATCGAAAAAATAATTTTAGTCTAGCTATCATGGAAAAATGATAGCCAATAACAATGTTTTTAACATTTAAAAACATTGTTATTGGACCATTTTAGATCAATTTTAGGTTTACATCAATTGGGAGTTAAAATGACGTTTTAACGTTAAAATCCCAACAAAATTTACTTTTTAATTTAGCCTAAAAACAGCCCTAAAATTGAGTTGAAGGCAATAAAAATCTCAACATTTTCCGGGGGAGGTCCCCCGGACCCCCCCCTTGTGCTGGGGGGTATTCCATACCCCCCAGACCCCCCGGTATTTGCCCCCCCAATGACTCCCGCCAAATCCCGCCCATGACTCACAGCGTCCTTTGGTAGTATATTTTACGAATGAGTAGATTACCACCCAAAACAACTATCCCGTGATCTAGCTACTAGGAGCTTCCCAACTGCGACGTCTAAAGCTAAAATGGAGTAGAGACCACTTGGTCTGAGTAACGGACAACACCCGTATATATAAACGGAGAATCTCTTCTCGTTAAAGTAAAATTCACCACTACCCTTTAAATATATCATGTACGGAAATTGTGCATCTGAATGTACAATTCTGTACATTCATAGCTCATACGTAGTTCTGTTCATACATCTCTAATAAAAATTAAAGACAAAGAAAACCTGGAAAAAGGACAGTAAAAAAATCTGGTGTGAAACACTCACACAACTTTCTCTTGCCAATGCAAATAATTAATAATAAACCTAACATTATTAATAAAATATTAGAAATAAACAAAAACTAACCTCAAAAACATAACCTTATTTTAATCATGAGTGAATGACGCAAAATGACAATCGAACTCAGTTTGGCTTAAAAATACGGAAAATCACGCTTTCACGCTAAACTAGGCTCTGTAGAGAAAAATGCTCTAAACAAAAGTTGTAGATCTTTTAATTTTCTATAAATTTAATTATATACACTTTTGTCGTAAAATGCATACTAAGGCCGAAATCTTAAAAAAAATCAATTTTTCACACATTTTCGTGAGAAAATGTGTATTAGTATTAAAACATTAGAAATGAACAAAAACTAACCTCAAAACATAACCTTATTTTAATCATGAGTGAATGACGCAAAATGACAATCGAACTCAGTTTGGCTAAAAAATACGGAAAATCACGCTTTCACGCTAAACTAGGCTCTGTAGAGAAAAATGCTCTAAACAAAAGTTGTAGATCTTTTAATTTTCTATAAATTTAATTATATACACTTTTGTCGTAAAATGCATACTAAGACCGAAATGTTAAAAAAATCGATTTTTCTCACGTTTTCGTGAGAAAAAAAACAGAAAATCGCAAATTACCGCTAAACTAAGCGTTATACAAAAAAATGTTTGAAACAGAAGTTGTAGGTTTTTAAATTCTCTACAACTTTTATTATATAAGTTTTTGCGCTAAAATTTATATTAAAGCCGTAATCTTTAAAAAACAACGTTTTTACGTGAAAACAGCTTCACCGAGAATTTCAGCAAACATGGCGCCTACCCTATCTTGTAGAGAATAAAAAATTGAGTAAAATAGGCGATTTTAAAAAAAATCGTAGGACCAGTTTTTGAGAAAATCGCAAAAAACTGAAAAATTATACGAATAAACTACTACTTCCGGTTGACCGATTTTAATGAAAATGTTCGTGTCGCGTCCATTAGTGGTATGTAACTTAAGTTTCAAGTTTCAAGTTCGTACGATGTTCCGTTCTTGAGATATTCTGTTCACACACAGACACACACACACAGACACACACACAGACCAATCGCTAAAAACATGTTTTTTGGGTTCAGGGGGTCTGAAAACGTATAGATCCGGTGAAAACTCGATTTCGAAAAATCGACATGAAAACAATACTTTCCTTCCTATATATTCATATAGGCAAGAGAAAGTAAAAATTTGTTTACCGAAATATCAACATTTTTGTTGGTTGATTGTTATTTTGTTTTAATTATGAGTTATTTAAAATAAATTCAACTGATTGTTTATGAAAGAATACAGGGTTCTGTACATTGGGTTACGGTTCAGTAATCAGTAGTTTTGATCGTATTATAATATTCAAGGTACTGAGAATGAACCTGGTACGATTTTTAATTTAGTAGAATTACAGCTTTTAACCACTGCAGTACATTGGCAAATAAATACATCCTTACAATTCAATAATATATTCTTCAAACAATGTTAAAAGATCTATAAAAATATATTTTACAAAACAATAAAAAGTAAGTAACTCGGTTATAAAAACTTTTTAAATGTTTACTTATTGTTTTAATATAATTCATGTATTTTATTTTTGAAATATTTTATTTTCGTAGTGTATCTATTTATTGAAAGTAAAATGAAATTATAATTTCAAATACAAATTTCTGGTAATAAATAATACCAGTTGAAAGTATTTGAATATCAAAATGTTTTCATTTAATAAAATTCCTCGGTATCCTTTCCATATTTATTTTATTTAAGAGTTTCTAGTTTATTTCAATATCGTTGTAGAAAGGAAAATGGAAAATCGAGTTGGATGTAAAATTAGAATTAAGATGTGGAGCAGATGTTTTCTGAAAACTTCACGAATTTCATTCAAAAAGCCTCTCGTATTTTTCTTCAGTAATTATTATATCTGCTATACTGAAATATAACTATAACAAAATTTGTTTTCTTTTAACATTTTTTTTTCATTAAATTGCAATTTCTGTTAGAAGAATTTTTATTGGTTTTAACCTTTGAACTTATTTTTAACGCAAATTTTAAACATCATTATATTATTTAAAAATCTGGTGTGAAACACTCACACAACTTTCTCTTGCCAATGAAAATAATTAACAATATAATCTATCATTAGTAATAAAACATAAGAAATAAACAAAAAAACTAACCTCAAAAAACATAACCTAATTACAATCATCAGTGAAGGACGCAAAATAAAAATCAACCTCAGTTTGGCTTAAAAATACGGAAAATCACTCTTCCACGCTAAACTAGGCTCTGTAGAGAAAAATCCTTAAAATAAAAGTTGTAGATGTTTTAATTTCTTATAAATTTAATTATATACAGTTTTGTCGTGAAATGCATACTAAGCCTTAAATCTTTAAAAAATATCGATTTTTTTACAAGTTTTCGTGAGAAAAACAACAAAAAATGCTCATTACCGCTAAACTAAGCATTATACAAAAATATGTTTGAGATAAAAGTTGTAGGATTTTAAATTCTCTACAACTTTTATTATAGATATACATTTTTGCGCTAAAATGCATATTCCAGTGAAAAACATTACGCCTTATAGCAAATGCACCTCTTTACGTTAGCAACAAAACCTTACATACAGATTTGAAAACACCACTTGTACAAAATTCCATCCAATACCTATACAAACGCTTTCACGACAAGTCACACGAACACAAGAACCCACTGGTGTGTTCACGCAACTTCCATTTACCTGATAATCCCCCTAGACGCCTTAAAAGACGTTGGAGTAGAGACCTGCTAATTTGATATACAAATTTCATTCTTGGGGAGACACCAATGGGGGCTCTACCCCTCTCATGCCTATCATGTCATTTACGTTATTATCTTAATCATCACATTTGCTTGTTGTAAAATTTTAAAGTTGTAAACAAAGAATTAAAGAGGAAAAAAATGCATATTAAAGTCGCAATCTTAAAAATACATTTTTTTACGAGACAACAGCCTCACCAAAAATTTCAGCAGACATGGCGCCTACCCTATCTTGTAGAGCATAAACATTTTAGTAAATGAGGCGATTTTTAAAAAAAATCGTAGGAGCCATTTTTGAGAAAATCGCAAAAAAGTGAAAAATGATACGAATAAACTAATACTTCCGGTTGACCGATTTTGATGAAAATGTTCGTGTCGGGTCCGGTAGTGGTATGTAACTTAAGTTTCAAGTTCGTACGGTGTTCCGTTCTTGAGATATTCTGAACACACACACACAAACACACACACACACACACACACACACACACACACACACACACACACACACACACACACACACACACACACACACACACACACACACAGGCCAATCGCTAAAAATGTGTTTTTTGAGTTCAGGGGGTTTGAAACAGTGTAGATCCGGTGAAAACTCGATTTCGAAAAAAAGCCTCTAGAGGTTCAAACCAATCTTTTGGGTGCATAAACAACAATTTTTGTTTTATTACTTTATTTATTTTGCTACTGTATAAGAACAACTAGGAAAAATGTTCACAACTAAGTTACCAAAAGAATTTAAAAATAAAATCAACCGCAATGGCTTTGAGGATGACACCACCCAGCGATAACTCTCCAGATAAAAATAAATGTGTTCATTTTTAAATTATATTTTTGTGTACGTAATAATGTTTCAGCTGCGTTTATTTATCATGTCTCTACTCCGTCGGCGTTTCACTCGTCTTTGTGCGATTCCTGGTAGGTCCGCAGAATGTATATTACATATTAAGGGATTGTATATATGATTATACGAGTACATCATACTATATGGTTGTAGAGTTTATCTCTCAACCTACGATACAGTTTTAGATATGTGTCGTTGACGTAAGTAACGCGTAGTTCAACGTGTAGTTTTTTATTGGATACGTAATGTAACGTCTAAGTTGAAATACGTTACTGTGGGTTTTTGTTTCATATCTGGCGCTGCATTTCTGTTTGTATTAATAATTAACTCTGTTCACCGTAAGCTGACGCTATCTGTCTTTTTTCCATTGTACTATACTAGCCTGAGTTGAATTTTATTTCTGGTAATTTAATTATGTACGTTTTTTCCTTGTTCGTGTACACTCTTGGTTGTATTGTGAAATCGAACGGTCGCTTACATTAATATGTTTCGCCGATTTTATACTTTTATTCTTTTAGTTAAAGAATGTCGTTTTTATTTTAAACTGTTGCGTGATTATTATTGCTAATGTGTACACAAATTATAATTAGTTAAATTGCAATTATGATTAGTCTTTTTATCTGCTGTTTTTTAAATTTTTTTTATGATGTTACGTAATTTGTAATAGTCTTTACCGGGTTTGTGTTTTACCATTTTGTTCATGAAAATTTTCTTGGTTTCACCGGCTAAATTTATTTTGTGTTCTACTCTGGGACTGTTCTTCGGCTATAGGAGATTCGGCTATAGGAGATTTCAACTATGGGTTCATTTCGGTTCAGGAATATTTTCTGTTCTAACAATTTGGAGGGTTGAAGTTTGGATAGCTGTGCCATTCACCTTACCTTGCACAACTTTGGTTCCGGAGGATGACTCTCCCGGGTTCGATTCCCGATTCCAGAAAATTTGGCTGCTTAACATATGTCACTTCCTGCAGTGGCTGTTTAATCTATTCTACTGTTTATTTGGCCGATGATCATCGATTCTATCCTGGAAGGTTTGATTTCTGCAAACCGGTATGTCTGGTTAATTTTTTTTTTTGGGGAAAATTTCTGTTGTTTCTACTTGAACGTTTCTGCGCTCGTCAGGAATGTTTGCCTGTACTGTGCATGTCCTGAACGGAAAATATTGGTGAACGAACTTGCCTATTACTTAACTTAAAAATATTTAAAATCAAAACTTTATCATGTTTTCCTCTTTTATAATGAATATTCTTTATTTATAATCTTGGCGTTTATTATTATAAATTTTATAATTTTTTTTATATATTTTGTTTTTCTTATTGTCTTTAATAATTTTGTAAAAGCTACCATGGTACGCAATGCATTTATAAAAAAAACTATTATGATATCATACTATTAACAGACTATGATCTGATCTGATGCAAAATTAATTCTTCCATTAAAAATTTTTTTACTATAGTAAATTTTTCAAAAATAAATAAATCAGTTTAATTTTGGTAAAATTGTATCTGTTACAATGAAAACTTAAAATATCTATTTGAAACTTATTATTCATGAAATGTTGCAGTTTAAATTCATTTGTGAGATTCTCTTAAAATTTTCCTGAAGTTATTTATTCAGGCACTTAATTCTGTAATAACTATATTGTGTTCATATTACTATTTTTCTGCTTTTTATTTTAAAAAGAAACAACTTGGATTTGTTACTAATTAATTAATATTATTATATTTCTTTTTGTGATTTTTTTTATGCAATTATAATCATATGCAACAACAGCTCTTTTTTTATTTGGCTTCCTTGTGTTTTTGTCCACCCCTGGGCCAACCTATCAATGTGGATAGAGGGGGGCAGTGACAGTAATTCGGGCAATTAGTAATCAGTCGTAAGAATTTACTTTAAAAACGTTGCATTCGTGAAGTTGCTGATGGCTTTGCTGCACCATAAAATTGACTACCACAATTAAATAAGTAATTGCAATTTACCAGTAGTTTCACTGTACCAATTTATTGTAATTAATTCATTAGATAATAAATACTTGCTAAAAGTTCAAAAGAAAGTTTTATTTAAAAACAACCACATCCCAAAAGAACCTGGAAAAAAGTTACAGAATATTATTTAATTATAATTGAGGGTTGGTTAAATAAGTGAACGTTCTGAGGGTGTTGCTTGAAAATTGTACTCTCTTTTATGCAAGTACTTATATGCAATTCAAGTGAATTGAAATGTAGTGGGTCTAATAATCGGAAAGAAGCGGTGTAATTTTAATAAGTGGTGTTTCATAAAATCTTTTTTAATTTTAAAAAATATGTAATTTTTAAATACTATTTAGATACAATTTAAAATAAGCATTAAATAGATTGATAAATATAAGAGAATTTTGTTTCAATTAACATACGAAAACAAGAGAGATAACCTTTTCAATACAAAGGGTACCAATAAAACATTTGTTACCTGAAAATTTCAAAGTAAAATACGTACCGGAAACATAGAGACCAATTCAGTTTGGTCATGGAATTCCAAACAGAATACAAACACGCACTCACACTAAAATGCATATTCAAATATTCACTGAAAAGCGTAAGAGAGGAGATCAAAGCAAAGAAAGATGCCTACATCGTACTATAAAACAAAATACATTTTACTTTGTAAACGTACGTACACTATACATATTTCTACTGTATTTTTGTAGAATATAACCTCAATGTAAAATACAAAATAAAATTTTGAAGAGAAGTTTCAAATTAGCAAACACGCATAAATATAATTCTTGAACTTTTATTTCAACAAACTTAGATCAAAATAAATGATTAAAAATATGTTTACGTAAATTTTTTAAATGAAATTTGAGTATTTATCGAGCTCCATCAATACCTCAAGTAAATTAAGCCAAATACCTAGAGTGTTTGGGATTAAAGTAAAACCCATTTAAGTACAGAGTAAACGTCAATAATCCAGTTCTCTTTCATTCGCTAGAACTCAGATTCGCTAGAACAATTGAGCTAGAACTCAATTGAGATTGCTCAGCGCGACCCATACTAATTGTACCTAGAATTATTTTTTAACATTTTTCTGAAAACACATAATAACTCGCTACGTATCTATTTTAAATTTAATTTTATATAATGTGAATTTTACGTGCCATTTCAATTATAAATTTACATAGGTAATATAAAATATTAATATATTTTAAAATTTAACGTTTCAGACACCAGCTTTCATTGCGGTTTCATTAGCTATGTTAGTTACATTGTAGGTGTCAGTTGTTACGTTCGGATTTAATTCCTTAACGATACACAAATATTTCTTTTTACCTCGTTTTCTCGACTTTTTAATGGTTTTCCTTTAATGTACTTCACTACAGATTCAGCCATATTCTAAAAATTAGTTAATACCGCATATACAAATGGATGATCACGTAGGTTGGTCTGAATCAAACCGCCGTCATGTTTGTTTACATCATTCCTATGTTTAAATGGGTTTTACTGTAGGCTTATACACATTTTACGTCTTATTATTTATCAGTTTGTCTGTCATTTGTCTAAAATTTAAATTTATTAGTTATCCGGCACAACCAATAATCGAATTGAATCTACCAGTGGACCTACCAACGAGTTATAAGTGAAAGAGTACCGTCGTACGATAGTAAGAAACACGAGTGGATGCTATATTGTTCTTTCTTACGCTTTTTCGCTCAACTATTCGATCACATCCGCAACCGCTAAGGTTATATTTTTAAAATTGCATTAATAATTAAATCGCTATACATATTAACTTTATTCACGCGCCACTACAATTTACGCGCTGGTGATACTCTAGAAAACCGACTTCGCAAAAAAATACAGACAATTTCTCGCCAACTCAGATGTAGTCGGCCAGCTTAAGAAATATAAACCCTTTGAGTTCGTGTAGAGTTATAGCAAAAAATAGTGCAGTATACAGTGTAGTGCGCAATATAAAACTGTATATATCGGAAAAAGAACAATAGTTGAAATAACAAACTGTTCGCATTTAAGAATTTTGTTTTAGTAATTTAGATTAGAAAAATATTGCTCATTACTTCCAGACTAACTTGAAGTATTAAAAATATAAATAGATAATGTTTGTAAAATAAAAACTTTTTATAAAATGATTCTCTTCTCTTTCACTTCTCTATGAATTCCCGAGTTAAAAACCAAATACCACTAAAATAACTAATGTACGCCAAATAAGCTTGCCGGTTTTCTGAAGTGCGCAGAAGACTTATTTTGGTAATAGCGCTTTAGTTTTATCAGCGGGTGGTGAGGGTCAGTACTATTTTAGCTGTGATAAGAGTCACGTCACTCTCGCAACGTTAGAAACCCGCTTACTTGAAAACATTAATGTGATAGGCGTTAATTTTTGTATACAATGTTTACAATTAAATGTGTCTAACGTCGCTAATAGATAATAATTTACATGGTTTAGATCTGTGATTTAATAGGCAGTTCGATACTAAGACACAAAATCTACCGACTGAATCCGAACTGTTCGCACAGCTACACCTGAAAACTCATTTGGGGTCCACTCTACACACTTTCACGTATTATCAATACAACTGATAAAAATATTTATATTAACTGATTTGACTACAAATTCCAGTATCACTCGTGAGCTGTTTAGCAAAAATAAAAAGAAGAATACATTCTAAGAAAGCGGTAAATAAAGAAAACTTATGAGGTTTTCTCAAATATTTTCTGCATCTAATATATTACAATATTTTTTGTATTCAATAGTATTTTTGGCACTAAACACGCTATTACTTTATATGAATAAAGATAAATCGTAGCCGCCTCCGTAGCGTACAAAGAAGGCTACAACGCGGAGGTCCCGGGTTCGATTTCCAGGTATGGTCTGGAAATTTTCACAAGTATTTTTTTTTAAAGTGTCCAGGAGAACATTGAGGGAGGGACATGTCAAAAAGTAGTTAACACCTGAAATACATATTACAATCACACATTGTTCTGCTAGGTACTAGCTACTATTCAGAAAGAAATTCTTGTATGCTATAAAAAGTTTCACCAATCAAGTAATTTTTCATTTTTTTAAAAGGCATTTAAATATCACACCATTTAAAGTTAAAACCGACAGTTACATGTCCCACCGTAGCCGCCAATAACCAAGCTTTTAAAGCGACTACAAATAAAAAAAGGTAAACCTTGATAAGACCATGACAAACAGAGAAAAAGTGATGAAGAGAAAAGCAAAATAAAGATAAATAATTAATAGTAATTACTAATTAAAGGAAAACAATGAGAATGAGAACGAGTACATTGTTCATCATTGTTTCAAAATTGTATAGCCATGTAAAAACGAATAAATTAAAAATTTATTTAAATAATAAAAATATATTTTATTAATTTAAAAACAAAAACCATTCGTTTTCTGACT
The DNA here is from genome assembly GCA_035578175.1 of Catonia carolina. Taxonomy (NCBI): domain Eukaryota; kingdom Metazoa; phylum Arthropoda; class Insecta; order Hemiptera; family Achilidae; genus Catonia; species Catonia carolina. Next base: position 337,682,350 of record JAQMRL010000001.1, on the reverse strand, counting down.
GAAAACGGTTGTAGTAAATTAAACTGTAATGAATGAATACCTGCAATGCGTGCGACAGAAATATCATAACTACTGCATGTTTCATTGTAAAAAAACAAACCAATTAAATTTCCTTTGTTCTCAGTTTTTCACTTTCACCGTCACACGACCACATAAAAACATAAAAACATGAAAATATTAAATTTTGTTTTAATATTTACATAATATACATTTTTAACAACAGCGTAGTCTTAATTAATTTAATTTTTTGTCATAAATAATTTTTAAATGATTTCTTAAAAATTTTGAAATAATATATCAGAATTAACTTGATATTCATTTACCTAATAAATTTACTAGGCTTACTATTTTAACAATAAATTTTTCTATCTTTAGGTAAAATTATTTTTTATAGTACCTTTAATTATTTTAAATGTAATACTAAATTTTCCTTTAAAAATCAAAGCATCTCTTCAAATATCCCGTCAATTCAACAATCAAGACCATACTTTTGATCGACAGGAGGACTCTACGAGTGAGTTCCTTGAAGTGCACCGGTCTTCTTTCCTCATATGTTGTTATTCGCTTCGTTTACACTGGACTTTGGTTGTATTATCCCCCCGAAGCACTTGAAGCTACCACACTTACAAATTCTGAGACATGTGGCACGAAAACTAAAAATGTGCAATTTTCTGAAACTTGGAAAATTCTAAATGAACACGTACACAAGAAAGTGAAATTCACTTTTTTAAATTTGAAAAAAATGTTTTTGCCAAAACATGATTTCGGTACTATTGGATTGCTAAATTTAAAATGTTTTTAATTTATATCGCCAATCTATAGGAGAGACTAAGTATTAAAGGCCAGTCAAATAAACTTCTTAATTGATAACACCGTGTTTTCATTTGTGCCTTGTTTTTTTTACGTAGATATCACAGGTCAACCGTCTGTCAAAGTGCAGTCACTCGTATAAAAACATTGGAGAGTTTTTAAGAAATAGATTTTCAATAAGATTAAAATTATACCAGTAATGAAAAAGAAAGCCTTTTTTTGTTATAAACCGAAAATACTGAAATAGAAAGTAATATTTCTTCTTATTCTGTTTGAATAAAATTCTTAATTTCCTTAGTATCATTTTTTAACAGGAATGTCAAGTCAAAAATATAAAATTTTATATTTTCTTTACGCTTTATATAGCTCCTGCAATAACCTTCATGAAACTAAATTTATTTCCATTTAAATGTCAAGTACACACCATTACTGCAACGTTTATTACAAGGATAAAAAAGTAAAATTGGTATTTTACAAAACCGCTTATACCTTTGTAAATATACAAGCCATTGACTTATTTACATGTCAAATTGACTAAGTTCTTCTACTTTATGTTTGGTATTACACTTTAGATTGAAATATAATTTTAAAAGTATTCCTTCTTGTTCAATTTATTTAATTAAATATATTTATCTGTGCAGCTCTTCACAACCAGAATAAAAGATATTTGGCATCTCTTGGGTAATTTTGAGGAGAACACGACTCATTAGCAGAAACCTCAAGATTAAATGATTTTTTGTCATCAGACTCTCGACTGGTTTGATGTAGTTCTCCACGCTGTTCTATCTTGCGTTAGTCGTTTCATATCTACATTCCTGAAACGCCCTACATCTTTAGTAGTTTGTTTTAAACATCCTAATCTTTGCCTCCCGCTACTATTCAATCCCTCAATGTTACTCTCCATAATTTGTAGACGAATACCTGTATGTTATTTAGATTTGTGCCCCACTAGCCTATCCTTTTTTCTGGAAAGATGTTTCCATATACTTCTTTCATCCCTCCGTTTAAGAACGTCTAAATTCTTTATTTTGTCCACCCAACTAATCTTTAACATTATAATTGATTTAAAATTAATTGATAAGTAGGCCTAATTTATAATAATTAGTGTTTTAAAATAACAGATTAAAGATAAAATTCACGCAGAATTTTCTACCTTTTTGTTCTCATTACAATAGTTATATATATTTTCAGTTTAGTAATAGGAACAAAATCTGAAAACTAGTCAAATTTGTCCAAATCTCTACTCGAGCTTTTGCGAAGCCGACGATTGGAGTTACCTGATAAATTACAGTTCAGAACACGGATTAGAGGGTTATTATTGTTATCTCACTTTGATTTAAATTGCTGGTATAACTGATAAATTGTTTCATTGTTGCAAGGGTTGTTAAGATCTGCGAGCAGTGTATGATTGGAAATGTATAAGGGAGTGTTAGCGACGAGCATTTGTGATACAAGGCGTTGTAGTTAAGCCAAAACTGAGGGCTTGCTAAAAGTATTTATTAATTACCTTGCTAAAAACCCAAAAATTATTTATGGTCTACTGCGTAAATATACTTTTAAAAAAACCTTTACTCTTTCTATCATCATATCAATACTATCCATTAAAGATAATTCTGTACATTGAGAGATAAAATTCACACTGAATTCTGTTTTCCTTTTTTACAAGTTTTTTAATCTAAACGTTCTTCTTCAATCTTTTCTATAAAACCTATTACGGAAAACCATTAATTTACTTACTCTTTTAGCAGAAATATGCTAACTAAACCACTGTTTTTTAATAATACGAAACATTTTTTTACGATCTACCTTTAAGGCAACCCGGACCCAATATAAAAAAATATAATTTTTTATTATTTTTTAAAAATCTCATTATTTTTTTTTTAAATGATATATAATTATGTAAGTACTAGTAATTTCCTTTTATAGATAAAAAATATTTTAAATCCAGCTTCATCGTAAGGTTTTTGCACATTCAAGTTGAAATTTTCTGAATTTTCATTGTTTGAATGTTTCAATTATAATCGGTTTCAATGTCTAAACACGAAAAGAAAGCTACAAGGAAATAATCTGGAAAACATCTGGAAAAACAGGATGATAACTTAAATGACTATGAAGCTGGAGTATTTTAGGTAAGACTAAGTTTTTGTTACACACTTCCAGTTTTTTTTTATTCCTGGAAATATGTATATTTAAGATGAAACGAACATTTTCTTACAAACCCTCACACAAAATCAATTGAAAATTTAAGGGTATGTGGATGTCATAAGAGTAAAACTTATGACCGAGGATAGATTGATAAAATACCTTTTAATAAATTTTTCACACCTAAGATGATGCAAAATCGCAAGAGTTCGTACATGTCATATAACAAATTAAATTTTTCATTAATTTTTAAGAATATTTTCAAATCCTTTGGTCACAAGTTTTAGAAAGAGCTCATTAAACTCTGGTAAAAATTAGAAGGTAATACATCTGGTTGCTGAGAAAATGTTTCATACTTAATTATTTGCTGCATACAAGGTTCAGTTTGCCTTAAAATAAAAATAAAGTTTTCACTAGTTTCTCTTTTTTGGACATTAAAGGTAAAAGTAAACTTTTAAACTAATAAAATTCTAAGTATTAAAATATGTAAAATAAAATAATGCAAAAAAAATCAATTTTTTTAGCAGATTACCTCCTTCAAAGTATTCAGAATTGCTAAAGTCGATTAACTAACAAAGAAACGAAAGAATTCATAATTCACTGGTCTTATTTTTGTAGTTTAAGGAGCTATAGCCTACTAGATGTTATTACAACATTTCACCATCTTGCAAAAATTAAGCCACATCATTTCAAAACAAGAAATTAAAAATAAGTAACTTACTAATGAATGCAGAGTTACATCAGATTTGCTGTCTTACCTAAAACAGAATAAAATCAAAAATATTAAATTTTTGTAACAAAAGGAATAACGAGTAATAAAAAAGTGTAAAAATAATTCATATTACCTACAGCATCAAAATCAGCTTATCATTAGTTATCATATCAGTTACTATCTCGGAAAACCCACCGGGTTGGTCTAGTGGTAAAGTCGTAGTCGCGAATCAGTTGCTTAATAGTTGATTTTCGGAGACGAAGGTTTCTGGATCAAATCTTAGTAAAAGTAGTGACTTTTACACGGATTTGAATACTATAGTGGTTGCCGGTGTACTTTGATGGTTAGGGTTCAATTATCTACACTCTCTCAGGAGTTATTGGCCTGAGACTATACAAGACTACACCTCATACACATTACTCTCATCTCATTGGGTCACTGAGTTGCTCATTGTTCTTTGCAACGTACACAAATTAAGGATTTTTTCTTATTTTTACCTTCAATAACTTTATTTGCAACTATATACTAAAATACAACGAGCAAATTTGATAAAAGTAAAATAAAATTCTTTCGTTAAATTAGGGATTAAAAAAATTATCTCAGTGATTCAGCAGATACAAAAATAAGCCACATCACTTCAAAACAAGAAATTAAGAATGCACCTGAGATTTTATTCGCGCCTACAGTACTTGACAGCTAAGCCAAAATTTTGTTTTAAAAAGTCAGCTAAAATCTGATAATTTCTTTTAGGGGTCTACCTATTCACTGATATTACATAAAATTCATCGACTAAAATTAATCATATAAACTTTTGTAAATGTTATATGTAAAACTTAGAGTAAATAAGTACCAAAAAAACTAAATACAAACCTTAAACTAAGATAATTTGTAAATATTTTGCTGTTCCTTAAATAAATATACCGATTTTTATCAAAGAACTTTAAAGGAAATTTTATTTTCGTTTCCGAACATATAAAATAGATTATCAGTACGTTATGAATCAAACATTCAATGAAATATTCTATTGTCTTAAGACTCTATTGTTTTAGTTGTATGCATTTCAAATAGAACTTGACAAATACTAGTATTAATAATGCTCTGATTATAATTTATAATAAACTATGCAGTTTATTAATTAAAATACTTGGTATGTAAATTCTTTTAAAAAATGAAATATCATATTTAAAATAATTTAAATTATTATTAACATTATATTTAAAAACCCGTATTAAAAATGTGGAATAAAAGAAGGTCAATTTACAACTTGCATTCAGAAAATGTTGAAGAGATTTTATTCGCGCCTACCGTTTATAGTGTGCCATCAGTTTACCTTGCCAACACCGTCATCCTCTTCCCGTGTGGATCTATGAAAAGCCTGTGGCTTCTGCTATGTGGATAAAGCACTTCTTTCATCGTACCAGCAAAAGTCCTCTCTCTCAGACTTGCCTTTCATTGGAAATACGACACGGAAAAGAGGAGGGGTGAAGTAAATGTGAAAACTGCAATAGAACTCTCTCGCATTAGTGCAAACAGTCTTCTATCTTTTTTCTTTACACGTTCATTTATCTTTCTATATCTTTGTATATTTTCCTCCTGCTTTTCTATTCTTACCTTACCAAGTTCCTTTATATTTTATTACAATGAGGATGTATGCATTTGTTTTCTTTTTAACTCCCTTTTTGACAGTTTTCCCGCTACCGTAAGTTCTTTGAATTATTACTATTTTACTTGTAATATCCATAAGGGTGTACTTAATCTTATTGTTTTCGTCTAGCCAACCCACTTCTATCAACAATAACTGTTATTTAAACGTTCATCAGCTTTAGAGATATTGTTTAATCAAAAATGAAACTTCCTCTATCTATTTATTTACTTATTTTTCTACCGTTTCCTATTTCTAGGTTTCTTCAGTTGATTTTTGAAATTCCGTAACAATTTATATCTCTTTCTCTATATTTCACACATTTCTATCCATATGCACACGCACACAAATGATGAATACAACATACAATGTACACGTACAATTCATTTTTTTCTATCTATTTCTTTGAATACCTCTCAGACCTAGAAATAACACTGTCTCATATTAGTTTTCTTTTACTGTATCATACTTTAACTGATTACTATTTCATAAGTAAAACCTTCACACAAGAATCATAAAGGGATACAAAAGGTTTTACATAAGATAAAAGTAATACCCGTTTTACATTACGAACGAAACACGCTGCACAGTGGCTTACAAATAACTCTTTGCAAAACAACTACACAAGACGATGCACGACAAATTTAAATCATAAATGAGAACCTTCTGATACTAATATTTTACTAGGGTGATATCGGGTACACAAATTTATTCAAAATCTCTACTCAACCTTTCGCAAAGCCCTCAATTTGGGGTACCTGATAAATGATAGTTTAGAACACGGATTAGTGGATTGTTATTGTTACCTAATTTTGATTTAAATCGCTGGTATTTCTGATAAATTGTTTCAGTAATATGAGGGGTGTTAAGAACTGCAAGCCTTGTATGATTGGAAATGTATAAGGGAATATTAGTAACTGTCCTCAGTGTTTTTGATTGAATTCGCTGTAGTTTATCCAAAACTGAGAGTTTGCTAAATTATTTATTAATCATTAATTAATTATTAACATATTGGTCAATAGGATCAGAATAGAACGTGTCGCACAATATATCAATATCCGGGTACCTGTATTAATGAGAGGTGGGGAAATTCACATGAGACAATATGTCGTATTGACAAGGCCAGAAATGTCTTCAAGATCACGAGTTCTCTCTTTAAAAGCCACAATTTAACCCTTGACACTAAAACGAGACTCATGGTGCGTTATTTGTACTCACTCCTATTGTACGAAAATGAGGCTTGGACTCTAACAGAAGCAACAATCAACAAATTGAAAGCGTTCAAATTTTGGCTGTATAGGAGAATGCTGCAAATACCCTGAACGCAGAAAACTATTTATGTGGAACTGCCACGTCACATAAACAGGGCAGCGGAATTGGTCAGCATAAGGAAGGTGCAAAAGCTGAAATATCTCGGTCATATCATGCGAAATAAACGCAGGTATGAATTGCTCCAACTCAGTTTGCAAGGCAAAATCGGCAGTATAAGAGGACCAGGACGCAGAAGAATTTCATGGATGGCCAACTAATAAAGTAAGGCTAAATAAAGTATGGCTACCAATATAGTAAGCATTGCCATGTGGTCGCCAACCTTCGAAACGGAGATGCAACCTGAGAAGAAGAATAATTAATATTAATTATTTAGTAAAAATGATTAAAATTCCTCTGTATCAGAAATAATCAATAAAATGTTTAAAAAAACTATATTGTGGTAGGTCCCCAGTTCATTTCCCAGCTAGAGTCTGAAAGTGATTAAAACTCACCGTTTCGTAGCCAACACTCTACTACACTCGTACTACACTCTAATGAGCAATGATGAAATGAAAGAAACATAATAACCTAGTTTAAAGAAACACGGAACCTAATACATAAGCCTATTGTACGCCAATACGGATATTTTAACATTTCCCAGTACGCTTGTGAATTCTCTAGTTAAGATATTTTACAGAGTATCAATTAAGTGAAGTTTACAATTACTATCGGTATTACAATTTCTGCGAATTTGATACACGTAAAAAATTTACATACTCCTTTTATTTGACAACCACAATATATTAAATGAAACAGAATGTAAAATAATTTCTACGTTAAAATATTTAATTTTTCACTGACCTGTTACAGCTGCTATATCACTTTTTTACCGTTTTTTAATTAATCCTAATTTTTACTTACAAGTTTCGGTGGATCTACCATCATCAGAAGACACAGAAGTGAAATTAAGCTTTTTTTTAAATTTATTAAAATTTACAGAAGATGTTTTATCCTCAGTCATTCGTACAAAATGAATGCGTATAGAACGTAAACGTTTTATACGAATGATCGAGAATACATCTTTACTAATTTTAATAATTTTTTTAAGGTTTATTTTAAATTTTATGTACTCTGTACCGGCGGATCCACGAAAAGATGTCAATACAAGGTAGGATTGTATAAAAAAAACAAGTAGCAGCTGTGACAGGTCAGTGAAAAATTAAATATTTTAACAGTAGGATTGGATATAGGCTGCAGAATCCACTATAAAAATTTATATTTATTTTATAAAGATTTTTCTATATGTTTACGTTAATACAAAAAACTTAATAATAATAAATCAAACTTCCCTTTTACATAAATCAGTAAACGGTTATGTATTAACAACTAATTGACTAATAAGATAAAGGTCCTGGGTTTACAGTTGGGATACAAAAGGGATTTGTAACATTAATAACCCACGGCATGCAGTTCTTTCCAAGAATGGTGTCTAAAAACAAAAATATATTTTTGTCTTTATTTTTTTACGGTACTGTACACAGAGCTGCACAATTTCCGTATATGATATTTAAATGGCGGTGGGAAATTTCACTTTAAGGAGAAGAGGTACCCAGTGATACATTCTCCATTTATAACTTCGGGTATTGTCCGTTATTCAGACCAATAGGTCTCTACTCCATTTTCGCTTTAGACGAAGCACAGTTGGGAAGCTCCATGTAGCTAGATCACGGGCTAGTTGGTTTGGTTGGTCATATAGTAGTTCGTAATATTTACTGCACAAGCCCGCGATTACCTCCTTTACTGTCGGAATTTTAAAATCGTCGTGGAAGGTTTTATTGCTTACATAAAAAGGAGCGCCAGAACCAAATCTTAACAATTTCGATTGAACGGCCTGGATCGACTTTAAATTACTTTCTGCCGTTACTCCAAAGAGCTGGATACAATAAGTCTAGATTTGTCTTAAAGGGGTAAAATATTGATGCGATCTTCGTAAATTATAAAAAATATTAAGTAAACGCAGTAGTAGCCTATTTAGCAATAAAAGTAATAAATATTCAGTTTCAAAAACCAGTAATTATAAATTATTTTGAATTTATCAAATTTACGGAAAAAGGTTGGAAATTTTAAATATTTATCAAGTTGTTAAGAGTTTTTATTGACATTTAATAGATTCTATTAGAATCAAAGTTTTGTTTCATTACTGTCAAACAATTACAGATAAACTTTCAGTGTTTGTAACATGTTTCCAATGATTCCAAAGTACTATAATTAAATTTTCTGAACGTTTTCCAATCGAGTTGCATTTAGGACTCTATAAAGAGAATATATACATAAATAAAAAAAAACCAATTTGTAACATTTTGACTGAATCAAATTTCTTATTTGAAAACGTTTTAATTTAATAACGTAATTTATTTATAAACAATTTATCTTAACGTATTAATACAGAAACTTTAAGTTTAATATTTCCATCATTTAGACTTCTAACCTTAGTAAGAATAACAAGTTGGAATATTACAATAGAAATAATAAATTATTACAGTATGGTCGCGGTAATCCAAACCCCGGTACTCTAAAACCTTCTCGGTACACTGAAACCTCCAGTAATCCGAACGATCACTTATCATGTTTTTAATTATATTTTTACCATTTAAAAAAAATCTTAAAAAAGTCTAATAAATGGAGTGCAGGCCACTGAAAAGAAAAACATTGAAAGCAGCAGCGGATGCCGAGTGGGCTTTATGCTCATAGGTTTTGCCAGAAAGAGCAAGGCAATCTATGATCAGTGGAGACATTCTCACCCAAAAGCGAAGTTTTTCTATAACGAAATGATCGGGATAGACGACTTTCAAGCCAGTATAGGCTGGCTGGACTAATTCAATTAACGATACGGCATTAGACTGTTAACTGTTACCGGTGAAAAAATTCTAGTGATATCGACGATTTTATTGACTTTAAAACGAAACTCCAGGATGAATTAGAAAAACAGGTTTTAACAACAAATCAAATTTACAATAAATATGATTCGGGATTGTACTGGAAAAATGTTGCCAAGAAAACCTAAGTTCATAAGCGGGAAAAGACTGCCGCTGGATTCAAAGTTAAAAGGATCGTATAAAATTATTCCCGAAGAGTAATGGCACTAACAACCGCAATCACCATTGTTTGTTTTAAAACGACATGAAAATAATACTGTAACAGGTTTCAAATAAAGGAGTCATTTATAATTTTGTGTTCTCGTATTTTGTTAAATCTGTATTTTTTATCCTACAGTATATCGTATTTGTAATATGATTGCCGAAATCTAAGATTGTAGACATCGATAATCCGCAAAGGTCGGACATCTTACGTGTTCGGATTACAGCGACCATACTGAATATTCTCAACAATATATTGAATAACATTTTGCTGATCTCATAACAACCGTAGGTTTGATGTAAACTAAACAAAGATATTATTAACATGAATTTTCTGTAATTCTGCAAACTAAAATATTTGCTACAAGCACAAACAGCAAACCTCAAAAACGCTTCGGTAGGCAAACTTCTTTCCTAGAAATTTACGCTACAGAGGTTTAACAAACCACTTTCATTCTGTGATGTTTAACTTACAAAGTATGCATTACACGCAATCCATAGCTGTAAATCTTCTCCAGGAACCCTTATAAATATGCATATTAACAACAAAAACTTTGTTTTGTATTCCTAACTTCAGAAATTAATATAAATAACCAGAAAACTTGTTAACAGATGCAAAAAATACAAAATACACATTAATTATATTTTTTAAATTATCACTTCAGTAGAGTTGTGCTCTTATTAACAATAACTTTTAAAAACCTCTACGCATTAATCAGTAAAACTGTTACGTTTAGTTAACAAATACATGTACAGCAGAAATCACCGATTTATAAGATAGTTCATGGAAATATTAAATACTGAATAATCGAGGAAACAAAAAAAAATTTAATTGTGGGAATAAAACGATATTTCATTGTTTCAGAAGAATATGTCAGGGAATCAAAAAATGATGCATTTATTTTACTGAATAAAATACAATAAACGATCAACAAATTGTCATAGTCACATGTTGTATTTATAACGCCATAAAATATATGTTTACCGCACAGTCATAACGATAGTTAAGAATACCAGTTCCAAAAATTAGGCTTACTATATCACCTGTGCACGCGAACAGTGAAGTGACATCCAAATGAAAAATGAATCATTAAGTCACCATTCCAACAATTCCCAGTTTTTCTAAAAATATCAAGTAAATTTTATCCAGATAATTTGAATTTATTCATTTTAATAGAATTAGAAGTAAATATTTTGTTTTAAGTACTTCTCTACGGTTGCCAAATTTATGGTTCATTAAAACCATCAGTCATAGTTAAACTTCAATGGTTTCAGTCAAAATTGCTTTCTACGCTAGTTAACGCTCCAATTTTTGTATTAAATCACACACTTCACTCGGACTTAAATATCCCATTTATTGTTGACACCATACACGAAATGTATCAACGCTTTAAATTAAAATTTCAAAAACTCCAACCCATTGATTCGTGAACTAAGTTCTCTACTCGACGCGAAATTGATAGCAAATGTGAAACTGACATCTGTGTGAGAGTATACATAATATACGTATATTTTTACATAGGGGCGATGCTAGAACACTCTGGTGAGAAACTCTCCAAGGTAAGGTATATGAAATAGTTTCAAAACACCGCAATTTCGCATCCGGTACCAAAATTTATTTATTTTTTGTGTCTCTCTGGTTAACAATAAAATTCTCAAAAAATAAATATAGTTGCCCGAAACTATGTACTTTAGTTAAAAAAATTACGTCCGAAAACAATGTCACAATAAATGTTTTTTAAGTTTTTATTAAGGATTACAATTTGGCGTCCGTATACGGACGCCAAAAAGCACTCGGACTCCAGATTATTAGGAAAATGTCAATGTACGGACGCGAAAATGATAGTAGAACATATATATATATATATATATATATATATATATATATATATATTATACTCCATCTATCTATGAGATTAAATTCGATCAAAACCATATTGGCTTTCAGACAAGCCCAGTCAGTCAAAATTGATAGAAAGTTGCCTTATTGTTAAGTAAAACAAATTATAGTTCAGCCGCTCTAAGTTTGCTCCTACTGTCAACAAACCAAAACCAGCTACTACAGGGTGCATGCTAGACTCCGTGACTTTATGGATGTCGTTTTCCTATTAAGTTATCTATTTTTTAAATTATAAGTACTTAGTACTAAAAACATCAGTCGTGATATGATGTAGGCCTAACAATTTAATTTAGAAAAATACTTTTAAAAGTATTTTGTATTTAAATACTTTTGAAAGTATTTAGTTGTTACTTTTTAATCATCGTGTACACAGTTAGATATATTGCGCATGCTCAGTGACGTCATTATTTGTTTACATTAGGAGCAAACTTAGAACGGCTGAACTATAGACAAATAATTTCATGTTGTGATCAGTCGGCAGTCACATAAGAACGTGCACTGCTGGTGATTTCTGCTCAAAATTTATTCTTTACTTCGAATTAAAAAATACAGGAAAAACAGAATCGCTCAAATTAGGTAATTGTGAAGTATGTATAATTTCCGATAAAAAAGATGTTAACAATTAAAATATTATCTTGGAATACTTAGCAGCAATAATTTTAGTTATATAAGGTTGAGTAAGGCATTTGATTGATTAAATTATAGAGACGTCAACAAAGGTTAAATGAGCTCAAAATTATATTTTAAATGTCAGTCATTATGATAAGTGTTTGAGAATTTAGTAAATGTCAATCAATAAATAATCAATGAGTATGCAGGTCCTTTGTAGATTATTGCGATAAAGGTAACATATGCAATTCGTTAGAGCTCTGTTGTTACTGTTAATACTCGATAACGTTTGTGATATTAGTGACATGTAAACCGGCAGACGTGTTCTCTGTATCGTTCGAATTATATCACTAGCATTATAAGCTACGGAAACATATTATAGAAGCTATTACATGTAATACGCATTACCAACAATATCAACATATACATGAACTTACAAAATAAACGCAAATGTAATCGACTGATCCGTGTCGTTTCCATTGCTACCATTACGTTGTAAATGTAAAGGTATTGTGAATGCGATCAGAGTGCCACAATCTAACATGAAATTCACTTTCTGGAACGACCTACTTCAGTTACATTCAAAGAGAAACCATTGATGTCAATAATGATTTTTTTTTTGTAGAGAAACAGAAACTTCTCCACATAAGAGTTAACTTACTTTTAAAGTAAAAACATCGATAAATTATTTTCCAGATACATTCATATTTTTATAACTACGACATAAATATAAACAGTGTTCAGACAAACTGCAATTAAAAATATCCATTTCAAAATTATTTAGCTCGAATTATTTAGTCGAAAGAACAAAACTTTCTGCCCTTTCACCAACAATTAAAAAAGACTAATCATAACGCAATTCGTCCTTCGTCCTCCACAAGGCTATCTTCAGACCGAGAAAAAGAAACTAAAATAATATCTTTTACTGAAACTATACCGATGATCACCCCAAAGGTTTTTCATATTTATATACATATAAATAGTCATACTAGATAAAAAAAAAACAATGAAGTAAAATTAATAATAAAAAAAACCACTTAAAATACATGTTTTAATTTTTGAGACTTGTGCCTTTTCTTCAGAATTGAAGGCAGACGTCGTGTGTTGTTTGTTGTGTTGTGTCTGTTGTTGAGGGTCGCTGTGGGTAAGATGGTGGTTTACGGCGAGAAAATATTTCTTATCGGAAAATTAATTAGAAGTTTTTAATGGCAGATTTTAGGAATAGTAATATTCCTAGTGTAATACTGCTCCCTGTTTAGACTCGGGCTTAAGCTGGCAACCATGGTCAAAAATAAGGCAGTTTCTCTCGTTCTCACTTGTAAGGAGAGAGTATAATCTAAAAGGGTTTCTAGAAATTTTATTTAAATATCTCAACATTTTCTATGTGAGTTCTGGAATAGGATTAAACTGGTTAAGGGGAGTTTGATTTGGTGTCACAAGTTGTAATTAGGCACCAACCTCGAAAATTTAAACAATTAGTCGCTGTATTTTTAATTTTTTTATTACCGTATTTGTTGTTTTTAGTGTGAATAACGCAACCATTATCGCCAAATGAAATTTTCAAAATATTTTAACTATATAATTACTAAATCAACTATAAATATATGAGATAAAACTATAAAACTACTAATATTGACTATATAATTAATTTTGGTTTGAACATTCTGACGGTGTAAAGTCTGACTGAAATTCAAGACCTCAAACTTTGTAACAAAGTTCAATAACCGCTTCGTTATTAAGAGATCAGAGAAGTTAAGTTAAGGTTAGCTGGTTAATAAGAGGACCGTAAAAACTTTATCAGAAAGAAAAAAGTAAAAGAATCGCAATATTGGAATAATCTGAAATTACAAAATTTGAGTCTAGTTCTTTGTGGAGAAATTAATCATATTTTATCTCATACAAATTCACAAACATAAAATTAAAAAAAAGTTAAATTATTATGAAAACTAAATCTTATAATAAAGTCGGTTCTATTTAGAATGTGGGTGCTCACTAAGAAACGATTTCAAAAAATTCTGCTTCTGAATAAAGTAAATGGGAAAACTGTAAAAATAGGGTGTTTCAAAACTACAGTTTATCTTTGACCAACAACAATCCGTTTTTTGGACCCAAATCCATGGAATAATAATTAAAGAATTTTAAAAAATGCTACAACATCGGTGTATATTTTTTTAATTCAACATTTAGTTTAATGGCAACTTACAGTTTTTAGCAAGGAACCGCATTAAAATCGATTATTTCAAAGATACCTTTAAGTGTTTTAAATGAGAATAACATAAAACTAAGAGTAAAGTAAAGAAAAGTGCTAAGATTTTTCATTAACAATTATTCTCACTTAAGCTTAGTTCGCCAAAAATTCTTTAATTTATTTTAATACTTCATAACAATCAGTCTCGGTAAGGAAATGAGGTAACTGGAAAGTACGTAAAAATGAAGAACTGAATAATTTAATAGAAAGGAGAGCTATAGTTTGCTTCATCAAATTCCAAAGATTGACATAGCTAAGGCACATTGAGAGAATGGCGTCAACGTGGATGGTTAAAGTGCAATGAAAGGAAAGACTGCACAAAAGTAGCAGAAGGGCTGTTCTAGGAAGAGGTGGATGAATGTGACAAATGATTTGATTTTGATATGTGTCAGAGGATGGAGTGCGCTAGCAACTAGCAGAGAGGATTAGAAGTGGACTTTGAAGGAATTCAATGGCTGTTGAGTCCTTAAGACAAGAGCTTTGTAAGATGTTAGTGTTTAGGTCATCAGCTGAAAGGCTGATTTGATCAGCTGAAAGGCTGGTTTGAACCTTTAGAGGTGTTAATAAGTAAATCGAGAAGTGAGGTGGTTTACAATTGCATTTCTCACCGAGTTGAAAAATATGCTTATCAGCAAGCCAGACCCTCTAAAAAACATTTATTTTCCACCCTGCAAATGACACCTTCACTTCATTCACTACAGGATCTGGGCGTAAGATTCATTACTCTCAGAGGAGACAACTCGGACTGGTATCATTTATACCTCTACCTCTTCTGTTTTTAAATTCTACAGTCATATAACTGGCGGTCCATGTGATAAGAAACAGAACTATATTTATTAGCCATGGAACTAGAAAATCTAGTGCAAATAATTTAACACTCCACCAGCCTATTATGGGCAACTATAAGATGATGATACGAAATAAAATCAGAAAAACATTACGAAAAATATATACTCGAGAAGTCATTAGTGTTTTAGTTGCTTACAAAACAAAAGTTTAAATTAAACTTTTCTCAAACATTTCAGTGCACAATGTTGTAAGATTAGTAATTAAAATAAAATATTTACAAATGGGAAATGAAGCTATCGGGGGTGGTAAGTGTTAATAAAACGTTACGCAGAATAATTTAAATTAAAAAGATTCTAAAGTAATGACAGTGACCTAAATTAGTAATGATAAAAATAAAACTGAAGATAAACATACGAGTTAGAAGAATATTTTGAGATAAATTCTGTGTGACTGAAATAAATTTTCCAACAAGAATTAGAGGTGTGTGAATAGTAGTTGAAAAATAGGCCGGTATATTTTATCCGACTCTAATTAGAACGCACTGCGTAACCCCTGAGTTGATTAGTGCGATACGTTTTCCAATAAACAAAACGTGAGATATAAATTAAACCGTGGAGGAAAATCAAGTAAAATTAACGTTATATTTTGTAAACAGTATTTACATAGCACCTATTTATTAACGTTGTCTCTATTTAATTAATCAGCCACACATCTTAACAAACATATTCATTTTATCTTATTAAAGAAACTTTTATTACTTATTCTTGGGTAACTTAATTATTCTTCTAAAAAAATTAATGAAACATTTCAATTATTTATTTATTTTCCCATTACTTTACAAATATCATTACAATATAAGTTAAATTTTCTTAATTAAAATTTTAAAATCTAAAACTATTCATAATAATTCGTGGTGGGAAAATTAATCCATTTATCAATGGTTTTCCCATAGATATTCAAGAGTACAGGTACTATTAAAAATTAAATTACTAAGAAACAATTTCTTTCTATCCAAAGGAAACAAGAAAAATGTATTTATACATTTTATACATTGTAAATAAAATAAATAAATAAAATCTAAATGTGAAAGTAATGTTCCAAAACTTGATTTACTTGAAGGATCGTGCAGTCATTACCACAGTCCTACAGTTGGCCAAGAAGATCTCTTGGCCAGAAGCGCTTCAAACGTCTGCGCTGAGCACCCGGTATCGCCCTAGTGTACATGTTTTGTATGAGAGGGTTGTCATGTAATTCAAATTTGTCATGCATCGTCTTGTATAGTTGTTTCGCGACATCAATTACGTACGTGTGGGATTTGTAAGTCTTTGTGCAACATTGAGTTTGTGATATAAAGGGGTATTGCGTTATCGTTCGTAGAATTTTGTTCTAAATTGTATACGTTTCGTGTGTTAAGGTTTAGCAGATCCCCAAAGTTGAACTCGGTATGTCCAGATTGGTCTTAAGATTGTCTTGTAGATAATTAATTTGTGAGACATGTTTAATTTAGAACGTCTATTAAGTAAGCGTTTCAGTTGATAGAAGCGTGTTGAACTTTCTTTAAAAGCATTTTGTTTTTAACTCGTTTTAGAACATTCAAGTGATAACTTCTTCTCGAGTACTTCATTTCCATAGTTCTATTTTAAAATTTGGGTTGGATAGTCCAAAATAAATTTAATAACTTATATTAGGAGTAAATAATATATTAATGTAGGAATTCTAAAACCCATCGATCAAATTTAAATTTATGTCCTCTTCGTTGGATTACGACGACGAATAGCTACTTAATTTTACCGTTCCACATGTGGAAAGTTAACACGTTAATTATTTTTAATTTATTTATTTGAAGTCGCACCAACTGGTTGGTGATTAACAACTACGGTTGAGTATGCAACGTTAACTATGGGATTTGACACGTGGAAATTTCCAGACCCTAACCGGGAATCGAACCCGGGACCTCCGCGTGGTAGACCAATGCGCCAACCACTACGCTACGGAGGCGGCCACGTTAATTCTTGATAGAAAAATTATTATTTCTACTCATTCCTTTTACAGCACAAAAGCTAAAACAATGTCTTTATATCAAATTGTAATGAATATTATTTACTTGTATATCCCAAAAATCATTTCCATTAAAAATTATGGTTTATAAAAATAATTTTAAGCACATTAGGCCTAAGTAGGTCTGAGTGGTGTTTATAACGTTAATTGATTTTTGGAGTTTAAATACAGTTTTAAAAGCCCACTAATTTGAAGATTGTATTAGATTTCAAAAACAATTGTAATAAAGATGATAAATAATAATGTAAACATCATTTGTTTGGTACTAGACAACATTTTCGACATAGGAAATGTATTTTTTCATCGTAAATAATTAAACAACAATTACGCCGACGACAATTAAGATTAACAGATCGTTAGACACATGACAGACAGACAGATTCAAAAAATACACACCATGATTTCATTCACGTAAAACAAACTTTTTCACATCTGACTCACGAGCTCTTCTTTAGATTTCCCTGCATATTATGATCCTTTTAAAAATAATTCAGTTTACTCCGAGCACTTTTAAAAATGTAGATAACAATTTATCAACTGAATGATGTCATCACTGATAATTTCAACGTTCAATTAATCGAAAGTAGATTTTTTTATTTCTAGCGTATCAGCCTCCAATCTGTTTTAAGTACAATTAAACATTTTATTCAGAGTTATATTTTCATCTATTTTATAACCAGGCCAATAATGTAGTAATCAGACTAAATGGCGTGTATACTGGAGATCTCGGGTTCGATTACCGGTCAGGTCTGGCACTTTTAAGCATTCATTTTGATTTGTCACCCTTCATACTCTGTATTAGTGTTCCAACAACTGCTGGCTAGACAATGGTGTTATGTTTATCGGCTTTTGTGAGTATAATGTACGTAATTTATTGTTTTTTGAACGCCGCAAGTTTGATGTTTTCTATAAAAGGATGGAATATTTTATTGTGTTCTACGGTATTCTATTATGTTCTAATTATCATCTATCGAGAATGTTCTATGAGTGTTTATTATAAATAGCCTATGAACAAAACTAACTACATTCAATTTTCTTGTACTCCACATAGGCTACAGTAACTCCGGCATCAAATATCTATTTAAAAGGAAATATTTTGAAAAAATAAACGGACACCACCAAACGTCTGGGCGTCTACACAGATGAGAACCTAACCTGGAAATCACATATATCTTACTTATTGACCTGTTTTAGCTCAGTGTGTTTTATTTTGCGAAATCTCCGGAAAATCTTGTCAGAAGAAAATATTATAATTACTTATTTTGCGTTATTCCACTCTGTACTATGTGTTCTATTAGGTCGCGCGGTGGGGCAACTGAACCGAACACCTTAAGATTTTTCGCATACAAAAATACGCAATTAGAGTTATTGCAAACATTCCAAGGAGGCATTATTCTTGCAAAGGATTGTTGGTTAAATACAATATTCTCCCCTTACAGTCTCTTTATACTGTATATATGAAATTTTAAAATTCGCGAAAAGTAACACCGTGTTATTTACAAAAAATAAGTACAAACATAATTATGAAACTCGAGACATTGATGACTTCAGAATTGAAAAATATAGAACTTCTAAGTTCTCGAAAGGAATTCACTACGATTCCGTTCGGTTTTTCAACAGATTACCAACAAATCTAAAATAAGACTCCTTAATTTAAAAAACTTTGATCGGGAAGTAAAAGGTTTTTAACAAAACATGCATTTTATTCTGATCAGGAGTTCTAAAATTATCTTACAATGATTGCTCTTTAAATGTAATGTTTGTAGAATTTAGAATTATGAAACATTTTTAGTGTAAATAAATAACAGAATTCAAATGTTCAATTAAATGTTCGTAAATAGTTGTAAAGTGAGTGTTTTTAAAAACCGGTTTATTCAATTCGTATTAAAGCAGTTTTCCCGTAACAAGAAAATAGCGTAAAATTGTAATCGCTTTATAAGTAGGAATAAAATATATTATTATTTACTTGTAAATCCCCATATTTTTTTAGTTTAATTTTATTTAGTCTTGTTAATAAATCACTTTGTATTAAATTTAGTCTGTTACAGCATTATATTAAATAGTTTAGTGTAATTTCTTCAAACTGCATTTAATTTCAAAAGGTAATTTGTAAATAGATACGAGGGTAGGCTGATAAGTAATGCACACATGCTTGTAGAAGACAACTAAATAAACTTCAGTAGCGCGCCTGGTGGCATGTGGAAGTACTATTTCTCCTCTACAAGCCTGCGCAGTTTGAAGGCGTTGCTTTCATTCAGTTTGTTTTGAGTAGTGGAAGTATGGCGTCGTGTTCTGGTGCTATGTCAACGAGAATTAAACAACGCGCTGTTATCGAATTTTTAACTGCTGAGAAAGTGAATCCTAGTGAGATTTATCGTCGTTTAAAGGCTGTTTATTGTGACGATACTGTTGATAGGTCTACTGTGAATCGTTGGGTAATAAAATTTCGTGATTGCCAACCTGGAAAAGCCTTAATTGTTGACAAAACACGCAGTGGACGACCAATCACTGCCTCAGACGATAATCGTCGCAAACTCATCGATGATTTGATTCAAAATGACCGGCGAATCACTCAACAGCGTATCGCAAACCAAATTGGAATATCTAAGGAACGTGTTGGCTTCATTATTGAACAATTGGGATACCGTAAAATCTGTGCACGATGGGTACCACGCCGTCTGACAGACGAGAATAAACAGCGTCGATTGGAATGCTGTGAACAACTTTTGAAGCGCTACCGTGACGAAGGAGACGACTTTCTTTTGAATATTGTGACGGGGGACGAGTCATGGGTTCATCATTACGATCCCGAAGAAAAAAGGCAGAGCGCTGAATATCGTCATCCACATTCTCCTGTTGTGAAAAAGTTCAAAACACAACCGTCCGCAAAAAAAATTCTTTTGACTGTGTTTTGGGATGCTCGCCGAGTTTATGTGACTGATTATCTGGAACGAGGGGCAACGGTAAATTCTGCTCAGTATATACAGACTCTGAAACACCTCCGACGTCGAGTTTGTCGTGTTAGAGGCAACCTGGCGCCAATAATTTTGCAACACGACAATGCTCGTCCACACACTTCGCGTGCAACTGGAGAGGCTCTGAGAAACCTGAAGTTTCAACCAATTTTACACCCTCCGTATTCTCCCGACCTTGCGCCTTGCGATTTTTATTTTTTTCCTCTACTGAAGAGAGACCTTAAAGGTAATCATTACAGCTCGGACAATGAGGTGAAGGCAGCTATTGCGTCCTGGGTTCGAGGAAAGTCGGAAGAATTTTTCAGTGACGGAATGAAAAAACTTGTTAAACGTTGGGAGAAATGTGTAATGCTTAACGGTGACTATATTGAAAAATAAATAGATAATTTGGTAGGTTAAGATTTGTACTTTAATTTGTTATTTACCCCATCTTGCTATTTCTTTTTGTTCGTCTTCTACAAGCATGTGTGCATTACTTATCAGCCTACCCTCGTATTTATTATAAATTTATAAGGAAGTTTTATTAGCCTATTTAGAAATAAAAAGATTCTAAAAGAACTCCGAATGAACGTCACAATACTGTTGTTTTAACGTTATAATATTTAGTTTTCTTTTACTAAATTAAGCTATAATTTAACTTTAATTTTGTATTATTAACTAACATTTGCGCGTATTATGTTTGTTAATGTAGTTGTACATATTTTATTCATTTTTGTAATTATGGTTTTTTCGGTTAGTTAACCTTAAAAAACAATCTTCAGTGATTTTTAATTTTGTTTTGTTCTCGGTTATTAAATTATGTAGTTTAGAGTTGTTTTAAAAATGTCAACAGTAACAATTATTAATTGAAGAAATAAATTTGTAAATAAATACATGAAATAAATTTAATAAGCAAGCTTTGTTATTTACAAATAAACAGAACCTGAAAGAACCCGGAATAAACGCCACAGCAGCGTAGTAATGTCAAAAACTTTGGGATGTAATACAGAAAAAAATTATTCCATACTCCTAAAAAGTCCACTAATATATTTTGTCCATTCAATAATATATAGACTTAATTAGACAATGTTCATTACACAAAAAACTCTTCCGTTAATTCACAATCATTCCGATTTATCGTGAAATCCATTAATTCACTACTTCGCTAACCAATAAAAGTATAATACAATATTGGGTATTGTAGTATTGTATTATTGTTATTAGGTTAGGTTAGGTTTGGTTTTACGTTCATATCGCTAAAAACTTCATAATGATTGTTATAACATATTGTCTGAAATATATGTGCGGTAGTGAATTAATGGAAAAGAACCAAAAAATGTAACTGTTAGTAGTGAAAAATTGAACTGCTTGAAAATCAACGGGACAATCATGGCGGCTTATCAAACCATTAATTTAATATATTATTTATTTTTAGAAGTGCCCATAACGGGCAGATGGAGTGTTAAAATATTTTCACTCGATCACAAAAAACCCCTGGTTCCAGGGCTACAAAAAAATTTCTGTTTCTTATCACATAGTCAGCCATTTATATGACTGAACTATTTAATAAACAGAAGAGGTAGAGGTGCAAAAGGCACTACTCAGCGTTATCTCCTCTGAGAGTAATGAATTTCACTATTCAGCTAGACCCTGTGGTGAATGATTGTTTGCATCATTTGCAGGATGGAAAGTGGATGCTTTTCGAAGGGCCTGGCATGCTAATAAGCATACTCTTTCAACTCAGTGAGGAAGGCAAGGTAAATTAAACACTCCTCGTTTTTATTTAGTAAACCTCAAGAGGTTCAAACCAGCCTTTTGGCTGTTGACCTAAACAACATTTTTCGAAAATTCTATTAATTAATGTATTCTTAAATTGTTAAAAATGTTAAAAAAGAAAAAATCAATTTCCGTTGTTTTACGTTAAAGCGAAAAACTATGTTAAATTTAGTGAAAATTTAGCAGTACATTGTTTGCATCAACGAGTATACTAGTATGATATGTAAGCAGGGTCGGCGACATTATTTTAAAGGTAGTCGGGTCGGTGGTGTGCCCTCAACCTCCGCTATCATGTACACTTCTGCATGCATCGATCCACTAAGTGCCTACTCTTATTAAAGATAACAGAGAGAGGCGGTAGCGTGACCTACCCCGCCACTCTTAACTGGGATCACGGTAGTATAAAAGCTACATCGAACAAGGGAGGAAAACGCGCACCTCACTAATTATCACACACCACACAGACACACATATTTATTCTACTATACTAGGATCAACAATCTATTTTGGTTAAATATTTAATATGCGAACTACAACAGATCTGATACGTATAACACACTGTAATACAATAAACCAAAGCTAACATATTGTTACAATATACGTTACACTATTACATCATACATATATATAGCAAAATTATGAATAAAATATTGCTAGGTTATCACATTAAAACAATAGCTGTTTACTTAAATCGCAAGACCATATTTAACGTGAATAGAAGGCTAAAAAGTGTTATTATTGAACTAGAAAACAATTTTTTCCGTTTCTTTAATCATATAATTTATTTAAAACGTGAAATCTGGTCCAATGTTTTACAAATGAAAATTATGTTTGCCCTTAAATAAAGAGAACTAACAAACGAATTTAATTTTTTTACAATGCTGTATTGAGGACAGTGATAGGATTCTGAAAAAATCCGACAATTGGTAAAAGCCGTAGTGAAATTTTCCGAAGTAAAAACATAATAATCGAAATAAAGTTTCAATGGTGCTACTATTCTAGTTGCGATGTTCATTTTGTTTTGAAGGGTCGTTAATAGTCAGGGGAATTGTTTATTTTGTTGTAAAATTAAAATTTATTGACTACAAATAAATTTCTAATAGTGTACAATACTCATATTCACAATCCAACTAATTAACTGTCCATTAAACGGTTTACACTTTTGCTATCAAAAAAACCAAAACACGCTTAGCATAAAAATTACTCTGCAAATATACAATATTAAAAAACTATAACTTACAATATTTAAAAACTTACAAAAAAAGTGAGAGATTACGACTTTATTTTCAATATTTTTCAACAATTTCATCTAGAATTGTTGATTTCGTATTTCACATTCTCGTATTTCCCTAAATGTAGAGAATTAACTAGAAATCTAGCTGTCGGGAAGGGTGTACAAGAGTTGTAAACCTCCGCAGTTAAAAATTAATTACGTATGAAGACTGTGGTAGTCTGGGTGTTTTACTTCCGACTTGAAACGTAACCGAGGTTCTAGGTAGTAAATACATAAAATATTATGATCTCCAGTAAAATTTAATAAAGCAACAATAATAATTTAACTGTTTTAGAATTTTTAATTCAACTAATAAAAAATATGAAACAAGATGGTAGCGGTAGCAAAATAAATGTAATTTACATAAATCAGATATTAATACATCAGTTCTTTCCCAGAAAAATACAAAAATTATTTTATCCGAAGTTAGTATCCCTTAGTTATAAATTTTCAAGAGCAGATTTAACCTTATTTCATTTACATACAACTTCCAAGATAATTATTTTTCTGCGATTTTCTTGTCCACAATAATAGGCCTACAAGGAAAAACATATAATGGGCTTAATAAGTTAATTTCGAATTTAAAGGCCAAAAATAAGAGTTATCTCTTTGCCAATAGCATATTGAGTTGAAAAAAGAAGTCAATGTGTAAAAAATAGTATAAACCAAATTCTTAAAAATAGTATATAACCAAATTTTTTATAAACCAAATTCTTACGTCATGATATTCTATAATCGACATCACGGGAATGCGAGCTTCCTGCGAATGCGGGGCTGTTAGATTTGTCACTTAACCCCACTTATTATAATAGTCAAGGTCAACTACTTGGATCCAATTTCAACTCTGATCGATTAATGTTTCCGCCTCTTTAAGTACCACTCATGTGTACAAGAAGTTCAATTTCATAAATTTTCTTTCATTGAGACCTTACCCCATCAGTACTGCTACAACCACTCTTTGTTGGTTATTCTTCTCGTAACTCTTAATTATATTCAGAAAAAATAAGTCAGTCAAGAAGATACTTAAAAATAGTATATAACCAAATTCTTCATTACAATACAACGAGAAAGTTAACCACTGATTTAAAAAATCTTTAAATCTATTACTCAAATAATATCATAGCTTCACAGAATAATCATCATGATAAAATAAAAATGAAGAAAAAACTAAATATTTACACATCACGGTAACTATTAAAATCACGTATAAATGTCGGTTCATATATCATCAAGCACCAATTGTTTCCTTAACGGAGCGTTTCCTACAATACAAAATATTCTTTCATGCTTTGTAAATGAGAGCATTCATATCAAGCGTAGCGTATACGTTACGTTAAGATGCGGCACGTTTCGTCTCCGTACGAAATCGTCGGCGACAATATTTACCGGAAGCTGAACGTGTCAGAACGCATTGGCACGCTCAGTATGAATTAGCTATCGTACAGATTCAGCTGCCTTTCGTGAGAAAATATTTTGTACATTTTGTGACTACGATTGATAACGAAAAATTAATAGAACTAGTTCGTGAGTATTTATTTCTGTAAGATTTACAAGATAAAATGTATTACTAAACTGGTAAAATAAAAAGATTAAACTGAAACTAAGACATACGAAAGTATTGAAAAAACTTTTCTTCGTTGTCGATCAGTTTTTTAAATGAAGTCCAATATTCTCCCTCAACCTTCCTAGTTTTTAACATTTTATGTGTGGAAAACCCTCATCTTCTTCTAATAAAATTGATATCATACGCACATCTTCAGTAGTCAAACCTAACATTTTGATGCTAATAAAAGAAACTTACAACAGTTCACGCTACGTTATTACCAAACACTTAGGCTTCTATTGCCGGATATTGTCTGATGATATGAATAACAGCTCAAATGTCGTGTTGGAAACGCTCCGATACGGAAACCATTCGTGCATGATGATATGAACCGACCTAACTTGTATCATTTAACAAGAAAAGTTACAATCAACAAGAAAA
This sequence comes from Catonia carolina, assembly GCA_035578175.1. Lineage (NCBI taxonomy): Eukaryota > Metazoa > Arthropoda > Insecta > Hemiptera > Achilidae > Catonia > Catonia carolina. Next base: position 337,657,065 of record JAQMRL010000001.1, on the reverse strand, counting down.
ACATTATATGATAAGCAACCATGTAGAAATGATGTACATTAAATAAAAACAATATTTGTGTGGTAATTTAATCGTTTAATCTCTCTCAAGATAATCACAGTGTATATTCCAACCGTAAGCATGACAACGTTGGCTGTAACGTGCAAGCTTGTATTTACATGAGTTATACTACAGTGAACAAACTTGCACCAACAGTAGAGAACAATGTCAGAGCTATTTCATACTCACTTTCTCATTCTAAATACAAAAATAAATGTAAACTAGTTTTCACACAATGATCAGGAGTTAGTTGATTTTTTATCTATTTAAAGGTATGGCCACCATCGTGGCTCAGTAGTTAGAGCTTTAGACTGAGCCGTACTGTAAAGTGGAAGGTTCTGGTTCAATTCCCGGCTAGAGTCTGCAATTATCTTCTTCTTCACGTGCCGTCTCCGCGTCGGAGGTTGGCGATCATCATTGCTATTCTAACTTTCGAAACAACTGCTCGGAACAGTGACGTGGAGTTGAGACCAAACCAATCTCTCAAATTCTTCAGCCAGGACGCTTTCCTTCTGCCCGGCCGGCGCTTTCCTGCTATCTTTCCTTCCATTATCAGCTGAAGAAGTCTGTATTTCCCGTTTCGAAGAACATGGCCGAAGTACTGCAGTTTTCGTCGCTTGATGTCGTATAGCAGTTCCATCTCCTTGCCCATCCGAGTGAGTACGTCCGTGTTTCGTACTCTGTCGGTCCACGATATACGGAGCATGCGGCGGTATAGCCACATCTCAAACGCCTCCAGCCTCCTTTCTAGAAGTTTCGTTAGAGTTCATCCTTCCTGCCCGTAAAGAAGTACAGGAAGTACGTAGCACCTCAGAATTCGGAGCCTCGTATTGAGACTAAAATCACGCTGGCACAATAGGTGTTTTAGTTTCGTGAACACCGCTCTGGCTGCAATTATAGCATGTCTAAAACCCACAGATTCTATAACGTAACCCATTGTAGACGATAATGAATAAATTAATAGAAGCAACTCTAAATTTAAAAAAAAATCTCAGTAACTTTTGTACAACGTAAAAACCTCAGGCGAAAATAATTTTTGGTCGTTGTGTCCAAAACATATTCGATGAACTATAGAAAGGAAATAAGTTAAAAATTCGGAAGTTAAACATATGATGGAAAACGAGTTATAGAACAAAAGTTTTTTCAAGCGTGAAACCTTGAAGGCTATCTCGAGGGAACGTCTTTAAACTTTTGACTGTTCCACATCTCTTTTGAATACTTTTTGTAAAGAAAGTGTTCTTTTGTACGAAATTAATACCAGAGACCGAGCACCACTCAATAAATTAATAAACTTTCTAATGTTTTAGTTAGGATATTTGTTTTAGCAGTTCAGTAAAATTAACAATATGTTAAAGGTACAAAGAAGAATTCAAGTTACAAATACATTCTGATCAAATATAAAAGTATATAAATTATATAAAGGAACAATAATAGTTATAATTATTTAACTAACTTTAAAATTTAATGCGTAATAAACAGACGGAAACATTTCTGGAAATAACATTAAAATATAATTTAAATAAATCTAATTGTCGTGAAAAAAAGTTTTATTAATTTCAAAAGAGTAATTATTTACGTACAGACGGTACGAAAAATACCTAGACTACTAGAAGAAAATTTATGTGACTTTTAATGCAGTTTCTAAATGAAGCAAATGGGAATAATTAAAATATTCTTAGAGGAGTATAAATTTAATTATCTCGTAAAATATTACTAGCCGTCTGTGGCACCTGAATAATAATTTTCTGTTTATAATTGTATGCTGTACAAATTTTGTTCCTGAAAATATTAACAAGGTTTAGGGTAGAACTAATAATTCCGTATGTTTTAAACTTAGACATACTAACAGAAATAATTGGAAACTAAAAGAGAATAAACAAGACATTCCCACTTGACAGACATATGTAAATTTAATAAATCTACAAAAATACTAAAATACTTGATATAATCATCGTCTAAAGAATGCTAATTTATTTTCTAAGGTCAACAATTTTCATTTGATATGTAAGTAACCTTTCTGGTCTCAAATTTTTCACGTCTATTTAATTTTACTTAACTTCGTAATAAATTTAATTAAAAATAGGTTAGGGAATTGTCAAAAACATGCCTTATTTTAACTTAATCGATGAAATTACAAAATAAGATCTTATCATGTAAGATTTGGATTCTGCTTTCAGTGGTTTTAGAACAAAGCGTAGTGGTCGGAGTCAGATAGTCACCAGTATGTTAGCGGAAGCTAATCAGTAAAAATCGTACACTATCGTCGAAAAAATTATCAAACATATTACAAAGTATTTTTTCAATTACTACATTTTTTTAGTTTTTAACAGTTAAAAATTGATAATACCTTTCTAAGAACATTCATTTATTCATTGTACGTTTCAGTACCGTTTTATTTTTATTTTTAATTATAGTTATTAATGTAGTTTTACTAATAATCCCTTTCAAAATTAAGAACCAATGATTTTTTACTGAGTACCTACTTGTGGATACGACATATTAGCAACAGACTGGTAGGATCCTTCGCTTCCCTCTCATTCAGTTTACCTTCTAGTAACAGTGTTCGCACATTTCATAGATCATGTCCCACATTATAATTCTCCATAACTATTTACTTATCATAACAATATTGTAACCGTTTGGGCATAAACCTGTGCACGGGAGCACAGTCCAATTATCGAAAAAGAGGAAATATCTTACCAACCAAAAAATAATATTTAACTAATACAGTAGGTTCAATTTAATGAGACAGTATTGTTTAAATAGGGAACTTATGAAGTGGTTAAAAAGGGAATTTCTTTTTATTATTATACCGCATTCGTTACCATTTCTATATCATCTTTCGTTTATCCGTAATTTTTGTACGTTGCAATCTGTTCAATTCAGAACAATAAGCAACCCCATGACCCAATGAGATAAGGATGATGTGTCAGACGTGTATATGAGGTGTAGTCTTGTACAGGCCCAGGCCGGCCATTCTTGGGAAGGTATGGTTAATTAAACCCCAACCATCAAAGTATACCGGTAACTACTGTTTAGTATTTAAATCACTATCACTAGTATCATTACCACTAGAGGGAATTTTTTTCATAATTTTAATAATTACCATATCAGCTGTTACATCATATGATATTTATATGGTTAAAGTTTTAAATTAATAACTTTTATTACTGAATTCCCGACTTAAACTTCTATATTCCCTACTTCACAAACGATCAAAATTACCAATGGCACAAAAATTACGCATATATTGTTCTCTTTTGAAACCTATTTGGACCTACGGATCCCAAATCTACGGTTCAACCAAACCCTCTAACTTGCAACGAATTCAAGCATTCCAGTCAAAAACATTACGCCTTATAGCAAAAGCACCTCTTTACGTTAGCAACAAAACCTTACATACAGATTTGAAAACACCACTTGTACAAAATTCCATTGAATACCTATACAAACGCTTTCACGACAAGTCACACGATCACGAGAACCCCCTGGTGCGTTCACTTTCCTCCGTCCATTTACCTGACAATCCTCCTAGACGCCTTAAAAGACGCTGGAGTAGAGACATGCTAATTTGATATACACATTTCATTCTTGGGGAGGCACCAATGGGGGCCCTACCCCTCTCATGCCTATCATGTCATTTACATAATCACGATAATCATCACATTTGCTTGTTGTAACATTTTACAGTTGTAAATAAAAAATTAAAGAGAAAAAAAAAAGAAAAAAAAAATTAATAACTAAATAAACTGATTTATTTATACCGTGTATTACAAGAATTTGTAGTTACCATTGTAAAATAATATAATTTAATCATTCTGAAAACATTATTATTGAATAAATATTAATTTATATACTTTTTAATGCCCGAAAAATTAACAATACAGCTTGAATGTTAAATAATACACAATTTAAATTTGTAATAACAACAATGAAAAAATTGTAGAGGGAAATTTTTAATTTAAAACAGGGATGTTTTTTAAAAATAAATCTAAAATATCCCTCAGGGAAAAAGTTATATCTGCATAATTTGAAACTACTCAAAATTTGAAATAATTAAATCAATTTATAAAAACAATAAATAAAACTGATTTACAACATTTGAATTAACTTTACAGTTTTGGATTGCTGAAAAGGAAGGAAAACATCACGACGCAACAGCTTCCACGTATGGTTTTAGAATACACTACTTCCTGGTATCATATTTTCGTTTGATATTATATTTTCAGTTGTTCAATATGTCAATAGAATAAAAATGTAGAATAAAGGAAGAAAAACAAGAAGAACAAAAACAAAATAAAAAATCTAGGAAAATAAAAGGATGAGATGGCATTGCAACCCTCGTTTGACATATATAGATCCTATCGCATCTAGTCCATCCAGATGTAACAAAAGAAACTACAAAATGTTTTAGAATATGAGTTTCAAAAACCTTAAGACGATAGTAAAATAATTTTTAGGAAAACTTTTCTTTAAATTGTTGTAAAATCAGCGGTACTCCCTTAAAACGAGGTACATGTTTTTTTTATTAGTTTAATTTAAGCATTGTTGTTTAGGTCATCAGTCGATAGGGTGGTTTGAAGTGATTTACAACATTTGAATTAACTTTACAGTTTTGGATTCCTGGTATCATACAAAATTCCATTGAATACCAAAACGATTTAATAATTTATATACTTTTCCATTGAATACCAAAACGATTTATTAATTTATATACTTTTTAATGCCCGAAAAATTAACAATACAGCTTGAATGTTAAATAATACACAATTTAAATTTGTAATAACAACAATGAAAAAATTGTAGAGGGAAATTTTTAATTTAAAACAGGGATGTTTTATAAAAATAAATCTAAAATATCCCTTAATTTAATCATTCAACAGTGATGTTTGAGTGAAGTATGCTTCACTCAAAATCTTTTGTAATGACATTGTAATCACATTGAAATACGTCTTAGAATTGTTTTGACAAATGAAAACTATTATTACTTTTACGAACCAAAATTCAGGGGGGGGGGTTCTAGTTGTATATCTAGTTGTTTATTGACTTTACTAAGAAAATCAAAGAGTGAGGTGGTTTACTTTGCCTTCATCAAGGACAGGAAAAGTATGCTTATCACCACGTCTGGCCCTCTGAAAAGAAGCTACTTTTCACACAGAAAATGACTCCTTCACTTCACTCACCATAGGTTATTTAGTGATAATGCATTACTCTCAAAGGAGATAACTCAGACTAGTGTCTTTTTCATCTCTATCTCTTCTGTTCTTAAATGCGACATATAATTGGCTGACCATGTGATAAGAAACAGAACTATTGTTTTGTAGCCGTGGAACTAGCAAATCGAGTGCAGATAACTTAATACTTTAACTGACTGTTATGGGCATACTTAAGTTTATTTCATACTGTTGATTTATTGAATTTTCTTTTAGGAAATGGTTTTTATTTAATATAATCTTTTCATAGTTTTTGGAATAATTATCTACTGCTTGGTTATTAACGACGAATGTGAGCTCAGATCAGTGGATTCACGTATAAAGTATTTTGTACACTTATCCGGAATTAACAACCGACTTTCCGTAGAGTTTTGGGAATTAAAAATACACAGTCGATACGAAATTTACCTCTCTCTTCTTACACATTTTAATTCACTCTTTTTAAGTTCATCCCATTGTAATTCATCCGTATTAGTTAATGCCTCCGAAAGTCTTAACTTTGCGCTTAGGTGGTGATAAGAAAATTAAGTGTAAAGCATTTCAGTAAGAATTCAACTCGAAACCTCGCAATGTAGATTCTAGTTGTTTATCATAATGTCCGAACGGTTTGTATATTAAGGCTAATGCAAACGATGAAAAATGACATAGAAATGAGTGATAAACAATTTTTCCAGCCTGTTCAACAGTCAAAGTAAATTATACAAGTACATTTTTTCAATACTTCAAGTACATGAGCAAAAGAGGTACGATGATGAAAATTCATAATCCGTCTTTATAGAAAGCTGAAGAGTTTATAATTAGTTTCCTCCTAATAAACAAGTTAATGAGTTTTATAGGTTACTAGCGGTACTCGGCGTCCGTTGCTACGCCCAAGAAAGAACCCATTTTTAATGGAAAATATTAAATTAAATTTTATTTTATCTTAATGCTATATTATAATACTCTTTTATAATCTTTCTTAATGCTCTAAATGCTCTTTTACCCACATTTGTTTGGCTTCAGCCAGTTTTGTCCCAATTGATGCTTTTGGTGGTATGATACTAAAAATAGTGAAGGAAAAAGAAAGAAAAATAATTAAAGCATACCCCATATTGATTGCAACAATAATAGGTCTAATTGTCGTAGAGATTAATATAAAATAAAATATTTCCATTGTAATCACATTGAAATACGTCTTAGAATTGTTTTGACAAATGAAAACTATTATTACGAGTACTTTTACGAACCAAAATTCAGGGGGGGGAATGGAAGAAAAGATTGGAAAAATAGCGGAAAAACATTTCCTTTTGATGCGGTCGACACCAAAATTCACAGGAATCATTCGAAGATGATTTTACATGTTTTCTGAAAATGTGATCAAATTCAGTTTCACGGGGAGAAAAAACATCGCAAAACATTGGAATAATGGCGACAAATCCTTTTTTTTATGTGATCAACACCAAACTTTTCAGGTACCATCTAAAGATTCTACATGGTCCCAAAAAATCGTATACATTTAGACTATAGGTAATAGAAGAGTAGAGTGTAGTAATATTTTTCCAGGATAAATGCCTAAAAAATTTAATAAGTAAAAAATATAAATGGTAATTGAGAGTATATTTCGACAACATACTTGTAACACTATTTCTCACAAAAAGAAACAAGTTAAAACGTGAATTGTTTACTAGTTAATTTTTTAAAAGTTGTAATGCTTGACAAGCGCATTTTTATGCGAGTGCAAAACCCTAAGCTTTGTTAAAAAAAGTAAAAAAGACTTAGTGGACTTAACCCAGCTTTAAGTTGTGTAATGTGTATTAGTAGACAACTGTTTGAAAATTCCCATCGGTGAGTTCAGTAGAATGCAAGGCACGAGATGACTGTCGGGTTACAAGTTATTCTTTGACGTGAGAGCCATTATTTTTAATCCCCCTTGCAGTCGTCGATTACTTTAATGACATTTTAGTCTTCACAAATTCCTAACTATTTATCAAACTATCTTATGTTTTATCATCACATTTTTTGAAAAATCGAAAACGTTTAACAAAAGTACCTTTAAGGGGAGATTGCACGATGGATTTAACTAAAAATTTCGATTTTTGGTTTTTCATATTTTTCAATATTTTAGGCTTAGATCTACCAGAAAAACATCAAATTACGTCAAAAAAGTATTTTTTTTATGAAAAAATTAAGTTTCTATCAAGGTTACACAAAAAATTATCATGTTACGAAGAACGAATAATTTTTCATAATTTTATACTGCTCGTTTTAGTGCAAAGAGAATTTTAGTTATTAAAATATCTGCAGCACGGTTTTTGATATTCTCAGTTGTTGGTTCAACTTACTAAACAACCAACTGTTGATGGGAAATTTACTTGTTTGTGTACATATTGTTTTTGATTTGTGCCTTCTTGTTTCTTACCTTTTCCCGTAAATTTAGATTTTTAAGACTAAGGTACATTTTTCTCAGAAACCAATATACCTACCAGGCTGAAATTTTTAACAGTTAATTATCTTGTATAGGCACATATACCGTCATTTTTATGACTTTCTCAAGTGCTCCAAAAATTAGTAATACGCAAAACACGTGGAAAACAATTTATAAAAATTCTATGTTATTCGTAATTTAAAAAAAAATGGTATGGTCCAAAGATTAAATTGACAAAATGTCAGTAGCTCGCAAAGAAACCCGACACCTATAGTGTGCAAAGTTTCATTTCCCTATCTTTTACCAAACCTTGAAAAATGTACCTAAAAATAGTAAATTTAACATTGGCGGGATACAAAGTACAGTCTCCCCTTAAAAAACATATTACAATAGACCAGTTTCGTCTCAGCCAAAACAATTTCATCCTTATAGTAATTAGACCTATGTAATACGTTTCAATCATATCAAAATGAGATGCTAGCAAGTCTTTTTTTTTTGTTTATTTAACGTCGCATCAACTACCGTGGTCATTAGCGACGACGTTGGGTTGTTACTGTGAATGATGAAATTATTTTTTGTAACGTATGAAAATGCTTGGCCTGAGTGGGATCCAGTCTGAGTGCCTAGCAAGTCTCATTAAATATGGAACAGGCCAAAAATACCTGTTTATTTATAACCTTTTGTTAACGGTCACACAGAATTATTTACCTACGTTATTTTTATATTTATAGGGTATAAATCATTTAAAACTAAATTTAATTAATTTTTTCTAATATTAGTCCATCGGGTGGTCTGATTTTATTCAACGTTCTTCTTCTTCTCAGCGTGCCTCTCCATTACGAAGATTGGCGATCATCATGGCAATGCTTACCTTACTGGTAGCTATCTGAAAGAGTTCTTCTGATCGTTTGTTAAACCATACTCTCAGGTTGGCCATCAATGAAATTCTTCTGCGTCCTGGTCCCCTTCTACTGCCGATTGATTTTGCCTTGCAATCTGCGTTGGAGCAATTCAAACCTGCGCTTATCCCGCATGATATGACCGATATATTGCAGCTTTCGCATCATCTTTATTCTGACCAATTCCGCTGCCCTGTTCATTCGACGTGGCACTTCCGCATTAATAATTTTCTGCCTCCAGGGTATTTGCAGCATTCTCCTAGATAGCCAAAATTTTTTAACGCTTTCAATTTGTTAATTGTTGCTTCTGTTAGAGTCCAGGCCTTACTCCGTACAATATGAGTGAGCAAGCCTACACATAACACATCATGAGTTTCGTTTTACTGTCAAGGGTTAATTTGTGGCTTTTAAAGAGAGAACTCATGATCGTGAAGATATTTCTGGCTATGGCAATACGACATGGTTATCTCTTGAGAATAATCCTTCATATTTTGTTCAACGTGGAACCGCTAATGTCAGTAATCAGTTGTCTGAATTCGGCTCGGTACATTAAGTTTTATAGGTTTATTCCAGTTTACTCGACACGCTCTTTTACTTTTTTAACGTAGGTATATTATGTACTATATTAAAAAAATATTTTGTCAACCGTTTTTTGTCTATTCTGTACAGATATTCATATAATTTTAATCTTCGTTTACTAATTGGTTCAAAGAATCATTCGGTTATCTTGTATAATTTTACCTCTTTGACTGAGTAATGTTGTAAATAAAGAGGAGTTCAACCCCAGGGCCTGTAAATGAAAATATATTTGTAGATTGAAGTACCGTATTTTTAAATTGTGTTATCAGATCTCAAAAAATATAAGCTATTCAGTACATTCCGATTATTTTCGATGCAACACGATTTTCTTGATCATGCAAAACATCATTGACTGTGTTTTTGACTGTACCAAAAAACCTAAATACTTTTCACAAAACTTTTAAAATTACATGATTTGAGATTTAAAAGCTAATTATACAGCTGTATTTTGATTTTTTCTTAAATATTTCGAATCGAATCAAAAAAAAATTAACTAAAACCAAAACAGAAAAATCCAACATAATCTAAGATCGGAATAACAGAACTGAAAAATTGGATATAAAGTTGACATCTCGTGTAAGACATAACATACTATTTACAATGACAAAATATTTGATACATTTTAGGAATAAATTGACAGGATATTTACTCACAAGATTGAATGAGCTTCTGAATGGATTTTAAAGGACAAACTATTTCAGCAGAAGACTAAAGACACAGCGAATCGGTGATAGAACTTGGTAGTCACAGCGCAGATACTCTAATTTTACTGATGGAACAAGAGGGAATAAACAGAAAAAATCTTGCTGTGCATTTTTCTTACCTTTTACATGTCTTATTTTATTTAATTTTTTAATTTACAGTGGGTGTAAGTTGCAATATGTTCAATTTAAGAATATTAAGCAACCCCATGAATAAAAATAAGGGTGATATGTATGACGTGTAAATAAGGTATAGTCTTATACTGACTCAGGCCAACCATTCCTGCGAGAGTATGTTAATTAAACCCCAAGCATCAAAGTAACAAGGTCTGGTATTTAAATCCGTTTAAAAGTACCTACCTCTACTAGGAATTAAGACTTCGTCTCCAAAATTCAGCTGTTTTAACAGCTGATTCGGAGCAACGACGTAACCGCTACAAATATCCGGTGAGTTGTTTTACCATTAATGGTAGTAATTTTGGCCAAAGGTAATCTCAAATGATTTGTAAAACATATGTTATAAAAATTTCAAGAATGGCTTTTATGTTCTCACATTTTATAGGATATATTGAGAAAGCATTACGATGTACACAATTGTTCAAACCGGATATTAACAAATTTGCGTTCGTAACTCCCTGAAGCCAAATGATGTGATTGAGGGGTCGCATTGCGGTGGTATGGAAACACAATAAGGAGAGATTCCCAGAATATCTTTGTAGCCTATTCTCCAAAAAGGGTGAACGGCCGAATCAATAAATCACAGCAGATTGAGACAATTATTGGAGGCCTTCTTTTGTACCATTTATTATTTTATTTGTATTTACTATGCACAATTTATTTACCGATTATTTTTTAATATTTTGCATCGGCATTTTGTGATGTTTATTAGTTCCGTTAAATTAAAGTGAATTAATAAAGCAGTTACATACTTGAACTTTATTCAAAAAGGTCACAGTTAAAAAGTAGTTTAATTGTACTCTATCCCTTGGTATTTCTGTACCGCATTCATCCAATTAAGTTTGGTAATAATGTAATTATAAAGCAACAATAAAACCGTGCATTAATTGTTTACTCAGTTCCGTGTTCATTTTGATTGAAATTCGATAAACATGTTTTCAAAAGGGAAAACATCAGAGAATATTACATTATCAATTTTAAATAAATTCATTGCACTGATAATAACATTCTCTGACCATCCCATTTGCATAATTTTAAGACGATGGAAAAAATTAAATTTTATCAATAGTTAAAATATCGTTACAGGAAGGTTTCTTTTAGTTAATTACTTTTCATTTCCCATAGGTTCTTCACAGGTGAATATTGTTCTCTTCTTCGTTATGTTAATTGTTCATGATACATTCCCTTATCAATTATTTCTAATTTCATTGACTCAAAGATTTTACTAATGCAAAACAAAAACCATAATATCAACTGTTAAGGAAACGCTATACCTTGGGCATAATACCTTGGTCAACAATTCATAATAACAAGTAAATTAACACGCAATAAAATGTTTATTTACAAAAGAACAACTACAATTTGTTGGGTATAATTCAAGGAAATCATAATTTTTAACAAATATAAACGATCATCAAAAACGATACAGGTTATGTGGATATAGGCTATGTGGCCTATTTTAACTTCAATAAGTGATCTGCTATCTCTTTAACAAGTAAGGATGCCCATCTCTTCCGAGGTCATCCAATATTACTTCCAGCTGGCTTGTAAAAAAACAACTGTTTACTTACAAGCATACTGTTTTATGTTTAGTCACGTGGTATCCATATAAAATAACAATACAAAATTTTCCTGTATTTCAAATATTGATACCACCCTGGTACATTAAGTTCATTCTTTTTTAAAAAATGGTGACACTACTGTGTCATCATTTCTTTCGAAGTCCAACCAACAGCCGTAATCCAGCTAAAAGTCCTAATAATATCATCTCAGCCCACATTCTCAGCATTCGTTCATAGTAGTTTTTCTTCTTTCTTCTGTCCATCCGGTGTTCTGTATTTGCTCTTCATGGAATCCTTTAAATTCCGTAAATAGTTGTCTAAATTTTGTTTGGTATATTAAGTTTTCTTCATTTATTCCAGTTTTCTCCATATCCTTTCTGATTTCTTTAAACCATTTACTCATTAGAAGGCGTTTATATAAAGATTAAATGATTTCCTGAATTTTGTAGTTCCCTTGCATTCGTAGTTCCACCATATGACTTGGCTCGTACGGATTTTTCCTGAAGTTTTCGGAACATTGTGTGATGTTACTTCCAAAATTGTATAACAAAAACAGTTTCAGTCCTATTTGTAGAATTTCTGGCATGCCAGGAGACTTTTCATTGTGTACTAAAATAATATTATAATATTAAAGACTACCTAAACCTACATCACTCATTTAAAATAAAATCATCAATATAAAAAACGCGTTAGTCAGGTTTTAGAGGGAAATTAAGTTGGATAATGAGTAATCAGTTGCAAAAATTGGCTTTGAAAACGCTGGATATAATGAACAGTGATATTGTAAAGTTTATTTCTGACGCTTCAAGAATAGATAAAGATATTTAATTATACGATTTTAAGGAGATGTAAATCTCATACAAATTGCCCTTAATGATGATAGTTTTATAGAAAAAGGTATAATCTTTATTTTACAAATATTTAAAAGCAATGATGTCAGTAAGACTAGTGGTGTGTATCTTTAACAGGAGTCAGAGCAAAGCACAACGAGGCAGATTCTATAGACAAAGGCGTGGAGGAAGACAATGGATTGAGATTATGTGGAGCCCCGGAGGATTCATTTCAAATGGCCTACCATGACGTAATCTATATTATATAACGTAATGATGGTTGATGGAAAACACTACGAGAGGAGAATTTCTGTGCCATTGTTTAATTAGTTGACTACGAACACACCCTTTGGATCTAATGTTACATTATTAATACACGCTACGCTATACAACCATATTAATTACGTTCGTGTTACATACTATTAACATGTGATAATTTTACTTTCTAAAACAATTTCGATCACTTGAATAGTGTGTTTGAACGATGCGATACAGTTTCCGTTTTTTATTTTAAACTAGAACCTTCAAATCACCTACTTCTATCACGGAAATTATTTAAGAATAAAACGATCTTTAAAAATTGAAAAAAAATTCGGTATTATTTTTTAATATTTTGATTTTAATTATATCCTAACTAATCTGATATAAAATAATCGAATGATTGTACGTTGAAATGTGCGTGAAATTTAAATATAACGCAACTGAAACAAATTACATTTTTTAAGTATGGAAGATTGAAGGAATGCAATAATTCGAGTACTTTTAACACTGACATTTTATGAGAAAAGTTCAAGCACGTTTTTATAACTGTTTTATTATTTCACTTTAATTTAATTGAGTCAATAAACTTAAGACATGTCAATGAAATGTTTTGGCACAAACTAAATTTTGAAATATTTAGCGCATAATACAGATCTTAATTAATCGTATCAATCTGTTCTCGGTTTATCTCCTTCCTCATTGTATGTCCGAATCAAATCAATGGAACTCAACTCTGTCACCTTAATCACGTTCACTGCTGAAATCTATCTTAAATTCTTCTCTGATGTTCACCTTTCTTACACTCCTTTTTAGTTTTACCCAGTACTCAACTCAAAATATTCATGACTATTGCCGTTATTTATAAGCATATTTTGCCTTCACAGATTATGTCTCCGCTCCATAAAGAAATTTTGGAATATACATTTATTAACGAAATTTATTTTTGTGTTCTTCCTGACTTTACTAGCTACTGTAGCCTACTTTCTTCCCATTGAAAAACTAGAAAATGTTGACCTTGTTGGTAAACTGATGTACACACATTTAGTTTCGTAGAATTTTATTTTTTATCTCCTATTCCTTTGACAAATGTAGACTGTATCCTGTATCTTCTCAGTTGATGCTTAATGTGTATTAGCGACAACTAAAACAGCAGCATACGCAAATTTTTGTAATTGAGGTACAATATAAATGTAATGGGAAATATAAAAATGCAATAATAATTGTACTTTTACGCCAATTTTAATATTTTTGCACACCTACGCACATATAAACAGTAGCGTTAATTGAAAATACCAAAACAATATTGGTACACCGCTGTATAATTTAATTGGTTTAAAAATCAATACAAGCCACATCTAAGGGCATAGCATGATCATCTCCCCTAAACTAACTCCCTGTGTTATTTTATTAATTTATGAATTAATTCTAAAAAATATTAGTGAACAGACAAATTTAAGCACGCACACTCATTTAAAGATGGTTCAAGATAAACAACAAATTTACCAGAGTAGTAGCCTACCTTCATTGATGAAGTTGGCTTTCCAAGACGAAGATAAAATATAAAACAAATGAATAATTTCATTATAATTATTGAACAATTTATTTAAAGTTACTAATATTCTTATTATACCTATTGTTTATTATATGTATTGTGTCATCACATCTGTTGGAATATAAACTGAAATATCAAAGCCTATTGATCTACAAGTAAGAACCTGAGAAATGTTACCGAGATTTGAATAGTCTTCTGGTCAGATTTTACTTTTCTTTTATGCAATAGTTTTTCTGTTTCTATTCTCATGTATTAAATAAAATTAATTCCCATAAAATAAAAATATGCAAATTTTATTAGCTAAAAATATATTGTAGGTTAAGTGTAATATTTTATTTTAATCTGTATTGCTATTACAATTTATAATTTTTTTCATATTTGTGTAAATTTAATTTATTTTATCATTATATTCACTGCTTTAAAAAAAATTTATTTAACATAATTCTTGTACCCTTTTTAAACTTTACCATATTATTTTAGTCATATCAGTATATATGTAATTTTAAAAAAATATTTTTTGTGTACTCCTCTGTGCGGGCAGAACACATGAAGAGGAGTATTTGGGTTTAAGTATATTTAGTTAAAAATACTGTATATAGCTTAGTTCAGTAATAAATATTATAATGTATATTTAATAAAATGAAATTTAAAAAAAATATTGAAGGAATGACAAAGAGATTAATATGGAAGACTGATCTTAGATCAGTGTATTTTATATTTTACAACCACGTATAATTTTCGTTTAAATTGACTGCGTTCAACCCCTGTAAAATTAATAGACAGGTGAGTGCTAGTTTAACTGAGTCTGTCTGTTTCTCTTTGGCGCACTAATTAATCATTTTTGAGCATTTCTTGAAGTGTTTATGAGTTCTTTGTCAAAAAAATTATGCTTGGAATAAACAAGTGTTCCTCTTTGATAATTTTATCTTGAAGCATGATTAAGTTATTTTCTGGGTGATGAGAATAACACGAGCCTTAGCTTGTGCGCATGCAATATGAAGTGATAATTAAATGAAAAACCCACGACTAGGAATCGTAAAACCCGGGCCCCTGACATATAGCAAACCAATTGCGCTGTACTGCACTAACGGGCCCAATTGATATTACAACGACCGTAGAACTTCAATACAGATAATATCTGAAGGTGTTTACACCCGACCAGATTACTGTCAATTATTTTATAAAGTATGTGACCTAACTCTTTTAAAAGCTGTCTTCTACCAGCAAACTGGTCAAACTTAGCCAGAGGTTGTTCAGTCAGCTAAATATATAACTTATCAAAATTTTTCTATTTTTTTTTAGTTTTTATTATAAATTTTATTTCATTAGTTTTGTATTTGTAATTGTAATAACATTATCTCTCAGTAAAAGAAAAGGTAGAAAATAACATTATCAATGAAATAAGTTTAAACGTAAACGACGAATGACAAAACGGGTTTTTATTTTTAAGTTAAAAATATAGTTTGTAAATATGTTTACAATAAACTTTGTGTTTTAAAGAGTTTAAATTTGTTCGTTAAACATTCATTTAAAATGTAAAGATAATTAAAAACTATCCTAACACATAGTTTTTACTTAAAAACTAGTTATTATACGAACTTTTCTTATCCAAAGTTTACTGTAATAAAGTTGTTTTACCAATTGTAAACCGTATTAAGGACTGTTCGAGGTGAACAAAAAAAGGATTAAAAGTTTGTTTTCTTTAGTACAACAGAGCTTTTCCGAGAAAAAAGATGATGAAGAAGAAGAAGAGGAGGATGTGCTAATCCGTTTCTACAAGGAAGCCATTGTTTTCGTTCACTTTTAGTTTATCTTTTGCGCTTTACTTCTATAATGTAGTACTGCACTCATAAATCTTTTATATAAAATTCCTTTGATAAATTATTTTGTATAAGGTCACTATGTGTAATGTATTTTATATAGTGACCTACATACGAATGTAACGGTTACACATTACTTTAAATAAAACCACACAATGTTAAGTTCCGGTACGTCAAATCAATCTTTATGCATAATATTTTATGATTAAAAATGTACAGTTGTGTAATGTTGTTTTTATTTCGCGATATAAAATTTTCAACAAATTATATTGCTTTCTTTTATTGCTATTTTTCATTTTTTGTATTATTGTAGAATTTTGATGAGATTGTAAAATAAATTAGTTTTCTTATTATTCATAGACTCCTTGAAAGTTATATTTACCATAAAGTTTACACCTACTATTATACGTATCATAAAGTTAAAAGTTATTAATAATATATTAATTTACAAATGAAGATGAAAAGTTTTGCCTGCTCTTTACATTTTAAAATCGTTTATATTTTCTAAAAACATTGTTCATCAAAATTAATACAGTAGTTTGTTTTTCAGAACGTACTCTAAATTTAATAGTTAAATATGAATTAATTTTAGTACATTAATACATAATTATATGTTCATTTATTTATTACTTAAAACAAACACAATATTTCATCGATAATAATATAGTATAATATTATCTGATGTCGCTGCTAAAAGAGCTGCTTCAGAACTTCTACAAGACCATGCTGTTACCCTGGCACGCGTTACTACTTTTTCCTTAAAACTTTTTGTTTAGGTCATCAGCCGAAAGGCTGATTTCAACCTGTAGAGGTTTTACTAAATAAAACGAGGAGTGAGGTGATTTACCATTGCCTTGCTCACTGAGTGGAAAAGTACGCTTATCAGCATGCCGGACCCTCCGAAAAGCACCCACTTTCCGCCCTGCAAATGACACCTTGACTTCATTCACCACAGGGTCTGGCTGTATAATAAAATTCATTACTTTCAGAGGAGATAACTCTGATTAGTGTCTTTTACACCTCTACCTCTTCTGTTCTCAAATGATTCAGTCATTTAATCGGCTGACCATGTGATAAGAAACAGAAGTATATTTTATTTTAGCCCTGCAACGAACAGATTGAGTGTAAATAATTTGACACTCTACCTGTCTGTTATGGGCGTATATGCTTCAAACGTATAAAAGAAAAATGGAACAATGAATGGACTTCAAAATTACCTAAGTTACACGAAATTAGAAAAGACATATTTGAGAAACCCATAGAATTGGAAAGCCGACGAGATCAGGTGGTTATTTCACGATTACGTATAGGCCATACTCAATTTACGCACAGTCACATATTCTCAAGTCCTGCTATCCCACCGATCTGTCATTTTTGCCACGAGCACCAATTGACGGTGAAACACACTTTCTGTGATTGTCGTTTCACAAAAGTTCAGAGAGTAAAATTTCAGCTTCAAGATGTGTCTCTGAGTAAACTTTTCTGCCATGAAGACAAAATTGAAAGTGTGTTACAAGTGATAAAGAGCCTAAATTTGTATAACTGTGCATAACCTTTATGATGTCTTTAAGTAAAACTATGTAAATAGTTCTGTGTACATGTAAATGGGTGGTGTTTGTATGTGTCTCTAACAGTAATTTTCTGTCACCGATTGCATTTTGCCGATCAGTCATTGTTATTATTTAATGTTTTTAATTTTTGTTAGTTATTAATTCATTGTTGTTATTTTTGTTGATTGGTTTTTGTAATTACGTATCAGCAGTTTATTGGATACTGTTATAATTTTGTTGTAATAACTGGCCGTTAATGACTGAATTGTTGATGCGACCTTAAATAAATAACTTTAAAAAACTATATAATATTTTTATCAATAATATTTCATGCTTCTCATTTTCTACTTTCCGCACAAGTGTAAACAAATCATTTCCACAGTATTATTAAACTTTCTTTCAATAAAGTAAATGTAAAGAATAACAAATAAAATAATATCACAATAGCTGCTAATGCACTAAAACATACTGTTCGATCTTAAAATCGTATTTAACGAATATACACTTTAAGATCAAATTTGGAACAGCAGAAACTGGCCTGTTCCCAATTCTAGATGGAGTATCTCAAGGTAGTGTACTCGCACTTTTCTTACAAGCTCTGGTTACAATACTGCAAGCGCGGAGCTAGCGCTTCTTGGAGGGACTAGCTGGTTCAAGCTAGCAGCTTGTTATGTGTGGTTACAAAAACTGTGCACTTGTTCGCCACGTCTCAGTTTCCGTCGAGCCATGGTCGACTCACTGCATTTTACAAAATCAAAATTAACTTTTATTTAGTTGGAGAAATGTTTTTATTTGTAAATTCAAATTTAAATTAGTATAATCATTTGTGAAAGCAATAATCAGTACATAATATTTATTAAATACGACAAAATATGGGTGAATATCACCATAAAATTAATTTAACACTTTAAATAATTACTATTTATGAAATAAATAAAATAAAATAATTACTACAGTGAGACGAAATGTTGTGTACAAAATTACACTTAAGCTACGGTTTCCTAAGAAAGCGGTACAGATAACTAGCGGTCGTATTGTCATGATTCGACGGGCGTTATTTTCAAATTTTAGTGCGTCATCTGCACTGCAATGATGAACAATTGTAGTGAGCTTTGAACACACCGAACAGATCACTTCATGATATTTTACAAAATCGATCGAACTTTCATAATTTTTGTTCCAAATCGTATCCAAATCACGTTTGCATTTATTACTAATTTAAATAAAAGTCGTCACTAGACGTAAGAAAACGATCTACAACTATTTAACATTGCTATGACGGCCGTAATTAAAATGGCGGTTCCGTAACTTGACGTTTCAAGCAACAATCGACGCATTGTAAGAAAGGAATGACATCTGCTATGCATAGACAAATTTTTAGAGACATCAACCTCTACATTACGGCTGCTAGATAACTGCACCACTTTCTTCAGAAATCATAACTTAAGAAAGCGTGCACCAGTAAATCAAACTCAACTGACTTTCCAGCAAGTTCCTAAACTGGAAGCTCAGATAGGCGTTAGATGGCACGTGTTACACTTAGGAAACTTCCCACGCCAATCAAAATTTAGGAATTCAAAACTATCTCCAGTAAGTGTGCTAGCTCGCATGAGCTACGACAGTTCTGTATTAACCGCAGTATACATTGTACACTTTAGACTTACCAGTAATCATAAGGACTATAGTAGCAATGCTGTTAATGATACAGCACCACAAGTGATACACGAACGTCCAGAAACAAATGTCAAAAGAACACAAAATAATACACGACTGGTGACGCCAGTGGAGATGAAGACATGAAACGAAAACTACTCACGTTAACGTTCATATGCTCACTATCATTATCGTAAAAAATAAACATATGCCCTCCCATGTCTTTGAACGGAATAAAAATTTCTGTCAGACGGTGCTAATCATTACTGATTATATATACTTTATTAATATTTAACATGAACATCACACAAATAATATAAATACAACAATTTGAGACAAAATTTAAACTTCACTACAGGTTAGTTAGGAAATTCAAAGTTATCCCTGAACATACAGATTCATGTTTATAAAACTAGAATCAAACCAGTATCGACATTTACATCGGAACAATTATGGGAGTAGGTTACCAAAGATCCCAACATCGACAAATTAAATTAAGTCTCAAACAGTCTCAAACAATATTTCACGCTCAATCACCGATGCACCTTGATATTTAAGCAAAACATTACATAAAAATGCAAAGATAGCGACAGCTACAGAAGTCATATTTCCTGGTAGAGTATTTAATATAAATAAAGACTGAATCATACTCCTTTTTTCATCTATTTACAAGACAACTCAGAAACAAGAAAATGATTAAAGCGCTAACAACCATCCAACTTTTGTTAAATAAACCTAGAGCACTCATTGCATTAAACGTGCAGATTACATTTTACTCTTCACTTACAGATCAACAATTTAAAAAAAAATTTTTAACTAAATAATATTTCTAAGAAATGTTTTCGCAACGAGAAAACTTGGTTCAAGAGATTATACAAAATTACTCAACTCTTTAACGTTCCAAGTTTAAGCGTAGATTGTAGATTCCCACGTTGTTCTATTATAATTGTAGATTTTCTCATTTGTAAATGGAAAAATTATTTAATCAGAAAATAAACACAATATAAATCTTATCCAACTCATTTCCTAATTCGCGCATATGTCTTGCCTGTCCACGGGAATGAGTTTCGTAAGCTAAATTTATATTGTATTTACGCTAAATTAAACAATATCTTAGAAAAAATAAAACAAAGTTTGCAATACGGATTTTTACTAACATCATACAGAACTAATATTTTTTACTAATTTTTTTCATTGCAAAACAAAGCAATTTAATTTTAGTCCAATATAAAATACTAATAATTAATAGTCTACTATAAAAAAAAATAATCCTGTATTATTTAATAGTATTTCCATTAAATAAATATAATAAATTAATAACTAAAATATAACACCTGAAATACAGCACGTTTTGTGTAATAAACTAAAACATAATAAACCAACATCCTAACTACGAATTAGTTTTAGTTTTAATTAGTTCGTAATTAGTTTTCTTATACATACTAACACTACCGTTGTCAATAATAGAGTAATAATAAAAAATAATCGTAAGATGTAAATTTCATGTATGTAATTTTTTAATATTTACGACTGAAAAATTGTACAACAAGTAAATGTGATGATTATGATAATAGTGTAAGAGACATGATAGACATGAGAGGGGTAGGGCCCTATTGGTGCATCCCCAAGATTAAAATTCATTTCCAAAAAATGTATTTCAGAAAGAATGTATATGTAAGGAGTCAGCTCCTACATATGATTTAAAATTCTCCCGCCTGAACTCAGAGAGTCGAAATTACAGAGCTCTAGAAGAACAAACAGCTGAGCGTTAATAAACAAGTGCAATACATAGCAATGTTCTTATTATAATTGAATTTAAATTAAAATAGTTATAAACCGTGTGCGAGACAAGATTGCGAAGAATAAACATTGAATGTTGTTTCTTGTGTTTTACAGGTATGTAACAAATGTAAATAACCTTTGTAATTTGCGAAATAATAAAACATTTCGAACTTGTGTTTTACAGTGAAACTTTTCTGTTTTATTCTTAACTAATCCGGGACCCACACGATAACTAAAATAAACTCCTATTATAAAACAACATTTGCGTTTAGTCAAGCAATGGACAAACTTAGATTTGAGTTTAGATTAAGAGGCACAGCAGATGGAAAAACGAACATCATGTGCATAACCTCAATTGAAACCGCCGATAAGCGTTTGTTTGGCCTACCAGATGAATTGCAGCCAGCTACCTTACACGAGGAATTAATTAAACATACAAGTTACAAAAAAGTAAGAAAAACACTTACAAAAAGGAACCAATACCGAAAAATTTGGATAACTATAGATGAGAACTTGAAAAAAGTGTACTTTGACAATGAAGAAAATCTGCAATTCAATGATTTTTTTTTAGAAGAAATTACACAGGGACATTTAGGAGAATCTACAATCACACAATCATCTGCAATAGAAGAATTATTGCAAAAATTATTAGAAGTTAATAAAAAACAAGAAAAATCTGCAGACAAAATAGCAAAAGAATTTATTCTGCAGAAATTCGACAATAAAACAGTCGATACAAACCAGTGGATAAAACAGTATGAAGATGAATGTGAAAGATTTCAAATAATTCAAGATAAAAAAAAGATTGAAGTATTAAAATTCTTTTTAGAGAAAAACTGTTTAGACTGGTATGAATGTATACTAATGAAACTTACCATTAATTCGGAGTGGTCTGAATGGAGAAAAAAATTCTGTAATACTTTTGCAAATAAAGGTTGGTCTCCAATCAGGTATGCGATAACATTTAAATACCAAACAGGCTCTCTAGTAGAATTTGCTTTAAAAAAAGAAAAATTACTTCTGGAGACAAGAAAATCAATTGATGTTGGCACCTTGATTGATCTAATATCAGTAAGTCTCCCAAACTATGTGAGTGATAAAATAGATAGAAATGCACTGTTGGAAACGGAAGATTTGTACAATGAACTAGGAAAATTAGAACACTTGGTCCATAAAAATACTGGTAAAGAAGTAAAAAAACAAACAGAATATACAAAAAAATCTAAATCACCTTGCGAAATTTGTAAAGAAAAAACCAACAAAATCAGATTTCACCAAACTCAAGACTGCTGGTTCAAGGACAATATAGAACCCAAGAAGAAGGAAAATAAGGTAAATAGAAACTTGTTAGAGTTAAATGTAAATAGTGAAGATCCAAAAAAATTGGACACACACCATTAATTGAGGTTAAGGTTATGTTAAATGGTGACTTTGAGGCATATGGACTATATGATCCAGGCTCAAATGTATCACTTATTAATGCAAAAATATTAAAACTGAAATTAAAAAATGAGCATGAAAAAAAACATAACGTCTGCATAAAATCAATTAATGGTGTTAATAATGCAGATTGCATGATAAAAATAAAAGCAAGAATAATGGATATGGAAGAAGATGTCTATGTGTTTGTAGTTAACAACGAAAATTTTAAACATGAATTTTTAATCGGACTAGACTTAATAAAAATATTTAAGCTGAGTCACGATAATAATTTAAATATAATCCAAAATAATACAGTTAATACACGTAACACTAAAGACACTACAGTAAAAATCTCTAAAAAAATAGATTTAATGAAAAATGATAGTAATAAAAGTTACGAAATCAATTTCAACGAGAATTTAGACACAGATCAATTCTTAATAACCACAGAACATTTACAAAAAGAAGAAAAAGAACTTATTTTAAAATTGGTAAATAAATTTGATAAAATATTTGCAAAAAATAAATTCGACATTGGCACAGTATCAGACTTCGAGGCCAGAATAGATTTAATCATAGAAAAATACTGCAGCAAACGACCATATAGGTGCACAATACAGGACAAAAGGGAAATAGAACAACAAATTTCAGAATTACTGAAAAATAATCTAATAGAAGAGTCCTACAGTCCTTTTGCAGCCCCGGTCACGCTAGCATTCAAAAAAGATGAAAACCAAAAATCTAGACTCTGTATAGATTTCAGAGATCTTAATAAAATTGTAGTACCTCAGTCACAACCATTTCCTCGTATTGAAGACTTAGTGACAAAAACAAGAAATTGTAATTACTTCTCAAAATTAGATATTAACTCAGCCTTTTGGTCTATTCCACTAAGAGTGGAAGACAGGCGAAAAACTGGATTCGTCACACAGAATGGACACTATCAGTGGACATGCCTCCCGTTTGGTTTAAAGACAGCGCCAGCAATTTTTCAGAGGGTCTTGAGTAATATCATAAGAAAAAACGAATTATCAGGTTTTACAACCAATTATATAGATGACATACTTGTATTTTCGAAATCATTCAAAGAACATCTAGAACACCTAGAACGATTAATGAGTGCAATTAAAGAAGTAGGTTTTAGGCTTAAATTTTCTAAGTGTTCGTTTGCCTCAAAGACAGTAACATATCTTGGTCACGTCATCGGCTACAATACGGTCAAACCAATGAAAGACAATCTAAGGGCTATTCGCGATTTTCCAACGCCAGCAAACCAAAAAAATATTCGACAATTTTTAGGTAAAATAAATTTCTACCACGATTATGTGCCTAAGATCGCTATTGTGCTTGAACCGCTTCATAATTTACTTCGAAAAAACCAAAAATTCATCTGGTCACAAAAATGCGAAAATGCATTTAAATTTTTGAAAGAATTCTTATGTAATGAGCCAGTTCTGACTATTTATGATCCAGACTTACCAATAAAAATATACACAGATGGAAGTATTCATGGTCTGGGAGCAATACTAAAGCAACCTCAACCCGAGGATAACAAAGAAAAACCAGTAGCATATTTCTCCAGAAAATTAAATGATGCACAAAAAAAGAAAAAAGCCATATATATAGAATGCTTAGCAATCAAAGAGGCAATTAAATTCTGGCAATACTGGCTTTTGGGCAAATCGTTCGAGGTTTATTCGGATCATAAACCATTAGAAAACTTGAAGATCAAAGCTAGACCGGATGAAGAGCTTGGCGATATGACTTACTATTTATCACAATTTCAGTTTCAGGTAAAATATAATCCTGGTAAATTTAATGCAGAGGCCGATGCACTGAGTAGAAATCCGGTACTCGAAACAGATGAAGAACAGGAAAAAGAAATAAGAACTGTAAATTCTTTGGATCTAAAAAAAATCATTGAAGACCAAAATGAAAATAATGTAGTAAAAGGTAATAAAATAATTAAAGATAAATCAGATTTACTGCTGAAAAAAGGGAAAATAATCATATCAGAAAAATTAAGCAAAGAGTTGATAAAAAAAGTCCATCATGAATTTTGTCACATTGGAGTACAGCAGATGACAAGTTTAATAAGACAATGCTACTCGACAAAAAATTTAGACACAAATATTAAGGAATTCTGCAGGAATTGTGAAATCTGCATAAAAAACAAATCCAGAGGTCAAAAGAAGTATGGTCAACTCTCTCAACTGGGACCAGCGAAACACCCATTTGAAATAATATCCATTGATACAATTGGAGGATTTGGCGGATCAAGATCCACAAAAAAATATTTACACTTGCTGGTGGACCACTTTACCAGGTACGCATACATCTTAACGTCAAAAACACAAACGGGAAAGGATTTTATAAAACTGACCAAAATGGTAACCGATGAAAATGTAGGTAAAATTCTGACAGACCAATACCCCGGTATTAATTCAGAAGAATATAAAGATTTCTTAGAAAGCCAGAATGTACCACTAATTTTCACGGCTGTCAATGCTCCCTTTTCAAATGGTTTGAACGAACGATTGAACCAAACTTTGACTAATAAAATAAGATGTATAGTCAACCAAAAAAACAGGAAAATAGCATGGACAACTGCTGCGCACGAATGTATAAAAAAATATAATGAAACTATACATACAGTGACAAAATTTAGTCCAAAATATCTATTAGAGGGTGTTGATACATCAATAAAGCCAAATGAATTAAAAAAAACATTTTCACCAGAAGACCTGAAGATAAACAGAGAAAGGGCTCTGGAAAACAGCATCAAATACCATAATTATAATAAAAAGAATTATGATAAAAACAGAGTTACCCATGAATTCCAGGAGGGCGAGTCTATATACGTGGAAAATGGTAACAAACTGAACAGAAGAAAAACGGATGAATTAAGAATAGGACCATACCAAATCGAAGAAAAAATATCAGATTCGCTCTACAGAATTAACACAGGCCACAAGAAAAAGGAATAAAATCTGTTTCACATTTCGAAGCTGATCCCTAAGGACCACGATCAAGAAAAATGAATTTTTCTCTCCGAAGGGGGGGAGATGTAAGGAGTCAGCTCCTACATATGATTTAAAATTCTCCCGCCTGAACTCAGAGAGTCGAAATTACAGAGCTCTAGAAGAACAAACAGCTGAGCGTTAATAAACAAGTGCAATACATAGCAATGTTCTTATTATAATTGAATTTAAATTAAAATAGTTATAAACCGTGTGCGAGACAAGATTGCGAAGAATAAACATTGAATGTTGTTTCTTGTGTTTTACAGGTATGTAACAAATGTAAATAACCTTTGTAATTTGCGAAATAATAAAACATTTCGAACTTGTGTTTTACAGTGAAACTTTTCTGTTTTATTCTTAACTAATCCGGGACCCACACGATAACTAAAATAAACTCCTATTATATATATTAAATTACTAGGTCTCTACGCCAGTGTCTTTTTATGTGTCTAGCTGGATTACCAGAAGATGTAAGATGAAAAGTCAATGTACCAGTGGGTTATTGTGTTTTTGTGAGTCGTAAAGCGTTTGTATAGGTGTTAGATGGAATTTTGGACAAAAGGTATTGTCAAATCTGTATTTAAGGTTTTTTACTAATGTAAAGGGATGATTTTACTATAAGGCGTAATGCTTTAACAACAATAATACGCAAAAAATTAAAGTGTTTGATTGAACTGTAAATTTGGGATTCGTAGGTCCATAATATAAGTTACAACAGAAAACAATATATGCGTAATTTTTGTGCTAATGATAATTTTTATTTAAGTAGTAAATACATAATATTTTTCTTAATAAGTTTCTTAATAGCAGATGATAATAGCGGGCTACGGTAACAAAGCGTTGACAAAACAAAATTTGACCTAATCATAGAAGGCAGTGATGCGAAAGCGCATTTAAATTAGCTCTTACATACAAATATAGACCTGATAAATCCTCGGACTGCCTCTAACAAATTGAGCCAAATGGATACTCGTCCTTTATACATTTGAGAGAATAAATCAGTATCTCGGATAGTTTCTGGTAGAAAATGGTATGCGATTGATGCCATATTTCGTGCTGGAGTGCTTTTAATAGTCTTATGCAATCTGACAGGTTTGAAAGCGGATACGGAAAATAGTCTATAAACGTCATATTGTCTTATGTTAGTGTCGATAGAAGTTCAACCTTTTAGAACGACACCAGACAAAGCTCTAAAAGTTTTGATAAAGTCCCAATTTATGTAACAAATAACACTTTACACAAAGTTAAAATGCCATTTTAACATTTATTTATGGTAATTTAGGCTGATTGAAAATTCTTAATTTAATAAAATAGATGCAGAAATAAACTCGATTATAGGAATAAGATTGTTAGAAAAGAAACCTGTCAAAATAGCTAACAGTGTAATTACTAAATTTGATAAAGAAACCAAAAGAACGTAGAAATGTAAAAATTAAGCAGGAAAATGAACTAGAAGATCCTGAAAATCTATGGTTGTGGCATGCAGTAAGACAAACCTAGAAGTAAATGTGTGTGATGTAAGTAAAATAGGATATATAAGTACATGTTACAACCTCTTTGGGCGTTTTAAAAAAAAATTAATTAATTTCGTTTCATGAAACTTTACTAAAACATATTGTAGATATGCCTATGAAATTTAAAGGGGTGCTTAAATGTGGGACGAACCTGTGCTTAAATGAAAAACCTTGGATAAAACTATTTCAATATAAATCCAACAAATACTTTTTGTGAAGATTACATTTTTTGGTTGAAAAATTAAAAAACCAAAAGGTATCTTTCAAAAGGGCTTTTCATTAATAAAATAAATAAAAACAAAACTCACAAGAATTAACATATTTTGTTTCATTACTCGTACAAACAATTTACTATGCACCAAAAATGTTAACACTTCAGATAAATACCTTTAATACTTTTTAAGAAAAGAATTAAAGTTCTAATTTTTATAACATTGCTAGATATTGAGATATCTGGTCACCTTAAAAATGCTCACAGTTTAAGATATCGACAATGAAATATATAACTGGCTACATCAATACCTTTTACGAAATGAAAAATACTCTGTAAAATACTGATGGTGTCAAATTAACTGAAATCGTTATCTACTCAGTCACTATAAATGTAACCATTTTTCCATACCTTTGCGGGTTACATCTTATTAAAAATATTTTTCTCGTATCCATAAATCATTACCTAAAAAGAAATTATGACAATGCAAACCATTAATTACATATCACATTTTGCCAATTCATAATGCCCAAAAATTTCAATTTTTGGCCATTGGACTGATTCATTTTCAAATATCTACGTCAAAATCACGTCTCGGTCATAACATTACTAGTTGTATATGAGTAACACTTGTATAGTTGAGTAAAATTAAACTAGATAAGAAAATAACACAATTAAAGCAAATAAGGTACGAAAACATAGTAGCAATATTTTTTGAAACTCCAATTAAAAAAAAATTACGAATTTTCCGTCAGAAATAGTAACTATCTAATTGAAATCTACGGTTGGATATTTTATTACTGTAATAAAAATACTATAATAAAGTACTATAATAAAAAATAAAGATTTTAAGAAGATTTTGGGCTTCTTATGAAAAGAGACGAGAGAAGAATTTGAAAAATAAGGTACTGAATGCTCTGAGTTGAAGACAAATCACACTCAGTTTCTTAAAGGGAGACTGCACTTTGTATCCCACCAATGTTAAATTTGATATTTTAGGTACATTTTTCAAAGGATTGATAAAAGCTAGGGTAATAAAATTTTACACACGTATAGTTGTCGGGCGTCTTTAGCTACTGACATTTTTTCAATTTAATCTGTCGGACCATAAAATTAAAACAAAATAACGAATCACATAGATTTTTACAAATTTATTTTCTACGGTTTTTGCATATTACTAATTGTTGGACCATTAAGGAAGTCATAAAAATGCCGGTATATGTGCGTGTACAAGATGAATAACAGGTAAAAATTTCAGCCCGGTAGGTTTGATGGTTTCCGAGAAAAATGTACCTAAAATTTTAAAAATCTAAATTTACGAGAACAGCTAAAAAGCAAAGAACCAAAAACAAAATGTACACACATAAGTAAATTTCCCATCTACAGTTGGGTAGAAAGATGAACCACAGGTAAAAATATTAAAAAAAGTGATGCAGATAATTTTAAAAACTAAAATTTCCTTTGTTTTAAAACAATCAGTATAAAATTATGAAAAATATTCGTTCTTGGTAACATGATAATTTTTCTGGGCAGACCTGGTAAAAACTTAATTTGTTTATCAAAATAATGTTTTTGAAATAATTCAATGTTTTTTCTTGTAGATCTAGGGCTGAACTATTGGAAAACATAAAAAACCGAAAAATCGAAATTTTCAGTCAAAACCATTATACAGTCTTTCCTTAAAGGCTCGATGATTGAGATGTTTGGGACATATTTCAAGAATGAAGTCAACGAGTGTAGTTAAGGTGATATGGGAGAAGAAGGAAGGGCCATTTTAGTGAGAGGAGAATTGGTGATTTGATTTCGATGATTTGTAAGGGGATAGAAGGCAAGGACAACTAACAACGAAGATAGGAAGACACTAAAACAACACCAATCAAAAGTATAGAAATTCGGTTAAGTCAAGAAACTAAACAACTGAGTCAATTCATTCTTGGTAGTTTATAGAATAAAGAGAGTTTCTTTTTTGTATCAAAAACTTTCCAATACTCTCAGTGACTCAAAATTATTGCATCTGAAAGAAAAGTTAATGTAACACCTATTTAAAAATTAAATTCAAATTTCCCCAACCGAATCAACGAAATCCGGTCACTATGGTCTTTTATCAAAATCGATATTCTATTTTTAACACTTAACCTACTTAACATTCCAGTATATATATAAATAGTTCAATGTGTACAATTTACAGAGAAATGTAGAGAAGGTAAAGTGGCTGTACATACATATACATGTACATGAGCTGTTGATCTCTTGGGTGTTGATAACGAAATGATAAATTTAAATTCTAATACAAATGACGTTGAATACATGTACATAGAGATAGATATATATTGTGATATGCATCACATTTTATTGATCTATCATAACACCATATTATACTGCAACATTGAATTTAACGGAACTACTGTTATATTATTGTAGTTTGGAATTTCCATTTAAACTTAAACTCAAAAATAATAGTTTCAAGTTACAACAACAAGATTAGAGAAGGTGAATAAAACAACAAATAATATGAATTCTTTACATACAAGAAGATAACCTAAAAATATTTAGAGAAAAATAAACCGGATTTTTTTTATTGTTTCGAAGTTGGATGAGATTACCATTTGGTTTGAATGTGTACCGGTGGTCTATAACTTTGGAACGTTTCAAAGTTATTCCTTATCGCTAATTAGATTAAGGTTTTTGATGCAATTATTTACTGAGAAATTAATAAGAAAATCAAATAATGACGAACCATGGTAAACAAAGCAGGATATGAGAAACTTTCTACTTTTTTGGTTTCTGTTAGTTACTGAATATTTAAATAATATATTAAATTACAACAAATAATAAAAATAGAGGGCCGGCCGCATTGGCGCAGTTGGTAACGTGCTCGCCTCTCATCATGCGGTCCTGGGTTCGAATCCCACTCAGGCATGGCATATTTTTATACGTTAACAAAAAAATCATTTCATCCTACATCACATAAAGTTCCACCCGAACGTCGTCGTTAATGACCGTTGCAGTTGATGCGACGTTAAATTAAAAAAAATAAAAAAATAAAAATAGAAGTAGTAAAGATGTAAAGCTAAAAAGATCTTCAGCTAAGTAAACATTAACAGTAAAATATCACTGACATCGAATCATATAAACATCGACTTCAAGAAAAATTATTAAAAAAAGTGTTTGGGATGTTTTACTATATGAAGGTGAGACATGGATGTTGGAAAAGCATTGTAAATACACAATTTAATTGTATTTTAGATAGTAAGATATTGGGTATGAGAAAAGGTTAGGAGGAAAGAAAGGGAGAAATAAGGCTCAAAAGTGGTCAAGAGAGAGGTGGAATGTGAAAGTGAAAGAGAGAGGAAGATCAAAATTGAGGGATAAAAATTTAGAAAGGTAAGATTTTTAATTCAATAAGTACGAGACATGAATAAAATGATTACTGAAGGGAACTTATGATTACAGTGAAACGGAGAAGAATTTAGAATATGCATTAATATATTAATAAATCGTTAAAGTAATTTCGGAATTCAATTTTATTTTAAACTTTGTTATTCATATAAAGTTTACTAAAGCCTAAGATAAGCAATAATAAATTAGTCAGATTTTTGCTAGAAGTACTGAAAACAAAGTCAGCATTTAAGGTATACCATGTTAGGATTTTTACCACTGTAACCACCTTGGTGGCTTAGCTTGTGAAAGATACCGGACCTTAATTGGATACCTGATTTCGATTTTAGAAGTTAAAGTTCGTCAACCGTAATATCCATCACCACCCAAAAAGGTAACGTACGTGACCTGTGTAAGGGTTTCTTCACAAAGAGTAAAATCCTAAAGACTGTCAGTTCAGAATACCAAAAACTTTTACCTTTTTTATACTAATTTAATTTGATCAGACGTCTATAAATTCGGTTCTGTAGATATTTAGAAACTTTTAAGTTATCTTCTCAGTTATATTTTAACGTGTAGCTTAATCTGTTGTACCACTAACTCATTACGATATCTTCAGAATCGTATAACCTAGATACTTTAAATCTAAATGATTAAAAAACTTTTAATTAAATTTTTAAACGATTTAAAAAAGTAAAAAACTCAAAAGAAAAAAATTCGAGAAACGTTTTTATCAAAACTACAGCTTTAAGGAGTATTTTAGGCCAAATTAGCAAATAAAAACAATAAAATTTGGTAAAAGGTGATAGATTTTTAAGTGTTTTCCACCCAGTTCTTAAACTTTTTACTTCTTTATTTGTAATTAACTAAAACCGTAATTTATTTAAACAGCAGTATTTATGGTTATGTACGAGCGGAATATCATTTTTCATCTTCACAGAGGAAGCAACTCAGTGGAAAACCCTCGTCGGTGATCGATATTATGTCCTTATTCCAGCTTTTCTAAATTTCCTCTTAGGATTCTGTGGTAGGCACGGATGACACTTACCTCTGGATTTATGTAATTAATTAATTATAAATGAGAGTGGATGTAAAATTGTTTAGTGGTCTTGTATACTGTGTTTATTTTGAGGTCAAGATATTTGATAAAATTTCGTGCGCGGTACAGACTACATGTAACAACTTGCATTGGTATTTATACTAATTAGGCAAAAACTAACGATATACAAGTCCATTTTAAGATCAATGCGGATGTACGACTGCCAAATTTATAAATGTTATAAACCGTCTGTGTTAGCTCGGATATAGAAATTGAATCGAAAACATTAAGAATGTTAGTTAACCCACCCTCTTACTTTTCTAATGCTACTTAACATAACGACTTCAAAATTCTTCTGGTAACAAACTTTTCGTTTAACTTTATCAAACTTCCACAGCAGACTTTTCGCTCATCCAAACCAACTGATACGCAAAATTTCTACCTACCATTATCAAACATCGATGAAAGGCGGATAAGGGAGGAACTGGCGCAGATATCTGATAATTTAGAGACTATGTGTCATATAAATAAATCAATAAAAAGAAAACAAATAAATATAATATCGGAGACCTGTCAGTGGATGGTGCTCTCCGAGCAAGTCAGTTACGTCGTCATTCATTCATTCATCCACCATCATATTCACTGCTTGTTTACTTGTAACAATTTTATTGTGAATTTCACTAATAAAATTAAAATAAACAAACTTGCAGGCACGTAGCCAGGGGCGTAGGAGGGCTGTTTGGAGGCTTTAGCCCCAACCCGATCGGAAGTTCAAATTTCATACCACACGTCCCTGATTCGATTCTCTAGACGTAGCCTCCCAGAAAAAATCTCTAGACTTACCCCTTCTTGAACCAAAATCCAGGGTATGCACCTGAAACCTTGTATCCTATTTATATTTGTTTTTTTCTCCGGGACAATGTATGGATAAATTTTTCTTATAACAGATTTCATGAAATTCATAAAATTTCAGGGAGAACATTTTATTAGTATGTTATATATTCTAATTCGTTAAACAAAAATACGTAACACAATCTACAATTTGAAGCAGCAGCATGATACTGCATTAGATCAGGAACCAAAAGTAAATAAAATAAACAAATTTAACATTTTCTAAAAATTGGAATTAAATACTAATGGATACTAAATGCAGCGAATTGGAATTGCTAGTATTTTAATTATTATTATTATTAGTATGGAAATTTTAGCTTCAGTATTTTCCGACGAGAAAGTTTTAAGAAGATTTGCTTGTCTTAGGATTTTGAATCCCGTAGGACACCGAAGCCACCAACATAGGCACACAACAACATGAAGAGTGGAATGAGTAATATGTGCGAGGGAAAACTACAATGAGGCAACAAAAAAAAAAAAAGAGAGAGTGACAATAATGGAGAATGTTTGAGAGAGACAGACAAGACGTCCCAACAGTCATAATCTTGTTGCTAATTAACCAGAATCTGGACAAAAAGGAAACACAAGTGCATGTACAATGTAGTATTACTACTATTGTCTATCCCCTTTGCCTTAATTACCGCTTCTTCCACAAACGTCGTTCTGTCCAGAATGAAACAATGCCATAAACCCACACTACGTGCACTATCGTCAGTCTCTTTAGTTCTGTATGTATAGCTGTTACAAAACTGCAAAGGCATGAGAGAAGGCGTATACACTTGTAAAAGTAGACACGAGACACCCAATTACAGTGTAATATAATAGGTTCGTACGTAGTGATTCAAATTTCACAACTAAAAAAGAAATATATGATGACGTAGCATCTTCTGTAGAAAATTTTTGTACAGGTAAAGTATATTTTTTAATTTTTTTGTATTGTAAAATTTACAATATAGTCCTAAGCACCCCCCCCCCCGTAATTAAGAACTTTTTGGCTTTAATTTATATGGTGTCTTGTCGCTTTAAATAAGTCCATAGGATGTCTACGTTCCAGTCGGCGATCGTCGTTTGAATTGTCATTCGAGTGAGACAGCGAGGTAACTCGTGGTGACTCGATATACTGTAAATATTGATTTTTTTTTCAAGCTGTAGAAGTTTGTAGATCACTGAGTACATAATGTACTAAGGTGATTCTGTGATTGTACTAAGTAATTTCCATTCAAACCTTTGGAGGATTTCATTGTTGGAATGGCTTGCTAAGCTCCATAATTGGATTCCATACGTCCAAATTAGTTTAAGAATATTGTTTTGTAAGTTTAAAGTTTGTTGATAAGATTGAGTGTTGAATGTTTACCAAATATCCAATAAAACTGTTTCAATTTTGTGTTCGGCTGGTTCCTTTTATTCAGTGTGTGTCTTTTCTAATTCAGTCATTTGTCAAGATGTATACACCAAGGTATACAGCGGAGTCAACTCTAGGTATCTGTGTGTTATTTACATAAACTGGTATACATGCGTGTTTTCTTAATGTAAATGTTACGTGTGTGTTTTTTTGTTCCATTATTTTTTCAGACGCCATTTTATTCTACCAGTTTTGTATTTTGCCCAGATATTGTTGCGTGTTGCTCAGACGGCGTAGGTGAATATTGGACTGATTAAGCAACAGTATCATCGGCAAAAGTGGCTGTAATAGTTTTGATAAATCGGCAGTGTATAAGCGAATAAAGTATACGAAAGAAGATTTTTAGATTTTAGGTAACAAGATTAGAATCAAATCGTAAAAATGTATACTAGTGATTTAGAATTTATTTATATTTTTAAGAAAATAAGGTAGTACCAGCCATTTTTTATTTTTAAATTACTTTTTAGTTCTACCGTATTCCATGTAGATAATAATAGTCGCAACAAATAATAATCATTAGTTTGAAAACCACAACAAAATTGTTTTTTTACAAAGATATGTTCTGTTGAATTAGACGTAGTTATTTCAAATCGATCGTCATTAAACTTTAATTTTCCGGATAGCCACTGTTTTCTCAGAGATTAACTGCCTTTATAAAGAACAGCATAACTTTTTTACCTTTTATTTATTGTAGGCCTACACACTGACAACACCCCAATTTGATCATTTCATTTTGCTGTATTTGACTTGGATTATACATGAATTTTATTCTAAAAAGAATTCTTTCATCAGTAGCTGTCAGCTGGTCCCCATAAAAAATCACTCGTCCAATCAATGTTACTAACCAATTATTAGCATCTCTCTACCAGTAACTGACTTGGCATGGCCACCATAGTTTTGATTGAATTTAACCTCAGTTTGATGAGTAATATTTTTGTAATGTTTCCTCCTTTTTTTGGAAATTTTTCTCATAAATGAGATTAGCTATATTATTGTAAATCTTGACCACGGACACCACTGCTCGAAATAAATATATTGAGAAACAGCTTTACCAAATCTCTTATGTTCTTCAAACATAAGGCTCGTCGTATTCCACGGTTTCTCTTACCAGATATTTTATTCTGCATAATCAATTTGGAGCTGGCTTCTTCGTTTTTCTCGCATAAAATGAGATATTGTTCTTTTCTTGCTTTTTTAGTCTCGCTTTTATAGGTTCTCTTTTCAGTCCATGTTCTAATCAACATATGAAAATATACTGCAAGTTAAAAAGCTTAATATTTTATTAGAATATCTTTTTGTGTCACAGATTTTTACGGATACACTCTACTATCCATAAAATATGTATTTTTATCATACATTTTATTCTTACAATTACTGTAACGCAGTCCACAACTACTTTTTTTATTTACTTATGAAAAAGGATAGAAATAAATTATACTATACTCGGTTTATCGTAAGAAAGATATCTCGAGTAAACAAACAGCAGTTACCGAATCAGCTGATAAAGCGGTGACTCAGAAAAAATGCAAAACTTTTAACGAAAACATCACAATGATAACTGATAGTGCTTTTAACCATATGCAGAATTAAACGATAAATAGAAGTGAAAAAACCAAAAAATACTACAACACTAAATTCCTAATTGAAAATAAATTACAATGCACTACAAACAATGTCAAAAGCGAACTGTTAGTATAACATGACGACATAGTTCTTTGTCAAAATGTGGAGAGATTTATGGGTTTGGATAAGTTATCGCCAAATTCAATTGTGAAATAACGAGTGACTGAACTAATATTATATGACTAATCATTAAAAAATGTTAACTTTTAAAGTTCTCTTGTTTTGTCGTACAGATCAGAGGTAATACGTAATATAATTTGTAACCACATTTACTTATGAAAAAGAATAGAAGTAAATTATAGGCCTAAGGTTTTTATACATTTATTGATCAATACTTAAAACATCAGTCATGATATATGATGTAGACCTAACAGTTTCATTTATAATTATATTTTTAAAAGTATTTTATACTTAAATACTTTTGAAAGTATTTTGCTGTTACTTTTTAATCAGGGTGTACAAATATTTAAATAATGCGCATGCTCAGTAACTTATTATTTGTTTACTTGAGATATCTTTCTTACGGTGAACTGAGTATCATTACTGTATGTAATATTGAAGGCAATACTTTGTTTATTACTGTAATTATTGTTCAAACAACCAAGCTGAGTTCTATATGTATAGTCTATACCAAAGGTCACATTAGCCATTGGTAATTCATGACAGTTTTAAGTTTAAAATGGGTAGGTACACCCGAGTGTATACGAGTACTTTACCAAGAAATTAGTAAACACAATTTATTAATCCTTTAATGCCATTATTTATTACTTATTAACTTATATAATAATTTACTTTATATTAATTCGTTTTTTAAGTATAGTACTATTGCTTTGAAGAAAGGTGTTTTCAAGATTTGTAAATTCACCTTTAGATTAAAATGTTGTAGCAATATGACATTACTTATTAGCTACCCATATTTTATGAATTTCATAAAAGGATAAAGCTGTTATAGAATTAGCATGGAACACTCTAAGGTGTTTAAAATGCTAAAATTGAATACAAGGTCGTTGTTAAGGATCCGGCCCGGAGAAACAAAATGTTAACGCTAGTACGGGCGTTGAATAAGTACAATAAAGCAAATCCGATATGAATAATTCTAACGTAATTAGTAAACGATTAATTGAGTTAACCAGAGGACCAGGCAAGTTTTTAAGCAGTTGCTTGCCGCAACCATAACGACTTAGAGAATAAATGAGATGATTAAATAGACCATTAAACGAAATGACGAAACTGATAGGAACGAATAGACAGGACATGAACATAGGAATGTACACAATTGATCAACTATTCATAACAAATAAAAGACGCTCTTACCTTGGATCCAGAAATGACATAAGACTTGTAGACACGCACGTGGTGTAGCACTAATAACATCGCAATAAACAAACGCAACAGTTCACAATACAAATAACATGAGCAATTGAATATAATAATTCACACAAAGCAAAGAACAATGACGATTTAAGTTCATTGCAAACGAAGAATAACGAACGAGACCAGATTGTAAACGAAGAATGATAGGGAATCGACACCCCAAGCCACGCGCTAAGCGCCGACGGCAGACACGCTTCCATCCATCATGAAAGCTGAAACAAGAGTGTACATAATGAAGCCGGATATGTGAGGAAGGGGTAGGGATAAAAGATGACGTGATTAGTGAGGTCACACGGAAACAATCAAATGGGAAAAATTATGACAGCGGGAGAAAACGATTTGAATTAACCCGGGTAAGACTGGCGCTAACAGTCGTTCTATATAAATTATTTCACGAAAATTTAAAATAGTGTCATAAATATGTCAGGAATTTAATTAAAATATAATATAATGTACATAGCTTATTTAATACGCTATCTGAATTTTCTCACTATTTTATAAAATACATAAGAGGAAAATCAAGGTAGTTCAATCAGAAAACCAAATTCCATTTGGTTTTATAAGTAATTCTGACAGATCAGAAAGCAACTACCATCAAGTACCGATAAGTTTAAAACTTCGTCGTAATTTTCTAAAATGTGTTTTAAAATTGAGGAATTTTTCATTTTTCTTCGTCATAATATTAAAATCTCTCAGTGCTTTAGCAGTAAAACAATAACAACAACGAAACATATCTAACGGAATAATTTATTTTAAACTTTCATACAAGTTGCTTACCAAATCTGAGTTTCGGTCTCTTTTTCTATATTCCTTTTAAGTTGGATCAAAAGCCTTTTACATTCACAACAAATATGAGTTAAGAAACACTTACAAATTAATTTAACTTTCAGGTCCTATCCGTGAATCCAACGCAGTATCTTCTGCTTTGTAGTCTACCACTGTTACATTTTTATTGCTTTGATGTTCTAAACAGAAGAAAAATGTAATATCAATTTCAGAATCCTAAACTGAAAGAAATCAACCTGGTATGCTGATAAGCATAATTTTCCACTCAGTGAGGGAGAATGGTAAACCACCCCACTTCTCGTTTTACTTAGTAAAACTTCTAAAGGTTCGAACCAGCCTTTAGGACTAATGGCCTAAACAAAATAAAACGTTTATCATCAAATTAAACATTTTAGATGAGTTTTCAATTAAATATGGTCATTAACTCTGATTCAAACCAAGTATAAAGATTTTATAGAAGTACATTCTTTCAATTGTTTTTGTGTGATTACAAATTAACTATAAGTAATAATGAAATAATGTTGTAACCTACTGGAATCTACTTAAAAAAGAGCTATCAGGTAGCATCATAAGTTCCGTCATTGATCTACACGGAGAAGGACTTAATAGGTTTCTGACGAAGTTACCCTAAACGAATTGCGAGTGCATTCTGTGTAACAGCTTATTGGTAAGTGTGTAAATTATATGTATTATACAAATTGCTATACACATCTAATATGAAAATTATTTCTATGGTTGTAATTTTGAAAAATAACTTTTCTAGAATAGATAGTTAAAACCTACGTAAAATTGATCCAGACTTATTAGTTATGCCTTCTTAGGTTTATTGACCGTAAAAATTTCATAAATTGAGATTTAGTTTACAAAAACAAAAGAATAATTTCAAGTAGAATTTTATTTGTTTTGAAGGAATAATTAATCTAAGGTAAGTCTCGTTATGACCAAAAAGAAACCTTAATCTTCCTGCCTCTGAAAGCCCAAAACATCAATTTTTTATCGATGATATATATGATTTGCCGTATACACTCAATGAATTATAATTTTGGTCGATGACGGTAGGAAGAAATAAAGATCCAAAGTACACTGTACACTCTGGTTCAGTAACGAAAAAACCCATTTGTCAATCAATCGAAAGAAATATGCGGTATTTTCTTGTGGTTAAATAATTTTCTTGTACAAATTTAAGAGAATCAACACTTCATTAACATTTAAATGGGTCAAATATTTTTTTTTAAATTCTCAGTTTTGTAACGAATACGAAAGTAAATTGCCTACGTTCTTGAACAGAAATTTATGATAAGTCCTTATTAAAGTAACAAAATTTGTTGAATAGACAAGATAGATAGAAGAGAATCATTTTTAAATTGTCTACTTGAATAGAGTCTATAACTGAACTGTTATCGACTCTAGGCACGTTTAACCGTCATCAAATTATAAGGTCGCATTTTACAAGAAATTGGCTGTCCTAACCAGATGTCTTCAATGATGGCTGTGATTTCGATTTACTTTTATTTTCTTGTGATATCTGTACAAATCGTACTAATCTAAAAACATATATCTTGGAGTGATTTTATTCAAATCATTTTCCTATTCCAAAATATGTGACGTAGGAAAAACTTATGAAAACATTTATTTTGTATGGTGAATTTATACAGCTAGAACTTTCTTAACTATTAAACTTAAACTTTGTAAACTATTTTACTAATTTAAATTATTATTTGTTAAGCTATATTAAATGTTATATTTTGAATTGAAGATAACAATAAGGTTAATGGAAGTGTCCGGTACATTGTTATATTTATTCAAGGTTTCTTGAAATCGGGATTATACACGAATTCAGATTTACCTAATTTTTAATAAAGAGTTTTACTGGATACTAGTTAAAATAGATACTAGTAAACATTCAACCTAAACAGTAAACTTTTAATACACAAATTAATTCATAAACCGATTTGGACAAATGGAATCCAAATACTGGGCTCAGCAAGCCGTTCAAACTTAAGAATCCTACAAAATTCCAATCAAAATCACTCACGATCATCAAATATCATTTATTATGCACTAAATTTATTATGACATTATACTACACAAAAATTTGAACATTCTTAGAATCAAAAAGAAATCAACACATGCAGTACAAAATACAAAAGGAGGCTGGAAATCACATTCAAATCATCTGGCTGTCTCCCACTTAGACAATTCAGATGACACTAATCGACCTAAACGAAAGCATCGTGCGGACTTATTTTAAAATGACAAAAATACATGAAAATAATAGTCGTTGTAGTTTCTACATTTCGGTTTTCTTCGCTACGTAAAATTAACAATAAAAAATAAATTCTTCGATACGTAAAAAGGAAAACCCATCTGGGTATTATTCCATATCAGAATAGAGTGCAGATTTTGCTGCAATAAAATTAAATTAGCAAGAAGAAAACGTTTTGTTAGAAAGCACTCTTTTTAAACAACTATTAAACCGAGTTTTAATTTAATGTCTTATTTTGTTTCGTGGATATCAAGGTTAACCGTTTATCGCAATGCAAGCCTACGAATAAATATGTACTGTCTTATATGGGTATCTTCTTCTATCTATGGGTTTATAATTTATAAAAAACCAGTTGCACTTTGATGCCTGAAGTTAAAGATGATATGTTGGTATTTAAAAGTATTTAATTTAATTTTCCAATTTAAGGGAAAATTCTATGAGAACGAGTTTGCATTAGGCCCTGCGCTTTTTTTTATAATATAGGGATTGGAATCAGAGGAAAGAACGGCCATGTCATGCAAGAACTTATCCGTTATTGTTTTGTCGCTAACTGGCACATCACCTTT
Organism: Catonia carolina; assembly: GCA_035578175.1. NCBI lineage: Eukaryota > Metazoa > Arthropoda > Insecta > Hemiptera > Achilidae > Catonia > Catonia carolina. The sequence goes on along the minus strand of JAQMRL010000001.1, from coordinate 337,616,548 downwards.
AAGTAGATCACTAACAATTTATACCAATGCTGTGCTATTAGTTTTAGCGGCAAAGTTGATGAAAATATTAATCGATCGCGTGGATGCCATTATATCTCGCACATAATGACATTTACACAGATATTGTATTTGTAAAATCTTTGAAACAAACTTTTGTAGCTAATTTAATTAGTATTTAAATTTTCTAACTTGAATTCTAAGAATTTCTCTTAAATTTTCTCTCAAACACCTGAATATTTTCAGCGTACAAAGTTGAAAATTATTTTAAATTTTAACATGGAACTAAAATGCGCGAGGCTATATTAAAACGCCCATTTGCCTAGTCAAAATTTGTTTCCGTTTAATATTAGTTCAAAAAAATTACCGTTTAAACAAAAAAAAAGGCTATAATGTTTAAAGAATTTATATCATCACCCAGAGTAACAGCGTGAAAAATACCTCCCCTAACCAGAAGTTAATGTTAGGCAGGGGATTTGGGAAGGTTGTAAATTACTTTACAGTTTAATGTTTTGTATTTTAATTATAAATTTACGGCTGAATCGCTAGAAAAACGAAAACTTTCAGTGCAGTCTATATTAACCGAAAAAGAAAATTAAAATACAGTGCGTTAAAAGAGTAAATAATAAAAATGAACAAAAATATTTTTATTTAAGGGTGTATTTTATAAAGTAATGGGTACAGCTTATAACGTTATACAGAAAATAAAATATGGTGGAAGTTATTGTTGATCTCTTGATGAGGTAAGAAAAATTTAGGGTTCAATGAAGCTGGAGGAAAAGAACATTAAATTGAAGCCCTACGTTTATTAACATCAAAAATAAAACACAATTGTTTTATCTTCGAGTGAATCTTGAAACCTACCTACTTGTGCTTTTTAAACTGCTTTAATGAATCTGTTAATTGTTAAGGTAGTACAATTTATAAAAATTAACGTTACTAAAATTTAAGAAACGTGCAATAAAAATCAACACTCGCACTACTTTTTCTTCCCAATGTAAATATGTTTAATCATTAGTAAACAATGTAAAATGAAAAAACCATAAACCTAATTTTAATCATATGTGAGTGATGCAAAATAAAAATAAACCCCTCCAGAACTTAAAAATACGTAAAATCACTAATTGGCACTAAACTAAGTTCTTTATAGAAAATTTTTGAAATAAAAGTTGTAGCATTTTTAATTTTCTATAACTATCTAATTATAAACATGTTTGTGGTAAAATGCATACTACATGTTTACACATGGTTAAAAATGATTATATTGTTCATTAATTACATTGGAATTAAAGTCGTGTGAGTGTTTCACACCAGATTTTTTCTAGTTTATTTATAGTCGCATCGACAAATTGGTCATTAGGGACTACTGTAAGGTTTGGTATTGTAACGGAAAGTTTTACTGCGTTGTAATTTCCAGACCCTAGTCGGGAATCGAACCAAAAACCTTCCGATTTGTAAAAGGTAGGCTAGCGCGCAAGCGATTACAAAAATTACAATGTTTTAACAACTGATATTCCATGTTATCACAATATTTATCAAAAATATGAGTACAAAATTGTATTTAAATAGATATTATTGCAATGCGATTTAAATATTAAGTATTAACTGCAAAACAATCATAAAATACAAAAAAAAAATTTCCGCTTTAAAATTCCCTCTACCAAAGTATTTACCAGCCACCGAACCATAATTTTATAAACAAAAGTCAGCGTCTTGCAGTCAACAAAACACAAAAGTCTATTCTCTAAACCTTTACCATGAGAATGTTGTAGTTCATTTTCCACTACAGATAGGCAAACATGCCTTCCAGTCCACACCGATCACAAAAAACTACTTAAGACATCTCCTCCAAAGCCTTCCCGTACTCATATTCCTCTTAGGTTTGTACCACGGTGCTTCAAGAGAGATTCTATTTGAGAGCACCCGTTAACACGAACTCTCCATCTTTTGTAATGTACTTACTGATTTTAATATTCCTCTTTGCTCAAATAATTTCATTCCGAAGTCTGTCTAATCTGGAACAATTTTTGGCAGCCAATTCTAACAAAAAAATCTCATTTCCGTTTTCTGAAATCTGCATTCTCCAATTGCATTTATAATCTAGAATTTATTACCAAAAGTCAATAAAGGTACAGCCAATACCTTTAAAATGTTAACTTATCCTTTCTAATCTTCCATTTCAGATTAAGGTGTGTAGTTTCAACTGTTGTCCTGAATCCTGAATCCTGAATCCTGGTTGAGAGGGCTAAGAAGCCCTATGATGGCGACATCGTGTTAAGGAACACCTGGTCGCTCGGGGAACAATATAACAGAATAATTGCAACCTTAAGAAATTTAGGGGGAATTTTATAGTTTAAATAGGAAATAGGATTCTGGTTCGTGGGACATTGGAACTGAGACTTGAAAGGAGGTAATTTATTTTTAGAAGTTATTTGTGGAAAATTTAAATTAAGGGACAAGTGGGTTTAAGAGCGGCTCTTTTATTTTATTTCATATTTCAGTGGCCTTTTTTCAGTTTTGTGGGAGTCCCATTATCTTGGGGAGGGGAAGGCATGCATTTTACTGAACGTGGACTAAAGGTATAATTTAAAGTAGGGGTTAGTTTATGATTTCAGGGGAGACGGAAAGGGTAGAGTTTGGCATAATCACCGGCCTTTTTATGTTCTGAGTGTTTATCAATTTAAAATGGCGGCTCTTTTCACCGTAGTGGAGTGATTATGCATAGGAACATGGGGACAACTACCAACTGGGGGGAGTGAGTCATACAAATAGAAGGGGCATGGGCAAATAAGAGGAATACAGGGCGGAATAAAAATGTGTCAACTCTAAATTTTGTTAAGTGGGTCATACTGGAATTTAGATAAAGTCGTGGAATGGTAATGGCATAGAGACTTCAGGTGGGTGTGGACGTCGATACAAGTCCTGAATGATCTGGGGTCCGTCAGTTTTCCCAGCGTCGTGTAGCCGTTTCGAGGTATTATAAATAAAGTCCTCCAGAGAAGGGAAGAGAAGGTGTTCGTGTTTGATGCGATTGGATATAAGATAGTGGAACTGTGTGATGCACCGGAGGACTTTGTTCTGGTATGCTGAAGTACGTCTTTTATTGGACTTGGAGAGAAAGGGCCACCATACCGGTGACCCGTACAAAAGGAAAGGACGTAGGATAGAGGAGTACATCAGAAGTTTCAGTTTTGAGGAGTATGCAGGAGAGAGGAACAAAGGGATGAGTAAAGCGAACAAGGCCCTACCCTTGCTAAGCTTGCTGTCAATGTGCTGTCGAAGTGTCAATCGTTTATCTAGGTCAACCCCTAGATATTTCACGCTGTTCTGCCATGGGAGGAGTTCCCCTTCCAATCGTAGAGGCGGAGGAACATTGCGTTTTAGTGTAAAGTGGATTGCTTCGCATTTTGTGGGGTTAAGTGATAGTCTCCAGACACGACACCAGCTAGTGATGTCTAGAAGCTGAGTTTGAAGCGCGCGGCAATTGAGGCGGAGGCATCTGCCGTGACGGTACAGAATAGCATCATCGGCAAACAGTCCGAATTGGATTGAATCACGGGCAGGAAAATTGAAGGTGTACATAAGATAGAGGATGGGCCCAAGGACTGAGCCCTGAGGTACACCCGCGGACGAAGGGGTGAGTGGGGACATGGCCATGTGGAACTGAGGAATAGTGACAGAGACTTGGAATTGTCTTCCAGTCAAGCAGCACAGCCGTCGTGTCACAGTAAGAATTTCTGGCATCCACAAGTGCCGTGACGATGCGGAGGAGTTGGGTAGTTGTGGAGTGTCCTTGACGAAAACCAAATTGCTCGGGGGGAAGAACAGATTCAACAACAGGACGCAGGCGCGGGAGAAGAAGCCTTTTGAATAATTTTGACAGGATCGGCAAAAGGGAAACTGTTGTCTCAAATTTGTAATTTTGATAACAATATTCATGTCTCTTTTTTAGGATATAATAAATGACAGAAAGAACAGCCAAACTAAAATTACGTATAATGCTCTCTTCAGAGTGTGATGATCAAGACATCTTTCATTTCACTCGGATACATCTTCAGGACGAACATATTACGTTATTACACAAAACACATAACACAAATAAAACACATAACGTCGAAGACCACGTCAATAAATTCTATGTTACGTCGTAACTTTATTACGCGCGACTACCCGGTCTAATAGTATTCATTATAGTACTCGAAATAGTACTATTATATTTTATTGGGCTATATAGCCCAATAGTACTTTTGGGCGGGATTGTCGCGCGTAATAAAGTTACAACCGTTACATTGAATTTTTTAATATTGACCACGTTTTCAACCTTATGTTGTGTTTTACATGTGGTATGTTTTTTGTGTGATAACGTGAGATGTTCATTCTAAAGATGTCTCCGAGTGAGACGAAGGATGTCTTTATGATGAAATACTCGTGAGGTGAGTATTGTAAATAATTTTTGTTTGGTTGTTCTTTCTGTCATTTAGTACATGCAAACAAAGGAAATAATGTTTAACAAAATAATATATAATACCTATCTTTATATGAACTGTCTGAACTTGTACGAGTATGAAATATCTTAATTTAGTTGAGTAAACATGCAAGCGTAAGTTTTAACAGTTAGAGTGTATTGTACGTTAATAGATACGTTTATTTAAACACAAATTGTGTAATTAGAACGGCACCTAGTTGTATTGAAATTCTATTACAGTATGTTGATAAATATCGTGCTTTATTTTAGCATAGCATGATTCAATGTCATTAGTGTTTATATTTAAAAAATTCGTGTTAATACTAAAAAAGGAAGAGGCGCTGGAACAAAGATATTTTATAGAATTACATAAGCATATCCTAAAAGATTATCATTTAATAATTTTTTCCCAACAACCATGAAATCCTTGTACGTAAACGAATGCATTTCTTTAACATGTAAACATAAGGTATGTTTAAGTATGTTATTCTTTGTTACTAAAATTAAGTTCCACAACTTTTTATTTGAACTATGATGGTAAACATAAAGTATAAACAATTAATGTTTATTTTTTTGTTTAACAGCTTACTATAGAGTAGGTAATTAAACACTTTTCACAAAAATTTACTAAAACAATATTTAAAAAAAAATAATAATTTTTACAGAATCAACTTCAACTTATAATTATTCATAAAACAACAGTATTTATTTTAATATTTAAGTACTATAGCATTTTATTTATATTTTTTCCTGTTTTGGTTTGAATGAGGAAATCATCCAGGGGCAAACTCTTAACGGTGTTTTATATGATATACTTATTCCAGTATCTCTTTAATCTTCTTCGTGGATTTTGTAGTAGGTATGTTTGTGATACTGTTAGTATCGCTGAAACCAAAGCTTCGTACTTCCAGATTGATTGCATTTAGTAATTCTATCAATTTAGTTATTTTAGTAGGTGTGATCTACTGCTAATTTATAGTAAGTGAAGTTCAGAAGACCAAATTTTGAATGGGATTTGACCGGTGCAGTTATTGACGGACGGTTGGCTTTAGTTGCTATTCTACAATAAGTACGATTTTTTTTGCTCTCTATTAAGTTTTCATTACGTAGTTTCTATTATTATCTAACCTGTAGGTCTATATACGTAAAAGAGGCTATAAATGAAGTAAAGGAAAAATTTGACGAAGGAATAAAAATTCGAGGAAAAACAATAAAACTGCTGAGATTCGCCGACGATATCGTAGTATTAGCCGAGAAAAAGAAAGAACTAGATGATATCTTAAATGGAATAGATAGGGTAATAAAAAAGGATTACTTCATGAAAATTAACAAGAACAAAACGAAAGTGATGTGACGTAGCAAGAGTGGTTTAGAGTAGATGGGAAATTTTAAAGGTAGGGAACGAAAACATACAGGAAGTTAGGGAATTCTCCTATCTAGGGAGTGCTCAAGCTAGAAGGGCCTTTGAAATGAAAAACTGCTTACTGACTACAAACGTTGATTTACAGATTAGGAAAAATTTCTTTAAACACAATATTTGGAGAGTAACATTACAATGGAGTGAAATATGGGTGGTTGGGGATGCAGAAAGGAAGAGGATAGAAGCTTTTAAAATAAGGTGTTATGGGAAAATGTTAAAGATTACGTGCGTGAACAAAATAAGTAATTTATATGTTCTTAGACGAATGGATGAAAGAAGGAGTATATAGAAACATCTTACCAGTGAAAGGGATAGGCTCGTGGGGCACATGTTAAGACATCCGGGTTTTGCTCTATCAATAATGGAGAGTAATATTGAAGGAGTGAATTGTAGGGCGAGGCAAGGGTTAGAATATTTAAAGCAAATTACAAAAGATGTAGGGTGTTGCAGGTATGTAGATATGAAACGACTTGCGCAAGATAGAACAGCTCGGAGAACTGTATCAATCTAGTCGAGAGACTGATGACAAAACAAATTTTTATCTATTTTTATTTTATGTTTTTGAATTCGTATTTTATTTTCTACGATTACTCATCTGGATTTATCTAACAGCTTATTCATGTAGTTCTATTTTCCGTTCTTTCTAGATTTCATTTTTTGTGTCGGATTATACATAAGCAGCCCGGCTCTTTGTTCAGTCAGTGATAAGAGTGTTAGAACAACGTAAGGTGCTTGTGTTTCAGTGTGTTAGTTTGTAAAATCAGTTTAGTAGGCCTACGTACCGTTTTACTAGTGAGGGTACTGCAGATGTTACGTACAATGCTTTGTTATTTTTTAAAAGTAATAATTCATTAATTATTAATTCTAAATGGTTATGTTTTATTTTTAGTTAAGTTTAGTTTAAATATTTTAAGTCCAATATCATTTTGTACTCAATTTAGCCTAAGTATCTAAAATGTAAGTTACCAGAAATTATAAGCTTAATAATTTATTAATTTATTTGTAAATAGCGATTATAATTTTACGTTTTTCTATAATATTCATTAACAACCAGATCATAAAAGAATCTGGAATTAGTGCTATAATATAGAGGTTCATTTGAAGAAAGTATAAGTTGAAAACATCCATCAGTATAAAGTATACAAAAAAGAAAGTGCAAAACATTTCATGAAATTTGATATGTGACCTACACTAACTTAACTGTAGTACAATGAATTTAAATAGTGAAGATAACGAAACAGAAGAAGGTATTTCAGCAAATCATTGGCGGTGATAGTGGGAAATTACCCTACTTGCCCAGCGCTATCTACACGTTACTGACTGAACTGATTTATCCCATAACACCCTACCACTGCACGATTGACGTCACTACTATCATTACCTCTCTGCAGACACAACACTACGGAGAGTATCATATTATTCTCTTACAAACTTTTCCATCGTTATACAATATTGTATCTACAATATTTACGTGTCTACAAAAGTTTGCTAGCTTAAATTTAACAAAAACTCATCTTTAACTACTACTAATATTCTCAAAGAAATTTTAAATAAATTGCACGGTAGCATTCAAAATATAGTTAGAAAATATAATGATATTTAAACTACTACTTCTTGCTTGCAACTTTAAGATACTATTAAGAGTACTGAAAGTTTCAACCAATTTAAATTATGTTTTCAAACAGATAAGTTACCTATAAAGGTTTCTTTTCCTTATTAAAACTTACCAGAAAATACTTTCTTATTTGAAATGAAATAATTAAATTTTCTCTTACAATAATAAGGCATTTTCACAGTACAATAAATTGCTAATTTTATTAAATTGACTTTTTAAAAGACCTGCTCAGTGGCTCAGTCAGTAGTGCACACGAATGAATATATTGTTTGTTTGCAACTATGATTTGAAGTCAAACCAACGTTATTTACTTGAAGATAACAGTGGTCAATATTTTTTGATAAGGCCAGTAAAATTCCGACAACAATGCAACCGAAAACGACATAAATGTAAACAACTTTCAGACATGTTCTTTTTTGTGTACTCCTTTGTTTAGCCGCTATTTATCTTTTTATTTAGGGACCAAATCAAAATCGATTCTGAAGTTCTAGACTTAAAATTTAAATTACAGCAAAAACGAACAAACTTTAAAGAGAATAAAACATTTTAAAACTTTTGTCGGACGCTTAGTTTAGCTACATAATAAATGCGTGCGTAAACTGTACGTAAAATTAATTACTTTTACATATGACATACACTTTACTTATTCAACACTCACATTATAGCAATCTGTTATTAATTAATGAGAGTATAATTAAACCGATACGGATGTAGAACATACAGCTGTGGAGAGCAAGTAGTAACTCCGTCGTTAACATAATCCATCGTTTATATTCCAAACTGTTAAGATCTATCACTCAAGCTCCTTAATATGTTTTTGTTAAGGTCAACAGCCGAAAGGTTGGTTTAAACCTCTAGATGTTTTAAGAAGTAAAAATGAGGAGTGAGGTCGTTACTATTGCCTTCCTCACTGAGTTGAAAGAGTACGCTTATCAGCATGCCGGACCCTCCAAAAAGCACCCAATTTTCACCCTGCGAATGACACCTTCACTTCATTCACCACAGGGTCTGGCTGTATAGTGAAATTCATTACTTTCAGAGGAGATAACTCTGACTAATGTCGTTTACTCCTCTACCTCTTCTGTTCTTAAATAGTTCAGTCACACAATTGGCTGAATATGTGATAAGAAACAAAACAATATTTTGTAGACAAGGAACCAACAGATCGAGTGCAAATAATTTAACACTTCACCTGCCCGTTATGGGCAACTCCTTGATATATAAACCACAAAATAATTTATAGAGACCTCAACATACTGTACGACCAGAACAAAATAAACATATTTTCTGCTAAATATAAGTTAAATATATAAGAAGATTGGAAAACCATTCAAACAACAAAAATACTAAAACGTAAACATCCGATGGACTTATTCTATATGACTTTATTTTAAAGTAATCATAATGTGTAATAATAATAGGTCTAATAGAAAACAATCTTCCATTCATAATTTTGTAGGTAAATACGTTGATTAACAAGTAATGTTTTTAACGTTTTTTAAGCCAAATTTTCATAGTGAATCGCCTTTTCTGTTATCTTTTTTACTAATCTTTATAATTATCTACTTATTGTTTTTTTTTTAATGGATCACAGTACAGATTTTACTGTTTTATAAAAAAAACCTTACATAAAATTTATAATAATTTTTTTATGAAAATTTATAGAAGTACTATAGGAAAAACTTTTATAGTTTTCGTTTATGTATACAATATTTTAGATTAGTATAACCTGAATTCAGTAGGTGCTATTAATTACAGAATACCTTTTGCAAAAAAATTCAAATGTAATAAAGTGTTAAACGTATTGATCTGTAATAATAGCTAACTTCAATGTTCATTAAACATGCACACCTATATTGTGTATAAACTAATAATAATAATAATAACAATAATATTAACCACGATGCATGTTTATTAACAATAACAATAAAAAAACTCACAAGATATATATACCACTAAGCTCAGTTTTCATAATTCATAAACTATATTATAAATGTCAAAAATTGAAGAAAATATATTTATATATTTCACATTACATCTAGAATATCTTTTAAAATAAAAAATATATACAACACACTTTTAAAAAAAGAGTTCTCTACAGTAGGAGAAATTTCAAAATACAAACTCAAACACAAATATCTGGTAAGAAGCACTCACACGACATTCTCTTGCCGATGTAAAAATCAAACATACAACCTAAGTGTAATCATAAGTAAATAATGTAAAATGAAAAACATAACCTAATTTTAATCAACCTCTGTTCGACTTAAAAAATACGGAAAATCACTAATATGGAAAATATTATAATATTATATAATATCACAATATGGAAAATCACTAATTGATGCTAGACTACACTCTGTAGAAGAAAAAGCTTCTAATAAAAGTTGTTTATCCCACTCGGACACGGCATTTTCGTACGTTACAAAAAATATATCATTTCATCATTCACAGTTGCAACCCAACATCGTCACTAACCACAATGCGACGTTAAATAAACAAAGAAAGAAAACGTTTTTTATGTTTTTTTTATTTCCTATAATTTTAGTACATAAATATTTGTCGTAAAATGCATACTAAAGCCGCAATATTAAAAAATCTCATTTTTTACCGATTTTGATGAAAATATACAGAAAATCACTACACGCTAAACTAAGCGATGCAAAAAAACTGTTTGGAAAAATAAAAGCTGTAGGTTTTTAAATGTTCTACAACTTTGATTATGTAGGCCTACTTAGTATATTTTTGCCCTGTAATGCATATTAAGACCGCAATCTCAAAAATAATTCTACGAGACCACCAGCTCCCAAGAATTTCACCAAACATGGAGTTTACACTATCTTGTAGAGTATAAAAATTGAAATAAATACGCGATTTTATAAAAAATCATAGGAGTCGCTCATGAGAAAATCGTAAAAAGTGAAAAATCGAACAAGTAAACCACAACTTCCGGTTGACCGATTTTTATGTAAATCGTGTCGGGTCCCGTAATGGTACTTAACTCAAATTTCAACTTCGTACGCTATTCCGTTCTTGAGATATGTTGTTTACACACGCATTGAATTTACAGAAATATAGTAATGTTCATCAATTTAGAATAATTATGTTTTAGCAGAAAAATATGAAAAGAAACAAGTAACTAATACAGTAAAATTGTAAATTACTACGTAAGTAGTGTAAAAAGAATCGTACTAGTGAATTCTACGTAGCGGCCGCGCTGTGCATTTCACCCTCCCCCCCAACTTTACTGTTATTGAGCGCACGCTAAAACCGCATCTTTTCTAGCGTTAAATAAGCAAAATTTAAGGAATGCTGTATATAATTGTAGAGCTTATAAAATGAGCCAAAAGTTTTACATAAAACATTTTTTGTTAAATAATTTGAGTACAAAAAGTTATTTCATCTTAAAAAATGAAAGTTATCCAGTTTTTCTGAATTAATTTTCACACTGAGAAACCTTAATAGAAACTAATTTATAGAGAATTTTTTATGTTTGCGCTGATAGTTAGGTTATTTTACGGAGTTTTATTTGTAAGCAAATTAGTAGCCTACAAATGCAAGATTTGGTGGTACAGGTGAAGGGAAAGCAAGCAACGTAAGAGTTTTGATTTCGAATAAGCATGAAAACAATACTTTCCTATCTATAATATTCATACAAAGCAAGAGAAAGTAAAAAAACAGTCTTTTGCTTTACACTATAAAGTTCCCAAGGGAAGATAGATAATTCACACAGAATTTGTTTGAACAATAGGCCTTAAGACTAGAAGGATCTCGTTACTAAATAGACTGTATTGGAAAACATTGTTAATGAAAACAAAATTTACAAGATTATTTTTTGTTATTCCATTGTAACAAAAATTATAGAAAGGAGTCGTAAACAAAAATCATTATCAATATTATTCTTGAAATGAAAAACATTACACGGTTTATTTTACAATTTAAAATAGGATTTTATAATTTCCTTTTTACCAGACTCATTTTTTTTAAATAAACCAAAAGATATCTACAGTGTAATAGACGAAAACAGGGTTAGTAAGGTGGACCACATAGTAAATTATATATTAAAATTTTATAAAATTGTATAATTATTATACAATTTTTTGACGCATTCAAAATTAAATATTTGTGTAGTAATCAAATTGTATTATTTCGTTAAATTTAAGGAAATACAGTATTAATAATTCTTTTTTTTTGTCTTTTATGACCACAATGGATCACTTTAACCCTTTATAGGTCTGTGGTAGGTATACTTACCACTGGCAATAAGGTCGATTTTTTTAAAAGAATAAGCCATGCAGTTGAACCTTATTGGCATCCTATGGTTTTATAGATGTTCTCTGGTAAGTAGGCTATTCACATATTGAAATTAGCGCGCAGCGACCATTTACTTTGTGAGTTACACGAATGTGGTAAGGATTCATGCCAGCGTACGCTACCATGTTGTTTTGTTGGTTCTTTTGTACAGTGCTTAGAAAATTCCAGTTTTTTACGGGAAAGCAAGCATTCTTGGAGATAGAAAGTTAAGACTCGCCACATTTTTCTATTATATAGGGCTACAATAAATAAATTATAAAGGGTGTAAAATTATAAATTATAAATTATAAAGGGTGTTGCAATAAGCATTCTTACCACTAAAAATATTATGTGATTCCCATTTCAATAAACATTTCTTGGTAAGTTTACTTACCTGGGCTTTACATAAAAAAAAAGAAATAACTTACTGTTCACTAGAAATATACATTATTCAAGTCCCTATAAAACAAAATTTAACATTTTACAACATGTATATTTTTCCCCGTAGTACTGCCCTATAAAGGGTTAAGTCAAAATTAGAAAGCTTCTTCCTTTTTATATTCTTTACCTTGATGTTTTGCCAGTATGCCCTCATTAGGGCTGATCTAGTTTACCGAACTTCCTCTGAAACGACCGGTTTCTTCCTGCTTAGGTTTGTTCTTTCATCTGATTTTGTTTCAAATCTACTTTCCTTATTTCTTAATTTTTCTGTTTTTTTTCTAAATCATCGATAGTTAATCCGAGTTCTATCATGTCTTCTTGCTCATTTCGGATCCATGCTCCAGATGTTACTATTGGAGTTTTCTAATCATCTTGTTTAAAATTCTGTCTTTAGGTGTTCTGATAAGATGTCCAAGAAAAGAAATCTTTTCTTCCTTATTGTATCCATAATGAGTTCGGTTTCTTTATAGACTTGTTCGTTTGTTAGAATTCTCCATTACCCATCTACTTTGTTTTTCTTTCCTAAGCAGGCTCTTAGGATTCGTCTTTCGAGTTTTAGGACATTGTCTATTACTCCTGACTTGGTCACTTTTGCTAATGTTTCGCTGCCATATGTAACTTGTTGTATGACTGTTTTGTAGTGTTTAATTTTTGTTTGTAAAGATACGAATTTTTTGCTGTTTTTGGTTATTTGTTGTGATTTAGATAATTTTTTCAGTCTCTCTTCCAACAATATGTTTTCTTTATTGTTGTGTGTAATGTGTTGGCCTAGATATTTAAACGATTTAACTACGTAGTTCCACTTGGTTTTCATTTATGTTTACTGAATTTACGCAGCCTGTCTCTTTAGCCATCATTTTAGTTTTTTCATAAGAGATTTTTAATCCAACTTTTCCTGCTAATTGTTCTAGGGTTTCTATCTGGTGTCTAGCTTCCTTAACATTTTCTGCCAGTAAGGCCAGATTAAATAATTTTATTTAAATATTAATAGTAACGTAAGATTATATAAGTAAAAGTTTTAGTTCATACGGATAAATTCTATAAAAACCGCAATTCATATTTTTTTAATGCACTTATTTCTTTTTAATAACTAAAGACTTAAAAAACTCTTCATTTTTCAGATGTATGAAAAGAGTACGATAAAAAAGGATGTTGGATTTAAAAATTTTGTCCACGCATTTCCAACTCTTTTATTTTCTCTTCTAGATGATGGAGTGAAGTTTCCGTTTCAAGCTAAACCGTTTTATTTCAAACAAAAACCAAAAGCGAGAACTTTTAAAATGGATCTACAATCCCTGTTTTGTGGGTCAAAATATATCTTTTCTTCTAGTGCTCTAATATATTTAGGGTATCTATCTTCAGTATATATTTACAGGCTATGGAGGACATCTGTTATCCAAATAAAATATGTTATTTATTCAGGCTGGGAACGGTTTTTATTTCTATAGAATAAAGTGAGAAAGTACAGTGATAATGAAAATCTTTCGATATCCAGATTTGAAATAATCTTTACATTTCATTACCCCCTGAAGCCAAAAAAACCATTTTTATTTGTAGGCTTATTTATATTTTTGTATTTGTCGTTCTAGGGAAAAACCGTAAGACCGTTTGGCCTGAAATTTTAAAACTGCGATTTTTCAACCAACCCAGTCGGGATTTTGAATTAACTATGTACCCGCAAAAAAGATTACGCTCACACTGCACTACATTACTGCGTTTTAATCTTTTGCAGGCTATTCCATTTATTTTACCGGGTTTTACAAGTTTTGTAAGGAAAGAAACAATTTGAAAGTCCAGAAAACGCTTTAACGTTGAACATTAAAACATTGAAAATAATAGCTATTTTAAAAGGAATTTTTGGCTGGTTACGCAACAAGGTGACAATATCACTTCACGCTTCACTCTGGTTGGTGCTAAGAACGGTTTACTGCCATTTTCCCTTTATAACTGAGATAGTTTACTTGGAAAAAAGGTTAGAATAAGTTGGTTCAGAGGATTTGTGTGTATTTTCACACTATAATAAGTTAACCTAAGGACATGAAGCTATGTTAAAGATAATGAATCAAATATTTAAAAAAAATTATCAATTCTCATAAAATTAAAGATTTATTTATAATTAACAGGATTATTTCGAGGTACAAACACCAATGATGATTACCGAACCACTCTGCTTTGGTCGAGCAAATGTAAATGGTAACTATTGTTATTGTTGTAACTAAATAATAGCTAGCGCTATCTAGTGTATATAATGTGTACCTACCTGTCATTTTACAAATAAAAGTCAGTCTGTTTTCAACTACTATCCATGCGTTTTATTAGGTTATGGGCCCAGGTATAATTCGCGATATAGTCAAGTTATATTTCGGATTATTTACTTTTTGTGGACTATCAGTGCGCCGTTACACGTGAAATATAAAATAACGGTGGAAATCGCTATATTGTTCCTGTATTTCCGAGTGTCTGTTGGCTGTTAGTTACCGCGTGCAAAATGGCCGGTAGCTACATTGTTAACGTGCCGAAGCTAAAAGGTAGAGAAAACTACGACGAGTGGGCGTTTGCTGCTGAAAACTTTTTGATGTTAGACGGAGTGGATATTCATAAGCAAGAATCGACTGATGGAAGTTCTGTGGAAGAAAAGAAGGCGAAGGCAAAACTCATCATGACAATAGATTCGTCCATCTACGTTCACATCAAAAACGAGCAAACAGTTCAAGGTGTTTGGAAGCGCTTGAAGTCTCTTTACGATGATTCCGGCTTTACGCGTCGCATCAGCCTACTTCGTCAGCTGATTTCAATTCGATTGGAAGATTGCGAATCGATGGGAGCCTACGTTACGCAAATTGTAGATACCGCACAAAAATTAAAAGGTACCGGTTTCCAGATAACTGATGAGTGGATTGGGTCATTGTTATTGGCGGGGCTGACAGAAAGATTCGCTCCTATGATCATGGCCATTGAACACTCAGGAATCACTATCAGTACGGACGTCATCAAATCAAAATTATTAGACATGAGTTCGGAAGTCGACAGCCATAACGGAACGAACAACGCTTTTTTGTCTAAAGGTTGGCAGCAGCGGAATAAGAAAAGTGGCAACACAGATACGAAGTCAAAAAAGGCGTCATCGACGAAATCTGTCAAAACGATACGCTGTTACAAATGTAAACAACTCGGACATTACATGAATAAATGTCCAAATAATCAAAATAAAAGTGAAACAAACGCTTTTAGTGCTATATTCATGAATAGTGCCTTTCATAAATCAGATTGGTACGTAGATTCAGGGGCAAGTTCGCACATGATAACAGATCAGAGTTGTTTACAAAATGTTAGACTCGACCACAAAGTAAAGGACATAGTAGTCGCAAATAAAGAAACAGTACCAGTAATTTGCTCAGGAAATACGATGATTACAACCATAGTTGATAATTCTGAGTTCGACATTATAGTCAAGGATGTATTGTGTGTCCCTAACCTATCAACCAATTTGCTATCGGTAAGTCAACTTATTCGAAATGGGAACAAAGTTAATTTCGAAGAAGAAGTTTGCTGCATACGCAATAGACAGGATGTACTGATTGGAAAGGCGAATTTGGTTAATGGAGTGTACAAATTGGATATCAAGTCAGAAAGTTTGGTAGCGTGCTCAGCTACAACTTTGACAAGTGAGATATGGCACCGGAGGCTAGGACACATTAATAGCAAGGACCTGAATACTATGAGAAATGGCGCTGTAGAGGGGATATCATACATTGATAAAGCAGAAATTGATAAATCTAACTGCATCACATGTTGTGAGGGTAAGCAGGCTAGATTACCTTTTTCTCACAAAGGTAAAAGGTGTGAAAATGTGCTTGAAATTGTTCATGCGGATCTATGCGGACCGATGGAACAGGTCTCATTGGGACAAGCAAGATATTTTTTGCTTTTTGTTGATGATTGTAGCAGAATGGCATTTGTCTACTTCCTCAAGGCCAAAAATCAAGCTTTGAAGTATTTCAAGGAGTTTAAAGTTCTTGTTGAGACTCAAACAGGAAAGAAATTGAAGACTTTAAGAACAGATAATGGCGGAGAATTTTGTTCTGCAGAATTTGAAGATTATTTAAAGAAGAATGGAATTGTGCATCAAACTACAAACCCGTACACGCCAGAACAAAATGGTTTATGCGAACGTCTAAACAGGACAGTTGTGGAGAGAGCTCGATGTCTATTGTTCGAAGCCAATCTAGAGAAAAGATTTTGGGCAGAGGCAATAAATACTGCTGTCTATTTGAGAAATAGAACGCTAGCTTCGGGATTACAAAAGACACCGTATGAGCTGTGGAGCGGGAAGAAGCCAGACCTCAGCCATGTTCGAATATTCGGTAGTCCAGCAATGGTCCATATTCCAAAAATAAAGAGGACTAAATGGGATAAAAAGGCAGAAGAGTACATCATGATTGGTTATGCAGACAACACTAAAGGCTATAGGCTGTACAATTCGAAAACAAAGAGTATTACCACCAGCAGAGATGTTATTGTTATGGAGAAAATGAAAAACTCAGATATGATACAAGCAGTGGTGGAAGATACTGTGCCAATTGTTCAGCAGGAAGAAAGTGTAGAAAGTCAAACCGTGGACCCCTTCGACACAACCTTGACTTCTGAAAGAGATAGCTCAAACACAATAAATGATGAAACATATTTCCCGGACGAGACTGCAAGTACATCAAGTTCAGAGGAGTTCAGTGACAGTAGGTCTATGCAAGATGCAACTGAAAATGAGACACTTGTTGAGACAGAGGTTGCTGGCACAGAAAAGAGACAAAGAAGAGTTCCAGATCGGTATGGATATAGTAACATGTGTAAAAATAATGAAGATTTGGATGAAGACAGTCTTACATATGAGGAGGTAATGAATGGACCTGAACGAGAGCAGTGGTGCAACGCGATGGAAGAAGAGCTTAAATCCTTTCATGAAAATGAAGCTTGGGAGATTGTGAACAAACCAAGTGATGCTAAGGTAGTGCAGTGTCGGTGGGTGTATAAAAAGAAGTTAAACATTGACAATACAGTGCGTTACAGAGCAAGATTAGTGGCGAAAGGTTATACACAGAGGGAAGGCATAGACTACAAAGAGACCTTCTCACCAGTGCTAAAGTATTCCACATTAAAACTGTTATTTGCCTTAAGTGTAAAACTAGATCTTAACATCACACATTTAGATGTAACTACAGCTTTCTTGAATGGCCGCTTAGATGAAACAGTTTATATGGAGTTACCACAGAATTTTAAATGTGATTCTAATCAAAATAAAATTTTAAAATTGAAAAGGGCCATATATGGGTTGAAGCAGTCGGCTAGAGCTTGGAATAAGGAAGTTGATGTTTGTTTACAACAGTTAGGCTATAAAAAGTCCTTGTATGAGCATTGTTTGTATACAAAAACAACTGAAAATTGTAAAACTTTTGTTGCATTGTTTGTTGACGACTTTTTCTTGTTTTCTAATTGTAATAAAGAAGTAGAATACTTAAAAAGTGAGTTAAGTAAGAGATTTAAATTAAAAGACCTAGGTCAATTAAGACAGTGTCTAGGTATGGATATTAAGATACAGAAGGATTGTATTTTTATAAGTCAAGAGAGCTTTATTGATAAATTAGTATCTAAATTTGGTCTGGAGAAATGTAAAAATGTAGAAACCCCTATGGAAGTTAATCTTAAATTACAGAAGGGAGAAAATTCGAATTCTAAATTTCCTTATCAACAATTAATAGGGAGTTTAATGTATCTGTCAATTTTGACTAGACCAGACATTTCATATTGTATAAGTTATCTCAGTCAATTCAATAATTGTAATACAGAGACTCATTATAAACATGCTAAGAGAGTATTGAAATATTTGTATAGTACAAAGTCATTTGGGCTAAAATATGTTAAAAATAATTCAGATTTGATGGGTTATGCTGATGCTGATTGGGCATCTGATAATTTAGATCGTAAATCCTACACAGGATATTGTTTTATATATTCAGATTGTATAGTGTCACATGAAAGTAGGAAGCAACAGACGGTGGCTTTATCAAGCACCGAGGCTGAGTATATGGCTGCCTGTGAAGCTACCAAGGAGGCTATTCATCTCAGAAATTTATTACACGAGCTAACAAATAGACAAAATAATGTGCCTGTAACAATTTATACTGACAGTCAAAGTGCTCAAAAACTTACTGAAAATTCTGTATATCACCGTCGTACTAAACACATTGATGTAAAATTTCATTTTATAAGGGAAGCAGTAGGCAAAAGATCTGTTAAATTAGAATATTTGAGAAGTTCTGAAATGCCTGCTGACTTATTGACCAAAAGTTTGTCCAAAATTAAACATTATTATTTTGTTAAAAAGATGGGTGTTGTAAAACTAGATAAATAGTCTATAAAGTGTTTGTTTCTTTATATAGGTATTTTAGTATTATTTAGTTAAGTGGTGGTATTGTTATTGTTGTAACTAAATAATAGCTAGCGCTATCTAGTGTATATAATGTGTACCTACCTGTCATTTTACAAATAAAAGTCAGTCTGTTTTCAACTACTATCCATGCGTTTTATTAGTAACTTAGTCGATATTGTTAAAGAATTTAAATATCTTGGCGAGACAATAACTTACAACGGAAACTAGAAAGCGACCTGGAAAATTGGAACCAACAAAATAGCAAAAGCCCAGCAACTTAACAAGAACACATACATCAAGAAAACCTATCTATTCAATTTAAACTGCAACAATAAAAAACGGTAGTACAACCTGAAGCCACTTATAGCTGCCAAACTATTTCTAATTTCAAAACTAAAACGAGAATGAGAGAAATTCTCGGAATAGAACAAGAATCCTCAGAACTTGCATAAACAAAAAACGGAAAATCTGGATGTTAATGTCTAATTCTGAACTCTACCATGAAATCGAGCCAATTAATGACATCATGCGGAAGAAACGAATTTCTTTCTTCGGGCATTTACTTAGAATACCAGACAACGAGTGATTAAACAACTCATTTCTACGTGGAAAAATCCTCCAAGGTGGTTGGCCAAAGTAAAGCAAGATATGCAAAAACTTAACATTGCAGAACAAGATCTTTTAGATAAATCTGAACAGCTTAAGTTGCTTAAAGATAAAGACACAAGATTAGTCGTAAAAACTCGAGCTCCGTCGTCAATGATTCGTACAGATAACGTCAGACAGATCACATCCCAAAGTATGAAGAATTATTGGGAATAGCGTAAGAATCCTAAAACCAAAAAAGAAGGATTTCTAAATTTAATTAAAGTGGTCCAATGAGGCCGTAAAAGCAAAAAAGAAAAAAGAAAATGAGTAGCCTAAATAATAATGTAGTACAGTTTTAATATTATCAAGAAAATTAGTTCGATTTACCGACCCATTTATTCAATAGGTAGGCCTACTTGATCCTTAAAAGACATTTTCGATCAAACATAGTCCTTTTTATTGGATTCCAAAGTGTGCTTTGCAAAATTACTCCCTTGAAAACCTTCCAGTTACCTTCAAAATAAATGAATAAAACATTAAACCCCTTCTCCCGATTTAATACTTTCACGTAGGCTATACAAAATAATAGAAACTTTTATTTGAAATTACTTAAGGTCGGTAAATTGATTCATTGTTAATTAATAACTGATAAAAAAACGATAAAATTTGTAGTTATGATGACGATGATGATGATAAGGTCAGACAACGCCATAATTTGATTCAATCAAATTGTAAAATGTAATAATATAATGGAGGATCAGCTGTGCTTCAACGCTAATGACTTTTTCTGCTTTTCATCAACTAAAATAATATTTATCAACCCTAATGGAAAGAGAAATTAATTATTTCGCCTTTTATTTTAATCACAGTAATTACCGCACATTAAATTACGTATAAGTAAAAATGTAATGAAATATTCTAAACACTAATGGTCATAATTCTATGTAGGTATTTTAAAATTTTCTGGATAAAAATTCAATGTATTTTGGCAACACATATTGCGCAACTAAGTAAAATTTCAAACACATGTTATTAAAACCTAATTATTGCCGTTATTATTACAGAAATAATTAATATTTTATCAATTTTGAATTTTATAAAATAAATTAACACAAATATACAGTCCTTTAATCAACAATATTATTAATACTCTTGGTTAAAGATTAAACTAAATGTTAAAAAATTAGTTAAAGCTTAAAATATTGTTGGTTAACACGTTGAGGCCGACTGACGCTTTAAGGCGGCAAATCAAGTTTCTTCCCAGGGCCGACTGACCCCTTAAGGTGTCATATACCCTACTACGTTTCTGTAGCCTTTGTTTAATCGCCGGCACACGGGCAGTGTTAGTAAAAATTTTGTTCAGGTATTCAGACCGATTCGACAAGCGCTATAGTAAAGGTGATATTTTTTCCCAACTGCCGAGAATTTTTCAACGGATTTTTAAAAGTGTAGTCAATTAGGACCTCCCAGTGCGGAACAATTATATCATTATAATAAACGAATTTTATTTCTTATTCCACGAATTTCTCCTTTCGTAGTAACTTCTTTTTACCAAGAAAATGTAAGAATAATATATTTTTACATAAAAATAGTTTAATTTATTACTCAAAAGTAATATCTGTTATTTGGGAAACTGGCGACCTCTATACACCAAATTTCTTATTTACTCTACGTTATACAATAACACATTTATTTTTTTTATAATCACGTAACAAACGAAAAAACGCGTATAATACCGTAATATATATGCTGAAAGCTGATGAACAAATAAGTAAATCGTTCGCGTGGCCGACTGACGCCTTGACGCATCATGGCATTCCCTCGCTGCAATGGCGCGTCGGCATAGCGACACATCTTAGATTCATCCTGTGGGCTTAACGTGTTAAATAAACCAACAATATTAAATTTTATTACGTCACGAACGTCCCTTCTTCAAACAGTGTAATACACGACTATAACATCAAATAGGAAAAAGAAGCATTGGACCTCGGTGAAAGAATCGAAGCAGGCACGTAAATATGACGACAAATCAGAAAATATATCCTATCTTCAAATCAGAGAGCTAGTTGGATATCGCTCGCTTTTTTATAACAACAAAAGCGATTGAAATCCAGACAGCTATCTGAATACGAAGAAGACGCCGACGACTCCTTGAGAAGAGAAGATGTATCCGCTGGACGACACGACTTGTGAATACCACCGTCACGGCAGCTTCTACTATCACCACAACCTCTCGCTGTCCTTAAATCTGCTTTCCCCGGCAGAACAACTCCCAAATAACTCTTTTCAGGGCCACCAACTTACTTAGGTTTCCGAAAGTTACTAGTTATTAACGAATACGATACCAATTTAAAAAAAAATAAATTAATCTTGTTAATTGAAAAGCAATAACGGGGAGAAAAACAACGACTGAATTAAAACGGAAGATAAAACAACCAAATATTTCGTTCAGATAAATACGACAAAATATAAGTAAAAAACCGGAATGCATTTCAGTGCTATAAATTACTACAATTAACTTCAACCCAGTCTATGCAAAGAATTCGACTCCAGAGATTTTATAAAGTTTTAAAAGAAGAATTTAACAACATTCCTTTTAGTCTGACATTGAATTTATAAATTATGCAAGGAAAAGCTATTAATTTAGAATATTAATACAATTGTAATAAGAGCCACTTATATAGAGACGTTTTGATTTATATACGTAAATCTCTTCTCCAAATTAGTAGTATGTGAATTTATCCTCTGCACTAAAACACATATAAATTTTATAGACACATACACAACAAACACATGCTTGCGCTTCCTAAAACGTAAATGAGGTGTCGGGGTCAACAGCTAAAACTGATGTGGTAGATAAGATAGGGAGGGTAAAATAAGTGTTCAGAGTAAAAGTCTCTGAGTTCCTACAACAGTTTATAAGAGTAATAATTTTACAAAATTTACGTACTAAGAAGCTAAAAGAGTATGTAGTATTTAGAATAAAGGAACTAGAAACGTTGTTCAATAACTGAGTTAGTAACAGTTTCAGCAATCACTCCTCCAGCTATCACTGCCTTCACAACCATTTACAATCGAGGAAGTCAAAAAGGCAGTAAAATGACTACCAAAGAGAAAATCCTAACCACACAGAACTTAGCAAATGTGCGATTTCTAAAGTTAAAATGAAGCAGAAACCTTTTGATTTGAATAACGGATACCACCCATAGTTCTAAATGGAGAATGTACCTCTGGGTACCGCTTCTCCATTAAGAAAACTTCTCCACCGCCCGATAAATATCATGTACGGAAATTGTGCAGTTTAAAGTACAATACCGTAATAAAAATTAAATAGAAAGAATTTACAATGATATAATATAGTAAAAACAGAAAGTAATTATTATATAATGACTTATCTCTAAACAGGGTTATAGACCAAATAAATGTTTCAAAAAGGTGCGAAGAAAAGAAAAAAGATACTTCATTAATTTTTTAAGGTTTAAATGAACGCACGTCAAATGTATGTTAAAATATGTTTATGCGATACGAATATCTTCGATAAGTTCAAAGAATTAATAGTACTGTCAAAAACTCAGATAACGTACATGAGTTGTAACAGTAGGGTAATTAAAATTAAAACTAATTATGATTTTCAGGTAGAAACTAATAAATTTCAGAAACAAAAACCATTTAAAAATCGTTCGTTCAGTTCAATCATTATCAACGGACCAGTTAATGAAACTTTGATTTTAAACTCTACTAGGCCTTCAGGCCAACTAGTCGGTAAACTGGTAGAAAGTTATTTGTTATTAATTTAGAAAAAAAACGGTTGGGCGAATAACTTTATACAATGACCAATTGACAGGCCCAAAATGAACAAATTCCGTTGGAATACCATTTTGAAACTTTCGTCTACTCCAAGCTAAAAATACAACAAAAAGCAGTGATCAAGTTGGTTCATTACCAACTATGTACTGTTCCCAATAAAAAATATTCTTACACGCAAAAATTTCTATTATAAAATTCTTTTAAAATTATTTAACATTGCATAAACTGTTTGGTTAAATATATCCAAATATGGTAATTAAATGAAAAAATGGATAAATTTTACGATATTAAAATTTCCAGGCTCTAACCAAGATTTAATTTCACTGACGAAACTAAATAAGTGGTTCTCAAAATGATATATCTACATAATATTAATTTTATATGCTGGGAGGCACAGATTTCCTGAGCTACCAGATTTCTATTCTACAATGTAGTACTTTTTATCGACTTAACGAAGAGTGATTATGTTTCTTTTCACTTCATTTGTTTTTATTTACAGGTGCGCGGTTTTTCACAACCAGTAATTAAATACCATATGTCAGTTTCCCTACATACGAAAGAAGTAAAAATAAAGGCGTTACAAGTTTACGGAATAAGAAACCTACAGGGAAGAAAACAGATTTATTATTTGAACTGTACTAACATAACCACATTGCTGCATGGAACCACTGATAAGAACACAAAGAAGTATTTTGAAGGTGATATCTAATAAACCGCGTAGATATTCAACGGAGCAGATATTTACAGATTTCAATGTCATGGATATAAGACAACTGTACGTGAAAGAAATAATTAAAAGACTTCAAGTGAACGTAATTAACCAGCAAAATAGAGGGCATCAGTACTACACGCGAAACAGAGATCTGCTCTTATCGGAGAGAGCGAGAATTGCTCTTTACCAGCGTCATTTTGAGTACTTTTCACCCAAAATAATATATATAACTTGCTCCCGTTAGATTAAAACAAATCTAACGGGTTTAAAATTTCATAAGAAACTAAAAAAATGGATAGCCAAAACAAGTAGAGAGAAAATAGCAAAAATGGTTAGCAATATTCAAATGTAACTAAAGAGACAAGAAAAAAATAAAATAGTTATTTACTTTTTTATTGTTTTTAAATGTATTAACAAATTTTACGTTGGATTAAATTAAATTTATTGTATTAATTTTATTTTATTTAAATTAATTAGTGTGTTCAATAATTATTAAAATGTAATGTATTATAAATTGATACAATCGAAATCTTAGTAAATAGCAAAGTATTGGTTAAGTTAGTGTAGTAAGAAAGTATAGTAGATTTTGAATGCTATAGCTAATAGTTAATACTTTAGTTTATTTTATATTTATTTAAAAGTTTCCAACCCATCCTAGTACATGGTTTTGTCCATAGTTGGACGGGATAGTTTCCACCACCTCTAAGCGTAATAGGATAGTAGTTTACTGTAAGAAATTTTGTATTATCGTATTTTATATTTTATGCAATGTGTAATATTATGGGAATAAATAAATTATTATTATTATAAGACTTTTAATACCTTTGTTATAGCGGTTGTTCAAAATGTCCACCATTTGTGTATAAACACTTTATACAACGACTTGAACTGATTGACACATTTTCAACAATGAAAATTTATCTTCATTGACGGTGTCAAATGAATAATTTTCTATTATGCTTTGTAGTTCGGTAAGGTTTTGAAGAAAACACCAGTCCTTTAAAATACCCCACAGTGAAAATCATATGGGGTTCAGTCTGGCGAGCGCGCAGAACAATCAACTGTACCACAGCGACCAATCCATTCGTTAAATTTGGAATTCAAAAGCCCTTGAACTTCGATAGCAAAATATACTAGGGCCCCATCTTGTTTCCAGATGTGCGATTGAAAATTGTGAACAGGATTATTTTTAAGTTCCGGACTAGTTCCTGCAGCACCTGTTTGTAACTTTACGAGTTAAAATTTCCCTCATAAAAAGTAAGGATTTATTAAGGCAGTACTCGAAATTTCTCCCAATACCGGAACACCAGGCACATTAAGCTCTTCTTGGATTACCTTATGAGGATTTGCATCCGATGAGTACACGCAGTTACGCTGATTAACACGGTCACTGAGGTTCAAACATGTCTCAACATACCACAAAATTCATTGCAAGAAATTTGGATCGGCTTCTGTACAGAAAGCAACTGACTCACAGAATTCTAATCGCCTATCGGGATCAACCTCGTAAAGAACTTGGAGTAAAGATGGACGATATGGCTTAGAGACTCACCTCACTATAACAGACAACAATTTATGTTGTACGTGGTTGCAGCTAACGTAACAATATTACAAACTTATTGATACAAAATATCCTATTTCATGAGGAAACTGACATATGGGCCATCGGTATGTATAAAATATACATATTTTAAAAAACTTATGTTAAAGGAGGACAACACTCATTAGGACTCCCACAGTTAATTACTAAAGTTAGCCTTTTCATAATTTAACCATTGAGACTATTTAATTAACAATAGTAATTTTAATTACTTTATTTATATATATTTTAATAAACTTTAATTTAATTTCGACTATATTAAATTAAGTTAACCCAAGTATCTGCTCCACCTCATGCTGAGCCAACCATATGGATTGCCTGGTAAATGTGGAGAACTTATTTTGCGAGTCAATGGGTGGGATTTGTTTGTCATTTTAATTTAGATACATTTCATGTATGGTGTCATTAATAATTGGGATTTTTAGGTCCGAATTAAGTGTGTGATTTGACACAAGAAATGGATGTTTAAATATTTTTGTTCCAGAATTTTATGTTATTGTTTATGTACTTACTATAAAAACACATCCTAAAGACAGAATAACTCGGCTAGTATGAATCACCTCTGTGTTTAGTTACATAAAAAACAAAATTAAATGCATTTGATATTGGAAAAATAAATAATGCAATATTTTTGTAAAGTACAGATTTCTTGAAAAATATAATCAAGAAAGATATTTCAATTCATGAAATAAGTAAAAAATTAACTAATTTTAGAAAAGTTAAAGAATCTTCTACTATTCGTTCAATAACAATTTCTAGATCCTTTTAAAATTGATATATTTCTAGTATTCAATAAATTGTTACACATTATAAGTAGCAAAGTAGCACGTATAGGAAGGAATAAATTTCAATTTTAAGAAAAATATATCGGAAGTAAATATCTTATGTGTGATCTCATTCAGTATTACTATTTTATGACTCAATACGTTCTCGTACGAAGTCGGTCAAAATCAGCCACCTGCGACCGATTCAATAAAATAGTAACGTAGGAGTTTCTCGAAGATTTACTTACATAATATTTAACGACACTCGTAAATAAGGAACTGAGTAACGAACATTGCCTTGAATAATATATTAAAAAAGATACAATTTTAAAAGCGAATATAACATTGTGGTTGACTGAGGACCAAAGACCCATAGATTTTATTTTGTAATCTATTTGAAAAAAAAAATCTGGTGTGAAACATCCACACAACTTACTCTTACCAGTGTAGATAATAAAAAATACGACCCATTTTTAATCATGAGTGAAGGATTTAAAATGAAAAACAGAACATAATTTTAATCACAAGAGAATAACGCTAAATGAAAATCAACCTCTGTTCGACTTAAAAATACAAAAAAATCAATAATTGACACTAAATTAGCCTCTGTAGAGAAAAATACTTGAAATAAAAGTTAAAGGTTTTTTTAATTCTCTATAGCTTTTTTTGTCTTTTATGACCACAATGGATCACTTAGTAAACTTTAGAAAACTTCTTCCTTTTAATATTCTTTAGCTTCATGTTTTGCCAGTATGCCTTTATTCGGGCTGATCTTGCTTGCTGAACTTCCTCTGAAACGACCGGTTTCTTCCTGCTTGGGTTCGTTCTTCCATCTGATTTTGTTTCAAATCTACTTTCCTTATTTCTTAACATTATACGTACAGTCTTAAACGTTATTCTTATTTCTCTATAGCTTTAATTATACGTTTTAATTTTTTTTAAACGCTTTTATTTAACTTACTCTTGGAAGCATCAAATCTTGCAACTTAAAATTTTAATACTTCTACCGTATCAATATGAATCAAACTTTGCACACTTGTTTATCTTCGATGACAATACGCTGTGGAGGTGTTTGTAAAAAAAAAATTTTTAATTTTAAAATTTTATAACGCTTTTAATTTAACTTACTCTTGGATCCATCAAATCTTGCAACTTAAAATTTTAATACTTCTACCGTATCAATATGAATCAAACTTTGCACACTTGTTTATCTTCGATGGCAATACGCTGTGGAGGTGTTTGTAAAAAAAATTTTAAAATTTAAAAAAAAATTTAAAAAAAATTTAATTTTAAATTTAATCTGTCTTCAGATCATACGCCTATATTAGTCACGGTCAGCACAACAGTACTATGTTCTGAAAAACCTTTTAAATTTTGTAGTAGGAGAACTGACTGGTGTAATTATCGTAACTTATTACAATCAGGCATCCAACTTAATATTCCTCTACAAACGTCAGATGATATTGAAAATTCTGTAGAAATCCTTAATGAGGCCATCCAGACCGCTTCTTGGCAGTCAACACCTGAAGAAAAAGCTACGACCAAGTACTTGGATTATCCTACAGCGATTAAGGAAATGATTGTTGAGAAACGCCGATTAAGACGTTTATGGCAGTATTCTCGTCACCCACAGGATAGAACCAACTTCAACAGAGCTGCACGTGAACTAAAGGAGATGATCCTGAATGTAAAAGAAGAAACGTTTAATGATTATATTCAGAATCTAAGTCCCACGGCTGATACAGATTACTCCCTGTGGAAGGCGACTAAAAGATTTAAACAGCCTTGCCGACCTATTCCACCGTTAAAGATGGAGAACAATGACTGGGCTAGAAGTGATGGTGACAAGGCGCTTCTATTTGCAGACCATTTGGAGCAGCGTTTTCAGCCCCATGATGTACAATGTGACCCGGCACAGGAAGCAGACATTTTAAGGTCGGTAGTAATGGATCTGCAGCAGCGACAGCACCGTTTGGAACGGGTTTCAGTTCGTGATGTTAAGCGTGCGATTTCTGAATTGCATCCTCAGAAAGCTCCAGGGTACGATCTCATTACAGGGAGGATGTTGCAGGAATTACCGAGAAAAGCCCTGGTAATGCTTACTATGATAATTAATGCTGTGTTCCGCTTAGGATATTTTCCTAGCCAGTGGAAAGTAGCAAAGATTATTATGATATTGAAGCCAGGTAAATCGGAAAATGAGGTCTCCTCGTATCGTCCTATTAGTCTACTCCCGGTGATGTCAAAGGTTTTTGAAAGAATATGTCTAAAGCGGTTGAAACTAGTTATAGAAGATCGTCATCTTATTCCGGATCATCAGTTTGGATTTCGGCAGCAGCATAGTACAATAGAGCAGGTGCATCGATTGACAAGCGAAATCCGTGGATGTTTAGAGGAAAAGAAGTACTGTTCGGCTGTGCTGTTAGACGTTGTTCAAGCATTTGATAGAGTCTGGCATCCTGGTCTACTCCATAAATTAAAAGCTGTGTTTCCGGAGAATCTGTACAGTGTTCTGGTTTCGTATCTTGATAAACGGTTATTTCAAGTCCGGGTTGGAAATTACTTAACGGGTTTGAAAGAGATCAAGGCTGGTGTTCCGCAAGGAAGCGTTCTGGGACCAATTTTATATGTTCTGTTCACAGCTGATTTGCCTGTTCTTGAAAATGTAACCATTGCCACCTTTGCTGACGATACAGCAATAATGTCATGTGATGCAGACCCAACTATTGCGTCACGCAGAGTGCAGATGTATCTAAGTGAGCTGGAAGTCTGGCTGACAAAGTGGAAGATCAAGGTGAACGAGGGCAAATCTACGCATGTAACGTTTACTACCAGAAGGGCAACTTGTCCTCCTGTCCAACTGAATGGCAAGAATATTCCACAGGCAAAAGATGTAAAGTATTTAGGAATGTACTTAGATAGAGGTCTGACTCGGCGCAAACACATTCAGATGAAAAGGAAACAGCTGGATTTAACATTTAGGAAGATGTATTGGCTCGTTGGTAGGCGTTCTCAGCTTTCGATTGACAACAAACTACTTTTGTACAAATCCATGCTGAAGCCGATTTGGACCTACGGAATTCAGTTATGGGGGACAGCATCAACTTCAAACATCGAAATTCTGCAAAGGTTTCAATCAAAAATTCTACGGACCATACTGAATGCACCGTGGTATATTACCAATGCCGATATACATCGTGATATGGATTTGCAGACGGTACGAGAAGAAATACGAAGTTTCAGTTGTAAATACATCGAACGTCTAAACAACCAAGTAAATCACTTAGCACTGAATCTCTTAGACAACAGTAATGATGTCAATAGGCTAAAACGTGCTACAGTACTGGATCTCCCAGGGCGATTCTGATAATGTGATTTTAAAGTTGTAAATAATATAATGTTAGTGTTTTGTAGATGACTGTCGTGTTTGAGTGTGAATGTTGTAAATTACTGAATGAACGTTTCGAATTATTTTCGGAAAAGTTAGGTGTACATATATTCGGAATCATGTGCTTATTATTTATTACTTCTTATTTGTTTTTCGTTTTAAAGGAAGTTTTGGTTATTTTTTATTTTATATTTATTTATTTTTTTTTGTTTATTTATTTAAAAATCACTATAAAATTTTGATTGTAAATATTAATTAAGAACAGTATGAACTGTTTTCATGTTATAATTTGTTAATTACACCAGTGGGTTGTAATTTTTTCATGAGTTGCGTCTAATTGATAAGTTGCATTTATTGTTATTTATAACAGATTATGCATTAAATAAAAAGTTATATGAAAAAAAAAAATGTTTACCATGAGATCATAGGCTCCAAGAATTTCAGCAGACATACCATTTACCCTTCTTTGTAGAGCATTACAATTTTAGTATATGATGTGATTTAAACAAAAATCGTGCTAGCTGTATTTAAGAAAATCGAAAAAAGCTAAAAATTGTACGATAAATTTATTTCTTACGGTTAACCGACTTTTATACAAATGTTCGTGTCGGGTCCCCTTGAGGTAGCTAATTTAAGTTAATAATTAATAGCAATAGTTCTTTTATAGTTTATTTAAAGTAAACTGCTTCGTTATTAGCGAGTTCAGACGGTTTGTGGTAAATTATCGGTGGGTTTAAACATTTAACAGTTTTACAGAGTCTAGTCTGGAATCCTTTGAAGCCTAGCACGGTAACCGCTCCGCCACGAAAGCAGTAAACAAATATTTAGTCAATATAAAAACAGTGAGAAGGAAACAACTGAATAAACTTAACTGTTATTAAATGTATTAATAACATCGGTTTAAGCATTTCATTGGCTACAAAAATGACAAAAAATTTTCTCATTTGGAAGATTAATTTGGTCCCAAGAGTGAGCTTATCCAAGTAAAACTTTCGTTTTTGTAAGCTTCTGGTCAAACTCTCAATGAGCACAAAGAGACAAACGCATAGTAGTTGTTTCTCGAACTCGAATGTTCTTACAACAACTGTGATTCATCAAACGGTTGACTTGTCATGGCTTTTAATTAATGACGTTATAGAATGGAGACCTTAACGATTTTTTTAAATAAAATGTAACATCTACGTAAAATAAACGTATGGTTCGGAAATTTTATTGAAAAGGCTTTTTATACAATTTCTATAAATATTAAAAAATTATTAAAACTTATTTGTTAAGATTAGAGAAATTAATTATTAAATAAGCCAACCAAAAACTTTATAAAAAATTTTTAACCAAAATTAGCTCCACATATATAACAATCTTTTGACTATAAATTAGTTAGATGCCATATAAAGCTTAAAAAGAATTTTTGTAGTAAACTTAGCTGAAGTATACTAAGCCGCATAATTAGAACGAAGGAAACTCCAAAGTAGCTCTAATTTAGCTGTTTTAGTTCCAATTGAGAAGAAATTTTTCAATATCTTATCATAAAAGATAATGCTCCAGAGCAATGCTAAAAATAGCCGAAATGTTTTTACACTATTTGGAAAGATGAAAAAAGTTAAGAATATAATTTGGAGCGAATGCTTGAAAAAACATGAAGCATGATTATTAGTAGACATGTTTAAATATGGCATATGAGATTTCAGAAATAAAGAGTAAAAATTGAAACATATTCATGATAATAAACTATTTCGTATGCTTTCTACTTAGAAGCTTTACTTTTGTTTCATTTTAATGCTCACGAGCATCCGCTCCATCATATTTATTCGGCCCAGTAGTACAGTTTAATTTCAAAATTATTCACATTTATGGCAGATTAATATGCATATTTTGTAACTCCTACTCAAATTTCTCGCTTTTTTCTCGTCACTATCAAATCTTTGTTTCTCAATTTCAATTGGATAATAATTTGTAATATTTCTTACATTATATATTTTAGTAACTTTAAAAGATCGCTGGATACAATCTCTATTCATACTGTAGCTATTTTTATTAATCAATTTTCTAACGAGAAAGATTATATAAAAGTAACGTTCCAATAAAAAAATATATATTACGGAGTAATTAATTTTCACGTTAAGATATATTCCGAATTGCAATAGACATTAATCGAATGCACTGATTATACATGATGTATTTACATAGTGGGTATTAAATGCATTGGAATATGTAGTAGTTGTCCATCAAACCGATTTAGCTGAATCTAGAGAACGCCAGATGTGACTTTGTGATGAATATCATGCGGTCAGGTAGATTGTAATTTGAATTACTATCCCGACAGCTATATGAGTATTATAATACTTGCCCAATGGAACATCCTCACGTGTGATTACTGTGACTTATTTTAATTATGGATATTAAAATTTATGAAACAAAATTCAACGTTTGATTTTATTAATCGTTGAATTTCATGAAAAAAAATACAGACTGAAATAAGTTACAGATATATCTTTCTTAATTTATCGCGCTCAAACCTACAGCCGCCTGCCTGCCTTCCGGCCAATCTATCTGTCTTCTATTTACAATATCTATCTACCTGTTTCCGTCACCACCTCTGCCGACAACTCCATCTCCCACCCCATCACTTCCTCATCTCCCTCACCTTAACACTTTGACTCACTCACTCTTTCTCCCTCACTACCCTTGTAAATACAAAAAAAATTAAATTATAAACAGCGTAGTTGAGAATTGAAATGATGATAACCATGTTTTTAATACAAAATTTACTTACGATATAAATCGCTAACTGGTAAAACGTTCTTCTAACTCATTAGCAATTATAAAAAATCAGCCATTTTGATTATACCAGTCTGCATAAAATCACAGATTGTTGACTACCTTATTGCTGAAAACCTTGAAGATGGAATATTTCGCCAGCGCCTGTTAACCACGACATCTGTGTGTGTACTGTTGTTGTGTTGCTCTACGTACTGCAGTGCCATTTTGAGTGCTTAAGCTGCTTCTAAATGTGAAATATGCCTTTCACATTTTCCATCTGTTTTAGTGGAGCTTCTACGGAGTCCGATATGGTTACGGAAACTATTTCTTCGTCTATTAATTAGAATATTTTATATTTACATGTGTATTGTATTCTCACTTATTTATATACAGTTGGCCAAAACTACCCGATAATGCGCGAAAAGTATTAAATTGAACTATTTTGGAATTCTTTTTTGTTATTTTTTATATATTACAGCAAAATCTAGAGTAGATAAGTTTTCTTTGTTATTATATGTCATGACTGAAGTAGCCCAACCAGTGGCGGAACTTCCTGGACTTAATTTATGTGTAGTCTTGTTGCTTTAAAATAACTCCGTGTGATGCTTTCGTTTCAGTCGTTTGAATAGTCTAAAAAAGAAATGACAAGGTGATTCGAGTCTTCATAGGTATTTTATACTGTATGTGTTGATTTCTTGTTTAACAGCAGATGAACTTTTCTCTATAATTATGTCGGTTGTTATGTACCAAGATGATTCTGTAATTGTCCTGAGTAATTTCTATTGGAACCTTTGGAGAAAATCAGTGTTGTAAATTTAATTTTGATTTCTTTGCAGGAATTTTTTTTATTATGCACATTTTTCAGATAGTATGAACGTTACTAAAACCGAACAGGTCTCAGTAGTAATTAATTCGGATTAGGAGCGTTGTTGTATATCTGTAAATACGGTATTGTATACTGTAGACAATTCGAACTGGCACAACTCTTGCTCTACGTGTACACACAGTTCCGCATAAAGTGTATCCATAACCAATTGTTTCAACAAGGTCTACGAATTTTAATGTATGCAAATGCCTACAACCTTATTTCATTGTACAAACATACAAATAATTATTTCTTTTTAAAATATGTATGTAATTTGTCCCAGTAAAAAATTAAATTATAAATTATAAGAACTTGACTGCAAAACGTCACTAAACTATACTCTACAGACGCATGCAACTAACTAAACAAATTGGTCTGAATATGTAGTATATAATGAACAGAAAATCAAATACGAAAACAAATTAGTTACATCATTATGTCTTACAGATTATTAATAACAACAATGAAAACAAAGCGTAGAGACTGTACCGTTGTTGCAATGCGAGGGGCGAAGAGTGGAGTAGATAAACACCGAAGCTGCTTGTGCCAATTCGAATTGTCCAAGTATAATAATGTAACTAATTTTTACATAAGACAGTTTCCATATAGATTTATACAAAAATTAATAAATCTTCATACATAAAATTTTTATAATGGAACAAATTAACGATGTGGATAAATGAGAAATGAAAAAAACTTAGGTAGTTATAAATGTATCACAGTATAATTAACACTGTCCTACAATCAAAAGTTTTGAAACAAATAAAAGATACACTAAGACAAAAAGATAATTAAATGTTCACAGGAAATTATTTTAATTAAATTATTGATAAGTGGTCTCAATGTCGTAGCGTTGGAAATAAAATTAACTAAAGGAAAGAAAAGGAATAGGTTAACAACACGACACGCTACACAATAATAGTTTCAGGCCTCGGATGTCTGCAACAGTTACTACGAGGCAACTAAAAATCAAGATAAATGTGATTGATACACTAACCAATTACGTGAATGACCTTCTCCAACCAACAAAACCTGACAAGAAAATAAAGCCGGCATGCAACCATTTTAACAAAATACTTCAAAAGGAGGAAACTATAAATTTATTTAAAATTTAGCACCTGAAATAAAATTTAATACTTTATAATGAAAATTAAATAAAACAACATAACTAAGAAATTATTATATTACTTTTATATCCTACGGGACTTATTTAAAGAAACAGTAAACATAATATAATTGCAATTTATATTCCTTGTTAAAAGTCTGAAATAATTTCAATAATTTTAAATTTAACGTGACCTTTAACTAGTAAAATTTATACTAAACCAAAATTTAATGTACTTAAAAGTAGCTAACAGTATAAAATATTTTATAAAATTTATTAACACCCTATATTTTTTGGAAACGAAAATGGTTAATTAAGGGTAAACACCGTACTGTCTAAAAGGAATACAAACTTAAAAGTAAAATTAATTTTTGTTTCTCTATTTAGGAAATTTAAAATTGTGATTGGAAAAAATCAGTGAATGTGTAACACAAAATTTGGAAAAAAATAACATGATAAATAAACGTGAGTGGAGACACATTTCAGTGACAGAACTCCGACGTGAATAGATAAGTGTAGCATTAAGTGCAGCATTTTATAACACTGTAATGGATAGTCAATTACAGTACTACGTTAATTGATGAGGTCCCGGCTCCAACAACGTTTTAGACGTCTTATTGGATTAATTCTAATTTCTAAATATTCAAGGTCATAATTTATATTATTAATTGAATTTGACATTGGGCAAGTAGAGTATTTGATTTGATATTTAAACTACATCAGTCAGAATTTTTAGATAAAGTAAAATTTTGTTAGACAGCGGCTGTCCCAAAATTGATATGGCCTAGTTACGGCACTGAACTATGTTCCTAGGTGAGGAGAAAAACAATGAACTCTGTAGAAGTTAATAAACTATTAACTATTATCTGTGTTTTTAATACTACTACAGTAAATTCTAGTGACCTTTTTAACACACAGTAACATGAAAATTGCTAAAATCTGGTCATTTTACACCCTACATCTTAATTTTAGTTTCACGGGTTCATTCAACATAATATAAGTAAGTTTATTCACGGTAAACAGATATTTTGGACATAAAAGAAATTTACTGTTTTGTTAGCTTATAGGTCACGTAATCTGATATCAATAGATTGTCAGGTGTTATGACAAACGATCAATCTCAATCTGGATGACAGATTATTCAACATGTTATCTTCGGCTTACTTTTTAAACACGTTCCAGTATTTAGAGTTACTGTATTAGAATGCTGAATTTCAGTACAAATTGTAAAACATATATATATATATTCAGAATTTTACCAAGAAGGTATTAGGCTTAGAATATCAATCGAATATTAATTTTATATTAGATTACTATAAATAATTATTTTGTACTAGTATTACGTTTATTTGTATCAAAATCTGTTCTAAAAAATTCACTAAAAGCTATTTAATTAGGTTGAAACCTGTATAGAATGGATGACAAACGGTTGACAAAAAAACTGAGCAAGTACTACTAACGTCATGAAAAAAGGACAAGCAATATACATATATATATATATATATATATATATATATATATATATATATATATATATATATATAATATCAAAATAAAAATTAATGTAAATTTGATGTTATGGCCTTCGCCGATTATTAGGCAATAATTGCAACTAATAAGGAACAAGCCACATTTCAGATAAATACTCTTAAAGTAATGGCCAGCGGCACAAGCTTTAACATTTCCTTTGAAAATTCTGTATTTATGAAAATCGATAAAACAAGCCCGTAAACTCTAAATACGAAATATGGAAAACTGAATTGAGTTAGCTACTTTAATTATCTGGGAGAAATTATACAACAGAATGGTTCTGATGCTACTGCCTTAGAGAAAATAATCGGAAAATTGGAGATGGCTTACATACAGATAAAATTTTTTAACAAAAAATGCGTATCTATAAACACTAAAGTAAGACACTTAAATACGGTTATTTTTTCACAAGTCCTGTATACAGCAGAGACGCTGACCCTGTATAGTAAGGGAGACTTCGAAAATTTAAATAAAATACACAGAAGATATGGTCAAGTTATCCTGGGATCTGTCTTTGATCCAATAAGGAAAATCCATAAAAAGAGGTCGAATAAAGTGATTGATAAACTATTGGGTGAACATGTTAACCAAATTAAAGAAAATGAGGTTAGTATTAAGGTCATTTGATGAGTTTTTGTAACAAAGGGAATGAGACCAATAAACTCATTAAATACCAAGAGCAACTAAAAACAAGAAATAAATGAATCAAAGAAATCGTAGTAGACCTAGAAACTATGAACATTTCAAGAGAAAGCATTGAGTAGAAAGACTTTTAGAGAGACAAATTAAAATATTTTGTTAACTTTTCGGTTACGAAGGTGAAGAGATTGGGAAGTCCTGGACTGAAGAACGAAAACTGGCTTTTAGTTTTATAATGAAGGAATTTCATGCCCAAAGAAAGCAGCTTAGGAATCCAACTATAAAGCTAAGAAATTGACTACGTAACTAGTGCTAGTCAAATGTGCTCATTGGGCTAGTCAATATAAAAAAATCTGGTGTGAAACACTCACACAACTTTCTCTTGCCAATGCAAATAATTAACAATAAACCTAACATTAGTATTAAAACATTAGAAATGAACAAAAACTAACCTCAAAAACATAACCTTATTTTAATCATGAGTGAATGACGCAAAATGACAATCGAACTCAGTTTGGCTTAAAAATACGGAAAATCACGCTTTCACGCTAAACTAGGCTCTGTAGAGAAAAATACTCTAAACAAAAGTTGTAGATCTTTTAATTTTCTATAAATTTAATTATATACACTTTTGTCGTAAAATGCATACTAAGACCGAAATGTTAAAAAAATCGATTTTTCTCACGTTTTCGTGAGAAAAAAAACAGAAAATCGCTAATTACCGCTAAACTAAGCGTTATACAAAAAAATGTTTGAAATAAAAGTTGTAGAATTTTACATTCTCTACAACTTTTATTATATAACGTTTTGCGCTAAAATGCATATTAAAGCCGCAATCTTAAAAAGAAAATGTTTTACGTAAAAACAGCCTCACGCAGAATTTCAGCAAACATGGCGCCTACCCCCTATATTGTAGAGCATAAAAAATGTAGTAAACCAGGCGATTTTAAAAAAAATCGTAGGACTATTTTTTGAGAAAATCGCAAAAAAATGAAAAATTATACGAATAAACTACCACTTCCGGTTGACCGATTTTGATGAAAATGTTCGTGTCGGGTCCGGTAGTGATATGTAACTTAAGTTTCAAGTTCGTACGATGTTCCGTTCTTGAGATATTCTGTTCACACACACACACACAGACACACACACAGACACTCACACAGACCAATCGCTAAAAACATGTTTTTTGGGTTCAGGGGGTCTGAAAACGTATAGATCCGGTGAAAACTCGATTTCGAAAAATCGACATGAAAACAATACTTTCCTTCCTATATATTCATATAGGCAAGAGAAAGTAAAAATATGAAAATATATTATATTCTTCAAACCACGAGTAATACGGTAAACAGTAAACATTTACCAATTAGGCCTATAGCGCTTTCGCGCATAAAATGCACATCGTTAGTAGTAATTTTCTATACTTTTTCTAATTTAAAATTTAAAAACATCCTACTTCCACCATAGTAGATAAGAAACCATGGTGAAAGTAGGATATTTTTAAATTTTAAATTATATATTATAGAAAATTACTGAAGATGTGCATTTTATGCACGAAAACTGCGGTACACACTACTGGTAAGTGTTTACTGTTTATCGTATTACTGGGGGTTTAAAGAAATAATATGTTATATTTTGATTATCAATATAATACGGCTGTTGAAAATACCTTTAAAGGATGTTTGATAAGATAATTATATAGGCCTACATAAAGTTTATATTATATTATTATTAGCCAACTATTATTAAGTATATGCATTTATAGACATTATAAAATTATATTTTAAATTTTCGAAAAGTTATTTACGAATTGTTTATAAAGAACAACATTTCATCAAAATGTTTAATTCAAAACGTTATACTGAACTCAGTTATAGCAATTAGAGTAGTAATGTATTCCAAAAGTAGCTTATATATTTGTATTTCTGTAAAATTTTATAGAAAGGAATTCATCACGTACCGATTTGTTATATTTTATGTTCGTTATGTTACTTATATGCCTCTTTTATTACGGTAAAAAACATCTGAGAAAATTCCAAGTGAAGTCGAGGCATTATTTTTTTCTGTACGTTAGTCTAGTTCTGCCTTATCAATCATAAACTGTGACGTGTCGTAGGCCTTTATAAACCTAATCTATCACATTATCTACGTGACAAATAAAGATTTATTTAAGCTTTTAATACATTCTTAAGATTAATTGTTTTATTTTTAATCTTTATGAATCGTAGAACATTGATTAAATATTTCGTAACTGAGAAGATGAATGTAAAAATGTACAAATTAAATAACTACTCTTAGGCGTAACATATTTTTTTGTATTTTGGCTTTAATTTTTGTTACGGTACTGTACATTAAGCAGCACAACTTCCGTAGGCTATATGATATTTAAATGGCGGTGGGGAATTGCACTTTAAGGAGAAGAGGTAGCCAGTGGTACATTCTCCGTTTAAAACTTCGGGTATTGTCCGTTATTCAGACCGAGAGGTCTCTACTCCATTTTCGCTTTAAGCGTCACACAGTTCCTTGTAGCTATATTACGGGCTAGTTAGTTAAGATGGTCATCTAGTCTTTCGTGAAATGTACTATACAAGGACGCGGTAGCGTCCTTGTAAAAAAAATTCTTAAGACTTGCTTCTGGCGCTCTTTTTTATGTAAGCAATAAAACCCTCCACGACGATTTCAAAATTCCCACAGTAAAGGAGCTAACCGCGTCCTTGTATAGTAAATTTCACGAACGACTAGATGACCATCCAAACCAACTAGTCCGTGATCTAGGTACAAGGAACTTCCCACCATTGCGACGTCTCAAGCGAAAATTAGTAGAGACCTCTTGGTCTAAATAACGGATAATACCCGTAGTTATAAACGGAGAATGTACCACTGGGTACCTCTTCTCTTTAAAGTGAAACTACCCACAGCCATTTAAAAACCATTTGTATCATATAAGGAAATTGTGCAGCTCGATGTATAGTACCGTAATAAAATTAAAAGACAAAAAAAAAGATCTTGATGACATTTCACTACAGCTGATTTATACGAGATCAATAAAATACAGGAAATATTACAACAAAAATGTTTCCATTTCAATACATGTTTACAAAATAGCCTGGACGTGTTTGTTGCTAACTACAATATACAACTTACTGCAGTAATTTTCCTTTTACCATAATTACTTTAATTAAAAATTCTTAGTTTTATTTGGTTCACCTTATACAATATTGTTAGACTACACTTAATTGCTTTACGCTGACCCATTTACTTATTCTGTGTAAATCAATAAATTTTCTCGTGCTTTAATGACGGTAATGACTTAATTCATATGAAGTATCTGACATTAATTTCCAACAAACTAACGTGTTAGTTAAATAACTTGAAAACTGTAGTTTAGTCAATAAAAATAATGAGTACAACTGTAATAGCTACGGTTAAATAAATTTTCAATAAAATGATACATAATTATCATACCAATTGAATATTCAACTTCAAATAAACTTATATTAAGTACTGACTACATTTTCCTCCATATCTGTGGCACTTTGCCAAAACATTGTTTTGTAAAATATATTCACTAGTTATAAACAAAAGCAATTTTTTACCGATTTAAAATTCATACACTTCGTGAAATGAATTTAAAAGATTAATGTTCAAACAAAATTATCATTTATATAAATTGGTTTAATGTTAATTCTGTATTAATTTTCCATTTTCAACTAAATTATTCAACACTTTTTCATCTACTCAGTTCGACTACATGCCAATTTCACAGAAATCGGATCAATTTTATACATTTATACTACTATTACATGTTGTTAACTACTTTTACAACTTTCAGATTATATTTTTAATTACTTTCTAGTTGTACAAAAATTATAAATACTAATAGATATAACATTACAATTCTTTCCCGGTTAAATCGGAACTGAATTTTCAACGCCCTTTTATTAAAAATCTTTGAAGGGGATACAGCCGTTTGTATTCCATGAATGTTAATATAGTAATTTTCTGGTACAATTTTCTCAGTTACTACTATAGACAGAGATTTAAAACAAAAACCATTTTATTTACTGAATTGTGCTTTATAGTGTATACCATAATACTTTGCTTTTTTAACTCTGAATTTTTTAAACAGTATTTTTTCGACTTTATCTAAAATTGGCCAAATTTTGAAATATTTACTCATCTAGCTCTTAAAATTAAGAATATAATGGCAAATTATTTGGTATATAAGATTAAGAAAGTTATGAAGATACTCTGGCCAAAAATTGAAGGAGATATCTTAGTCTCTGAGTAAATGGTACCGAAGTGGAAAATAACACAATTTCCGAAAAAGTACCGTTTTTTAAAAGAATACTAAAACGTAAACAGTACAAATGTATGTTACTTTCCTATATGTTACTTTCCCATAAACAAAGCATTCACAACATGACAGCTAATTCTTGCACACGATTCCATTTGTAAGGGGGAAAAATGTAAAACTAATAGAATTCAAATGAACCAAAAAGTAAGCAAAAAATAAGTTAAAAGTCCGAAAACTTGGCCGTCACGATCATCTATCTTCTTTATTAATTTTCATCTTTTTTATTAATTTACACTACAGCTACAATTTATACAACAAATTTATCAGAAAACTATAGAGTAGGTAATAAAAATAAATAAAAAAATACAATTTTTTTATTTTTAAATGACTTTACTCTCTTTAAAATAATTTAACTGCAAGACAATTCAGATATATTGTTTACATAAACCATTGGCTTCGATGCTGCGAATAAACCCAACTATGAAATGAACTTCTATCATGAACTTATCATAGTAGAGTTCAAATGGAATAAATAACTGAAAGTAAATTGTGAGTGTAGTAAAACAGGTAACGTGACTTTAAGATAGCTTCATGAACGATATGTAAGGATATGTAAGGGAAGTCGGTACACATGATATACTCAATTTTAACGTTGGTGCAATTTTCTCAGCAACCGTAACAAATAGAGCTTTATTTATTTATTAATTTTATAATTTAAAGATCACTCACTGATACAACTTTTGAATTTTGGTTAAATATTTCGATTTTCAGAATTTTTTGAAAAAGTGATTTCAGGTTGAAGAAAATTAATGAAAAAAATGGTTTTTCTCCATTCATAAGTAATATTTTTAACACTACACATTCAATTTAAAGTACTATTTATTTTATTATATTTGGTAAAATATACATTATAATTTATTACTGTACAATATTTTAAACTAAATATACTTAAACACAAAAACTCTTTTTTACAGAAAGTGCTGTCCGCGTATAGAAGTAAGTTGTACAAAAAAAATTTAAACATTTTATAAATACTGGACAGAGAAATGACTTCTAAAAAATCTGGTGAGAAACACTCACACAACTTTCTCTTGCCAATGCAAATAATTAACAATAAACCTAACATTAGTATTAAAACATTAGAAATGAACAAAAACTAACCTCAAAAACATAACCTTATTTTAATCATGAGTGAATGACGCAAAATGACAATCGAACTCAGTTTGGCTTAAAAATACGGAAAATCACGCTTTCACGCTAAACTAGGCTCTGTAGAGAAAAATGCTCTAAACAAAAGTTGTAGATCTTTTAATTTTCTATAAATTTAATTATATACACTTTTGTCGTAAAATGCATACTAAGACCGAAATGTTTAAAAAATCGATTTTTCTCACGTTTTCGTGAGAAAAAAAACAGAAAATCGCAAATTACCGCTAAACTAAGCGTTATACAAAAAAAAATGTTTGAAACAGAAGTTGTAGGTTTTTAAATTCTCTACAACTTTTATTATATAAGTTTTTGCGCTAAAATTTATATTAAAGCCGTAATCTTAAAAAAACAACGTTTTTACGTGAAAACAACCTCACCGAGAATTTCAGCAAACATGGCGCCTACCCTATCTTGTAGAGAATATAAAATGGAGTAAAATAGGCGATTTTTAAAAAAATCGTAGGACCAGTTTTTGAGAAAATCGCAAAAAACTGAAAAATTATACGAATAAACTACTACTTCCGGTTGACCGATTTTGATGAAAATGTTCGTGTCGCGTCCGGTAGTGGTATGTAACTTAAGTTTCAAGTTTCAAGTTCGTACGATGTTCCGTTCTTGAGATATTCTGTTCACACACAGACACACACACAGACACACACACGCACACACACACACACACACACAGACCAATCGCTAAAAACATGTTTTTTGGGTTCAGGGGGTCTGAAAACGTATAGATCCGGTGAAAACTCGATTTCGAAAAATCGACATGAAAACAATACTTTCCTTCCTATATATTCATATAGGCAAGAGAAAGTAAAAAATGTACTAGTTGGTTTTATTTTCTTTATTTTTCGAATGTTCCTAGTCACGTAAGGAAGGACCTTGCGCATTAAAATGAGCGGCACAGTCTCGTGCTTTGATCACTGGACCATGGAGACGGCCCACTTCATTATTTATTTTCTTTTTTTGTCCGGACTTACATTATTGTTTCACATATTTCAAAGATTATTTACATAAAATCTTTGCAACTTACTAATGAATTAATTAAATCGATTGAAAAATAACATTTTATTCCTTACTTATATTTTGTATGCATTGTTCATACTGCGTACTATTTGTGTTAAGCTATTTAGATTTTCGTGCAATTTTAGATTTTTTGAACAACCTCAAATCCAATTATATTGAATTTATTCATTAAAATAATGAAGTAGCAATTACGAAAATATTGAAAGTTGTTCAGTTAATAAGAAGTAATTTATTAAAAATTTAATGCAAAAATAAGCAAGATAGAGGTAATTTTATTACAAAAATATAATATACGTATACAAAGAAATTAAGACATGAATTGAATTCATAATAATAAATAAATAAAATGACGTATGTTAAATAATTGAATAAATATGGTACCCATTCTTTAAAAATCAAAACTGAATAGTCAAATAAAACACGGAAAATAAAATAAATACAACGCAATGGTGGTATTATTTATAGAGATTTCTATTTGTTTTTACGGGTAAATAAAATTTATTACTGATAAAAAAGTTAATAAGTTTAACACGTCTGTTAAACTAAACCAACGTTAAGTAATGCAACAATATACATGCCTATATTCAACGGAAACATTAATTAGCCAACCTATTGTTTAGAAGTCACATCATTGTTCAACGTCCACTTCATACAACAGAGAATTAGAGAAAGGGGTGGGAGAAGAGAGAGATTGTGCGAGAGAGAGGGGTACATAACATATGAATGATATAACCTATTCAATGGTGACATTTCATTTGTTATGACTCCGGACGTAGAACGTTTCGGCGTTCAATGTACGCGTTGAATAGGAGATTATTGATTGAAGCTAGTGTTATAGTTGGAAATATTTAAAATTTTTATCAGGTAAACTCTTTTCGGTATCAACCGCTATATATATTATTAAAAACCTCTTTTTAAACAAGACGGTTCTTAGTTTAATCCAAATTTTAATAATTAAGTGTTCTATGTTCACGTCAAGGATTTTAAGTACGGTTCTACATGGCTTTTAGCTGGCCTATTAATTTTAACTAATACTAAACGATTTTGTTTACTTAAATAAAAAATTATAGATGTTGCTCATGCTCTTGAAATTATTAAAAAATGGGTACCAGAAAATGTATTTATTTTGATGTAAATTTTGTGGAACGACCTTCTTGAAAATAAAAAACTTCATTAAAGTTAACCAATAATTCTTGGTTTCTTTTCATCCTTTGCCTATTCCTTGATTTAGTCATGTATTATTATTGGTACAAAGCAGTGGTTTTGAAGCGTAATGGCTGAATGAACTCTGTAGCCAGAGTTCAAGCCTTGATTCTGCTGGTTGCCTATGATACGGCATTAACTAACGTGCTACTACACTATGATCATGTATTCTGTTAAATTTAATAGCGTGAAAATTGTGTATTAACAATAATTGATCTTGGTTGTAGCTCAGGGCATTTAG
Organism: Catonia carolina; assembly: GCA_035578175.1. Classification (NCBI taxonomy): domain Eukaryota; kingdom Metazoa; phylum Arthropoda; class Insecta; order Hemiptera; family Achilidae; genus Catonia; species Catonia carolina. The sequence goes on along the minus strand of JAQMRL010000001.1, from coordinate 337,572,159 downwards.
CGTTTCGAGTAAAACGGATAAATAATCATATAATTTTAAAATTTGGAACATACACAGTCCTGACGGTTATATAAATTATATACACATCAAAGATCCCCGACTCAAGGACTTGAGCTTCAATTATAAAGCAGGAAAATTAGTAATATTCAAATTTTTAATGGGGAAATTCATTGATTCGCGCCTCTTTCACATGGTTTCATAGCAGCTCAAATTCAGTTTAATTTTCTAAATATACAGTAACGAACGACGACGCAAAATTAACGGCTTGTACAAAACTGGGGAATATAATAACAGAGAGCGAAGGCTTTGACGTATGTTATAAGCCTTTTTTTAGCCTAATGTGTGTACACAATCTGTTAAATTTAAGAAAAATAAGTGACCCCATGACCCAATGAGATGAGTATGATATGTATGAAGTATAGTCTTGTACAGAATCAGGCCGACCGTTACTGAAAGAGCATGATTAATTGAATCCATCCATCAAAGTACACCCTGTAACACTGTATAGTTTACAAATACTTATAAAAGTTACTACCTTTATTAGGATTTGAACCACAAACCTTCGTCGATAAAAATCAGCTGTTAAATATAAGACTCGTGGCGACAACTACACTCGTTAGCTCTACACTAACCCGGTGGATTATATAAGAATAATTCTGTATTACTACGATTTTTAACCGTTTTCAATTATAACTATCGGCAAAATGCCTACGATACTTATATTTTTCAATGCAAACTACTCTTGCGCCATATGACGATGTTAGAGGACCGGCTGGAGAAGAAATGAACGTACATTTATTTACTGTACGCGCTACTTTGATTTTCTCTTTTGATGACAAATAAACTTCATTTTTCCTTTCCACTTTGATTTTTTTTTAAATTTATTTGCACTCTTAATGTAGTAATTAATGAATAGCTAAAGAAAATGATAAGAACTTTTTTTGTAAAGCATTCAATTTTTTACAAACGTTTTTGAGGTTTTTTAATTTAGACTGACCATTTGACCATTGAAAATAAAAACATAAAAATAAAAAATACGAACATTCTGCCTTTTCCAATGGTGGACGAATCTCAAGTCCTAGAGACGGATACTTTTATAAGTTATTTAGATAGGTATTAGAAGTGTGGATGCAGAATTTTAAAAATATATATAAATAATTATTTTCCAAAAAAGATCTAAAAATGAGCTTATGTTAGCTGGCTATTGACGTTGTGACATAAAATAAAGAATGTGTTAAATTGTTGAAATATTTTACACCCAATTGTGTAAATATTTACACACGCCCCAAGCATGTAAATATTGTTCCCTGTTTGATATCTTTGTCACCTATGTTCATTTCTGTCATATCTCATAAAAACATATTTCAGAAAAAAACGTTAAATCAATACCTAGATACATTTTAAAACTTCCTCAAAGAGGTTAGACAAATCTATGGATGTTAAGCGGTTCTACTATTCTTATGAATGAAAAGCTGTTTCATAATTAATTTGATTCAATTTAAATTAACACCATTAATAATTCATGAAATGAAATGCGTCATACAGTGACTTATATTTTCAATATATGTACATTAATTAAATTTGGATATAAATTTTAAATCTCGTGGTCCAGTTCACAGAAAATATAGTACATTAGTACGGCTAATAAAAACAGAGAACCCAATATGTGGTAAGAAAACTGCGGTAAATAAAAGCAAAGTTAAAGTTAATCAATTGAACGTAGCAACAACTTCATGGTTCATATATTCATATTTGTTCAAAGAAAACCACAATGAACTCTGTTCAGATGATACAGCAATAAATAAAAAAAATCACGAGTGACCTTAAAAACAAACAAAAAGCGACACGATAGAATTATATTTTGCAAATATTCAGTCAATAATCTATATTTATTTAAAATGAATGTTTCTTTGTAAAATACGTACAGCTAACAAAGAAATCTTAAACATTATCAAAAAGCACTTATTGACATTTTGTCGAATTTTCGTGATCATTGGCGTCTTAAGCATTCCTAAACTTTTCAACCTACTTAAATCAAATTTCATCTATAGATGTTTAAAATAATGGACAAATAAAAACAGGATTTTTTGTTTTGTGAATGATATAATTTATATAAATGTATTATCATTGCAATATGAACCCAATATGAACATTATTACAATATGAACCCTAGGTTGGTCTAGAGGTAAAGTCGTCACCAAAATCAGCTGTTTAACAGCTGATTTTTGGAGACGAAGGTTCCTGGTTCAAATCCTAGTAAGGGTAGTTACTTTTATACGGATTTGAATACTAGACAGTGGTTACCGGTGTACTTTGATGGTTGGGTTTCAATTAACCATACTCTCTCAGGAATGGTTGGCCTGGGTCTGTACAAGACTACACCTCATTTACACATCATCCTCATCTCATTGGGTCATGGGGTTGCTAAATTGAACTGATTGCAACGTACACAAATTAGGAATAAAAAAAAAATTACAATATGACCATCGACAAGCACAGGGGCAATCGACACCAAGTTTGCAGATTAAATTTGGTAAACGCATGTTTCTCACATGGACAGCTCTATGAGCCCACCTCATGCGTCAGAATAACCTTCGATTTAATCGTGTATGCACCTGACAGAAAAACAAAAAATATTGTAAATTCAAGAGCACTTCAATAAAAAAAACAATGAGCACAGAACTGTTATAACGAGTTCTCTTTAAATTCGATTTTAGTAGGGCATTAGCGCACGCAGGGTACAGCTAGTAAATAATAAAAGTATAAAAGCCAAGGATAGCTTTTTGTAAACATTAACGAAATGTTAACAAACCTTTACAGGAAAACAACATCTTTACATGATATTAGCTCAGAATAAAAGTAGCTGCTAGACAAGTATTAATGGGAAACAAAATAAAAACAAATTTAAAAAAAAGTTGTACGTACACAAAAAGCAAATCTGAAAGTTAAGTAACTCTGTAAAAATAAAATTATCTGTTTTTATACATTATTGTCCACACAATATTAACTTAATGGAATATGATTCTGCTTTCCTATAATATGATTTCATTTCTCTTATTGTATTGATTATATGAGAAATTCAGCATGCCATGCCTTCTAAAAAGCATCTACTTTCCACCCTTCAAATGACACCTTCACTTCATTAACCACAGGGTCTGGGTGAGTAATGAAATTCATTACTCTCAGAGGAGATAACTCTGACTTATGTCTTTTACACCTCTACCACTTCTGTTGTTAAATGTTTCAGTCAACTCAGTTTCAGTTAAATGTTTCAATTGGCTGATCTTGTGATAAGAAGCAGAACTATTTTTTGTAGCCCTGGAACTAGCAGATCGAGCACAAATAATTTAACACTCCACCCGCCTGTTATGAGCAAATTTAAACTACAGTCAGTAAATTTATTTTTATGATCACTCTTTCGTTATCTTGGATCTTGTATCCGTCCCTGTGGTAGAAGGGACGGATAATTTTCAGAAGGCATTTTTTACATCTATTTCAGTTAGCCAAATTTTTAATATATTTTGATATATTAATATTTAAAAAAAACTCTCAATTTATATTTATACATAAAATGGGCATTTTGTATGTTTTACTACGCTCGGCTTTATCTAATATTTTTAAAAAATAAATTACAACTCTTTAAAGGGTATAAAATTGAGGTATTTACAAAAATTGGTAGGAAATAGCATTATAGTTGTTAATTGCAACCACGTAAATTTTAGAATCGAAGGGGTTGGATAATGGAGGGACAAATTTATTTCTACTGGTATTCGAATCTTCGAACTACGTACCGGGAGAAATTGAATGATTTATTGAAAGCAACAAGGTCAAATTAGTATTACTAAGCTAACACAAATTACAGTAATAAATAATTCGAGAAATTGAAACCAAATTTATTAATCGATTAAAAATTATACTATCGTTGAAACACTGAAATGTTAAAGAGTAAACTTTTATTTTTCTCTAGTTGAATACAATGCTTGTGAATGTTAACAGCTGTTCTCTCAACAAACGAATAAATTTGTGTAGGCCACAACGTACAATCTATTTTCTTATTGCAAGATAAACAGTGAAGCCTCTGTCAAAACTTGTAATGAATAAGAACTTTAAAAAATTATTGTTCTGTAAAGGGCATTTCTTGGTACCAAAATAAATGAGGGTTAATTTGTCTACTGAACTGGGCTAGTCCTTAGTAATCAATATTAAAAATAAAAAAAACAAGGATGAGTTATTGTTAATTAATTTTTGGCCAGTCATTTTTCATGAATACCTAAATTTAAAATAGAAGACAATTTACGCAACAATTAAATGTACGAAAACGGTATAACCATATTGACCAAAAGATCAAAGGATTTACTATTGGAGTTTTACATACATTATTTCGAAATTGCAGAGTGTTAAATTATTTGTACTCGACCTGCTAGTTCCAGGGCTACAAAAAACTGTTTTGTTTCTTATCACATGATCAGCCAATTACATGACTGAAGCATTTAAAAACAAAAGAAGTAGAGGTAAAAAAGAAACTTGTCAGAGTTATCTCCTTTGAAAATATGAATTTCATTACTCATAATTTCACATTACCCTGTGGTGAATGAAGTAAAGTTGTTATTTGGAGCGTGGAAAGTAGATGTTTTTCAGATGGCTTAGCCTCTTCGTTTTACTTAGTAAAGCCTCCAGAGGTTCAAACCAGTTGTTCGGCTGGTGACCTAAACAACAACAATTACGTAAGTCCTTACTGACAGATTCAGTAGTTCAACAGCGACTGAATCACCTAGAGAACTATAAGATGACAAATCTGTTCCTTAGGGGTTGAACAGGAAATCAAAAATATTTTTTCATAACGACGCAACGGTACGATACGTTATAATTAAGTAATTGAACTGTTTCTTTTTTTAAATTTAAGTCAATAGAGAACTTTTGTAAATGATACGTTTCGGTTTGCTTTTTTAACAAAATTTAAATACTTGTCTATTGAGTTTCACAGAAGGAGACAAAAATAGAACAGGTGAAGATCAGTAATAAATAGCTAACATTAAAAGCCGTCCAAAGGGTATCATAAAATATTATATCAATTTCATTTGGCGACATGTGAACTTGTAACCCCACAAACGTGGAAGGGTCAACCGACTACATCAGATTCTAGATTTAACTTAGACTGGTTGGCAATTCGCGTGTAAGTAAGTACCACACGCAATGTTTCCAGTAAGTCACCGCTTGGAAATCGATAAAAGTAATTGCCTAAACGACGAAGGTATTCTACAGTTGCTTTCACGAAACTTCTTTCTACTAATTTCCCGTCTATATAGCCATCAAAATAAACTTTACAATGTTTTGACAAAGCTTTTCTTTAAAACTAATATTTATTGAGTAATTTTACCTGACAACCATTAAATAAGTTTGTTTAATTCTAAATTCTAAAGGTAAATGCTTTCTTCAATATAACAATTTGTTAAACTTTCATCAAATACAGCTAAATGGAATTCTATAAATGGCAACAAGAATCAAGGAAGTCGTATATTAGAATCGGTATTCTGCATGAAAACAAAATTATTGTTATAACTATAGCGTAGAGAAACTTTTGTCAGTAAATAAAATAGAAATCATGTTGATTTTCACACTGAATTAGATTTAGTATAATATACAATCTTATTTTACGAAGAAGACTTTTATTCTACTTTAAATATTTTCCCGAAACAAGAAATTAATAATTAAGAAAAATATTACTCAAACCACTGTTTATTTCTTTTTAAACAACGCTGAATATCAGATGTCTATCTTCATTATCAAAGTCTCACAATAATTTTATTGTAATTTCTTTAACAGTAAATACATACCACAAAAAAATAGACGTGATTAATCAAAGTTGATAAATCAAGGTCCGAGTTTCACCTAACTGCTGGATCGAGTCATTTATGTAATAAAATAGAAACAGTTTAATTTAATTAGACCTACTGATTCACTCACTAACAACTAATTATCTAACTGTCAATCACTTAAAGAGCTTAAAATCTTTTCATTAGGGGTAAGAAGAAGAAACTAAAGCTTTTCCAATTCAATCACAACTTTATTTTAAAACTACTATAGTTTTAAAAGAACTCGTAAATAAATTAATACTGAAACTTGTTTGCACTTATGAGTTATAGCTATGGAGTACAGATAATTCATATAAAATAGAAATACTGCAGCGCTTTCAGTTAAAATAGCTAAGACTGATCACTGGGAGCCCCATGAAATAAAACAAATAAATATAATAATAGAATGAAAATGAGCTTCAGAGATCGGTGTATGTTTTAAATTAATTATGCAAAATATATACTTTCAAGGTTTCCGTTAAAAAGTCAAAGGTAATGGCATTTACTGGTAAATATCCTACCAGGTTTAAAATTGTGTTACATGATGTAGTGCTCCAACTAGTATCACAATGTAATTATTTAGGCTGTGACATCGGCTTTGATCAAGATTTGGATATAAAGAAGGCAGTTGGAAAATTCCAAGCAGTGTGCTACAATACTAGCAGGAACCTCGGCAAAAAAACAAGATAAGAACCTCAGATAAAATTTGACAAGATGATGACTACCCCAGCCCTACTCTACGGAAGCGAGTCGTCGATTAGTACCAGACCACTAGAGAGTAGAGAACAGGCGGCAGAGATGCGATTCCTGCGAAGAACAACGGGTTGCAGCGTCAACTAAGAAATGAGGACATAAGAACGGAATTGGATGTTTACAACCTGAATGGGAAGATTGCAGAAAATTAAAATCGATGGAAGAAACATATAGAGAGAATACCTGAGGGAAGGATCCCTCTTAATGTTTTGCTATATAGACCGGTGTGGAGTAGAGGTGTTGGGAGGCCACACAAGAGATGGCAATAATTCATTAGTTTTGTCACCTTGTGAGTCGAAACAGACGAAAGCCTTATCCTTGATTAGAGAAAAATAAGATATAATAATAATCGTTGTAACCAATAACATATTATACAATGGCTCAGATAAAGAAAGAGGCCAGAGATAGACTTCTCAGGAGGTGGCAGAAGAGATGGGATGAAGTCTGTAGCGTCACGCAAATTATAAAAATAAATATAACACAAGATTTAAATTTTATTACTTTTAATTGAATAAATAAATAGATAATTGGTGATTTTACAAAATGATGACTCTAATTTTAAATATTCTCAGGGTTTTTTAAATATTATAATTGTTTATTGTTCTTTATTCATACATCTTAAATTATACAACAATGAAAATTTTTAAATTAAACAAATGACAATCGGAATTTTTAATAATTTATCGTAATACTGGACTTTTAAAATTAAATTTAGAATATTATTTAGATAATTTTGAATAAGTTAAATAAATAAAAAATCAGCTAATTATTTACTTGAAATATTATTTTTATTTGCCGGTTGAATTTAATAAAATTATGAATTACTGAAGCGAAGCTTTGTTCATTTTAGATGGCGTCTATAGATAGCTTAATAATCTTGAATTTCAATATGAAATTTTCTTGATATATTGATAATTAATGTTTGTTAATTATATGGAAAATGTTGCTTACGTGTTTATCTTCTTACTGATACATATTTTGTTATACTTCCATCGGTTTTTACTTATTAATTTTAATATTTAACTGGAGCATTTTCATAGATCATGTTCACACCAAACTTGACTCTGGCCTACCGCTGAACGAATCCATGGTTCAAGTTGGCATATTAAATTTTAAATTTTGATTTCATATTTAAAAAATGTTCGTAAAATTCAAATCACTGTTTTAAAAGATATTACATATATTATTTCAGTTATTCATGTATTTATTTTAATTGTTTATCTTCATTTCGATTTTTAATTCACTTTTTATTACTTATAGATTAGTTGCACTTTTGAACCACGTAGTACTTCATTTTAATCTCGTTGTTGATCGTAGTTATTATACATTTTTAAAAACTATTGAAGATTAACTGATATTAAATATTAATTAACAAATAACTATTTATATTATGCCAGTATTTATATAGTATGAATTTATTTATACTGTTTAAAAATAATAATATACACCAAATATTACTGGAGTTGTTAATTTTTTAATTAAAAAAAATGTAGTGTATAACCTGCCTATGTGACCTTGTCCACTACTTAGAATATGGGTCAAGTTCACGCTACAAGTCCATCCGGTCGATGGACACACAGATTAATTCCGGATATAAAAAAATGGCTAAGTAGGGGGTACGGCAAGATTGGTTACTACCATACGCAGGCATTGACGGGGGATAGTTGCTTTCGGGCGTATCTCCACCGGTTCAGAAGATCAGATGAAGCAAGCTGTCTGGATTGTGAGGCGGAGGAGGACAGCGCGGTACAAGTGATTTACGACTGCAGAAGATGGATACCAGAGAAAGAAGGTTCTGGGAACCAAGCTTGGGTAACCGATTTCTCCAGAAAATCTCTGTGACTTTATGATTGCAGAAGAAGAAAACTGGAAAGCCATTGAGGAGTTCATCCAGAAGGTGATGAATTACAGAAAAGCCCAGCTGCGTTAGTCCTAATAGATATCATCAAAAAGGGGGAAATGGGTGATAAGAATAGAAATCGCTAAGATAACGTTTTCCAGGTAATAAAGAACCTCCGGCTTATTGTGAAGTTATGCCTAACGTTGATCCCGCGGTTAGTCGGGATGGGGTAGAAAGGAACTGAGAGGTTTTGGCGGATGGTTGCCTTCGGCATACCCCAGGTAAAGACCTACCTCAAATTCGGTAAATTCGGTTTCCTCTCGTAAAAAAAAACAATAAAATATAGCACGATTTAATTCTGCCCTTCATAAAATAAAATATTAAACAAAGTAGTGAGAAACATTTACAAATATTACAAGAACATAAAAACCCTTCGCAATACATCTCTTTGACAACAGCGAAGATATTAAGACTGAAACGTGCTAAAATATTGAACTTAACTTCACAATTTTCTTAATAATTTAACATTTTACCAATTCTACTTCAATTACAACTAATAATAATTATAATAATCATCATCTCTTATTCAGCATCATTATCATCTCCACCATGCGCATCGTACACATCTTCAGCTTCTTTAACTTCAACTTTTAAAATAATAATGTACAGTTTACAGTCAGTTTTACATTAAATAAATTTTGTTAAACAATTGAAGTATATTATTTAGTGTTGTTTTCAATTTAAAGAAAGTTTTAATTTACACTTTTTTTATTTTCCCTTTAAGTTTATATTTAAATTTAAGAACAGATTGCAAAAATATTGCACACTGTGTAACGTTCCACCTTAGGTGGTTATTTTGTTACACGTAAATAAATATATATATTAATCTAAAAATCTTATAGAAAATAATTTATATCAATTAATAAATAAAATCAAATGAGTTAACACTTAGCTTTGTTTAATAGAATCCAACTATTTAATGTAAGTTACGTTAATTTATGTTATTCAATAATTATAACAATTCAGACCTTTGGCTATTTACACAAAATTATATACGTTGCTCTTCGAGCTCTAGATTTAAAGTCATCATACAAAGTTTTTCTTAGTCATAAATCAACATTTTAAACAATTAATATTTTAAAAGAATTAATAAACATTATATTAATAATTATGAACGAAAATATTTAACAAAAATTATTATCAAAATAATTAAAAAAACATAATTTAAATTATTATAAATGTAATTTGGTTAAAATAATCTTTCTCTAAATTTTAATCAATTAAAATTTCACAGGTACAACACATAGGGACTAATATTTTATAGGTACTCCTATAATTTACAAATAAATTCTTAGGAGCTGTACTAGATGTTATTTCAACATTTCACATCTTGTAAAAATTAAGCCATTAAAATTAAATCACACCATTCAATAAGAAAAAATAAAACTAAGTAACTTACTAATAAATGCAGAGATTGTTACATCAGACTTGCTTTCTTACCTAAAACAGAATAAAATTAAAAATATTAATTTTTTGCAACAGTATCAATTACGAGTAAAAAATAATTGTAAAAAATAATTCATATTACATATAGCATTAAAATCAGCTTACGTAAATTTTTATACCTATTACCTCGGAAACCCCACCAAGTTGGTCTAGAGGTAAAGTCGTTGCCGATAGTCAGCTGTTTAACAGCTGATTTTTGGAGGCGAAGATTCCTGGTTTGAATCCTATTAAAGGTAGTTACTTTTATTCGAATTTGAGTACTAGACAGTGGTTACGGTGTAATTTGATAGTTTGAGGTGCAATTAACCTTACTCTCTCAAGAGTTATCGGTCTAGGTCTGCACAAGACTAAACCTCATTTACGTGTCATACACATCATCCACATCACATTGGATCATGAGGTTATTTATTTTTTTGAATCGAACAGATTGCAACGTACACACATTAGAATAAATAATGTATAATTTAAAAAGAACCTGACCTGTATTTTTGCATTTAATGTAAAAGACTTAATTAACGCGATTTCAACCCCTGGGTGAAATGAGCGTTAGCTGAATTTCAAATAAACACTCAAAAATTAATTTCTAAATTCATAAAATAAAGACAAACTTTACATCAAAAATAAAACTATACACAAATACAATTTCACTAATATATTTTTAAAGAATATAGAGTATTTTTACACGTAAATAACACATCAAGAAAATATCCGTTTAAAGTAATGATGGAATCAAACTGACCGAATATTTTTCTAGGAAATTTTTAAATTAGTAGCTTTTGTGAAAATGTGTAGCTGTTCAACTCCATTAGCTAAATCAAAATTACTGATTCCTCTTCAGTAGAAACAAAAAGAAATGTTCAGATTACAAGAGTCATTATGGCAACAAGTGTGAGTAATCGTCTATCTCATCTTTTTCCTTCAAGTATTTTGTTTTATAAAAAGTAAAAATATTCTTCCTCATTTTTCCTTTATGGAATAAACGTTAATAAGTTATTAAAAGAAATCATGCACGAACAAACATGAGTAATATGAAACAAATAGCTTTTAGTACAGTAAAAGGAAACAATTTTTAAATTGTAAAAGATATAAAATGAGATCATCTAAAAGTTATAAACTATTTCAACCGTAACTAATAAACCTATAACACATTCACATCGAGCTGACCGAATAAGAAATGTAACCATAAATTTTTACGACAACATCCTTCGATTTTCTCTTGATAAAATTCTTTTTCCATTATTGTTTTTTTTTATTTCATTTATTAGTTTTTATTATTAGCAATTGATCATTTTCTCTAAAAGATTTCAAATCTGAAACCCACATAATTTTGTATTAGAATGGAACTAAAAATAATTTTTATTATTTCTTTAATTAGTTGACCGACATACTGGAATCCCAAAAGTCTGAATACGGCAAAATATTTGCCAAAAAAGTGACATTATTCTTCAAAATATAGTTTTAATTTTATGAATGCAAATAGAATCTACTGAAATGCATATTTTTACATTTTTCTTTTGCTTGAAAGAAACATTTTTAATACGAAGATAGGAGAAGTGACACATCATTTGGATGTAGAATTTTGTGAAAAATCCATTGGTAGAAACTGGTTTTAAATACCGTATTGTTCCGAAAACAAGCCGCACCCGAATTTAAGCCGCATCAGAAAAATTATGATCAAAACTAGGAAATAAATTTCAAGTACAGTACTTGTATGTTTTTGGAAGTATTTTATTTTTTAAGAAGAAAATACCGTACAAACAAATACACTTACTGCTTAATTAGCATTTAGAAGTTTTTGTTTATTTTTTGTTCAATACCGAACACAAGGATTCATCTACATTATTTGTGTTTTCTTCCGGCTTCTTTGGTGGATGTCTTTTCCGCGTTTTTACCCAAAAAGTAGCCGCAGTACTTGCGATACCAATAATTCGAAATTGGTATCGCAAGTCCTGCGCTACTTTTTGGGTACTTGTATAGACAAAGTACCCTTAACTTATAACATCACTCATGGCGATGTACAAAATACAACAAAAAACAAATGATCGGATAAAAAACAAAATGAAAAATAAGAAAACTGCTACCAAACTTTATAATGTAACACCAAACTGATCAAAATGACTGTACACGCACTACGTAAGGAGTGCGTTTCTCTCACTCTCTCTCTCTCTCTCTCTCTCACTCTCTCTCTCCCTCTCTCTCTCTCTCTCTTTCTCTATCTATGTACCTTTCTCTATCTACCTATCTCCCCATCTCTTTCTCTTTCTCTCTCTCTCCCCTCCCCTCTCTCTCTCTCTCTCTCTCTCTCTCTCTCTTTCTCTCTCTCTCTCTCTCTATTCATACCTACTTATGCTTAATAAGAAACTATTATTATTATTATTAAAGCGCGAATGCACGCCGCAGGTCAAATTATTGAGCCGATTTTTAGGGAAAAACTGCGGCTTGTATTCGGAACAATACGTATCTCTTCCCGTTTAGAAGTTACAGTCTGTCAAACTCGGGAACAGAGTGAAAATTACCATATATTTCGGTCCATATAATCAAATTGGTTTCAAAAGTGATCGATTACCGGTTAACTTTAAATGAAGTGGTAATTTAGAAAGTTGAGAGAAAAGCTGTTGTTTACACTGTTTATTTAACGTTTTACATTTTATACATGTAAAGACCAAGTCATTCGTCGGTCAATGTGTAACCCGAGGTACCTAACTTTATTGATCTACCAATGTTTTCAAAATTTAGCTTCATTATAATATTGTGTAAACAGTAACTGTTTATACATTGTAAAGGTACCCCCGTTACGATTAACCTTTATTATTTCAATTTTTTTTCTTGTACATAGATCTATTCATTGTTCTTTAAAGAACAGGTAGCAGATAAATAATTCAGTTTAAAAAAATGTAATTTATAAGTTTTTATATGGTTTGGTATGTATTTATTTCTTCTCGTGCATGTGTACTTGTAGAACTGCGTTCAGATTTTCCAAAGTTATTCGAAAATGTATTAAATGAATGAAATTACAACATAATCTTTCATACCAACAGAAGAAAAATGAATATTCTAAGGTTGCCATGATAGTAAACTTGTCAATAATTTTTGAAAAAACTTCAATGAAGTTTCAAAAATATTTTTTTCATACTTTATACTTTCATATTAATTTCACGTTACAAGAATTCTAGTACAAATGAAATTTGTTAAACGGTAACAAATAAATAGAACGAATTTAATTCTTAAAACGTAAAATCTTGGTAACTTAAAACAAAATGTAAATGAATGCTAATTGAGTAAAAAACAATGGGAAATGTTATTGACTGTGAAGCCTATGGCAAATTTCATATTTTATTTCAGGAACATAACATCAAAGAATTTCGTTTAATGTATTCTTCAAAGTTTTAAACTCTACTCAACCGTAATGTTTACAAAGAAAAGTACGGCACAGAAACCAAAGAATTGTAACAGAAACATCAGCAATTTTGAATATTGAAAGACAATGTAATCAAACGGAACTGAATCGATCATTTAAAAAGGTTTAAAACAAGAAATATATTACTAAAGAAAATATTCAAAAGACAGTTGAAATCTTGAAAAGTAATGATTGTTCTTTTCTTCATTTTAACAGCAGTAAAATTCCTCCTAAATAGTAAACCGGAAAATAATTATTCCTAATAACCAGAAAAGTCAAGAATCTTAAACTAATAATATCAAAATAAACAAATGATTATTTCTAAATTGCAATTGATTTATAGCAGGAGAAAAATATAAATTATATAATAAATAATTTGAATAAATTTAGTTATAAAATTATTGGAGTAAAGCACAACTGTTTTTATAACGCATTAATTCTGCAGCAGAAAATAATGAGTTTACGACACGAAATGGCGTGTTTTATTAGTTGACCTTCGATACAGTGGAAAAACAATACGAATGTTAATATGAAAAGGGTAACTAAGGGTTTGTGTACCTAATACATATAGAACAACCCTACTGAGCACTACAAATCTATTTCATTTTTATTTATGGCAGACATTAATTAATTCCATAATGAGAGTGTAATGTGACTCAGTATGTTAGTGTACTAATAGGACTAAGTTGAAATATAGCACAAAGAAGTTTTAAAATTGTTGGTAGTGAATTATATATGCGGAAATCATGAAAATAATATACGAGTATATTACAAATACAGTCGATTCCGGATAATTGGTTTACTGGTTAATTGGAGAAGCCGGTTTTTTGGGAGAGTTCTTTAAGGGGAGCATATACCTCAAAAATCGATTTATCAAATTTTGGGGTCATTGCCTTCTGTATCGTTTGAGTGTAATTACATACAAAATTTGTAATTGTACGATAGAAATTACAGAAGCTATGCAGATTTTTGTTAAAAAATGTTTTGACCAGAATTTCTTTTACTTGAGTTAATCTGAAAACAATTAAGAGTTGCGATATTCAAAGAACACAGAAAGCTGAGAAGGCAATAGAAAGTGTGTCAAAAGAAGCAAGACAAGAGAAAAAAAAGAAGAAATTATTTGACGAAAAAAGAACAGTCTAGTGAGCATCAATATTGTGGAGCAGACCGATTTTAGGGTAAGTAAAACTTTACAGCTCATTTCCCGCAAATTCACTTTTTTCCATAAAGTTACAATTTTCTCAAAAACTATTTGCCTTTGAAGGATGAAATTTTTTGAGCATGTTTCACAGTATAATTGTGACATTTGGTACTAAAATCATTGCAGTATTAATACTAAGTTCGAAATAAAATAAAAATTCTACAAAAAAAAATTAAATTGTTTTTGCACTTTCAAAAACAAATTCTCGAAATGGTATCGCTAGTTCTATATTAATAGTTCTAGTACCACAGCTTAAAAAATGTCATAGAAAAGGCAAAAAAAAAATTAAAGCCCTAACTCTTAACGGTTTCTTAGAAACGTGTACCTAAAAAGAAGTCAATTTAACATGGGTTAGATAGGAGGTATAGTGCTCCCCTTAGAGAACAAAAACAAAACGGGATTTTACATTGATAAATATTCCGTTTATTCGGTCCATAATTCCGCTTATTGGGGCCAATCATCGGAATTACATATATGTTTTATTATAACCATTACACGCCCACGATTAACAACACATGATTCTAAGCGACAAGATCTGCAAGATAAGATAATGGGCAGGACAGAGGTAGTAAACATTTCGACAGATAAACAACAGTAATCACACATCAGTCATAACACAGATGTTATTTATAGAACAGCATGTACATAATCGTCGTTGCACGAGTTTCAGTGTCACATCTACTAGTTATACCCGACCTTAAGGAGCTGTAAAAACTCCTTTCATTTTTTTCGTGTGCATATGTATAGAACTTGCATTTAAAATGTATGTGTCATATGTTAAATAAAAGCCAGTATCGTATACACTACAGTTTACGAATTCGTTTATTAGGGACAACCGTTTAATTGGGCCAAAATACTCTGGTCCTGATGTGTCCCAATTATCCGGAATCGACTGTATATATTCCCAGAGTGAGATATTAGATATTATCACTCTTGCGTAAATTGTGTAAGTTTAAGAAGTTAGTTGCAGTTCAATTTCACATGCCTGATTTAAATCCTCGGCGTTATCACATTGTGTTGTTGCAACAAGAAGTTCTTTATCAGTCTCAGAAATACTCTATCGCCTTTTAAGCATATATTTTTGTACTACATTCATATCATCTAAAAATCAGGTGTAAAACACTCACCAGACTTTGTCTTGCCAATGCAAATAATTAACAATATAACCTAACATTAGTATAATAAAACGGTAGAAATAAACAATAAAATAACCTAATTTTAATCATGAGTGAATGATGCAAAATGAAAATCAACTATAGTTTGGCTTAATAATACGAAAAATCACTTCTGCACGCTAAACTAGGGTCTGTAGAGAAAAATACTTGAAATAAAAGTTGTAGATCTTTTAATTTTCTACAAATTTTAATTTTGTACTCTTTTGTCGTTAAATGCATACTAAGGCCGAAATTTTAAAAAATCAAGTTTTTTACAGATTTTCATAAAAGAAAAAACAGAAAATCACTAATTACATAGATAAACTAAGTGTTATACAAAGAAATGTTTCAAATAAAAGTTGTAGATTTTTAAATTGTCTACAATTTTTATTATACATATAGTCATGCGCTAAAACTCATATTAAGACCGCAATCTTTAAAAAACAATTTTTTTTTATACGAGAGAACAGCCTCTTCACGAATTTCAGTAAGCATGGCGCCTACCCTATCTAGTCAAGCAAAAATTTAGTAAATGAGGCGATTTTTTAAAAAAATCGAATGAGCCGTTTTTTAGAAAATTGCAAAAATGTGAAAAATTACACGAATAAACTCTTAATTCCGGTTGACCGATTTTGATGAAAATGTTCGTGTCGGGTCTTCTCGTGGTACCTAACTTAAGTTACAAGTTCCAACTTCGTACGATGTTCCAATCTTGAGATATTTTTCATACATACCCACAACACACACCCACACCCCCACATACAAACCCATCGCAAGAAACATGTTTTTTGGGTTCAGGGGATCTGAAAAGTGTATATCCACTGAAAACTCGATTTTGAAAAATCGACATGAAAACAATAATTTCCTTCCCATATATTCATAAAGGCAAGAGAAAGTAAAAACGAGTTGTTTTTTTTTAAACACATGTATGGGCTTATAACTTTATTTTCAATACAATAAACAGGACTGAAATGCCATTATAATACTGTGATAAAAGCTGTGTGGTTGTACGCAAGTGAGTACCTTAGAATGACCGGAAAGGCTGGTCTAAAAGAAGCAGACAAATTTAAGAGAAAGATCCTCCTCAAGATAATGGGCCCGAAGATAGTAGACAAACAATACAGATTACTAGTTCGAGAAAAACTGCAAGAAAATTGAACAATTAAATGAAAAGACTATAAAAAAGACTAAAATTTTACGTCACCCGTACATTATGAATGACAACCGGTTGACAAAACAAATTTTAAGACACTAAACAATAAACCTAAGTGTCGGATAAATGGTTAAGAAGTCAGAGCGAACCAAATTCAGACAATTAATTACGGACTGTAGGGGTTCTATAAAGAGTAAAAACAGAACACAGTGGGGACAGAAGAAAAGAGAAAAGCCTTCAGTGAGGGAATGCTGAGAATTTAGGCCGTAAAAAGAGCTTCCACAAATTTCTAAAGTCACCTCACGTGGTCTGAAATTGGTCCTTTCCGAAAAAAATAGACTGAATTTTCAAAAATTGTCAAAAACAAAGCGACAAAAATTTTTATCTATCACTGTTCCAGTAAAAATAAAAAAATGAAAAAATGAAAAAAAATGAAAAAATGTCATTTTTAATATTTGGAAAATCTATTAGGTGCAAGGATCGTAAAAAAAGGAAGTGGTGAGCTAATATTAAAAAATAAATCCTTATGACAGAGAGGTGTTACAAAATAGGTCTCTTTATTAAGGAAACATATTATAAAATTTTATATGATACGAAAAATGAGCAGAAAACTAAGTAAAAGTTCATATTAGACCCTATATTAGAAAACTAAACACACGTGGTTATCATTTTTTATTTGAGTCTCTTATTTGTTTCACTATTCCATTAACACTGAGTAGAATTACCCAGTAGTAACGCAATTTGATGATACAACCAGGTCGTATTTGAGTTGGCATTGTTTGAGAAAGAATGTTTTTATTGTTTTTTATATTACTTCACAGAAGGCTTTGTTTGTATCGTTCGAGCACTGTACATATAAAATAACGAACAAGAGAAAAGGTTATGTTTACAAAAAGAATGGAATGTAATCGTAAAGTACTTCTTTTTATATTTTTTAATGTATTATCTAGATTGCAAATATTAGATTTCGTTTCTGATTACAAACGTTACTTTATGAAATTGAATTTCAATTAAAAATTAAGCAACATTTTGTTGCAGGCTAAAAAATAATATATTTTTGTGATTAAAATCTTAATAAACGTTCTTATAGTTGGATAAATTTTAATGTGGTTGAAAATTAACTTTTTTCGCTGTTAACACAAAGATAAAAATTATAAAAAATGAACATTATAAAAAATGGACATTTCGCTTTTATAAATCATCGATGAGATTTAAAAACAAAAAATTTAAGTTTCTTCATCAAACAATTGGTAAAATTGCTTTAAAACATGTTTTGCTACAGTTATTTAGGGACTTGGTAAGGTTCCCTCAAATGTAACTCACGAAGCAAATGGTCGCTGCACGCTAATTTAAAAATGTGGATAGCCTACTTACCAGAGAACATCTATAATACCACAAAATGCCAATAAGGTTCAACTGCATATCTTATTCTTAAATAAAATTGACCTTATTGCCAATAGTAAGTATACTTACCGAAGACCTATAAAGAGAGACCTATAAATATGCAACAGAAATTGTGTAGGTGCTACATAGTATTCAACTGTATTCTCCAATGTACACACACACACAAAAAGGTTTTTATGAATTCCCCCGCGTACGTCTGTCACCATCATTAAACCGCTACATCTACGTCAACAACAATACGTAATCACATGTACACACACACACATAAACACACATACACACACACATATTTATGAAAATCTTCATTAGGGTTCTCCCTTAGGGTTATAATTTTTTTAAATTTAAAAATAAAATATTTCTGTGAATGTAAATACGAATAAGCTGTCAAAATTTCATGAAAATCCGTTTAGTAGTTTTGGAAATTAGCCTCCACAAAAAAGCACTCTTTGTCTTTATAATATTACCGGGTGATTTTTTAGTCCTGTTACCCAATTGTTAATGTCTGGTAATTTTTTTCTAAGAAAGGGATATTTTGTTTTGTGACACAAAGTTGGTAGCCCTACTCAACTGGTATAGATACGACAGTTTGAGTTGATTCTCCTTGAGTTGCGTAAAATTTTGTGCTGTTTCCAGTTGTGTTACGAACAGAATGTCTTTTACCCTAGAACAACGGGTTTTCATTCTTGAACAATATTTTGCTACAAAATCGAATGCGAGTGTAAAAGAATCATTTCAAATTAAATTTTTTGGTGTTCCTCCACTCTATTCTAGTCAATTTCTAGGCTAACTAACTGATTTTTAGAGGCATTGTTTGCAGCAGAAAACGTAGTGGTCGACCAACTCTCTTGACAGATGACGTTAAGAGAATGTGAAAACAAGACTGCTCAATTCTCAATGGAAAAGTTTACAAAAACTTTCCTCGCATGTTGGTTTGTCATGTTCGAGTGCTCAGAAATCTGCTAAAAAATTGAAATTGTATCCGTATCACATACGATTAGTTCTAGAGCTTCAGCCTCCAGATTTAATCAAGAGATTGTTTTAGGATAAAAGACATTCTGTTCGTAGTACGACCGGAAATGGCACAAAATTTTACACAGCTCAAGGAGAATCAACTCACACTGCCATATCCATACTGGTTGAGTAGGGCTACCAACTTAGTGTCACAAAACAAAATTTATTTTTTTAGAAAAATATTACCAGACATTAACAATTGGGTAACAGGACTAAAAAATCACTCTGTAGTATAGATTTCAATATTGATAGGCCTACCATTCTGGAAACATTTTATACATAAAACTGCTAAGTATGAAATTAACTCCAGACGATTTTGTCCAGATCAAGAATACATAGTACCGGAATGCACACCAGACATCGGGTAATCACCTTTCTATTTGTAGGCAAGTTCTAAAGGTGATATTAGTCGTGAGGGTCTTGGATTTAGATATCTTTTTTTTATTTGTTCTTTTTTTAAATATTCATTTTCAATATTGATTCGTTGCTTTATTTTCATTGTTATTCTCTCATTTATCCCCCCTTCCTTGGAAGAAAGGTAGACCAAGGAAAACGTGGAAAAAGGGAATACAGGAAGCCATGAGGGAGAGAGGGATGGATGAGGGTGATTGGGAGGATAGAGGAGAGTGGAGATTGAAGTGCGGGAAGCGGCATCGGCCGTAGGAACCCCGGAAAAAAAAAAAAAAAAATTCTCTCATTTATAATTAACTTATACCAATATTAATTTGTATAACACAAATGTAATTTAACTTCTCAGCCGCTAAAATTGAACTCTATAATCATGTAAATACGTTACATAAAATTAACATTTTTACACATGTTCAAGTTTGAATCTCGGGGCACTAACATTAAACTGAGTTGAATACCCATTTTTCTTCTTTATACTTCAAGGTAAATGTTAGAATAACAAACTTAGGGACGTACCTTACGATATCGCTTTTTTAAAAACAAAATAAACGAAGTACATCCTTTCATCCTGTTTCTATTTTCCGCCTTTTAACCTACGTTATGGTTGAAGGGAACGTTAAAACATAAACTTAAGAAGAATAAAGTACTTACTTAATAGATTAGAACTTAGAAGATAGCACTTTAGTATTTTTATTTCCTTTTAGTATTCTTGAATAAGTTTATGGTTAGATATGTACTAATATTAACCTTGCCAAAATAAATGTCTTTCGTTTTCACTGGTTTTTAGTAGTGAAACTGATATAGGTACTGATATATATATATATTTTTTTTTTTTCTCTAATAAACTGACATTTGGTTAACATTATCGTTTATTAACGGCACCGGTGCACAAAAAATACAAATATATCAATTTTTAGGTTTTACAACTTACATGTAGTATGAAACTTGCATTCAAAATGGAGATAAAGTTGTAAAAATCCGAAAATCTTATACACACAAATTATTTTTTCCTGGGGTGTAATGTGCATTTTGAATTTGGCTTTTATATTTACATTTTCCTGTACTTTTTAGTAGTATATCGGGTTTGATTTCCTGTCAGGACTGGCATTTTTTCATCATTCATTTACAAGAAATACCCTACTTACAGTCTGCATTGACAGTATTGCAAAACAATACGACATGAAACAAAATAAAGTAGTATTTGGTATTAATATTTTGTTACTCATTCAAAAATATTAGTATATTTATTTTTAAAGGTTGGGGTTCAATTAACCATACTTTCTCTTGAATGGTCGGTCTTAGTCTGTGGAAAATTACACTTCATTTACACGTCATACATATCATCCTCATCTCATTTGGTCATGGGGTTGCTAATTGGCCTAAATTCAACAGATCATTCATAAATAACCAATATGGAAAATAATATGGAAGTAACAATATTATAAAAAATACCTCACTTGGACAAATTTTATATTTGATAAACCACCAGATAAAATTATTATAATTCTATAAGTTGATACACCTGATCACAAAATTATTATCTATGCTAGTCAATATAGGTAATTGTTTGGTGTTGTTATGACAAGCTAACAAAAGTGTGCATGGTTTAACACATTTATATTGCAACTGATGATGCATACATTATCCGGAAGGACCAATTGACTGATCTGATCAATCAAGAACCATTTTGACAGACGAGTGTAAAATTATTTACACTCAATCTGTTAGTTGCAGGGCTAAAATAAATAGTTCTGTTTCTTATCACATGGTCAGCCAATTAAATGACTGTATCATTTAAGAACAGAAGAGGCAGAGAAGTAAAAGACACTATTCAGAGTCATCTCCTCTGAAAGTAATGAATTTCATTATACAACCAGACCCTGTGCTGAATGAAGTGAAGGTGTCATTTGCAGAGTGGAAAATATGTGCTTTTCCGAGGGCATGCTGATAAATGCACTTTTCCACTCCGTAAGGATGACAATAGTAAACCACCTCACTCCTCGTTTTTCTTAGCAAAGCCTCTAGAGGTTCAAACCAGCCTTTCGGCTGATGACCTAAACAACAAGTCATCTAAAATGTATTTGGTGGTTTTTTTTTCTATATTATACAATTTTGAACAATAAAAACGAAAATATTTAACAATATTATAGTGCTATCATTCAACCCGTAAAGTATGTTCTATAAATAGATAGTTCATCAAACAAAGCCACCTGTGAGAACGTATTCTTTTTTAACGCTCCCTATATTGCCATATCTAATTGAATGAACTATAGTCTGGGTTGCGGTTATCATATCTAGAACGCATTTGCTAAAATACTTAAAATTTTGCATTCTTACAACGCTTGAAGATTGGAGAGATCAATAATTTTGACAACACCTTATTACAAACGAGGAAGTCCGATGAAAAGCAGGTGTCACTGATGTTGTTACACAGATCTCAATTTTACAATGGAATTGGCAAGACATATTATTAAGGCCCGAATGCTAGAATGTGGCTACTCTAAGGTTGTAACTTTTTTTATATTTTATTTGAAATGTTCAACAGTACACATATATGCGACAACTAGAAAATGTGATATACGTGTACTATCAAAGTAACATGAAAAAGGAAACACAAATAAAAAGATTGATACCCATTGGTATATCTTTGGGTATATAATTAAATATGATAATTTGTCTATTTAATTGTGTTTTTTTTTAGTTATAATTTAGAGACGTTCTATATTCCATACTCTTTTTGGGCGCTGGGCTGGATTCACAGGAAGGTGACAGCGATGAAATTCTTAAATTAGTGAATTCGGTTTTAGTGCAAATTGCGAAAAGAATTTTTTATGATAGGACTGTGCTACCTTTTCATCCGGTAGGAATCCCTAAATCGGAGTGTAAAGTGTCATTACTTGCGCTGTACGGAGCTTTTTATATTAAACGTAGAAATTTTGATTGGAACGTCTGTAGCCTATATTATGATTAAGATTACTGGATTTTGCTGAGCCAAATAACTGGATTCCTTAAGTACCTACTGGTTTAAATAATGATTTCTACAGCAGTAATTTTGAAGAAATTGATAAAGGAGAGGTTCTACTGAAAAATCCGTACATTTGTCGTAATTTTGTATTTAATTTAAGTCTTTTCTTTTTTTATTTGCGAAATCCACGTAAATAAACAGATATTGTGAACTAGGGAATACAATTTCTTCTCATTTTATATTCTCATTCAAATTTATTCATGGGGCTATTTAATAGCCCCATGGATATTTCCAGATTTATAGATATCGTTAGAGCCGTTTTTGAGAAAATTGTACTTTTGGATCAAAAAAAAGTAGTAGGCCTACCATAATTTTGGGACTGCATAACTAACGGTCGAAAACCCCCTGAAGGTTGGTTGAAATTAATTCATACAGTAATTTTCCTTCGAAAAAAATAACTCACCACAACCACAAACAATGAATTAAAACGGATTAAGTTTTATTTTTAATTTAAAGTAAAATGATACACCAGTTTACTTTTACGTGGTTTAATGTTTAATTTAGGATGAGAATACAAAAAGCTATCTAAAATTTTTGTAATTGTTTTCATAAGCCCCGAGGGCAGTAAAGCAGAGATGAAATATCAGTCGCTAAAAAAAAACAAACGTAGGTATGTTTTTTCCATTGAGAGAAAGATTGCAGACCGACTGACCTAAAGAAAATTTCCGACAGTAAAAGAATGTTTGCGGTTAGTAAACCCTTTCATAAAATAGTACTGTAAAGGGATCTTTTAACGTTTTTTATTGTACAAAAAGAATTTAAAGATCCAGAATATACGATACGATTGTTGATTTAAAAAATGGAATCTCCTTTGGCACCTTTAGTTCCGGCGGAAGTAAAGACTGCAATAAATTCTCGATTAATGTTATTGAATTGGAATGTTTTTGTTGAACTATCCGATTTTCTGTGATTTACTTCTATAAGAATATTCTTTCCATTCTATTGAAATAGTACGACAGATGTAAAACTTATTGTTTTTACACTCTGAATGTGCTTTAAACTGAGAATTATCTAGTTTTATTTATCAATGTTTCTTACACAACTATTCTGACAAACTTTTTACAAAATTCCAGTGGAATTCTAACACCTTAGTATCTCCGTATTACCAAGCAATAAAATCTTTTGAAAGAAAACTAATTCGTTAAATCACTTCGTCTGGTTTTGGGCCATATTAACACTAGTTGGCTGATAGAAAGGTTTCATAGAATCTTAAGTGGTACCGGTTAAGCTAGCTACTTTTTCTGATGACCAGCAGACAGCCTTTATGAACAAATACCATTAGTTGTTTTTTTTACAGCTACTATTGTCGTTTTTTTGAGTAACAAACACCAAGCATCTCTATCTTTCCAATCAACCTCCTACAGTCCACTACTTGTCATTGCCTCCACTACTACACAATCATCCATTTCTTCGCTAGGAGACATCTTTTTATTCTCTTCCTTGGTTTCAGTTGTATACTCTGCCGGGTCTTCTGTCTTCACTCATCTGACACAGGTATATAAACCACAACAGTGTTTTTTCCAATAATATTAAATACACTTTTTGGCCTTGCTACCTTTTCTCATATTGCTTCCATTGTTGGACCATGGGGTCCAACTATGGGAAAACTTTTTCTCTTGAACTCCATCTGCACGCTGCATACATCCTCTTACATCTCCCTTTTAATTTCAGTAGGTACCATTGGTTGTCTATGATCAAACTGTGTCAAGATACCGGTTACAGATCTCCTAAACACTACCGGTCAGATTATTCTAACGAAACTTGATAGGTATTACGATCACTGATTAGTGCGATTAAAAATAATATGACTTATAACGGAAGAACAATGATATGCGACTTTTCTGTGAGTTTTGATAAGTATGACATATTGCTTGCCGGACTAGCGGCTGGCTAGCCTACCGTCAATTGTTGACCTAGTATAAGGTAGATCATTTTATTTTCTCTTAGTTCTATTATGTCTATTGTTTTCATTTTTCTATTGTGTTCTTTATCTTTATAGAGACAAAATCATAATTGGTTATAAAAAAAGTTTTGTCAACAGTTGTAAAGTGTGTTAGTTTTAACCCAGTTGTGCGTAGCGTATTGAAATAGTTTCTCTGTAAAGGACAAATAGTGTAAAATTGTTATCAGGTAAGTAAGGAATAATTATTTATTTGACTGTAAATCGCCATATTTATTCTTATTTAAGTTTATTTTGTCTTCAGTTTATAAAACAATTAGTAATAAATTTAGTCTGTTATTACGTTATTTAAAGTAATTTACAGTTCTTTTCGCGCATCTTACGGTTCAAGATCACCCTCAGACGTCTAGTTTCTTGTAATTTTCTTTTTGTTAGTCTATAACTGTAATAAGAAACGTAATAAATTAATGTTTAAATAAATATTTGTTAGGAGTTACGGTAAGGGTAGTTTTATTTATTAGGAATACTCATATCATGAAAAGAACCAGAAATATACTTCTTAATATGGTGGACCAATGTGACTACAATAAGTGGTGGCTACTATTCCAAAACTAGATATAATTAGGAATCCCAAATACAGCATTAAAATCGGTCTTAAATTACCTGAAATATAAAGAAAAGCCACCTTGAATTGCCGAACTATTCAAGGAATATTGACATCTACTAAAAAAGCCATTTTTGTAAACAATATTATAAAGGTTATGTCGGGTTACGAACGTTGTAGAATCTAATAAAAATTCGTTCAAGTAAAACCGCAATACCGTGGAATATTTTTAATCCAAGAGATTAGTCAACACAGCGTATATGCGGATTATATATTGAAAATCTATACAGGACTTTGCGGATTATCGAACATTCCGTATGATTACACTCCTACACATTTATGTAACATTCTCTAAACCGCGGACCAGGAGTCTGTCGTTTATGCTAATGACTGGTATACTTTACTTCTGAAACCTAAAATTTCTACAATCCTAAAGCAATATAATATCTTTTATACTAACTTTAACTGCATAGTGTAAATAACATTTCTGAAGCTCTATTAAAACCAATGATATACTATAGGTGTATTTTAATCTCTTTTCAGAACCCTTTCATATGTGACTAAAAGGAAATCCTTTTCATAAAACGCGTTTAAAGCTATTTAAAGCCACATAAGGAAAAATCATAACGTAGTCATTTTAATTAAAATCATGTAGTTTGACTTTTGATGAATCAATTGATGCCTTTAGCACGTACAATGGTTTTTATCAGGTAATTATCACTTCTATAATATAAATTATGGTACTTTTTCATACATAGTCCCATAGTCCATAAACACACATGACGTTTATCATGAGTAAACGATGTAAAAAACATAACCTAAGTTTAATCAAGAGTTAATGACGTAAAATGAAAATAAACTTCGGTTGAACTTAAAAATACGGAAAGTCAACAATTGGCTTTAACTAGGCTCTGTAGAAAAAAATGCTTAAAATAAAAGTTGTAGGCCGCATTGGCGCAGTTGGTAACGTGCTCGCCTATCATCATGCGGTCCTGGGTTCGAATCCCACTCAGGCATGGCATATTTTCATACGTTACAAAAAATCATTTCATCCTACATCGCATAAAGTTCCACCCCAACGTCGTCGCTAATGACCATTGCAGTTAATGCGACGTTAAATAAAAAAAAAAAAAGTTGTAGGTTTTTCAATTTCCTATACCTAACTTTGATTACATACACTTTAATACATAGTATAATACTACGACCGTAATCTTTAAAACAAATCCCATTTTTTACCAATTTTGATGAGCAAAATACGGAAAATCATTAAGCCTAAATGACGCTAAACGAAATTCTGTAGAAGAAAGTCCAGGAAATAAAAGTTGTAGATGTTTGTATTTCCTGTAACTTCAATATGCGTTTTGTCGTAAAATGCATGATACTAAGGCTGGAGTCTTAAAAAATCTAATTTTTTTTGGATTTTGATTAAAAATAAAACAGAAAATCACTAAATGCCACTAAACTAAGCGCTGTACAACCAATTGTTTGAAATAAAAGTTGTAGGTTTTTAAATTTTCTACAACTTTAATTATACACTTATGCACTAGAATGCATATTAAGGCTGGAATCTTTAAAAAACCATTTTTTCTACGAGAGCACAGCCTCCTCAAAAATTTTAGCAGACATGATTTACCCTACCTTGTAAATCATAAAAAATGTAGTAAATGAGGCGATTTAAATAAAATAGTAGGAGCGGTTTTTGAAAAGTTGCAAAAGAGTGAAAATTTGCACGAATAAATTACTACTTCCGGTAGACCGGTTTCGATGAAAATGTTTGTGTCGGGTCCCAAATTGGAACTTAACTTAAGTCCCATGTTTCAGCTTCATACGCTATTCACTTCTTGAGAAATATTTTGTTCACACACAAACAGACACACACAGATCAATCGCTAAAAACAAGTTTTTTGGGTTCAGGGAGCTGTAAACGTGTATATCCGGTGGTAATTCGATTATGAAAAATCTACACGAAAACAATACGTTCCTTCACTATACCTATATTCATATATGGCAAGAGAAAGTAAAAATTTTGTTAATTCATTCGGCTCACTGAATAAGTAGATCTACTTCACATTTATGAACTTTATAAAATTTGTAGAACTTAAAGAAGATATTTAACACTAAAAAATCTGGTGTGAAACACTCACACAACTTTCTCTTGCCAATGCAAATAATTTACAATATAATTTAACATTAGTAATAAAATATTAGAAATAAACAAAAAACTAACCTCAATAAACATAACCTTATTTTAATCATGAGTGAAACACTCAAAATGAAATCAACCTCAGTCTGGCTTAAAAATACGGAAAATCACTATTTCACGCTAACTAGGCTCTGTAGAGAAAAATACGTTAAATAAAAGTTGTAGACCTTTAAATTTCCTATAAATTTGGTTATATACACTTTTGTCGTAAAATGCATACTAAGGCCAAAATCTTAAAAAAATCGATTTTTCACACGTTTTCGTGAGAAAAAAACAAAAAATCGCTAATTACTGCTAAACTAAGCGTCATACAAAAAAATGTTTGAAACAGAAGTTGTAGGTCTTTAAATTCTCTACAACTTTTATTATATAAGTTTTTGCGCTGAAATTTATATTAAAGCCGTAATCTTAAAAAAACAACGTTTTTACGTGAAAACAGCCTCACCGAGAATTTCAGCAAACATGGCGTTTTTGACATGAATTTCAGCAAACATACCCTATCTTGTAGAGAATAAAAAATTGAGTAAAATAGGCGATTTTAAAAAAAATCGTAGGACCAGTTTTTGAGAAAATCGCAAAAAACTGAAAAATTATACGAATAAACTACTACTTCCGGTTGACCGATTTTGATGAAAATGTTCGTGTCGCGTCCGGTAGTGGTATGTAACTTAAGTTTCAAGTTTCAAGTTCGTAAGATGTTCCGTTCTTGAGATATTCTGTTCACACACAGACACACACACACAGACACACACACACACACACACAGACCAATCGCTAAAAACATGTTTTTTGGGTTCAGGGGGTCTGAAAACGTATAGATCCGGTGAAAACTCGATTTCGAAAAATCGACATGAAAACAATACTTTCCTTCCTATATATTCATATAGGCAAGAGAAAGTAAAAAGTTAACTACCAAGAAGTTTTGATGACACTAAAGTTACTCTTGGTATTTTTAACTGCGTTGTCACATTTCGTTTAAAAGCGTGATTATAAGCAAGTCAGGGTGAATTACATCATTGTTCATATACACCAAAGACACATTTTTAAGATGTACCAATCAATTAACTATTTTATTTATGTTCAATAAATTAATAAATCAAAAAAAGATTTCAGTTTTACTTAAAAAGAAATTAAGTTTCTAGGTCTAAATTATTTAGTTTAAAGTTTACACGGTCGCTTTAAATAATAAATGGTAACGTGAAGGGACTTAGGAACAACAAATTTAACAGTAAAGTAGTTAAATGAATTACCCTCTTTGGAATCAGGGAATTAAGCACGCTTAGTTAAACCGATAGATATTGGTCGGTTACGGGAGAATGGTTTTGTTCAAAACTATCTTAATCCAAATTGATGACTTCCCTTTTAATTTAATTTAACAATGAAATGATCCTTTATATTTACATTGTATTTATAAATTAATTTTTTTTAAAGATTTCTTATTATCCAGCCAGTAATAAAATAATTTACTCTGTAAAGTAATAACTAAATTTTCACTTAATTTTCATTTTTAGACCTTAGAACTTTAGACTTTGGAGGGGAAAATTTATTTTTTCGTATTCTATTATCATTCACGAAATTGAATTTTAGACAAAATTTCCGGTTTTGACGCTTCTGTGGATACATAAGCGTTACGACCACTTTATTTTTTCACAACTTTAGAATGTTATTATGTATTTTTAAATTAACATCAAAACATGAATCAAGGTTATTAATTTTTATGAAATACTTTTTTAACTTCAAAGTTAGTTTTAAGAACCAATTCAGTATATTATATTAATTTAATTGGAATTTTTACTCGCAAAATCTTCTGAGAAAAACAGTAAGAAATAAAATTTAAAATAAAATCAATGTATATTAATAGATTATTAACACCGGAACGATAAATTTTTAGGCTTTCAATGTGACAGTTTCTATGTTTCTAATTATGTTTGTTTCAGTTTTCTCCATTATTATTCTGGACAGATCTTTATGCGGTCTTTTGCGTTAGTACTATCACTAACGCAAATACAAATGGATCAAGACTGGTACACAGGATTGGTCTAGTATATTAACACGCTAGTTTTTGTATGCTGCACAAACTGACAAAAATTTAAGAGATGTAAGTTTTTTTCTTGAAGGATTATGCTTACATAAAAGCCTTGGTTTGCATGTAAATAATGATATGGGTAATAAACAGATGAAAAAATGCTAAATCTGATCGGGAACCGAATCCGGAACCCTGGCATAGCCACCAGCTGCGCTGAACACTGCACCACGGACCGGTCAAGATATCTTTTGATGGTATGATTTTGACAGCGATACATTTATTTTATTTCTATTCGAATAAAGGTTTTACCATGTCTTTACTTTCTGGATGACAGGATAACTCAGAAATACTTTACCACAATTCACAAACACTGTGTAGGTCTTCTCACCTCATAACCAAAAAACTGGCCTACGAACTGTTATGCATCATACCCGTGATCAATGAGTATACGGAGGACACATTTTTTAAAAGAGAAATAAGCACCCACGTGTATAGAATATCTCACGAGTGATATATGAATTTGGAGATGGTAGATTAGAAGAATTTTGAAAATGAATGCCACAGCCCTGTGCAATGTCCAACATTAAATGGAAAAAGCCATATTAGGACACAAGACAGAAAGATAAATGAGGTAGTCCGAGTCAAACAAAGGTAACTGATGTCATGTCTCAGATATGGAGATGAATCGACTTACGAGGCAGAGCAGTGATAGATGGATATATATACAGTGATCTTATGGAGACCTTATGAAACAAGAAGAGGTATTTAAGAACGCAGATGATATCAGAAGAATGGTTGCGAAGGGGTCGATGAGAACAAGGAATAACGACACGGAATCATAGTCGAAATTAGATGTGGCCTATGTCAAGCATTGAATGGAGAAATGATAGAGGACAAGGAAGAGAAGAATGACAATAAGCAAAAATATTAAACATTAAATTGAACGTATAAAAAAACCATCCCAATTGAACAAATAAACCTATTTTTCATTAGAATTTAGAATCATATTCTAGTTTTTAAAAACATTTTGATATTATTAGTCAAATTTCGTAGCATTACATTTTATTTATAAATTCTTGAACGAAGGGAATTATTATTATTATTACGACATTTAGGGAGTAAATAAATGTACTGTGATTAATTCATTTTAAATTGAATTGAATGGAAAGATAAAATTAAAGACGAGACTTGTTTGTCGGCAAGGAGCAACAAGTGACTGTTTACCAGCTTTGTTTGCTGTGAATGCCTACAAATGAGGGTGCCCGCCAGGAAATTGAAAGTTGGTTGTTGTCACAGGCTAATATTTCTCTTCAAGCTATACTACATACATTTATGCAAGCCTCTGAAACGTACATAATATATATTTACATTATTAAATTTCTTTCCGAGCGAAAAAAGTTTTTCTTCTGGTGGTTCGTACCAGAAAAACAACCACGAAAATTTAATTTCCCTAGATGAAAACGTTAATAAATTTCAAATTTGAGTAAAGTAAATATGAATGAAAAATATAGTAATGTTGAAGAAATATTCTTCAGTTTAATTTAAATCATAAATTACAGCAAGTTGTTACTAAAAGCATCAGATTTCCTCCGTTTACCTTTCCCATTTAGTTACTTTTATAAATTAGTCATCTATCTTGTACTTGGTCTTCCTAGTTTCCAGAACCTTCTACAGTTAAACATAAGCCAATTTTTAAAGTTCAGCCGACACTTATTAACTTAATAATTCGTAAATGATTTTTTACCAATTGTTTTACTATTTTTTTTAATAATTGATGAATTATTACGATAAAATTGCACGACAGAACAGATTGCAATAATTAATTCAAACTATCACGTATCATAAATTATAGGTCTACGCATTCCTATCAAAACCATTTAAACGTTTACCAATTTATGTTTTTTTTTTAAATAGGTTCAGAGAGATTTAATTACTATACAATTTTTAAAGGTGATGAGCTCTGAACATACGCATTGCCCCCTACCCACTTCATAGCTAGCCAATGACTTGCCAGCAACGTTGCCAATACTTGCTCTCATAGCTCTGTTATATATTTCGTCAGCCATTTTTTTTTGGTCTTTCAATAACAATTATAACCAATGAGCATACAACCAGTTAATTATATTATTAAATATTGCATGCTAACGCGCTCTATAATCGACGTGTTCAGTACGAGATGCAAGACACGAGTGAACTACTGCGCCTCTTATTATACGTAGGCGCGCGTAACGTTTGTCAGGCTAAAACATTCATACAATCTGACAACGCTGGCAAATATTCTGATTGGTCTAAACGCGTGGAACAGCAGATGTCATTAACCGTGAAAAGCGTTATAGACTTATTGTTTTCCCTGGTTTCACTTAACGTTTTATTGTTTCTAAGAATCACACTAAAAATAGCCTAGTAAGAAAAATTTTCTAAATAATAGTTCTTCGGGATAGTACAGATATAATATTTATTGCTTTAAATGTTTATTACGTTAAGTGTTTGTACATACTACATTTTAGTCCTTAAGAGAAACTGAAAGGAATTTCTATGGTATATATTATTTTACTATCACTTAGAAAATACGCAAGATTTTCAAAACTGTAGCTCTTCGGAAAGCTACATAAATATATGTATTTTTTTAGGTAGTCTCCCCCAAAGTACCCTTAGTTACAAGTGATTAAAATCTAATTGTTTAAGCGTTTCCGTTAACCCCGTAAGGAGTATGTTCAAACTTTAGCTCTCCACAACATCAGGAAGTTAAGGAATAAATGAAAATGAGTGAGTCAGTTGAGGGCTTTCACATGTGTGTATACCCAATACGGATACAACCGAAGTAATATAAATTCTAAAAATCTGAATTTTCTAGAGATAACTACAACAGTTCATACCCTAATACGAAAGTGCAGTGGTCTATTAAACTGATCTTTATATTTACCAATTCTTTCTAAAGAAGGAGGTTTCTTTTAGCCACAATAATTACTCAGATAAAAATGAATCCAAAATCTTGGCACAGCAATCAGCTGACAACCAACAGAGGTATCGAGTCGGGCAGGTATATTTTTTCATTTATGTAGGCCTACGTGCTAGAAACGGAACAGGTTTCACGTCAAGTCGATGTTCTGAATCTGTAAAGATGGCGGGATTACGCTTCTGACAAACGTCAGAGTAAAACATCAAACGAAAATGACAAATTTTTCTGATATCTGATAGGATTTTGAACAGTACAGTACAGTACATTTTGTACTGTGCATTTACATACAGTTTTTTTTCTTAGTGGTATTATAACAACGTACAATTTTTTAGAGTTGTTTTAGTAATGTAAAATAGAAATACTATACTACAAAATTTGATTTCATTTAACGTATCGGTATGGAAAAAGTGAAATTAAGGTACGTAAGTCATTCATATGTTAACTTCCCGTGAATTTTAAATTCAATCTTATAATATGTGCTTAATTATGGGAACCAACTTAAGTTGTTGTTTAGGTCATCAGCCGAAAGGTTGGTTTGAACCTCTAAATGCTTTACTAAGTAAAACAAGGAATGAGGTTGTGTACAATTGTCTTCCTTCTGAGTAGAAAGTATGCCTATCAACATGCCTAGAAGCATGCCTCTCTGAAAAGCATCAATTTATTAAGTAACGAGAAAAATACAAAAAAGTATAAAAAAGAAAAAGAAAAAATATATTTTGTAAACGACCAAAGAGAAAAACTAGAAAGAAAAAATAAGAGATCTAAATTAACTGAGCGGAAAACAAGTCTTATAATCAGACTTCTTATTTTCGGATAAATACGTTATTCGATTAACTGGTACCACCGATGGGAAAATTAATACAATAAAAATAAATATTTTACACCGAAAAAATAACAGCCTAACAAAGCTAAAACAATACCAAAAATAAGATTGAATTAGTGGAAAGAATAAAACAAAATTGGAAACAATCGACCTATTTTTATCATGTACAATCCTGTTATATAATTTATATTAGATAATTCATAACTTCCTTTAGTTCCTGAAAAAGTGTTCGAATAGAGTTCATGTTCTTGTTTTTGTGTAAGAAACAAAATGTAATAATAAACGTAAACAATATAGTAGTACAAATCAATTTAGAACTGATAGGATTGTAAAGTAATCAATAAAAGCGAAGCAGTAAAACAGATTGAAACAGACAGAAGTAACATGATAATACACTGTACTAAAATAACCGTAGAACCAAATAAACGTGTTTATAACTACAAATGTAGGACAACTGCACAATCTGAGAGCTTAATTAAAATGAAGTATAAAAAAAAATTAACAAGATTAACTCATTAGTAACAAATGTATTATTTATAAACATCGACTCTCAACGGATGGTAAATTAATAATATTAGATACAATTCTTATCATTAATCATTACTGATTATACGGTCACAAAAAAACTTAAAAAATGATCGTAATATTTTGATTTCCTGAATCACAATACAAAGAAAAAATCTAGATATTTGTTTTCCTATAAATTAAATAAAGACATTCTCCTTTGTAAAAACAAGATCGATTGTTTGAATCCCCTAGAGGTCACTGCTTACAGAATTAGAAAATAATGTTTATTCGTTCACCCTCGACCAGCTTTCTCAGAATTTCTTATTTTTTTATCGTATAAATATATTTACATCACACAAACAAAAGAATTACCAGTAAAAATATCCCAACTATTAGAGATTGCTTATGAATTCATTTAATTATGTATTCAATTAACTAAAACGAAATAAATATCCTGTGATTAAAAATATCTCGATAGTTCTCTTGATTTCCATTGGCGTTCCAACCATTACAGCACTACATGTCCCCTAATTTTCATAATACGTAACATTAAATTTGTACAATACACTACCGAATCGGGTTTACAAAAATTTTACTGGGTGATAAATATTACTATTGGGAAATACTTAAGTGACAAAACTGAAGTAGTCCAAAAGAGTTTCCTCTTATATTTAGTTTACAGATGATTTGTACCTTTGCTTTTTACGTTGAGAATTACACATTTTTAAAGATAACCTTTTTGGCAAGTCAGCATAAAAGTGCAGAGGCATTGTAATTTTTCAGCATTTCCACGGCCTCCAGGAAGGTGATAAATTCATTTTTGGATAAGGGAGTTTCATCTCATCTATTCTAGAGCTAGAAGAACTAGGACATTCTGCAGTTTACCCGGCTAGGTTAGTGACTCTCCGCTTTTAAGGTACCCGAAAAGTTGAATAATATTATAATATAGTCAAA
Organism: Catonia carolina; assembly: GCA_035578175.1. Taxonomy (NCBI): domain Eukaryota; kingdom Metazoa; phylum Arthropoda; class Insecta; order Hemiptera; family Achilidae; genus Catonia; species Catonia carolina. The sequence continues at coordinate 337,537,479 of JAQMRL010000001.1, read as the reverse complement.
TGTCGACTTTTTCAAATGGCACATTCGAAAGTTCACATGGAGCATGAAGGACACTTTACTCGGGAAGTGTGAATAATGATGATGATAATAAGGCCTTGGCTAAATTTTAATGAAAAAAAATTTAAAATATTATGTTGAGGTGAATCGGTATGGTTGATATTTTGTTTTATCTGTTAGTTAGGTTTAATTTAAACGATCTACAGTCGGTCATATAAAAATATACATGCTGAAATTTAGAGCAATATCTATTTCTAAAGGTATTGAAGTAATATTTATTTTTGTAAGGTATTTAGCCACTTTTCACCCCCTAGGTCGTAATTCTAAAGAATTTTTACGATAATATCAATGATAGAATACCCATACTGATTTTTAAATCTCTAGCTCTTTGAGAAAGGATAGAAATAATAGGCGTTTTAAGGTTGTCGCCCATTTAGTACCCCTGAAGTCACTGGGTCTCAAAGTGAGCGCCGCGGCGCCCAAGGGTGCCGTGCCTCGGCGCACGCCATCATTTTCTTTTTAAATGTTTTACCGTCTTATCTCCTTCTCTGGAAATGGAAGCACCCGTATAACGTACGTGATGACGCAGCTTGTCATTTGCATTTTCATAATCCAACAGTTTTTTAGGAACTCGTTGGTAAGCAAGACCGCCCGCCTTCGTTTCGTACAACCAATCAACGTCTTGATTAACCAATCATTACCGAGATACCATGAGCTAATTTAACTCACGTTTAGTTTTTAAATATTGAGATTGATTTTTCAAATAGAATATTGTTTCTTTTGTGACATAAAAAGGTCTTACATTTGTATATTTTCTGAGTAAAGTCAATGGAAATAACAATGTTATTGTTAAATTTAAAAAAATATATAATATATATTTTTATAATAATCAAACTAGTTTTTTTTAGCTAAACCAATGTTTACAGTGTTATTAAGTGAAAAGTAATTTAGGTAAATTTTTGTACTGTACAATATTGTTGGTTCATAATAAGGGCGCCACCGGAAATGATCTGTAGATTAAGGGAGCCGCGGGTCTACAAATTTTGAGAACCACTGCCTTAAGGTAGTTTAAGTGGACGACAGGGGTAACAGACGGTGACAACTCAAATGAGATACCCAAGGAAGTTATTTGTTTAACAGATTAGAAAAGAAACAATAACTTACTAATTTCATTTTCCTCAAGCTTCCCTTAAAACACATCTTAAATCGCTCAGTAATCAATTTTATTTTAAACCCAACAACCGCAGAACTTTACTAATTTAAATTATCTTGAGTGTCCTGTATATTTAAACACATTATATGCAACAATGTAGGGTATGTAATTTTTACGGAACCGACATTCAATTGCTTAAAAATATAACGTTATGTTATCTATCAGATCTTCAAATAATATGTAATCGGATCCACAATACAGACCTACATATAGGTATTATTTTAAAATCCCAGCTACTATAACCAACAATCTGAGGTAAAAAAAAACACACACAGAAGGCTGTTGTGAGTAGCGGTGGTAGTGCATCCGGCGTGAATAAATAATACCACAGATAAAAGACCACCTCTTTCCATTTTCAGTTACAGTAGCCATACTGTTTTAAATTATAAATAGAACATTTTTATGTTTATTTTTGTTTTTACTTTGGTATAATTTAATTTACAATATGTACGAGGTGTGATATTAAATAACGAGACTGACGTTGTAAAAAATTTTATTTTTATTTTATACATAATCATATATTGTCACCTTCAATATACACTCCTTCTCTATCCCTACAACGCTCCATGCAAATTTTCCATTGTTGGAAGTTATCTTCTGTCAGCTCCTTCAGGACATGTGTCGCTTTCTCTTTTACAGCTTCCACCGACTCAAATTTTGTCCCTTTTAATGCAGATTTCACCTTAGCGAACAGGAAGTAGGCAATAACATGTGATGAAACGTGGTTTTTTACTTATGATCCGGAAACGAAGCGCCAATTCAGGCACTAGAACTGCCGAACTTCACCGAGAGCCAAAAAAGCTCGAATGAGCAAGTCAAAATTTAAAGCAATGATGATTGTTTTTTTTATATCCATGGGATTGTGTACCTTCACTGGGTTCCTGAAGGTCAAACAATTAATCAATATTACTACCTTGACGTACTTTCTAAATTACATCAAAGAGTAAGGAAAAAACGCCCCGAAATGTGGAAGGGAAAATCATGGGTTCTCCACCAAGACAATGCGCCAGCTCATTTCGCGTTATCTGCCAAGAGGTTCCTAGCCAAGTACAGCATCTCAGTGTTAGAACATCCACCTTATTCACCAGATCTTGCACCATGTGACTTCTACCTGTTCCCTAAGGTGAAATCTGCATTAAAAAAGACAAGATTTGAGTCTGTGGAAGCTGTAAAAGAGAAAGCGGCACGTGTCCTGAAGCAGCTGACAGAAGATGACTTCCAGCACTGTTTCCAACAATGAAAACTTCGCATGGAGCGTTGTAGGGATAGAGAAGGAGTGATATTGAAGGTGACAATAAGTGATTATGTATAAAATTAAAATAAATTTTTTACGTCAGTCTCGTCATTTAATAGCCACACCTCATATTTCTATTTTCGAGTAAATGATCTCTTAATTTATTTTCGTTAGAGATTTTTTGATTTAAACGAGACTTATATTTCCATAAATAATATTCTTACTTATAAATAGTTAAATGTAGGCTAAAAATTCTTTTAAAAAATCGGAGTAAACGAATAATTTTTAATAATACAAATTTTTTAAGTGTTTAAGCGAAAACTTTCCTATCACTTGATGATAATGTACCCTATAGCAATGCGGATAAATAACTCAAGCTGAAGACTTTAATCACGTTACGCTTGAAATTTTTAGATAGGTTTAAAGAATATAATAATCAATATTTTTTTAAAAAAAGTTAGTCGTTTTGGTACAAAATCCTCTTATCAGAAATATAATGCGGACTCATCGCTTAGCATGCTCATACGTAGATTTGTAAAATTAGTAGTCAGAATTAATAAATATTCTTATTTTTATTTATTTGAAAATATATAAAATTGTATATGAAAATGACTGTATACTAATTATGAAAATTATACTAACAGTACTACCAATTGAAGATACACCAATAATGCTTTAAAATTGTTTCTTTTATACCGTGGTTCCTGATATTTTGTTCACACGTAGTCTACGTAGAATTGTCATATAATACATCAAATTCAAAAAAGCTTCGTTCTTGTAGCTCTTGTTGTTTAGGTCATCAGCCGAAAGGCTGGTTTGAACCTGTAAAGTTATTACAAACTAAAATGAGGAGTGAGGTGGTTTACCATTGCCTTCCTCACTGAGTGGAAATGTACTCGTATCAGCATGCCGGGCCCTCTAAAAAGCACATATTGTTCACTCTGCAAATGACACCTTCACTTCATTCACCACAGGGTCTGGCTGTATAATGAAATTAATTACTTTCAAAGGAGATAACTCTGATTAGTGTCTTTTACACCTATACCTCTTCTGTTCTTTAATGATTCAGTCATTTAATTGGTGCACCTTGTGATAAGAAACAGAACTATTTATTTTACCCCTACAACGAATGGATTGAGTGTAAATAATTTGACACCATCGGTCTGTTATGGGCAGAAAAACAATATAGAATATCATATTTAACTAAAAATGGTCATTTTTATTGTAAATAAGATACAAAACTTTTCAAAACTAATTTTCACGTTTAACCATTTATTTTTAATGTCAACTACATACAAAATCCTACATACGTCGAGGCATCAACATAAACACAGTATCCTCAGCCACCAACAAATTCAACACTCGTTTCAATTCAAAATTAATAAATCACACGATCCAGAGATACAAACATTCTCACAACTACACGTACCACACAAATAAACATAAAGGAGATTAAAGCTGCTGAAATAGGGATCTTATACAAAATAACGACTAGGGTCTGCCACAGCGTGATTTCATCAGTCAAGACGAAACAAGACATTAAACACGTTACATCATAAATACTGCTGGTTGTATAAATATAGAGGTTATAGTTGTTACAAAAATAAAGACAAAAAAATTATATTATTTATCCACTAACGCTAAAAAAAACGCTAGAAAAGAATTAATATATAAATAAATGAAAAATGAAAATTTTAAATTTTGTGGTTTATTTATTTACTTCTCAATATTCAATATTGTACTTAAAAATAAATTGTATATTTTACTAATTTAAAAAAAAATGTTGACTAACAATTTTTGGTTTTAGAATGGTGCATTGAATAAACGCATTAATTTTCAGAGATTTATCTAAAAACAACTATCTGTAATAAAATTGTTTTACAAATATTTTATTTAACATTCAAAATAAAATAATTTTATTTCAAGTTGCGCAATCGAATATTACTTAAGACAAAATTTACTCAAACTACCAATAACATAGAATAGCTACAACTAAATAGATAACTATTTTGTTGAAGACAATAAAGAAACGTATTACAAAATTAAAACGTTGATTTGATAGTAACAATGTGTATTTTGTCTAAAGTGTACCAAGTCAGGCAAAGCGAATAGATCGAGAGATAAATCGAAACGTTTATAAGGTGGACAACAGAAGAACCCCACAAGTGTTTAGTGTTTGCTATTAGATCGATCGAGGGAGGACTAAAAATAGAGTTCAACCCACCAATAAACTAGCTTCCGACTCCTTGAGCAATACAACTCAAGATTCCTTTAATCCAATTATTGTTTAAATTATCTTTTATACTCTGATAAAATTTACAAGACACGATAAATTATAATATTATGTAAAATTTTATAGAATATATTTGTTTATATGAAGGAGTATTATAAAATTAATTCTATACTCTACCATAATACTATGATAAAAATTTAATCCGTTTAAAAATACAGTTGGTTTTAAGATTAAATTAAATATTATACAATTACAATTTTTTTTAAGTAAAACTTAAGTTTACCACTAAATGTTTGATTAGTCTTTTTTTATAAACAAATAGAATTCTGTATCTTTTTGCCTAATCATAATTATTATACCTGCGCAGATAAACGAAAATAAACTCGTATAGATGAAAATAGAAACAATTATTATTTTCACCTTCTAATATTGTTAGAATATATTATTAAAATTTTTGTTTGTAATCCGGAACTGCGCACTACTGACAACTACTCATTTACATTGATTATAGAAGTTGCATTCGGCAACTTCTGCTAACCTAAATGTTGTTAATCATATTTACTTTGATTTACAATTAGTCTGTAAACAAAACCTGATAATGTTGTAACCCCTAATAATCTGAAAGATGTTACTCATTTTTTGTAAAAAATACATTTCACGTTTTTTGTTTGTATGTGTGTTACGTTTCTTCAGCAAATTTGTTTCTGTGCTAACTTTTTAATGAAATAAAACACATTTTTTTATTTGCGTTTGATAATACAAACTAGAATCCTAACGTGTTCCAATTTAATCAAATTATTGTGGTTCTACACTGAATACAGATAAGAATTAAATATAGTCAGAAAATTCTCGTAAATTATAAGTTTTATTAGTATCTTAATTACAAAGTGTGTCGATTGCTGTAATAATTAAACTTTTATTACACCTATGACAATCATGAGGGAAATCTTACAATGCTTATTAACAAGAAGCATTAATTCATTCAAAATTCAAAATAAAAAATGATTGTTGTTTTTCTAACGAGAGGAAACAATCGCAGAGGAAGTTATTAAACTAATTTAAGAAAACAGAAAATTATTTTTAGATAAATACTTTTTTTAAATAAATATTTACGTAAAGTACCATAAAATTATTTTTAAATAAAAGGTATTCAACGAAATAAAACAAAATCTTAAACTTGACGATATAAGCTACTTTACAAAGGACCAATGTAAAAATAATATTTTATAAATAAAAAGGGTGCAAGCAATATCAATTTCAATACAGATTATGTTATTACATAGATTATAATTTTGTACAATTTCCTTCAATGTATATAAATTGTAGGTTAAGAAATATCCTTAGATAAGTGTTATACCAGGAAGTGAATTGATGTGAAAAGGAAACCGTTTCGTGTAAGTTAGAAAATGTGAAAATTGGAAACCCAATGTTACGTTGCCAACAATTTGCTGGATAAAGGTCAGCTGATGGTGTTGAATGTTTCATATCGATTCTTGGCAAGATTTTTCCTCTATACCTATAGTAACAAAACTTTTAGCGAGTTGTAAGAATTCAAAAGGGTTTTTTATCTAAGTCAATTTTGTTAAATTACAAAATCAAATAATAAAAATTCACAATGAAGTTGTCGGAAGAAAAGAGGGTACATACCGCACACATTTTTTTAACTTCTACAAACCATTTTCATACCCGTGAAAATATAGAACTACTTTGAATTTAATTTACTCAGATAAATCTAACCGTATTACGGGTCTCATAAAAATTGCTCACTTAGACTACTGTGGAAGTACTAAAATTAAATGAGTTATTCTAATCAAAAGAAAACTTTTAGTGGTCAAAATATTTCCAGTCAAAAGGTTCTATAAGACAATATAATTCAAATTTTTGACGCCAGATTGGTACATAAACACCCAAGTTTATTTTAAAGCTATTCTTCTTTTTCTTTTCAAGTCCATATCCTTTCAGTATGTCTGTAACAAAGCACTTTGCACCTTATTGGCAGTCAGTCTAAAAGCGCACTGGTATCTAATCTATACCATTAAACCCCGTAAGATTTTTAGCCGCGACTTTTTTCTTCGACTTGGACTACCTTTACTTATTATTTTACCCTGCATAAAATTCTTCAATAGTCTATATTTATGACCTCATTACGTGTGTGAACTATCCCAATTTCCTTTTTTTAAGTGTTATAATTTGTATTATATTTCCTAAACGATGGTATATTTTGAAGATGCAGACTTTTTCGGTCAAAGAAAACTTGTTAACGCGTCAAATCGTTCGAGAAAGCAAGTGTCACTTAAAGTGCAATGTTTAAAAAATACAAGTCGTTTAAAAAAAACTGATTCTGTATTATTACCAACATAATACTATCACATATCTAATAAAAATATTTGCATTTTCTCTCATGAAAGTCAAGTAACCTGTGGTAGTTGTCAAGTAAAATCTGGTGGCCTTGAAGTGAAAATACTGAAAAAGAAAGGAAAATACTGAAGAGCTAGAGTTTGGATGACAAGATTTTAAATCTTAAATAAATAAATAAAATTATCTAAATATCTCTTCTGTTCTTAAAGAACAAGGTTGTAAGAATTCTACTTGTTGGTTTTAAAGAACAATGGGAGATATTATGTAACACGACGAATTGTTTTTAAAATAATGTTATAAAGTGTATGTTTTCTTATAAACCGAATAGACTACGCGTTATTGGATGACCTTGGAAAAGATTGGGATTTTATCTTTTTTAAGAAAATTTACTGTTTGAGAATGGAACAAGCCAGAAGACCTAATCCATATCGTTTATGATGATGAATTGTACTAAATTTAATTTATTTAAAATCACGCCGCTTGCTTTGCTTATTAGTTAAAGTAGAGATTTGTTGGTTTTAATGCGCAACAATTTTTAGAAACTAGCTGGAAATCGAATCCAGGACCTTTCACTTAGCAGTGTAGCTTAGTTTAGCGTTTTAAACACTGGACTATAACAGCGGTTTGTATGCAAAGATTAATCTATGAAATTTAAGATAAATTACTTTGATCTCGGGAGATCTCAAAACTTCTGTAAATATGACTTCAAAATCAAAACCAAAAAGAAAGAAAAATTTAGAAATTGTTTCAAGTTATTGATTAAAGCACAAACCTAAACCAATTTGAAACCACAAAATGTCGTTTAATTTTCGTTTAAAAAAACATTAGGTCAGAAAATGGGATTGATAATTTATAAGCTTATATTGCCGGTCTGCTCTGCTATTTGCTTCAGTTATTCTCTAGTCCTAAACGTATATTAACTTTTTAATTGAAATTACTAAATCGTTAAAAAGAGATACGTTCATGCGTACAAAAATGGAAGTAGTCTTCGTCACTGAGTTTCTCGTATAAACGAAATTAATTAAAATGTGCAAATGTGTTTAATAAAGTAATTAAATTCTTTTGGATTAATATAATTTTATGAGCATCATAAAATGATAAAGATATTTCTTTTAGTGGTTTGGGGCTGTCAATTAATGTTCGTTAATAAAAGAAGAACCAATAAATTGCGACTTTATGAACTGTTGAATCAACATTGAGTAGGCTATGACTCGTTACTATATGCAAGGATTCTGAATCGTTATTGTTTGTATAGGTCACTAGCTGCCCGGGCTTAGATGTTTATTACTTTTTTTATTTTTAAAAGATTATGCCTGTAGGGATATTAAGCTTTTATCACCGCTGTAACTTTTTTGCAAGTTTTTGTAGTCGATTTTTAGGATTTATCATAAATTACTTTCTAGTCAACTTTTTGTTGGTTTTTACGTTATTTAATTCTACACCCACTTATGTAAAATATACATGCGTACAAATTATACTTACCAAAACATTTACTCAGTTTAAAAGATGTGTACTCGTATGTTTAGTACGATACATTATAAGGTGAATCCATTTATCAAGGAATAACTTTTACCTTCTACAAATTGCAGGTAATTATTCTTACTCAAACTCAGTTGTAATTAAATAATAGCACTCAAAATTACATCTTCTACACAATGTACAGTATTATGAATAAGGTAACACAACTAAAAAGCTCTGGTGTGAAACACTCACACAACTTTATCTTGCCAATGCTAATAAAGACCAATGTAACCTAACATTAGTAATAAAACATTAGAAATAATCAAAAAACTAACCTCAAAAAACATAATCTTATTTTAATCATGAGTAAAAGACGAAACATAAAAATCGATCTCAGTTTGGCTTAAAAATACGGAAAATTACTCTTTCACGCTAAACTAGGCTCTGTAGAGAAGAATGCTTTAAATAAAAGTTGTATATCATTTAATTTCCTATAAATCTTATTATACTTTTTTGTCGTAAAATATATACTAAGGCCGAAATCTTAAAAAAATCAATTTTTCACACGTTTTCGTGAGAAAAAAAACAGAAAATTGCTAATTACCGCTAAACTAAGCGTTAAACAAAAAAATGTTTGAAATAAAAGTTGTAGGATATTAAATTCTCTACATTTTTTATTAAATAAATTTTTCGGTAAAATGGATATTAAAGCAGTAATCTTAAAAAAATTATTTTTTTACGTGAACAGCTTTACCAAGAAATTCAGCTAACATGGTGCCTACCCTATCTTGTAAAGCATAAAAAATTTAGTAAACCAGGCGATTGTATAAAAAGATCGTAGGACCAGGTTTTGAGAAAATCGCAAAAAAGTGAAAAATTACACGATTAAACTACTACTTCCGGTTGACCGATTTTGATAAAAATGTTCATGTCGGGTGCGGTAGTGGTATATAACTTAAGTTTAAAGTTTCAAGTTGGTTCGATGTTCCGTTCTTGAGATATTCTGTTCACACACACACACACACACACACAAACACATCAATTGCTAAAAATATGTTTTTTGGGTTCCAAGGATCTGAAAACATGTAGATCCGGTGAAAACTTGGTTTCAAAAAATCGACATGAAAACAATACTTTTATTTTTATATATTCATGAAGGCAAGAGAAAGTAAATATCTTTCTTCGAAAACGGAAATATGGGTTTGACTGGACTATTAGAAGGATACATAACCTACATGCATGATACTAAGATTGTGTAGTAGTCATTGCATCGTGGTCTACAAGTTTATTTATCTTCACGTTGTTTTATAAAAAAAACATTTCAATAAATACTTAATTTACTTCTCTTATTTCAAAACTTTTTTATTACTCATAATTTTGTATTTAAACAGTCAAAATACAACCAGTAAATTTGATAATTTCAATGAAAAATGACATGAAAAATACATTAAGAACAATACTCAACAGTAAAACTCCCACGAGATACTAATAAATTTTATTGTTTAGACATTATTCCTTTGTTTGTATGTAATAAATGACGCAAAAACAGTCAAACAAAATAATTTGGTACAAATGCAATAAATAAATAAAACAGGTAAAATAATATCTCGTCATTCGGCCGGATAGTAGCGCGTAATAAAGTTGTAACTGTTTCAGTGTATTTATAGATGCGGTCTTCGACCTTACGTAATACTTGGGTTCATGTGTGATAACGTGAGATGTTCATCCTGAAGATGTCTCCGAGTGAGGCGAAAGATATCTTGATGTAATACTCTGAGGTGAATGTTGTCATAATTATTTTTGTTTGGCTGCTGTTTCTGTCATTTACTGATAAATTTATATAACTTGCACCATATCTCTCAACTCCAACGTCTAGAAAGACGCCTTCACGGGTTTAGAGATAACTTTTGTGAATTAAGGTGAAATTAATAGAAATTATTTATATGTCTTCAATTTTAATCTAAATATTATTATTATAGATAGTATTCCATGAAGAATACTTTACTTTTCAGATAAAATTTAAAAAACATTACGTTGAACTGAAAATATATGTTATTTAAATTGCTGAAGATATAACGGAGGAACTACCCAACATCAAGTACTTTTATTAACAAGTTGGAAGGAATGTCTCTTATTAGCAAGAGAACCTTTACCGCAAACGAGGACGATGAAGTTGGCTTGGTTAAACTTTGACGACAAAATATTTAGCTGGAATGCAACACAAAACAGACTGAGTTCTACTAAACGCAAGATTAAAACCGTTCTAATGCTCACTATATATACACTTTAAAATATCTAACTAAAACATTATTAAACTAAATAATGTGACTATAACTAAAACAGAACTTATCTCTAACGTAGGTGAATATTACAAAACTCAAAACGTAAACTAGAATACGGCAAGGAATAAAATTTTTTACAAGAAAATTAAATTAACATTAATAAAAGTGGTTTATAAAATAATAATTACAAGTTTAACCGCACCAAACGAAAACATATACCGTAAAAATTACCATGTAATTAAGTTCTCTTAAAAGATAATATGTCTGTTCAGTATAGTTCCGTACTTTTAAATTAGGCGCTTGGGTTAGCCCGCTTAATTATTCTTCCCGCATAAATACATCTTTGCTGGACCTGTCTCCTCTCCCTCCTTACTCCTTCTGCTTGTGATCGTCTGATCGATATCTACCAATAATCATCGAGCTGATTAATAACGCCTGCGCAGTGCCTTTCTTCTTCGTTTCAACTAGTACGTTTTCGGCCATGTTGAGCCTCCAGCGACGCCGTAGGGCTTCGCTTCACTTGCTAATGTACTGTTCATCTTGACGGACGTGTCAAGTCATTCGTTTCACCGGAATTAGCGTGCATTCCGGCAATGTGCTTTATCTTTTCGTTATAACCAGTCTTGCCGTATGGCTGTGTTATTTAACAAGTTAATCGCAATTATTCGTAATTATTTATTTCATTGTGTCTCCGCATATTACCTTTTCCTACTCAATGTACTTAAGTTTCGACCTCATCAGTGCTTTAATCGTTTGTGTGCTCGACGAAAAACTGCAATTGTGTATTTTCATTATTACTATTAAACTGTTCTTAGTGATATCGACAAATCCCTGTGGCGCCACACACCGAATCAACCTTTTGCGTCCTGGATGGAGTATCTACGCTGTACATGTAAGTCTTATTACAATTATTATTAGCTTAAGTGCATTGATCCTAATTGTGTTTCATTCCCATCCCTTTGTGTTCAACGGTTTTAAGCGGGTAACCTTGCTTCGAAACGGTTTCTCTGGTTTGACGGTTCATTGTGCCGGCTAGCTGCTGGTTTTTCAAGGTATAACCCCCCATGGAAGAAAAGCTGTACCACCATTCAGGCTGAGTACTCCACAAAGTGGTCCACCGCGCCTGGATAATTTATCAACGGTCACTACGCGTCTGGATACCCTTAAATGGTTAGATCAGGCGGAATTTATTTAGGGGATTTAACGTACCTGAATTTATTCAAATTGTTTTACTCATTAAAATACAGTCCATTATATTGCATTCAAATACTGTTACAAATACGAAAAACGAACAATTAAAATATTTCATTTATTAAATATTAATTCAGTTCATGTCGATAAAATTGTGTAATTCATTCTGTATATGTGTGTGTGTTTAAACGAGGTTAGGTCGGCGTGTAAAGTAGTATACCAAACAAGTTTGAACAAGTCGTATATCTCTTTCTTTGTCTATCAATTCGCTCTGTTCAACCAGGCGACATTGTACAGTCCCCCTCCAATGGGTTCTACGCATTCGACGGCGCGCATTCTCCCCACACCGACCGCTGTCATTGCCACCACTGCATTGGAAATGTCAGCTGTTTACCGTCAATGTTGAATTACATCGCATCGCAATTTTCAATTTGTATACAGCGTACGAACACTTATTATTCACTGTGTTTATTTTCAATCAGCATTAAACATCGTTTATAACGTGGTTACAATTAAATAATGTGTGCAATTCGTAACGATTAGATATCAAACTTGCCAAGTCAACTTTGATAATCCGAACGTATCAGATCCGATTATAACGAATTTCCGGATTTCATCGTATGTCGTATATACTTCAAACAAATGTTGTTTAGGTTGTTACCTAATTAATAAAAATAAAACAAAATCGTTTTAAAATATCAAAAATAAGTTCTTTATCGTCGTTGCCAATAATTAATTTATTTTTTGTGCAACATGAATCCTGATTCGAATCCGTTGTTTGTCAAAGCGAGACAAATTTCTCGAGCGTTAGAGGTGATCGCTTCTGTTCAATCTAACATCAATGTCCCAGTTGTGGCTAACGAAGCCTTCCGCGCCGAAGCGGATCGCTTACATAACGAATTTCTCTCAATTTTGTCGCAGTTATCTGATCAATTAAACGATAATCACTCACCCGAGGCTGAAAAAAGCCTCGCCGACTTGCAGAACGAAGTAATAAGTAAATATTACCGAATTCTCGCCTACGTTTCGCCGACATTTAACGAAGTAAACAAATCAGTTCCGCCTAATTCTCCAGCGCAACTACCAAAAATAAAATTGCCTGTATTCAATGGAAGACTCGATGAGTTTCCAAATTTCATATCACTATTTAACGATTTAGTGCATAACAACGCTCAGCTGTCTCCGGTGCAAAAGTTGCACTATTTGCGAACAACTTTACGGGACGAGCCGTTAAAATTAATTTTTCATTTGCCTCTAGTTGAGGAAAATTACAGTTTAGCGCACAAACTGCTAACCGACCGCTATTCAAATCCGCGTAGGTTAGCCTCATTGTATTTATCGCAAATTATAAGTTATCAAGTCCCTGCTGAATTTGACTACGAACAATTTAAAAATTTTCTCAGCGTTCACGAATCGGCGTTTTCCGCCTTAAAATTGTTAAATATCGATTTAGTTGACTTTCTGCTGTTTAGCCTGTCGTATCATAATTTAAACACCTCGGTTCAACAAGCGTTTGAAACCACTGTTGACTCCACTGCAATACCGACCTATGCCGGTCTTATGTCTTATATCGCCTCTAGAATGCGCGCTACAGAATTAGCGACTGTAACGCCCAAATCGCCGACTGCAACAGCGAAACCGTTTGTACGTCGATCTTTGCAATTTCAAAATAATTCGACTAAACGTACTTCCTTGCTTGCCGAAACCAAGGACTTCGAGCCTCGTGACCCCGATGCCATGGGATGTCACTTTTGTAATTCAACCGGTCATAATATTTACACTTGTACGGATTTTTTGTTGCTTACGCTGGACAATCGTTATCAGGCCATCACCGATATGCGCCGTTGTTTTTCCTGTTTTGGAAAACATAATCGAATAAATTGTCGCTCAACAAAATCTTGCAAAACATGTGGTGCCAAAGAACATCACACACTACTGCATCGAGAACGAACTCTACCTGGTAACAATCGCCTTCAACCAGACTCTGAACGCCGAGTTCCGTCCAACCTCTCACGCCGAGCTACGGACACCTCTCATAGTCGACCATACACAAGTTATCAACAAGGTAGTTCCGCCGAGCCTGCGCCTACGAGAATTGCCGCCGCCGAATATTCTGCATCTGATCGACGGTCAGAAATTCGACGCCCCGTTTCGCCGCCGACTAACGATTCTCGCCATTCTGCGCCGTCGTCCAACAGCCTGGATCGCACTGCGCTTACCTGTCAAACTGACAGCACCGCTGTCTTACTTGGTACTGTCAATATTCTGGTTCGTAACGAGCACAACGATTATGTACGCCTTCGCGCCGTTTTAGATTCCGGATCTGAAACTTGTCTGATCACAAATCGAGCTGCGCAATCGCTAAACGTAGCCATAACGCCCAGTCGCCAAAATTTAGTCGGTATCACCTCAACTGCCGCTACAATTAAGGGCGCTGTTCAATTACAAGTCGCTTCAATCTTAGATAACGATTTTAAAATGTCCGTCACCGCTTTGGTAGTCAATAAAATCACTAATGACTTACCAACTGCTCGCATATCGAAGTCTGCCGCGGCCCAGTTTGTCAATAAGCCGCTTGCAGATCCTGAATTTTATCGTGCTGCATCTGTCGATTTATTACTTGGCGCCTGTGTTTTCGCTGACATCGTGTCAACCGAACAATGCTCGTTTATCGCTGGCACACCCTCCGCCCTATCCACCGTTTTTGGATGGGTCATCTTTGGTCAAGTTCCGCTCAACAATTCGCCGGACTACTGCCGAAATTCTACAACATTATTCACTCAAGTCACCGACGTTCAAGCCGACCTACAACGCTTTTGGGAGTCGGAAGAATTAGCCGACTTGCCGATACCTCATCCAGACAACGAATTCTGCGAACAGTTGTATAGTGATACAACAACAAGGGACAGCAAGGGTCGCTACACTGTCGCCTTACCATTTAAAGGGGATTACGCTCCTTTAAAATCAAATCGACAAATCGTGTTCCGTTCAGCCGCTAATTTCGCGGCTCGCATCGCTTCCAAGCCAATCGTGGCTGAAAAATACCATCAGTTCATGCACGAGTACCTCGAATTAGGGCACATGACGCTTGCGCCTTCACCGTCTCAATATGTTATTCCGCATCATGTAGTTTTTAAAACACATGATCCTAACGGCAAAATACGAGTTGTTTTTAACGCTTCGTTTCCCGATCCCGCCGGCAATACACTTAATAATATTTTATTGCCGGGTCCTAAACTGCAAAAGGACATAGTGGATATTCTTAGCTCATTTCGTACTCACCGCTATGTCATTTGTACCGATATAAAAATGATGTATCGCCAAATAAATGTGCGCGCTTCTGATCGCCGTTTTCAGCACATTTTTTATCAAAACTCCAATAGTTCGTCGCCACAAGAATACGAATTGAACACCGTCACGTATGGCATCGCGCCTTCTGCTTATTTGGCCCAGCGCACCCTGCTACAACTTTCCGCCGATGAAGGGGAAAATTATCCTTTAGCAGCCAACTCGATCGTTCAGCACTCTTACGTCGACGATATCATCACCGGTGCTTCAACTTTAAAGGAAGCCAATCAACTTGTTACCGAATTAACGGAGCTGTTCGCCCGCGGAGGATTTGAACTTCGCAAGTGGTCCTCTAATTGCGCTCAATTATTAGAACGATTTCCGAACGAATTCTAAGAGTCTGCGTTAGATTTCTCTAGCGACTCCACTATCAAAATTCTCGGCTTACAGTGGTCTCCTATTAGCGACGCCTTTGCTTATCAAGTCGCGCAATTCACCGATCTGCCTACAAAGCGAACTGTATTATCGTACCTCGCTCGTACTTTCGACCCGCTAGGGTTTCTTACTCCAGTGACGTTCTGGATCAAAACCTTGATAAAAACGCTGTGGAATAACGAAATGGCATGGGACGATCCATTGCCCAACGATATCAACGAAATATGGCTCAACTTCGCTAGTAAGATGTCATGCTTGAAAACACTTACTATACCTCGCCAACTGACTGTACCGAACGCCGTATACCGATTACTAGGGTTTTGTGACGCTTCTGAAAAGGGTTATGCTGCGTGCCTTTATTTACACGTCCAGCATCACGATTCTGTCTCTGTTCACCTGCTCAAAGCTAAAAGTCGTGTGTCGCCGTCTAAAACTGTCGTCACCATACCACGCCTCGAATTATGTGCCGCATTGCTGCTGGCACGCTTGACCGAGTCTGTATTTGATCTTCGAACTTCGTTAAACTGCACCGAGATCCGCCTTCACTCCGACGCCAGTATTGTCTTAGCCTGGCTCCACACGCCTCCACATCGACTTAAAGTTTACGTCGCCAATCGAGTGCTTCGCATCCTGCAGAAAACTGACCTCAGTATGTGGTCGCACATTCCTACTGCCGAAAACGCCGCCGACATCGCCTCGAGAGGATGTACTCCCGATTGCCTTCTGTCTTCCGAAATCTGGTGGAACGGACCTACTCGCTATCATCTGCCCTTCGAATCATGGCCAGTTGTTAGTACCCCGACTCTGCCTGCCGAACAACTAGATCTTCGCCCGGACAAACTGAGCTTAATCGCCTCTGCATCCAACGAAGTAGCGGATGAAATTTTGTTGAAATTTTCCGACTACGCCCGAACTTTACGAGTAATCGCCTACGTACGTCGATTCATCAAACGAGCCAAATCGAAAGAAGTCACATTTGCGCCGTTTATCACCTCGGACGAGCTTGCTCAAGCCCGCGTCGTATGTGTTAAACTAACTCAAAAACGGCACTTCTCTAGCCAAATAGACAAGTGCGCTTCTAACAAAGTACAAACGCCAAGCTTCGCCGCGCTTCAGCCATTTTTAGACGAAAATGGGGCGCTCAGGGTGGGCGGTCGCCTTTCTCGCGCCAACACCAACTTTAACAGCAAACATCCTTATTTGCTGCCTAAACACAGCCACCTTACGCACTTGGTCTGTGATTATTATCATAAAATTTCTCTGCATTCTGGGCCTCGCACTACTCAATCTTTGGTAGTGCAACAATTTTGGATATTGTCCGCCCGCAGCGTAATTCGTCAACGCATACATCGGTGCACTCGCTGTGTACGCTTCAGCAAAACAACGACCCAACCGCTCATGTCGGATCTGCCGCCTTCAAGAGTCAACCACATTCGCGCCTTCTATTCAACCGGAGTAGACTACGCCGGTCCCTTTGCGGTTAAGGTTAGCGGAACCCGCAGGGCCACCACAACAAAAGGTTATTTATGTCTGTTCGTCTGCATGAGCACTAAGGCCGTGCATCTGGAATTTGTCTCTGACCTCACAACTGACGCTTTTCTCGCCGCATTTGACCGCTTCGCATCACGCCGAGGTCTACCTGCGGAAGTCTTCTCTGACAACGGAACGAACTTTGTCGGAGCCAAAAACGCTTTCAACGAAATTTACCAATCCATCAAGTCATCATCCGCCGTCATCGGAAACGTGCTAGCCGCCAAAAACGTGCGATGGCACCTCAACCCTCCCGCTTCGCCGAATTTCGGAGGCCTTTGGGAAGCCGCCGTAAAATCAGCTAAACATTGTCTCGCTCGACTTTTGGGAAAAACCATTCTTACGTACGAGGGCTATGCCACCCTCTTTGCTCGAATCGAAGCTGTTCTCAACAGTCGTCCTCTGTTTGACGCCTCAACTGATCCTGCCGAACTCGACACAAATCTGACTCCAGGTCATTTCTTAATAGGTGTTTCGCTTGTCCAGCCTCCTGAAAAACCGGTTCCTGAAAAGCTGTCTCTTAAGTCTAGATGGCTATTAATAAAAAATTTAACTCAAACATTTTGGAAAATCTGGTCAAAAAATTATTTGCACACTCAGATTCAACGAAATAAGTGGACCAAACCCGGAACCAACGTCTCAATCGGTCAAGTCGTCATCTCCCGGCAAATGGACACCTCGCCGGCGCAGTGGCCGCTTGGTGTCATATCGCAAGTCTTTCCTGGACACGATAATGTTGTTAGAACTGTCGAAATCAAAACTCAACACGGGCATTACGTACGCCCCGTCTCGTCTTTAGTTTTGCTGCCCGCAAACTAAGGTTCCCGGGCGTCCTGGGACGACGTTAAACTCACCCCCGCGATGGTCGCTTTTCGCGGTCTTCCTTTGAGCCTTGTTTGCATTCTTTGCTGTCTCATCTTGTATTTGAGTCAGTTTTACTTTGGGTTTGTTACCATGATCAACGAGATCCACTAGAACGCCATCGTCGTTTGTTCTCGCCTCAATGCCGTTAATTGATGCATCTTCTCCGCTTCCTCGTATTTTGGAGTTCACTTCTAAATCAATTATAATTTACTGTCAATTGGCAATTAGATCCCACTTCGGGCTGTTGCCGTCTTCTGTGTCTTGTGAGTTTGTTGCCAACGCCGAGCGCCGACTGCTCTTCCTTCAACGTTTGCGAGCTGCCGGGCTGAACGACGCCCGCCTGTTCTGAATAAGCCTTTGGAAGCCCTCAGAATGTGTATCGAGATTTATTCGTTTCTTTTGCGTCTTTGCTAGGCCTTCAACGACTGCGATCTTCTGAAGTCATCGAATTCTTCAGATTCTCGTTTCTGCACTCAACGTCTCCGTTCGTCTCTCGTCGCGCTTGCTTTTAAGCCCTCGCTTAGAAGCACAGCAAAATGTCCGTCTACCGTTTGGCTCTCGCGTGAGCCTGTGGAAAATGTTCCGTCTTCTGGCCGCCACAGACCGCGCTCTGTGGACGCCCATCAAGATGTTCCGTTCGTCGTCTCAACGTTTGTTATCTTCGCTTCGCTCTCAACGATATCTTCGACCTCAACGATCGTCGCACTTCTCCTGCCTCTTGGTGGGCGGTGCACTCTTCGCTTCGTACTCTGCGCTCTCATCGAATTGTCTTCGCTACGATACTGTAAAAATCCGCGTCCGCATTTTTAGGTGGGCGGAATGTTCAGTATAGTTCCGTACTTTTAAATTAGGCGCTTGGGTTAGCCCGCTTAATTATTCTTCCCGCATAAATACATCTTTGCTGGACCTGTCTCCTCTCCCTCCTTACTCCTTCTGCTTGTGATCGTCTGATCGATATCTACCAATAATCATCGAGCTGATTAATAACGCCTGCGCAGTGCCTTTCTTCTTCGTTTCAACTAGTACGTTTTCGGCCATGTTGAGCCTCCAGCGACGCCGTAGGGCTTCGCTTCACTTGCTAATGTACTGTTCATCTTGACGGACGTGTCAAGTCATTCGTTTCACCGGAATTAGCGTGCATTCCGGCAATGTGCTTTATCTTTTCGTTATAACCAGTCTTGCCGTATGGCTGTGTTATTTAACAAGTTAATCGCAATTATTCGTAATTATTTATTTCATTGTGTCTCCGCATATTACCTTTTCCTACTCAATGTACTTAAGTTTCGACCTCATCAGTGCTTTAATCGTTTGTGTGCTCGACGAAAAACTGCAATTGTGTATTTTCATTATTACTATTAAACTGTTCTTAGTGATATCGACAAATCCCTGTGGCGCCACACACCGAATCAACCTTTTGCGTCCTGGATGGAGTATCTACGCTGTACATGTAAGTCTTATTACAATTATTATTAGCTTAAGTGCATTGATCCTAATTGTGTTTCATTCCCATCCCTTTGTGTTCAACGGTTTTAAGCGGGTAACCTTGCTTCGAAACGGTTTCTCTG
This sequence comes from Catonia carolina, assembly GCA_035578175.1. Lineage (NCBI taxonomy): Eukaryota > Metazoa > Arthropoda > Insecta > Hemiptera > Achilidae > Catonia > Catonia carolina. Next base: position 337,517,828 of record JAQMRL010000001.1, on the reverse strand, counting down.
GTTTGACGGTTCATTGTGCCGGCTAGCTGCTGGTTTTTCAAGGTATAACCCCCCATGGAAGAAAAGCTGTACCACCATTCAGGCTGAGTACTCCACATGTCTTTATTGAAACCAGATATCTAATCCTATACTTAGATCGTTGTACTAAATGGATGCAGCACATATCTATCAAAATAAAAAAAACATAGAACAGATTTTTTTGTAAACTTTATTTCCTTTTTGTAATAAATCCTTCATCTTAAAATTTAAAAATATCTAATACTGTAAATAAATATTTTGTGTTGACGGGATCTGGAAACCCTCCCAAACGAAGAAGTTGAGAGAAATTCAGAACCTCTAGCAGACCAAATGAGGAAAAAGATCAATTTTCTCTTTGGCCATCTCTTGAGGAAAGACTCCACCAAAATCTCTACACAAATCATTAACTATTTTCTTAACAGAAATAATATCAACCCCACTGGATCAAAAAATTGAACAGGAATGAACGAAATTCAAATCTCACTTGAGGACCAAAAAAAATGAAAAAATTACGACAAACTGAACAACACAAGACTTGAACAGAAGAGACCGACCTAATTACAGAAAATCGTGTATTCCAACGAAGAACGCCAAAAGGGATCAAAAAGATTGAAGGAATACTGAAGAAGAATCAAGGAAAGAAACATCAGAAAAAGCATTCCGACACAACTAAAGTTAAAATAAGATGTTTAATTTTTAATAAACTTATGTAGTCCTATGTGGCTTAAAAAAATCAATATTAAAACATATTTGGAGACAAGGTCCAACTTTGGAGTTTATCTCCAAATAATTTGGAGAATAAAGTTCTTCTCCAGACCTTATTAATTATTTACATAGAGCCACAAATTCACTAGTTTTTTTATTATTAGGCAACAAATCTAGTGAGTAAAATTAATAAGCTATAATGAGAAGGTAATTGCCGAAAACGTATTAGCCTTGACTAATAGATAAAAAACTTAGATGTAATATTCTTTATTTAAAAGTTATGCAAATTTTTATTATCAATGATAAATCCATGTTTTTGTGCTTACTCGAATTTAGCACTTTTGAATACACATTTTTTTACTTTATTTTACAAGCTCAAAAGTTATACTTCGGTATTTGATTAGAAATGTAATTAGTATTTAATATCCTAAATAGACTAATTTATTTTTCCATGTACAAATATCTTATTACCATATAAACTCGACGACACCATTTCACTGTATTTTAATATTGCGAACTGTTTTGTCCTTTCAATGTTGTTTCTTTCAGAACATAAATTTTCCAGTTGTTATGTAAATAATACTGTAATCTACAAAGAGAATCTACCAAATGGTTTTTGGTGTTTCTTTATATTCTACAAGCTTATATATTTTCGTTATTTAAGTAACTTGCGTAAAGTTTCAGAACTTCCCTTTCCAAAATGTGGACGGCCTAAAATTTATGACTATTCTAAACCGTAGCGTATAAATTAAAATGTTGTTCTTAAATAGATTTATAAAGTTTTATACAACGCTTTATTTTCATAAGAACAAGTACGCAGATATACTTCGTTCATTGACACTTTCTGTCATTCTAATAAAGTACCCTCTCAACACTAGATTTAAGAACAAAATATTACTTAAGTCGGCTTCATTGATGAAATACTACGATTGACTGATATAAAAACGCTGATGGAATAACTATTCCTTGTATTAAGTATTATATTCCGCGATAATAAGTTAATAATATTGAATTCCGCGAAAAATATCACGTTAAATTGTCGACACATATAAATAGGCTCTAAATTCACTAGATAATATTATTCAAACTATCAAACATCGTTTAGTTTCTAAAAAGAAACTTCCTCAACACGAAAAAAACCAAAACCGACTCACGAGACTTATAATGTCCACAGCTCCGTAAAACCTAGATCATAAACCGACCCTTACACACACAAACACACGCTCAGCAACCTGCCTTACCTGCGTTCTACAAACTTTAGTAAGTCACCTATGGTTGACTGCAATACTACCATTTTGGTTGTAATCATTTTTCAAAATCTACGTATTATTTCTTGAAAATGAGTCCAAACACGGTCTCATTGTGATAATCCTAGGCATTTCCGATGTTGAATTTCATTCTGACTGCCGTTGTTCAATAATATTAAAATAAATTAATAAATGTTACAATAAATTTAACATTTATTTAGACCGAAATAGTCTAATTAATATGGTACACGATATTACATAAAGTGTAAAGGAGAGTAGTCATGGGGTAAAACCTATTAAAATTCAGTGCTATTTAATTTTATAAAAACGACAGTGTTAATGAAATATTATGTTTTGATAAGATTAACGGAATAAGATGTAATAATATTGTAACATGTACAAATAATAATAATAATAATAATAATTGTTACATTTATAATAAAAATTATTATTGTTAAATTTATTTATAATATTGAACAACGGCAGTCAGAATGAAATACAACATCGGAAATGCTTAGGATTATCACAATGAGATCGTGTTTAGACTCATTTTTCAAGAAATAATACGTAGATTTTGAAAATTATTATGCAATTTTGATAAAGATAATTACAACCAAAATGGCAGTATTGCAGTCAAGCGTAGGTGACTCACTACTGAAGCATGTAGAACGCCGCTAAGGCAGGTAAAGGGGTGCTGCGCGCGCGTGCGTGTGTAAGGATTGGTTTATGATGTACATTCCACGGAGCAGTAGAGATATTATACCTCAAAATTCCTGTAAAAATCGTTCTGAATGTTGTAGTATAAATAGCGTAAGCTAAATTTTATGTTGTACAAACGTTTCGTTTATAAGCATTGTTCTCCTTAAAGCCATTTTAATTTGGTTTACGAGCTTTGAATTTATAGTTTTAAACGTGCAATAATAATTAATAAAATGAATTAATTACAATAGAGCACCGAAAATTGAAGGGGTCGGGAGAAGACAGTGCCCACATCAACATAATTTCACGCAATGTCATTTTAAAAATTTACTAAAATCTACAAATCATGTTTTGGAATTTTTTATTAAACATTTGTTTTATCTGTTAATATAGGTTCTTAAGATGGTAAATGTAGCATCCTATTTAAAACGTGCTAAACATTTTATTTTTACAGAATATTTAAGAAAAATCATGCTGGAAACAGTGACGGATTTCCCACTAGGCACACTAGGCCAGTGCCTAGGGGCGGCACGCCTCAGGGGCGGCACGACCTGACAGGTGCCGCTAAGCCGCGCCGGATGGTCCGATCTGTCGACGGGCGGCGCGACGCGGTGGCGGCGGTGACTGATACCTCGGTGTTTTTATGAACACCTGTATTTTTAGTTTGTTATAGTATAAACCTTTTAAAATGTGATTAAAATCTAATTAAGTATCTTTTGGTGATTTTATCAACACCCGTTTATGAACTCGTTAGATTTACTTTTTTTTAAATTGAGTAATAACTTTGGCACAGATGTGGCATGTTTCAAAAGGGCGGCAGTCAGAATAGTGCCTAGGGACAAAAAATTTATAAATCCGTCACTGGCTGGAAATTTTGTGGGTTAGCACTTTCTTCCGCCGACCCCTTCAATTCGAATGAGCATAAGGTTCTATTACCTTAAATACTTTGTGATACTATATGTAAGTGAATCGTTAGACTCACGCACGTCTAACCGCGTAAGTTGCACAAAATAAAACAACAAGCACACGCTAAAGCATTTACAGCCCTAGAGACGGTCATTGTTTGAAAAAAAACCCAGAAAATACCCAGACATAGCTTTTTCTTTTTCTGAAAAGGATTAAGTATCTGTCTGCAGAAAAGAGAACTTTTAGGCTAATTCAACCTAAAATTAATGACTTCTTCAAAAGCCTTCTAAAACACTGAAGAATTAAACTACTTTGTTGTTTACTTATAATTTTCAGTAGTATTTTATACGTTTTTGTAATTTTCATTTTTATCATAAAATTTAATGCATGTTTTATTACCGAACAGCTCTCTTAAGTATAATGACCTATAACAAAAATGCACTTTTATTTACATGACACAACATATGTCAATAAAATGTAAATGTATATACAGTATAATTTATTTTTATTTGATCTCTTTCTTTTAGTATTATGCGTAACGGCAATCCATTATTTGTAGCAGGTCATTCGAAAATTTAAACTAATCGATAATCCGACTGCCTGTGGTCCCAGCAAGTTGGGTCTTTCAAAGATGTACTGAATATAAAAAAATTAATAGTCTTTTATATTGAATACATACAATATTGTTAGTTTTGAAAGGACAAATTTTGGGCCAATGTGAATCGTAAAAATGAGAAACTAATATCATTATTTTACCAAATAATTTACTTGACAGGTGCTCAAAATATACATAAAGCCCAGACTAACAAATTTGCAAAAAGGTCATCCGACCAATGTGAACGTATGACGTTCAACTAGGGAGCCTGCAAAGCTGTCACACCTGTAAATACAGAAAAACTTAAAGAAGTAAAAGAAATCAAGAAATTTTTAAATACGATTGTAATCAAAATTACAATCAGTATTGAGTTTTACACTAATACTTACATAAGAAGAACATGATTATAATAGAATGAATGCAATGAAAATGGACGGTATAATTTTCCAAACAAACATTATCCAAGTGCTATAAAAGAATGGTCGATATCTTAGAAACTGGATTTTCCCTCCAGAACTGGCATGAAAATGCTGTGAAGAACCAAACGATGCAATGACTAGAGATTTGAAGTGAACTATTCCTTTACGAAGTTGATCTTCTTTGTATACTTTTATTATAATTTCTCATCTCATTTGATACCTTATGTGACTATTTTCCTTCCACGTACTATTTTCTTTTTGTTGTCAGACCTAAAAAAACTATTTTGCTTCAATTTTCTTTGTTTCTTACTTCTTTGAGAAACTTTTTTCAATTTAATTTCGTTCATATTATTTCTACTACTCGTTTTTCTCAAAGAAGAAATGCTTCTCAAATGAAATTATTAAGCCATTTTAGATGAGTCACGCATAAATGGCGTGTATTGTCTACGTTTCGTACACGTTATTTTCACCGCTCGTGTTTTTTCAGTCTTACTTTTACTATAATTTGCTTATGTCAAGTTAAGTTCTTAAGGTCATCAGCCAAAAGGCTGGTTTGAACCTCTAAAGGCTTTACTAAGTAGAACGAGGAGTGAGGTGGTTTCCATTGCCTTCCTCACAGAGTAGAAGTATAATAATCAGCATGCCGGGCTCTCTGAAAAGCACATATTATCTAAACTGCCAATGACACCTTCACTTCATTCATTACAAGGTCTGGCTGTATAATGAAATTCATTACTTTCAGAGGAGAGAACTCTGATTAGAGTCTTTTACACATCTACCTCTTCTGTTCTTAAATAATTCAGTCATTTAATTGGCTGACTATGTGATAAGAAAAAGAACTATTTTTTGTAGCCCTGCAACTAACAGATTGAATGCAAATAATTTAACACTCCACTGGTCTGTTAAGGGGAAATCATATACAGATTCTAATTAAATTTGAAATTTTTCGCACATATTTACTTAGAGCATCTACTTAGAGAAATTAATAATATAAAATAAAACACTTTATCTGTTTGTATACATCAATCAGTTAATTACTGGGAAGTTCAAACTAGTTAAACAAGGTTACTCTGGTATGGTGTTTAATTACATTTACACGCTATTCAAATAAAACCATATCTGCCACAAACTCCAATCTAATCCACAGATTTAATCCACAAACTATGATTAAAGTGCTACTGGAATAGGAATCTCACATACTAGACAATTTCCCACTGGATATTTCAAACTTAATTAACCATAGACTCTGATAAATAAACACAGTCTTAATTTTAATAAATAAAGATCAAAATTACCCGAACAAATTTTATTTCCCAATTTACACTTCTTATATCTTCTGAAAGTTTTTTTTATACAACGCAAAAGGTAAGTCCGGATTGAACGAACATGTCATTAATTTATAACGTCTAAAATTATTATTTAAATACTAATTTATAGACTTAAAAGATAATCCTACGCGAATTGATTGACATTTATTCACTTACTCCGAATTCAACTTATGGCAAAGTGCAGGTGCGCAGCGAACGCACTTTGGTTGTGATCCACAAATGAATTCTAATTCGCCTAACCCCACTGATGCGTCTTGCATCAGGCGCTGCTTCCGTGTCTTACGGAAGCAGCGCCACGCTGAAGTACCTAGTACTAACTTATAGACGTAAAAGATAATTACCTGCACAAATTGACAGACAAATTCACTTACTAATTACAAAATCTCCAAAACTACAAGGCTTAAAACCTAATATTTAGTTCGAATATTAATAACAGAAAATATTGAGCTTACAAAATCAGAAATTCAAGAAGTAAAAAAAAACACCTGAAATATGAATCGAAGAAAATTAATACTGCCACATGTTCTTTAATTGTTGTTTTGTAATAAAACGCTTAGGTATTTGGTAATTTACTATCTTGCACACAAAATATCACGTTAAGATCTTTTTTTTCCAAAATCACAAACCTCAAGTGAGTTAACATGAAACAATAAATAAACCAAAACTTAAGGAGATTCAAAGTGCTATGATTTATATATGTAACATTTTCCGTTGTACAAATACTTTGGTAGAAAGTTATTATTTTCTTTTATAACTGTATCAAAATTGATCCAATCAGTGGACCAAGATAGTATTACGGGTATTGCATTTCAAGAGGTAAATACAATTCTTAGTTGCGTAGTGAACATTATAAAAGTGTATTTTCAGAATGCTTTTAGATTAATAAACGTAACCTTCACCAGGATGTTTTAATCCACAGTAGCATTAAGATAAGTAAATACTCATAAAATAAAATATGAATGAGTGCGATATGAACCAAAACGTGAGTGAGATGTTGGTATTTTAAGAAATCTCAATTATTAATTTCTAAAAATGTTGATATAAAACGTAACCTGTCCATAACATACAGGTGGAATTTCAAATTATTTTCACTCAATCTGTTCGTTGCAGGGCTAAAATAAATAGTTTTGTTTATTATCATATGGTGAACCAATTAAATGACTGAATCATTTAAGAACAGAAGAGGTATAGGTGTAAAAGACACTAATCAGAGTTATCTCCTCTGAAAGTAATGAATTTCATTATACAGCCAGACCCTGTGGCGAATGAAGTGAAGGTGTCGTTTGTAGAATGGAAAATATTTGATTTTCAAAGAGCCTGGCATGCTGATAAGCGTACTCTTCCATTCAGTGAGGAAGGAAATGGTAAACCACCTTACTCCTCGTTTTACTTAGTAAAATCTCTACAGGTTCAAACCAGTCTTTCGGCTGATGACCTAAACAAGAACATAATAAGTAATGGTACGTAATACACTTTGTATTCGTTACATACTTTACGTTTTTTATTTTATTTTATTTTTTTAGGTTAAAGCTACATCAAAAGCTATGTCATTAACTATTATAGTAGGTGTTAAAATATTAATTCATGGTACCGCGAAAATATTTCAGATTATATTTTTCGGAATCAATCATAGACTATCCGCTTTGCAGTATTTATACCACTGAAAAAAAAAACAGAAAAACAAGTTGGGCGGCGAATCTATGGATAAATCAGGGAGAATAATCCTTGAAGAATCAGATATAATCGAATTTTTAGAACAGAAGGATGCCGTGAAATAATCAAGTGCCTGCAAACAGATTGCTAAGATACAAAAAGCGAATGGACGAACAGCGTATATAAAAGAGAATATTGAAGGCTCAAAATGGTGCCAAGAAAGAGGGTTGCCCTAGAATTAGGTGGTTGGATGATGTAATTAACGCATTAATGCATGGTGTAGCTCAGAAGCAACATTAACTTTATTACGATTCTAGCCCATTCTGGTAGCCTTATTTTGAAGTTCTACGTGTTAATCATCAGTTGTGGTGATGAAGTTCTACAAACTACATTATGGAATTAGGGATGACAATCATCTGTTTGATAGTTTTCTGTTTACGCTTTGTTCTATTACATGTGACTTGGCTTAGGAATGGGTGTGTTGAGAAACACAGAATATTGCAAAAATTTTAACTGTTGAGAACAGTTTATAATTAAGATATTAGTTAAATAAAAAAAAAATCTACAACTTTACCATAACTCTATGTTCATCCATAACTCTATGTTCATCAATAACAATCAGATAACCATAATATTATTTTAGTAGTTATAATAAAGCTTGTTTTATTCATGTTGCTTCTCAGCAATCATGGAGTAAAGAAATTTTTAAACAATTACATTAGATCATAAATTTGTACTTCAGTAATCAGTCATTGCTTGTATTTATTGAGGGTAAGCGCACAATGAACGCTGGTCGCTGGTCGCCTACAAGCGGGAGCCTGCTAGTAGGAATATGCCATTATATTTTAATCGGACGTCTCACAGTAAACACTGGTGGGAAAACCTGAGCGCTTGTCATCTGCGCATATCAGCTCACAGGTTTGTTTTGTATAAACCTGCATGGTGCTTGCTGGCAGGCTGCTACGTGTACTTGGCGTCATATAATACGTATTCATAAAAAATAACAACTTGTTAATTAATTATAACATAGGTTTATAAAAATAAATTTAAAAGATTATTACTGGCCAAACAATGCTTTATATTATTGAATACCGGTAGTCAAAATGTTCAAAATACGTATCTCAAAGTAATCACTAGTTTTTCTTCCGGTAATATTGGTTTCTTGTGCAAGTTGCACCATTGTTTTTGTAAACAAAGTTCTACTTTTGACAATATAAAATTAAACGTTTCTAGAGTTATTCTCATGTATTTTAAAAAAAATCTGTCTATCTTTTTTTAATTGCGGAAAAAGATGATGATAGACCGTACAATTTTTTGTTCTTATTTTAATGTCACTAACGGTATTATCTTTAAATTATAATAATTTCGTATAAACGTCTTAATTAGAAATATTATGACTGCTGCTACTGGAACTCATCTTGAAATACCGACAACTGAATGAAGGTTAAGCGCGTAATTACATGTTCACACCATGCGCACTCGCCAACCTGAATAAGCACCTGCGACCAGCGACCAGCGGTTACTGTGTGCTTACCTTTAGTGTCAAAAATAGGCTTACTAACTCATGCATACCCTTTATGCATGGGATTTCTCAGAAGCTACACAAAAAACGCTAAATTTTACAGAAAACTAATGAAAGAAACATTTTAAAATTATGTTTCCCTTTAATCTAAATAATTTTTAAAAACTTATTTTATTTTATTTTTTATTGAAAAACAAAAATCATGCATGAAAGGGTTAACGACCTTAGAAGTATTGCGGTGAGAGAATACGTGGAGATGGCGAAGGATAGAGAACGTTGGAGAGAATTGGTGTTAGAAACCAAGGCTCACATCGGACTGTAGAAGAAGAAGAAGAGTAAAAATAAAAAGCAAATGAAAAACGGTAAAGGCTGATTTTGATCATGTTAATGCATTTTATTAAATAACAAAATATTCAATTTATATACTATGTTTATTTGAAACAAACTGATAAATAATTTATATAATTTATTATTTGTCTTTTATTTAGTGAATAATGTAAAATTTGTTTAAAACACGATACGAATAGAAACATAATATATTCTGACTACAACGTTTTGAAAACGTTTAAACTGTAAATTTTAAAGTTTACGACAAATCTTCTGTTCAGAATAATAATAGGCTCACGTTTATTGACTTATTTTATTTAGGAGGTGTGGGTCGGAATTAAACTGGTAACATAGATTTTGTACTTTTTACAGAATAATGTTTTTTCCGTTCAGTTAAATGTTCTATATGAAACTTAAATAAAAAGGTATGGATCTGTGTTGAATGTAGTACAAGTAAGTTAGTGTTCAACTCTTTCGTGCAAAGAAACTACAATCAATATAGCAGGTAGGTTACAGGTACCTTTCTTTCAGTCGATCATGGAAAAAAATAAAATAAAGAAACGAAACTGGTACGACACCTACACTCTCCTTAGTATTCGTTTTTATAGTGACTTAAATTTGAACCTCTACCAAACATGCATTATGTATAAAAACCTATTTAGTTTTTACTTCTAACTGTAATTATTTTTACTTGTAACATGTAATTATATTAGACCATATTTTAATATTAATAAAACTGTAATGTACGCCCACAATTTTATACTGCAGCAATTTTTATATCACTATGTTAATACCCTTAAAAATTGACGAAACCATTAAATTTTCTGATTTTTTTGTCTTTATTCAGAAGCAACTTAAGTGTGCTGGAAAAGAAGGAGGAGGAGTAGGAAAAGGAGGAAAAGGAAGAGACGAAGAAGAAGAACAAGAAGAAATAACTTCAGTTCTGCACGTTTAAGTAGAGTATTAACTTTTTTTTAAACTGGTTTGTTCCATTCTAAAACGAATATGTTTTACGGATAGATATTTAAAGTATTTTAAACTTATGACTAATTTTATTGTAATTATGAAAAGAAAAAGAAAAAATTCAGAATAAAAAATAATTATTATTATTTACTATGCTAACTAATAAAGAATGCTAAATATTAACAACATAAAGTAATATAATTTATTAAATAAGTTGGACTGATGTTAATTTAATGTATAATTACAGACTATTCCAGATTCTATTTTCTTTGTAATGATTTAAAGTACTCAATATAAGAAAAAAGGATTATTGATTAATTTATTTTTTTAAAAGCATAACAAATTTTTCGTAATTATTTTCTTGACGTATTCTTTGAGGTAACCTATTGCAGAACTTGATAACACTGTAATGTGACTCGATCTCCTATTTGCATTTTTGTCAGTACGGAATAAAACATTTCTTGCTCGTATTATATTAATGATTAAAGACAATTAGTTAAGAATTGATTTAAATTTTTCTTTACAAATTTTAATATTTCTCTATTACTAGTATACTGAGGATTATGGTATGAAATATTCTCTACAAGACTCTTACTTTACTATTTTTCAAAGTTTATGAGCTCTGAACGTACGCATTGCTCCTTACCCACTTCATAGCTAGCCAATGACTTGCCAGCGACGTTGCCAATACTTGCTCTCGTAGCTCTGTTATATATTTTGTCAGTCATTTTTTTGGTCTTTCAATAACAATTATAACGTATGAACATACAACCAGCTGATTATATTATAACGTATTGCATGTTAACGCGTTCTATAATCGACGTGTTCAGTATGAGATGCAAGACACGAATGAACTACTACGTACTACTACGTACGGCTCGTGTACGCATGCACGCGTAATGTTTGTCAGGCTGATACATTCATACAATCTGACAACGCTGGTAAACGTTCTGATTAGTCTAAACGCGCAGAACAGCTGAGCTCATGAACGGTATTATTTTTATTGGGCGTAATTGTATTTTGAATGCTCTAATCACGCCTAATGACTTGCTCTAATGAATGATCCCATAATTCAGAATAGAGTGAAAGTATGCCTGGTAAATTGTATGTAAAGTGTTATTGTCTAAAATTATTTCTTTTAACCTGCTTAAAATAAAACAGACTGATGATAATTTTTTACAGAGTTAGGAAACATATTCTTTCCGATTAAAATTTCAAGAACAGAAACCAAAATATAGATAAACTGATTACATATAAATAGAAAGTTAATATTACTCAATAAGTGGACAATATAAGAATAAGATTCTGCCACAATGTATTTTTATTAAATATTAGATACAAAATTCATTGTTGTGTTGAGTAAGGTCATAAATGAATTCCTGGTGTTTTGCATGCCTTGAAGCTTTGTTTTATTGTCAAGACTCCTTTTATAAGATGTAATAATAATATGACGACTACTCAACGAAGCATCATTAAAATTCCAAAACATTGTTAAGTAGACATTTTTCATAAAAGAGTTATAAAGTATTACCTTAGGCATGTTTCAGAAAGTCTCTTGTAACTACATTTTTGTTCACGCTGTGATAGGTGCGTAGGCCCTACAATGCGTGTACAGAAATAAGCCTAACAAAACTTATATCGTTTTTGTAATGCAATTACAAAAGAAAACCCACAACTCGTGTAGAACATTTAAAAATTATATATCGTATTTCAATATGTAAATTTATTTTATACCAAAACTAAAATAACTGTAAAGTAACAATAACAAAGGTAGATTTCAAATTATTTAGGAAAAGTATAAAGAAAGTATCGGTATTGTTATACCATATTACTTTGAGTATGTCTGGTTTGTTTACAAAAACAAAACGATTCTGGTCCCAACCTATTTCATTTAAATATAAAATAGATACAGTCCTTTCAATATGAAATGAGAAAATGTTTGCTTATTTCTGAAAAAAAAACATTTTATACCTTTCCTAACCATAAATGGGAAATTCGTTTCTAATAAAATAAAAATATACCTTTTTATTTTTACAAAGTATAATATTTAAAAAATACTTATAACGTAGAGGTAACTTAACGTACATAAAGAAAGGTTAAAATTATAAACATCGACTAGGTTATATAACAGGTTAATATATTCTGGATGAAATAGAATTTTTAAGTCAAACTGGTAATCAACATAATATTTGTTGTTTCATAAAACAAATTTACATTAAATTCACTTAAAATTTACTTTGTCCTTTTAAATATATTAAAAACTTATATGTTTCGTTTTTTATTAAAGGTAAGCGTTGTTAACAACACCAATAAGCTTTATGTTGACACCAGGATAATTTAATTTATAATCATCAGCAAGGAAAGACATCCGTGATAAAAATCTGATCATAGACGAGGTATGAATAGAGTGACCCTTCCAGGTATACATATCCTGGTACCTTCATCAATGAGGCGTGGGACAACACGCAAAAGATCAGTTATATCGTTTGAAGGGCCAGAAGTGTTTTCAATGCAATGACTTCGGTGTTCAAGATCCATAACTTAATTCTGGACATCAAGCTGCGAGTCATGAGATGCTATATGTTCTCGTTCTTCTATGGTGTCTTGTACCTTAAACAAGACAACTACCCGTAAGTTCGAAGCCATTTATCTATAACTGTATAGAAGATTATTGAGATTACTATGGACGTAGAAATTCACCAACGTAAAAGTCTTGCCGAGAATGAATAACGTCCAAGAATTAAACAACATTGTCAAATGTCGTAAACAGCAGTACTTTGGGCGTATCATAAGGAATCACAAATGAACAAATATGAACTATTACAACGCATTCTGCAACGGGAAAATACAAGACAGTAGAAGAATTTCCTGGCTCACCAATCTGTGGGTCTGGTTTGGTAACAGCTCCGCGAAATTTTTCCGGATAGCAACCAACAAAATTAAAATAACCACGATGATCACAAACATCTGAAACGGATAGACAAGCCAAGAAGAAACGCTTTCTGAAAGTTGTTGTAGTTCGTTGTGTTTTTATGATATTTCAACTCGTATTTTTGTTGATTGTCTTCGTTATTTAATTCCAGGAATATATTTTATAAATTAAATGTTTAAAATATCTGAATGTCATCTTGAACGGCTATAAATAGTATACTAAATATGAAAATAACATCAATTTGTGTAACTTTGCGTTTAATCCATTAAAATTCAAGAAAATTTTGTTTTCAAAATTACTGTAAAACTGTTTTTTGTCTTTAATTTTTATTACGTTACTGTATATACAGCTGCACAACATTCGTATATGATAATTAAATAGCGGTGGAGAATTTTACTTTAAGAAGAAAAGGTACAGTGGTACATTCCCATTTAAAACTTCGGGTACTGTCCGTTATTCAGACCAAGAGGTCTCTACTTCATTTTCACTTTAAACGTCGCACAGTTAGAAAGTTTCTTGTAGCTAGATCACGGGCTAGTTGGTTTGGATAGTGTTCTAGTTATTAATGAAATTTACTATACAAGAACGAAGTTTACTGTCGGAATTTCGAAATCGTCGTGGAGGGTTTTATTCCTTACACAAGAAGGAGCGTCAGAACCAAGTCTTAAGTTTTTTGATTGAAAGGCCTGTATCGACTTAAATTACTTTCTGCCGCTATTCCAAAGAGCTGGACACCATAAGTCCAAATTGGTCTTAATAGGGATTTGTATATTAAAATCTTGGAGCGGAGATTCAATCTTGAATCAGGATTAATTAATCCAAAGAGTAGCTTTTGGCGGCGGTTAAGTTCTAAACGTTTCGTACGCAGATGATGCTTCCAAGTTAGTCACCTTTCAAGCCACAAGACAAGATATGGCACCACCCTGGCCTGTAGAATATGAATTTTATTCAGCATCACAGGTGGACAAGTTTGATGTCGTAAGGTGAACGTAACCTGTGCTGATTTAATTGGGTTCACTTTAACAAGCCAACGGGTAAGCCAGTCCAGTATAAATATAAAATATGTCGCTGCGCCAAGCTGGAAGCCTCATTCGCGCTCTTTTCCCGTATAAGAATTGCTGTGTCGTCAGCATACGTCGCGGTTAGCGATGTGTCCAAAATAGGCATATCCGATGTAAATACGCTATATAGAAATGGAGATAGTATTACCTCTTGGGGTACCTCGGTGTCAATTTTTTTGCACAAAATTGACGCCAGGGTATGTACCTTCCGGCGACAGAGTAAGCAGCACCGTGCTGGACCTTAAAAAATCTACACTCTAAAAATGATAGATACTGTAATTTAATATCTATATTGTAAATTGGGATTTAATATTTTCTATTAGAAAATTACAAAACAATTACTGATAAACTGTGCTATTTATTTTTATCATCTGCAACTATCTATTTTTATAATATGCAAATTAATAGAAAATTATTAATAGAAATTATTGTTAATTTGTAATGTAGAAAAAAGCTTGTCTGACGATCCGAGTCAGTTGCATGAATAGTGAGGAATAGTCTATTTACATACACATAGAGTCCTAAAAGAAACTAAAAAAAACAAAATAAAGTCTTGTTAAAAATTCTAGACTTTACAAAATAGATTTTTTTACTGCATCCAAGAGACTCCAAAAGGGAGTAGGCCTACAGGACATGCCAAGAAACAACTGATAAACCTAACAAAATTTTAACAATATGTTAAATCATTACTTACCAATAGTTTTTTACAACTACTAATTTTCTTACATCAATAAGCGTATAAATCTGCAATAATACACAAATTTGTCTCAACGTTTAATTAGAAGTTTATATAATTTTACAACCAAAACAATTTAAAAAGGAATTCATGTAGGACACTGTAAAATGCTTAACAATCAAGTATTTTTTATCTTTTTTAACAATCTTAAATTATCACCACTTTTTAAAGCTTGTGGCAATTTTTTGAAGTATTTCCTACCTGCAAAAGTAGGTTTTTGTTCAAACAAATTAGTGTTGAGATTGGCAACATAGTAATCAATCTGTTTCTTGTGTAGCGGTTGTGGACATTTAAAATTTGTAAAATCGTATTTTGCTTTACGTACATGAGTGACACGTAACAAGTGAAGGCGATATCTCATTCACAATTCAACTGACTTGAGCCGCCAGACAAGCTCTATAGGCCTACTGTTCGTTGTAACGTTTATAAACACAGAACGCTGTAAATGTAGAATTAATTGATATCATCTACTTGAATCAGAAAGTAATTTCAGTTCCTATAGTAATTTGTAAAATGTAACGCATAATCGTTCGCTTTTTGTCACGCATAGTCTTCCATCAACATACACACACGTTAGTGCATTGAATGTAAACTAAATAAATAAAAATAAATTAAATGTTTTCACTATAATTTACTTCATAAAGAGACTAACAGAATGCGGAATCATTTACGAACTTAATTCTTGTAATAAAGTCGTTCCGTTAAATTAAAAATAAACAATTTATTAAATAATAATCTGAACATTTTAAAATTTGTCTTTTCTTAAATAGTATATATTGATACATCATTACATTTTTTTTATTTTCTGAAGGAAACTCCAGTATTGACTCTGAGTTTAAAGTATCAAACAAACATAAAAAATAACAAAGAAGTCCTAACTTGAAAAAAGATAAATAATCACTGTCATTCACGTGTAGTAGAGAATGATAAATCGAGCCCGGGGAATTGCTGATACCTTTTACGTTAATTAGCTTACTCCGTTTCCTGTACAGTTTCGTTCTGTACACAATAAAAAAATCCAATTCGAGGATAAAGCAATATTTATCTTGTTAGATTTAATGGGTGTAAACTGTTAAAAATTTGCCTACTTAATTGAAAAGTTTAAATTTCTGGATTTTTCTTAACTCAAGACGAAATATAAAAAATTTATAAATTTTTTGTTGTTTTATTAGGCTTTCAAGGATACGTAACATAATGGTTCAAAATGATAGACAAAAATATATAGTTTTTAACTAAATCTTAATACGTAAAATAGGTAAGAAATTAACATAGTTAACCTAAACTAAAGAAAAAAGAAGACAACAAATTTAATTTTAATGCAGATTAAATAAAATGTAAAAATATTACCTCATCATAAATGAAGTTGTCGATTTCCTCCAACGGTCTTCCGTAGAGGCGACTCGGAAATGGCTCGAATTTATTCGGTAGCACAGAGCCATCCTCAACGCTAAGTTTACGACGAGGTTGAAATCCATAATCCCTGACTAGTTGGACAGTCTTACTTTCAAGTTTATCGAGAGATTCCTTCGTAAACGGTTTCACTTGTACCTTCACCTGCGCCTTGGAAGCTGCAGAAGCGCCGGCGTTAGACGAACTTGGTGCCGGCAATGGTGGAGGATTGTCCACGGGGGTAGACGGGCCGCGGCTGGAACTGCTAGGCCCAGGTAATCCCCCTGGTATCCTTACAGGAAACATGGCGTTTATTCCGGATTGCCTCGGCCCGGCCCGACCTCCATTCTATCGGCCATCGCAATGGCGGGCCGGCCTGAGCGCGCGGTCAGGAGTGAAATTCTGGGCTTACATCTGAAACAAAAACGTACAATAAAAACATCAAGATTACGAATGAAATATTTTATTATCATTCTAGTCGTTAAAAATTAATTACTAAATGTAATTCAGCACTTCATGGTTAGATTAAAAATTTGAAATTTCTTTTTTTTTGTTTAACGTCCGACTGTTCTGCAATTACTGCTAATGTAGACGGTGAATGATGAAATGATTTTTTTGTAACGTATGAAAAAATGCCGTGCCTGAATGGGATTCGAACCCAAGACCGCATGATGAGAGGCGAGCACGTTACCAACTTCGCCAACGCGGCCGGCAAAAAAATTTGAAAGGTTTGATTTTCCTACAACATGGTGTTGAAAACCAAATTCCAAATTATTAAAGCATTCGCACCAACCCAGTAAGTCATCTTAAAAAAATTTACTTTTAACTTTATGTAACGCCGGTTGAGAGAGCTACTTTGTATGGCTATCAGGCTGCCAGTCATAACAAAACACTGCTGGGTATTCCTGCTCAAAATCTATTCATACCACAAAGAAAATTTTTGCAATAAATTAAAATTAACTTTAAAACAAAAGTTCCTGGCATAAAACCCGTAGAAAAATTATTTATTTATTTAAGAACATAGTGTACCACTTATTTTTAAGGTCCGTTTCGGTATCTGGGTAAATTAAATAATAAAGTTTAAAAATTACCTAAAGTTTAAAATTACAACTAAATAAGCGACTAAAATCTACAAGTAAATTACAATTAAACTACTTAATAAGTAAAAAACTAATTTTAATTAACTAATACAATAAAAAATTTAAACAATTTACTAATTACTACTTAACAAAAAACGATACAGAATAAACAAAAGTTAAACAATAGACAGTTTTTCGCAGTAACGTTAACCTTTTCTAACGTACTGGTATGCACTGTGGAATACGCTTACTCAATCACAGACAAAACGTAAACTGACTCGACCGTAAACAAATTGGCTGATTATACAGGTGGACTAATGGAGAGGTGGGCTAACGGGAGAAAAGACAGAGATATTCGATATAATAATAAAATACGAAATCCTTCTTAAGGCTTCTGTATAAATCTTAACATAAACAAATTAGGATTGAATAAAAGGTGTTACAAATATGCCAATTATCTAAATAGGTACTGGCTCTCACAATACCTGCACAACAATAGCTACCTTTACTATAAAATACCATTCATATTACACATAATATTTGTAAATATTTCTCAAAAAAGCCTATTTATTACTCTAATTATTTACGTTAACACATAAATTTACGGTCATTCTCAAACACTCTTTTCTTTGCGATATTGTCACAGTAGTTTAAATTTTTCTACTAAGGAACAAAAATTCACAAAAATAAAAAATATATATAAAATCCGTAAATTAATCCCTTATAGTTTAGAAACTGATATGCTGGTCGCATTGGCGTAGTTGGTAACGTGCTTGCCTCTCATCATGCGGTCTTGGGTTTGAATCCCATTCAGGCACGGCATATTTTCAGACGTTACAAAAAATCATTTCATCTTTCACCGTCTGCATTAGCAGAACAGTCGGACGTTACACCAAAAAAAAAAAAAAAAAAAATAGGAACTGATAATGACAAAAATAACAGAATAAAATCCTAAATTGTAGGGAACTGGCGGATTAAAGTGAATTCACAAAAATAAATTCATGTAACTTTTAGAGTCAACCACGAATATTCCCCCGACAACACTCTATGGATCAGTATTCTCTCAAGAAACGTGTGCAAATACCTTGGCTTTACCGAATACTAACATGAAGCACTCACATCAAAAACAAAAGACTATAACTTAACAAGAGATTCAAACAACTTTTTTGCCTTGTAAGTTCTCGATCACATCTTCCTTTACAAGAACTATTACAATACAAATCAATTCTATGACCAATTGAGCATACGGACTCTAAATATTTTGAACAGCAGGAAAACGGTAGGATTAAAAAAATTCAGGCCTTGCAATCAAATTTTCTGCGGATCACAAATGGAGTTACAATTTATGTGTCAAACGTAACATTACATAATGATCTGAAGACGCCTCTTGTACAAGATATAGCCAAAAATATGTACAATCCACTATTTGACAAGTTTCACAAAGACCCAAACAAACTTGTTCAAAACGTACCAATGAGACAGTTTCCAATATGCAAAGACTTAAAAAAAACATGAATCATCATGGATGTTTTCTTCTTCTTCTGCCTTTCAACGATTAGGCATCTCTATCTGTTCCGAACATCTTAAATCTTCTCATCTCTTTCTTGGGCGTCCTCGTTCTCTCTTTCCCTCCGGTTTATAGCCTAGTGTTCTCTTAAATATCCTATTCTGAGTCATTTTGCTAACACGCTCCAACCACTGCATTCTGTTCTAAGATACCCTGTCGTTTATAGAGAAGATGTTGAGTTCGTTCCTTATCTCGGTATTCCTGTAACGATCTTCTCTACACACCCATACGTGTGTTGAAGAATTTTTATTTCAGATCCTTGCAATCTACTCTCCTCTCGCTTTGATAACACCCAAGTTTCACTGATGGATTACCTTTTACACCAAAAATTTGTAACCACAAATTACCATTTTCACTTCTTGACTATTCTGTTATCATCAAAACTAAATCAAGTAAATCTGAACATCTAAATTGAAACTTTGTGAATGGAAGGAATGCTTTAATGGAAGCTTCTTCCAAAACATTGTCAAGCAATACGTGATAGATTCTAGAGGTTATGGTAGTGTAAAATTCTAAATATAAGTTCAGAGGCATATGAAAAATTCGAATAAATTCTAATAAAACAGATTATTGGCAAACCAGATGGTTAACAATTACGTGTTCATAATTATAATATATAAGTGTTCATAATTGATTATATTCAATAAAGTGTATTGCTTCCAATAAATTACGAAAGAATTATTATTTTATGATGTACGTCATAAATATGAAACCAATAAAAATTTTACTTGGAAGAAGTACGGGAAATTATAACTTAAATTTAACCTCATAAAGAATTTTCAATAATTGATGTTTAAAAGATACACGAACATTTTCATTTGAATTTAAAAACAAGATCTCTTCGTTCATAAAGATATCAGTTTATTCACGAATAGCTAAAACAAAGTAACACAAGATAAAATAAGATACTGTAAAATAAGCAGGAGGAATAAATTTCACTGCATGGGAACTACTAACGCTGCGTCATGGAAATTTCGGTTAACTACTCATAAATTACGCAGTCTGTCGAATGAACCTACTAAAACACGTATTACTGTACCACTAATGGTCGTAATAAGTCATTGGTTGACATTTGTATACAAGTGAATAACTAATGAAACCTTATTACTTAGGCCTAGGCTTCTTCTTTGTTCTTAATTTATGTTATAAACAACTTTATTAAAAAACACTAATAGATTTTTCTTTCTAAAGAGGGTAAAAATGTTTCTTGAATTAAAGATGTATTTATGTCTTTAATTTTTATTACAGTACTGTACGTTGGCTGAATAATTTCCGTATATGATATTTAACGGGCAGTAAAAAGGAAATTTTACTTTTAGTAGAAGAGGTACCCATTGCTATATTCTCAGTTTAAAACTACGAGTATTGTCCGTTATTCAGACCACGACGTC
Source organism: Catonia carolina (assembly GCA_035578175.1). Lineage (NCBI taxonomy): Eukaryota > Metazoa > Arthropoda > Insecta > Hemiptera > Achilidae > Catonia > Catonia carolina. The sequence continues at coordinate 337,497,291 of JAQMRL010000001.1, read as the reverse complement.
CCTGCTATATTTTTGATTTAGACGTCGAACAGTTGGAAAGTTCCTTATAGCTAGGTCACGGGCTAGTTGGTTTGGATTGTCAGCTAGTCGTTTGCAAAATTTCCTTTAGAAGGACACGGATAGTTACCTATTGAAATCGTCGTGGAGGGTTTTATTGGTTATATAAAAAAAGGAGCGCCAGAAGAAAGTCTTAAGAATTTTGATTGAAAGGCCTGGATCGTATTTAAGTTACTCTCTGCCGCTATTCCAAAGAGCTGGACACCATAAGTCCAGGTTGGTCTCAAAATGGTTTTGTACAATAAAAGTTTGGAACGGAGGTTAAATTTTGATCGAGGGTTAATTAAGCAGAAAAGTAGCTTTTGGTGGAAGTTAAATTCTAAACGTTTCTACATAGATGATGCTTTCAAGTTAGTCAAGTAAAGATAAGGCTAGAACTTAATACTTTACTTACGTTTAATTTTTGAGCAAAAAATACAAATACAAGAACATTAAGATTTGTCATAAGGTAATTGTACCCAAAATTGAGATAGCTCCTGAATAAAAAAACAAATAAAAATACTTTATTTTTTTACATTTTACAATATTAAATTTATACAAAAGTTTTCTTAAAATAATAATAAATTTATAATAATTTACATTAATTAAGAGGAGAAAGAAATTAACCTACTTCTATGTTTTTTCTTCGTAAATTTGTTATCTATTCTTGTACACTAAATGAAAACATTTTAATTAAATTTAGGTAATACAAAAAGATATGGCATAAATACATGACACGTGTTAAAATTTTAGGTTGGGTTTTAAAATTAATTTTCCCACAACATACGAGTATTTACTTTGATGATGTGAGGTAAACAATAGAGAGTAAACAAAAATTGTAAATAAAAAAGTCATAGTAGTAAAAAATTAATAAATAACATGAAACTATTTAAAACATTTTTGGGCAATACTTTTGTTCTTAGTAGACCTGATATAGTTCCTGCTTAGTTATTTCTTAACATTTGTTAAAAAATTTGTTAGTACAAATTTGTGTTTTACGTCTTTTGTTTGTTCCACGTGGCATCTTTAACTCCACCTTCGAACATTCTAAGAAAACACTACGAACGATTAGATATCTTAAGTTGAACTATTTTAACGAACCAACAACAAAATCTTTACGTTTTCAGTTATTATTGTTTAATATTTGATCTGTTAATAAAAATCTTCCATAAGTTAACTAATTTGAAGAAAATTTATCAAAACTGTTAAGACTCCTGTGGGTGATATGGTTTAAATTTGTAACTATTAATATCAAAGTTTGGTTTAGCACACTACAAAATACGTTGTGTTTATATTGAGAAAGAGGAAAATTAATGGTATACACACACAAAACAGTTACAGTACAATAAAACAAAAGTTTATAACCACTTTGCACTATAAATGAAGTACGCAAACGCAATGAAGTTTGAGTAGTAACTCGAGAAATTGAGTACTCTTGTGTGTAATGAAATGAACTTTGAACGCGATGTGGTTTAGAAACAGTACTTCCAGTTAATTCATTACAACCGCGTACACTGCTATTATATATATCTGCAATGAAAACAATGAAATTGAAATTCTAATTGTTAAGAATTTCATTTTGTAATCAAATTAATGAAGTAAATTATACAATGTTTACTATTAAGTTTGTTTACAAAAGAAAAAGTTCAGTTCAGGTAAAGTTTAACAAATTTGAAATGCAAGGCTCTAAAACACAAACAGTATGGTAGTACGTTCATAGGATATCATTAGCAATACCTGAAGAAATTTTTAAGGTTCCTTAACAAAAGTAAATATCACAATTTAAAAAACTAACGAATGACAAACCTATTTACTCACTCATCACTAATTCTCTAACATCTGAATCACCTAGAGCAATGGTTCTCATAGTGTATTATGTATACCCTTTGGGGATACAGGACAGAGCAAATTAAAAAGCTCTGTTAGAAACACCTGGAAATTGAAGATGATATATTTAAAACTCAAGATAAGCAAATCAATCACAAAAATTCACGAAATGTGTAAAGTTAGTTGTAGTAGTAGTAAGAGTAAAGTTATAACTACTCACTAACCCGAAACAGAAAACAACCTGTCAACTTTAAATCTAAATTTAATTCTAAAAAGAAACTGCATCGATTTTTATATTTTCTTTTATTTTTACTTCAATTTATGACTCATCTACTCGTACGCAAATCAGATAATCACGGTAATGCCAGGTAAATAATTTCTTGAAACTGTAAGAACAGCATAAAAGCTTAATAAACTATAACCTGGAAAGAAAAAATTTGGCTCAATATTGTTTCTTATGAATTGAAGAGTTAAACTAAAATCATTTAAATTCCGATTACTATTCCTTAAAAGATGAAAATAAGATGACTACTCAAAACAATACAATTATTTCAAAAAAGTCATGAATAACTAATTTTCTCTGTAAGTGATGTTAACTAAAATAACTAATTTTACTTTAATCTCTAAGTACAGCTGTCAGATCTATGGTTCATCAAAACCATCAGTCATAACTAAACTTCAACAGTTTCAATCAAAATTATTTCGTACGCTAGTTAACGCACCATTTTTGTGTGTCAAATCACACACTTCACTAGGACCTTAAAATCCCATTTATTAACGACACCATACACGAAATGTATCAACGATATAGATTAAAATTACATAACAACTCCAACCCATTGATTCGCGAACTAAGTTCTCCACATTTACCAGGCAATCCATATCGTCGGCTCAGCAGGAGGTGGAGCAGTGGCTTGGGTAAACTTCATTCAATACAGTTCAAATTTAATAACACTTGATAGCAACATGCAAAATAATTAAACTTATTATTATAAATTAAATAATCTTAATGATTAAATTGTGAAAAGGCTAACTGTAGTAATTAATTGCGGGAGTCCTACTAATGAGTTGTAACATTAACTCCTTTAAATGTGTAACGTCATTTTTAAATATATTATATTATATACATATTTGCTGGTTGTTCAAAACCGCACAGTTGAAATTAAAAATCTGTAAGTGATGTAAAGCATTTGAATTTCGACTACTTGCTCAAAAAAGGTCGAAAGGAAGTAGATAACCTAAAGGAATAAATATTTTTCTGTCCCTTCCCAACGAGCTGTGATTCCTAAAATCGGCATTTTTTGCTTAAAGTAATAACTAAGAAAATAAAGCGTAGAATTCAACTTGGAAAACCAATAAATTAGTATATATTTAATACACCTCTTTTATTGATAGCAATAGATAAATGGAAGAAGGTTACTACATCGGATAATACACATTGAAAAATTTTCAGGGTAGAATTTTAAGGTTAGTTTACAATCAAGGGGATCAATAATAAGTAAATTTCATTGCACGAGATGATCGTGCCAAACATACTTTGTATAAGCTGTATTGTAATTACCTTTTTAATCAATATACTCAAAGGTGTGAGAATGGACAAGAATGTACTGCTTTTAGTATTTTACTCCTGCTATAAGTTTATGGTACAGTACAATTAGTATTGTTGTTACTTGGCTACAGGTTACAACAGGATGACTATGCTATATTTAGTATTTTACGCCTGTCGGTTAGTAATGTAACAAGTTCATAATTTTTAATTTGTTTGAACTTCCAGTTGTCATTAAATAAATCCTGTGAAGTTCATTTTTAAACCATGTACTACATCTACGTACGAAATTGATACTCTGGATCGGATACACGCTAGTACTAGAACAGGAACCGAGAATGCATTCAGCTACGGAAGATGCTGCATCAGTAACGTGTTACCGATTACAAAATGTATTTTAGTTGGGTAGTGGGCTAAGCAGTAGAAACAACCACATTAAACCGAAGCGAATCACTATGATCACATTCAGATAACTAGCACACTTCTGTTTCTAGTATTTACTTGCATCCGATCTACAGCATCAGTCTGCTACGACCCACCACATCACTGCTGCTATGCCGTCAGCCACTGTGTCTGAGAGGAATGCGGGTTTGCGGAGAGTACAAACGTTATGAGCATATTTACTATAGTGAGAGCTACAAAAGACGTCCGTTGTGTTTGAAAAACTCTATTTCATAAACTACTAAACGGAATAATTTAAATAATACATTCTTCAAGAGTATGTTCTTTTCTGCATTGACTGGTATGACTGAAGTTTTTTTATTTAAAAACCTGGAGTTAAACACTCGCACAACCTTTCTCTTGCCAGTGCAAATAATTAATAATATAATCTAACATTAGTAATAGAACAATAGAAATAAACAAAAAACTAACCTCAAAAAACGTAATCTTATTTTCATCATGAGTGAAAGACGCAAAATTAAAATCAACCTCAGTTTGGCTTTATAATACGGAAAATCACTCTTTCATGCTAAACTAGTCTCTGTAGAGAAAAATGCTTAAAATAAAAGTTGTAGATCTTTTAATTTCCTATGTTCGAAATAAATGTTGTAGGTTTTTAAATTGTCTACATATTTGACTCTGTACATTTTGCGCTAAAATGCATACTCAAGCCGAAATCTTAAAAAACCAATCTTTTTACGAGAAAACAGTCTTCCCAAGAATTTCAGCAGGCATGGCGCCTACTCTATCTTGTACAGCATAAAAACTTTAGTAAATTAGCCAATTTAAAAAAAATCGTAGCAGCGGTTGTTGAGAATATCGCAAAAATGTGAAAAATGACAGGAATAAACTACTACTTCCGGTTGACCGATTTTAATTAAAATGTTTGTGTTGGGTCCGGTAGTACTATCTAACTTATGTTTCAAGTTTCAAGTTCGTACGATGTTCCGTTCTTGAGATATTCTGTTCATACACATACACACACACAGAACAATCGCTAAAAACATGTTTTTTTGGGTTCAGGGGGTCTGAAAACGTGTAGACTCTGGTGAAAACTCGATTTCGAAAAATCGACTGATATTAATACTTTCTTTCCTATATATTCATATAGGCAAGAGAAAGTAAAAACTAGTAGGAGATACGGATGTTTACGCAAAAAAAAGAAGTTTTTAGCTGGTTTTGTGTTTATGCGCTTTTAAGACGTATGTACGTCTATAAAGTAAATATTTTAAAAGTAAAATCCGATGTTTTGTTGTTTTAAATCGGCAGTAATTTAAAAAACAACTGCTATTTTCGCGTCACGTACAGATAGGGAAATCATTTTTGGACTGAACCATGCACTTTTACATTTTTATATAACTACGTATTTTGGTAGTTTATGAAATATCTTTAAAAGCTACGGAATTCTTTCGTGGCTCGCACTATAGTTATTAACCAGTCAAAGGAGTTATAATTTTAACGTTTTAAACGTTTTAACCAAAGACGAGAAAATCTGAGTAATGTCCTTAGAATTAAAATAAAAATCACACTCAGTAGTGTGTTTCAACAAGATTAAACGTGAAGAAAAATATATATGTATAATTATATGTACAAAACCTTAACTTAATGAACTGTGAATTAACGCCCCGAATCACAAAGCTGGTGAAGCTGGAGATGATGACGATGATAGGAATGATAACGATGTCTATTATGAGATGACGATGATTAGTAGTTGAAGTGGAAAAGAAACAAAGTGTAAATCGTAAAGTTTAAAATCGTAGAGGTAAGTCTAGTGTTTTAAAACGTTTCAGTCTGTGAGTATCTTCGCTATTGTCAAGGAGGTTAATCACTAATGGATTCTGGTCTTCTAATTTCTGTAAATATTTTTCGCTATATTCTTTAATTTCTTCTTTTATGAAGGGCAGGTTTAGGTCATTGTGTAGTATTTCATTGGTTACGTACCATGGGGCTGCAGTTATTAGTCTCAGACATTTAGATTGGAAGCGCTGCAGTAGCCTATTTCTAAATTTGATGAACTAGCTGTACCCCATAGCTCTAACCCATAAGTCCAAACTGGTTTTAGTATTATAAGAGAAATACTAAATAACATCATAAATATTATAATAATTTTTTTTGTCATCAGTCTCTCGACTGGTTTGATGCAGTTCTCCAACCTGTTCTATCTTGCGCAAGTCGTTTCATATCTACATACCTGTAACACCCTACATCTTTTGTAATTTGCTTTATATATTCTAATCTTTGCCTCCCTCTACAATTTACTCCCTCAATGTTACCCTCCATTATTGATAGCCCAATACCTCGATGTCTTAGGATATGCCCCACTAGCCTATCCCTTCTTTTGGTAAGATGCTTCCATATACTTCTTTTTTCATCCACTCGCCTAAGAACCTCTAAATTACTTATTTTGTCCACCCACCTAATCTTTAACATTTTCCTATAACACCACATTTCAAAAGCTTCTATCCTCTTCCGTTCTACAGCCCCTATCACCCACGTTTCACTTCCGTATAATGCTACACTCCAAACATAATGTTTTAAGAAATTTTTCCTAATCTGTAAATCAATGTTTGTAGTCAGTAAGCTGTTTTTCATTTCAAAGGCTTTTCTAGCTTGAGCAATTCTACTCTTGATATCACTTGTGCTTCTACCATCCTTTGTTATTTTACTCCCTAGATAGCAGAATTCCCCAACTTCCTGTAATAATATATATAGAGTATATAATTATAATATTCTATACATATATATATATATATATAATACTCTATAATATTATAGAGTATTTAGTATGGTAAGAGTAATAACCCTACTTCACCTAGTTGGTATTTCTGTATCGATACTTTATATTTATACCATTTAGTACTCATATCAAGTTGTTCAATGTACAGAAAAGAAACCAGTTAGACTGCTGTTAATATTTGAAACGCAGCTCTTGATACAGCTGATAAAACTATCATTTAATCAGATTAAATAACTAGTGTTCTATAACTAGTACTCTTTACTAATTTGAGCTCGTCTCCTCGATAAAATTAAATGGGATTTATTTCAATACGGTAACTGTAAAAATTCGATCTACCAAAATTAATTTACTTTTAAATAACAAACAATTCAAAACTCTGAATGGAAATTTATTAAAACAACTTAATATTAACTCATTTTGAAATAAACATAAATTACAAAATGGTGGAAACATATTTTTGTATTGAAATATATTTTATGCAAAATCTCATAACGGACATAATTTTTTGATAATTATAATGACAACATCATATTAAGTTTAATTTTCACCCTCCATCTAAATAAAATATCTATTCTAGATTATCGAGCTTAATATTTCAGGAGAGAGAGGCAGTATAAACTCAAATGAAATTCCATTACAATATTAATGGAATTTTAAAGTGTTCCGCTGAAAATATCCTTTTAAATTATGAACACCAAACAAAAAACTCAAAGCACAATGTTATATAAATGCCAGGTGATTTAGGTTTTTAAATAATAGAAAATACAGCGGAATAAAACATGAATTTTAGTGATTGAATTGTTTTTCTTCCTATTACTCTGTCACTGTATAATGGACAGGAAAAATATGGATAGAAATATTTGGATGATAAACATGATACAAGTTACTAAAAAATCATACGTAGCGTTATGCCTACAGTCAAATCGATTGGAAATATCATGACAACCAACAAATCACAGGACTCATGAATAATGTCAAAAAAGATTTCTGTTTCCTTTAAGTTTATAAACATGCATCGACTTCTAGAAGTAACTTTTCTAGACAAGCCCAGTCACCTGAGCTCACATTTAGGCCTTTTTGGGAAATAATTCATATATTTTTTTAATATTTGGCACACACACTCCTTACAGCTATCTGAATAACACACTAACAGTTCCCGGCTCTAGGACTTGAGGTTTTTGTGCCATATTGGAAAATGGTTTTTATTTGCAGCCGTCAAACGGTCAGTCTAAATTAAAATCTTATAAAAACCTATTTGTATGGAGTTAAATTCTCTACAAAAAAGGTCTTATTCATTTTCTTCGGTACTGTTTAGGTTAAACATTTATTCGACATACAAAATGGAAATAGCATTACTGTGTTTGTTAAATCACGCTCAAAACTTCCCCAGTCGCTCTAGTTGGGTTCCAACATAGATAATATGATATTTATATTGAAACTTTATTTATCGTGAAAATTTCACTCTAGTTCATAATTGACTACGATTTAAAAACGTAACATATTGAGCTTATAATATACACGAAAGCCCTCCTTTGCTCAGTCATTAATGGCTGAAATTTATTCCCAAATGATGCACAATGTGTCTTTATTCATTATTGTTTGTTCAAAAAATTGAATCGAATTTGAGAGCCTACATACCCCACTTGGGAAGGGGAACACAACCAATTTCCCAATTAACGGTTTCATAATATTAATAATAATAATAATAATAATAATTAATAAATAAAATAATATCAATTAAATAAACCCACGCCTCTATTAATAAACAATCGGTGAAGGGAAATAAATGGGGTTACTCGCTAAATTAGCAAAACAAATTCCATAACACAACAAACATCTTTACTTGTATCAAGATTTACGTTTATATGTTATATAGATAGCTGTCAGGAGTGCGTGTGCCAAATTTGGAATTATACGTATTATTTCATCTTAAAAGTCTGAATTTTTTGGGCTAAATGTATAACAGAAGGTAAAGAAAATGTACATTGGTTTTTCTTATTCCTATTTATACGCTTCGGTTGAAACAAAACTCTGATAATAAGACTTGTTCCTTTCTTCTGATTTGCATTCATCAGCCTCCGTGAAAATTGTAGAAATAGTAATATTTACCGAACTGAAGAAATAATCTATGCTGTATTTATTCCAGTCATGTTTCGTTTTTACATTTTGCTATCCAGGAAGCAGCGTTTCTAGGCACAATAATTTCATTATTTTCTTTTCTAAGGTCGTAACACAGTGACATAGTACATCTGAATATTATTATACAACACGCTGTTCTTTAAAAAATTTATGTTTGTTTTTTCTATGAGAGATTTCAAATTAGTGAAAAAACTATCAATAATTCATCCTAAAAAAGAAAATTCTTGGATTCAAAGGTTTCAATCGAAAACGGTACGAATATTAGTCAATACATCCTTTTATATTTCTTAAACTTCTTTATACATAACGACCTCAAAATTCCTTTGGTAACGGACAACTTTGGTTCATTCAACTTAACCAAAACTTCAACAATATACTTTTCGCTCATCTAAACCAACTGATACGCAAAATTTCTTCCCGTTATTGACCAAACAATGTTCAAAGGCGATTAAAGAGGAAATGGAGCAGGATATTGCTGGCTTAGGAACTGTTATTTGTTATTAATAATAAATTAATAAATCCATGAATTAGTAAGAAATAAGGAAATAATATGCTGGACACCAGTCAATGGATGGTGCTTTCCATGCACGTCATTCATTCTTTCACCCACCCACTATTCACTGACTGTCTAATTTGTACTAACAGTTGTGAATTTAATTTATAAAGTTAAGAAATAATAAAATTTAATAATATTTCAGAGAAAATATAATCAAGCGGCAAAATTTTAGTTTTAAGATTCATAACGATGATATTATGAACAGAAAGTAATGGCTGATCTTTTAGACAAGTTTTAATTTAGGAATTACTGTAAAAACAACTTTTAATAACATTTAAAAATATTTAATCTAATAAATGACATATTTTCTTACATCGGATTAACAACATTAAGTAATACAAATTTGTCTTAAATATGGGTTTCTTAATCCAATACTTCATAAACGGTTCATAAATGCCTTGATTACACAATTTGCATCTGTTAAATTGTTTAGAAGATGATGTCCGTTAAAAATTTGAGTATAAAACTTGACTATCTTCTTCGTTAGGGAGAACACTTCTACGTGATCTCATCTGAAACCCCAGGAAACTAATCTATAATCCAAATAACTGAGAGGAGTGCTTGATCAATGAAAGTTAAAAACTGTATAATTTTCCATTGTAAAATCAGTAATTAGTTACAGAATACTGGGATGAGGCGGTACTTGGAGATCTTATTTAAACTCTCTTGAGAAAGTTCAAGAGCTCGTTTTGCGAGTAATTAACAAAACTATTCGCTCTATCCTTCTGAACAATCCATAGATTTTCAAGTACTAGCCATTCGTTAACGTTATGCCCAGTAACTAATTATAAATCCACACAAAAACGCAGCAAACTTCTTGAAACGAATTCATAACTGCAGTACAAACAACAAATATTCAATTTATTAGCATAAATCTAAAAAACTCTATTCCAAAAACATTTTTGTTAACTGGCTTCCAAACTGTACAACCTACTACCTAAAAGTTATGAAAGTATACGATTATAAAATTTAACTCTAAATCACAGAAATGGCTCTTTAATATCGGTACGTAGTACACGAAGGAATTGATTACACCTTTAAATCTCTGAACTCACAAATTGATATTTATTTATTTATTTTATTTTATTTTATTTTATTTATTTTAATTTGTTTGCAAGGCTTTATCTGCCTTATACAAATGAGTTGCTATAACACAATTTTATATTACTATACATACAGATTAAGAATCTTACCGATAACTTATAATGAACAGTCTGATTTTACAGTTAGTTAAATAACGAGGAAACAATTATTAATAATTATTATAAATAATAATAATCACAATAATAGCCTAATGATAACAAATAATTGATAAAGAACTAACTTATTTATATAACAATTTAAAGTGAATAAAATTAATGACTCATTAATAAATAATTAATAATAAATATTTTTTCCAAATAAAATTAAAAAACTTAACATACCTTTTTTTGTATGTAGGTATATATTTTCATCTGTTGAATTGTTTAGACGCCTGTGCACACACACATCACACATACACTCATGCCCACGCATACAAGCCCAAACACACACACACCCACGCATGTATATACATACATATAATATTATGTAAACAATTTTTTTTTTTTTTTACCGTACTTTCCCAGTTCACATAAATTTTAATCCCCTTAACAATAAGAATTGCCTAAATACTTGCACTAAGTACCACCTTAGCTGGTAACCTCCAGGATTAATGACCTTATTTGCAATGCCCTTAATGTTTAATAATAAAGCCTGTTGATCTTATTTAAACTGAAATATGACAAAAGAACTTGCAGTTTACCAACATCTAACAAAACATTCGTGAGGTAAATATCAAGAAGGTTCCGCCTAGCATTTGATCCGAGAGTTGCGTTTGAGTTGTTGTACTGGTAGGACGTATTATTGTTCGCTCCGTTATCAATTTGTTTAGTGCAATGCCAGTCGATATCTCTGTATACCGTGCCCGAGTAGGCATGTTTCTCAATGCACAAATCGATATTATGATTCTAGATAACTTGGTGTTTAAAAAAGAAGCACTAAATTGACAACGTAATATCCAAATATACAAGAAACCTTAGTTGGATAGGACAATTTCCCAAGTACATAAATTTAAAATAGAGAAGAGCGTATAATGCAATGCAATGTAGTGTAGGTTTCTTATTTTTTATTTTTTGCTTGTTTGGTCTCACTGGACCACTTTAGCCAATTCAGAAGCCTTTAGCTTGCGATGGTACTCCTTTAAGCATTCATAACGCTTTTGCCGAACTTCCTCTAAATAAACCCGTACCGGTCTTTTAGGTACAATTGTGGTAAGTCGAATGGTGTGTCTTTGATTATCTGTTCGTATTTGGGTGATTTTTCAACTAAGTCTTGTTCAGTTAATTTCAGCTCTTGCATGTCCTTTAGTACTTCTTTATTCCAAGTGTAAATGTAAGTTATTTATACATAAATAAATAGTTTTTTGGGAAATTAATTAATATTAACATTATTATGAAAAATGTTTGAACTCCCTATGGTATCAGTGTAAAATAAATAAACGGTGTACGAGATTTCAACATAAAAAAATTACAAAATTATTAGAAGTTTAATTTATTTTAAATATTATCACGATAAAAATAAAATAATTATTTCTACAAAACTATAACTATTATTAACACTGCAAGGATATTTATTATTTTGACAGAAACACTAATTGAAAATCTAATTAACAAAGTGTTCTTTGTAGAATAACACGTTCTTCGTGTGAATAAATAATTAGCATGGATGCTCGTGCGGGTTTGTTGTATGAAGGTTAGTTAAAGGTATATAAAAGGAAGTGCTGTGAAACCAATGTGACAGGCAGAGAGTGCCTGAAGGAAGGAAGGAAGTAATGCCATTTAATAATTCAGATTTTGCTTTGCGTAGTAATTTAACTGTAAAATTTAAGCTTGACCAATGTTGTTTGCTGATATACTTTATAAAATATCCTTTATTTAAAGGTCTACCGGGAATTTAAATATGTTAACTCTTTAAGTGACCTTTAATTCACGCATCAAAATATTTTCGGATTAAATATTTGTATCCATTTAAAGGGTATAATATATATGTGTAACACTATTTATAGGGTTTGTTGATGCAGAACAGGCGGTTTATTGATTGAATTTTACAGGGAAAGGGGTGCTGAACTGGCCTACATAACAAACATGCAATTCAACAATAAACCTGAGGTCCCCCCCTTTAACTCCTCGACTTGATCCACATGACTGACAATGTATTTCACGTACCATTACCTGGACACCCTATTACTTGTACAATAAAAAAAACTCTTATCAAAAGCGATAATACTTTTTTTATTCTACATCAATTTTCAATAAATATCTAACAATTTCATTGGCTGTAATTTTTTTTAGATACTAAACCGCTAGAATCTACCCTTATCTATAATAATATAACCACACCGGATATTTAGTTTCAACATTTTATCTCATAACAAAAAAAAGGTTGAAGAAAAATTAAATTTTCACAAATAATATGAAAATCTTGACTTAGACATTTTAATCTTTACCTATAACTTATCTTACCGAAAAATTATTATTACTACATTAACACGTAACTTGTACATTACTGAGAATTTTTTTAAATATTCTTACAAACATATGAGTTTTATACAGGGTCATTTTCACCACATAAAAAAATCAGTAGACATTTTTGGGGCTTTTTAAGGAGCTAAAACTCTCAGCATTCTTTCACTGAACACTTTTCTTCTTCCTTCTATTCCTTCACTGTTCTGCTTTTTTTATTTACTTAGTCTAAATTTCTCAAAATCCCTTTTGAATTCTTCAGACTATTTATACGACAACTTAAGTCTATTGTTTAGTGTCTCAAAAATTTGCTTTTTCACCCATTTTTCACAAGACTCCGTAGAACTTAGTCTTCGTTTTCTAATGGTTTGCTTTTCTTGTACAGTTCTTCTCTTCCTTGTAACTTGTTCTTTCCGTTTACTATCACAGGACTTATTATCTTACGGAAGATCTTTTTAACAGATTAACCTGTTTTTCTTAAACCAGGCAATTTTTTCCCATTGTGTCTTCAAAAAAACATGTACAATCATAACCGTGTTCATAAAAATATATTATTTTTTACCTTTTGTCATCCACTTAAATTTTTAATTTATTTAAAAAAATATGGGCCGGATCTTTTAAAATGTAAGTTCTAAGCCGCAGTAGAATTCTCCTCTTGTATACACACTCTAATGCTATTCATTCCGTTTTTTACAGGTTTTCTTTTTATTTTCTACTATCTGGTTCCTATCACACTTTCTCTATTGAATTTTGATTCTGTATACGGATTCTTCGATTGATTTACTATTCGTAATTTTTTTCAATTAAAATACATTGTCTACCACATGAAAAAATCTCTAATAGACAAACAAACAATTTTCAAAACATTTAGATTCATATGTGGTTTATTAAATTCCCTGAACAGCCAGCCGTTTAAATTTTTTCTAAAAAGAAACTGAGAAAGTTTCTTTAATCTTGTTTTACGGAAGTAGCATCTATGCATCCGATAATTTGCACCATAGCAACAAGCTGGCTTTCTAGTTTTATCCGCTTTTATACACCGTGAAATTAGCTAGTTCACAAAAATGTGTAAAAATCATTCAGTTAATTAGTTTCCGTAAACATTTGTTAACATTTTTGAGTCATATTATAGTCTAATGTAAGTTAACATTAGTATTCTGCGAATACTAATCAATTAATTAGCAGGAAACGTGACACTAAACGGATAAGTCATTGATTATTGTAATAAAACAATAAAATTGAACAACATTAAATTAAATTTACTAGCTATGTTATTTACGTCTTTAAAATAATTTTTTTGTTAATAAAAACTGTGACCGTCTCCGTAGTGCAGTGGTTAGCGTGAAACGCTGAAAAACAGAAAGTTCGATTTTCAGCTTGGGTCTGGAAAATTATAACACGTTCAAATTCACCGTTCCTCAAAAGAAAGCAGTTGCTACTTATCTCGCTGTTTATAGAACTTAAAAAAATTAAAACTAAAAGAATAGTGGTAGAATTTTAGTTTAGGTGTTACTGATTTTATAGTTCATGTCACAATCGTTTTTTTTTTTTAATTTCAGGCAACTTTTTTTGAAGAAAACTTAGATAACATGTAAAAAGACGAATATTCTCTAATACCTTATCACCCGATGGAGCGTTTTATTTTAACCGAAGTATCTTGCGGTTGCTTCAACGATACAGCTACACCCAGATTCCCTAAGGACAAAGTTGCAATTTTCCAGAAATTGCTTATTCATGATACTTATCTGTAAGTGAACCCCTCTTTACGCGGTTACTCCTTAAGCTTGAACTTGACGGTCTTTTCTGACCCGAAAAGACCAACACCCAGGAGTCTTACAACGAATACCCAAACGTGTTATAAATTTTGATTGTTTACTTTTCACATACATATATACATAGATGTAGGTACTTATGATAAGCTGTATTTTATTTTTGAATTATTACTTTTTGATAATTATTTTAATAATAGTATGCTAACTTGACAGTGGAATATCATTTAACTATCGTGGGAGTTTATTTGACGAATAAACCACAAATTATATTTAAAATTTATATAAAAAAGTCATTTTTAACAAGTATTTTTTTTGACCTTACGAAGGTACTATAATTAAATTTAACATTCTTTTCATTAAGTATATTAATTAATATATAAATAATAATAAAAACAATACTTTATTAACTTTTTTCTTAAAAACCAATGTATACCAATTTGAAACTTGGAAATTATGTGTGTGAATAAAAGAAAAATTAATACTTGTTTAATTATTTAGCATAAAATACACGAGTTGGAGAAAATTGACCCAATCAACTACGCTTAAATGCCATTTCCTAGCGTAATTAAGCGTAAAAGATCAAACAAAGTGTCATCCATTCAAAATGTTCCAAGTTACAATTAATTAACAATTATAAGTAACAAAATGATAATAAATTCATTGATCTTAATTATTGTTTTACGTATCACAAATAAAAAGTTGTTAAACATATTTCAAATGTATTTCCAGGAAAAAAAATAAAATTTCCTCTGAATGGAAATTGGAAGAAGTTATAGAAAATTTACTAAAAAAATTAAAATACAGAAACAAAAGAGAAACAGATTTGTAATAATAATCAAAATGTTCTTCACTGAAAATAAAAGATTTTACTATACATCATATAAAGTTAAGGCATCAGTTGCCAATCCAGAACTGTAAATGCTTCTCACAGAGTCAGATATAAGACAAACTAACAATTATCTATCCTGTGAACTTTAGTCGCTGCATTTTTACCTAGAAGTTAAATAACCTTTGAGTTTATAAACCATGGAAGAAAACTAATACATTCTTTCAAACAAATAAAAAAATCTTAATGTCTTATAAAGTTTATAATAAAAACAAAAACGACTAAAATATTGTAAATAGATTTTTTAAAGGAATATACAAATGTAGTAATTAGCTTATAATTTGAGCAGACAACACAAACTTCATACATTTTATATTTTATGGTACCACAAAGTAAGTACATTTTTTAATTAATTTTTTGCAATTGAGTCTCTTATTTAGGTCATCAACCGAAAGGGTGGTTTGAACCTCTAGAACATTTATTCAGTAAAACGAGAAGTAAGATGGTTTACAATGGTTAATATGGTTGTAATGGTTATATGGGTAAATGGTTAACTGCCTCACTCAGTTCAAAACTATGCTTATCAGCATGAACCAATGAGCCTTCATGAGGTTAATGAGCCTTTTGAAAAGCACATATTTTTCACCCTGCAAATGACACCTTCACTTCATTCACCACTGGGTCTAGTTGTATAATAAAATTCATTACTTTCAGAGAAGATAACTCTGGCTAGGGTCTTTTTTACCTCTAACTTTGCTATTTTTAAATGATTCAGTCATTTAATTGGCTGATCATGTGATAAGAAACAGAACTATATTTGAAGCCCTAGAACTAACAGATTGTGTCTAGTGTAATTCAACTTTTTTTATTCTTATTATTTACTTGTGTCCGTGCAGTTTATTACAATGACTAATGAGCTGATGGTGACTATGATTGCTAATTATGATAAGAACGACATGAGAAAGCAGACCAACCATTGATAGAAGTTCTATGGTTTTGTTTCTGTAATATAATTTAGCATTAGTGTTTATATACGAGGTGTGGCTATTAAATAACGAGACTGACGTTGTAAAAAATTTTACTTATATTTTATACATAATCTCTAATTGTCACCTTCAATATACACTCCTTCGCTATCCCTACAACGCTCCATGCGAATTTTCCATTGTTGGAAACAGTGCTGGAAGTCATCTTCTGTCAGCACCTTCAGGACACGTGCCACCATCTCTTTTACGGCTTCAACAGACTCAAATCTTGCCCCTTTTAACTTGCCCCTACAGATCTAACTTTTAACATAAATGCTCAATTAAAAATATAAAATTGGAGGGGAGAAAAAACTGTTTTTTTGTGCTCGACAGGCACATATTACTTTAAAAATTCATGAAAAATTCTGTACTCAAAAAAATATGGAAGAGATACGTTAAAACACAGAAGTTATACACTCATTTAAAACATGTTGAAGCTATTTTAAATAATTGTTCCAGAGATATATCAGTAACTACATTAATATAACAGTTATAGGCCACAACAGTGCCCTTAATGTTGCTCCTAACGGAAAATTCGCATGGAGCGTTGTAGGGATAGAGAAGGAGTGTATATTGAAGGTGACAGTAAGTGATTATTGTAAAAAATAAAAATAAAATTTTTTCAATGTCAGTCTCGTTATTTAATAGCCACACCTTGTATATACTGTAGCCATCAAAATTTTAGCTAAAAATATCTAAATTGTAGCTACAAATATCTGCTCCAAACTGTCTTAAGCCTTCTTAGAGGGTAATTCGGTAGCAAACTGTTTGAAAAAAATATTCTTAAAAAAAGAAAAATGAGACAACCACTATTTTGTTTGTTACGCACTGTTATTCGTTCTATTAAAATAAAACTTTTAAGCTAAAGAAAGATGCTTTTATAGATAGATACTTAAATACTTTGATACTAATACAATTAAAAATGCTTCAGTAGATTTTGCACTGAGATCAAAGAAATAAATTAACATATAAAATATGTAAAATATTAGCGTCCTTTACAAGTGCAATCGTGTGATAAGCAACGAAAATTAACAACAGTTCGATTAGAACAACATTAGTATAAAGTTCATTCAGCCAAATTTTGCTAAACAGAATATATTTCGCTCCAATATTACTTGAATAAATACCAAACTGTGTTGGTTACGCTAATAGTAATTTTCTTGTAAAATGTCTTCACTGAAAGCTTTTATTTACGTTTAACTATTTTTTTTCATAAATGATAATGTTGACGTTGAAACTGACGTTGCGATAGATAAAAATGAATACTTAAAGAATATCAGACCTGACAGGGATTGAACTCGGTACCCCCAACCGACCGTCCACGGCACCAAGGAAACCGTTCGAAGAACGGGTACTTTAGCTAGTTATAGATATAGGCCACAACAGTGCCCTTTATGTTTCTGATTGTTTAGTAGTGTAGATAGTTTGACAAAAGACTCCTCAATTGATTCCCAGTTAGATCCTAAGGAAAGGTAGGCCTATACAAAGGTTGAAACCAGTAATAAAGGCAATGGTAAACAACCCACTCCTTGATTTACTTAATAAAATCACTAGTATTTTAAATAAGGTGCTGTTATTTTCAGTCCACCTACACAACAACTTCTTTATATTACTTTCTCTTGCCTATATGAATATATAGGAAGGAAAGTATTGTTTTCATGTCGATTTTTCGAAATCGAGTTTTCACCGGATCTATACGTTTTCAGACCCCCTGAACCCAAAAAACATGTTTTTAGCGATTGGTCTGTGTGTGTGTCTGTGTGTGTGTGTGTCTGTGTGTGTGTGTCTGTGTGTGTGTGTGTGTGTGTGTGTGAACAGAATATCTCAAGAACGGAACATCGTACGAACTTGAAACTTGAAACTTAAGTTACATACCACTACCGGACGCGACACGAACATTTTCATCAAAATCGGTCAACCGGAAGTAGTAGTTTATTCGTATAATTTTTCAGTTTTTTGCGATTTTCTCAAAAACTGGTCCTACGATTTTTTTTTAAATCGCCTATTTTACTCAATTTTTTATTCTCTACAAGATAGGGTAGGCGCCATGTTTGCTGAAATTCTCGGTGAGGCTGTTTTCACGTAAAAACGTTGTTTTTTTAAGATTACGGCTTTAATATAAATTTCAGCGCAAAAACTTATATAATAAAAGTTGTAGAGAATTTAAAAACCTACAACTTCTGTTTCAAACATTTTTTTGTATAACGCTTAGTTTAGCGGTAATTTGCGATTTTCTGTTTTTTTTCTCACGAAAACGTGAGAAAAATCGATTTTTTTAACATTTCGGTCTTAGTATGCATTTTACGACAAAAGTGTATATAATAAAAGTTATAGAAAATTAAAAGATCTACAACTTTTGTTTAGAGCATTTTTCTCTACAGAGCCTAGTTTAGCGTGAAAGCGTGATTTTCCGTATTTTTAAGCCAAACTGAGTTCGTTTGTCATTTTGCGTCATTCACTAGTGATTAAAATAAGGTTATGTTTTTGAGGTTAGTTTTTGTTTATTTCTAATATTTTATTAATAATGTTAGGTTTATTATTAATTATTTGCATTGGCAAGAGAAAGTTGTGTGAGTGTTTCACACCAGATTTTTTTTATTATATTTTTTTTCCCGGATCGATAAAAAGTATAGATTAACTATAGTTACAGCCAATGAAAAAATGTCTACCGATGATGTTAGCGTAATAATAACTATTTGCTCAAGTAAATTATTTTCTAATAAGCAAATGAAAATCAGCAAGTAGTTTTTTATTCATTCAAGTATTAGAGTAAGTTTCGCATTGGTTGTCGCCTGAATAGAAGGAGCAAAGAACAGATTGAGAAAACTAGCGTGCGAGACTTTGCGTGCAAACCCCAAGATAATATGCTCGCAAATAAATCAAGACTTTTTTAAATATCAAAAACTGTAGAACACAGAGAAAGGTATACAAACGAAATACATCATTCTATTTTATACGAAACGTATTATGACAATAATACTAATAATAACAGTAAGAAATGAACTGAAATCCTCCAAACTGATTTGTTTTGTTTTATAATCACGAAATCAAACGAAAGGATATTCACCTTATTAATATTTACGCCTAATCATAATTCTTGTAGCAAATGATTACGGTACTCTTAATTTTATGATTAACATAAAATTATTACGTAATCTTTGTTAAAAATCTTATGTTCCCCTTTTAACTATAAACTAGTATACTTATTTCTAGAATAAGGAATAACGATACAATTTCTAAGTACAAAATTATGTATGAAAATTTAATGTGATGTTTGATAAGACTGGAAAAATAAAAACAGTTAATTTTTAAGTAGGTTAATCTAGAAAATTAAATTTTTGTCATTTCATTAAAAATGATTTAATGTTTCTGATTGTTCCATGTGTACATTTTTTGACAAAGGATCTCCGTTTCATTCTTAGTTACATCCTAATAAAATAATTAATAGCAGTAAAAACTAAAAAGTTATTTTAATTGCAAATAACCACGATTTTGAACCCAAATGTTCAAGAAATAAAGATTTCGGAATGTAAATCTTGAAACCTTATTTAAACTTACGATCCTGAAAAGGGTTGTTTGTTTGGTTGTTATCCAGGGTGAGCAGATTAGCGTGAATTTGTTTCTAGTTAAATTTTTTTAACTGTCTCGTATTTCAAAGGAAACATCATCGTCTTTCACAGAGTTGTCAAAATGACTTCGTCGGAGTCTGGGAGCCATACTATTGTACTGTTAGGCCAATTACATTTACGTCTTTTAGTATATTAAGAAAATAAAAGAGAACTAAACATGGATAAAAACAAATTAATTGACACGTACAAATAGTAAACCCACAGAGTTGGTCTAGTGGTAAAAATATCGCACGAGTCAGCAGTTTAATAGCTGATTTTCAGAGACGAAGGTTACTTGTTCAAATCCTAGTAAAGGTAGTTACTTGTATACGAATTGAAAACTAGAGATTGGTTACTGGTGTACTTTGATGCTAGGGATTCAATTAACCATACACTCTCAGGAATGGTCGGCCTGAGTCTGTAAATGACTACACCTAATTTACACGTCATATAAATATCATCCTCATTTCGTTAAGTCATGGGGTTGCTTATTGTTCTGAATTCAACAGATTGCAACGTACACACATTAGGGATTAAAAAATAAAACAAATAGTTATCCAACTATTCGTTTTTTTTTTGTAACTTGTAATGCTTATAGAAAGTTACTACTGCCATATGAAAAGGCATATATAATAAAGTGCCCGGTACTACAGTGATTAAGTTGAAGAGGCTTTGGTGACAATAAAATAATTACGTCGAAGTTTTTAAATGTTTGATACCCAATAGATCTCAAACCGAAAACATTACAGAACCATTTATTTCGTTAATTTTTATTGAACCTCGTCATATCGTTAGTCCGGAAGAAAATGTCATAATTTCATAAAATTTAAGAAGCAATAATGAAATATTCATTTGTCCAATTTTTTGAAATTCTAAAATTTCAATATCCCTACATTCGTTTTGAAATTATTTATTTAAACATCAATTCACTTTGTGTTTTCTAAATGTGTTAAAACGTATTTTTTTATTTTATGAATCCCGCCCCCAAATTAGTCTGTTAGTTCGAGTTATGTCATTTATCTTCTTACATATCTTCGTATTACATTACGTACCTTATCACGAAAACTGACACAAAACTAAAAATGTCACTCTTCTTGTTGAAATAAACACTTCTAACATAAATTCTGTCACTTCTCAATATAAGCCGTTTTCTTGGTAAAATTCAAAATATAGCAATTAAAATCAAAACTCTTTATAAAATGTTAATTTGTTTTAATAAACCACTCACTCAAGCACTAAGTGTTCAAACTCAAGTGAAAATATGATGCTCTTCTTGATAAATCACGGACAACTATTACAAGGTAGAAAAGTGACACTACGGGTAGTGTGCTCTACCGTTCAAATCAGTAAATTCAGCTGTGACATTTTTCTTGATAAAATATGATATTTGTAAATTATAATATTAAACTTGAAATCATGATTTTTTGAGTTGTGACACTTTTCTTCCGGACTAACGATATACTTTTTTGGTCTTTAATTTTTATTAAGGTACTGTACATTGAGCTGCGCAACTTCCGTATTTGATTTTTAAATGGCGGTGGAAAATTTCACTTTAAGGAGAAGAGGAACCCAGTTATAGGCCTACATTATCCGTTCAAAACTTCGGGTATTGTCCGTTATTCAGACCAAGAAGTCTCTACTCCATTTCGCTTTAAACGATGCACAGTTGGAAAGTTCCTTGTAGTAAGATCGCGGGCTGGTTGGTTTGGAGGGTCATCTAGTCTTTCGTGAAATGTACTATGCAAGGACGCGGTTAGCTCCTTTACTGTAGGAATTTTGAAATCGTCGTGGAGGGTTTTATTGCTTACATAAAAAGGAGCGCCAGAAGCAAGTCGTAAGAATTTTGATTGAAAGGCTTGGATCGACTTTAAATTACTCTCTGTCGCTATTCCAAAGAGCTGGACACCATAAGTCCAGATTGGTCTCAATAGGGATTTGTATATAAAAATCTTGGAGTGGAGGTTCAATCTTCTTCGAGGGTTGATTAAGCAGAAGAGTCAGCGTTGGATTTACACAGGGGCAACATGGGCAAGTGCCCAGGGCGGTAAATATTTGGGGGCGGCAAATTTTTGAACAAAAAACTTAAAAAATTAGTTTTGATATTTTAATTCTGATTATTTGATCGATAAACTTTACTCACGATTTCGAATTGTTAATCAACTAATTTTCATTCGTAAATTTAAATTTGGTAGTACGACATTAAAATTTGTCCATATTTAATTTGGTAGTTAAGTTGGTAATACTGAATGATACATTTACGTGAAACAATTGTCGTGTCGTTCTGTATGGAAAAACGTCGCTCCACGATGTCTGAAGATCGTCTCAATCACTTAGCTGTAATGAATATCGAGGCTGATATCCTTTTACAATTAGATTGCGAAGAAATTATTACTGATTTTGCGACAAAAAAGTGAGACGAAACAATTTTTAAACTTAGATTTTGAAATGACCTGGAATATACGTTGTAATTTGAAAAATGATAATTAATTTGTGAATATGAAAGTTTCAAATAAAGTTTAATATGTTAATGTAATAACAAACTTGCTTGTTTAATTTTTATGCACTTTAATTTAAAACGCTGATCTTTCAAAAAATTTTAAAAGGGGCGGCATTTTTGTCCTTGCCCAAGGGCAACTTCCATAGTAAATCCGGCCCTGAGAAGAGTAACTTCTGGCGGAGGTTAAGTTCTAAACGTTTCGTACGCAGATGATGCTTCCAAGTTAGTCGCCTGTCAAACCATAAGCCAAGATATCGCACCACCCTGGCCTGTAGGATATGAACGTTACTCAGCATCACAGGTGTTATGAGCGATATAAAAACTCATTTATATAACGAAATATGAACTCATTTTCCTTTCTATTCCAGTGTTGTTTTATTTACAACATTACTTTCTTCTTGTCATAGAAACATCCCAGTTTTGTTCCAGAAACTTATATCCAAAAGTTGTTTTAAAACAACATATCTTTGTAGGGAAAATGGGTAATAGGAAAAATGCACAACAATTTTGTTGTATTTTTTAAAGTACATAAAAATAATGAAAAAAACAATTTTTTTTATATATAAAGTGGGATATAAAAGTACAGAGTTTTTTATGGCAATAGGAAACTTGATTGGTTATACAAATCAACAAATAGAAGACGATGAATGTAGATCACATTATAACAAAAATATGTGTGACCTCCTAAAATAATCTATTATTAAACAGTAGATTTATACTGTACGAAATTTCCTAGAATAACTTATTTTTGAATTATAGCTGATAAACCAACATCCAGCATTGTTAAAGCAAACAATTCAATTTTAGATATACATTGAAATAATGCATAATACAACACTGGATTATTCAACGCCTTTGAGATATCCTACTATGATAAAAACAGATAGAGATAAAGCTTTTCAAAAACAAACAACATGATCAAAGCAGGATAACATCGACTGAATGGGCAATGATTATTTCAACCTCAGCTATTCAGTTCGTTTAGAACAGTGTAACCAACAGAACAAATGATGCGGTAACTCGTACGTTAATTATAGGAGAAGTTGGTAAGCTTGTCGCAATAGTACCCGGATTTTGTACCGCATTATTTTATGTCCAAAAGAAATGTGACCCGACAAAATAGTTACTGAATAATTTGTGCCGCGTTAAATTAAATGTGACGATAACAAAATGTACAAATCCTTTAACGAGTCAACTTGTTAATGAGAAGTACTAAAGACTGACACTAAAAACAATGCCACTAAATTAATCACTACTCGTAAATTGTACTTCATGATTATTTCATTTCAATTCGTAATTAAACCGATAAAATTAAAATAAATTATTACACTTCTATTAAAATATATACCAGAATACTAAATGTTCTAACTTTGGGAAAAGCTAAATACTTTTATTTCCATACAAATACGTCGTAAAAAAAATCTGGTGTGAACACTCACACAACTTTCTCTTGCCAATGCAAATAATGACTAATATAACCTAACATTAATAATAAAACATTAGAAATAAAGAAACTAACCTCAATCAACATAACCTAATTTTAATCATGAGTGAAAGACGCAAAATGAAAATCAACGTCAGTTCGGTTTAAAAATACGGGAAATCTCTCTTTCACAATAAACTAGGCTCTGTAGAGAAAAATTCTCAAAATAAAATTTGTAGATCTTTTAACTTCCTACAAATTTGATTATATACACTTTTGTCGTAAAATGCATTCTAAGGCTGCAATCTTAAAAAATCGATTTTTACACGTTTCTTGAGAAAAAAGTAAAAACCGAAAATTACCGCTAAACGAAGCGTTATACGAAAAATGTTTGATAAAAGTTGTAGGTTTTTAAATTCTCTACAACTTTTATTATATATTTATATTTTTGCTCTTAAATGGATATCTCGTGTTCTCTTAAGGAGACAATCATGAAGTACCGCCGGAAATGGACCTATCATCTTGAAGAATATCTCCATACTTGATTCCTAGACTGGTCAAAAGTTACATATTGGAAGGCGCAATTCGGAACGACCGGTGGCTAGGTGGAAGCCAGAACAGGTATTGGGACGTCATCCCTGATTGGTGAAGAAGAGAAGAATTTTTTTCTTTTTTGACCACATAGGATCACTTAAGTCATCTTGAACGGTTCTTCTTCAATTTCTTCTTCTTGCTGTTCCAAAACTTTTTCACATTTTCAGATCTTATTTTCCTTAGTTCATCTAAACAAACCTCAATTATGCGTTTGACTGTTTTGGTGGTTAATCGAACTACACGTGACTTCCCATTTGGTGTTTATACCAAGGTGTACGTTGCGTTAGGTCCTCCATGGTTAGGCCAGGTTCTTTTATGTCGTTTTGAATTTTTCTGAGCCAGATTACTATAGCTTTTTTCAGATTAAGCGTTAAGTAGTTTTTCAGTAATTCCTCTTAGAACGCGTGTTGCTGAAGTTCTCAATATGTGTCCCAGGAAGAAAATTTTCTTTTTTCTCATTGCAACTGTACTCTAGTGAAGAATATTTTATTTTTATACTAAACTTATTTCATTAAATTTTTTATAAATTTACTTAAATTTCATGTTATAAATATATGACAAAGTTTGATAGCGCTAATAAAACGTCCTCTTTTAAACGATTCACAACAAATGTTAAAAAGTAGTTGAAAATTAGTGAATCGTCTACATTTCTTATGTCTTCTATTGTACGAAGGAAAAATACAGTAAAAAGTGTTGCATAAAGCTCCATTACCACACAGTAACAATTGCGATGTACAATTCCCTCAGCTGAACCAAACTTAATTCGTGAATTAACCACCAGCATTGTTGCTTCCTATTTAACAGGCAAACTCAAGGGACTGAAAAACAAGTGTAGAGTCCACAACCACTTCATTGTGTTTACTCAACCGCTCCCAGTGGCACGGTGGTCAGGGCACATCAGCCTTTGGATTTATATTAAATGTTTATGCCAGATAAAAATTTGTTTTTGCTCCAGTTCTGTAGTCACACAAGCAAAACTCTATACGGGTTTAACATCTGAAGTAATATATTACATTAGTATAAGATTGAAATATTTACTAGAGAATATTTTACAGAGATGAATTGAAAATAATGATGAAAATACTGTATCAAAATTAGCCTACATAGAAAAAAAATCACAAATTAATTATACACTTCGTAGGTCAAGTTACCAACACACTTTTTTAATAAAAAAATAACTAAAAAACAAATAAAATAATTAAAACCTGATTCAAATGAAATTTATTTTAAGTTATAAGCATTTACGTCAAAATTCCGTACGTAAACGATTTATTTCGTAAAATTTACACAAGATTCCGTTAGAAATTATCTCGTCATAGCAACGCAATTGAACGCAACCTGTACCTACTATACCTTCCCGGAAATCCCCGTGAAATAATACAAAATCTACGCCAAGGATGGAGAAGGAACATCATTTTGTAATAAGTAATTTCCGATAGTTCACACAATTGTAAACCGTTCACAGAAAATTTCCAACTGAACGCCATTGTTGAGTGGTGATCTCCTCTACGTCTTAAAACACATTTTATCTCAATTCATAATCACCTCAATTTACTTGTTTCTTTTATGTACAGCTGTGAATTTTCCTAAAAAAGTGACAAAAAAGTTAAATGCAACCCAGCTGGTTGGTCTAGAGGTAAAGTCGTAACCGCGAATCAGCTGTTTAACAGCTGATTTTCGAAGACGTAAGTTCCTGGTTCAAATCCTAGCAAACCATAAATCTTCTAAATAATGCAGAAGAAGTTAGGTGCCTGAAACGTTACCATGTTTTGGACTTGTCTGAAAGAGTTTAAATGCCCATAAAATTATATTGAAAAGTATTCCATATTGTAAAATGTAAATCTTTGTACATAGTCATTTTCTCTTTTAACATTTATGAATAATTGATATAATGAGAGGTACTCAGGATAATGAGGCCTCAACTTGTGATTGGTAAATTCAAAAGATTTATTTATAGTTTATTTTTTTAAAAACTGATTGCAAATAATGTCATTTAATAAAACAAAAAAATAATCCTAGCAAAGGTAGTTACTTTTATACGAATGTGTATACTAGACAGTGGTTACCGGTGTAGGCTACTTTGATGGTTGTGGTTCCATAACCATACTCTCTCAGTAATAACCATCCTCTCTCAGTAATGGTCGGCCTGAGCCTGTACAAGACTACAACTCATTTACACATCATACATAAAAACATCCTTATCTCGTTAGGTAATGGGGTTGCTTACTGTTCTTAAATTGAACACATTGTCACACATTAGGGCAAAAAAAGAAAGTAAAATGCATCACAGTTCTAAGTTAAGTTGCAAATATAATAGTATAAAGTTAATAATTGAATCGCTTGTTCGAGAAACAACACGAGTCCAATGCAAGTGATTTTTCAGGAAATACAAAAACCATGTTTCTAAGTTTATTGGCAAATATTGCCGAAAATTATTTGACATGAATTTGAAGTACTTCTTTAAAGTAATGTATTCATTTGTATAAAATTTTATCTTATTTTTAATGGCTATTACGAGGGTCATTCGTAAAATAAGGTTCCCATGATTTTTAAAAATTTACAGCTTTATTTTTTATCTTAGTGTTATACATCAATTTAAAGCTTAAACCTTAAGCTATTTTTCTACATAATCGCCGTTTCTGTCCAAACACTTTTGCAGACGATGCTCCAACTTTTATATCCCCATGTTGTAGAATTCTGCCGCCAATCCTTTGAGGAATCGAGTAACCTCTTCCTTGACTTCATCATCGGTACTGAAGCGTATGCCACCCAAGTGTTCCTTTAATTTTGGGAATAAGTTATAATCACTTGTGGCTAGGTCCGGGCTGTAGGGGGAGGGGCACAACAGTCCAGCTAAAATCTGTCAGCAGTTCTTGAGTTTGATGTGAGACATGAGGTCGAGCGTTGTCATGTAGAAGCCTCACACCACAGGACAATCTTCCTCTCCAGCGATTCTGGATCGCGCGTCTCAGTTTTCTTAATGTGTCGCAATATCTGTCAGAGTTTACTGTTCTTCCATGATAAATGTCAATAGGTGAAATCCGTTTTGCACTTAAAAAACGTATCACAGCGCGAATTTCGCATCTGGCGGTAACAGCGATAGAAAGCTCCATCTTCGAAGGCTCCTAGGCCGGCACCGATCGACGTAGTGAGGCGGGAGTGGTGCGGAAAAAGAGAGGGAGAGCTGATGAGTAAGACAGTGTCGCCAGATTTCTCCCAGCACATCGCGTTCTGTCTCAGCAGCTTAGGGAACCTTATTTTACGAATGACCCTCGTAGATAAGGGAATTTTCCAGCATAGACTTGTGGTTTTTCTCAAACGCATATTGAGGAAATAAATAGATCTAATGCAACTTGTTTTACTTAGGTTACTCCAATCTATTTATATTATAATATTAATATACAGAATATTTTTGTTTCAGACTATATTGTGTTAGTACTAATAACATAGTTAAATATTTTATTCATTTTTTTAATTTTGAGAAAAAAAGTAAATATTACATTTCTTCGGGCTTATCATCTTTTTCTGCTGATGGCCATAAATATATTTCTAATGTTGTTTCTCAAACAAAATAAGAATTTTCTGTAGGTTTTAAACTCTACTAATATAATATAATAATAATATTATATAAATATAATTCTCTACAGATAATAGATATAGAATGATATATTAGATTTTTATAATTCATTATTTTGATAAAAATGGACGTATGTGATTTCTCAAACAAGTGATTCAATTGAAAGGTTAATTGAAACTTCAAAAAATTCAACTTAAGTAAAATAATTAAACTTGGTATTAATTATTGTTATAGTGGTATTAAGTGTTATAGTATAGGTTAAACTTATAATATAGGTACCAATAGTAATTAGTAAGTAAGAATAATATGTTGTTGACATTTTTATGATTTAATATTATTATTAGCCGTATAGCTCCCGAAGTGGAAGACGCTGAGCATTCACGATCATTGATTATTGGACTTGGTGTTTTTCTTGTTTGCCCACCAGCCTTTCATTTTCTGAGAAAAATCAGCTTTTCTTTCCTCACTCCATCTTGTTCCAACTCTTGGAATTTTAACCTCTGGAATAATCTCCCATTCATTAATTTTTGTTCTAAAACTATTTCGATTGGTAACTTCTTTATCAGTAATGTTTGCTATTATTGTTATTATATTAGAATAATTACTTTTGTTTAACTAGTTAAGATGTAGCCATTTATTCATTACCGTAAGAATTGTTAATAATTGTTTAGTTTGTAGATTAATTATTATATAATTAGGGAGTTTAGTTCTAGTTTAGTTTAGTCAATTTGGTTGACTCGAGCAATCAAGTTTGCTTATGCTGAAGTTGATCAACAAAAAGTTGTTTTTTAAATTAAGTCATTGGACATCGACTACCATGGTCATTAGCCCTCTTCAAATTGCTGTATAAAACTATTATACGAAATAAAAAATAAAATTTACTTTTCATTTAACTGTATAAATGAAAAGTAAATAAAAACACAAAAATAACGTTTTATTTCTGTTTTGTTTTTTTAGTACCGAAGGCTGCGAGAAAAACGTTTTGTTGCAACCAGAAACTGGTGTTGTCAACTTTAAAATTATATCCACTAACGATTCATCTATAAGGCAATTGAATTACTTCATGTATGCGTTATAATCTGTTCATTTCTTTTAACAATAAATAACTGCTTAGGCGAAGAAAGTGAAAAAACACTAAAGAAACTTAAAACTAAACATCCATCAATATTTGACCTCTGTAATACAAATATTTTCTTATAGAGCCATTTTTATAGCACGTTAGGTGACTTTAGACATTTTTGGAAGCTATTTTTACAGCCAACATCAGCACTGCAGGCTCTTTTCCTTTCTTCTGCCCACCCGGAGTTCCGTATTTTCTTTTCATGAAAGCTCTTAACTTTCGTAATCAGTTGTCTGAATTTGATTCGGTTCATTAAGTTTTGTCGGTTTATTTTTGTTTTCACAATCTCCTTTTCAACTTCTTTGAACCATTTATTCGACACCTTAACCTTAGGTCTATTTTTTAATATATTAAAAATGCCTTGTTTAGTGACCTTTGTGATATTATCAAAATAAATAAATAAATAGCACTAATAATTATTTTTAAATAAAATTATCGAAATAGTTAGGCTATCCAAAAATTAATAATTGAATGTTCATGAATAGTGTCAGAAAATGGGCTGATTTCTTTAGCAAGAGTAAAAAACGAACTTCTTATTTTAAACTCGTATTGTAACCTTTAGTTTTCAATATCATCATCATAATCCCTCTCCTAAGTTTGCTAAAATCGGGTTCAACACAACCCCTCTCCACCACTCTATCACTGAACCATCACTCCTCAATTGCTTTTTTGGCATTGCATCTTTTTCCCAATTCGTCCATAACTAAACCTACCACTTAATCCTTGGTCTACCAATTGGTCTTTTTCCCTTTATCTCCACGTACAACATCCTTTTCGGCAGTCTTTCCTCGTCCATTCTATTGATATGGCCAAACCATCTCAGCGTTACCTTCCAGCCCTCCTCAACAGGCTGTTTATTTCCAGTTATTTTCTAATTGCAACATTTCTTATTCTATCCCTTCTTGTTTTCCCCAACATATTCCTTTTGAACTCTATCTCTGCAGCCTGGATACTAATTTCTACCTTTTATCCCCAAGTCCAAGTCTCGGCTGTATAAGTAAAATTTGGCACACAGTATACATAATATACATGCAATGCTGAATACACAATTTTCTTACAATGCATAGGAAAGTTTTTTCCTACGCATGCTAAAGTTTTAATGTAATGTTTTCTAATTCAATGAAGGCCTCAAAGTCAACCCATCAGTCAATGAGAAAATGAGAAATTATTTTGAATTTTTAGATTTAACTTTGAACATGGAAAAACTTTAATTTAAAGAAGAAAATTCCTTTTGATGAAAACAGTTATAATTCTGAAAAATTCCTGATTCTGAAAATATGCGTTGGAGACCTTTTTTTTATTTAAGTTTACTAAAGTAAAGATCCATGTTTTCGATCAACCCCGAATACAATGGATGTCGAATTGTTAAAACTACGGTAGGGTGGAAAAATTTAGTGAAATCGAAGGGGAATCAAATTCGGATTTTGGTATTTTAGTGCAATCCAACACCCTTCTTTAACAGCAATATGGAAGCGGCCATAATACTATTTTTGATAACATTTATCGTTCTTCATAAAACTTATTTCGAAAATGTATATTATTTAAATAATGGGGATCAAAAGGCAATATATAAATAAATTTTATTTATCAAAAACCAAAAGTTAAAAGAAAAATATTTAATTATTAACTTATAGTGACCTGTGATCTGGTTTTAAAATGCAGGAAAAGGAGTTTAATCTGATAATAATTTATTAGAATTTATTCTATTTAGACAGAACATCGTTGCACGGTTGCCTTGTCAGATAAACTGAAGTAAAATGAACTAATTTTAAAAATGAAAAGTTGAATGGTCTTTTTTATGAATCAATAAAACAAGTATTCATTTCTTTTATCCTCGAACAAAATTACCTCTCAAATTTAAAAAAAAATTACTTAAATTTTTTTATATATTATAACATAATTCATGTTGTACTTATATGAATAAAACAAAGTTTTACGTATATTAAAGCACACTCATAATTATTATTATAGTTTATATAAATAACGAAGTAAAAAATAAATCATATATAATTAAGGTACTTGAGTTAAAAAAGTATCATTATGATGATACAAGTTTGCAAATTGCGAAAGTTTTTTAACGTACTCATCTAGTTAAAACCCTACAGGGAAACGACATTTTATAAGCGGCTTATATGGTCAAAGTAAAGCATTTATACGAATGAGAAAAACATTTTACGAGAGACTAAAATCTGATACGGTACGGTATTTGTTTCAGTAAATGTAAAATTACGATAACATTTCTAAATGAGATTTATTATTTAAATAGTACTTGATATATATTAAAAAGTTTTGTAGCATCACACAAACATTTTATGCACTTATACTCTATAACATCACATTACATACTACATATTAATAATTCATTTTACAAGTATTAAAATTAAATTCCCGGTTTCATAAGATGTGTTAAAACAGTTTTGATTTTAAAAGATATATATTTTTTAAATTGTTTTTAAAAATTCATTAATTTTAGTATCATCATACACCATAATATCGTACGGATTAGGATTCATTGTTGTCTCAACTTCAAACTTAGTTATTTGCCATTCTTAAAAAAATTGAAAAATTATCTCTTTTAACTTTTTCAATACCACATTATCCGATAGGCTCGGAAACGAACACCCATGAGTTTGATCATTTAGCACTTAACTGACTAAACCATAGTTGATACCACCCTTGCCATATCAAATTCATGTCCAGTATCCCCCATAATCAAGTATTAATACCGTGGCAAAAGTATGAACAATTCCATCTCAACAGACTCTATTTTCGACATCTGCTCAACAGTCAGGAATTCAAAAATCCGAAAAACAAAACAAAATATACAGAACCAAGGAGTGACAAAAATTTATATCATTCTCCTTCTGCACTCCACTAACCAGCGCCTTCCCCAGAGCGTGTACAAGCACCTTCGTGTGCTTGTATACGCTCTGATTTGTATACTTCCAACCTAATTTCTACATCTCCTTATTTCACAAAAGAGACATCATTTTATCCCAAACAAATAAATGAATGTATCCGCTCCAAAGCTATACCATCAAAAACTACTTTATCTCTGAAATGATAAGTAGGCCTGTGACCTATAACCTTTGTAACGTTCTCTCCAAAGAAATCGCGAGATTACATCGTTCAGCAGTTAACCCAAATACACACAATTACCTCTATAAATAATCTTCAGACCCGCAAACAACGCCCAAAAGTCAAAGAAACCAAAAATTTTCATAGGAGTAGAAAACTTACAAAACCTTTTTGTTCCATGCAGATAAATAACAATGTTAGGTGTAGAATCTTCAACGATTAAGCTCTTAAAAATATATAACTTCGATTTATAACGTAACTGTCATAAATTTAAAAATCGGGAAAGATCTTCGTTTCTCATGACCGCATGAAGCGAAACAAGTTGGTCTTGAATGAAACCTGTCGTGTGTGGTAGGTGCGGAATTGATTCGTTCTGGAGTAGAAACTACAGGACAGATTAGGCTAAAATTTAAAAATTATGGTCTTTTTAACCAACACTAAAGATATATTTTAAAATTAGTGACGTAACCCCTAAATTAAAGTAACTTCCTTTCGGTGCAATAAAACAGAAGTCAAATTTTCTCAAAAATGCCATTAACTATTTTGAACCAACTTCTCTCGGTTACTACTTTAGCTGTATCCATTAAAAGGGAGTATGTAGTATCCACAGAAACACTGGTACAGAGGCCCCGTTTTTTTTAATTACATCGTTGGGACAAAAATTTACTTAATAAAAATCAAAGATCATTAAAAATTTACAAAGTTTTTTGTATTTTACATTTTTTGTCCTCAAAAAGCGTTCTGTGTAGCGTATACCACCTAATTATGAACTTAGCATCAAAAATGATCTAATAATGAGCGAAATAATTAAAAATTAATAAGATAGTTTATTTATAATTTTTTTAAATTTTATTCACAGTTACATCACGAACCGTGAGTGCGAAATATTTTAAACTTTATTAGGCCCATAGGATGCGAAAATTTTCAGGATACTATCGGGGAATCAAATCCGAAGCTTTCGCTTTACAATTGTAATGCAACAATGCAACAATCTCTAGCAAATGCGACACGAAGTCAGCAGTTAATGAAAATTATTTATTTGGCCATAAAGAAGAATAAACTATGAACATTTTTGATTAAAAATCTTACTTTAAACTCCTATAATTTTAATGTACTTCGTTAACATAAACTGGTAAAGAAATGTACTGCAGAAAACACAGTATTTTCTGATTACATTCAGTAACACAAAAAATTTAGCTTGAGATATAGAGTAAGTAAACAAACACCGCAATATTTTAACGCGGTGGCATCGTCGACCCTAACCGCAGTCTCAATCAATACATTTGTACCGAATGAATAGTTAAAGGTTGTACAGTTTGTAGCTTGAGCTCATCACCTGTAACCAATTTGTCACAGTTCTTTTTAACAACGAACATTTTTTGTTAAATCATACTTTATATTTTATTTTTTAATTCATTATTTCGTAAATTTACCCTGCAAAATGTTTTCATAAAATATCGTGTAATGAAACAGAGCGTTAAAAATTGAAAAATGTTGAATATAGAAGATATAAATCTATGTATTTAAATGATAAGAGAAAAGAAAGAAAAATCTTTCTTAAGATTTCAGGATCCAAGAAAATAGGACTAGAATACAGGTTAAAATCAAACAAATAAATCTACACAAACGTGGAAAAGCTTTCACATACAATCAGTAAAATAAATTACAATTTTATGACCGTATTTATAAAATGGACGAATTCGGGTTAACCAAACAGATCTTCAACATTTTAAATAAACAAAAAGCCAAAATCCCGTGGCACCAAGATATAAGTAAAGAACTGGGAATTACAAAGTTACACCAGAAATTATCTGCAATAGAGAAAAGTTCAGGAGTTTAATAAAAAAAACCTAAAGTTTCAGGAGAAAAACCAACAAACGCCAAGAAATGGTCAGAAGAAAGAAGGAAATGGTATTCAGGAAAAATGAAGCATGGCCCTAATTTGAAGCATTGGCCCATGCTTCAAATTAGGAAATTAATCAAAATTGTATAAACTGACAACCTCAAAAAAAGTACGTAAATTATATCTGTGGTTACCATATTTTGGACTAGTCTGAAAGAGTATAAATGTACAAAAGTTATAGTGAAAATTATTCCATATCGTAAAATGTAAATATCTTTGTACATAGTAATTTTCTCTTTTAACACATGAGTAATTGATATAATGAGAGGTACTCAGGGTAATGAGGCTTCAACTTGTGATGTAAATTCAAAAACTTTGTTTATAGTTTACTTTTAAAAAGAAACTAATTGCAAATAATGTTTATTTTAAAAAAAAATTAATGAAGAAATAGTATGAACAGTAATTAAATTATCAAAGACATTTATTCAATTATTAATAATCAGGAACGTATGGTGTATGTTACAATATATTTCTGAACTATTCCAAGTTAGCAAGGCGTACTAGAAAATCTATGATATTGATGGAACTTAGTCCAGATGTTTATTTATAATTATTAGGAAGACAATAAAATTGATTTTATAACTATAGCTGCAATTATTGATTCTTCTTATTATTTCATAAACATTTAAATAAACTTCAAGACATCAAACCGAGAGCAAAGTTTTGTTTGTTTAATTTTATTGTATATTTCTGTTAATTTCATTATTAGTTTACCTAACTAAAGATATTTACAGGAATACTATAATGTGTATCTGAACTCTAACCGTCACGAAGTTTGTAGAACGGGAGTTTTAACTAGTATATATCAACATAATATAGTAGACAATACAGAAGCTGAAAAAGTACAAAATAAACCAAACCAAGAACATACAATCTCAAAAAGAAGAGTAAGATATTTATGGTCAATTGAAACGCATGGGTAGGCCTAACAACCGTTTAAACAAAACGATTTTCAATATTTCCAACAACAACAAAACCAACTTCAATCAAAAACAACTGCAAATGACACAATAAGGGTTAGACGTAACGAAAATTTAAAAAAAGAAAATCAGAGAAAATAAAGATCCGTACCAGAAATTTGATAACTAGGGGAAAGTCACTTTTACCGAGAGTCCATTGCTAATTAATTCTTGTAATATCGTGTCAATTAAATTGCCAGGATGATACAAATAAATTATAAAAATACTTTAATACCTACGTCACAATAGTAGGCCTAAAAATAGTCACAATAGTAGTAGTATACGAGTAATATTACAATAGTAACTGATATTGATATAAACGTATGAATAAACAAGTTCCTTGAACGGTTAATTCATGGAGTAGGCCTACTGTTTCCATATGATTCAGAGAGACGTTGACAGTATCTCTGTAACAACAGCTCCGATCTAAATGTTGTTGGTTCAGTCACCCTCTGACCGAGTAAGACCAAATAACCAATTAACAAACATCAACCTAACTAACTTCGGCTGTCGCGTCTCAATTAGTTGCAATTACTACACAAAAGCATCGACCGGAAAACCAACTAAATAACCGCGTCAAGTGGATTACCTTAAGATGTCAACATTTTAACATATTCTATTGTTAAAAAATTTATTAATCACTACAAAAATAAATCAAAACATTTTTATTAGTCAGATCAAAATTAAAAAATTTTACATTCTATATAGAATTGTCATTTAAGTCTTTTATAATCTGAACAAAATTACAATTTTTTATATAATTAGTACTTAAACAACTTACCGAAACACTTTAATATAAAAGTGCTGTTGTTTAGGTCATCACCCGAAAGGCTGGTTAGAACCTCTAGAGGCTTTTCTAAGTATAACGAGGAGTGAGGTGGTTTACAATTGCTTTCCTCACTGAGTGGAAACGTATGCTTATCAGCATAACAGACCTTCTGAAAAGCATCTACTCTTTTCCTAAAAATGACACCTTCACTTCATTCACCATAAGGTCTGGCTGTATAATGAAATTCATTACTCTCAGAGAAGATAACTCTGACTAGTGTCTTTTACACCCCTACCTCTTCTGTTTTTAAATGTTTCAGACTTATAATTGGCTGACCATGTGATAAGAAACAAAATTATGTTTGTACCCCTAGAACTAGCAGATAGAGGGAAAATAATTTAACACTCCACCTGCCTGTTATGAGCAAAATATAAATGTATGAAATTGGTATTCTAGAAAAATTTCTTTTAATTTTGTAAATGTATGAGCTATTATCATAATTTGTTTATCTCAATCGGACCAGAAATTCTGTTCTTTAATTGATAGAATGTTTTCATTATTTTTTTGTTTCATATTTTTCTAAAGCAACAATTTTCCTGATATTAACCAGGTATAGCCTATGCACATTTTGCCAGTTTTACCACCATATCAATAATACCAACTAAAGACAAAAGAATTCTGTACTACCGAACGAAAAATTAACTTATCTTTTATCAGGAAACATTAAAATAAAATTTTCAAAAATTAAAAAATAAACACAAAAATTAGAACTCTACCACACGGTTTTTAACCGACTGTACTCCTATGTTTACATGACAGTTTACTTAACTTATGATATGGTTCCTAATTCGTTTATGTAGTTTTACAAACTGAGCTATCTTTTCTTAGGTTCTCCTAAAATCTCCTATCCAAAACCGTCTACATAATTTTTATCATTTTAGCTATATGTACAAACAAACGCGACTTTTATATTATCTAATCTAAAGCCAAAAATTGTAGAAGATGTTTCTAACAACATTCCTACACAAAAATACCTGTTCAACTTTTCGTTTGGACCCACCGGGTTGGTCTAGAGGTAAAGTCGTCGCCGCGAGTCAGATGTTTAACAGCTGATGTTCGGAGACGATGGTTCCTGGTTCAAATCCTAGTAAAGATAGTTAAATTTATACGAATTTGAATACAAGACAGTGGTTACTGGTGAACTTTGATGGTTGGGGTTTAATTAATCACACTATCTCACGAATGGTCGGCCTGAGTCTGTGCAAGTCTCATTGGGTAATGTAATAGCTTATTATTCTTAAAGTGAAGATATTGCAATGTACAAAAATTAGGGTTAAAAAAACTTTTCGTTATCGTGTGTTATAAATAAAAATGTCTGGTTCAGAAGCGTATGAATTATTACAATATGCAAAAAAATAAATTGCAAGAAAATTCAATGTTTTTTTCTTAATTGAATACCCTCTTAATGTTGAAGGTAAATTTGGAATAGAGTTTTATCGATATAAATTCTTGGAAGTTTCGTACAACAAATAACAAAGTAAAAAATGTGCTCACAATACTGTATAAAGTATTAAATTTACAATTCCTAAAAAATACAACAATATTTTGTAGTCGAATGGAAAAGTAGAAAACGGAATAAATTTCACTGGTTTACTTTTTCCTATAGCATTTTTTATTGTTATAATTCAGAATATAAAGTACCTAGTCTCCGTTTTGAAATTCTTGTTGTGAACTGTTTTTTTTTTGTGAATCAGTTTAGTTGACATATGAAAAATTAATCCTCGATAATTGATGATAGGTTCCATAGACGCCCAGACAAAGTTTACGGGAAACTACGTTCACTTAGTAACATTTTTCACTTTTAAATTGATTCATTTTACTTCCTATATACTGTACAGAAAACCAACCCATGTTAATATTTCAAAAAGATTATTAAGAACTTTTTGAATATTATACCAGAGTAACGTTATTCATAGATGTAACGAATTATATATGTTTGTAAACTAAAAACCCCCGGTTGCTTCCCTTCGCATTCATAAACATATTATTTTTGCGAGTTTGTTATAGCTCTGGCCGTTTCTCCTATCCCATGGGCCACCTCTCTTTGTCCATCCAGTCCTCCTCACTCAAATTCCTGGCGTAAATGTCACACCGCACTTTCCCATACCACGATTTCAGAGGCCTACCACTTTTTCTACGCCCTGAAAGTTTCCAATTTATTATTATCTTTTGTCATCTTTTGTTCTCCATTCTTTGTACATGACCCAACCATTTCAGACATTTTTTTCAAAATTTTCTCTATTGTGTTCAGTTCTCTATTTTTTTGTCATTAGTCTCTCAATTGGTTTCAAGCAGTTCTCCAAGCTGTTCTAGCTTGCGCAAGTCGTTTCACATATACATAGCTGCTACACCTTACATATTTTTTCATTTGCTGTAAATATTCAGTTCTCGATTATTTCTCTTATTTCTGCATTCCTGACTCACTCCATCTGAGAGATTTGACTACTCCTGCATTAGTATAACCCATCTTCACTGCAAATATCTTCTCCATATCTATCTTTTTGACCTCCCATGTCTCAGCGGAATGCTCTGAATTTATACAACCAAATTTTTGTACCATTTCTGATACTCGACCAATGCAAGGAATTAAGTCACTGTTTCTGATCACACAAACTTGTTTCGGACATCATTCCTTGAAATTCCCTCCTGTGTTACAAACTTCCCAGATTTCTGTATTCTTCATATTTCCTGACCTAATTCCCAGATCCCTTACCTCAACACGTAGTAGTACAACACATGTGATACATATGTAAAGGTTGAATAGTTCAATTTTAAATAAATAGTATTTTAACCAAACTACGTTATAATAATTAAAAATTTGTTCGTTAATTATTTTAATAATGTTTGCATTAAAAATTGTTTGATTTATATATTTTAAATATTCATTGTTTCAAATGTTTATTTCTTAAGAAGAATTACTTTTCAATTTGACTTCAGTCATAAGGCTAAGAGTAAACTTGTGTATTTTGTTATGTGAGAATGGCCAAAGGCCTAAAATAATCTATTATTATTTAACGTGTATTTATACAATCACATAATTTAATAATTAATCAAGATCAATTTATTATAAATATTCATCTGGATTTAAACAAAACTTAAGAAACGAAAAGCTAACTTATTTATTAATCAAGTACTACTATCTCTCATAAGTTTCAGATCGAATAATATTATTATATTATGTTATTTAAATAACCATCTAAGGTGTAATATCACAAACTCAACCCTCAGACATTTTAACTTTCTAAAATTTATCTTCATTCCATTTCTTTTACATGTTTCAGGAAGTTTTACCATCGTGTAGTCAACAACGTTATACTTGTCTCCTGACATGATCCTCTGATCATCTGCAAACAATAAGGTACAAGTATAATCATCCTCCACAGGAACGCTTACACCCTTGCATTTTATTTACCTACATTTTATTGTTTCATTTACAAAACTTAACATACGATGTATTGAAATATTTCTGAGAAGCTCACTTTTCGTATTAATATGAATTTACTGAGTTATCTGCTTACAGTAAAATATCTTGCGAAATTCGAAATGTCAACAAATCTTTTGTAATAATTATTGTTATTAAATATTTATTTAAATATACATTCACTTTATTTTATGATAAATGTGTTCATATTCTTTTAGTTCATTAAACTATAAAACCTAAAATATATAAAATATTAGTTTTGATCCGTGGATTGACCTGCAAATCAACTCGGTCAGGCGGCAGAAGATAACTTAGTGAGTTACTAAGTTACACCCCTGTGCAAGGAACTGATATACTGAAAACCTTATAGGCATACAAGAACAAATAAAAATACCCTGTTCAAATACACCCAGAAAAAGTGTTTTTTTTTAAATTTTATTTCAGATAAACAAACACTACAACTGTGTAATATTTTAAGAAAGCTAGTAGATATAACGTTAATAGTGTCATTAGATTTTCTTGTCACTTGGGTGAGGAAGTCGCCCAGTGGCAGCCTCTCAAGTTGATAAGATCTTTATTTCACTGCTTTATCAGTCTTGTAGGTGTGTTGTGTGGTACGTGAGTAATGGACAGTCACTGTATCGCTATCAATTCAATTGAAGAATCATTGTTATGACTGTTATCAAATGGTAACAATTTTAAAATGACAAACGAGGCTACAATGAACTAATTCCAATCTACGTAATACGCTTGAATTTTCACACGGTTTTTAAATAATGTTGAATTTAATTTCGTTTAGTAAAAACAAAAATAATTGGCACTATTAAGCACTGATGAATTCTGCCGTAAATAATTTGTAGTTTTTTTTTATAGTTTAGTCCACCATTTTGATTTTAAGGTATACGCGAATGTTTTGTTCCTGGCATATGTTGTACAACCTGCCATAATGCAAAAAGCTTTTTCTAAAATGTCCGAATACGTTTAATGTTAACCTAGATCCATGTGAATCCATTTATTACTAAACCGTAGGTCCAAATAGTACAAAGAAGTACTAGTAAAAGTTTTTGGAAGAGGCGATTTATGTTAAAAAAGGCACTTTCGTTGCACTTTAAAAGATTGTCTTTTTTAAGTTGGGTGAGCGGGTTAAGTTTCGGTCTTAAGTACCCCACCGTGATTTTTCGTATTTCGTGACTTCGTTAGCTAAAATTCCCGTCATCAGCAAACTGCAGTTATTGAGCGCTGTGTTCAAAATCAAGCAAAGAATTGCTATATTACACAATCCCCGATTGGTTAAAAAAAACAATCCTGGGTCATACAGCAACATAGTTTACCGTTATTAATGCGTTTCTGATCTTTATTTTTATTTTGATATTAAGGGAAGAGATTCTTTTTTTCCTTTTAGAGCACAACGAAGTACGCAAGTCAGCTTTAAGCCTTCTAAGAGTGAAGTGTAGAAATGATATTAATAACATTGATTGCAGAGTAGAAATAGTAAAATAACAAACGAAAAAAACTCAACATTGATGTAAAATAAACTACAGTTAAAATGCTTAATAATTTAGTAAGCACTACGATGCTTGGTTTCAAATATTCTTAGTACTACATCAAAAATATTGCAAAAAGTAATGAAATTTGTGCCAGCCCCGCTTTTTTTAATTGTGTAATAAGACAAAAATATGCTTCTATTGGTCATTATAATATAACAATTCAGTTCAATCCAATTCATTTGAAGAATCATTGTTATAAACTAAAATGGTAACCATTTTGAATTGACAAACGAGGCAACAATAAACCAATTTCAATGTACGGAATATGCTAGAATTTTCACACGGTTTTTAAATAATGTTGAATGTCATTTTGTAAAAACAAAAATAATTGGCGCTATTAAGCACCGATATATCCTGCCGTACATAAATTTTAATTTGTTAACAAATTATCATTTTAGAGAAATAATTTAGTTATCTGAAGTGAAAAATTAAAGGAAAGTATTTGAAAAGAGTTACTAAA
Organism: Catonia carolina; assembly: GCA_035578175.1. Lineage (NCBI taxonomy): Eukaryota > Metazoa > Arthropoda > Insecta > Hemiptera > Achilidae > Catonia > Catonia carolina. Next base: position 337,455,828 of record JAQMRL010000001.1, on the reverse strand, counting down.
AAAAAGATAACTGGATGGATTTCTTTAGTCTGGGACATTACATCTCGCGCCTGTAAAGCTGTTATAAAGTTAAGACCTGACATTTATCCTTAAAGCATGCTCCTCTCTATTCTATATTATCTGAGTAATCCGTAACATCTTTCTGAGCGACAAATGTCAACAAACTTCAACATGTACTAGTACTTAATACTATTTCAGTTTATTAATGTAAACTCTACAATCCGGATTAGAGAGATATTTTCACGTTAAAGTTAGCGACAGATTCTCTACCCCATTCCAGATAGTTAAATATGAATGTTAATTTACAAAAAAATATAATTGTTTCAAACAATTTCTGAAATATTTGCTACGACAATAACTAAATTTTTCAACATACAGAAAACCAACAAATATTAAGTACTAGTTCATTTAATTTTTACAATTCTTAATTTTTTTAAATATTTTCTATATGACATAAACTAACAGGGTAGTATATTCCTTGAAATTTGCAGATGACCTTGCAATTTTGGCGGAATATATAAGAATAGCTGAAGAACAAATCACCATACTGAAATAAATGGCTGTGAGAACAGGTTTACAAGTTTCCTTAGCCCTTATATAGGGCGAATTAATTTTCATAAAAATCTTGCAACTGTATGGTGGTTGAAAATAAGGACACTTAAGATGTCGGGTCGTAAATGAACAAATTTGGAAGTTACACGACGAGGAACGCCGGGGTATATTCGTAAACGCTTGGAGTTCTGTTTTATGCACACTTATCAAAATTAAAATGTTTGTGTGGCTGGTGCTGGACTCTACTTGAAAAGTGTTCTTTTCTAAAGACACTATCCGTTTCGGTGATTGTAAATGTTTTTTTTCCAAATTTCAGCATTAAACATTAGTTAAATAAAACAAAGTCTATTCTGTTTATTTTATAGTTATTATTCGATTTATATGATATACGGAATATATAAGAATAGCTGAAGAACAAATCACCATACTGAAATAAATGGCTGTGAGAACAGGTTTACAAGTTTCCTTAGCCCTTATATAGGGCGAATTAATTTTCATAAAAATCTTGCAACTGTATGGTGGTTGAAAATAAGGAAACGGCTAAAAAAACATTCAACAACAAACGTGGCCCTCTAGTGATATATAAATGACCTTGTGATATCCGGATCGGCCATATTAGTCCGGATGTGACAAGTTGTACTGTACCTACCATGGAGATATAATATAGCCCAATGAGTTAGAAAAAATCAATAAAGTTATGATCACAAAGCGTTTGGGATGAATAAGAACGCGTGCAACACGAAACGGATCTTGAGAATATGAAAACTGAGGCACTATGCAACAGTGTATACCCCAGTTACTTTGTGCAGCAGAAAGCGTAGCTGTAGACCAAGGAAAATTGCATAAATTAGAGAATATCAAAGACTCGAATCACCTCGCTATCTCACTCTTCGACAATTCAAACGACACTAAAGTTCACGAAATTCCCTCATTGTGGGGGGAGGGGGTTCTTTGATCATCCGTGTAACAAAGAAACTTATCTACTCGTTATACTAAATAGATTTTGCTGTAATATAGAAAAATAATTTCTTCTTCTTCTGCCTTTCAAGGATTAGGCATCTCTGCCTGTTCCGAACCTCTCAAATCTGGCCATCTCTTTCTCGGGCGTCCTCGTTCTCTCCTGCCCTCCGGCTTATTGCTCAGTGTCTGCTCAGGTATCCTATCCTCCCGCGTTCTGTTTACGCTCTAACCACTGCATTCTGTTCTGGGATACCTTGTTGTTTATAGAGAAAATGTTAAGTTCTTTCCTTATCTCGGTATTCCTGTAACGATCTTCTCTACTACACCCATAAGTATGTCAAAGAAATTTTATTTCAGATTCTTGCAATCTACTCTCCTCTCACGTTGATAGCACCCAAGTTTCACTGCCATAGAGTAGAGTCGGCACTCTAATGTTTTTTAAAATCTCCCCCTCGTGTTTTTGCTGGTGCTATTTTTTAAAGTGCGGTGGATAGTTCCGCATATTTGCTGAAATCGGTGCATCTTATTGTAAGCATCGTTATCCTGATGGTATGTAATGTTGCAACCTAGATACTGAAAGTGGGAGATCCGTTCCAAAATATTATTATTTATAACAATTTTACTTCTGACTGGCTCCTTCCCCTAAATGCAATTACCTTTGTCTTCTTCGTTGAAACTGTCAACTTATATTCTTTGCAGAAATAATTTAATGTAAGTAATTAACTTGCAATAAAATTAAAATGAAGTTTTATTATTTATAAACAACCAGGTATTGAAAGAACCTGGATTAAACGTTACAATATAATAAAAACGATGACGGGTAATATAATTTTGTAACGTTTGGGCTAATAAGGAAAAGAAATCCTGGATCAGGAGTAATTATGAATCATAGCAGCCAAAAAAAGAGTTACTCCACAAAATAGCATAAGTTGAAAATATAATGAAAGAGAGAAGTAAAATATGAATTAAGTTTAGTTTATTTGATCAAACGGAATACATACAATACACTTGTATGTATAGAACGGTTTATATATATATGTTTAAAGAGGGTAAAGGGGTAGAAATACAAAGCAACATGGGAACCAGAACAGTTGCAATAGTAGGAAGAGAAAGGAGGGGCCTTCAGCATCTAAAACCGCATATTGCATGAGTACCAGCCCTAACCAACCTTACGACTACTGTTTACTTTTCCAACAACTGAACCACTCTCTGACTTTACCTTTCGTACACTTATACAAAACATTGTTACCCTGTGCCTAATATAAATAAAGTAATATGATCATTTAAACTCGGTATAATTAAGGGATATTTATTTGTAAAACGTAAGCATTGTAATATTTTTGTTTTGTTTAATTTTGGTAATTCAAATAACTTTCTATATTAAAATTTAATATTTCAGATTATTTATATTTACGTTCGGAATGGGTATTTGAAACTATTTTAGAATCGGTAGAACGGTAGTGCAGCTTTACTACTCTACATTGCTTTGACCTAAATTTACTTAACGCACAATTCAGTCTCTTTTATTTTCTGTAGCTAATTTCACGATTCAAAAATTTTTAATTTAGAAAATCTCATTGAAATATATTTTTAAATTACTTGTATAAATGTTCTGGTTTTGATATTGAATATGGAACTTTATACTGAACGGCCCAGACTCCATTTATAATATTAAAAGTAATATAACGGGTTGTGAGGAATTCCATTGGAACGAAATGAGGTACCAAGTGATACTTTCTCCAGTAGGAATTACAGGAGTTATTCTCAAACCATTAAAAAAAATATCTGTTCAATTATGGTTGGGTAGTTTCCTTCCACAGGCAACGAGAAAAGTTTAATGCGTGGTTACTTGTCGCCAAATTTTCTACTAAATGATGCAGCTTGTAAACATCAGCCGATATTAAAGCATACGGTCAAATGGTCAAAAAGCAACGGCAAAAAATTTAAACTAAAAAGCCTGGATCGATTGTCTTATGTATAGACTTAATGAAATTAGAAGCCTTTACATAAAAAGAATACTTGACCAACATTTTACCGGATTGTGATAGATTACCAGTCTTACTATCCAATTTATTAACCTAAATAATACACTTATTTTAGACGTGATTATGTATTTATGTATTTATTTATTATTCAGATCATGCCCATAACAGGCAGGTGGAATGTTAAATTATTTGCACTCGATCTGCTAGTTCCAGGGCTACAAAGAATAGTTCTGTTTCTTATCACATGGTCAGCCAATTATATGACTGAATCATTTAAGAACAGAAGAGATCGAGGTGTAAAAGACACTAGTCAGAGTTTTATCCCCTGAGAGTAATGAATTTCATTATTCAGCCAGACCCTGTGGTGAATAAAATGAAGGTGACATTTGCAAGGCAGTACATTTGCATCAACGCAGTAAAAAAGATGTATGAAGATAATATGAGTTGCGTGAAAAGTCGAGAAGGGGTGTCAAGCATGTTTCTTGTCAACAAAGGTTTGAGACAGGGGTGTTGTATATCTCCTACCCTGTTTAAGATCCAGCGGCACTGGAAAAATGGTGTAGAAAATGTAGGAATATGGGAGTCCAGTTGGGAAGAGACTACATTCATACACTTTTGTTTGCTGACGACCAGGTTGTTCTAGCTGAGGATGAAGAAGATTTGGAATACATGTTGCGAAAATTAATAGAGGAGTATGATAAATGGGGGCTAGAGGTGAACACGGAAAAGACGCAGTACTTGGTTATTGGAAGAGATGGAAGAGACCTTAATGTAAACGGAAGCATCATTAAGAATGTTGAAGAGTATAAATATTTAGGAGTGACGTTTACAAAAAATGGAAGGGACGAAAAAGACATAGCTAATAAAATTGTGAAAGGAAAGGCATTAACTGGTCAACTGAACTCAATTCTGTGGAGTCTCAACATAAGAAAAGACATAAAGAAACGAATATTTTCAGCAATAGTGGAAGGTACGGTGACATATGGGGCAGAAGTGTGGACCATTACACAAAACATGAAAAATAGAATCAGTACAGTGGAGAACAGATATTGGAGAAGATGTTGCAGATTGACGTTACGAGATAGGGTAACGAATATAAGAGTAAGAGAGATAATGGGCATTGAAGACTCAATAATAGACCGTATTGAGAGAAAAAAAATGCACTGGTATGGTCACATGCGAAGAATGAGCAACGTACGAATCCCACTGAAAGCGTGGAACTGGAGACCGCAGCGAAATAGAAAAAGAGGAAGACCGAGAGGGAGATGGATGGAAGGTATTGACAGAGCCATGGGAAGAAGAAACATGGAGGAGGAGTCATGGCAAGACAGGCAAAAATGGCGTTTTGACTGCGACAAACGACCCATAGTGTTGTAAATAGTCGCCACTATATATATATACATTTGCAAGGAGGAAAGTAGATGCTTTTTGGAAGGCTGTACGGATGCAAAATTACGCTGACAAGCATACTTTTTCTGTCAGTAAGGAAGGAAATAGTAAACCACCTAACTCCTCGTTTTACTAAGTAAAGACTCTAGCAGTACAAACCAGCCTTTCGGCTGACCACCTAAACAACACATTATTCAGACTAAGTTTTCTATTTGTGGTTACTTCATCGATCGCTAAATTTGCTGTAAAATGGCACAGGTAGTGAATGGTCTCATTGCTGAGGTAAAAGGGAGCACCAGGAAACAATTCACAAGAATTTAGACTGAACGGTCTCGGTCAACTTTAGATGTCTCTTTGTCAGAGCACCAAAGAACAAAATACCATAATCCGATTTTTCGTAACAGGATTTTGTAAACTGAAATTTTTAAACGAAGATTCAGTCTACATCGAAAGTTCAATTAAGTATAAAAATAATATCTGACCATAGTTTATTCCAGTTAAAGTGTTTTATTAAACATATGGAGATTCTAAATATTATCTATGAAGCCAAACCCAAGATAACGCACTATAATCGCCTAGGGGATGTAGATCTAATTCAATATCACAGGTAAACACGTTTAGTGTCGTATGGTAAACGTAACTTGAGTAGATTAATTTGAATTCACCTTAATAAATCGAAGGTATAATCCAGTCCTGTGTAAGCAAAGGATGTTATTGTGGCAACCGGGAAATTCCTCCATCTGAAGGTATTTTTTCTTATAAATTTTCTGTATTATCAGCATTAATCGATTTCGTATACTACATATGATTTTATACTAGTAATCTATACTAATATAATAAAGAAGAAACGTCTGTTTGTTTGTGTGTTTGTTTGTTTGTTTGTTTGTAAGAGGTAATCTCAAAAACTACTGAACTGATTTAAAAAAAAATCTTTCATTGTTCCATAACTTAGAGCTTCCTGATCAATATAGGCTATTTTGCAACTTTAAGTAACTTTAATTAAGTGAGTTAAGCAACTTAATCTGTGACGATGTCACATGTTTTAGTTTATCGGGTGCATAGCACTTTTATTTTTTTCTAAATCCTCTGGATGGTGTATTTTTTGGGCTAGAAGCACGTTTCAACTTTTGTATTTCATAGAAAAACGGGAAAAATAACATTCAATTCCAAAACCATTAAAATTCGGAAATATTCAAAATTTTTATTTTTGTACTGTATTTCATATATTTGTTTTCATTCGACATGTAGTGAATGAGTCATAATATTTCCAATTACTCTGCGTACCGCACCCACATATTACTGTCTCTTATCTCAGCCATATATCAACTGTCTCTTTCTTTTCCATCGGTATTCTTATATGCATTCTATTCAATTCTGTTAAATCGCAGGGACAAACATTTAAAACGGTGGGTATGGATTTAAAACAAGAGTGCTTCCTTCACTCATGGAAAACTTTATCTAGAGCTGGAAGTGCATAAAAACAATTTATTTTGATGTCACAGGGCAACAAAACCACAAATATTGTATATAGAGAGGTTTTAAAATAATTTAATGAGGCCACATGAGCTGCTGTGAAGCGAAGCGAACGGGGGTTGCAAGTACCTAATAAAATATTTTCAGTTTAGTGTGACTTTTAATAAAAAAAATTATATTTTAAACAACTTTTAATGGAAGTACAACTAAGTTGGAAAGAAGTATGTTAATATTCTTATCTATTACATAAGCAGCTAAATATAAATGCAGAAAGATATTCAAGGCGGTCCCTAAAGGGTTAGAATGGACAGAGTGATGTGTTTATTTAATTCAGTCGTTAACTATATCGTGTAGAACATTCTGTATGCACAACAAACTTTAAGCTATTTTATAAACGACGAACACGTAACACTTGTTTACAATTAAATAGTTTACAATGAATTTGTCACGCTCAGGCCTGCATGAGAAAGTGTAAGTTTTGTGATAAAACAAATAAACTTAAAGACAGTACTTCTTTATGATAGTAAACCATATCATCCGCAACAGGAAGAAAGTATGTAAATTATAGTTTAGATTTTTTAATGGTTCATATCATTTTTCTTTAAATTCAGTTCTGTATAAATCAGTCAATGCTTTACCATAGTATACTATATAAAAATTTAGATAATGACTTGTCTAGTAATGAACTAGTTAGACATTAGCTGTAAAGTAATGCAAAGTGAAAATTGCTCTGACAATCGCCAACATTTGGAACGGAGTGGCACTTAAAGAAGATAAAATCCTTCATAGGCGCTAGGTGAAAGGTTGGCTACGAAAACGGTATAAGTACACACATTTAAATTTATTAAATGAAATTCAATTCACAGACGTAGAATATTATAAAATTTACTACCGTATGCGTTATGCGTGTTTTGAGAAACTAACTTACTTCAAAATGGTTGGCCCATATTTACCTAAAACAAGACATCGTAATGAGAAAATCAATTTCAACTAACGAAAAATTAGCAATTACATTACAGTAGGTATTAGACTGGTTTTACATTTGCCTATGCCGGAACGACATCTCGATGTCGTTACATCGGATCCGACATATCGGTGGCACAGTCGTGTCTTGTTGTATCGGATCGACTAAACAGACAAGTTTTGTTTCTATAAATACCGATAACGGAGCCAACAATTTGTGTGAAAAGTATTCAACGATTGCCAAAATCGTGTCAGCCGTAACTCCGAGATCAGCGACGATATATCGGTATCATATCGGTAAGTGAAAAACCGGTCTTAAGCTGCGAGAAGATCGTTCGAGAACTTAATATTCTCAGCATTATTTTCGCTCTTTAATATTATTTCCTTCAATATCTTCTATGATAGATTTTAATATCAGTCAGAAATTAAAAAAAGAAAGATATACTATACGAGTCAGTAAAATTAACCACTAAAACTTACACTTATACGTTAAGATACCGACTATAAACAAGTCGTCGTAGCCAAATGGATCGCGTTACCCTAGACATTCAATACGTATCGCGATATTGACGATGAATAAAGACGGATTTAAATTTTTTTTTTTTTTTGAAATCTTGCAATCTATATCGCAACCCACAAATACCATCAATATTTGACTGTACATAATCAATATATGTCAAAATCCAGGATCGCAAATATTGGGATCCAGTCAAAATATTAGGATCCATATTGAATATGAAAAGTCCGCCATTGGATTTTGTTCAAATAACTAACAGGAACGATTTAAGTGAGTTTCTAAAACACCCTTCAAGAAAACCACACAGAGCTTAAAACGAAGGCTATATTTGTTGCTTCTTTAAAAATTCAGATGAAAACAATTAAACTTTAATACAAAACTACATTAGAAAAACACCACAGAAGCTCCATCGATGAGTGGTGTGCTTTCTCATGATTTCGTTCATATTAGTATTAATATTATTGTTTACCATCATATCATTGTTTACCATCATATCATTAATATCATTGGGTGCTCATCAATAGGGTGATTCACGAAGATATGTAAAAACTTTAGGAGCTCATTTTACATGTCAAAATAATGAAAAAAGTTTTTATAAACATGGGTCCGGAAATGCTTCGTTACCGAGTTACGGATAGCGAAAGATTTCGCTCACCAGGTGAAATGAGGTCTTCCTGAAATTCTGGTAAGGTAGATTAAGAGGCGAATTCAATCGTTTCTTATGATTTTTGACCTGATAAATTGAATAAAACAGGTCCCAGAACTGTAAGTTAAGTAGTTTTTGAGAAAACCAGTGTCAAATGCAAAATATGGAGTGAAAAAAACACATTTTTTCATCTTTCGGCAACAATAACTATGTTATTTCACCAAGAAATAGATAAAAATTTTGAATAAAACTTGTAGAAAATTTTATTCTCAACAAAACGGTGTAAACAAAGTGCACAGAAAGCGAATAGATGTTTGATTAAATGAATTTTTATTCATAACAGTGCAAAGTAAATTTAACCAGAAAAATATTAATCTAACCAAATTACTGTAAATTTTCAAAAGTTTCTCTACCGACTTCAATGCATTTTTCTGCTCGTTTAAAGATAGCTTTTGTTGCTTTCCGTAGTTCAACAGGGCTTTCCTTTAATGGTGTAAAAGCTTCATTAATACGTCTAAGTATTAATGTTATTTTAAAAACTGATTTTTCACTCCATTTTTTGCATTTAACACTGGTTTTCTCAAAAACTACTTAACTTACAGTTCTGGGATCTGTTTTATTGAATTTATCAGGTCAAAAACCATAAGAAATTATTGAATTCGCCCCTTAATCTACCTTACCAGAATTTCAGGAAGACCTCATTTCCCTGGTGAGCTGAAATCCGGGCAAAATCTTTCGCTAGCTGTAACTCTGTAACGAAGCGTTTCCGGACCCATGTTTATATAAACTTTTTTCATTATTTTGACATGTACAATGAGCTCCCAAAGTTTCTGCATATCTTCGTGAATCAACCTGTATAAATAAAAATGTGATTTTGTCAGTACAATTTTTCAAAATGCCCTAAATTTAGTTTCAACACTAGATCTATCAAGTAAACACCGAAAATAAGTTCAGCTGAATTTTAGTCTGTTTGTCTGTTTCTCTGTTTGTACGTTACGGCATCACACAAGAACCGCTGAACCAAATTCAATTTGGGTATTTATGTATTGGTATTTATTTAGGTTCTGAACATAATCGAAATGAAAATAGGCTATAATTTTTTTTAATATCACAAAGGGATGGGGGAGTTCAGAGGGAGTGATAAACAAAAAATTACGAATATCTCCGTTAAAAGTAAATGTATCAAAAAATGTTATATAATCGAAATTACGAAACGTTTAAAGACAAATAGTTTGATCATCTAAAGTTTTTCATTTCCATATACAATAACGGAGATATTACCAATTAAGAAAAAAAAAATATATCAATATTTTTAGATTATGAACATACAAAATAAACAGAACAAAAACATAGTTCTACGCGCCGGTAAAACCCGTATTTATTCAATCAGTTATCTACCTACCCATTCCACCATAACCTTATACACCCATTCTCGGTCACGTTGTCAAAAATGAATCAGTATTCTTAACGTAGTTTGTTAGTTAACCATCGTCGTGTACCTATTGCGATTAGTCTTTCATTTATTATGAAAATAATAAAGCGCTGCATGTCTTTAATTTAAAAATACCGAGATCTCGCTTTTATTTTTCGTCCAAGTATTTTTTTTCATTATTAATAATTCTAACGTTAAAAAGATTTACCAGTAGATAAGAATGAATGATTAAAGAATATCAGACCTGACAGGGATCGAACTCGGTACACCAAGAATCCACAGCACGACAAAAACCGTTCGAACAACGGGTACTTTAGCTAGTTTGTTAATATTTTACAGGCATGTATCTACAGAAAGTAGTCAGAAATAGTTCAATATCTAAGTTATGCGATATATTTAGTACATCGGAATCCTTGAATGAACTTTTTGAGATTATTCATGTTTTCTACAATGAGAAGAAGATAACATAATCAAAAAATAGCAAATTAAACATCAATACGTTGATACAATAGACCTGTTTTATAAAAAATATTAAACGATCTAGATACAGTACGATGAAATAGTACTTTGACTTAGTGTACCGTCGAAAATAACCGTCCATCACATTATGATTTTATCAAAAACTCGTTAACGAAAATATAGTGTTTTGTTTTTCATTAAATAAAAATTCCTTTAACTTAACAATCGTAGTGTTAACGTACTTCCTTGATGTTTTATCGTCACATGAGTGTAAAATTAAAAATCATTAAACCAAATTAGAACTTTTATTATGCCCAGCTACCACTTAAACTGGTAGAGAATTTCTCTTCCTTTTTTTCAACGCAACATCAATCAATCAAGTGAACACCAAGAAGGGAAACACATTTATCGTTAGAAGAGTTAAACAAAAGTATTTTTAATTTGTTTCCCGATTCCAATTTAATAATACTTCATTTAATCATTTAATGACTCAACACTTTCAATTTTATTTAATCGATTTGTTTGCTACTTAAACCGCGCCATCAAATAATTTTCACGCATTGTGTTTTAATTAACTGATGTTGGAAATTAATTACTGTTCAAACAAATGGTAGTACTTAACTGAAGTTTATACAAAGCTGCCCAATACATTCGTTTTGTAGCCTAATCAAAATATTTTGTATTTATCAACCATGTTCTCCTATTTTTACATAGCAGCAAATACGTACTACCATGTTGGTTTTACTGTTCAAAGCACACATATTGAAATAATTACTAAAATACATGCTTTTTTCGTATATACCGAATTTTAGACCACATGAAGTGATATTTCACGTTTCTAGAAGCTTATTTTTGCAGCCCACATTCTAGCTACATTCTAGCTCGTAATATGTCTTCACTACAGGTTTTTCTACTTTGTTCTGCTTTTACGTTGTTCGTTTTTTGCTCTTCATGGATCCCCTTAAAGTCCAAATTAGTTGTCTAAATTTGGTTCGGTTAATTAAGTTTTCCCGGTTTACACTGGTTTCCTCAATATCCTTTCTGATTTTTTTGAAGCATCTATTCGACACCTTAGGTTTATTGTTTATTGTCTTAAAAAAGTTGTTTTGTCAACCGTTTGTCATCTATTCTACACAGGGGTCCGTAAAAATATATTTACACAGTTATAATATGTATATTAATATATAATACATATGTTGTACATCTAAAATTAAAATAAACGGAGAGTGAACAAATTTTAAATTTTATTAAAAATTGTCATACTAACTATTCACAACTACCTTCAAGTCCTTACGTTATCAACACAATAAAACAATACTATTAATTTTTCTTAAGAAAATCATAAAACTCCGAATTATACAGACATTAATTTATACAAGTTGTTTAGGTCATCAGCCAAAAGGCTGGTTTGAACCTTTAGAGGTGTTACTAAGTAAAACGAGGAGTAAAGTGGTTTAACATGTTTTCCTCACTGAGTGGAAAAGTACGCTTATCAGCATGCCTCTGAAAAGCACATTTTTTCACCCTGAAAATGACACTTTCATTTCATTCACCACAGGGTCTGGCCGTATAATGAAATTCATTACTTCCAGAAGAGAAAACTCTGATTAGTGTCTTTTACACCTCTGCCTCTTCTGTTCTTAAAAGATTCAGTTATTTAATTGGCTGACCATGTGATAAGAAACAAAACTATTTATTTTAGCCCTGCAACTAACAGATTGAGTGCAAATAATTTGACATTCCACCTGTCTGTTAAAGGCAATTATATATATATATAAAAAGTTAAAATCGATGCCATATTTTTTTAACAATTTTGAGCTTAAAATTCAGGTTCCTGTTATTTTTGACGCTGACATTAAGTCCACTTTCCTTACAGAATTTTCAAATTCAGCTTTTTTTGTTGACCAGATTAATCTTCAATTCTGTCTTTATGGTTTTTATTACAATTACAAAACACAAAAACTGGTTCGCAATGGACTTAATGTAGAATAAGTTCGTGATAGTGTTCAATATTAACCAAAAAGTTTATTTCCAAAGGAACTTGATGACGTTTAAGTCTGTCTTATTATTTTTACTTTCTCTATATGAATATATAGGAAGGAAAGTATGGTTTTCATGTCGATTTTTCGAAATCGAGTTTTCACCGGATCTATACGTTTTCAGACCCCCTGAACCCAAAAAACTTGTTTTTAGCGATTGGTCTGTGTGTGTGTGTGTGTGTGTGTGTGTGTGTGTGTGTGTGTGTGTGTGTGTGTGTGTGTGTGTGTGTGTGTGTGCGTGCGTGTGTGTGCGTGTGTGTGTGTGAGTGTGTGTGAGTGTGTGTGTGTGTGAATAGAATATCTCAAGAACGGAACATCGTACGAACTTGAAACTTGAAACTTAAGTTACACATCACTACCGGACCCGACACGAACATTTTCATCAAAATCGGTCAACCGGAAGTAGTAGTTTATTCGTATAATTTTTCACTTTTTTGCGATTTTCTCAAAAACTAGTCCTACGATTTTTTTTAAAATCAACTGGTTTACTACATTTTTTATGCTCTACAATATAGGGTAGGCGCCATGTTTACTGAAATTCTGCTTGAGGCTGTTTTTACGTAAAAACATTTTCTTTTTAAGATTGCGGCTTTAATATGCATTTTAGCGCAAAACGTTATATAATAAAAGTTGTAGAGAATGTAAAATTCTACAACTTTTATTTCAAACATTTTTTTGTATAACGCTTAGTTTAGCGGTAATTTGCGATTTTCTGTTTTTTTTCTCACGAAAACGTGAGAAAAATCGATTTTTTTAACATTTCGGTCTTAGTATGCATTTTACGACAAAAGTGTATATAATTAAATTTATAGAAAATTAAAAGATCTACAACTTTTGTTTAAAGCATTTGTCTCTACAGAGCCTAGTTTAGCGTGAAAGCGTGATTTTCCGTATTTTTAAGCCAAACTGAGTTCGATTGTCATTTTGCGTCATTCACTCATGATTAAAATAAGGTTATGTTTTTGAGGTTAGTTTTTGTTTATTTCTAATATTTTATTAATAATGTTAGGTTTATTATTAATTATTTGCATTGGCAAGAGAAAGTTGTGTGAGTGTTTCACACCAGATTTTTTATTTTGTTATACTTTGTTAGAACAGAGTATCGATATAAATTATGGTGAATTATGTCACTGGTGATGAATCAAGGGGAATCGGTAATAACTTGAAGGATCTTCGATTGAAGATGCTGCATAATTATACACATCTTCCATAGGTGTTATAATGCCGTTTTAAAAATACAGGAAATTTGTAAACCAAGGAAAGATTCTACTTTCTTTTAACAAACTAATACAATTAGCTTAATTTAACACCTAACTGCTTAAATTTCATTTAAATATGTTTTCCAAAGTAAAAAAAAAGATGTTAACGATCAAAAAGAAAAAAAAATATTTTTACCATTATATTCAATATACGCGCATAGATCAATATATTTAGATACTGTAGTCCCAAAAGGTATTGAACATAACATCTTACAATATTGGAATACGCTAGGATGGTAGAAGTTTATATTTTCTATGGATAAATAAAACCACTGTGTTCTGCAGCAACTAAAATGATATGGATTGGGTAATGGCAAAGCCAGTGAAATAAGTATAGCTACCCAAAAGTTTTATACTTGGCTGTGAAGGAATGAAATGAGAAAGTACGACTTGCAAATCCACTCCCTTTTCAACTAAACTTAATGGTCTTTCAATCGGGCTGTTTACGGCACCACTTATGAATATATGCGGTAACGTATTGACTCACATTCAAATCTACACTTCCATCTAATAAAATATTATTCTCTCTTGAAACGCATTAACAAATGGAAACCAAATCTACCGGTAGTAGTTTTACAAACTATTGACACGACAATAAATTATAGTTAGACCTACGGATAAAATTTTATTAAATTTTATATAAACTGTTCTTAACTTAATTAAATCTGTTCATTTAATTAGAAACATCGCCTATCTTATAATTAAGGTTTACAAAGTGGAGAATTAAATTAACTTCTACAAATTTAAACATAATACTTTTATCCTGAAATGGTAAACCCGTAGTATTTTTAATACAACTCTCCTATAGCACAAAGTAACAAAATCTGTTGTCTCGGATTGCATATATAGACAAAATGCATACGTAAAACGAACATGTAAACGTGAAGGACAAAGTTTAGACAGTACCCGCAAACAACTAGACAGACTTTTATCTCGTCGATAAAAATAACCCACTTATCTGTCAGTACTTCTTGATAAATCCTTACTCAAACCAATGTTCGATTTTGTTTTTTTAGCTTTAATTTTGTTATCGGGTACTGTATATTATTATTGACAACTACCCAATTTTCTCGTTGCTATTGTGATTTATTTTTGACGTAGATTAGCCATGAATTTTAACAAGGATTCCCCGTAGAGTTTGTTCAAGATTGGTTGTCAGCTGGTCACCATACAGAGTTGCTTTTCCAACCAATGTTTCTTAACAATTAATAGGTAGCAAATTTCGACCTCGTGGCTGACTGGGTTGGCCCGAAGGCCAGTATTCGATTTAAATCAAAATTAGATAATAACAAATTTTTTATCCTAATCACTAATCTTAGTTGTTCACATTTACGAGGTAACCCGAATCACCGGCTCCGCAGAAGGTGGAGCAGAGATTAGAGAAAAATAATTTACTATTGATCTAATTTTTTTCTCAGTAAACACAAATTACTAAACTAATTGGATCAATTGTAATTTTATAAGCATTGTCATTATACATTTTGTTATTCATTTAACATACAATTTTATTGCATTAAAACTCACAGCCAAAATATTTACACAATAATCAATTTCATATGTGTTACGTATTAGTTATAATCACACGAGAGTCTAAACACGAAAGTCCAGCTAATGACAGGTGTGTTAGAGTAGTGTAAAAAAATATGTTAAAATATACTCTGATTGTGCAAAGCTGCACAGTTGTAACTTTAAATAACGTAAAAATTTAAATCTGTATTACAGATGTTATAAGTTGGATAAAATTTTAAAATACATCTAACTGTTACTTTTAAACACACCTGAATAAATTATCACATTTTAGATATTTTTAAAATGCAAATTTAGGCGAAACGTGATAGAATAAAACCACAAACATTAAGAAGTGACTTTATATAATCTATTTTCACTGTTGTATTGCTTTATAAACAATAAACTAAAATTGTTTATGGGACCTTGAAAGATTTTTGTAAAACAATGTTTTGTGTTCCTTTCAATTTTGGAATGTGGCCATATTATTGAACTGTCCACAAAACGGCGGTATTTTCCTTGTGTTTGTTCATATTGACGATCAGCCTACAGATTATTCCGTAGCAGTTAATACAATAAATAAAATTAAATTATTTTTAAAACATATGATTAAAATGGCGTATGTATTTGATTTAATACTACGTTGGTGTAGTGGTTAATGCAACTGGTGTCACCGTTAAGGGTCCCGAGTTTAATTCCCGGCCAGGTCCATTACCTCATTATAAAGGCATCGTCACTCAATACGTTTTTATAATTTCAGTGACACTATGACAAATACGATATTATTAAATTATTAATAAGTTTACATTTTCTACATATTGTGCAATATATAAAGTAAATAATTTAATTATCAATAGATTATTTTATGAACATAAGGATTACACACAATTAGCATCGAAAAAATCAATAAGTTATACATTCATAGACTTCATACATGAAGTGGAAATTACTACGTTTAATCACAATTGATCCTCCGTACGTATCAAATTCAATAATACGCATTTCGTTTTGTGGAGGATAACGCTAAATTACGCAATAAAAATATTCACAAAAAAACTACACCATATTTTACTCGTTCAGCACTTGCGTTATAGAGCTATGCATCTACTAGACTAAATGTCCGAAATAATAGTATTCTAAATTTCAATCATTAAACTTGATCTAGTTTTCTGATTGTAATGATTTTTTCAGTCAGTTTATTAAATTTACTTATCCATTCAAGAAGTTCAAAAAAGCCTATCTATTAATTAACTCATAAGTTCAATCATGTTCTCCAAAAAGTTGATTTTTAGTTCAATTTTTATTTTTCAGTACATTCAGAGTACAAAAATTCGAATCAAACAAGTGCCCTAAAATAAAAATCATGCATTTTTGCACACAAGAGTAATATCCGATAATGACAATTGCCGTCTAAAACGTCTTTGGCTTAGGGGTCTTCTTGAAGAGGGCCAGTGGTATAGAACCGTAGTGATGACGGACAAATCCAATAATTAAATTTTTGGTTTTGTGAATCAAATTGAGTACTTTTTAAATTATTCATTTGTACTAATAAACATTACAATGTTTCAAAATAAGTGAACCAAAGTGGAAAACTACATTTATATTCATACAGAAAAATGGTATTAAAGTGTATGAATCGAAATAAATTTGGTTAAAATTATGACTGGAATTTTTAATTTTTCTATTAATTTTTAATAAAAGTTATAAATTTAAAACAGGTTAATGATATCCTTTACCTTCAGTACAAATAAATGAAAACAAGATTTCAGATTGTTGGTTAAAGGGGAAGTAACCACTAATTGATTAATGTTAGCAAGGTTGAACTATATAACTTCTACATGTTAAAGAAAACAGAATACATTCTTAAACTTGTAAAAACATAATTATTTACGTCAAAAAGCAACTGAATATCTAATAAATTATAAAAATGCCACTGGAAAACAAATTTATCTTTCATTACTAGACATGAAAAAAATATTCTTCAAAAAAGTCTACTTTACATCCTAAATTTTTCAATATTTAAAATTTAAAATTATGCCATAGAAAACTGTTCTACTAAAAAAACCTACATAAAGAGAACTAAACCTGCACGGTTGGTCTAGTGGTAAAGTCATCGCCGCCGGTTAACAGCTGATTTTTGGAGACGAAGGTTCCGCGGTTCAAATCCTAGTAAAATTTGTTACTTTTATACGACTTTGAATACTAGGCCGTGGTTATCGGTGCACTTTGATGGTTGGGGTTCAATTAACCATACTCTCTCTGGAACGGTCGGCTTGAGTCTGTACACGACTACACCTCATTTACACGTCATAAATATCATCTCATTAGGTCAAGGATTGTTTATTCTTCGAAAATTGAACAGATTGCAACGTACACACATTAGGGATTAAAAAAATAAATAAAAAGTAAAGAGAAAAAATCAGGCGAAATAAATATTACAAACAGAATCTATCACTAAAAAGCACTACAACAACTGAAACGTTCATCTTCGTTGAGCATGATGACCTTTGAAGCTAAACATTTACATGGAGCTAGCTAATTGATCGATTAATTAATACAACACAATGTTAGTATTAATTATTGCACGGATGTTAATAGTAATAACAGAATAATTAATATGACCGATGTAACGTTAAGGCTTTTAGTGTACGTAAAATTTCCACTTTCTAAAACAGTTTTACAAAAGAGTAAAAGCTAATTGTAATTTTATTGAGCCTGTGATGTGTCGTCATTAAAAATTAAACTGATATATGTATGACTATCTACCGGGAGTAATTAACTACCATGATTATGCCTATTATACCTGCAGTAGACCAATATACTGTTCATAATGCATTGTTTATGACATCACACAGTTGTATTTATAATTTATTATGATACAGTTCGACTTACAGAGTAGTAGAAATGACATCAATATTTCCCCAGTGTAACAAATTTATACGAACTGACCTACCTTAATATTTACTCATTCATACGAGACTCATTTATATGAGACTCGTATCATTTTTTCTCTAATAGTTAGTTTAAAATTGTAAAAATTTGGCAAAAATATGGTAGATTTTGTATGATATGAAAGCATAAAAAATGTAGAAGTCTCATTCTTCATTCATAAGGATTTTGATTTGCGAATTTTAATTTTATCCTTATTACGAGGTGTGGCTATTAAATAACGAGACTGAGTTGTAAAAAAACTTATTTTTATTTTATACATAATCACTCATTGTCACCTTCAATAACACCCCTTCTCTATCCCTGCAACGCTCCATGCAAATTTTCCATCGTTGGAAACGGTGCTGGAAGTCATCTTCTGTCAGTTCCTTCAGGACACGTGCCGCTTTCTCTTTTAAAGCTTCCACAGACTCAAATCCTGTCCCTTTTAATGCAGATTTCACCTTTTGGAACAGGTAAAAGTCACATGGTGCAAGATCTGGTGAATAAGGTGGATGCTCTAACACTGAGATGCTGTACTTGGCTAGGAACCTCTTACAAGAAAACGCGGAATGAAATGGCGCATTGTCTTGGTGAAAAACCCATGATTTGTCCTTCCACATTTCGGGGCGTTTTTTCCTTACTCTTTGATTTAGTTTAGAACGTACCTCAAGGTAGTAATACTGATTAATTGTTTGACCTTCAGGAACCCAGGTACACAATCCCATGGATATTAAAAGAAAAACAATCATCATTGCTTTAAATTTTGACTTGCTCATTCGAGCTTTTTTGGCTCTCGGTGAAGTTCGGCTCTTCCAGTGCATGGATTGGCGCTTCGTTTCCGGATCATAAGTGAAAAACCACGTTTCATCACATGTTATTATCGTTTCCAAAAAATTTGGGTCTTTTCAATCGCGTAAAAAAGTTAGTACAAACATTTTTGTGAGCTTCAATTCAAACATTTTTTAGCGGCACGTGTCCTGAAGGAGCTGACAGAAGATGACTTTCAGCACTGTTTCCAACAATGGAAAATTCACAAGGAGCGTTGTAGGGATAGAGAAGGAGTGTACATTGACGGTGACAATAAGTTATTATGTATAAAATAAAAAAATTTCTTTTACAACGTAAATCTCGTTATTTAATAGCCATACCTCGTATATTAGTGTAGGTCTGTACCAGAGTTTCTTTAGGCACGTTACCGGATTATCAAGCAAAGAACGATGAAAAATTTACGAGGGGACTCGTAAATTACCGGATTGACAGCGCGCTGCCATTCGTAGACGTAGTGTAGGAGTTCTCCCGCTAGATGTAGCTAGTAGAGACCTTCAACAAACAACTGCCCAGACGGCGTCAGTTTGTAGATGAATGTTTGATCGTAGTGTCGTGTTTTTCTTACTGTTGTCATGTTCCGCCAGCGAAGTTCATTAAGCGTCAAGTCAATCTTTCGCTTGCGTGTTTTCTGTGTCATACCCGTAACACCAACTCTCATCACTTGTAATGATTTTTTCCAAAAAGTTTGTATCATTTTCAATGTCGTTTTTCAAGTCCTGCTCAAATTCAATAGAATGGTTTGTTGATCCTGTTTGAAAAGGTGAAAAACAAATTTAGTGGCAACACGTCTCACTTGCAAATCCTCAGTCAAACTCCACGGGAGCTCTAACTCAAGCCTGTCTCTTCAGAAATTTCGGTGATTGTTAAACGACGATTCTCGTTAATTTTTGGGGAAATTTTCTCAAGTTTTCATCGTTTCAAGATATTGAAGGGTGCCCATAACGAACATGGCCTTCAACACTCATGTCATTACATTTACCACTCAAGAACTTGTGTGCGGCTCATAGCATCCTTCTTGAAAGTCTGTTGAAGCATTTGGTAAGCTTCCATTGTCAATTTTTCAAGCAGGAAATAAAATTTTAAACACACTCTTTGTTCTTACAAATCTGCCTTAATGGTTTCACAGACATAACACGTCAACAGTAAGAGAAACACAACACTATAATTAAACGTTAACGTACAAACTGATGTCGTCTGGGCAGTTGTTGGTTGAAGGTCTCTACTTACTCCATCTAGCGGGAGAACTCTCTTTTATGTCCACGAATGGCAGTGCACTCTTCTGAATCCGGTTTTTTTATCCCCCCCCCCTCGTATGTACAAATGAGTTGCCATATTCTTGTGACTTATGAAAACGTATGTACAGGAGTTTAATAGAATTTTGGACAAAATTTAACAAAACTTTACAACCAGATTTGTTAATAAAAAATAAATAAGGTACCGTTCATGTTCTTAATTGCACTAATACTTAAATTAACATCAAATTGAATAAAATTTCTGAATTGAACAAATTACAGAAATCGTTTTATATAAAAACATTTAATTATTCTTTTAGTATTTTAAACTACAGTATACGCCAAACCACTAGAAGTAATAAAATTTAGAAAAAATTCACATTATTTCTATAGTACTAGGCCTAATAATTTTTTCTCTCTTTATTTAGTAACTACGACTGTTCTTTTATATGTAACATTTATACAATCAGCAGTATTTACGGTGTACATCTTCAATGTCCTGTTTTCGTCTTAAGGGAATCTGTTAGAAATTTTGTAATGAAAAATAACTAAAACAACTAACTTATTTTAAAAGACATACTCCTACGCAAATAAAAAAAATTGCTTGTGGTTTTTAAAAATGACAACTACACTGCTTTTTCCGGTTCCTCAAAAGAACGTTGGTATTAGCTATTTTTCTATCATAATTTAACGTTAGCTTGTTACAGAAATTATAAACGCAAAGATAATGTTTATTGTTCATTATTTTATTGTGAGTAACTTTCTTCTTAAACTAATTATAATATTAAAAGTATTTCATGATAATCACAATGATACAAGTCTAAAGATTAATCCGGATAATTTGGAAGTTTGAATGAACGAGATCCGGTTAGCATTCCGGGATTCGGTAATAAATTTAATGAATCAAAATTTGATTCATAAAAATTACATCGAATGTTTACCGCTAAATATATAATATACACGAATTTCAATGAAAAAAATACTGATGGCTCAAATTTTAATTATCAATTTTAGTATCATATTTCAGAATCCGATAATTTTGTCATTCCAAAAATAAAAAAAAGTGGGTAACGGGTATAAACACAAATACTAAATATTAAATCTTATAATAATAATTCTTTCGAACAAATAAATAGTATATTTAAAAAAAAATACAATTTATTCTTTAATATTTTGATAAATTTTATTAACGTAAGAAATATTAAGTAGCAAATATCGGGTCGCCACGTTATGTAATGATCTGGTTTCTTTGCTAGAATCCTGAGTTCGATACCGGTGAGGTCTGGTATTTTTTATCACTCATTTTTATCTGCCTACATTACCGTTTATTGCAAAATAGTTGGACGAAAAGCAAAAAACCCTTTGAAAATTTTACAAGATAATCATTTGAAACAATATTTAATAGAATTTTGGATGAAGCGGCCTAAAAAAATTTAGTAATATTTATATGTTGTTTAGGTCAACAGCCGAAAGGCTGGTTTGAACCTCTAGAGGTTTTACTAAGTAAAAACGAGGAGTGAGGTGGTTTACCTTTGCCTTCCTCACTGAGTGGAAAAGTACGCTTATCAGCATGCCGAGCCCTCTGAAAAGCACATATTTTCCACTCTGTAAATGACACCTTCACTTCATTCACCACAGGGTCTGGCTGTATAGTGAAATTCATTACTTTCAGACGAGATAACTCTGATTAGTGTCTTTTACACCTCTACCTCTTCTGTTCTTAAATGATTCAGTCATTTAATTAGCTGACCATGTGATAAGAAACAGAACTATTTATTTTAGCCCTGCAACGAACAGATTGAGTATAAATAACTTGACACTCCACCTGTCTGTTATGGGCAGAATAGGATATTTATATATACACTTGCAAAAAGATGAAAATTATTTTAAAAATTTAAACTAATAATCCTTTTTTATAACAGTAATACTTTTTAAAAATTATAATTTTTTTAAATTTCTTATGATTGTACGTAGCAATCTGTTAAATTTAGAACAATAAATAACCCCATGATCCTATGAGATGAGGATGATATGTATGACGTGTAAATGAGGTGTAGTCTTGTACAGACTCAGACGGACCATTCCTGAAAAATTATGATCTATTGAACTCAAACTATGAACGTACACGTACAAGAGTCTACAACTACTTTTACTAGGGTTACATTTACTAGTAACTACCTTTAATAGTATTTGAACCACAGAATCTTCACCTCCGAAAATCAGCTGTTAAACAGCTGACCCGCGGCGACAATTTTACCACTATACCAACTTGGTGGGTTAAAAATTTTAAACAGACTGAAATAATACGATAACTTTATTTTCTGTATGAATTTGAATATTTTAAGTCAAGTAATATGTTGTCATGTTATGTAACTTTATAATACAAAAAACTTATAGTTGTACTTTTAAAAATTACTAGCTATTGAAGTTGTATAAATATTAAATTTGTACAGTAATAGTACTGTCATGTTTAGAAACCATTGTTTGTAAGAAACCAGTCATCTCCTTGTACCAATCAATAATTTAGATAGGTATCGCAAGAAAATTCATGCAAAGTACTTTCTATACCTTAATTATTGTTGAATAATTTACGAAAAGACTTTTATACAAGTTGTAACGAAACCTTTTAAGTTTATATATAATATTTAAAAAAAAACTACAAAGAATGAGTATTGCTGCACAACAAAAGAAACGGTTTAGAAAAGTAATGTACAGATGGGGTTTGTTGTGTTACCTTATACAAAATAATACGAGAGAAAAAGAATTTTAAATTATACGTCAATAAAGAATATTTATTATTAGTTATCAAAAATAAACCCACCGGGTTGGTCAAGTGGTAAAGTCGTCGCCGTGAGTCATCTGTTTAAGACGGTTATCAGAGACGAAGGTTCCTGGTTCAAATTCTTGTAAAGATAGTATCTTTTATAATAAATTTGAATACTAGTCAGTAGTTACTGGTGGACTTTGATGCTTGGGATTCAATTAACAATAGTACTCTCTCAGGAATGTTCAGTCTGAGTCTGTCCAAGAATACATCCCGTTCACACGTTTTACATATCATTCGCTTCTTATTGGGTCATGGGGTTGCCTTTATTCTTAAATTTAACAGATTGCAACGTACACACATTAGAGATTAAAATAAATTGCGAAAATTAAGAAAAACTTTAACTCGATGGTCTGTAGTTGAATTTAGATTGTTACTTAAAATGTTAATTTATATTAATAAATAGGCTTAGTTACTTATTACAATAATTTAATATTTTTGACTTCTTGTTAAGCTCAGTCAGTCAGCTGATAGTTACTACAAGAAGTCTTAACTTATTGCAGCAACTCAACAGCAGTAACTCTTTCCAAAACTAACATTAGTTGAGAAAACAACTTTTTTGTGTTTTTGGTAGTTTATATTTTCCTTCTAATTAAATAACAATGTATCTTGTACATTCTGTAAAGCATATTAAGTTTTATTTTTTTCCTTTTTTTCATATTAAATTCATAGTCAAAAGAATAATATTATTTACGTTCAAAATGTTTTCAAAGAAATGTGTAAACATAAATACTTTGTATTGGTAGATCAAATAATTATTTTTATATGTTTTGTTTTCTTTTAATGAAAACGCAAATAGTTAAATAAGTTCATCTTTCAAAATGAACACTAAAAACTATTAAGAATCATTAGTAATTAGTTAGTTTTAGTGTAATATTTGGCTGTCCAAGTCAAGGTTTCCGCACAGTTTTCCTTTGCCACTTCAAGCGAATCCTTGGTCAGTTTCTTAAATATGTTATGAGCAGAAGCATACTTTCTCATTTCTCACTCCAAATCTTTTGACTTGTCGTATATAATAATGTATATTATTTTATGCGACAGTAAAGTTTTTTTTGAGATGATTAGCTAATAATTCTAACCAGCAATAAACAAATAACAGAGGGCATCCCTATTTCAATCCAAGCCAATACAAGCAAAAAAAAAGACCGATGGTTTTGACTTTTTTGTGATAATTTGCAGACCCTCACCGAAAATTGAACCCGAGACCTCCGCGTTGAAGGCTACGCGCTACCACTACGCTTTAGAGGCGGCCAAATAAATTTTAAAAAACCGAAAATATATTAATAAATTACTGGATTGGTTACAAATGTAAAATAATAAATATTTATTTACAATAATTTCTTTGAAAAATAAAACACAAGATGAACAAAGAAATATATTTTAGTTGCATACGAGCAATATTAACCTAATTTTTTATGCAGATTAAAATAATGTGCATATAAGTGTGCTGAATTATTCATGAATGTGAGAAGTGCATAATGTGCATAATAAAAACAAACATATAAATCTTATGCTTACTACATAACAATGTTTCATTAAAATATTCGCTACTTTTAACTAAGTAGTACGGTGAAATAAATTTTTGTAATCAACTGAAGGTCGGTATTTTAAAATAAATCAATGTGAAATTTTAAGGTCGTATTTCATAGTCCTAATTTAGCTAAATGTAGATATAAAAAAAAATTCTTTGTAATTTTCACAGAATATAATGTAGTTCAATGTAACTGAATTCATCAGATAATAGTAGCCTACATTATGTCACGGTAACAACACATTATTC
Organism: Catonia carolina; assembly: GCA_035578175.1. Taxonomy (NCBI): domain Eukaryota; kingdom Metazoa; phylum Arthropoda; class Insecta; order Hemiptera; family Achilidae; genus Catonia; species Catonia carolina. Next base: position 337,431,053 of record JAQMRL010000001.1, on the reverse strand, counting down.
AAAACAACTTTTAAATTTAAAACAATTTTTAATTTAAAAAATTGGTTAATTTCTTTATGCCGCTTATATGGGTGTCTACCTTAAAAAAATTATTTTATTTTTGAAAAATTAATTCAAATTTTTTTTTGAAAAAACACGGTTCTCAACACAATGTATATTTACTTTATTAATAGCGTTTGTTTTAAATCAATAATAAAAAAAACTGAAAGTAATGTCATAGCAAAATCAAAAATTTATTTTATAAAATTTCAATTAATAATTTTTTGTAGTTGTATTTAAAGTTGCATCAAAATTTCGGTTATTAGACTACAGTGGGTTTAAACTTGTGAAAATTTCAAGACTTTAGCCGGGAATCGAACCCAAGAGCTCCGCGTTATAGGTTAACGCGCAACCACTACGCTATGGAGGCGGCCAATGTTTAATTTCTTCATCTCGTTCAAGAATTCAAATATACTGCATCGTTATTTCAGAAATTATAACTACTATCCTACTCAGCTGATGACTAAAATTGTTTTTTTTTAATTAGGTACTCAGAATTTTATTCTGAAGGGTTCTAGTACAGAAAAAATGTAATACTGAGTTTTAAAAGTTTTTTAAAAATATTTTCTGTTTTGTTGATCAAAATTTTTGAAATTATATCAGAAATATTAAAAAAAATTAAATATAAAAAGAAGGTATACTCCAACCATAAATGATGCATTAAAATGGATATTTCCTTCAATTGACTGCCGATTGAATGTAAATTAGCCAAATTACACCCAAGTTATGATTTCTAAAACTAGTCGCTGTTTTTCAACCGCAGCCTTTATTACAAGAGGTGTGGGTAGAATATTGAAATAATTTTATTCAGGGTTTAAGAAAAATAATAGCTGTATATATGGTACACAAAATGTTTTTCACTACTCTGCACCAGAAACACATTTTTTGAAGATAGGATTGCATAATTTAGATTGTCCTCCCCCCCGTTAGATTGCATACTTAGCAGTAAATAAGAAAAACAGAACAGTGATAGTGACATAACTGGATGAAATTTTATATATCAGAGAACGTCAGCTTAGAATTCAAATACGTTTTCGTTTGCACTATCCCAGAAACCATAACGTTTAAGTATGCAGCACTAAAAAATTAGGTAAACTCAAAACCGTTTTATATTTTAGCTTAAATTCGTAATAACTGCTTAGTTATTAAGGATACGGTGGGTTATGGTGAAATACCATTCAATTTCAACGTGTTGTAATTTTCAAAATTCTGGCCAGAACTCGAAACGCGTACCTTTTCCTTCCCAGTTCTGTTTGATATACTGCTCTAATAAACCGTAGCACCACACAGGCGGCAAAATTTGAGTAGAAACCACTCTATAACTACATACTTTCACTAGAAACAATAACACAAAGCAGACGGTCCCAGGTTCGTTTTCGAGTCAGAAATTTTTACATGTTAAAACCCAAAGAAGTCACTTATACCCAAGATAATGATTCAACTAAACTGATAAACAACAAATTAATTTTAATTTTAATTGTTATAGACACATCTTCAAAAAAATTAATAGTAGATTATGTAATACAGGGCCTAAAATAAGATATCTAACACCGACTTTTATTCACTATATAAGGTCGAAATTTGTTACAATTCACGACAGTATAACCTTACCAATTATGAAATATTTTCAGTTTTCAGATCACTTTTAAAATCAATGTCTTTCATTAACTAATAATTTTAAAATAATTTCAATTTCACTTTAAAAACGGAGTTCTCTTATATTTTGATTAGGATTCGATTACAAATGGAAGTATACTATTAAACACCAATAATTTTTGTAAAAAGTACAAAACAATAGCTATTCAAAACTACGCATTCTAAAATATACACTCATAAAGACGCTAATAAACCTATAATTTTCATTAAAAGAAATCGCACATTTAATAAAATTTAATTAAAAATTAATTGCGTTAGATTAAAGCAATGACCAAGGTTTTTAACTAGTTAATGGACCCAAATATAAATAAATAAATACTTTTCAAAAAGAATAAACTAAACATTTATAAAAGTTTGTTTTCAAAAAGTTGTTTAAGATTTGGATCAATATAATCTTCAGGAATACAATTTGCATACGGGTATTTTCGTTGTTTCGACGAACTTGGATTAGTTTTAGAAAGTATGTAATTTTTTAATATGAGTTGAGCACTTTACAAACCTTATTCTGTAACTTCATTCATTTACCAAAAAAAATTACACAAATGTACTGTAACTTTACACTGACGTTTTTTAAATACACAAGATATAAGTTCGGAACTAATTCAATTTATTTATAATTTTAAGATTTCAATCATAAATTTATATCATTGTTCTTAAGTATTTTGTTTTTAATCAATATGAAGACTGTATAAATTTAAAACAGAATGGAAATTAAGCTGTAATGTTGTTGGCGTAAAGATACATGTAAATTTTAATTTTTTAAGTGTCGCATAGGCTTTAAAACATTTTTGTTTAAGAAGAATAAAAATTGTATAAAGTAAAAACTTAGAAAGGCAACTTTTAATGAAGTTAAAAAAGTTATTTCTTTATATTTCAAGAATAGCATAAATTAAGTTATAGATTTATTAAATGAAATAATTGGAAATCTACAGAAATTGTAATAAAAATATTACTTGAATAATAAGTTTAACCCGTTATTATATGATATTGTAGAAAATTGGATAAATGAAGTTGATTTTCCAGTCGTATGGTAACGGTAGTAACATAAAAGAAAAACATAATTTCTTTTATGTTATCGTAAAGTGATCAAGAAGTAATAACGATTTAACACAAAATAAACTTTGTAAAGTTGTAAATTTTTTTATAAAACTAAACTTTACGCCGAAGAAACTTTTAAGCACTATTTCAAAGTTTTCATATACTGTTTCTTTTCATTTGAATAGGTTGTATAGATGAAATAGATATGTATATTTTATGGTAGAAAATGTGTGGTGCCTAATTAATAATGCCAGTGTGTGTGGATAGTTTCATTTGTATTGTGGTTAGTGAAAATACAAACTTTAATTTAACATGGTGTTTTAAGTTCATCAATTTGTTAAACTTGTCATAGAATTAGTGTAATTAATTAAAACGGTGATTAATTAATAGGCATTTTTTGATTGGCTCTGCGCAGTGTCTCATGCACGCTATCTTATAACCAGAGTTCTGCACAGTACCAACCTAATTAATAAAAATTTTGGCGCTGAAACTGCAGTCGGTTCACGGCACTACACTCGCGACGCGCGCTTCTACTCAACTGAGCCTCTCGTGACGCAGTCCCCCCACTCTCGTGTTACAACCCTGCCACCCTTGTTCACTACCGCACCCCCACTTCCAGGTTGGCGCCTGACGGCCCCCGGGCCGCCTGCAAGCCGCTATCCTCACTAACATCATTCCACTCTATATTTCATATTCTGCCTTCCAAGGATCAACTTCAATTTTTCTCTTTTTTATTTGTTTCGGGATACTTTGCTTAAGAACAAAAACAATTTCATTTATCGCCAAGTATTAAAACAAAAAAATTAAAAACGACAAACTAGTTTATTTTACAGTAAACCACATTATTTTCTCAAAAAAGTTTTTATGGGTACAGATGAAAATTGTATTTTTTAAATGATATTTTTTTTATTTTAGCTCTTTTACTACATTATAAATTAAATAATCTAAACAAAAAAAATTCATTTGCTTTCAGTCTATTGTTTTAGGTTCTAAATTCACGCGTCTCTCCATTCTATTTTCAGTCCTTTCTAATGTTATAAATCTTCAGTAGATGATTTAACGTTGCGTATTATTATTACAAACACATATTTATAATTTTATTTAGCTACTTCATTAATAATTTCTGTAATATAACTTAACAACAATAGAACTTTACACCTAATATATCTAAATTGATTTTCAGAAATGTTGGTATTTAAAAAAACTACCCATGATCTTAATCTACCATTAATACTAAAACTCTTATTACTACAACAAATTTATAAATACATACGGAGTTCAACTTTGGGTACCTGTAAAACTTTCACTTGCGTACAAGAAATACAGAACAAGATTTTACATGCCATAACAAAGTGACCCGCTTACATCAGTAACACTACACAATGACTTACAAACATCATACCAAACTGCTACACAAGACGAAACACTATAAATTTAAACCGCATGTAAACCCTCTGACAGACAACATGCACATGAGAGCGATAGCACTTAAAAGAGAGATTTAAAACACCTTTGGCCAAGGGATCGTTTTGGGAAGAAACAAGTACAGGAGTGGAGTGATAACTGCAAGTATCAAGCAAATAAAATTTTGGTAATATAAAAATTTAGAAAGAATTAAAAATATATTAGAAATTCTAAATAATTAGGCCTAATGCAATTTTATAATATAAATTTTTTAACACCTAAGCCTAAGTTCGTTCAGGATCTGGTTATGATAAATAATAAACAGACTAACGTTAAACTTTTAACAATTAATTATTTATTTTCACAGTATTAATGATTTAATTTAGTCTTCTAACAAATAGTTTTTAAGAAAGGCGAAGGGCTTATGACAAAATGGTGAAATTCCAGAGGATATGTGGCAGCATACACAGAAACCTCAAAAACAGAACAAGGCAAGAAACTAGAATAAAATTTTATAATACAATAGCTATCCCAACATTACTTTATGGAAGTGAGAACTGGATCCATACAAGGAAAATTGATAGTAATGTTCAAGCAGCGGAGATGAGGTTTCTACGCAGTGTGTATGGATGTTCCACAGCAGATAGAATTAGAAATGAAGAAATCAGAAGAGCTTTGGGTGTCACACCCCTGCGTGAAAAAATTATCCACAATCGAAGACGCTGGTGCAGTCATTTAAATAGAATGGAACCAGGAAGACTACCGCTTGAAATTATGAATTACAAGCCAATAGGAAAACGGGATATAGGAGACTGAGGAAAAGATGGGTATCGGAACAGGTTTAATCCAGCCTAATCCTTGAACTGAAGATGATGATGATGATGATGAATTTAGTCTTCTAACAAATAGTTTTTAAGAAAGGCGAAGGGCTGCTCGAGGCTGGATCTAATACATAACGAAGAAATTAGATCCGAGTTGGGTGTATTTATCCTGAATGAAAAAGTGGAGGAGTACCGTAATCAATGGTGGCAACATTTGGAACGGATGCCAAAGGAAAGAATACCCTTAAAAGTGACGGAATATGTTTTAGTTGGAAGAAGAGAGGTGGGAAGACCTCGAAGATGATGGTAATAGTCGAGATGTACGGGTTGGAATATCTCGTGTTTGTGTAGAAGTACAGGATGGTTTGTGAGTTCGGAACAGGCTTATGCCAAATCCTTGATGGTAAGAAGAAAAAGAAGACGACAAATATAATTAGAATCCATAAAATAAATGAATGACAAAATTTAAGCTAGAACCGAACTTGACTAACAATGAAATATTGTTTTAAAGAACCAAAACAATCAAAAGTTACCTGTCCACAACCACTTGTTATCATCCATACGTAATATTGACGTAGTTCTGAACCGGTCCCGTAACGACACTTTTTTGAACGGCCCGACTCACTTCCCATTCACAATTCAGGTGTTGAATGATTCACTACAAAGGCGCTGACTGGTTTTGTACCTCCGATCTGATAATTATTCTAAAAAATCTGATAATTATTCTGCTAAAATCAATTTATCTCGTGTAAAAAAAGTTCAATCTAAAGTACTCAAGATTATCACCACCTCCCCTCGGTACGTGCGTAACGAAACCTTACAAAATGACTTACGAATCCCTAACGTTATTAAAATTGTCTACAGACGATTTCATAGAAAAACTACTAAACACAAAAACTACATAAATTAAAATAATGCTAACACCACATCTAACTTAAATTTCCCAGAGGAGGTTAAAGAGAAAATGGAGCAAAATTTTTTTTAAAGGATTTACATATAATTAAATGCATTATGAAAATAACACATAGTTTGAGATAAACTATAGTACACAATAAAAACATGAAGTCTCACATGGGTGATCATCGTTTTCATGCGATTTATCCCACATTTTTTTCAATTAATCATCTATTTTGGGATTGTTTTAAGTATAAGGAACAAATAAAAAATATAAGTGAAAGAAAACGTGCATAAGAAAAATTTATCTTTTTAAAATTATTTATTATGTTTACTTTTTTAGTTAATAAATTGTACGTAAAGTTACATCATCTGACTGGTGGTAAGCGATACCGATGTGTTGTGTAACAATAACAATGAGATTTAATGTAATAAAATTTTCAAATTCTATTCAAGAATCAAATCTGAGACCTTTAGATTTTAGATAAATTTCCATATTAAAAATCCATGGCATGTAAATCAGAAAACTGTTGCAATTAAAGTACTGCTGAATCTTAACGATAACACGATTTGATATATTTAGCACCAATGGTTTGATTAATAAGCACGTATGGTAATGTGAGTTTTTATTTAGAACACATTTAATATTTTAAATATGTAGGCTTACTAATCGATGGGCAGACAGGAAGTGAAATAATTTATCATAAATGATAGCTAGTGTAGAATTTTATATTATGTGAGCGACACGATGGAGATAGAATGACAAAAGTATGAGATATTCGTTGTAAAGTATAAAAGAGATACTTAGCATTATATAAGTTGGTTACAGTTCTCTTAGCCCTCTCCCGCATCCTCATCTTGGAGCCATGGGCTAAATCACTTTCCAGCCCGCTTCACGTATCTCTGTGGTTTACATGTCATGTAACTGGAATATGGTTGAAATTTAATATATTGCCATCAACTGTCCAATTATACATACAGTTCTATTCATCATGGAGTAAATTTCTCGAATTATTTTCATGACATGACTAATCCTGTTTATTTCAATAATAAAATACATTTTCTATAAATACTAACTCCCAATATTTTTTATGAAATAAATTTTAAAATTAATTTTCTCAATAGCCGGCCCGTTGCCGTAGTGGTTAGCGCAACTGGCTTCTACGCCTGGCTCCCGGGTTTGATTCCCGGTTAGGTCTGGCATTTTTGTCATCACTCATTTTCATACATCATCATTCTCCGTCTGCATTAGCAGAAATTGCAAAACAATCAGACGTAAAAACAAAAAAAAAACAAAAAAATCAATGATTTGGTCTATTTTACATCCAACCACGAAACTAAAGGTCTTGTGTTCAATTGGGACTTTTACATATAAAATTCCAAACATGTATTTTTCCGTTTACAAACCCGACAAAGCAAATTGTTAATTTTATTCTGTATTAATAATAAGAATATGTTGTTTAAGTCATCAGCCAAAAAGCTCGTTTGAACCAATAAGGCCTTACCAAGTAAAACGAGGATTGAGGATTACGATGCCTTCCTCACTGAGTGGAAAAGTACACTTATCACCATGTCAGGCCTACTGAAAAGCATCTACCTTCCACCCTGCAAATTGACACCTTCACTTCATTCACCAGAGGGTGCCGCTGTATAATGAAATTCATTACTCTCAAGAGAAGATAACTCTAACTAGTGTCTTTTACACATCTACCTCTTCTGTTTTTAAATACTTCAGTCATGTAATTGACTGACCATGCGTTAAGAAACAGAACTACTTTTTGTACCTCTGGAACTAGGAGATCGCGTGCAAATAATTTAACACTCCGTCTGCCTGTTACGGCCAAAAATAATAATATAGGCTACTTGTGTCAATTTCAAAAAAAAAATGAATTACATACCACACCACCACCACGAAAATGCCACCACCATGTACGAAAAGTACATAATTAATTTTATATTTTTATCTTCCCATAATTTTAAAATTCATTGTACTGACTAATTCTACAATAAAATTTTTGTACATTTAGCATTTAAGTGCCAGAGTAAAAACATTTAAAATACTTGAAAAGGTTTACTGTACTGATTTGTTGTCGCTTTCTGAATGGCTGAACTGGAACGCCGCCAATCACGTTCCACAAATTATTTACGTGAAACAATAATTCTCTGAAAATGAACTACATATAGATACAAATATAACCAGTAAAACTGACTTAATAAAACTGATGAAACGGTTATGTATCCTACAACCGTATAAATAAGTCATATATTTCTCTTGATAGGAACCTAAAGGAATTTAAATTCCTTTAAGTTCTTGAAACAAATGTAAGAGAACACGCTAGTAAATATTCTAAAATTGAACAAGAATCAAATAATTCACCATTCCATTAAAAATTAAGTTGTATATAATGAGTAAGTTAAAAATGTATAATTAAAACCCTAAAAATAATTCAGGATTAATGATAATAATTAAGTTACGTCAGTAAAGATTTTATTACATGCTAAGTAAACAATGAAATAGTTTACTCATCGTGAATTTGATACAACGCTCGTAAAATTACACAGCTGACGTACGTCGTTAAGAATTTTATGATCGTATGTAAACGCCTTACACTGTATTGTAATTTTCTTCTTAATAATCTAAGGAAAATGTATTTTACATTATAAGATATAATATGGCGCAGCTTTTGGGAATAAGTAACTTAAATATTGAAATTCTACAACGATTTTAGTTAAAATAATCAAAAACTAGAATGACGACACCATGGTGCGTAACCAAAATCATTATTTACAAAGATTTAAATATCTCGAATGTTTAGGACGAAATCAAAATTTTTTTTGTTTTTAATAAATTTATTACCATATTTAATATCTAGGTTTATATCTAGATAAGAGGCTCACGTGGAATGTACACGTGGATAAAACGAGAAAGGCACTCCGGGACAGGTTCAAACAGTTGTACAGACTTCTTTCACGCAAATCCAAGTTACCAACTACATCCAAATTAACCATTTACAACTCCTACCTTTGACCAATATGGAGCTATGCCAATCAGCTTTCTTGCTGTGCAAAAATATCGGTATTAGCAAAAATTCAGCGTTTCCAATCAAAGCTTTTACGGAGGATAGTTAACGCCCCTATTTTGTAACCAATAAAACGCTACACTCGGACCTAAACGCACTCTACATAAATGACGTTTTCTTAAAAATCTAAACAAAATTTTGGAAGAAACTCGTGAACCACCATAACCCGTTGATCTCAAATCTGGGTACGCAGACTCTCCCAAACAATTCAATAAGACGTCTAAAACGTCGATGGAGTCGGGACCTCATCAATTAACGTAGTACTGTAATTGACTATCCATTACAGTGTTCTAAATGCTGCACTTAATACTACACTTGTCTATTCACGTCGGAGTTCTGACACTGGACTGTGTCTCCACTCACGTTTATTTACCATGTTAATTTTTCAAAATTTTGTGTTATCACATTCACTGATTGTTTCCAACAGATTGTGACTTTCCTAAATAGAGAAAAAGAAAAGAAAAGAAAAAAATTTAATACATATAGCTTACCTATTTAAATACAAAACAAACTAATAACTTTTAACTAACAATTGATAATAATTAATTAATACAAAAAACCTTCAAAATATAGAAAAAGAAGCACTAGTAGTTTATTCAAAACAGAATTAATCACCAAAATATCTAAAGTATCGAATAAAACAGTGATTTTTAGTTCTGTTACCCAATTTTTAAAGTTTGGTAATTTTTTCTAAGAAAGGGAATTTTTTTTTGTGACAGAAAGTTGGTAGCCCTACTCAACCGGTATAGATACGGCAGTATGAGTTGATTCTCCCTGAGCTGAGTAAATTTTTTTGCCGTTTTCTGTCGCGTTATGAACAGAATGTCTTCTACCCCAGAACAATGGGTTTTCTTACTTGAACAATATTATATAAAACCAGTATTTTTTTTAGTGACAATTTATCCCGTTAATGTTATTATTAAAAATCGAAATTCAATATCTAGTAAGTTATTTATTTTTTACTGACCTATTTTTCATAATATAATAAATATATTTTCTTTAAATTTAAATTTATAAGTAAATTAAAAAGAAATTACTAACTTATTTAAGCATATAGCAAAGTTATTTTACATTAAACTTTAAAAGTGTGCGTTTTCAACCCCTAATTTTAGTGTTATGTCAGATATCTTCAAAACTATGTGGGATATATAGTTCTGGGACCTGTTTTATTGAATTTTCAGCCTGAAAATCAATAAAGATGTTGCTACTTTTGTTTCTTAATTAAAGTCTTAAAAGTATCATTATGACGTACATCCCCGTGTAAACTGAATTATATGGTAGATCAAATAATCATAAAAATTATAATTCTACTTATCTTTATGGTTTATAAAGTACGCATAAGGTATATGTACTAACTAATAACACTGATGTATTTCACACAATGCAAAAATTAAATAAAGTACTTAAATACTGAACTAGAAATACGTACTTGCTATTCTGTAGATCATGCTTTAAATTTAGAAGACAAGTTTAATGTTTTGTTAGCAATACCTCATTTTAATACAGCGCACAAAACTGACAATAAAGACGCGTAAGCAAAAAAAAAAATGTTGGAAGGAATCTGTCGCAGATATTTTAATAGAAATTTAAAAACTTTAATTCTATTTTTAAGTAAAACGTACAAACCTACAAAGTGTAAATAAAATGTTCAAAAATTATAAAATAATCTACTAATACGAATTTATGACGTATCCATTTATTTTTATACGGTTCATTTGAATTCTATTGAGTTATTAGAGGTTAATGATTCTAGAATAAAAATTATGACCAGATAGTTTCAATTTCAATTAGGTGAATGGTCTGAGATCTAAAATTTGGCCGGTTGCCATTCTTTCCGACTTGTCTGGTCAGGAAGTTTATACTTTTAATGTCCTTTATAAATCAAAACTTTTAAAATGCGATAATTTATTTTTATTTTTTAAATTACATCAATGTCAATGTTAACGAACCATAATATAAGCAAAAAATCCTTTTATAATCGTCTACAAATTGTATTTTCACACTTAGTAATTTTGTTCTGTTTATACATATTTCATTAACAACTGTAACAAATAAACCACTGAATAAGCTTAGACATTTAATTACATTGGCTTTATGGCTTAGAAGAGAAAATGCTCAGCATTACAACTCTGACGGGCGTAAAGACTTAGTAAAGTGATAAAATTGATCCTCGGCTTTTATCTCAGCTGGCTGAAGTGAAAAATTATGCTCGCATGAACATGATGAATTGATTCAGTCCTAAATTGCCGGTTGGGGTTAAAATAATCCCTTCTTTAAACAGATTCCCAACACAAAAGTAAAAAAAAGTTAAAATATTTCAAAGCCTTTTACAGGTTTTTGTCTGAAATGGACAAACAAATTATGTTAGAGCAACAATATTGTAATAATACACAACTTTAGCGTTGAATAAGAAATATGAAATACCTAAGGTGAAATTAAAATTAAGAAATAAATGGAGTGAACACAAAACTGGAGAGAATTTAGGAATTAACAATTAGTTGTTTCTTCAAGGCGAAACATAGTAGAAGTATTTTTCTATTATGGTTCTCCAGAATTATATAATTTTACAATAATTTAAAGTTACAACTTATAGCGTTGTATCGGATATATACAAAAATTGCGTTAATGATAAACACTACATAAAACAACTAATATTTTGAAATATTCAAAGTTTTAAATTTAAAAAAAAATTCATGTAGAATACTGTTAAAAAATTAACATAGTCGTTTAATAATTGTAAACCCATTGTATTATAATTCTAAAGTAAATTGTTTTTGTTATGGAATAGGGTCGCTAAAAACTAAAAATCTTGATTCGACCATGTTGTTGTTTAGATCAACCGAAAGGTTTGTTTGAACCTCTATAGACTTTACTAAGTAAAACGAGAAATATGGTGGTTTACCATAGCCTTTCTCACTGAGTTGAAAAGTATGCTTATCAGTATGTCAAGTTTTATGAAAAGCATCAACTTTCCAACCTGCAAACGATACTTCATTTCAATCAGGGTTTGATTGTATAATGAAATTCATTACTCTGACTAGGAAATAACTCTGACTAGGGTCTGACTATAACAAAACTATTTGTAAAAAAACATGAGAATGTATCATGTGACAAAAAAATATTTGCAACACTGAGTCGATATTGTAACACAGTAAATTAATCCAATTATAAAACCTGAAGCATTAAGGATCTTTCATCAGAAGGAGAGTTTTAAGAAAAAAACATAAATAAAAGAGAGAAAGTCCTAAGGAAAATATCAGGTCTAAAGAAAAATTAAAATAGATAGGCTATTGAAAGTTAAGAATGAATAAAGAGATAATTGGGAATTGAAATATAGAAATAATATCAACTCAATGAGGTATAAGAAAATCAGTTTTATTGACATTAATAGAATGGACGAGGAACGAGTTACAAAACAGTTATTAAATAAAAGCAAAAATTACAAAATACAAAATAGATGGTTTAAAGAAATTAAAGAAAATATGAAGATTAGAAGGTATTGAATACGATACAGCTTAGAAGTGAAATTAGAAAAACCGTTAAAGAATTTGAGAGATTCAAAAAAAGTGAAGACGACAAATGACAATAACAATAAGAAATAGGTAGAAAGAGTAATGGTAGAAAGTAATAATTAAGTGAAAAAAATTAAAAATGGCCGAGAAAGACAAAAATTAACTACGAAAAAGTGAAAACATCAGAACGAAATCATTTAACGCGGTCCTTGGGAGACCGGAAAGAAAAAGCAGAAATTAAAATCACGTACGCAACCCTAAATTTAGACGTTTATCTTTTTGTACTCAAGAAACACTACAAGCAAGTACTGTAGTCCTAATTGTTTTCTTTTAACATCAAAATCCATCTTTAATGTTGAACCATCAACAAAAATTTCTCCAAAATATCTGTTGGCAGGCAATTCATTACTCCTTCAAAGAAACTATCTCTGTACAACAATCATTCGTAGGAATCTGATTTTTTTTATTAATTATTATATTCTCTTACAAGTTCCTTATGTACATCAAGACTGGTCTAAAAGAACCAACAAAATTTAAGATAAAAATCCACCGCAAGATAATGACCCTAAGATAATAGACGGCAAGTAAAGGCTAAAACAGGATGGATGAGAAATGGTTGATAAAACAGATTTTTAAGACACTAAACAATATAGGTACCTACGGAGTCAAATAAATGTTTTAAAGCAGCCAGAAGAGATATTGAGAAAACTGGAATAAACCAAATAACCATGATGGATAATACAAATTCAGACAACTAATTACTAACAAACAGCTTCCACGAAGAGCCTAAAAAGAACACTTGGTGAACGGAAGAAAGGATAAATGCCATTACTGAACAATTTCGGAAAATGTGGGCTGTAGAATGGACTTCCAGAAATGTCTAACATCACTTTGCGTGGTCTAATATAGGCCCTTTACAAAAAAAAAGGCTTAACTCCTGATTTTCATATAAAACAACAAAATCTAAAACTACTTTTTTTGAAAAATTTAAATACAATATTTAAGTAATTCAGTAGTATTGTATTCAACAAAATTAAAGTGTTTCTAATAGTATTAGGTATTATCCGGTTATCAAATCACGTTACATATTACAACACGTTGAAAATTTATCAAGGTTTGCTAGTACTCGAGGTCAGAAACTAACGCAATATACAATATTACTTTACTGGATTTTAGAAAGTTTAAATTAACTTGCCGTAGAAGGCACTCTGGTAAATTAGATCAAGTTAATATATACTATTATACAACCAATAATAAACTTTTTAATTAAACTAAATTAACACACCCTTACAATATTATCTTAACTTTTGAAGAATTAATAAATAGTAGGCCTACTACAAAGAATTAAGTTAAACATTGTATTAAGGAAAATCTTCAATGCTAAGTACTGTGTAGACAGAGTTATGCTGCAGAGTGTGTAATTAAACAAATTATCTGTTGCATTTATTTTTTCCTCTGTGTGTTTTGAAAAAAGACAACTCTTTACACAAAACAAATAATAATTTTTAAATCTTCTTCTGTATTAAAAAGTTCTTAAGAAAACAGTATTAACAGTTGTATGATTTTTACGAAATTCAAAGTCAAAAACCATATATAAATAATAAATTATTAAAAATAAATTAAATAAAAATAAATATAATTAAATAAAAATTATAAAAACCATAATTTATAAATTTAAGAGTAAACGGTTTAAAATTTATTTTCTTAACTTCCTTTTTGTTTGTTTCTTTCATCTTTCTACATAAAATTAAAGTAAATAACTTTTTTAATTACCACAGAATTAATATAACACCAGCTATTAAGAATATAGAGTTAAATTATGTAAAAATTTTAATAATGTAAATTAAGAATTTGTAAGTTTTCTAAAATTTTCAAACACTAAGGTTCACTTTGGCCATCTCCGTAGCTTGGTGGTTAGCGCGCTATTCTACAACGCGGAAGTCCCGGGTTCGGTTTTCAACTAGAGTCTAAAATTTCACAAGTCAAAACTCACTGTTCCAGTTGCATAACCCATCATAGTCGCTAATAACCAAGCTGTTGATGCGACTTTAATTAAACTGAAAAACCATAACTTTCTTCCAGTTTCATTATTACCAATACTTAGAAATATATTCTGTAGCTAAATTGACGATTACCATGATGGATGATAATGCTGATTATGAGATGACGAATATTTTCAGCTTCAACTACTTCATGTTTCAAAACATTAATGCTAAATTCAGAGTCAAGTTTAGTTTTGCTTTTTTGGGTTGTCTTTTTTTCTAAACTTACTATGGAGTGCATTTCATATTTTCATTCTAAGAACGCAATTGTTCAGTCTTTAATCGCCTTTACTTAAAGTTTACATTTATATTAAAAAAACTGATTGCAAAAGAATAACACTTCGTTTAAAAATAATTAGTATGGATAAAGAAAAAGTGAGGATTTTATAAATGTTGTAACTTAGGATTTAAAATTTACTTCATTTTCACAAGTAGGCCTACAAGAAACGAGAATAGCAGGTTATTCCTCTTTAGCATCTTCAATCATCGGCCATCCCAAACTTATTCTACGTAGTGCTATGTGCTCATCAATCAGACGGTGAATTCTTGTTACATCCAGATACGCTGTACGTCATGATACCACCTCTCTCTGTAGTCCGTGACTATGATTTAGAAACAGATTGAGTTCACCTTTAACATTCAAACTTAATTCTTCTATTCAATCTGGTGCAGCTAGCTACTGACCTCAACGTACTCATCTCGGCAACCTCATATCATCTTATCTCAGTAATACTTTGTGTATTAGACTTATAAGTGGTCATACGGACAGGTAGGAATCAGACCAGACTCTTTTCAGTGTCCTACACTCCATCTCTGGGTACACGCCATTATGTCAATTAAACATTTCCTTAACTAGTTTGGCCTGACTCATCCATTGAGTTCCTGTTATCTTCTGGATATCATCTTTCCACCTCGGTTTTGGTCTTTCTTCGTTTCCCCTGTTATTCCCGGCCGCCATTCTTTTACGCTCCCAGTTCACCTGTTCTCCTCGTTTCTCTTAAGATGATGAGTCTGCTACCATTTAGATTTGGCTATTCATTCAGTTATATGTCTCCTTCTTGTCATCTGGCGGATCCGGCACGTTTTCTCTATTTTCTTCTGAGCAATCCTCAGAAGTTCCGGGCTTAAACTTTTAAAAATGTATTTACTTACTATGGTACAGTGCATTGTTTTACTTTCGGTCAACAAACACTTGATTTTTATTATGCTGGATTTTTATGCCAATTTGAACAGAAATACCGAACGGTGTTGGCTCCTGTATGATAACTACATAAATTTACTCACCCAACCAAAGTTATTTAATAATTTAAAGCCACTTTCTATTTGAATGTTTCAAAACGTTCAAATTTGTTAATTTTGTTCAATAAGTGCTTTCTATAATAAATAAATAAATAAATAGGGTACTATAAATACCTTATTGTGTATTAAAATTCAAATTGTTTTATTATAAATTTCGAGTACTCGTGTTTTAAACCCATCACATTAAATTATTTCCACTAAACCGGACTTTAGTTTATTCAGGCAACATTTAACCCCATTTAATCCGAATTAAAAGGTTCTACAGTAAATGTCTATTCCCAATATCTAATGGAAAGTAGTAGAATAGCTGCATGTCTACTGGCAGCTAGTAAACTAGCGTAATGGAAATGAACAACTAGCAGCTAGTTTGGTTAAAGCGCTATTGATTTTGAACTTGTTTGATTTTACTAGCGCTGTAGAGGAAAAAAGTTACGTGATTGACTAGCCCTAGTAAACTAGCTCGGTGAGAAAGTTTGAAAACTTGCTAGTTACTAATAATCTACTCTTACTAGCAGCTGGTAAACTAGCGTCGTCAGAATAGACCTTAAGTCATATCAATGTAAATGATTACGCAACCAAATACAGAACCACAATCTTATAACCTGTAAGTTCAAGGTTTTTAAATTAAAATTATGCTAATGTCATATTTTCACAAGGTAGTAAGGAATTCAATCACCAGTTCACATGTTTAAATACAGTATCAGAGAAATCAATGGTAGTGATGTTTAATATTGCAATGTCTTAAAGATATCACAGATGATAATCCCGAACGAAATTCTTTTATTTCTACCATGATTTCTAAAAAAATACCATTTCAAAATAACCTGGTAAACCCTTCCCTTCACGGAGAACAATAGCATTTTATAAACATGAAATATTCCATCTTGTTGCTATTTAGATGAATGATAAGACGTTTAATGCTAATTTCTGAAACGAATGTAATCTTTTTCTATTGCAGTAAGGATTTCGTGTCTAATTTTCATTAATATTTATTCATGAAATAAAGTTGAAGAAAAGAATATACACTTTAAAAAATACAATTCACTTTTAGCGAGAAGAAAACTGTTAAAAACCTGTGTAACAAAAATAAATTATTTTAGCACGATTTCATGTTCATCTAAACTCAAATGTTTTTAATGATAATAGAAGTAATTGTTAAACATTATTGATACTATTTTTGTTTGATACAGTTTATAAACAGCACACAAGCTGCAAGTCAACTTGAAAGAAAAATAAACGTTAAAAGATAATTGAATAGTTAAAATTTTTAACTTCGCGTGTTATAACTACCTTTATTATTAATATCATTATAAAAGTCCCATTAATATTGTCGGAATAACAAATATTGTAAATAAATTAATGTATTCAACAATTATGAAAAATATTTGTCTAAAGAATTTCAGCTCAAATGGAAAATATTCTTTAACTTAATTATGTCTATCGGAATGAGATTTGTATTCAAAATCAGTATTAAAAATAAATCGTCTGTAATTGAATACCATAAAATTATCATTTTGTGCTATTTGTAGTCTTGATGGTTAGTGTACAGCATAATCGTAGTCGCGAATATTCAAGGGTGTCAAATCAATCTAAGATACATCATAAACTCCCATACCTAAAAATGAAACTCCTTCTCCTTCTTCTTCTTCTACATTTTTAATTTTAAAACTTGTTAGAAGGATCTCGATTGGTTGAGAAATTATCAGATCGCAGATATAAGTACAGTTAGAGCCATTTTAGTGAGATAATCAGTAATTGAATTATGAATGGAAAATGTTTTCGTGCCATTCGAAATACAGTCGTTATAAGACCGATTCTGAATTCCGTTATTAGTGCGTGTGCCTACGGATGGTATTGAGGAGAGATAAACAATTGTTTTGATTGTTAAGCGATTCACTTAAAGTCAAGTTAAGTTTACGCTTAAGTTTTTTAATTAGGTAATTAAATTAAAGTAATATGCTATAATATATCAAGATTACCCGATACCAGGCTAGTGAAACAGCTCTTCAACTACTTTTGGGAAAATACCAAGAACGATTGGCTATATTTACATAAGCTAGGTATAACTTGCAACAAATTGCCGACAGAGAGAAGAGGTTTTTCAGGAACAGAGACATGAGACGAACTAAAAACATTTGAACGAAAACAATACACCAAAAAAATGTTTTGGAAGCAGAAGAGGAATCTGATAGCCAAATCTCTAGCTCGTACTTTGAGGACTTAAATATGTATGTACTGATTCAAATGCTACAATGAGGGCGTAAAATAAAAAAAGTATTTGTTGTATTTTGGCCTATAATAGGCAGGTGGAGTGTTATATTATTTGCACTCGATCTGCTAGTTCTAGGGCTACAACAAAATAGTTCTGTTTCTTATCACATGGTAAGCCAATTATATGACTGAAGCTTTTAACAACAGAATCAGTAGAGGTGTAAATAGCAGTAGCCACAGTTATCTTCTCTGAGAGTAATGAGTTTCATTATTATACAGTCAGACCCTGTGGTGAATGAATGAAGGTGTCATTTATAGAGTGGAAAGAAGATGCTTTTCAGAGGGCGCGGCATGCTGACAAGCTTACTTTTCCACTCAGTAAGGAAGGCAATTGTAAACCATATCACTCCTCGTTTTACTTAGTAAAGCCTCTAGAGGTTTAAACCAGCCTTTCGGCTGATGACCTAAACAATAACAAAACATAATTGTATTGTTAGTAGTTAATTAAGTGAATATTTAGGTAATTAAGCTAAGTTTGATAATTAACAGTAAAATTATAAATTTTGTAATAATTAATAAATAAACGTAATGAATTTAAAGAAGTCTCTTTGTTATTTTTTATACCCAGATCCCGAACAAATCTAGGCTTAGGTGTTACAATATCATCAGTCAAAGAAGTATAAGCAACCTCTTTGACTCCGGGTGCCTCGTCTTTACTAATCCACCCAATCATTCAGTTGTAAAGGACACAGGAAAAGATGGAGCACACCTAGTATGATATATTATTATTCTTTAAAAATTTCTTTCTGTTGTGGAAAGCGAATAACATGAAATCAATGAAACAAAAACTAAAATTCTTCACAAACATATAACTTCCTATTGTACGTACTTTATGAATTACGTATTAATCAAACAAAGTTCATATCAAAACATTAACTTCCCACAAAACCCAAACGTTTTTGCTTCATGTTAAGAGTGCTGTAATATATTACATTTGATCTTGTTTGTTTTCAGGATATTCTAAAAACTATTACAACGTATATGTTCTGTGCAGTTAAATAAATGGTTCAGATACAAGAAAACAAGTGACCATCTGATTTATTATTCTATTTATTCAACGATTATAATGAACTTGAAATAACAGACTGTAAAGTATAATTATACAGGTTACATTTCTAAACCGTGTGGACGTCTTCCCACATTACATTTTAAAATCAATATATTCTTATAAATTATCACAAATGAACTAAAATTACAATTAGTTTGTTAGTATAATTAACAGAATGACGCTTTTATATAAGTTTATAAGTATATACACGATGATTCACGAAGTTTTTCTTGCGCTTTTTTAGCTCACTCTACAGGCCACAAGAAAGAAAAGTTTTATATAAATATAAAATAGGGCTCAGACAAGGAGACGGTTTATCTTTGATATTTTTTGTGTACTGTATAAAGTAACAATGGAATGGCGGAAAAAGCTCTTAGAGTTTAACACAGAAAATAATCTGAAACCTTGTTTGTATGGGGGTAAAAGACTCCAAAATAAATTTTGATGTTATGGCCGTTCCAGATGACTTAGTGCTAATCGCAACGAATAAAGGACAAGCCACCTTTCCGGTAAATGCGCTAAAAGAGATCGAAAGTGGAACCTAATTGAATATTTCCTTTGAAAAATCCCTATTTAGCCTATGTCAAATGACAAAGCTGGGTTACATTTTCTAAGTACCAAATATGGTAATATGGTAAACGTAAAAGAGTTAGCCACTTTTATTACCTAAGGGAAATAATTCAACAGAATAGAACAGACGCAATGGCGTTGCAGAAACGAATCGGAAAATCGGAAATGGCCTACATACAAATGAGGAAATATTATAAAAAGTAATGCATGTCAAAAAACACATAGGCAAAAAAAACCCCAAGGCATGTAAACGCAGTAATACTCCCGCAAGTCCTATACATAGCAGAAACCCTAACCTTATACAGAAAAGGGGCATGGAGAAGTTAAACAAATTACACAGAAGATTTGGTCAGGTTATGCTAGGAAACACACACAACCAAGAACGTAAAATCCCAAGAAAAGATCCAATGAAGCGGTGGAAAAAATTCCTAAAAGAAACCTTGATAACTAATTTTACAAAAAGGAAGCTGCAGTACTATAGATACATTGGAGACTGCGGAATAACGAGAACGAGAGCTACAAATTAATTAAAACTCAAGAAAATCTTAAAACAATACACAAATGGATTAAAGAAGTAGAAACCGACCACAAAACATTAAAAACTACTAAAGAAAGTATCTTAGATAGACCTTTCTAGAAGCAAAATTAAAGCTTTTGGAAACGTTTTGGATGGAAAGTGTGAAAGGAAAGGGTAAGCCTGGAGTGAGGAACGGAAGAGGGTGTTTAACGTGAGAATGAAGGAAATCCATGCCCTAAAAAAACTCAACGAAACATCTAGAAGACGCAGAAATAATTGACTACATACTAGTGCGCTCTTAACAGGCTGATAAAAAAATACATAACGTGCTAAAACGCTTTGGTAGCGAGTTACGGCTTGCGAAAGATTTTGTCTTGAACTCAGCACCCTCGGTGAAATTAAGCCTTTCTGAAATTCTGAAAAGATAAAGGGGAGAACACACTTAACTCGCCTACCAAAGGGTTTTAGGCTATATATAAAAAGTGTTTTTCTTTCTTTTGGCCTGTACAGTGAGCTCAGAAAGCCCGGTAACTTCGTGGATCACCCTGTATATTTTATATTTGTAAGTTGCCTTACCAGTAATCGAAGACGAGTTTGAGAATTTATAAAACTTAATAATATCCCATAAGGAACATCGTATTTTTATAGAAAAGAATGAGTGGTATCGATTGGTAAAGGTCAGAGGTACGTTAGAGTCCCTTCGTATTTAATGTTTAAACACTAATACCCACCGCAAGCCCACGCTAAAGCAATCACACTACTACTACCATTCGTTAAATAAATACTAATAGATAAACTAAAAAAAAAGAATTATCTTTGGTTTTATTTCTAATTTTAAGAAAGCTTGACAATACATTTTAGACTATTTAACACGAACAGAACTTTTTTTAGTTTATTTAAAGTCGCATCAACAGCTTAGCTTGGTCATTGGTGACTAATATGGGGTTCGG
This sequence comes from Catonia carolina, assembly GCA_035578175.1. NCBI lineage: Eukaryota > Metazoa > Arthropoda > Insecta > Hemiptera > Achilidae > Catonia > Catonia carolina. The sequence goes on along the minus strand of JAQMRL010000001.1, from coordinate 337,409,912 downwards.
TACTGTAACGGTAGGTTTTAACGTGTTAATATTACGAGACCCTAGCCGGGAATCGGACACAGGAACATCGCGTTGTAAGCTAGCGCGCTACCACTACGCTACGAAGGCGGCCGACGAACTGAACTTATTATACTTTTTTTTTTAAATCTCTAAAGATTGTACGTTCCAGTCTGTTCAATTCAGAACAATAAGCAACTGCATGACCCAATAAGATGAGGATGATGTATTCGCCAAATAGTCCTTGAATAACGGTTGTAACTGTTTCACAATTTTTAATGGTTTTTTCTACCTATTTAGCCATAAATGTGCTTGTCAATAATGGTGAAAGTAGTGAACCTATGTTGGTTCTGCGTCTCCGCCATTTTGTTTTTTGTAGTGGATGTTGTGGAGTAGATTTATATAGGGTGGTTGGAGGGGAGTAAGAGGTTGTATCCTCGGCCAATCAGGACACACCGTCTTTTGTTATCGCTTTAAGTTAGCTCCGCCCATTTCCGGAGGGGTGAGTATGAGGTTGTATTCTCGACCAATCAGGGTACACCGTCTTTTGTTATCGCTTTAAGTTAGCTCCGCCCATTTCCGGAGGGGAGATGGTGGTTGTTGTGTCTTCGACCATTCAGGGTACACCGTTTTTTGTTATCGCTTTAGGTAAGCTCCGCCCATTTCCGGAAGGGTAGATGGCGGTTGTTGTGTGCTCGACTAACCAGGGAACACTGTCGTTTGTTATCGCTTTAGGTAAGCACCGCCCATTTCCGGAGGGGGAGACGGAGGTATTCTCAATGTTAAAATATGTGTTCACAAAGAACCGGTGGATAATAATCATAGTTTATTTAAGTGTGTGTGTGTGCGTGTGTGTGTGTGTGCGCGTGTGTGTGTTTCCTGTATAGACAATGGAGAATTATTTTGCCTTCAAGATTGTTTACCAGACTTGATCGTCGACGAGCGAACCGTGAGAACAGGATACGTGAAGAACGTTAATTGAACAAGATGTTATCAGCATAATTGTACACGCAAACCGGGTCGTCAACGGACAGGTGTAATTTTATACCGGATGCAGATGCTTGTTAATTTATAACTAAAGTCGAACACCAGATGGTGGCTATTAGTCACAACTGTCACCCGTGAGAACAGGATACGTGAAGAACGTTAATTGAACAAGATGTTATCAGCATAACACGCAAACCGGGTCGTCAACGGACAGGTGTAATTTTATACCGGATGCAGATGCTTGTTAATTTATAACTAAAGTCGAACACCAGATGGTGGCTATTAGTCACAACTGTCACACTTAATCAAATTGTCATGCGGGCGTGTATAGAAGAAAATAGTGTGCAGATGCTTGTTACTTCATAACTATAGTCTAACAACACCAGATGGTGGCTATTAATTAAATTGTCATGCGGGTGTGTAAACAGTGAGCATGTGTTGGTAAACCGGGATAAAGATCGGACACATAAAGAAAATAATAATATATGAAAAATACATTGTACGTTGGAATAAATATTTTAAAAACCGGATGGAAGTAATTAATACAAGCGAGCCACTACTACAAAAAATTACACGAATAAAATAAATGTAATTCAGACCGTCTACATCCTGTTGACCAGGATACATAAAGAAAATAATAATACTTGAAAAATACATTGTACGTTAGGAAAAATACTTTAAAAACCGGATGGAAGTAATTAATACAACCGTGCCACTACTACATGTCTATATTTGTGATCGTTATGTGTACGCACGCAAACATCGCCGTCACCGCTTTTACAGACTTCGGACGGTCCGCCCCCGAGAAAAATTATGTACATACGCACACATACACATGTGTACGGATGCAGATAGATCTTTCTGATAGAACGGGTGGGTTTACGGTGTTTGTGTGCGTCTGTGGTGTTTCGGTGTTGTTTGTGTCGGTGTGTTGTGTGAGTCCTGAAAAGGACTGATTCTAGGTGTTCTACTTGTCCACATACCGGACAAACGGACAGTGTGGCATTTTGGATTTGTGGATGATGAATGGATCATCACACACCTCCCACTCACACAAACGAATGAAGCAGCTTGGACACCGTACGCAGTCACCATCGCCTTCATATAGAAAGCCTGCTTCCGCCAACGCCTCCACACGCACATTTGTGTTGGGGAACACCAACAAGTACACTTCCTCGCAGACAGTTCTGTAGAACGTCTGCAGACGTATCTCGTACGCTGTCTGGTCGTCCATGTTGGAAGTGTAACAAGCAAACGAAACTGCACTGAGTATTTATGTTTTGTTCCCCCACCCGCTGACACGCGATACAGCCGCTTCCGGTGTTTGATAAACAAGAAAGTCGATACCAATTTCGCAATATACGTTCGAAATACAATGTACTGCCGAACCGTGTGAAAGAATATTAAATAAAGCAGACTTAATTGTTATCATTTCCTGCTTTTCTTCTACAATATGAAAATGTTACCACCGCATCCGGTGCTTGAGAAAGAAGTTGACGACACTGCTATCAACCTCCGCCGCTTTGCTACCCACCCCACTTCCGCTGTTGAGAAATTAATTAAAAGCAACCGCATCCGGAGTTTGAGAACAAACTTCTCTACTCTGTAATCGATATTATACATACCACTACTTCCGCTCTACACAAAAAAGTATTATTAACTAGTTCAACTAGCAACGGTTAAAAAAATTACTTTAAAATTGTCCATCCAGTTTTATTACCTCACAATTTTGCTTAATTTTCTTCGAATACCACTGATCAAAATGACCAGCGGTGCGTGTGTATCCCCAAGCCCTTAGAGTAAAATAGTGTCAGTCATCATGAGACAGCAGATAGCCAAGGAACTGCACAAACCGGCCCGACGTCACTTCACCACGCGAAGGGTCGAGCTGAAAGGAGTAGACGATCTGTACCAGGGAGATCTGGTGGAAATGATACCGTACGCCAAGGTAAACAAAGGATACCGCTATATTATGACCGTCATCAATTGTTTTTCCAAGTACGCCTTTGCCGTTCCGCTAAAGACCAAGGGCGGAGTCGGTGTGGCCACCGCACTGCGGACGGTATTGAAGAGCGTTAATCAAACGCCGCGACACTTTCAAACCGATCAGGGTACGGAATGGTACAACAGCACCGTGCAAGGAGTATTTAAAAAACACAGCATAAACCACTACAGCACGTACTCGGAGAAGAAGGCTTCCATAGTGGAGCGGTTCAATCGAACGTTGAAAGAGAAGATGTGGCGTCAATTCACGGCGCAAGGTACGTACAAATGGGTACATTTACTGCCCAAGTTGGTCACCGAATACAACAACACGGTGCACCGCACTATACAAATGAAACCCGCGCAGGTGACGAAAAGAAACGAAAAGCAGGTGTTGCGTGCGATCAACGAGGCTACGTATAGGAAAAAAGTACCGCTCAAAACAAAATTCAAGGTTGGCGATCAGGTGAGAATCAGTAAGTACAAGAAGACTTTTGCCAAAGGCTACCTTCCAAATTGGACCAACGAGATATTCACTGTCGATACGGTTAAACCTTCACGTCCCACCACTTATCTTTTACGAGATGTACGTGGTCAAGTGTTGAAAGGAGCGTTTTACGAACAAGAACTGAGCAAGGCGAAGCACGGAGACGTGTACCTGGTCGAGAAAGTGCTACGTCGACGAGGTGACAAAGTGCTCGTTAGGTGGATGGGGTTCGATTCCACACACGATTCGTGGGTCGACAAAAAAGATATACTCTGAGTACATAAGTGTGCGATGAACATTCAAAATGGAGATACGCACTGTACAACACAAGGAAAAATTACCACTATTGAATTTTGACGAGTACATTGGCAATGGTGGTGGTGGTGACCAGATGGGCAGAAGACACAGTGCTTTACTACCGAACAGTATCAGGTGTATAGTGTGCGGCCCATCCAACTGCGGAAAGACCAATGCCGTATTCAACCTGTTATTCGCCGACAACGGACTGTGTTTTGAAAACTTGTATGTATTCAGCAAGTCGTTGTACCAACCTAAATATACATTTTTACACGAGGTAATGGCTAAGGTACCGGAAATCGGATACTTTGCCTACAGCGAAAACGAAGAGGTGATCAGTCCGGCCGAAGCCAATCCGAATTCGATCATGATATTTGACGACGTAGCGTGTGAGAAACAAAACAACATAAGAAGCTATTTTGCCATGGGACGTCATAACAATGTGGACAGCTTCTACTTGTGTCAGACTTACAGCCGTATTCCAAAACAGTTGGTGCGTGACAATGCGAACCTACTGATGCTGTTCCGACAAGACGACCGGAACCTGAAACATGTGTATCACGATCATGTAAACACCGATATGAATTACGAGAAGTTTAAGCGGATATGCAGAAAAGCGTGGACCGATCACACACACGGATTTATCGTGGTCAATAAAGAATGCGATATGGACAAGGGCAGATACCGAATTGGATTCGATCGTTTTATCGCACTCAGTCATGACTGAGATAGCGAACTATCCGGATCAACGACATTTTCTGGTAGCGCGCGCACCAAAAACGCGTCCGAAAGCCAACCTTTGTACTTGGTATTTTGAAAGGGAAAAAAAATTCTGTGGTAATTACTGCAGCCGAACGCGGGATAAGAGTGCATATCACCCAAGATGTTGGCGTCACGCGCTGACACCGAGACGGTCACATCGACCGATTATCATTGTCATGATCACAGCGGACGGGAGGATTTACAACAAGTCGTTGTGGTTGAAATTCATCGCCAAGTGCCAAGAGAAAAATGTCCCGTTACGATTCTGCCTCTACGCTGATTGTATGTTTCAGGCGACCGTACGTCACCCGTGGAACTTTATTTCACGCTTTAGACCGTTGCCGAACATGTATCGCGGACGGGGTGACATATCACTAATTAACGCTCACGGTTCAATGAACTATGTGACCGTAGTCATGGATATGTTGGCATATGCTTGTGACATTGACAACGCACAATCCTGCATCTTGATCACTGAACGCACGATTCCAATCAGATCGCCCGTCACCGTATACAAACAAGCACGCTTGTACGGAGTCAAATGTGTGGTGGACCCTAGCTACAACGTTCGATTCAGCGGTGACATCCTCTCACTACCTAGACGCCGAGCTAATACAGAGTTTGGTCTTGTCAATTGTCGTGGTCAAGGGCTGTTAAGTTGTACGCTCCTGAAGGCCGCACTCCCGACTCTGCGTCCATACTGCCACCTGTTCGGTCTGGACTGGGACCCGGTGGATAGAGTGTATAAAGTGGTCGACCACCGACTTTTTCACATATGGACCGAATACGTTGGCGCTTATCCAGATGAATTCTGGTTAATGAATTCGTTTCTGATTCATCTACAGAACAAAGTGCAACGCCCAATCAGAGAATTGAAGCGATATATGGCCGACTTGCCGGTAAAGGATAATACAGTGATTGCTGAAATCGCAGAGTATCGAGACGGAGTGAAAAGAAGCGCTGTGTTTTCATCATTGCTCACGAAAAAGAAAATTTATCCCGCCGATAATATAGTCACTAAATATTACGGTGGTATGAAAGGGGTCAAAAGTAGAGCCATTCAGACCCATCTGCACCGTGTACTACGATTTCTACGCAAACATAAGCGAAGAGTAATGTTTTTCAGAAACGTCCAGCTCGATGTGCCAGCGATTGTCTGATTGTACCTACGTACCTACAATCTTGCTTCTAGATACCTACAATCTGGTTTCTAGGTACCTACAACCTAGTTTCTAGGTACCTACATCCTGGTTTCTAGGTACCTACGTGATATCTACCGTCGGTCATTAGTCGATATGACGTCGACACGAGAACAAGTGGCGGTGGATATAGATCGGTTGACTCAATCGATAAAACGGAAGCACAGAGCTATGCAACACGGTGAGCTAGAAGCCGACCGTGTAATGGCGAAGACATTCAGACCACTTATAGAACCACTGCAGGAGATTGCGACGAAGATAAAAATTGAAGACGAAAAATTAGACATAAAAAAAGAGGAACAAGGCAAAGAGGAACAGCAGAAACCGAAAGACGAACCGGTTGCCTACGAGCGCATGGGAGCGCTTGCCAAGAAATATACCGACATGGCCAACGCTTCGACAAATAGAAACGAGTTTGATCATACATACGGTATACATTTTAATCCAAACACCGAGCGGTGGCAAATTGGAGATTCGGTTATATCGTTTGATGGCGATCAGGTACGTTTGGATGGCAGTAATCAGTTTTTTGTCGGTACCCGTGGGCTGTACGAACTACTGTTCAAGTCAAACCCGGTCGGGTACAAAGACAGGGACTTGAGACGTTACAAACAGATACTTTCCATTAGTGAAGCACACCTGGATGGACTGGGGCGGGTGAAACGAAACTCAAGCAGCAAGTATAAGAAAGTAATCTCGCAAATCTTCCCGCCGACCAATAAGTCAAAAACGGGAAAAGGAATGTCAATCCAACATTCAAGCGCACCGATAAAATACATGTATTACGACAATGTAAATGAAATATGTGATCGTCTACGCTTACTGATCTCGTCCAAGGAAGCCGGACACACTGGTCATGACGTGGAGATCGCGTCGATCATAGAGGAACTGCGAGAGAGAGGTGTTATTGAGGGTGGTGAACTGAAGATTACTGTATCAGTGTAGAGATGAGTGTAGACAAATTCGGACGGTATGAGGGCGGTGGTGGTGCAGCGCGTGGACCGCCCGGCGAAGGTTTCAAATTGACCAGCGAAGGTGAATTCGATATGGAGCACCGATCGTTGTGCAATGTGGCCAACAGTGCACAGATGAAAGACTACGATGCCGTGAATTTCCGTACGCTTAAGAAAAAGGAGCAGGAGATTAACGGTGTTGCTTTGATGAAATACAACGAACTGGCACAGCAAATTGTGGACGTATACGTAAATCTAAAATCTCATTATGAGCAGCAAGGTAAGAAGTCATATGCGGATATGGAGCATTATGTGAAGAGTATAATGCATGACCATAAATTGGAAGCCATCAAGCAGATAGAAGATGGATTCAAAAGAGTTGAACCTTTGGTTGAGTCGGTGATATCAGTACGTGAAGAAATGGAGGAAAAAATCAGAACAATTGTGGACGAGAAGATCGCGTTGTACCACAGAGGTAACACTTATCTGCATCCCCCCGATGAGTTCAGTCCTTCTATAGAGTTTGACCCGAAAGCATCTAGTAATGACCAGTCGACGGAACAGCAACAGAATACAACGGAGTAGACGGTACAAGTGGAAATCAGCCAGTCTAAAGACGGGATCCGGACTGTTAACATCGGTCGCGAAGAAAGTAATAAGCGGTGCTGTCGGAGGAATCGGTGAGGTTGCAGGAACTGTGTTGAACAAAGCGGTCGACATACTACCCGTGGAGCTACATATACCCGGATACCAGTACTGCGGACCAGGTACCAAGTTGGAAAAGCGTTTGCGCAGAGGCGATCCCGGTATAAATCCATTGGACGCAGCGTGCAAGCAGCACGATATAGCGTACAGCAAGTACAGCGATACAGCGCACAGAGCGGTCGCCGATAAGGAGTTGGCGGAACGCGCTTGGACACGTGTTAAAGCGAACGACGCGAGTTTAGGGGAAAAAGCGGCGGCTTGGACGGTCACTAACCTTATGAAGACCAAAGCCAAGTTGGGTGGTGGAATTAGGGGAAGAAGAAGGAGAGGTCGTGGGAAAAAGAAGAAGACGTCAAAGGTGGCGGCAGCCGCACTACGTCGTCTAAAGGCTATGGTGGGTAAAGGTCTGTACCTACGTCCGTACCCGAAGAGCGGTGGAGGTGGGAGAAAAAAAAAACATCGCCGTCGCCGCTAACAAATATCGACTTGGTTAATTATGCACGAGCACTAAACATTCCGCTGCGCGGAGTGTACATGAGAGACCGACTGCCCACGCGTCCGCTTCGCAATGAAATGGCCGTCGTCAATCTGGACAGTGTTCACGGACCGGGTACGCATTGAGTGTGCTACCGGAAACAAGGTACGGTGATCAATTACTTTGACAGCTTTGGTAACTTACCACCACCCGTCGAATTGATCCGATACTTTGGCCAGCAGGCCAGCGTTTTTTACAATTACTCAAACCACCAATCGTCAAACACTGTAATATGCGGACACCTGTGCCTCTTATTTTTGGCGAGCGCGGTGCGTTAGTATCGAACCGGATCCAGACGGATAACGACGACAATGTTGTTTTGCCTGAGTCATAACCAAAGCGTCTTGACATGCGATCTCTTCCCACCGTTGGAGTTGGTCGGTGACTGGGAAATCGGACTGATCAACTTGTCCACTTACAATTCGATACCAAACGTGGAATACGGTGTGAACAACTGTTTTGCGTACGGCAACGCCGACAAACGTGTGCTATTGCCCGAGGGTTCGTACGAGATCAACGACATCAGCAATTATATTACCGAACGTTTAGCGAAAGGAGAAAAGATAAAATTGATTGCAAACAACAACACTTTGAAATGTGAAATCGAAACGAATCAGAAGATCGACTTTAGCGTTCCACACTCTATCGGATCGCTGCTGGGCTATGACGATGTTGTGCTGGAAGCCAACAAAAAGCACACGTCTCAACATCCCGTTTCCATAATAAAGGTGAACACGATACGTGTAGAGTGTAATATCGCACGTGGGTCGTACAGTAACGGAGTGGAAGGACACACGGTTCACGAGTTCTTTCCGTCCGTTGCGCCCGGTTTCAAAATCATCGAGTCACCGTCCACCGTGATATACGTACCGGTGAATACGAATCGCATCCACCACATTACGGTACGACTGTTGGATCAGGACGGACGTCTGATAAATTTTCGCGGGGAAACTATCACCCTACGTCTTCATTTGCGGCGAAGAAGAGGAGGAGAGGGAATATAAAATGGGTTTGGTATTTAAGTCGAGCAAGGAGGTCAGCGTACCGGTAAAATCTGTCAGTCGTCATAAGACAACGACCGAGTTGACACCTGAGAACAAGACGTTTCTTCGACGAATTGGATTCACAGTGCAGCAGTAATATGTCATCGATTCTTGGAGTAAGCGACAAGTACGAAATAGACGACACGGTGCAAAAGTTTGAAGAGCACGTACATCTACCGTACGCCTCGCAGACTTTAAATAACAACGATGAGATTACGATCCCTATACACCAGCAAGACGTGTACACACTACCGTCCAAAAGTTATATCTACGTGGAAGGTGAAGTGAGTGCGGTGACCGCTGCCGAGGCCGAGGCGGTCATCCAACTGGTCAACAACCCGGTCGCTTACCTCTTTGACGAGATACGATACGAGATTGGCGGCATGGTGGTAGACCGGACAAAAAATGTTGGTGTAACGACTACCGTGAAGAACATACTGTCGGCGCGTCTGAGTCAAAAAAACACATTGGAGAACGCCGGGTGGAAAGTCGGGACTGAACCGTTCACCGTGACGGACAACAAATTCTCTTTCTGCACACCGCTACGAATGCTGATGGGCTGGGCAGAGGACTATGGGAAAATCATATTGAATGTCGATCAAAAACTCACGCTGCTGCGCGGATCAAACGACGCTAACGTAGTGATTACCGCACCGGTAACCAACAAGGTCACCTTCAAACTTTCGAAATTACAATGGATCGTACCCTACGTGTCGGTGGAGGACGCCTACCGCCGCAACCTGCTGAAGATGACGGACGTTGACCGTCCGATTGCGATGCCGTTTCGCACCTGGCAGATATACGAATACCCCGTACTGCCCACCGCCACACATCACAACTGGGTGGTGAAGACCACCACGCAAATGGAAAAACCACGGTTTGTAGTGCTCGCCTTCCAGACGGCACGTAAAAACAACCAGACCGTAAACAATTCGTACTTTGACTTTTGTGATCTCAAGAACGTACGGTTACACCTGAACGAACAGTATTATCCGTACATGAACCTTATGGGAAACAAAGCGGTGCTCTACAACTGGTACTGCAATTTTATGAACGTATATTACGGTGACGAGGAAGGACCATCTCTGTCACTGGCAACATTTTCAACCAACACACCGTTAGTGTTCATCGACTGCTCGCGCCAAAACGAATCACTCAAGGTCGGTGCGGTCGATATCCGCTTGGAGTTTGAAACGAACACAAACATCCCTGCAAACACAACCGCTTATTGCGTCATCATTTACGATACGGTTGTGCAATACACACCGCTGACCACCCAAGTCACACGCTTGATGTAAACTCATTCTGTCGACTACTCGCGTCATGGAAGGTCGTGGTGGTACCGGTGTGATCGAGTTTCACGGGTTCCGTGACAACGACAACGAATTTATCATCAAAGAGTTGGCACTGGTCGACGAACAGAAACACTTTACCCATCTGTTTTTTCGACCACCATACGCGAAAACATTGCTGGACAAATGCCATCAACGGACGGTCGAATGGTTAGAGACCCGTTACCACTACATCAGATGGGAACACGGTAACGTCGACTATTCCGAACCGGTGATGACACAACTTTGCGCCTACTTTCATACGATATACACCAAAGGTCCGGAAAAGGTACGTTTCTTACGAAAGTTTCACGATAACGTGAAGCAGATCCCGGACTCGGCACCAAAACCTACATTCAACGACGACAGCTTGTCGTGTTCGGTGCACGTCGGCGGTATACGTTGTGCCCTTCAATCGGCCGTTTTCTACATGGATTGGTTGAAACAACAACGCGACTATACACGAGAAAGTAACCGTTTACAATCGTTGGACGCCTCGAATCTTCCGACAGACCGGTGTAAGGAGTTGGCCAAAGCCGGTTTTTTCTACGACATGTCAACTAACAAAGTGGTTTGTGTGTGGTGCGGAGACTTTTACGACTGGCACATTGCGTGTGTAAAACATTACGTCAACAACATTCCGATTGAATTTGATGTAATTGTTCCACGAAGTTAGAAAAAAAAAATAAAAAAAATAAAAAATACAAAAAAAATTAAAAGTGCATTAGGCCTATTGGGGAGAGCACGTTAAAAAAAACGCGCCTTACTTCCGGCCTCTTGGGTGGTGTGGAACAGGAAGTTTGTCGGTCAGTCGGTGAGTGACTGCCTCATCATGAACATCGTAGACGATTTGTGGATGAAGATAGGAGACGAGATCTTAACACCTCAACATTTTAAGGTTGATTTCTTTAACGTGTTGATTGTGGATGTCGACAACCGTGTGGTGAATGGTGACCCGGTCAAAGTATGCGTCACGTTTAACAACGTCAACAACATGTATTGGGTGAATTTCGAATGTGGTAATAAAAATGAGATTCGAGTCGGAAAAGGTGTCATTGGCACACAGGATATAAAATACGACGATTCAAGCAACACCAATATCACTGTGACCGTTTATTCTGCGAAAAAGAAGGTGGTGGTGGAAGGGAGACATCGCAGTCCACTACTACGGGTGAACGATTGCACTGCGTCGACAAACCCAGACGATTATATTCAAGGACACTTTTGTATCCGTTTCTACATACTCTTGTATAAAAGGGAAAACGAATAGAGCTGAATGTATATCTAAGTGTGTGTGTGTGTGTGTGCGCGCGGTGTGAACGCGTACACAAGGCCTACTCGATTAAGGGATAGCACGTTGAAATAAAAACGAGACCGGCGGCTCGGCAGTATAACATTGTATGGATCCATACGCGTGTCGTGAGATCGTTTCGGAGCACGATATCCGTCAGTTGTTAGAATGGAACGAGGCGATCGATCAGCAGATTAAAAATGATATAATCATGTTCGGTAAGGTCGACATCGTAGACGGAGCGTTGATGATAAAAAGACTTTTTCTACAGTCCGTTTCCATACGTTCGATCGAGGACTATCTCGCCTTCAACAAACCGATGAATCTGGATGTTGTAGCGTTGATCGGATTGCTGGACAGTGCGTACACCGTTCAAACGAAACACACTGCTGGGAAACGCATCGGGCCCCCGGCCTAACGGGCGATGTGGAACGGGGGCACAACAAAAAAGAATTTCACTCTAGCCTCGGGACTCGGGACTCGGGACTCTGGCCTCGGGACTCTGGCCTCGGGACTCTGGCCTCGGGACTCTGACCTCGGGACCCGCGCGCGTTGTGAGTGACGGACGCTGGGATAGCGGGGTGGTGGTGGGGATTTCCTATATAAGAGAGGCTGCAGTGTACGCGATCACGGTTCACTCACTCACACTCAGCAGCATGCAACGTGTACACCAGTGCAACACCCTGCGGAAAGAGTCGTGGCGCGTGTCACTTAACACGCTACTGGCAAACGGTCCTTCCGATCTAAATTTGTTGCGCCATATATTTCGGTGGTCGATGATGTTTGGAACGGAGAACGTACGGTTCTGGTATTGCAAGGTGTACGAGGAATGGACTGGCAGCGGATACGTCAGCGTCCGTCATATTTTAAAAGATATGATTGACTGCTACAACGATGGAACGGACATCACATTAAGCAAGGTGTTCCTAACTCCAGACGAACTCTATGCATACGAGGACCAGGTACGGAAAGCCCGTGCGGAATCTATGCATACATAGAACAGCTACGGGAAAATTAAAGATAGTCCCCTTCCCTCACTTTCCCGATGGGGATCGACTTTAAACAGCCCTTTTCAGGGCTACCTTATTTTTTAATGTAGGTAGGTGGAGAATGTTTAAATTTGTGTGTGTGTATATACGCTTGCAAACACTGCCGTCTCCGCTTTTACAGACTTCGGACTGTCTGCCTCCGAGAAAAATTATGTACATACGCTCACATGTGTGTACGGATGCAAATAGATCTTTCTGACAGAACAGGTGGGGTTACAGTGTTTGTGTGCGTTTGTAGTTTGTTGGTGTGTGTGTGTGTGTGTGTGTGTGTGTGTGTGTGTGTGTGTGTGTGTGTGTGGTTCTAATAAGAACCGATTTTAATTATGAAGTCTCCTGATCACCACTTCCCAGTTCGATTTCCAGTTGCTGAAGACTTGGTGTACGCAGGTGCAATGAAAATCGTACCCTTACACCCAACTTTGACAAAATAACTAGCACCAACGTCAGCGCTATTAATGGTACTAGCACCAGCACCATCAGGAAGAATCGCACAATTGTCGGTAAACCATGGAATAAACATAGCAATACTAGCAGCTGAATTATCATCTTGGACAACAAGTCTCTCTCGAGAGAGTCGTAGACGTAAGTGATCATGGGTGGACAAAATACAACAGTGAGAGTGGAGTGAGATGGTGGTTAATGAGTAGGGTTAAAGAATCAAGTAGGAGAGTGGGGTTAAAGAATCACGTAGGAGAGTGGGGTGATGGTTAATGAGTAGAGTTAAAGAATCATGTGTTCTGACATTTATCTCAGGAGACTGTCTCTCTCTCTCTCATTTGGAAAGAGGTGGGTGGGTGTACCGGGTGGAGGGGTTGGAGGTGGACCGCGCGGCGGCGGAGTACTGTGTAGTTCATCATCATCATGGAATACAACAACAACAACAACAACAACGAGTGTCACACCCTAGAACATATGTCGTGGTGTGTGATAATTAATACACTGTTAGAGCACGGTCCGTCATCTTACGACCTGAATACATTGCTCAATTTGGCACAACATCCTATGTTTGGTGCAAATAATTTACAACTGCACTGTGCCTACAGCTTTAGGTGTATGGTCAGGAAAGACTCCTGCACAGCGCTGATTAATTTACAGCGTCTCGATGTTCGACGTATTGTGAACACAGTGATTTGTGCCCTGACCGCCAGATGGGAACATTGTATGGTTAGGGTTTTCACAGGTGAAAATGAGGCCATTTTGTATGCAGTTTCGCAAAAGGAAAGGGTCTGTAAAAGTACAAAACTAGGAACATCTGATGTTTCACATCTGTGGAAAAAAATAGTGAATAAATTTAACAAAACAAAATAGTTCATTCCACACTTTCCCACGCTCCCGATGGGGATCGACATTAAAAAAGTCCTTTTCAGGACTACCTTATTTTTTCTTTTATTTTGAGAACGAACTTACTGAAGGAATCGTCCCTTCAGACTTGGAAAAGGTGAGAGGAAGGAGTGTACGCACGCAAACACTGCCGTCACCGCTTTTACAGACTTCGGACTGTCCGCCCCCGAGAAAAATTATGTACATACGCACACACACACACATACACATGTGTACGGATGCAAATAGATTTTTCTGATAGAACGGGTAGGTTTACGGTGTTTGTGTGCGTCTGTAGTGAGGTTGGTGTTGTTTGTGTCGGTGGGTTGAGAGTCCTGAAAAGGACTGATTTTATTCTTCATCAACAATGTTTTTTCTGGACTCGTCCATGAGCACATCATAGGCAACGTGCACATTTAATGCTCCGTTCAGCCAGTCCACATCATCGCCGTAGTCCTCTTGGTCGGCGAGCCAGCTAATTGCGTTATATAACGCCTCCATTCGCGTCTGCATCCGCTGTACGTTGAAGCTCATTTCGTGCAGTTGTGGCTGCACGTGAATTGCGCGGATCAAATGTACATGCATCCTTAGATGTGTCGATTGCAGATCACGAAGGGCCGTGACCCGCATTTCACTGCAGCGAAGAACACGGAATAAACGTTCAACAACTGAACGGAGGTCGTTCATTGCACAAAGAAACTCTTCTAAATTGTCAACGAGAGCCATTTCTGTTTGGAATCCAATGAACGACTGACTTTATTATTTTTGTAAATTAAAAGTCAGTGGTGATGTTGGTGGTGGTGGTGGTGGGGGAATGGAAAAAAGGAAGTTGTTTATCACAATGTGTAAACTGCAACTGAGCGAAACACCGGATGTACTTTATCAGACCGGATACTGTGGTCAATTACAGCACAAGTCGACATCACACTCTTATTCCCCTATTACCTCCCGTTCAAGATGGATTTCAATAGACGTCTCGAATCATTTTACTCGGTGGTAAAAGGACCGGGTAATGTGAGTTTCAGATATTGTCTGTGGCCACATTCCTCTACGATGTATTGTGTGACGAATTTAGCCCGCAGTGGTTTCCGTTACAGTGGCCATGGTGACAAAGTAGTTTGTACTTTTTGTGGTACAAAGTTAAAAAACCTAAATAAAAAGAGTGGTTTAAAGGCTATCCAAATACATGAGAAAAAATGTAAAGGTCCCATCACTCCCCTGATTAAACGCCTAACGTAGCTTTCTTCCCTTTCTCTCTCCCGATGGGGATCGACAATCAACAGCCCTTTTCAGGGCTACCTTATTTTTTAATGTCGGTGGTAAATTTGTGTGTGTGTGTGTGTGTACGCTTGCAAACACTGCCGTCTCCGCTTTTACAGACTTCGGACTGTCTACCCTCGAGAAAAATTATGTACATACGCTCACATTTGTGTACGGATGCAAATATATCTTTCTGATAGAATAGGTGGGGTTACAGTGTTTGTGTGCGTATGTAGTTTGTTGGTGAGGTGTGTGTGTGTGTGTGTGTGTGTGTGTGTGTGTATGTGTGTGGTTCTAATAAGAACCGATTTTAATCATGAAGTCTCCTGATCACCACTTAGTGGGGTTATGGTTAAGGAATATAGCAGGGTTAATGAATCATGTGTTGTATGTGTTAAAACAAACACCGCCGTCGCCTCTTTACCCATGACTGCGGACAGGCTACCCCCAAGAATATAGATATACACATACACGCGCACACTTGCGCACGAATGTGGATATAGATATCTTATAGGGATAGGTGGGGTTACGGTGTTTGTGTGTGTGTGTGTGTGTGTGTGTGTGTGTGTGTGTGTGTGTGTGTGTGTGTGTAGTTCTCAAAAGAACTGTTTTTTAGTTCTGAAAAGAACTTTTTTTTTAGTTCTGAAAAGAACTTTTTTTGTTTTAGTTCTGAATAGAACTTTCTTCTTGTTCTCCGACGTTTAATGCGGAGTTCCTTTCCAACACTACGGTTGGCGTGTTCGCTTTAATATCCGTAAATGTTATTGTGTATGGTATCTTTTCAAACTCGTCCAGATCCCAGCCGCTCAGAGCTTTTGTTAACCTCTTTGGAAGGAATATTGAAAAATGCTTATTTTCTTTTTCTCCTCCTTTGGCTCCTCCATTGTCGTTTCCATCGAGAATTGCCACAACGCTATTTCCATATTTTGTATTGGCCACGTACAATCTTATGACTGGATATGCATGTCCTTCAGTTAGTTCGACAGCTTTCTTAGTCGGCGGATAGTCGACGGACGAAGCTGAATTGAATTGTTCGACAAGAGTGGTAGTCGGTTCCATTGTAACGAATGTTCTTCGAAGAGTGGTGAATATGGAACTGGTCCCTCCTTTATATAGCGTTTCCACCACCACCACCACCACCACCACCACCACTACCACCACCACATAAACGATGAGTTTGACAAAGTGTGGGCGAAGTGGAAGGTTGCGTGAACCAACCACATCTTCCTTCCCGTGAGATAATGATTATACAATATTACAACACGTAATCGGTGACGTGCATTAGGTACACAAATACAACGATTATCACTAGCACGATAACGAAAAACAACTTGTCCACAATGTTTCTGACCGTGTCGCAGAAATTTGGCAGAAAGCAGACCATCTTGTACGAGCACCACAAGTTCACGTAGTGATGCGTGTCTCTCGATTGTACAATCGTTAATGTTAAAAAACATAGTATTCTGCTATTATGACGACTAGTTGCGCTTGCGCAGTTTGGTCGAATGACATTAATCGTCGGAAGTGAATTTAATATTTCTACAATACCCTTCAATGGTATCAATATCCAATTCCTTTGACCAGTCGCTTATCGCTTCGAAAATTTCAGAAAAAATGACGTTGTAATTGAACCTTACAATGACGCAAAAACGTTTCATTCGCGCTTTTCTGATCTCCGCTTGCGGAAAGAGTGTGATTAACAGTTTCACCAAATGCATGAGCGATCTGATTTTACCGTTCGGATGAAATGAAATTAACCAAATTTGCGATGAAACATCAACGTCCATGACAACGGATCAACATCTACTGACTATGATCAGTTTCTTCTACCTCCTCCTTCTCCTCCTGCGCCTCCTCCTCTTCTTCTATGGCTTTTACTCGCCAATGACCGTGCGCTAGGGTGTCGTGTGAATTTCGGAGAAGGTACCGCTTGTCGTCCGATGATGACAATGACAGCTTCTGCTGTTTAAGCGTATAAATTTTGTGCTTTAAACTTCGTATGTGTTGGTTAGATGTGTAGAATTTCATTGACTCCTCCAAACATTTTTTGTACAGCTCATGTCGAAGATCTTCTTTAATGGACAGACGTGCCACACCTTTCGCCACCTTTTTTTCTTTTTTGTCTTCAAGCAGCAAAGAATACATTTTTGCACGCAGTCCAACAAATTCCCTGATCGCCCTACCATGCATTTCGTCCTTAAATGTTCCTAGCTTCTTCTTATTCACCAGACTGAAGCACTGGTGGTGGACGGGATAATCGGATGTGTCGAACCGGTCGAGATCGTTCATCATATCATCATAGATATTTTCAGTTTCAATCTGGTAAAGAAGGCTGTCAGTGTCAGTCATAAGCAGTTTTATTTTGTCTCCATAACGGGCTTTGGAGTACCCGTAATGGAACTCATACATTATATGTTTGCTTATATCTAAAACACAGAAGCCCACGTAAATCGGCTTGTTCAACTTGATGACGGTCTTCTTTAACGACACGCCCGCTACACGATCGTTAAATGGAAACCATGATTTCAAGCGTGGTTTAGCTATTAGTCTGTCCAGTTTTGCCGGGTCCATTACCAGGTGAAAATCGATTCTGTTTCTTACATTTTCCAGACTCTTTCCGTAAACAGCGTTGATCATCAATTTAAAAAAATCTGTTTCAAATTTTTTTTTTGCCTCTTTCCTCCGCTGGGTGTTGAAGTCGATATAAGTCTGCATCCACCTTTTCTGTTTAAACGACAGTACTCGATGAATCTTCTTCAACTTCATCCCAAATTTTGTGTACTGTTGCAGGTTCCGATAATGTAGCACATACTTTTCTCTATCGTCTAAGGTCGTAAGGAGTTTAACTGAAGAAGGTGTTCTGTTGGAAACGATAGGAGGTGCCTTTCGTTCAGGTGCCAACGGATAATCGTTATGCGTATCGTGCAGGTCTCTCGGATATTCCAGATCTACCTCCAGTATATAACCCGTTTCGTTGTCCACATCTACCTTTTGCCATTCAAAGCCGACGATTTCTTCTTCGGTTAGCCAACGAAAGTCTTTGTACGGCATCGGTTCCATCATCGCAGTTCCGTACAGATTTGTACAATCATAATACTGGATCCACGTTGACGGTTGTGATGGATCGTGCTGGTCGGGTAGAGACGGGTTATTTGCCTTCGCATAACGATTGGAGATCATAGCCACTCCACCCCGCGTTCCGCGCTCGATGAACAGGTGCATACCGATGTCCGTTAAAAGCTGTAGCTCGACTTTAGTCATCTTCAGCATGGCGTACCAGCCCAGGTGTGGAGTGGAAAAGAAATGGCACGGGTCCAAATTGTAGTATCGCATGCTGAGATCACGAAAATTTTCAAAGACATCGGCTAGCAACAGTACGTCGGTCTGAAGATACAGATCATGATAATCACCAAACGTTTGAATGTTGAATGTGGTCCACACAGTTTTTGCATGGTCGTAGTCATCGTCGGTGATGGTGGTACGATGCAAATGGCTGTAAAAGGCTGACTTTGGTGGTAGCTCGTTATCTTGGAATTTCGCGATGTCGGAAGCATATTCGTACGGATAGACACCCTTTCGCAGCATCAGATCACGTTTGTTGTTGAAAACAGTGCTTGTACGCTTGAATACCGTGTCTCTGGAATCGTTGACTTCACATGCGTCGACTAAATTCTTCACCAACGTTTCCAAAGAAGCGGTGAGAAATTGTAGTGAATCAAGAAACCGAAGCGGACCCAACTGGAGGCTTGAGAACCTCTCACTGTTGTTGGCGATACACGATAAAGTCTCGTCTTTGTACTTGCCTAGAGATTGAACAATGTGATGCGAATCATACCCGCGCAGGTTGTGGAAAAATACGGGAATGTGGAGACATCGCTTGGCGTTCAGATTGCATCTGTTGTGAGTCGGTCCCAAGAACTTACCAGATGTATGTGAATGATGTCGACATCGATCGTCACCCAACGGAGAGTCGCACAAGAAGCAGTTCACAATGGTTTCAAACTCAGCTTCTTCCTCCCACGTCAGTCGCATCGGAATTATATTCATCATGCGTTCCTTGAGGGCGGTTCCCTTTTCTAATAGCTCGTCCAACATCTTTTCAATCACATCCTCCCCACCTGTAGCCCTGTACACGACCGGTCCATCTTCTATGTCTCCGTGTTCGTCGACAATCACGTAGGAGAAACCGGATGGTGTGTGCAATGCAACTTTGTCGGTGTAGGCAAATGTACGAGGTTCCTTCAGGTGCTCATTGTCCTGTTGACACTGTTGCGGATTGGGTTCAGCTGTAGCGGTTGGAATGACGAACGATTCGGTGTCGGCATATATGGTGAACGGCGCCCGCAGTGTCCACGAGTAATTACGGAATCGCATCACAGATGACCTTTCTTCGGTTGGATTCGGTAATTTGATGCGCTGGGCTCCATGCGTTTCACACTGCTTTATGTGTGCGTCTCTGTTACCCAAAGCAATACTAGGATCAGATGAACTGAATCTATGAAGACAAAACGGGCAGTAATGAGTAGTGCGAAGGTTTTTCGTTAGTCCTGCGAGAAGGCGTGACATTCCATTTTTCCCGGGTTTTGTGTTGATAAGGCAGTAATGGAGTTGATCCTTCTTCCCACCGGACAGCAGTAACAAGTGTATGATGTGTTGTCGTTGACGATGTTCCGTTATACGCACTGGGTAGACTATGTCTTCCTCATCGTCGTACGACAGCACGTTGATTGCTATGGTGCTGTTCATCCGCTCGAACCAGTTGATGTCATGTAGTTTAACGGGATACATGATACCGTCCATCTTGATGGTGTCTTCGTATTGACGGTACCAAGAGGCTTTATAATTGTTCCCTGGTTGATCATGAAAATACGCCAGAATCGACCACAGGAAGCATTTTTCATCGTCGTAATTCTTCACATTAATCACCGCTTTTTTGACAGCCAATTTCTTCGGAAGCTGGATATATGAAGTTGATGCACCGTGGAGAGGACGGTAACGGACGATGTGAAGGTCTATCTCCTTAATTTTGCTCACCGTCCATCCTGATCCATTCTTCAGGTACTGCTCCATACTCTGTACGATCTTGTCGATAGACTCCAAATACTGTTTGGTAACATTGTCGAGATCCAGTTGTACGTTGATCGATGTTTTGGTGCTACCGTGGAATATGGCATCGGATTCTGTTCGCTCATCTTCACCCTCATCCATAATTACGATTTTTTGCATTTTAATGTTAACGGCAACGTACCACTTAACGTTGTCGTGAAAGCGACGTCCTTCTTCCATAATGTTATACAATATGGGATACCTGTAGCGAAATAGAATAAGCTTCAAGTCGTCTTCGTCTTGGTCCTCGATGTTCCACCGGAAGTGGATCATATTGTTTTCAATAGCTCGGATAACTTCTGGTGTAGGCATCGTACCTACGGTGAGTAGTATTCTCAGTCCTTTTCGCAAAGAAAATGAAAAGTGAACTGACATGGAAGTGGAAACTATGTAGCTACTTATATATGGTGAGTGTGTACGGGGTTTTCTGGTATTTTCTTTTTCATGTATCTTTTAAGGGAAATTATTCTTTTCTTCTATACAGTGGATATTTTAATTGTTAATATTCGGCGGACGCGTTCATTGATAACATTTGCAACAAAATTATTAATTTATTCAACACAGGAAATGGATGTTTCCGCTGGCGGCGGAAGTGGTAGAATTAGTTTCCTTTTAAAGGCAGCGGAAGTTGATAAAAAATAATAATCAACGTTTTTTATCTCTCTTAAACTCCACATGCGAGTGCTTGTTAATTTATTTCTCAACTGTAGACTCTGACACCGGATGGTGGGTGTTGTATTAATTATTATTTGGTGTTATCACATAAGCGGCGGGAAGTAGTGCGTATGTGTTGGTACTCGTTTCGTACATATAAAAGGGAATTCCTCTCTCTGAAAGTATTCTGTGTTTCACTTTTATGCGAAGATGAATTCAAATTCACGTTTTTTTCTTCAGTCCGCGAACGTTACGCGTTACGATGCCGAGCATGTCCGTACGGAGGCTGTCGTACCGACACCAAGGTGGGTCTCGCCGACCGCCTTGGTTGAGGTACGTGTCTACGAACAGGCGGACAATGTTCGGTCCATCGAAACGTCGGACGCGGGTTCGCTTGTTCCATCCTTTCAAGCGACGGTTATGACCACCCCGGATGATGACCTGGACCTCAATACCATCGTCCGACGGGTGCAAAGGATGGAGGAGAGACGGTCTAGTTGGGAAGGTAAATATAATATTTTGCTCTCAGTTTATGTTTTTTTTTGGTGTGTGTGTGTGCGCGCGCGTGTCTATTACTTGATGAATCGGTTTTTTATCCTTACAGGTTACACGCACACGCTGACGCGGTTGGCCGATGGATCACATCAGGAAGTGGTGGAGGAGGAGGAGGAGGAGGAGGAGGAAGAAGAAGAAGAGGAGGAGGTGGTGGAGGAGGAAGAGGAGCAGCAGCAGCCTGATGAGGTTGACGAATCTGATGTCTCCACTGTAATCAATGGGAACATTGTCAGACGGGGACCAGATGTCCATCCATCATACGTTTCGGCTTTACCTGCGACGTCTTCTGGTGGACCACCTCCACCACGTCCTAACAGCGTTGCGCGGACTGCCTCACCGCGGCTGTTACCAGCGGGGTCTCCATCACCTTCTGGTAGTGGACGTCGGTCTTTCCGTCGACGGTTGGTGTACACACCAAACGCCAGCCGTCCATCCACCAGTGGTGAAAGAAACTGGGGACCTGAAGAGCAGGTATGTTTATTCGTTGATCGCATTTTGTATCTGCATTTGTACAGCGTTATATTGGGGGTAATTGTAATTTGTTTTTTTTTGTTTTGTTTCAGGTACAGGGTACTGCATCACCGGAATTTCACAGTATCCGTGAGCGCTCCCCCAGACACATGTTGTTCCGTCACCAGGTAGAAGAGGTAAATTTACTGGTTGATTATTTGTCTCTCTCTTTCCCATAAGGTGCTAATATATTGCTCATGTTTATCATTTGTTTATTTTCTAGGCGCAGAGGGATGCAGACACATTGCGTGGCTCGGTGTGTCGTATTTGTGTAGAGCGAGTGGCAAATACGACCATCTTTCCGTGTCGGCATCGGTTCTGTTTCACCTGCGCTGACAATTTACGGACCTGTTTCGTGTGTGGGGAACGAAACCAGGTAACGATGCAGGTTACCCGACAGACTGACGAACAGGTAACTATAATCTTCGATTATTTGTTTAGTGATCTAATAGGCACTTGTATTTTTATACTTTTATAAACAACCAATAAGGTTTATAATTGTTTTTGTTTTTTGTTTTTTTATTGTTTCAGGTTCCTCCGGTTGTGCAAGGTAATGCCAGCACACTGCGTGGCACAGTGTGCTGCATTTGCATGGATCGAGTGGCGGACACGGATCTTCTTCCGTGCCAACACTCGTACTGCTTGCCTTGCGCAAGAAGACAAGACAGATGTGCGTTGTGTCGGTCTGTGATATTAGGAATCGGACATCATCAGCTCGCTTCAGAGGATGGAGGAACCCAAACATAAAATCAGTCCTTTTCAGGACTCACACAACACACCGACACAAACAACACCGAAACACCACAGACGCACACAAACACCGTAAACCCACCCGTTCTATCAGAAAGATCTATCTGCATCCGTACACATGTGTATGTGTGCGTATGTACATAATTTTTCTCGGGGGCGGACCGTCCGAAGTCTGTAAAAGCGGTGACGGCGATGTTTGCGTGCGTACACATAACGATCACAAATATAGACATGTAGTAGTGGCACGGTTGTATTAATTACTTCCATCCGGTTTTTAAAGTATTTTTCCTAACGTACAATGTATTTTTCAAGTATTATTATTTTCTTTATGTATCCTGGTCAACAGGATGTAGACGGTCTGAATTACATTTATTTTATTCGTGTAATTTTTTGTAGTAGTGGCTCGCTTGTATTAATTACTTCCATCCGGTTTTTAAAATATTTATTCCAACGTACAATGTATTTTTCATATATTATTATTTTCTTTATGTGTCCGATCTTTATCCCGGTTTACCAACACATGCTCACTGTTTACACACCCGCATGACAATTTAATTAATAGCCACCATCTGGTGTTGTTAGACTATAGTTATGAAGTAACAAGCATCTGCACACTATTTTCTTCTATACACGCCCGCATGACAATTTGATTAAGTGTGACAGTTGTGACTAATAGCCACCATCTGGTGTTCGACTTTAGTTATAAATTAACAAGCATCTGCATCCGGTATAAAATTACACCTGTCCGTTGACGACCCGGTTTGCGTGTTATGCTGATAACATCTTGTTCAATTAACGTTCTTCACGTATCCTGTTCTCACGGGTGACAGTTGTGACTAATAGCCACCATCTGGTGTTCGACTTTAGTTATAAATTAACAAGCATCTGCATCCGGTATAAAATTACACCTGTCCGTTGACGACCCGGTTTGCGTGTACAATTATGCTGATAACATCTTGTTCAATTAACGTTCTTCACGTATCCTGTTCTCACGGTTCGCTCGTCGACGATCAAGTCTGGTAAACAATCTTGAAGGCAAAATAATTCTCCATTGTCTATACAGGAAACACACACACGCGCACACACACACACACGCACACACACACACTTAAATAAACTATGATTATTATCCACCGGTTCTTTGTGAACACATATTTTAACATTGAGAATACCTCCGTCTCCCCCTCCGGAAATGGGCGGTGCTTACCTAAAGCGATAACAAACGACAGTGTTCCCTGGTTAGTCGAGCACACAACAACCGCCATCTACCCTTCCGGAAATGGGCGGAGCTTACCTAAAGCGATAACAAAAAACGGTGTACCCTGAATGGTCGAAGACACAACAACCACCATCTCCCCTCCGGAAATAGGCGGAGCTAACTTAAAGCGATAACAAAAGACGGTGTACCCTGATTGGTCGAGAATACAACCTCATACTCACCCCTCCGGAAATGGGCGGAGCTAACTTAAAGCGATAACAAAAGACGGTGTGTCCTGATTGGCCGAGGATACAACCTCTTACTCCCCTCCAACCACCCTATATAAATCTACTCCACAACATCCACTACAAAAAACAAAATGGCGGAGACGCAGAACCAACATA
Source organism: Catonia carolina (assembly GCA_035578175.1). Taxonomy (NCBI): domain Eukaryota; kingdom Metazoa; phylum Arthropoda; class Insecta; order Hemiptera; family Achilidae; genus Catonia; species Catonia carolina. The sequence goes on along the minus strand of JAQMRL010000001.1, from coordinate 337,385,536 downwards.
GGTTCACTACTGGTGAAGTAATGCGTCTCAAATCCTGTTCCTATGTAGGGATATTTTTTTTTGCTTCAACTTTATTTTCATTTAAAACTGTACAATTTTTTTAAAGCACAACTAGTAAATGAGATGATAAACGTTCAGGAATGGCGTGAATATGAATTGATCCAGTTCCCGATTTTGGCGTGAAATTGTACAAGGAATGTGGTGCCAATGAAATGATTTTAAATAGGCATGTCAAGTTCATTTGAAATGGGTTTTTATGGTGATCGGAGAAGAGTAAAGAATTCAAGCTAAAATTTGCGAGGTGGATTGTCCTGTGCTAAGTTTTCACTACATTTCTGTACAATCCAGAAGTCATAATCCGAAGCTGCAGAAAAATCCAACTGAAGAGGGCTCAGGTATTTAAACGTAGCTTTAGCGAAAGCGTAAATAACGAGGACTTAAAATTGGTTATCAACTAGAACTGAAGAAAATGATTACAAGATGGACGTTGGAACACTTCAATGACGTAATAAAAAATGAAGAAAAGTACTAACTCCTGCCGGTTGTCAAACAGGGAAATTTTGAGGGAGGATGGAATTTGATCACCAAGAGGATTTTCTAGTTGGCAAATCTTAGAAACTGGTTTGGCATCTCCTCTCTACAGAGCTTTACAAATGGTAGTGAACAGAAATGGCATCTCCAAGACGGGATAAAAAAATTCGGGGCAGATTTTAACAGAAATGAAGAATTAGTCTCAGAAAATTCCATACAGATCTTCAAATTGACTACATTAATTATTTTTCTTCTAGTTATTCCTATTTATTTTTTTTTCAAAACTATTTTTTGTAATTTTCAAAGTTTATAATGGTATATAGGTACTTTTGAGTATCGTTGCATTTTGTAGTTATCACTTAATCACTCTTATTAAACATTAGACTACTTTACAAATTGTATAGTACATTAAATGCTGTTTTACTACTAGAAGATATTGTACTGAATGTTTCTTACTTTCAGCTTTATTTTCTCACTAACTTTTTAACATTCCAAGACACACGACTTCAAATAAATATTTTTTGATACAAAAATTTTTACCGAGTGTGGTTATATTTTATCACCACTCGATTTGTTGGTTGTTTCTCATCTGGCGTAAAGATTTGAGAATAAAAGAGAAAATATAGTCCATAAGGATTCAACAGTCGGGTAAGCATACGGTAATTGACTCGAGTTTCCTTTGTTAGGTGCAATATCACGTCATTGCTGAGCCACTTTAGAACATTTAGGCTACGTACGATTTGTTCAACAAATATTGTTCACACATTATATGAACCTTTGTAGATTTATCTAGCAATAAGTAATCGTCATCTGGTTACTGATATTTATTACATAGACTAGAGTTTTGTTATGTTTCAATCGTTAGGTTGGCAGTTTACCACCGTTTTTAGTGGTTTATTTCTACCTTCGACTTGATTGGTCGAGGGAGTGGCCAATCAGTTCACGTGGTCTACCACAGAAAGAAATAAGAATGCCGCCGGTTCCAACTCTCTAACTTCAATATCAAAAACAAAATGGGGCACCGGTAATTTCTTTCATCACTAAACTCGCACGCTAATTGGTCGAGGGAGTGGCCAAGTAGGTCACGCGGTCTATCACAAAGGGAGATAAGAATGCCATCGTTTCCAACTCTCTAACTTCAATAACAAAACACAAAATGGCGCCGGATGTTCTCTGAAATCCTACTAATGTAATCTTTTAATAAATTTTGAATTAATATTATGTAAATATTTTATACTGTTTTCATAAAACTTTCTCTTTTCATACTGCAAGCACCATTTATTAATTATTTAAGACCTCTTCCATTCGTAGGTAGAATATGTAGTCTACAGCTTTAAAGGTTTAACCCTTTAGAGGTCTTAAGTAAGTATTCTTACTACTGGTAATAAGGTCGATTATATTTAATAAAGCTACGATCTTAGAAAACTAAAAGATCCCGTCATGCAGCAGATGGTGAAGAGTGCCTTGAATGAAGGTTTGAAGGAGGGAACAAATGTGGGAAGTACAGAGGGAGGACTTGCTGCAATACAGGATGTAGTGAGAGGTATAAAGGATCAATATCTGAGGAAGGACTCAAGGAAACGGAAATCATGGATGACTAATGAAATACTGGAACTTATGGAACAGAGGAAGTGTCACAAGGGCAATCTCACTGGATACAGGCAAATACAGATTATCATTAGAAATAAGATAAGAGAGGCCAAGGAGAGGGAAAAAATTGAGCAGTGTCAGGAGATAGAGTTCCATCAAAGACGATATGATAGTTTCAATGTCCATCGTAAGGTGAGGGAAGTGGCAGGGAGGTTTCGGAAGGGTAATATTGGTCGAATAGCTGATGGGGATGGTAATTTGGTCATTGACAGGGAGGAGAAGAAGACTGTTTGGGAACAATATTTGAAGAATTTATTCCATGACCTCAGAGCACAACAACCTGTCATGGAAGACAGCACTGGACCCAAAATTCTCTTGGAAGAGGTGACTGCAGCTGTCAAACAGATGAGGGATGGAAAAGCAACAGGCCCAGATGAAGTACCAACAGAATTATTGAAGTTGCTTGATGAGGAAAATATGAAGACAATAACAGAAATCTTCAACTTTATATACTCAACTGGGGAAATCCCAACACAATGGCTAAAATCAGAATTCATTGCGATTCCAAAAAAGGCAGGTGCAAAAGTCTGTGAGGATTACCGAACTATCAGTTTAATGAGCCACATGTTGAAATTGTTTTTAAAAATCATCCACAAAAGAATCTATCACACATGTGAGGAGCAGATCGCACCAAATCAATTTGGTTTTGTGAAGGCTGTGGGCACAAGGGAGGCTTTGTTTGGTTTGCAGGTTTTGTTTCAGAGATGCAGAGATGTGGGTTGTAATGTTTTCGCATGTCTTATTGATTATAAAAAAGCATTTGACCGTGTTCGACATGAGAAAATGATGGATGTACTGAGGAGAACTGGAATTGATGGAAAAGACCTAAGAATAATAGCTAACTTGTACTGGAATCAGACTGCGGTCCTCAGAGTAGATGGAGATCATACAGATCAGGTGCAGATCCTGCGTGGAGTGAGACAGGGTTGTATTATATCTCCAATTATTTTCAATCTATACTCAGAACACATCTTTAGGGAGGCGCTTGGAGACATGGATGTTGGTATCTCAATAAATGGAGTCAAGCTCAACAATTTACGTTATGCCGATGATACCATAGTGTTTTCTGATTCAATAGAGGGCCTGCAGGGTTTGATGGATAGGATCACAGAAACAAGTAAAGTATATGGACTTGATATAAATATTAACAAAACAAAGCTTATGGTCATTAGCAAAGAAAACATTGGAGAGGCAGAACTGTACATCAATCAGACAAGAATTGAAAGAGTCCAACAATACACCTACTTGGGAACGGTGATCAATGAGTCATGGGACAATTCCCAGGAGATCCGATGCCGTATTGGAAAAGCCAAAAGTGCTTTCTTAACAATGGGTTCAGTGTTTAGGAGCCGTGACCTCACCCTACATACAAAGCTAAGACTCCTCAAATGTTATGTATATTCAGTGCTTCTGTATGGTGAAGAATCATGGACCCTAAAGGAGGACACAATATCGAGGCTACATGCATTTGAGTTATGGCTGTACAGAAGGATCCTGAGGATACCATGGACCGATAGGGTTACCAACCAAGAGGTACTAAGGAGGATGAATACAGCCCCAGAACTGGTCAACCTCATCAAATGTCGAAAGCTGGAATATTTAGGTCACATAATGCGCAATCAAGGCAGGTATGAGCTATTGCAGAGCATATTACAAGGGAAAATAGAAGGCAGGAGAGCCCCAGGACGAAGAAGAATTTCCTGGTTGGCTAACCTTAGAGCGTGGTTCGGAAAGACCACCACCCAATTGTTCAGAAGCGCAACCAACAAAGTAATAATAGCCAGAATGATCGCCAACGTTCGGAACGGACAGGCACCCTAAGAAGAAGAATATTTAATAATAAGCTATGCAGTTCAACGTTATTAGAATTTTGTGGTGTAATAGATGTTCTCTGGTCAGTAGGCTATCCACATTTTGAAATTAGAGTGCAGCGTCCATTTGCTTCGTGAGTTGCGCGAATGTGATAAGGATTCATACCAGCGTAGCTACCGAGTTGTTTTGTCGTTACTTTTGCACAATGCTTAAAAAATTCGAGGTTTTTAGGGGAAAGCATGCATTGAAGCTAATATAAAGTCAAGATAAGTTATTCTACACAAAATTTTGGTTATATAGTACTACAAGTTGTTTTAAAAGCATTCTTACCACTAAACATTATGTGATTCCCATTTCAATAAACGTTCCTTGGTAGGTCTAAGTATACTAACCAGGTTATACTAACCATCAAAACAAAGAAATATCTTACTGTTCCGTCACTAGAAATACATTAATCAACGCCCTGTAGGCCTAAAGCAAAATTAAACATTCTGCAACATATTTTCCCCGTACTACTGCTCTACAAAGGGTTAAGACAAAAATATCTCCTTTACTCATCTACATTATTAAGTAATAAATTTCATACATATGAAGTTTATTAAAAAAAATAAGTAAATCTTTTAATATTCATTAGTTTTATCGGTTTAATGTTAATATTATACCACATTTGATTATATAAATTCTAAAAATAATATGATGTAGATTGTAAACACATTTAATATTTTGTTATTAGCCCCATGGGTGTAAATTACACGCTATAAATTGAGTGCGAACATTCCCATCAAATTGAATTCAATTGAATTTAATGAATTGTACCATTGTGAAAAAGAGAACTGTGTTTAAGACGATGATAGAGTTGAATTAGATCGAGAGTAATACGGGTCAAGGTAAAGTGGAGCGTGACGATATCTCATCGGATCGCCATGAAGTCATGATAAATGCTCAATATCCTCAGGTCTGAAAATATCCTCTATCCGGTCTCATCCTCCTCAGTTCATTAGTCTGGACCGTTCTGTTAGTGTGTCGATACGACTCACACTTTTAACCATACTACCAGTTTCTAATGAAAAACCCCTATCCTACTTGACATCCAATCTATCAACAGGTCTAATGAAATTTTAAAATCTTTTATCGGTTTTTAAATAACATAAAAATAGATTGTCAATCTACATTAAACAAAATTTTTAAAAATTGTACATTTGATAAACGATACATTACATGATTTTTCTCACAGCTCATCTCGTTCAATTAAGATTATTACATAATCTTGATCATTAATATCATATAGATTCTTACAGCCGGTTTCTATAATTTTATTTGAATAGTCTAATTAAAGCAAGAAGTGATATGATTAATTAATTTTATTTTCTCCTTACATTCTTTAAGAAATAGCTTTTTTTAATTTTTAATTATTGATGTTTTTCTTGTATTTTTCTTTTTATTAAAATTCTTTAATGTTTATGTATTTTGATTTTTTAATATCTGGGTCTGTAACATTTTATAGTTTAGGTTGTATATGTGTCTTTTTAAATCCTATCTGATGCTTTTAAAATATTTAAAGTTTTCTTGGAAAACCAAACTATAAATCAATACTTTGAAAATTTCCTGAATTACAAAAGTTCTTCCATATAATAAATATGCATACCTAAAATAGTTTAAAAAGAAATTAAACAATCATATTTTATCATAAAAATTTTACGTACAATACACTTTTCTAAACGTTAACGACCTTATCAATTGTGAAATTTTAATGGTTTATTTTTTTATTGTATTTCGTTCTACACTTTAACTGATGCTTTCATTTGTTAGCATTTTCAATTGTGTATTCTTTTATATCTTGTCCTTGTCTTAAATTAAAGATTTTTTCATTATTTTATCAAATTTTTAATTGATCTATTATAAATACTTAAGATGATTTGCGAAAGTAAAAATTTCACGAAGAAAATCAGTGCTTATTAAGTGAATCCAACATTTAACTTAGTTGTATTGTGACACTTTGGCTAAGGTCCTTTCGGTATTTGGTTATAACAAATAATAATGAAGCTTCTGTTTTATGGAAACACGTCTAGAATGAATGACAGAACTCATCTTCTGAGTGACAGGTTTACTACTTCTTCAAAAATAAAGATTACTTGTTAAAAAACACACGGAAAGACTTAGTACAGAAATCGATAAGAAAAAATTGAACCCAGGATGAAAATAAAATTTAAAAAGTAAAGTAATTGGAATAAAGGAGTTTTAGATAACAAAGACTTTAAAAATTTGGTGTAACGTGGACTGTAGACAGAAGGAAGACATAGGCTACTCTGAAAGAATGATCGCTTACTGAAATTACGAAACTCCGTGAGATATGAAATTGTATTTTCATCCAAAGTGGTCACTACTAAAAGTGTAATAAATAATAAATAAATAAATTGTATTTTTATGACAAATCTGCCTTTAACAGACAGGTGGAGTGTCAATTTATTTACACTCAATCTGTCCGTTGCAGGGCTAAAATAAATAGTTCTGTTTCTTATCACATGGTCAGCCAATTAAATGACTGAATCATTTAAGAACAGAAGAGGTAGAGCTGCAAAAGACACTAATCAGAGTTGTTTCCTCTGAAAGTAATGAATTTCATTATACAGCCAGACCCTGTGGTGAATGAAATGAAGGTGTCATTTGCAGAGTGGAAAATCTGTGCTTTTCAGAGGGCCTGGCATGCTGATAAGCGTAATTTTTCACTCAGTAAGGAAGGAATGGTAAACCACCTCACTCCTTGTTTTACTTAGTAAAACCTCTAGAGGTTCAAAGCAGCCTTTCGGCTGATGATTTAAACAACAACATGACAAATACTCATAAAGTAACAAGAATTCATTCATTATTAAAAAATTTGTTTTGAAAAGACTTTTGGTGAAAGAAAACTGAGTAGTATTCATAACAGTAATAAAAAAATAAGCTTACCAGATAACCAGTCACTTCAAAATAAGATGTTGTAACTTAAGTGGGGAATAAAGACGCGAATACTTTACAGTTAAGGATGGATTGTAGTGTAGTATCAAGCAATATATCAAGAAGGGCGTTGCAATTCTGTTCTTAAATCTTGTTATACATCGTGTGAATCTTTTCTTCTACGATAGGCTTTTTATTCTTTTACTATACGATTTCAACAGTTGTCATGCAAATAAAAAAAAGTACCTGAAAAAAGAGGAAACCTTTGTTACAACTCCATTACCCACTTGCTCAATAAAATGACTGTGTAAAGTTTTAATCAAGAGAATATATTTTAATCCATAACGTATGTACGTTGCAATCTGTTAAATTTAACAACAATAAGTAATCTTTTGACCAAATAAGATGAAAATAACATGTATGGCGAGTAAATGAGGTGTAGTCTTTCGCAGGCTCAGACCAAGTACTCCTGAAAGAGTATGGTTAATTGAATCTCAACCATTAAAGTAAACGGGTAATCACTGTATAATATTTGATTCGCACAAAAGTAACTACATTTACTTTGGTTTTAACCACGGAATCTTCGTCGCCGAAAATCAGCTGTTGAAAAGTGACTCGCGGAGACAAAGGTTCCGAGGTTCAAATTCTAGTAGAGATAGTTACTTTTATAAGGATTTGAATACTAGACAGTGGTAACCAGTGTATAGGCCAAGCCAATTGCTGTGAGCGCTGGGCTGCGCATGCGCATACTTGAATTCGACCTTGCATACCCCTCCGACAGTTAGATGAACAATCAGAGTGTTGTTGAAAATTGACAACACCCATTGTATATTGTAGGCATGTTGTCCCATTGTTGATTACATACGCTGCACTATTGCAGTACATAAAAGACTATACTCATGCAGACACATGTTTTGCCCAGCGCTCTCCTTACGAAAATCAGGCAATTTGGTGGGTGAGATTCAATTAAAATACTCTCTAACGAATGGTTCACCCGAGACAAGACCTCATTACACGTCATTCATATCATCCTCATTTCATTGGGTCAAGGACCCAATTAAAATGCTCATTGTACTTAAATTAACCAGCGTGTAAGGTAAATACATAAGAGATTAAAAAATAATCTCTAGATTAAAATTTAACAGTCACTTTATTGAGCAAATGAGTACTGGAATTAACGTAAAAATTCTAGAAAAACCGTTGTCAACATTTTAAGAAGGATAATACGTAGTTTTTGAGAAAAATATTAGGTAATATAAACCTAATGTTAACATGGTGTGAAATAAGGAGTGTGTTCCCTTACATACTAAGCACGTTTAAGTTTTGTTTTTTTATTCATCTTATCAGAACAATAAAAAAAGCAAATCTAATAATTTTATTTTCATAATGAAGCTGTGTTTCGAGATTTCAACAACCTATAAAAAATTATAACTTTTCCTCGGGTGGCTTTGTTTTAACTTTTAGTAACTCCTGAAGAATTAATAACGTGGTCGGAACAATTCAAAAAGATAAGTGGTATTTTTCATACAACACAAATATTCATAATCGTTTAAAAAAAATAAGGCTTCCATAAATTTCCCGAGTTGTTAAACGGTCGACTAAACCTTTTTAAAACCTGCCTACAGTTCAGAATCAGTACCCGTTTTACGTTTCTGGGCTTGATAATCTTAATACAGTAGTTAAAAATCTGGTGTGAAACACTCACACAACTTTCTCTTGCCAATGCAAATAATTAACAATAAACCTAACATTAGTATTAAAACATTAGAAATGAACAAAAACTAACTTCAAAAACATAACCTTATTTTAATCATGAGTGAATGACGCAAAATGACAATCGAACTCAGTTTGGCTTAAAAATACGGAAAATCACGCTTTCACGCTAAACTAGGCTCTGTAGAGAAAAATGCTCTAAATAAAAGTTGTAGATCTTTTAATTTTCTATAAATTTAATTATATACACTTTTGTCGTAAAATGCATACTAAGACCGAAATGTTAAAAAAATCGATTTTTCTCACGTTTTCGTGAGAAAAAAAAACAGAAAATCGCAAATTACCGCTAAACTAAGCGTTTTACAAAACAATGTTTGAAACAGAAGTTGTAGGTTTTTAAATTCTCTACAACTTTTATTATATAAGTTTTTGCGCTAAAATTTATATTAAAGCCGTAATCTTAAAAAAACAACGTTTTTACGTGAAAACAGCCTCACCGAGAATTTCAGCAAACATGGCGCCTACCCTATCTTGTAGAAAATAAAAAATTGAGTAAAATAGGCGATTTTAAAAGAAATCGTAGGACCAGTTTTTAAGAAAATCGCAAAAAACTGAAAAATTATACGAATAAACTACTACTTCCGGTTGACCGATTTTGATGAAAATGTTCGTGTCGCGTCCGGTAGTGGTATGTAACTTAAGTTTCAAGTTTCAAGTTCGTACGATGTTCCGTTCTTGAGATATTCTGTTCACACACAGACACACACACACACACAGACCAATCGCTAAAAACATGTTTTTTGGGTTCAGGGGGTCTGAAAACGTATAGATCCGGTGAAAACTCGATTTCGAAAAATCGCATGAAAACAATACTTTCCTTCCTATATATTCATATAGGCAAGAGAAAGTAAAAAAGTGTTTAATTTCATTTACCTTATAGGAAGCACTTCCAGAAGCACCACCTAGTCTGCAAACAAAAAAAAGAAGTATCCTAATTATTGTTATTAATACTAAATTTACGGACTACAACTTCGATTAACTGCATTTATTTATTTTTAAACTTAGCTTAATGCACATGTTTAATTCTTCGCAGGTATAATATAAAAATTTACGCATTTGCTTTGGAATATTTCCAAATTTTCAACAGTAAATTCACAAAGGAATGCACACATTATTCAAATAAATGATTGTTGATTTTAAATTACTCTAAATTTAGCATCTATCCGTAATGTTCTTGTTAATACCACGTTTACTTTATCTTCGGTTTTGATCTCACTATTATGAACAATAAACAATGTCTGGCAAAATTCACAATTATGCTTTAAAAATCGACTTTGGTTAGAAAAATACAAAATATCATGAGCTTATTTTCAGTTGATATTAATTAAAGCTTTTTAAACACTTTAACTCTGGTCTTATAATATAATTAAATCACTAAAATGATTGCAATCAGTCTGAAAATATGATAGACTGTATGAAACAAAGCAGCTTAATTAATTATATTTGATAATATATTATTTAATTAATTATAATTATGATTATATCCGTAAACCAGGCAAGGATCTATTACAATCAAGCTCCTGTAGGCCTATCAGCCGGCTTCTTATTTACCTCTAAAGTATTTTTAAAAATGTTGTTTAGTCGTTAGAATCTATTAAGCTGTAGAAAATTATATAAGCTGGTACCAGATCATCAGTTCGGGTTTCGAAAACGACACTGCAGAACAAGTCCACTGAACAGTGAAATATTTTATTAATAATGCATGTACTATTGTAGTCAATGACATCATTCCATATTATAAAGCATAGTATATTAATAAAAATCCCTTTCATGAGACGACGCGTCTCACGGATGGTGGAAAATGTTTAAAAAGTGTTACATTTGAATTATGGCAAACCCCATTAGTGATTTCTTTCTTTTTTTTATTCGAGGCGGCGAGAAAAACTCATGTTCACTTCCTCACGATGGGGGAAGTAGTGTTGGACTCAATTGAGGCGTCCTCGTCCAGCCCCAAGGAGGCCGTAACCGCCTTACCAACAAAAAACCCACTTGATCCGACATCAGCAAACAACCCTCCACTTCCCTCGGAACTGTTTATATAATACTACAAGAGAAATGTCGGGTAAAAAAAAAGTTTAGATACTGTCAGCGGGGCGTGGAAGGGAACCGTAGCCTAATTCCCCTCTCGCTATCACTGACCAACACTCACTGTTTCTCTTTCATTCATCTCTTTCATCACCAGCTCAGGAAGTTAGTATGCCTACTTTACCTACTGAGATTGGGACAGGATTGATTCACTGTGGGAGAGGGCGATACCGATCCCACAGTGAATTAATCCTGTCCCGATCCATTAGTGATTTCTATATCTACTCTTAAAGAGGAACCGGATGGCACGATTTTTGTTTCCTAATTCCGACTTTGATTTCTTGACTTCCGGTTTTAGGCCACTTCCGATCGAAACCGGAACTTCAAAGAAAATTTAGGCCCACTAACTTTTTGTGTTAATTACGAATCCGAAAACCGTTTGTTGCTGTCTCTTGTAGTTTCTGATATCTGAGTTTGACGGACGGACAAAGAATAATGAGAGATGAAAATTTTAAAAATTGTCACCTGACGTAGCACAAAGGTATTGAGTTGTCACGTGTCGGGTAGTTAATGAACCGATATCATTTGAATAATTATTACGCTAGACATTAGTTCACCAGGAATAAACCTTTAACAAAAGAGTTACCGTACTACGTAACCGTCAGCCCTGTCTGTTTGCGGAACGAAAGGGCAAGGGGAATTTTTTAATGCCCGGAATCATCCAATAATGTACCATTAATCGTGAGCAGATACTGGTTCCGGAACATTGATTATAAATCCAACAAATAATAAAATTAACTTATGATATTATACGAGGTGTGGCTATTAAATAACGAGACTGTAAAAAGTTTCATTTTAATTTTATACATAATCACTTATTGTCACCTTCAATATACACTCCTTCTCTATCCCTACAACGCGCCATGCGAATTTTTCATTGTTGGAAACAGTGGTAGAAGTCAACTTCTGTCAGCTCCTTCAGGACACGTTCCGCTCTCTCTTTTACAGATTCCACAGACTCAAATCTTGTCCCTTTTTAATGCAGATTTCACCTTAAGGAACAGGTAGAAGTCAGATGGTGCAAGATCTGGTAAATAAGGTGGATGTTCTAACACTGAGATGCTGTATACTTGGCTAAGAACCTCTTGACAGATAACGTGGAATGAACTGGCGCATTGTTTTGGTGGAGAACCCATGATTTGTCCTTCCACATTACGGGGAGTTTTTCCTTACTCTTTGACGTAGTTTAGAAAGTACCTCAAGGTAGTAATATTTATTAATTGTTTGACCTTCAGGAACCCAGTGGTATACAATCCCATAGATATTAAAAGAAAAACAATCATCATTGCTTTAAATTTTGACTTGCTCATTCGAGCTTTTTTGGCTGTCGGTGAAGTTCAGCTCTTCCAGTGCACGGATTGGCGCTTCGTTTCCGGATCATAAGTAAAAAACCACGTTTCATCACATGTTATTATAGTTTCCAAAAAATTTCGGTTATTTTCAATCGCGTACAAAGTGTCAGTACAAACATTTTTGCGAGCTTCATTTCAAACATTTTTGAGAGGCATATGTCCTGAAGGAGCTTACAGAAGATGACTTCCAGCACTGTTTCCAACAATGGAAAATTCGCAAGGAGCGTTGTAGGGATGCAGAACGAGTTTATATTGAAGGTGACAATAAGTGATTATATAAAAAATTAAAAGTTTTTACAACGTCAGTCTCGTTATTTAATAGCCACAAATCGTATTTATAAAATAGGCTGCCTGTGGCTACACTATGCGAATAGTCATCACATGTTATTATCGTTTTCAAAAAATTTCGGTTATTTTCAATCGCGTACAAAGTGTCAGTACAAACATTTTCAGTTTGTCAGTACAAACATTACAGAATAAATAGTAGGCCTAAATCTTACAGTGCATACTTCTTTTACGAGGTGTTTTAATTTTAGTGTTACATTTAACCTTAGTAAAAGTAATTAAATAAAAGTAATTTAAATTAGTATTAAATACTATTCTTTAAAATAAAGTGTGTATCGGTAGTGCATTATTGTTAATTCGTGTTATTTCAATAATTTTATAAGAACTTCATTCCTACCAGACACATGAAACTGACGGCACAAGATGAAAAAAATAGTTTTTATGAAGGGAAAATAGCAATACAAATTTAAATATTCGACAGATGTAACTAACAGTAAATATACAACTTTAGATTTAGAAATATTTTGAATTTGACCTAATATTCGAATGACTTATATTTTCCCAAAATTCGAATAAACAATGAAAAGAAAATAAAAAACCACAGGTATCACCTATGGGGTTCCTAACACACAAACGGTCATGTAAGGGGTAGAATATTAACGTCGGCTTGGTCAGCAAAATACGACTACATGCCATACCCAACCCCTCCACACAGCACAAATTGATTTGACCAGACCTCCCGGTTGTTGTTTACGTAACACCCGCTCAATGCTCATTACATAGGCCACTTTTCAACTAAAATGAATTACCTCCCGTACCTCTAGTGAATTTAATTTTTTCCATAACTATAAAATTTATTTAATTTATTGATTCATTCTAATTTTATTCAACAGTTTTGTAATCATTAAATGTTTCAGTAATAAAGTTCACCGCAATTTGTTGAAACAAATGGCTAACCAAAAATGATGACTTTCATTTATTATGTGCGGTGCGTATCAAGAATAAATAATATTGACAAATATTGGTCTATCTCATTGAATTGTAAATTACATATCCAAATTTACATCTACATGAAAACCCAACATCCAAATTCGATAAATCGGCACCGATCGTAAACATGATTCTTTTATATTTGTCATCGTTTCTCAATTTTTGACAATGGTTAAAGGATAATGGTTTTTCTAAACAGAATTTTTTTATAATAAAAAAATTCAAATAAATTAATAGCTTGTATAAACCCATACCCATTAAGTAAAAAATACCTTAGATAATCAGCTAATTGGAGTCATCAATCGCTTTAATTTTCTTTTTAATTTTTAAATAAAACCACATATACTGAAAAATTTAATATTAATACAAGTCAGTTGTTTCACAGCTGATTTTCGGAGACGATGGTTCCTGATTCAAATTTAACATGTTTGAATCTTGTTCAAATTTAACAAGTTTAACATGTTCACAGTTTATGCAAGACTACATAAAAGAAGGAAAGGGAGTCCTAGGAAGAGGTGGATGGATAATGTCAAAAGCGATTTGATTTTTATGGGTGTCAGAGTTAAGAGGGCGCTAGGAAAAATCAGGGAGGACTAGATTAGGATTGTGGGAGGAAGCCAAAGCCCACCAAGGGTTGTGCCAGCATCTCTAAAAATCTTCATTCTGGTAACTGATGATGATTACTATTTCGTTACAATAAGTGTATAATTTCGATATTCATTTATTTCGTCTTTATCCTGTAGGTCTCTGTCACTTCCTTTCTATGGCCAGGCCTTTGTCTCTTCAGGACAAAACTTCTTGCAACAGGTGTTCAATATTTACTGTTATAACTCATCTAAATATGCTTTACGTCGTAAATCCAAATATTTACGGGTTTGTCACAATATATAATAATAATAATATTCTTTATTCCTCATATAACATACAACATATGGGCAAAATACACCAATCATTATACAAAATGTAACCTAAATAAAATAATACAAATGTAACTTAAATTAAAAACAATGAAATTAAATTACACAAAATTGCAATTTTTATATAAAATGATGGAACTAGGTATCTCCTGTAGCAAATGCTGTGATGGAGGATACCATCCATTAAAATACAATAGCAAAGATGTAGCAGCACATTGATAATATCAATAAAAATATAACAAAGAAATAAAACAAGAATTAATACGAATTACGACAACCTTTAACCACAAAGCAGAAGCGGATAACTAATCAAAATTAACTACGAGATAAAAGTACCAATCACAAGACTTGCACATATTAAAACTAAACATTTAATAGTAAATAAAGAAAGTGAAATAAACTAACACTGAAATACAATCAATATACTGAAATATTAAAAAATTTGATAGCTTAAGTGAAACCCACCACGTATTCGGCGTATATGTTGAAACTATTCAACCGCGTAAAGACAATACGAGTAAGTTAAGTATCAACTTTTGAGAAGAATTTATTATTTTCGTGAACACTAAAGTGTTTGGGACGTTGATCTCTACTAAATGAACGGATAACATAGCACACGCAAAAATATAATCTATCACACCAGCAACTGCTCACAAAATCTACGCCGACAGTGTGTCCTTTCTGCGACGCAAAAGCAACGGTTTCACATGTCGTTTCAGAATATCGAGAACTTCAAAGCGCCCGTACTCTTCTTGGTACTTCTGCAATATTTCACGACAATATTAGGTGTAAAGACAGTTGTGACAAAGTTTTAAAATTACTTCGTTATGTTGCAGTTGAAGACAAAATCTGATAGGCCTACTAATTTTCTTTTATGTTTTAATTTATGAAATTGTTGTTTTTATTTTTATTAGTATAATTCCTATTGTGGTCGCTAATAACCCTTAGCGGTTGATGTGACCTTTATAAATAAAATTTAAAAATGTATATAATCTTTGAAAAAAAATGCATTTATTCACCGAAATTTAAAAAAAAAAAAATTTCCAAGAAGAATAGTGTAAAATAGTTTGTTAATTGATTTCTACACCAAACAATACAAACTTCCATAAAAAAACTTGGTAGTGTATCAGAAGACTTGTACAACTTTAATAACTGCGGTGGTTGCATATGGTTTCTAGACATTAACTTTGAATCAAATCACAGACTTCCTCGTTTAGTTAACTTAGTAGTCTATACTTTTGCAACTTATCTACTAGATTTTTATTTAGTTATGTAAAATATTTGTTTGTTACTTTGTTCTTATTTTGGTGTCTTTTAACACATTGATATGCATTGGGGGATTCTCGCCTTTGGTAAAGTTACGTGATTTTATCAGAAATTGTTAAAAATGTACACAGTAAACCAGAAAATTATTCAGAATAATAATCTGTCCATGGAAGCATAATCAAAGTGTAAACAAATTTAAGATGACCAAAAAATGTTTACAACAAGAATGTGCACAACAGAATCACCCTAAAATTTTTCGTACTTTTTTAAAATAAATTACTAAAAGAAAAATAACATTATTTCATAAAAAATTCTGAAGAATTCGTTAAAACTGAGCGATTAAGGATGTTAAAATATAATACTAAAATTTCCTTTGAAAATCCTTCTTTATTTATGGCTTAGGTTTTTAATAAAGATTTCTCAGTTAAGATATGATTCTTTTTCCTTGTGTTCTTAATAAAGCGAATCCCGATAATCTCTGAAGTAATACGTCATAGGTCGTTTGTAGAAAACAATACTTTTCCACTTGTGAACAACATGTCCAAACTTTTAGAAACTTACTTTTATAACTTTTTATTTTAACAGTCTCCACGGAAGATATCGTTGCTTGTTCTTATCCATTACTACTGCTACTACTAATACCGTTATGCCATTGTATTCTTGTTCTTGTACGCGAACATTTAGAAATTATTATTTATTGAAAACTGCCTTTATTCCGAGGGTTCTTTTCTTAAAACTAAATAAAACTGAAAACAAGTAAAATAAAAGAGTTAAAAGAACTTTTAAAGAAGTAGAAACCAAAGAACAGAAAACCACAATACACTTAATTTAAAAAAAACTTGGTTTATTGATTATTTTTCAAAACTATTTTAATAGAATGTACTACAACTTTCATTGATCAATGCTTTTCTATCACTGGGATAATTGTCATATACATTTATTCTGATTTTCCCAATGGCTTTAAAAAATCATTTCAATACAAACTTTATTTACTTTACTTATATTACAATTTAAAATTTAAATTTACTTAAATTAATTTTGTGGTGACCACCTGAAGAGCAAAGTAGAGAGTTGTTTTCGTCTACCTTCAAGTAATTTTCTCTTCAAGTCAGTATTACTGTTCTAATTCAATCGTCAAAGTGCAGAAATGTCGGCTGTGCGGCAGTGAAGAGGAGGAGTCCATTGCGCATATTTTTGAAAGATGTCCCTATTTTGGCCTCGGCAGAATGGAGACATCTGAGAAAAAAGGCGTTGCACAGGAGAAATCAGAGAGAGTAGGGGCAGCGATGCTGCGGGATGAGGAGAGCTGGAAGTTGGTCGCTCAGTTTGCGGAGAGGGTGGTCGGGAGACTGCGGAGGAAGGAGACATCTGGAGATCAGCGGGATCGCCCTCTCCCACAGTAAATCAATCCTGCCCCGATCTCAAAAGGTAGGCACTGGTTTCCCGAGATGGTAATGAAAGAGATGAATGAAAGTGAGAGAGTGAGTGTTGGTCTGTGACAGCGAAAGGGGAATGAGGCTACGGTTCCCTTCCACACCCCGCTGACAGTATGTAAATTTTTAACCCGACATTTCCCTTGTAGTATTATATAAACTCCGAGGAAGGTGGAGGGTTCTTTGCTGATGTCGGATCAAGTGGCCAGGCGGCGAGTTTTTGGTTGGTAGACGGTTGCGGCCTCCTTGGGGCTGGACGAGGGCGCATCAATTGAGTACTTCCCCATCGTGAGGGAATGAACATGAGTTTTTCTCGCCGCTTCGGATAAAAAAAAGCCAATCGTTAGTTAATATGCAAAACCAAATAGCGCGCTTTGTCAGTCCGTAGCAGGGGTGATCCGTTCAATAAAATTAATGGGCATGTGTTTCTACGTAACGTGAGTTACTATGTTTGGTTTACTTTTGTTCACTGTGAACACTGTTAAAGTTTAAAAAGATGATAATGTAAGCTCAGCGTCGTATCATATGGATTTTCAAATGAGCTAAGTACGACGGTATCGTCAGAAAAAGAACCCAGTAACGTAACTGCGTCAACGGAAATTACTGCGGTGTAGATACTGTACAACAAAGGTGATAGTACTAATCACTGTGGAACACCGGAATTGGATACGTCTCGGATCGGGCATATCCCTGTGATACGGCAAAAAAATTCGTAGAAAATATGACTAAAGAAGAACGTACACGGCGGGGTGAATAACCTGAGTTTGTAAAGAAGTCAAAATCTGTCCAAAGCTCGACTAACATGTAGGAAAACACCTGCTGCGTAATGCTTTCTCTAAAGAGCCGATGGAGTATAATCAATAACTCGATGGAGATGATTTACTGTTGAATGGTTCTCTCTGAATCCAAACTGATCTGGAATGATTCCTGCATTCTAGACGTAAGAAATAATTCTACGAAATAATAATCTTTCAAGCAACTTAGAACACAGCGGCAACGTTTTGAACATTAAGTATTTTAAAAACGTTACTTAACCTCGATGCTGGAATCTCTAGTGACCTCGCATAACTGTATTCCCATACGGTTTTAAAGGGCGCAGTATTCTTTGTGTCTTAAAATAAACATGAGTACTCTTTTTGGAATTTTTAAACATTTCGATTACCCTTAGTTAAAAGGAGGAAAATGAGCCCATTTTCTCATAAAGTCGCCTGCGCTTTTTAACGACAGTACGCACGGTTATTGGATTGTCGGATTACTAGTGGTATCAAATTGTCAAATATCAGATTAAAGATTCTACCGTATATTTATTTATTTTTACTGTTGTATGGTTCATCAAATAGCCAACAAAACCAATTTTATTTACAACGCATACTCAATGAATCAAGGTTAAACATGTAATTTTTTTTAGCTTTTTTATTTGTTATCGGGAACTGTACATTATTGACAACCACCCATTGTGATCGCTGCTTTTCAGTATTATTTGACGTGAATTAGGCATGAGTTTGAACAGGGACCCCCAGCAAAGTTTATTTACGAATAGCTGTCAGCTGGTCACGAAACCAATTTGCTTGCCCAACCGGTGTTACCTAACAAATAATAGCGACTTTCTACCAGATGACTGACCCAAAGCCCGAAGGCCTGAAAAAATATAAAAAAATGAAAAACTTCACACATGACATTTTAACATTTTTATTCCATCTTCAAGAATTTTAATACGTATTATCACGGGAAAAGACAAAAAGACTCAGGTTAGTAAAAACATAAAGCAGTCACTACACAACTTTGTGGATGTTACACCAGTAAATTACAGTTGGTTGAAGGAAAGGAAGAGAAATTACTGCTGATAACAAGATTTTGTAAAGAAGTACCAGGAGGGTAGTTAGTTACACTAAACATTGTTGTTATTGCTAACATTTTAACCGTCTTGAAAGTTAGTATATCTTTGTAACTAATTTGTAAACTACAAAAGCAGCAATCATACACCTACTTTAAAAAGAAGAAATCTTTCCAGACGCTTTTCTTTATCATAAAAATATTTAGGTTGTTATGAATGCGCTTTCCAATATTTATATAAAGTCCTTACAGTTTTATTTTAGGATGCTCTTTCATTTTACTCATTTCTGCAAATAGTCCAAATTCACAACATATTCATTATTACAGAACACAATTCTATTGGAAAAGGTAATAATTATAGCACTGTAGACTATCGGCAGATTATAATACTACAGATTTTAATACTGATTATCGGCTAACGTGTCGTGCCCAATAAAGTAGTAAAGTTTTTTGAATACTCAGGAAGTATATTTACTATTAAATCTTCCTTTTACATAATTTCACAGTTAGTAGTAGTTTTACTAGAATGAAATATCAATTATTTTGATTTCCGTAATGAAAAATCTTCACAGGTGTCAGAAAGTACATAAAAAGAAAGCAGTTGCACACTGCAATACGTTCCTACTGTAGATGGAAAAAACATCAATGTACTTGTATATGTGTATTAAACATTATACCGGTAGTCCCACGAAGAGGTTGCTATTTTTGAATAAATATGCTGGACGTATTGCACACTCTACAGACTGGAAACTTTACAGTTATACATCGTTATAAATAGATATGTAAAAAGGTACCCTCGAGTTTCATTTGAGATTTTTTCCTATGGGGCTTTTTGAAGGAAAAAGTTTATTCTCACGCCACTGCAACAGGCGATGAATTAATGAGGCTGATTGTAGAGGAACTGCTGTTAATACCTCGTTAATTTTTCAAAATCGCTTATGACTCATTTTTGTTTCGTTGCTATCTGTGCATAGCTATTGATGGACATCAGTTCGAATAAAGGTTAATGAAATAAAATTGTGTTAATTAATAATTTATCACTTTCATATTTTTTTCATTTTATTACTTAAGTAACATTGTAACAAATCACCAATTTGAAATAGTTATGCAAATAAAATTACTTTCTGCCATTTTGCTTTGATTAATCATAAGCAAATGAAACTCGGGGGTACTTTTTTACTTTCTCTTGCCTATATGAATATATAGGAAGGAAAGTATTGTTTTCATGTCGATTTTTCGAAATCGAGTTTTCACCGGATCTATACGTTTTCAGACCCCCTGAACCCAAAAAACATGTTTTTAGCGATTGGTCTGTGTGTGTGTGTGAGTGTGTGTGTGTGTGTGTGTGTGTGTATGTGTGTGTGTGTGTGTGTGTGTGCGCGCGTGTGCGCGCGCGCGTGTGTGTGTGTATGTGCGTGTGTATGTGTGTGTGTATGTGTGTGTGTGTGTGTGTGTGTGTGAGTGTGTGTGTGTGTGTGTGTGTGTGTGTGTGTGTTTTGTGTGTGCGCGTGTGTGTGCGCGCGCGCGCGTGTGTGTTTGTGTGTGTGTGTGTGTGTGTGTGTGTGCGCGCGTGTGTGTGTGTGTGTGTGTGTGTGTGTGTGTGTGTGTGTGTGTGTGTGTGTGTGTGTGTGTGTGTGTGTGTGTGTGTGTGTGTGTGTGTGTGTGTGTGTGAACAGAATATCTCAAGAACGGAACATCGTACGAACTTGAAACTTGAAACTTAAGTTACATATCACTACCGAACCCGACACGAACATTTTCATCAAAATCGGTCAACCGGAAGTAGTAGTTTATTCGTGTAATTTTTCACTTTTTTGCGATTTTCTCAAAAACTAGTCCTACGAATTTTTTTAAAATCAACTGGTTTACTACATTTTTTATGCTCTACAATATAGGGTAGGCGCCATGTTTGCTGAAATTCTGCGTGAGGCTGTTTTTACGTAAAAACATTTTCTTTTTAAGATTGCGGCTTTAATATGCATTTTAGCGCAAAACGTTATATAATAAAAGTTGTAGAGAATGTAAAATTCTACAACTTTTATTTCAAACATTTTTTTGTATAACGCTTAGTTTAGCGGTAATTTGCGATTTTCTGTTTTTTTCTCACGAAAACGTGAGAAAAATCGATTTTTTTAACATTTCGGTCTTAGTATGCATTTTACGACAAAAGTGTATATAATTAAATTTATAGAAAATTAAAAGATCTACAACTTTTGTTTAGAGCATTTTTCTCTGCGAGCCTAGTTTAGCGTGAAAGCGTGATTTTCCGTATTTCTAAGCCAAACTATGGTTGATTTTCATTTTGCATCATTCACTCATGATTAAAATAAGGTTATGTTTTTGAGGTTAGTTTTTGTTTATTTCTAATATTTTATTAATAATGTTAGGTTTATTATTAATTATTTGCATTGGCAAGAGAAAGTTGTGTGAGTGTTTCACACCAGATTTTTACATATCTATATATTTTAACTGTAAAGTTTCCAGTCTGCAGAGTTTGCGATATGTCCAGCATATTAATTCAAAAATTGCAACCTCTTCGTGAGACACCCGGTATTTGAATGTGTAAACATTAATGTATAATTGTATTATTCATGAATCATGTATATGGACTAATGTATGCTATATTGAAAAAACATTAATTTCGACAGTTGTACAATATTATTACTTTCTCTTGCCTATATGAATATATAGGAAGGAAAGTATTGTTTTCATGTCGATTTTTCGAAATCGAGTTTTCACCGGATCTATACGTTTTCAGACCCCCTGAACCCAAAAAACATGTTTTTAGCGATTGGTCTGTGTGTGTGTCTGTGTGTGTGTGTGTGTGTGTGTGTGTGGGTGAACAGAATATCTCAAGAACGGAACATCGTACGAACTTGAAACTTAAGTTACATACCACTACCGGACCCGACACGAACATTTTCATCAAAATCGGTCAACCGGAAGTAGTAGTTTATTCGTATAATTTTTCACTTTTTTACGATTTTCTCAAAAACTGGTCCTACGTTTTTTTTTAAAATCGCCTGGTTTATTCAATTTTTTATTCTCTACAAGATAGGGTAGGCACCATGTTTGCTGAAATTCTGCGTGAGGCTGTATTTACGTAAAAACATTTTCTTTTTAAGATTGCGGCTTTAATATGCATTTTAGCGCAAAATGTTATATAATAAAAGTTGTAGAGAATGTAAAATTCTACAACTTTTATTTCAAACATTTTTTTGTATAACGCTTAGTTTAGTGGTAATTAGCGATTTTCTGTTTTTTCTCACGAAAACGTGTGAAAAATCGATTTTTAAAGATTTCGGCCTTAGAATGCATTTTACGACAAAAGTGTGTATAATAAAATTTGTAGAAAATTAAAAGATCTACAACTTTTATTTAGAGCTTTTTTTTGTACAGTGCCTAGTTTAGCGTGTAGGAGCGATTTTCCGTATTTTTAAGCCAAACTGAGGTCGATTTTAATTTTACGTATTTCACTAATGTTTTTTGAGGTTAGTTTTTTGTTTATTTCTAATATTTTATTACTAATGTTAGGTTTATTGTTCATTATTTTCATTGGCAAGAGAAAGTTGTGTGAGTGTTTCACACCAGATTTTTTTATAAGAATTGTAAACTAAATATGGGAGAATGTTACTAGGGAAACAACTGTAAGGTACTCGTATAAAAATTTGACAGGTGATACGGCAATAATAAAGAGCTGGTTAGTTTATAAAAAAAACCTAAAATTAGTAAGTACATGGTAGATCCTTAAATAGCACAAGATACGCCGATGAAGGAATAATACTAGCGAATAACATCTCAAATCGTTAAAAATTATGATGGAAGGTGGAATAAAATTACTGAATCATATAGCTTACGCATAAACTTAAATTGAAAAAAATATGGTTCTATCCAAATCTAAGAATGAAGTAGTGAACTGAGCAATAAATTACATTCGTGTTGAAAGCGTAAAGAGTAAAGAGAGTAAAAATATTTTTGGGAACAATAATAATAAAGAATAACGATCAACCACCAGAAATACGAGAGCGGATAGGAACGGAAATGGTGGCCTTCATAGATGAAGCTTTTATTGTCACTGAGGTCAATAGGAATCTAAATACAGAAGTCCAAATCAGGAATCTAAATCAGGATTTTGGACAGAAGTCCAAATCAGATTCATGAGATACTACATCGTTTCTATTTGTTTGTATGAAATGGAAGTTATGACTCTTAACAAATGAGAAATAGACAAAATTTAAGCCTTCGAATTATAAATACGTATAAATCAACGTTTGTAAAAGATATCTTAGATAGAAAAAAAAGACGAATGAAGAACTTATATCAGATACATAAACAGCTAAATTTATTAACATGATAAGGAGATAAAAACTGGAGTATTTCGGAAATGTTAAACATGGAAAGAAATACCATTTACTGCAGTTGATTATACGGGGAAAAACAGAAGAGAGGAGGTACAGTCACGAAGAACATCTTTGTTAAAAATCTTGCAAAACTATTATAATTACTTATCTATGAAACTATTTAGGACAGCAGTGTCAATATCAAAAAATTCTGTTACGATCGTCAACTTCCGGTAGGAAAAGGCACCCAATGAAAAAGTAGTTTGTAGCCTACAATAAAAGAAACGAAGCCGCCTCAGTCATCCAGTGATTAGAGCGCTAACCTGCACTGCAAACTGCAAAGCAGAAGATTCAGGGCTAAAATCTTGCATTATTACACGGTAAAACCAACTACTTACTTACCCAACACACAGAAGTCCCTAATAACCAAAGCATTTGATGAGGACTACACGTTGTTCAGGTCATCAGTCGAAAAGCTGGTTTGAACACCTAGAGGCTTTACTAAATAGTAAAATGAGGAGTGAGGTAGTTTACCAGTATCATCCTTACTGAGTGGAAAAGTATGCTTATCAGCATGCCACACTCTCTGAAAAGCATCTACTTTCCACCCTGCAAATAACACTGTCACTTCATTCAACATAAGGTATGACTGTAAAATGAAATTCATTACTCTCACAAGAGATAACGGGTCTTTTCCGTTTTCTGTATGCCACTATCAAATCCGAATTCCCTGAAGGGTTGCACACGTGTTCATTTCTACCACTCTGTTACTGAATACTCTACTCGAGACAGACACATCACGCACGCGTACACACGTCCTTCCCAGTCCCAGTATATACTATAGTATACTATGTTACAAGTTCTGTTTTTTGATTTCTTATTTTGATTGTTTAATTGTTTTATTTTGCTATTACAACATTACTATTACGTTATATTTTTTTAATCATTTACATTGGGAAGAGAAAGTCGTGTGAGTGTTTCACACAAATCTTTTTAACTGTCACATCTTTTGGGATTATGTAATAACCCCATTTCCTGAAGGAACTCTGGAGCATCTCCCTCAGTTCGAATATTATTAAGTAACTCTACAAAATTCATATAAGACAGTGTAGTAACTAACTGTGAAATCAGAGAGGAGTTGAACTACGCAGGAATATTGCTAGTCAGATTGGCGCGCCAGACGCACAAGTGGGAGAATCGTGTAACCCTTCAGGGAATTCGGATTCGATAGTGGCATACAGAAAACGGAAAAGACCCGGGATAACCCTGACTAGTTTCTTTTACACCTGTACCTCTTCTGTTCTTAAACGCTTCAGTTATATAATTGGCTGACCATATGATGTGATACAGAACTACTTATTTTAGCTCTGGAACTAGCAGATCGAGTGCAAATAATTTAACACTTAATCTGCCTGTTATGGGCATAAGGACTACAATAAAATATAAACAAATAAACTGAAAAAACCAGGTGTAAAGAACGAAGAGTGTACAACAGAGAAATGAAGACAAAAGAGAGTTAGAGTAGGAAGGTAAAAATAAATGTTTTTTGCAGACAATACATTGTCTTCAAAATTGTTGAGACGTAAAATAATTCTCAATAAAACTAAAATAGTTTGAAATGTTAAAATAAAACAGTTGAAACGGGAATAAACTTTTGAAAAATTGAAAAATAATTTATAGATTACACTGTTAAAAAAGAATCGATAAAGACCAAGCGCCTAAAAGAAAATACAAGAAACAACAAAACGCAAACAAAATGTATTAAGGTAACCCGACAGAGATGAATGTTTCGTAATGAGCATAAACAGAAAGAGAGAGGCATGGCCCAGACCGAAGAGCGTGACCAGGGTACTGGTCATTGCATTACCACTGAATTCTCTCGTACTAGTAACAATTTTGCTACGCTATAACCCTTCTTTTTAACCTGAGGAAAATTCTTCATTCCAAACAAACAAAATAAATTAACCTTAATCGAAATAAAGCATAGTTTGAAATAAAATCGCGAACAACTAACAAATAAATCTAAACTAAATTTATCAGTTAGAAACATACGTTAAAAAAATCTGGTGTGAAACACTCACACAACTTTATCTTGACAATGTAAATAATTAAATATATAACCTAACATTAGAAATAAGAAATAATAGAGGTTTCGAAGTTACAGGAAAATGTAGATTACCTATGTCAGTTCCGTTCAGAATTAAGCTACAAGGAGGTTTTAAGAACAGAAGGTAGCAACTTTTGTTTGAAGGTGACCAGGAGGGAAAAAAGAAGAAGGATAAAAAGTAAGCTTTTTTTTGTTCAAATCGCAAGAGAAAAGGTTGGCTATATTACTTTTCTTAAAATAGGTTAGGATCAGTATATAAAGTATTTTTATTAAAATTGAAATTTTGGACTTTTTTATTATTTAATGATAATGTAATAAAAACTTATTGTTTTGACATACTATATTTTTATGTGTACTCATCCAAATGACAATTTTGGTGATGCTACAGAGAACAAAGAAAGTTTTGAACTTGCGTTAGTAAAGTGGCTGCATGGCAACCACTATAAGTTGGTTTCAATTGTTTTAAGTATTTCATTTCAGTTTGAAATATCAGAAAAATATAATTTTTAGGTTTTTTTTAATTAGCCATCGTCTTCGTAGTCTGCTTGAAGCCCCCAATTTTCTGTGGACCTTCTACCGCACCCCTGAAGACATCCAGCATCCATATGAGGGGGATTATCGCCCACTTTTGAGAAAAGTTGCTTTATAGGTTTGGCGACTTCATTTTTAAAATATACGTCAAAAATTAGAATAGCAAAGTGGATTTCATTTACTATTTTTACTCTTTTGGTTTGTCAATTTTTTTTATTGTTTTTACGTAGTGCTTGGAACCTTTATTGACAAGTGTTATTTGTGTGATATTTAATTATGACCATTGTTTTGTGAGATTCCTTATTGGGATATAATTATGTATTATATATTTTTCCAATATGAACACTCCTCCTGAAAGATTAAAAAGCGCTATTTTGATTACATATGATAGTTTGGTGAATTATTGAGATTATTGAATACTATTACCTTAATTAAAAATATTTTCTTTGACAACAACTTAGCTCACAACAAATCCTGTGATATTTTTGTAACTTCAATTTTATTAAAACTTTTTCTGAGGCTAGCAATAAGCCTGTGCATAGGGCAGGCGGAATTGCTATTAAATTATTTACATTTAAAATTACCTACGATTTTAATACTTAAATGTCCGAGAAAGTTAACCATATTTTAAAAAAAATGAGAAACTGAACTCAAGTATTTTTGTATTTGTTTATAGGAAATGTACCCTTACTTTAAAAGTTACGTTAGGTAAACTTAATAGAGTGCAGCCTGTGAAGAACAAAGTTCTTGAACTTTGGAAAGGCCTATTACTTATTAAAATAAACCCTACCTTATCCGTCAACATGTTCATACGCTTTCCAACTTTACTGAAATATAAATAGGTTATTTTATAACTATAAAATTAGTTGTTAATTAAAATTATTTGTTCAAATATCTGAAAACTTTTAATTTTATTGATTAATTTATTTGCTTTTCTATATTTTAGAGTAGTTCGACAGTTTTATTGGGTGTAAAATCGTAGTTCCATTATAAATTATTCTGACAAAGTTTGGTCACATCCGTAGGCCTTATATTCATTTTAACTCTGATAGAAATGGTTTCCAGGCTTATCCAATTTTATTTTTTTGTATAATTTGAATTAAATGTGTGGGAATATTTCATATTTAAGTCCTTTAATAAACGTGAAAAATTCTATAAATTATTACAAACTAGTTATATTTACAAAGATTGGAGTTTCATTTTAACTAATCATAGTATCGTGACAATATCTAAAGGGAATGTGGAATTAAAAATTTTCAAAAAAGACCGAGAGATTAAAAGTATTAAAGTAAAATATAATAAGAGAAATAAATAGTGTGTAATAATAAATGGTCTTTTATAGTAAAGGTAGCTATTGTTGTACAGGTAATGTGAGTGCTGGGTACCAATTTAGATAATTGGCCTTTTTGTAACACCTTCTATGCCATCCTAATTTGTTTACTATTGTTAAGATTTATCCAGAAGCCGTCAGTAGGATTTTGTATTTTATTATTACATCGAAAATCTCTGTCTTTTCTTGAACTCTCCATTAGCCCACGTATATAATCAGCCAGTTTGTTTGTCAGTCTCGATTTTTCTGTGTTGGAGTGAGCGAATCGCTTAGTGCAAACCGATTTTAGTTTGAAGTAGGCCAGCGTTACTGTGAATTACTCTCTATTGCTTCACGTTTATTTACTCTGTATCATTTCTGTAAGTAGTATGAAGTAAATTAATTGAGTTGTCTATTGTATCAGTTAATTATAATTAGTTATTATTTATTAAGTAATTTACTTGTACAATAGATTTTAGTCAATTATTTAATTGTAATTTTTAGTTATAATAAATACTTGTAATTTTAAATTTTAGCAGTGAGTTGATTATTTTATTTACCCAGATCCCGAAACGGACCTTAGAGATAAGTGTCACAGTATTATTTTGGCACACGATTATTTAGAAAAATGAATTTTTTCCCGTTGGAATAACAACGAAAAATGTATATTTATCCAGGATAAAATAAACTGGTGTAGTACTTCGTAATTTCATCCAAAATTTAAAAAGAGAAAAATAACTAATTAATCCTAATAAAATAATTAATTTCATAAACGTATTGTTTTTTCTCCTTAAACAGTTCTTCAAGTTTACATAAAAAGTACTGAATCTATCATACAGTCTTAAAAATAAAACAAATTAAAATAAGGGTAAAAAATTACCGAATAATTTAAAAATAAAGACTTACAAATTCCCTACTTCAATAATTAAAAGTTCTGAAGAATGCCTCCGTGGCGTAGTGACTAGCGTGATAGCCTACAAAGCGGAAGGTCCCGAATTCGATTCCCGGCCAGAATCTGGAAACGTTAACTCGTTAAAACCCAAAATAGTAGCTAATGACCAGCTGTCTATGCGACTTAAATAAACTATAAAAGATTCTGAAATATCACAAAACCTATTCTTTTCAATGATAAAATTCAGAATCAGGGTGTCCTCACTGACACCCTCATCATTAATTTTCTAACTTCCCGATTACCAAGCGGATAAAATTTAGCACACTTTTTCCTTAGGCATTAAACATAAAATAATGCACTTACATCACTTGGCCTAAGGGGTAAAAATGAGGTTACTACTGTAAGGCAAAACATTTATACATATTTCCTAAGAGCTACTGTCTAAAAATCGATACAAGAAGGCAGGATAAGAAGAATATTAAAGTTTAGACTAATTTCTTTTAAGACTTTGGGTGGAGACAACAACCTTAAAGTAATAAATTCATTATTATTTCTGTATTTCATCTAAGAGCTGTAATTCTGAAAATCGGCATTAAAATATTTCAATGGGTAGAAAAAATGAAGTATAGCCTATAGTAAACATGAAAAAACCCGGGAAAATCAATAAACCAGGTAATTTAATGCACATCACTAAAGCTAGGAAATGAAAATTTTAATAATATAACCCGTATAATTTGCCTATTCCATTAATTAATTACTGCTAAAACACATGAAAAGTGCTGATAAATCAAAATTTATTCGTTTCAATAATAAAAATTGAAATTTGACATGTGTAAACATTTTTTGTAAACATAGAAGAGTTAATTTTATTAACAATTCACGAAATACGTAAAACTTAATAACCAACAACCACTACAAAGCTAAACATCAAAGCAAAAGAGGAAAGAAGAGGTGTACGTAATTTGCTCGAATTTAATTAACAATCTGCCTGTAATTTTATTAATTAAATAAGGCTTTTTATAAAAGTTGACTGCTACGTCCGCTTAGCTAAAGTTGAACATTCAAGTTAAATTTACACAACTTTGGTGGTCTATTTAGTAGGATACGATTTTCGCCAAATGTTTTTGACCAATAAACCTGTATAAAGATATTCAGCTTGTATTATGCTCTAAGTTTATTTCATACTAACACATCAGCTCAGTGTGAAGAACCATACAGTAAACTCTTGGAATAACGACCTAATTTTTCCTGGAAAACCAGTCGTAAAACTAAACTTTCCAATCCTCATTCTTTCCTCTTAACTCTACACTGGATATCGTCTTTCACAAGTGCCGTTTATGAAATTGCTGGCCTTTACTCGAATACTACGGGAAATAAACAATTAATAATAAATTCTATAT
Organism: Catonia carolina; assembly: GCA_035578175.1. Taxonomy (NCBI): domain Eukaryota; kingdom Metazoa; phylum Arthropoda; class Insecta; order Hemiptera; family Achilidae; genus Catonia; species Catonia carolina. Next base: position 337,356,096 of record JAQMRL010000001.1, on the reverse strand, counting down.
AATATTGACATTTATTCTTTCAGGATCTGATTATTTACAAATAACAAAATCTCATTTATAAAAAATATTAATAAACAAAGTAATTACTTACTAGTAGATTAATTATTGTAACAGCTATAATAACAAGAAATTAGTTACATTAAAATTAATAACAGACTACATTTACAAAATACAAAATATTCTAAAATTTAACCATACTTAAACAAAATTCAACTAAAAAGATATTTTGTCAATTTACATTCAAATTTACACACAAATAAATACATTTATACACGAATACACATTGTATCTGATTGTAGGTAAGAAGTAATTGTTAAATGTAAAATTATTGGTAGTTTTAGTTAAGTTAGTTTTAGCTTTACGTTTATGTAATTAATTTAAGTTACTCGATTGTAATTTGTTAGTAATCTAAATTGAATAATATTCTTCTTCTTCTTCTTCTTCTTCTTCTTCTTCTTCTTCTGGTGCCGATCCGGTACCGAATCTTAGTGATATGATAATTCTATTTGCTGCTGCTTTAAAGAGTCTTGTAGTAAAAGTTGCGAACCAGGTCCTTAAGTTCTTGAGCCAGAATAATCGTCCTCTCTGCCTTTATACCTTTCTACCATTCCTTGCAAAATGCATTTTAGCAACTTGTACTTATTGCCATTTCTAATGATGTGACCTAGATACTCAAATTTTCTTTTTTTTCACTGAGTGCATTATTTCCTTTTCTTTACCAAGTTTTTGAAGTTCACTGATGTTTGATATTCCATCCATCCACGATATTTTAAGAATTCTTCTGTAAGTCAATAACTCAAACGCTTTCAGTCTCTTCGTTGTTGCGTCCGTTAAGGTCTAAGATTCCACTCCAAACAATAAGATGGAGAATATGTAGCATCGGAGGAGTCTGATTTTCGAATTCAAATTAGGCGTTTTGAACAGCTTGGACATTTTCCTGAACGCTGTCCTTCCTTTTTAAATTTTTAAATTCTTTAATAATTAATTGGTATTATTAACAATAACAATTAATCATTAAAGAATTTAAAAAACCTTCATGAAGTACCAAAATGTCGGCTGTGCAAAAGTGAAGAGGAGGAGTCCGTTTCGCATATTTTTGAAAGATGTCCCTATTTTGGCCTCGACAGAATGGAAACAGCTGAGAAGATAGGCGTTGCACAGTGGATCCCAGAGAGAGTAGGGGCAGCGATGCTGCAGGATGAGGAGAGCTGGAAGTTGGTCGCTCAGTTTGCGGAAAGGGTGGTCGGGAGACTACGGAGGGAGGAGATATATAGAGATCAGCGGGATCACCCTCTCTCAATAGTGAATCAATCCTATCCCGATTACAGTAGGTAAGGTAGGCACACTAATTTCCTGAGCTGGTGATGAAAGAGATGAATGAAAGTGAGAGAGTGAGTGTTGGTCATTGACAGCGAGATGGGGATTAGGCTACGGTTGCCTTCCACTCCGCTGACAGTATGTAATTTTTTTTAACCCGACATTTCCCTTGTTGTATTATAGAAACAGTTCCGAGGGAGGTAGAGGGTTGTTTGCTGATGTCGGATTAAGTGGCCAGGCGGCGGGTTTTTGGTTGGTAAGGCGGTTGCAGCCTCCTTGAGGCTGGACGAGGACGCCTCAATTTAGTCCAACACTACTTTCCCCATCGTGAGGAAGTGAACATGAATTTTTCTCGCCGCCTCTGATAAAAAAAATTGTTATTAATTACATCTATAAATAATAGATTATAAGTTTAAGGAAATCTATTTAATATTTTTTTATACTCAGATCCCGAACGAAACTAGGCTTATCTGTTTCAATACATTATTTAGAAAGCATTTAGTTTAATTTATGAATAATTCCTTGAATAGAATAATTGGTACGCCGACTAGTAATCAGATAACATTTAAGTACTAAGATGGTTGTTCGTTTTTGGCATATAAAATATTTTTATAATATAATCTATGTAAAACATACAGTTTTATAACAGTATTATTAAATAATCAATGCATCATATTCCTTTAATACTGAGTGAAGTAGGTGTGCCGCAGAGGTTACGTTTGCGTACGGTGATATAGGTAATGAAAGCTGGAATGCGAGGAGCAGTCCTAACCTGTTTTGTCTTACCTAAATTTCCCAAGGGAATTCAATGTCTACTTCAGTCAGATGTGGAATTTAGATACAGTCTTGCTGTAAACACGATAACTTATTGGTTACACAGAACCATCTAAAATTCGTTTACGGAATAAAATTTCTATTTTTAAGAAAATTGCATTTTCCTCATTAATTTCATTAATAATTATTAATTATAATAAAAAATAATTACATTGAACATACATAGACTTCAATGGTCTAAAACCAAATATTTCTGTCGAATTAATAAAAGAAAATGCTTACAACTACGGAAGAGTTATTAAATTTGGGAATTTGGTCCTCACTGACTTTTCTAACTTTCGTGTCACCTTGAGTGCTGAAATTTGGCAGGTATGTTTCTTAGGGATTGAAGATAAAATCTAAAACAATTACATTTTGATCATTAGCGTCTACGGGATACAAAGAGCTGCCCTAGAAAAATACATAATTTTCCTTTACCTTCCCAAAGAGTTCTAATAATATTATATTTCATAAGAGTTCTAATTCTAAAAAAATTTAATAAGTTAAATTTATACAGCCAGACCCTGTAGAGATGAAGTGAAGGTGTCATTTGCAGGGTGAAAAATATGTGCTTTTCAGCGGGCCCGGCAAGCTGACAAGCATACTATTTAGCTCAGTGAGGAAGGCAATTTTAAACCACCCCACTCCTCATTTAACGTGGTAAAACCTCAAGAGTACAAAATTTAATTTAAGGGGAACAAGAGTTATGATTTGTTTTGTTAACGTACAAAAGTACAAGATTTTATTAATTAAAATAGTAGGTTATATGCAAATTCAGAGTATAGCTTTCAATTTCTTAGTAATTATACTTTAATTGATTTCGAAATTGTTTTTCTTTACACCAGCAGAATAACGTAGCAGCCAGTTTTGAGGTTACATTGTTATAAAACATGTCATTTATTCTAGCATAAAAATAAATAGAAAAATTTTCAAAATAAATGTTATAGTAATTTTTATAAATTTAAATCTTTAATTTTAATAAATTTGAATACACATTAATATTCTAAATTTAAATCTAACATTTATGTTAAATAAATTTGAAAAATATTTATAACAATTGAAAGTTTAAAAAAAGGGGAAGAATAAAAATATCTTTGTCGGTACGTAGCTACCGGTCAGTGTTGTTGGGTTTTTTTATCTGTTCTTAGTAAATTAATTAATAAGTTTAATAAATCACGCTACAGCCTTTCGACTGATGAACTAAACAACACAAGTTAAAGTGTAAAATATTTTGTAATCAATTTAGTTTGTTATTAAGTTAAATAGTTAATTGTAATTTTCAAGTGATATTCCGGAAGTAATTGATTTGTAAATAAATATTTATTACAAATTTACAAAGAAGTTTTGTTTTATGAATAAACAGATTCCGTATGAACCCGGAATAAACTTCCAATACTATTGTAATAATATGGAAAATTTAATAATGTATATTTTACTCAATCAGACAAAACCAAAATAAAAAAAATACTCAATTAAATTTCTTAAAAATATTTACTTGAGTAATATATTTTTGAGCTACAAACATATTAGTGTTTAAAAACTGTTTGAAAAAATCCAATAATAATTTAAGTCCGGAAAATCAATGTTAAAGTACTTACCGATTAGATGCAACAAGTTACTCATAAATACCTACTTACTCTTTCTTTTATTTCGTACAAAATCATTACCAGTTAAGAGGAACGAGTTTGAAATATCGTTCAAAAGGATAAGTAAGTACTAACGATGAATAAATGGGTCACTTTAATCGGAATTCATCATAGGTAAAGCACATGGAGTATAACACAAACATAAATTTTTATACAGGACTCCAGAAATATTATATTTACATTGTAACTACTTTTTGCCTACTTACAAAGCTTTATTGCCATAAATATATTATTTCAATATATTATTATATTACTGTGTAAATTAATTTATTTATAAATTTATAAATAATAAATAAATTTATAAATTTATTTATTTATTAATATTAATCCATTATAAAATATTAATATTATTATAAATATATTATTATCTGCATGAAAATTTATTTATTTAACAGAGTGATGGAAATCTCAAAGCAGTTCCCTTACTTAATTTTATACTGAAATTTGACAAAAACGAAAGAAAATGTTGAATATAAAGTTATTCAAAATTAATTTGCTACGGGGAAGATAGCCTTTGTCCTTAGAGAAGACATTATAATAATTAAGTTATGTTATTATTAAAATGTATAATTTTATACAGTGGCATTATGATTACAATTGATACAGGAAAAAATACTTATTACATGAAATAATTGATATAAATTTAAGTGTCAAGGAAGGTATGTCGCCTACAATTTTCATATTTTTATTGACACTATTTTAAGAAAATTGAAATCAGGTTATCAATTCACTATTGGTACAATAGTGTTTATAAGTCAGTCTCTCCTTGAATACTGAATATCATTTTGTGTACTGACTATTAAGTCAGGAGAAATGCTCTAGAAAGTCATTTTTCCAGAATCTGAATGCAGTTCGTAAAATCTGATGGCTCCTGTAGGAAAGGACCCAATAAAATCCAAGATTGTGACTAATAACACTGATATTGAGCAGGTCAGAACATTTTATTACTTACATTGGCACATTGGTTTTGATGGAGAGCTTGATTTTGACGAAAACCGTACCATTTTCAGAGAATATGGGGAATATGAAGAGCTAATATGGGGTATATTTTCAGAGGTTGAGGAATATGGGGAATGAATACACTAAAAATCAGGCCTAAAAAACATACATTAATGATATACTCCTAACGTAATGGCAGTTTTTGGCTCTTTTGTAATGGCAGCGAAACTTGGGCACTTACAGGGAGAAGGAAACATAAATGGGAACCTACAGAGATGTGTTTTCTAAGTAGGGTCAAGGGTTGAACGAAGAAGAATAGAATTCAGATTTGATGCCTGTGCTTTGAAGAGAAAAGAAGAATTTGTTTTACGATAATCTTTAAGACCTTTATAAATAATACAGGGGAAAGAAAATTATTGTTTTCATGTCAATTTTTCGAACTTCATTTTTGACTGAAAGTACACGTTTCCAGGCCCCTGAACGCAAAAACCATGTTTTTAGCAATTCGTCTGTGTGTCTGTAAACAAATTATCTCAAGAACGGAATATTGTTAAAAGCTGAAAATTAGAACTTAAGTTACATACCACTAGGAGATCTGACACGAACATTTTCATCAAAATCACTAAACCGAAAAGAGTATAGGCCTATTATAGTAATAGTTTATTCGTGCGATTTTTCACTTTTTTTCAAAACCGGCTCCTATGATCTTTTTAAATCGGCTTATTTCCTACAAGATAAGAGTCAGCACCATGTATGTTGAAATTTTTAGAGAGGCTGTGCTCTCATAATTAAAAGTTTTTAAAATTGCGGCCTTAATATACATTTTAGGGCATAACAGTATTAAATTGAAATTGCAGGAAATAAAAAACACAAAAAACTTTTATTTCTAGAAATTTTTGGATGACGCTTAGTTTAGCGTCAATTAGTTCTGTATTTTGCTCATCATAACCGGTAAGCAATAGCACTTTTTGAGAGCATTTTTTAAGAACAATAAAACAATAGCATTTTTAAGAGTGCGGCCTTAGTATGCATTTCAAGACAAAAGTTTATATAATTAAAGTTATAAGAAATTAAAAAACTACAACTTTTATTTATACTAGTACTTTTTTCTGCAGAGCTTAGTTAAGCATCAGTTAGTGATTTTTCGAATTTTCTTCATCAAAATATTTAAGCAACAGAGGTTGATTTTCATTAGGTCGTTAATTCAAGATTAAAATTAGGTTATGTTTTTCATATTAGCCCGTACCTGATGTCGTTAACTAACGAATTTGTGCCTGATTTTATTAAATTTTTTTGCAGTTTTTCATAACTTTAGAATAAGAAGGACTCAAGTTACGATAATACATTCAAACGAGAAGATGCGTATAATAAGTTTTTAATTAGGTACTTATAAAGAATACGATTCATCACCTACGAATAAAATGGTGCAAGCAAAAATTTAACTTGTATTGTCTTCTTTGTAACCTTCTTTTCCAATTTGTATTATCGTTTATTATTTTTTTATACAACCGTTTCCATCTCGACGTATGACCTGTGTGAGATGGTGATATCCTTGTCGATTTGAATTTACGCTCAGAGCGAAAGAGACCCGTGGCCGACAAACTTAAGACATTACAATTAAAGTGCATTGGAAGTTTGAAACTAAAACAATTTTCGCTTTGAAAAGAGAATAATAATGATACAAAGTAACCGTATTTAGTACGTTCCCATTAATTTTTTATCTAAGTTCTTGAAAAAACCTATCTACATCATCGGTTGCCAATAGAAATTCCTTGAAGCTCTTCAGAAATCTCGTTCGCACTTAACATGGTTTTATTTCTGTAGGCAACAAATTATAAAACTTAGGTTCTAAGTATGAATGAAATTCCATGAAATGACTACTATTTGCCTAAGGTACTTACTTCTATCTCTTTTTTTATCTCTATCTCCTTTGGTTTGTTAATGTTAAAGACAGCCCAAATGTAATAAGCAGATTGTCATCCATTACTGAAATAAAAACTAAATTGAAAAGAGTAAAAACGTATTTTTGTTAACTGAACTGAAACGGAAACTGATATGAGAACTGATATGGCAGTGTTAAAGGCCCCTTACATTGTTTACACATGATTAAACTTAGTTATATTGTTCATTATTTACATTGGCAAGAAAAGGTTATGTGAGTGTTTCGTATCAGATTTGTATAAAGTATCCTTACCATTCTTTGTAGCGGTAAATGAATAAGTAAAATTTTAAAAAATTACAAGGAATAATATTAAGTAATGAATCACGAAATTTGAACAGTATTTTCGGAATATAAATAGTATATCTTCATAGAGTTTATAGAATGAATAAATAAATGTAATCAGAAAACAAGCTGACATAGAAAGTGAGTGGAGTGAACTTTCATTAAGTACATTGGACCCTTCCGAAAAATCAATGGATATTCCTAGAAAAAATACATATGAAAGAATAGAAGAAAAATATTTGGCATTTATTGCAAAATTTGAATTACAGATGGAAAAGTGATACAGTCTGCAGTTTTACAGATGAAACAAAAATCCAGTCTTTTGAGTATATTTGCTTTTCGTAGTACCTCTACTTTCATCTTTGTTTTGGGTATAATAAGTTTTTCTTTCTATTTATTTCTTTTTCAATCTCACCCTTACTTTTGAACAGCAACTTTTGATACGTTCAAACAACATACGTATATTCTGTTTATTTCTTTTTTTTTAGTATAATCTTTGTTGATCTTGCAAAGAAAACGAATTATTCAAATCACTTTCCAAAACGGTAACATTACACAAAGTATTTAAATGGTGATAATTTATTAATAAATTATTTTAATGAATTATTTTGCACAAAGAACGCAATTTAATAGAGTTGAATGAAACTTTTTTTTTTAAAAAGTTGTTATCAAACAGAAAAATAATCAAACTCTTGTTCAGGAATTTCATAACACACGTTAACGTAATTTTTTCTTACTGCTACATTACTAATTGTTCATTTTATTTGCAAAGTAACTAATATGGAAGAGAACAAAACAATAAAGGAAATCAAACATCCATCGACCACTATGATATTCACGGAAAAAAATAGTAAAATAGAAAGAATGTGACACTAAATTTTTATTGCAGCATCTATCAGGCAAGTCTAGATAATTAAATCATTTCAATCTGAAATTTTCAGTTAAACTATTATCTATTGTTTGGGTCATCACCCGAAAGACAAGTTTCATCCTCTAGAGGCTTTACTAAGTAAAACGAGGAGTGAGTGGATCACCATTTCTTCCTCACTGAGTGGAAAAGTGTGCTTGTAAGTTATCAGCATGCCAGGCCATCTGAAAAGCATCTACTTTCCACCCTACAAATAAAACCTTCACTTAATTTACCACAGGATCTGGCTGTACAAATAAAAATCATTACTATCAGACGAGACAACTCTTGACTAGGTCTTTTACGCCTCTACCTCTTCTGTTTTAAATGCTTCAGTCATATAATTGACTGACCATGTAATAAAAAAGATAAATATTTTTGTAGCCCTGGAACAACCAGATCGAGTGCAAATAATTTACTCAACCTGCCTGTTATGAGCATCTAATAAATTTATTGCTGGTAAATTGTAATGTTCGTATAGCATATCCAAACATGTTTTTGTCTTTATTTAGTAGCAACTATTATACTGTAAGTTAATACAACTCGCACCCTACATATGCAAATGTGTGTAATATTCTATTTTTGTGCTGATTGAGGAAATCACCTAATTCTGTATTCACCACTCGTCGCTGTTTTATGTAAGAACGAAAATTATTCTAGAAACTTTTTAACTTCCTTTGCGGATTTTATAGTATATTTGGTTGTGGTAACGATTTCTGTATTTGTGTGATTATCATTAATTAATTCATAAAATTGTTGTAGGTACTTCTTTTAGTTTATTTATTTTTATTTTAAGTCCCATCAATATTTTGATATTTGCGACTATTTTGGGATGAAGAATGGTAGATTTAAACTTGTAAGTTCCCAAAAATAATAATTAAAAAGAAATAACAATCAAAGGACGGGACGTCCTTCGATCTCAAAACAGACAAAAACGTGCAAAAATGGCAAAACTGGCTCGTTTGAGCAAGCGATTGACTATTTAAGTTTACCGACGAAATGGTGAACATCTTGTACGGGTCCATGCAGAGCATTTTAACCGATAATTCACAAATGAGACGAGCGAGTGCGAAATTTGTTCATAGATTTTCGACGTCCGTGCCGCACCTCGCTTTTGACCCGAATTGTTTTGGCTGAAAAAATTCCTGGCTGTCCACATCCGCCTTTCTCTCCAGATTTAGCACCATGCGAATTCTGTTTCTTCACAAAAATAAAAACCGAGCTAAAAGGAAAAAAATTTGACAACATTCCCGACATTGAGAGGGCCACGACAGAGCAGCTTAAGGCTTTTCCGAACGAAGCCTTTCAGAAATGTACCCAATCATGGAATCAACGTTGGGATAAGTGCATCGCTAGCCAAGGAAAGTATTTGAAGAAGATTAATTTAAATTTGATGTTAGCTTATTACTTTGTTCGTAATAAATTTATTCACCGTAATCTTTTATCACAACTCGTATTTATCTAGATCGATTTCAGATAAAATTAAATATATTTAATTTGTAACAGATTTCAAACAAATAGAAAATTTAACAATTAATAATAAGAAGTTATTTTAGTTTTCAAACTTAGTATATTTATCATATTGCACAATGTTCCGTATAATTTTAACGGAATAGAATTTCGAAATAACAGATAAGTGTAGACCAAGAATTATTTAATTACCGTATAAATTTTAAAAGATAGATAGGTTACACTTTGCTAGTAAGTAGGCCTATTACCATTTGGTACACAATTAGATACCAAGAACACAAGACTGTTATAGAGAGATTCAAATTTGCTGCTTTGAACCACTACTTCACATTTTAGTAAGGAACTTTATTACAGCACTGTGGTTACATTTAACGTGAGTTTCTGCAACTAAATCAACAGGTATCTCAGATTATTCTCTTGCGAAAATGTTTAAAAGCAAATTGGATTTTCTCGGCAATCTAAAGATTATTATAATAACTTTTTATTAAAATTTATCCAATGATACGTTTCAATTCACGAATCTAATGGAAATAAATTCAACCGTAAATGATTTATTTCATTCGTGTCATTAAAAGACAATTCATTTCAAAAGTTAACTAAATACTACAAAGAGTTAGTCATTCTCGTTGGGGTGGTTTCTTTGATTTATTTTGAAGAGAAGTTGATGAATTCATTCAGCTTAAGTCTTTCAGTTTTTTTGTACTGCCCGGTGTTCAATCTATTATTACTTCGTTTGTTACCCCTTGCTTGCAACAAGTAAAATAGTTGCCTCCAAAAGCAAATGGTCATGAGGTAACGATAAAAGTAGGTTGTGACACCAAGGAAGAAATAAAACATAAATTAAAGTTCAAAAATATCACAAATTTAATTAATTATTAAATGAATAAATTTAAGTATAAATGGGAATAAATCACCAGTTTCGTAACCATAATAAATTGTATAAGTATAAGTATTAGCTAAATTTCCAAAAAAATTATAAAATTAACCCCAAAAGTTAATGACTCTGCTTGGGCAACTATTAATAATAATTGCATAAAGATTTAATTGTACATTTTCAAAAATATAAATGAAAATAAAATTATAAATTATGATATGTTAATTTTAGTTAAATTTTGGTTGTAAGTACAAATTTAATTTAAGTAGTTAAGTAATAACTGGCCAGTGAATTAATAATTAAGTAACCAAATTTTTGGTATATATATATATATATATTTGGATTTTGATTTGGATGCATCCTCAAATTGTACTAAATAAAATAATTTGGTGTTATTATAAAAGATTTTTCAATGATTTGCTCTATTGAATCTACAAAAATATTTAAACTAAGAAATAATACTTTTATACTTTTTTTTCAAAAGACATTTTAAGCAATTTCGGGTAAAATTTATTAAGTATTGAGACGGTAAGGTTGTTTAAAAGTAAAAAAAATAAAGTCCAAAAAAATCACAATAAAGTACTAGATTTAACCATGTAAACTAGATTGAACTAGTGCAGGAAAATTTCTTGTAGAAACCAAACACTAAGTAGCAGGAAAGTTCTTTAAAGATTTTTTTGATGTCCCATAAATTCCAGGTGTTAAATTAATAAAATAGAATCCTACCTTGCTTGTCCTGGTTAGAATTAGACAAAGTTTTACTTATCAGAATATAGCCATATTGATTTGTAATTTCTTAGCTTGATTAGGTGTCGAAACCACTGCATACATTTTCAGGACTGAGTACGATTCATTTGAATAGGCTTTGTAAATTTAAAAACTCCATAACAGAATGTTTGGCGATAGGTTGACCATAATTTAACCATAATTTGACTTGATTTTAATACTTGAATTTTGTTTTACATAATACTTGAGTTTGTTTTACATAATACTGGAGCCCTTAAAAAGACAAACGGCAGTAATTAGCCACAAAAATATTAAAAGAAGACTATAGCGAGCTACAGTCATAATACAATAAAAAAAACAAAAAAAATTTAAAGAAATCTAAAAATTTAGTTATTTTGGCGAAACTAAAGCTTTAGGTATAGTAAAACGAGTTTTGCATCTAATACAGAACAATGGGTGATAAATACAAATTAAAATTACAATGAACAAGTCAAAATTTACATAAGATAACAAAATAGAGCAGCATAAATTAGCAAAGCATAAAGTAAAAGTTCTAGAACAAAAAACTTATATTTTGAGGTTAAGCATTGTAATTACAAAGTTAATTGAACAGAAAACACTGTCCACCTTTTTAATTATTTAAATAAAACAACGTAAAAGCAATTAAAAAAAACAAATGAAAGGAGAACAAATTTAAAATAGTAATAAAATATAAATGAAATGATTTTACAAAGTTAACAAATTTAGTGGTTAAAATTTTACAAGATTGTGTCAAAGTTTGCAACGCTAACTTTCGCCAAAATAAAACGAAATATAAAAGAGCTTACCTTAAAAAAGGGAAGAAGAAATCTCAAAACATTTTTAAATAAAATAAATAATATTTCAATGTAATATTACATGATTGCAAAATAGATACATCTCAACTGCATCACGGTACGAAAACGACAAAACGAAACTCGCTTACCGCAAGCCAATCGGGGGTAGTCATGACGTCACCAACTTAGTAGTACATGCTGAAAGTCACGTACACACTTTTACGAGGAGTGCATTTCCCATCCGATAGAAAGAGCCAGTAGAACAAAAGCGCCAAAATATAAAAATAAGCAAAACAATGTAACTCTTGACAAAAGACGTTACAGACTCCCCCCGCCAAGGACAAACAAAACCAAGAAATGGTTTGGTTTGCCCCAGCCGAGAGGAGAGAAAGAACAGGGAGTTTAAAGTCGACCCCAAGCGCGACTGACAAGTACCCCCCCATAAAAAAACCCCACGGGAGTAGTTAGGGTCATCTCCCTCGCGTGACCGACACATTTCCCCCCAACTAGGAGGTATTTAACGTCGTCCTCCAGGCGCGACAAAAAACCCCTCGGGTGTAGTTAAGGTCATCACCCTCGCGTGACCAACAACAAAGGGGGCTGGAAAGGTTTCCCAGATCCTCTAATACCCGCCCAACTAAGGGAAGAGATCAGAAGATCGGGGAGCCTCGCCAGTCCATGGTAACTGCATCTGCAGGTCCGCCCGGTTAAGGAAAGACGCTGAAGACACAGCACCTCCAACACCACACCTCAACCAAAGAAAACCAAATATTAGAGCCATACCCAAAACAAAACCTAAACATAACTAACCTAAGTAAAACAAGGACTCGCTATGTCCGACAGGGTAACAAAACCCAAAGAAAAGCCAAACAGGCCAAAGGATCAGAGATCCAAAATCTGGGGACCGAGGACGTCTCCCCGAACAAGACCCCAAAAAGGCACAGGAGGAAAACCTCAAAAGCACCAAAGACTGGGTACCAAGGACCCAAAGAAAGACAAAACAGAGACATCTCATCACAAAGATGAAAAAAGACAGGGAAAAAAAATTTTTTTTTTTTTTTTTTTTAAAAGGAACACAGAAAATCAGGAACATGGGAAAGGCACAACAACCAAATCCCAAACACCAAACAGGTAAATCCTATATTTAGGACGAAACAGGACAAATTAAACAGACGAACTATCCAAAACCTCTTCTTCGGAGACGTCGTCATCACAGGTAGAGGGAATATCGAAATTACGAACCGGCCCATAAGCGGGCTTCAGTTGGGAAACGTGGGCTTTTCTCGCGCACGTAGAATCGCCAGGGCGAGCCAATTCGACGGTAACAGGCGTGAGAAATTTCACAATATTAAATGGACCAAACCATCGGGTCATGAGTTTAGCTGTTTGACGATTGATAGCTGAACTTAAGTTGTGCTTCTTACACCAGACCAAATCGCCGATCTTGTATTCATTATCTTTCCTTCCTTTATTGTAGTATTCAGCGTAACGCTTTCTGGCTTTGATCAAGTTATCTTTTGCGCTTTTCCACACTTCAGTAGCTGAAACAGTATCTTGTGGTAACAGATCGTTTATCTTCCAGAGATTGGACAAGGGACATGAGGGAAAAATTTTAAATATAATATTAAATGGCGAGTTTTTAATGGAATCATGAAAAGAAGTGTTGAATGCCAGTTGTAACCAGGTAAGGGACTGATCCCAATTGGATTGCGAATCGGAATGAAAGGCGATTAAAGCCGCCTTGAGGTTTCTATTAAACCTTTCGGCATTGGAAGGTTGGGGATGGTAAGGGGATAAAGTAGCGGACCGAATACCCAGCGAAAAAAGGAAATTCCTGAAGAGGTTAGAAGTAAAGCAAGAGGCATTATCGGAAATGATAATGTCAGGGAAACCAAAACTCTGAAAAACATAGTCCTTGAGAGCTTTGATGGCATTGGCAGAAGAAGCATCGCGTGTGGGGCACAGCCAGGTAAACTTGGAAAAGGAATCGACAATGACGAAGATGTAACGGTAGCCGTAGCGAGTACGGGGTAAAGGGCCTACGTAGTCTATGTGAAAAACATGAAAAGGACGACATGGGACAGTGGAAGCCAGAAGACCTATCTTGGTGTTCCTAGAAGGTTTGCTAGTAGCGCAAATAGTACAAGATTTAATGCGAAGTTCTATATCCCTGGACATGGAAGGCCAGTAGAAAAATTGGGAAATTTTATAACGGGTTTTAACAAATCCTAAATGACCTCCTAATAAGGAGTTGTGGAAATACGCGAAAACCATGTCCACTAAAGCAGGGGGAATAACAACACGAGAAGGAAAACGACCTAAAGGATTGATGCACAAAACACCCTTAGAAAGAAAATATTTCGGCGAGGGAAAGCCGTCCTTCAAGGAAGTAATAATGGAAGACAATTCGGGATCCTGGATTTGGTGGGAAGCGATATCGGCAAAAGCCAAAGGAAAACTATTAAGGATTGGAAAACAGTCGACATCTTCCTGGTCATCAGCATTTTCATTCTCCTCAAACATTCTTGACAAGGTATCCGCTATTACGTTTTGTGTTCCTTTTATATGCGTAACAGTAAACTTCATCGACATTATTTTGGCTATCCATCGCCCTAATTTACCTAGAGATCTAGGTCTCGCTAGTAGCCATGACAAAGCTTGATTGTCGGTTTCGAGGGCGAATTCGCGGTGCTCCAGATATGGCCGGAACTTCTCCATACCGTACACAACAGCCAAACATTCCAGTTCGTATGCGGATGCCTTTTTTTCTTGAACACTCAGACTCCTAGATGCGTAGGCTACTGGTTGACGCGAACCGTCTATCTCCTGGAGTAGAACAGCACCTAATGCACATGAACTTGCATCCGTCTGCAATATGAAGCTTTTCTCGAAATCAGGTATTCGTAATACAGGCGGATTGCTGATTGCACTCTTCAATGTGTCGAAAGCCAATTGAGCTTCGTTGCTCCAACGAAAGGTACTCCTTTTCCCACGAAGGGCGTTGAGAGGTGCGGCGATTTCCGAAGACTTCGGAATGAATTTCCTAAAGAAATTCACCATTCCAATAAACCTTGACACTCCCTTGGCATTTTTAGGTTGAGGAAAATTTAGAATAGCTACAGTACGTTCAGGATTCACTTTAATACCACCAGCGGAAATGAGATGACCGAGAAAGCCAACCTCATTCACAGCAAATTTAACCTTTTCAGGATTGACCGTCAAACCGGCATTGGAAAGACGGAGAAGAATATCGCGCACATGATCGATATGCGTATCAAAATCATCAGAGAAAATCAACACATCATCCAGAAAATTAAAAACATACTTAAATTTAACGTCGTGGAAGATTTTGTCTAAGAGACGGGACAGCACTTGACCACCAGTAGCTAGACCAAAAGGTATGCGCGTAAACTGGTATAACATCCAGGGGGTACAAAAACTGGTAACGTGTTTAGACTTTTCGGAAAGGGGAATTTGGTGGTAAGCAGAATTTAGGTCAAGTACCGTAAAATATTTGGCCTTACCAAACCAATCGAAACAGGAATGTAAATTAGGGAGGGGGACGGCTTCGATATCGACGTGTTGATTCAACTTACGATAATCGATGACCATGCGTGGTTTTCGATCATCTCGCGTGACAACAAACGCAGGACTGGCGTATGACGAGTTGCTTGGCTCAATGATGCCTTGTTCGAGCAACTTGTCAACAAGTTCACGTAGAAGAAGCATTTTGGGTGGGGCTAAGACATACGGGTGTGATTTAACAGGGGTAGTACTGTCTAACTTGACGTCATACTCCACGAGGTGAGTCAGACCCAAACGGGTCGTTAGGACGTCCGAGAAATCATTGAACAACTGCACAGCACTTTTACGCTGCTCGTTATCTAAGTGAGAAAATAAATTGCGCCAGTCAAGGCCATCAGAGTCAAGAGACTCCACGGGATGGTCTTCAACAACAGGAGAAGCAGAATCACAATAAAGGGGTAATTTATATTTAGGGAGAAACTTGAAATAAAATAACGAAGCAGATAAATCGAGAACGAGTCCGGTGTGAATAAAGAAATCCGAACCTAAAATGAAAGGACAAGCAAGATTGCTAGCCACAAGTACAGGAAAATTCCAAGAGAAACGATCAATTTTAATTTTGCAGATGACTTCGTAAATGACATTCAGTTTGGAACTGGTAGCAGATGAACACAACACATCGGAATCCCTAATATTTTTAATATTACGGGAACAATTTATGGAATTAAAAAAATTTAAACTCATGAAAGATCTCACGGATCCGGAATCTAAAAGTGCAGGGATCTCCTGAGAATAAAAGACGAGGTTGACCCTAGGTCGACTCCTAACAGGACAAACATTAATAACGTCCGTGCGGCAGGGACGCAATACACCATCAACAGATTTAGGCCAACGGATCGATTGAGAATAACTATTTCCCAAACGACAATTAAATTTTTCAGGAGACTTAACATTTTTATTATGTTCACGCCTGAGCTGGAAACTTTTAGTATAATCACGCATAAAACGGATACATTGCCAAATGTAGTGCCCGCGAGCATTACATAAATAGCAAGTAGGAGAAAATTTAATATGATAGTTAGGCTTGACAAGAGAATAACGAGGAAGGCTAACTAATTCAACCCCGTTAGAAACTAGTTTTTTGGAACATGTTGATTACTATTGGTGTGGGAAGGAGAATTCCTTCCGACCGCAGCTTTCTTGAAACAATTAGTTACTACATGTCCAGGTTTATGGCAGAAGTTACAAATAGGTATGGTTTTATTTTGAGCAGAAAATCTATTGATTTCGTTTACAGGGTTTCGCCGTCTATTATCCGTAAACAGTGTATTCATAACCTGAACACACAACAAATTCAGATCTATGAAGTTGTTTGGTCTGTTGCTCATGACGAGACAAGACCTAGTTTCCGGTGACAAACCATCAACAATGTTATTAACAACTTCGGCTTCCCCTAAACCTAGTTGCAGAATAGCAGCAGCTTCTTTTATGTCAGAAATGTATTTGTGCAAATCTTCCCCAATATCTTGACTTCTGAAGAACAAGTTTTGTTTCAATTCAACAAATTGCCTAGCTGGAATAAAAGTAAGTATAGCCTCTCGTTGAAACTCATAAAAATTTTGAGAATTAGTGTGCTTCACTAAAATATCACGCAGAGGACATGAGACATAAGGCAATAATAGTGATACAATGCTGTTTCTTATATCGGGAAAAGATTCAAGTAAATTTATCCCTATACGGAATAGTTTCAACAAATCATCAACACTAAACCCATTGCAATTTGGTAACTTACATAAAACCTTTTCGGCTGGATGGGGTAATTTGCCGTATAAGGAGAAAGGTTGACTACTCCTCTCCAAAACAGCAGAATTCTGATTTAACGAATCACCTACAGTATTATTTCTGCCTGTACCCTGAGTAACATCATTGTTATTGTTAAACAAATTGGGATTGTGATTATCAGGGGGAGGAGGATTTTCATCGATACACATCGTTTTAATTGCCTGTATGGAACTATCTAAATCATTCAGGTGATCGTTGAATTCCTTAATTTTGTTGGAATTCAACAACTCCTCACTACATATACTTTTTAGAATATTGAGCCGATTTTTGACCGAAGTCAATCTACCACACAAACCCTTAAAATATCTTATTGTGATCAGGCTCAACATTTTCAAGCTCATCAACAAAGCTATGTAGTCGTAAGGTAAATTGGTTAAGTTCTTGGTCTAAGGAATTAGCATCAAGATATGTACCAGAGGGCACAATGTTCTGAGCAATAATTTTTCTAAGTTTCACTCTTAATTCTGAAACAGATCCCCCAACAGTAACACCCCTACTCTTCAATTCGAACATGAGATCGTCTTTCATCAAATAGTCAATGCACACCACGCCACTATCTGAAGCCATGACCGACCCCGAAAGAAAAAAAATTTATAAAAGAAAAGTTGCAAAATCGACACAATTTATAAATACAAGTACAGTTAATTTTCTCCGTTTGTATCACAACCAGCACATAAGATTTAAGATAAAACTGGACCACTTCAGTAAAAAAAACAAATTAAATAAACACATTCTGAATCAAGCAAAATATTTTCAGAATGGCCTCAAAACAACGATTACAGCAATACTTATGGAACAACCACGTTCTGCTCGACCAATTTATGTTACCCCTTGCTTGCAACAAGTAAAATAGTTGCCTCCAAAAGCAAATGGTCATGAGGTAACGATAAAAGTAGGTTGTGACACCAAGGAAGAAATAAAACATAAATTAAAGTTCAAAAATATCACAAATTTAATTAATTATTAAATGAATAAATTTAAGTATAAATGGGAATAAATCACCAGTTTCGTAACCATAATAAATTGTATAAGTATAAGTATTAGCTAAATTTCCAAAAAAATTATAAAATTAACCCCAAAAGTTAATGACTCTGCTTGGGCAACTATTAATAATAATTGCATAAAGATTTAATTGTACATTTTCAAAAATATAAATGAAAATAAAATTATAAATTATGATATGTTAATTTTAGTTAAATTTTGGTTGTAAGTACAAATTTAATTTAAGTAGTTAAGTAATAACTGGCCAGTGAATTAATAATTAAGTAACCAAATTTTTGGTATATATATATATATATTTGGATTTTGATTTGGATGCATCCTCAAATTGTACTAAATAAAATAATTTGGTGTTATTATAAAAGATTTTTCAATGATTTGCTCTATTGAATCTACAAAAATATTTAAACTAAGAAATAATACTTTTATACTTTTTTTTCAAAAGACATTTTAAGCAATTTCGGGTAAAATTTATTAAGTATTGAGACGGTAAGGTTGTTTAAAAGTAAAAAAAATAAAGTCCAAAAAAATCACAATAAAGTACTAGATTTAACCATGTAAACTAGATTGAACTAGTGCAGGAAAATTTCTTGTAGAAACCAAACACTAAGTAGCAGGAAAGTTCTTTAAAGATTTTTTTGATGTCCCATAAATTCCAGGTGTTAAATTAATAAAATAGAATCCTACCTTGCTTGTCCTGGTTAGAATTAGACAAAGTTTTACTTATCAGAATATAGCCATATTGATTTGTAATTTCTTAGCTTGATTAGGTGTCGAAACCACTGCATACATTTTCAGGACTGAGTACGATTCATTTGAATAGGCTTTGTAAATTTAAAAACTCCATAACAGAATGTTTGGCGATAGGTTGACCATAATTTAACCATAATTTGACTTGATTTTAATACTTGAATTTTGTTTTACATAATACTTGAGTTTGTTTTACATAATACTGGAGCCCTTAAAAAGACAAACGGCAGTAATTAGCCACAAAAATATTAAAAGAAGACTATAGCGAGCTACAGTCATAATACAATAAAAAAAACAAAAAAAATTTAAAGAAATCTAAAAATTTAGTTATTTTGGCGAAACTAAAGCTTTAGGTATAGTAAAACGAGTTTTGCATCTAATACAGAACAATGGGTGATAAATACAAATTAAAATTACAATGAACAAGTCAAAATTTACATAAGATAACAAAATCGAGCAGCATAAATTAGCAAAGCATAAAGTAAAAGTTCTAGAACAAAAAACTTATATTTTGAGGTTAAGCATTGTAATTACAAAGTTAATTGAACAGAAAACACTGTCCACCTTTTTAATTATTTAAATAAAACAACGTAAAAGCAATTAAAAAAAACAAATGAAAGGAGAACAAATTTAAAATAGTAATAAAATATAAATGAAATGATTTTACAAAGTTAACAAATTTAGTGGTTAAAATTTTACAAGATTGTGTCAAAGTTTGCAACGCTAACTTTCGCCAAAATAAAACGAAATATAAAAGAGCTTACCTTAAAAAAGGGAAGAAGAAATCTCAAAACATTTTTAAATAAAATAAATAATATTTCAATGTAATATTACATGATTGCAAAATAGATACATCTCAAATGCATCACGGTACGAAAACGACAAAACGAAACTCGCTTACCGCAAGCCAATCGGGGGTAGTCATGACGTCACCAACTTAGTAGTACATGCTGAAAGTCACGTACACACTTTTACGAGGAGTGCATTTCCCATCCGATAGAAAGAGCCAGTAGAACAAAAGCGCCAAAATATAAAAATAAGCAAAACAATGTAACTCTTGACAAAAGACGTTACACGTTATACTAATTTAGCTAGAAAAGCCTTTGAAATGAAAAACAGCTTACTGACTACAAACATTAATTTACAGATTAGGAAAAATTTCTTAAAACATTATGTTTGGAGTGTAGCATATACGGGAGTGAAACGTGGGTGATAGGGGCTGTAGAAAAGAAGAGGATAGAAGCTTTTGAAATGTGGTGTTATAGGAAAATGTTAAAGATTAGGTGGGTGGACAAAATAAGTAATTTAGAGGTTCTTAGGCGAGTGGATGAAAAAAAGAAGTATATGGAAGCATTTTACCAGAAGAAGCGATAGGCTAGTGGGGCATATCTTAAGACATCCAGGTATTGGGCCATCAATAATGGAGGGTAAAATTGAGGGAGTAAATTGTAGAAGGAGGCAAAGATTAGAATATATAAAGCAAATTACAAAAGATGTAGGGTGTTACAGGTATGTAGATATGAAACGACTTGCGCACGATAGAACAGCTTGGAGAACTGCATCATACCAGTCGAGAGACTGATGACAAAAAATACTTATTTAATAGTCGTACAGACCGGTAACTTCTTCTTCTTCTTCTTACAAACAAGGATTAGGCTTGCGCCTGTTCCGACTCATAACAGCAAAATTTAACTCAAGGAAATTTCCTTTTCCTATGTATTTACACAACATTTAAGTTATATATTTTATATATATTTTCCTGTTTTGTTACATTATGTCTTTATATGATTTTTACAACAATCACTCCCATCTCTTGCATGGTCTCCCCACATCTCTCCTCCCTTCCGGTCTGTACTTTAAAACTTTGAGGGGAACCCTTTCATTTGACATTCTCTCTACGTGGTCTTTCCATTTCGATCTATATTCTTTCACCTTTTCATTCAGATTGTAGATATTCAGTTCTCTTCGTATAGCCTCGTTCCTTAGTTGGTCTCTCCGGCTACAACCCTTCGTTCTTCTTAGAAACCTCATTTCCGCAGCCTGTATTTTACTCTCTTGTGGTCTTGTACTGACCCACGATTCGCTCCCATATAATAGTACCGGGGCAGCCATCACTTTATAAAATTTTAGTCTGGTTTCTTTCCGTGTTTTATTTCCTAGGGTTCTACTAATATTACCACAAATTGCCTGAAATTTCCCAACTTTCCTTTCTACATCAAACTCTTGAATGAAACTAAGGTCACAACCTAGATAATTACACCGTGATACTTGCTCTAGTATATCATTATCGATCACAATTTTGGACCTCGTAGGATAGTTACCAGTGAACGCCATTATTTTTGATTTCTTTACGGAAACTCTAAAATTATATTCCTTGCACAATTCGTTCAGCGTGTACACTGATCTTTGGAGTTCTTCTTCATTTTCCTGCACAATCCATAAATCATCCGCAAATAGTAAAACATTTAGGTAGTCGTCATCACTTAATCTAATTCCCGGATTAACTCTACCTTTCCAAATTCTAAGAATGTGGTCAATATATATATTAAATAAAGTGGGTGATAAACTACACCCTTGTCTCACTCCTTGATTAATCTTCATTTCTGTTAGTCTCTTTTTACCCGTATTTATCACTATTTGCGTATCGTTACATAAACTTTTGATTGTGTTTATTAGATGAATGGGATAACCTTTCCTCCACAGAATCTTCCAGAGCCTATTCCTATCTACTCGATCGAACGCTTTTTCGAAGTCAATAAATGCCATATGAGTTTCTAGGTTAAATTCTCTTCTTTTCTCTATTATTCTTCTCACTGAGAAGATGTTATCAGAGCATGAGCGGCCAGATCTAAATCCATTTTGTTCTTCCTGTAGTATTGCTTCAGCTATGTTCTTTAATCGGTTATTAATTATTTTCGAATATATCTTATAGCCCACATTTAGTAAGCTAATACCACGGTAATTTTTGCAATCATTCCTCTTTCCTTTTTTAAAAAGAGAAATTACCTCCGCTTTATTCCATGATTCCGGGATTTTGCACTTCCTCCAACAATCATTCAACAGATGTAAAATTCTGAGTTCCAACAATACACCACCACACTTAAACAATTCTCCATTCAGTCCATCGATTCCTGTAGCCTTCCTGTTCTTAACATTTTTTAATACTACTTGTAGCTCCTCCATAGTTATTGGGTCTACTTACATACTGTCCCATTCCCTCATACTTATATTATTCGTAGCTTTTTCAGAGCACCACAGGTCTTTGTAATGTTGCTTCCACTGTTGATCAGGAATGAGATTCAATGAAGCGTTATCTCTTTCTTCTCCATTTAAGGATTTCATTATCTTGTAAGCACATTGCTGCCTACCATATATATCATTTTCCACAACATTTATGAACCTATCCCATGAATCTTGTTGAGCTGTTCTTACAATCTTTCTTGCAAAGTTCCTTTTCTGGGTGTATTCTATCTTAGCTTCCAGTGTTTTCTTTTGTAAGAAGTTCAGATAAGATTTTTGTTTCTCTCTAATTGCTTCTGCTATCTCCGAGTTCCAAATACGCAACCTTCTTCTGCTTCTTCTCTTTATCCTCTTCCCCAGTGCTTCAGTTGCAGCTTTCTGAATACAAGACCTTATATTATCCCATTCAATGTCTATATCTTCCTCAGTTGGCATCTCCAAGAGGTGTCCCTGTAATCTTTTCTGGTATAAACTTCTAATACTGTCTTCTTGTAGCAGGTGTACTTTACATACGTCATCTTTTTCTTTTTGGCACTTTTTGATTGCTTTCCATTTCCTCAGTATGACCACTTTGCTTACCAGTAAATAATGATCACTATAGATGTTACACCCTCTGAAGACTCTTACATCCTGCACCAGGCTTTTCATCTTATCATTGACTATTACATAATCTATTACTGATCTTAAACCTCTCGCGCTCCAAGTAAATTTATGTATATCTTTCTTCCTAAAAAATGTATTAGTAATTTTCAGACCATTGAAGGAAACAAATTGCCTCAATTCTTGCCCATTGTGATTCATTACTGTCTCACCAAATGTACCTATTGCTCCTGTAATTGGAATGTTGCCAACTCTAGCATTAAAATCTCCAACGATGGCAACATGGTCTGTCTTGTTAGTCTTATTCAGAACCTTCTGTAAGTCATCGTAAAAAACACCTGTTTCTTCTCTTTTACTTTCATCAGGTGCATAAACTGCTATCACTGTTAGATGACCTCTCTCTATTTTAAACCTTACACTTATCATTCTTTCATTTATATACGTATAATCCGATATATTATCCCTCCATCTATTACTAACCAAAACCGCCACTCCTGCACATGCTCTCCTACTCTGTGGAACTCCTTTATAAACCATCCAATAATCCTCCAAATATTTTGTTCCCTGTAATTTCTTCTTTGTTTCCGTAATCACTGCTATATCCACTTTCTGCTCCCTTAGAGTTATATTTAATTCATGCTCCTTACTTGACAGTCCCCTAACATTCCATGTAGCCAATTTTAGTGTATCCGCAATTCCAAATTTCTTTCTTTTGACATTTCCATTAGTGTTACCGCAATTTCCTGTCCTAAATCCGAGGCTGTTTATGAGTTCGCCAGTAAATTTATAAATCCCCTGGCCGCGATACGAACGCTGCGCAGGTTAAGCTTGGTAGTAGGGCTGCTACTTTACTGCTTCCAAGCCAGCAGGGCCTTTCATTCGAGTCGCCACTCTAGGTTCTTCCGCCCTCTCTGCCGTTGAGAATTACTTCTTCGTCCGCCATCAAGGTCGTTGACCATGTTCACCTAGTAACCCTAGGTAGGGGCCCTTACAAGGTGCTGCCATCCGGAGCCAGATGGTCCTTGGTTTTTTAACGAGGTTGTTACTCCTCCTGCTCCTCCTTCCTCACCATTTGCTGGATGAGGCCCCGGGCTTGCAACCGGCGGTGTTACGAAACACCGTTGGCGGAGTTACCGGTAACTTCAATATGATTATTAACAACTTCAATTAACCGGTAACTTCAATATGATTATTAACAACTGATTAATATTCTTCTTGCAAAGCACTGAATATTTAGTTTCAAATTTAAAAACAATTCTGTAGTCTATGTAATGTCAATAATCGGCTAAATACTGCCGAACTGCTACACAATGGTTTTTTAAAAGAACGCTAAAAGCAACATTTAATTTGTCACAGGCATTATTTTTTTATAAAAAGACAGGAAGGCCAAACAATATACCCTATCACGGGAAATTGAAAAAAAAACTCTGTTGTGCTGCGAGTACCTGCGTCTAATAAACGATGACAGGTGTTCCAGTAGAGTACAGAACTGAACCCCAAGGGAAAGAAAGAAGAGTATGCCTAGCAAAGTAATGGCAGAATGGAGTAATGAAGGCGACAGCCAGTAATGGTTTACAAAAGGTGATTGGATGGATAGAAAGACAGCGTTTGGGATGTAAAAACCGCCAATAACATCTATAGAAAGTCGTAAAGAAAATTATGTGACAAACTGTACCGCAGTACTCCCTAAAAACTGATAAGTAAATTATGGGACATTGTGTGTGTGTGTTTGTGTGTTGTTCTCTCTACCTACCACCCACCCACCCTATTTCAAAGACACTTTCTCAGTTAATAATTAAATCTCAAATAATTATTTAATTTTTGACCTTTTTCAGGACACAAGTAATATTCCATACGTCCGGAAGTATTTCTGCAGGGTTGTGTTATTTTTGTTAATCTGGAGTTCAAAATTTCTCCCCGTTAAGAGCCCTCAAAATTTAGTGCAATTCTATGAATTTGTTAGTAGCTATGAAACATATTTCCTAGTTTTATAATATTTTTAAGGTAAACCATTAATTTGGTAACCATATAGCAATCATTTCAATTCAACTGTCTAGTATACTAAAAAATGTACGTATTTCCCTAAATCGTTTGTTTTTCCTGTACATTTCTTCTGTTCCTCAAACTGTCTACTGGCCGATTATCCTGCGTTAAGATCTTTCTCTTCCCCAGTTCTCTTAGCCCAATCTTTTTATCAGTGTTAAGGAACTTAGTTTTACCACGATAATATAGTGCCTGATCCTGGATTTTGTTGCTGGTCTTTTGTCTAGTACCTACTGAAAAAGTTAAGGTGAAATTGTATGATGGTTTTAACTGAAAATTTTGATTTTCGGGTTTTTATGTTTTGAATAGTTCAGACCTACATCTACCAGAAAACCACTAAATTATGTTAAAAAATTATTTTAATAAAAATAAAGTTTTTAGTAGGTTTACCCAAAAAAATTGTCATGTCAACTAGAACGATCAGTTTTCATAATTTTATACCGATCGTTTTAGAGCAAAGGGAATTTCAGTTTTTTTAAATATCTGCATTACTGTTTTTAATATTCTCTTCCTAACTGTTGGTGGAAATTTACTTGTTTGTGCACATTTTGTTTTTGATTTGTGCCTTTTCTTGTAAATTTAGATTTTTAACATTTAGGTACATTTTTCTCGGAACCCATCAAACCTACCAGGCTGACATTTTTACCAGTTATTCATCTTGTACGTGCACACATACTGACTGACATTTTTATAACTTCCTCAGATGCTCCAAAAATTACTAATATGCAAAAAACGTAGAAAAAAATGTGTCAATTCTATTTTATTAATTTTCTTTTAATTTTATGATCCAACAGATTAAATTAGAAAAATGTCAGTAGCTAGAGAAACCCGACAACTATAAGTTTGTAAAGTTTCATTTCGCTATCTTTTACCAATCCTACGAAAATGTACCGAAAAATAACTAATTTAACATTGGCAGGATACAAAGTACTACAGTATCTCCTTAAAACTGTGACCTATCCAGTTTTACCTTATTTTTCTTTCAGTGATGCAGACCTTTTTGAGTTTAGTAAATCGTAAAACATAAATTATAGTTTTGCAACGAGGAAGCTGTTGTATTAAAACCGATTAACATTTTCCAGTTGCATTATGTTCCACCCGACTGCATCTTTACAGATGACTAGTATTTACGATATTTTTATAGACGCGGTGTTCCTTCATTCTCTTCTGTTATTTCAATGAAGTTGATCTTAGATTTTTTTCAATTTTCAACGTGTTATAACTTTATGTGGCAATAAAATCGTTTAATAATAGCTTCATTGACATCCTTTATGAAAAAGAGAAGTTTTATACTGAAAGGTACCGATAAGCAAATAATCGTTGCCTTCTTCTTATAATGTTCTTCTTTTTCTTCTTCTTTTCTCGGCATAAGCTGCTTTATTCTGTTCCAGCATCAAAATACAATACTTAAAATTAACTATTTCCAGTGGTTTTAAGGCCTCCCCAAGCTTCTCTTTGCCTCATGCCTGTTTTCCAGAACCTGTTTTTGAATTATATCTCCCTTCCTCAGATATGTTGTTGTTGTTTAGGTCATCAGCCAAAAGGCTAGTTTGAACCTGTAGAGGTTTTACTAAGTAAAACGAGAAGCGAGGTGGTTTACCATTGCCTTCCTCACTGAGTGGAAAAGTACGCCTATCAGCATGCCAGGCCCTCTGAAAAACACATATTTTCCACTCTGCAAATGACACCTTCACTTCATTCACCACAGGGTCTGGCTGTATAATGAAATTCATTCCTTTCAGAAGAGAACACTCTGATTAGTGTCTTTTACACCTCTACCTCTTCTGTTCTTAAATGATTCAGTCATTTAATTGGCTGACCATGTGATAAGAAACAGAACTATTTATTTTAGCCCTTCCTCAGATAAGGATATATATATATGTCACCTACGCTTTTTAATATATAATTTTAATTATATACGTAATTATATTGATTACCGAATAATTGTTAAAAAAATATGATAATTATGTTTAAGGATATGTATCAAATTATAGCCTATTTAACCATGTTTTATATGTTGCTTATAATATTATATATTTTATTTTGTTTATAGATACTTTACATTTTTGTATCATATACGAGTAATTAGGTATTTTTTATTTGTTTATCTTTTATTATTTTGTTAATGTATGTGTATAAACAGTTTAATGGACAAACAATAAGTTGACTTGTACAATAACGATGAACACTATAAAATATTAAGCATTAATCAATTAGTTTAAGTACAATGTTTAGGTATCCTAATGAAGGTTTTCACAAGTTTTCCTTTGCTACTCCAAGCTAAACCCTTGTCAGTCTCCTTTTGTGGTCAGTAGTTTAACTTTCACATTCCTTACCCCAAATGTTTGACTTGCAGTATATGATAACAAGTTAAAGTCTCTTGTTTTTAAAATTTTTAGCTTCTTTAACACTACGGTTAACCAATAAATAAGTCAGGACTGATTAGTTGTTGTTGATCTTTTTAACCCCTTTTCTACATTCTTCCAATACTCTTTCATTCTGATTGATTGTTGTTCTTTCCTTTCATCTAACAAGTGAATTGTTGCACTATGTTTTTCTCTTTACACAAAACCTTTGTAAACTTTAGTTAACAGTTTAATTAACTTTATGTCTTACTTTAAATGTCTAAACGTATTTCTTACATACATTGAATCAAACTTAACACCCATTAACTTTACATCCCTTTCAGTCTGAGAGGACCATTTACGTTTGGTTCTATTATTTCTCATTTTGGTGGACATTTGTTTTATAAGACTTCTACTCTCCATTCTACACGTGAGTTTAAATAGTATTATTCTTCTAAAAATATCATAAAGTTTACTTTTTTATTTATTATTAAAGTTAATGGTTATGGTTAAACTCAAGTTCGCCATCTTAAAGGACGATTAACCTATTATTGTTCAGCATAAATAGTGAAAAACCTTCACACAAGAGATTTAATTCTTTGTACGTAAATTTTCAGCAGATATATTACTTCCGCTCTATTTCTGTTTGTAGAATTACCAAGATTTTTTATGCTACTATTTTAAAATCCAGGTAAAGAAAATAATGAAGTAAATAGAAGCGTTTAAGTGTTTTCTTTGCTAAAGGAAAAGATGTAATCAAGTAAGTTGCGCTCTCAAAGAGTACTTCAGTAAATTGAATTTACAAAATTGCTATTTTGCGTAAAATTAGACATAAAATTACGTTGTAATATTAAGATAGTTGAGTAAATAATTTGAAAACGTTCTGACAATAAATTTGTAATTTAATTTATTAACATTCTGATAAAAGAAACGTAATAAAGGATTTTTATTGTAGTTCATGCATATAAGAAAAAAATAAAATTTATAGTAATAAAAACTGAAGCAAATGAGGTTCCGAGAATTGTATGCGGTGGGTATAACTTTTTATGTTAACTGCAACCACCACCTTGTTGTGTTCTCCTCAACGCTCCTACCCCCACCCTAACCTGATAACTCTACAACCTTCTCCACCCTTTAACGCTCGCGTGTTTTGTAATCTTCTCTCCCATAGTGCCCCAATCTTGTAACAACCATTCACTCGCGTTCACGCACACCAACGACTATACCAAACACACCCACTCATCCACACCCACACACACACACACACACACACACACACACACACACACACACACACACACACACACACACACACAAAATTCCCGAAGGCAATATTATAAATAAACCAAAAGTAACATTTCTGAACTATATGCATGATACAATATTGCATTTCTCTTGAAACTGGAACAAATATTTCTCAATTTGCAAATAATTATCAACACTGCACATTTGCCAAACGCCTTTTATTAATATCCACATTAATTTCCTATAAATATTTGAATTTACGACAAGTAGTTAATGAACCAATTTAAACATCAGTTTCAGAAATTAAATTAGTTAATGTAATATTACATCAGCGTAAAACTTGTTGAACAATCACAAAAGTACGTAACCGAAAACCTTCAAACGTTTTAAAAACATAAATTTGAAACCTTTTAATATTAAAGTGAGTCGAACTTTCTGTATTATCTTAACGAAGTTAAGATTATATAAGAAACTTATACTAATACTTAA
Source organism: Catonia carolina (assembly GCA_035578175.1). Classification (NCBI taxonomy): domain Eukaryota; kingdom Metazoa; phylum Arthropoda; class Insecta; order Hemiptera; family Achilidae; genus Catonia; species Catonia carolina. Next base: position 337,327,287 of record JAQMRL010000001.1, on the reverse strand, counting down.
CGAAGTCAAAACGGTTTATCGAAGATAAACCGTTTTGACACGTACACTGATTCACTTTCATGATGTCTGTAAATAGATAGATAGCACAAATTGTATATTTAGAGCTTACATATGTGGGTCTTAACTTGTTTTTGACAAGATCTTATGAGGTTAACGACTGCTGTTTGATAATATGGTAATACAGAACACAAACTACAGGACTTAAAATTTAAAAATATTTTTTTGGTTCCATAGAAACCTAAACAACAAAAACCACTACAGCATTACCCAAACAAAAATAAAACAAAATTAAACAAAAAATACACTACTCTTATATACTTTTGTTGATCGAAATGAAACCAGTTTATTTTTTAAATTACCCACCTAGAATTTAATACGTCGAATAAACCCTGGAATTTTGTTAAAATATTATAAACCAGTTCAGAAAAATCTGGCCTAAAACGTTTCTTCTTCTCCAGGTGTCCATCCGTTCCTAATGTTGGCGACCACAATAGCAATTCTCGCTTTGTTCGTTGCACTGCAAAATAGTTCTTCTGAGCTCTCCCCAAACCAAGCTTTCAGATATCGAAGCCACGATATCCTTCTTCTGCCAGGTTCATGCTTTCCATATATTTTCCCCTGCAGAATGGCTTATCGAAAGTAAAAAGTTTATAAAGAGTAATTTTTGGAAAATAAACAAATATAACTTACTAATTGAACTTGTTCATACAAATAACAAAATAACATGACAATATTTTTTAATGAAAAATCAAGAAAGCGCACATTTCAATCTGTATAACGAATATTAACATCTGAAAATAAATATTTTCTCATTTCTCAAAGTTAGACACCTATTAACTCAATTTTTTCATCTAAAATAATATACTATATAAAAATTAAGATCCAATTACTTAAAGCTTAGCCTGATAAGGCAACGAATAAGGCAAGTAAGGCAATGTATTGGAATGCAGTGATATTTAAATTTCAACTTGGCTGATATTACAGAAATATAAATATTGTGAACCACATAATAAAGTTCTTTAGTAATGTACGAAACTGAAAACTACAAAATAATATCAGTCCAGCCAAATAATATCATATCCAAATCGCTTTCATGAAAAACTGATCAAAATCAAAAACATTAAAGATGGAAAATCAACGAGATGAAGTAATGCTATCATTAGTAATCATTATAGCTTAACGAACTAGAGACTGCAGATGAAGGCGGAGCATATTGACCTAGATCACAGCACAAAGCCAATTGAATTTCGTTAATCCTATCCTGCGTTGTCACGTTATGGTCCGGCTGTGGATGACAGCCAAAAAAAAAGTCAGCTGGGGTTCGGTGAAACAGAGTGTGACTTAGCGAAGGGGGCAACCTCACACCCGACCTTGGCTGTTATTGGCTAGATCTCATCTGCAGTCTTTAGTTCGTTAGGGTACAGTCAAAAATTATTTCTTGTATTGATCAAAAAGTAGAACGTATAAAGATTTCTTTTTGATCACTGCTACATTTTCTAAATATTAATAGACTATTTTTTATAGTTTTAAATAACCTATTAGAAAAGCCCTAAGATGAGTCAGAACGGTTATGTTAATTCATGTGTATGGTGAAGGCACGTAGTGCGCGTACTGTACTTTTATTGCTTTGTTTCTGGTTTCACGTCGGACTGTTTTGCAATTTCTGCTAATGCAGACGGTGTAGAATGATGATATATGAAAATGAGTAATGAAAAAAAGCCAGACCTGACCGGGAATCGAACCCGGGACCCCAGCTTAGAAGCCAGTTGCGCTAACCACTACACCAACGGGAAGCTACATTGTTAGAAATTTCCCGAATAAGACGAGAACAGATGTCTATATTTTCATTTTTTTTAACTTCATTTTAGCCCTTAAAAACCAGCTTTATTTGTAGGTTGTTTGTTAATTAACATATTTTAAGGAAGTTTATTGTATAATATAGATGTTTACGTCTATAATTTAATTAGTTTTCTTTAATATACAATAAACACAAAACGAACGATTGCTTGGAAGCGTTGGGAGGGAGAAGTAAATAGAATAGTAAGAGAGAGGGGCGGTACTAAGCTCTCCGACTCGTCTTGTGACAACTATTGACTTGCTTTCAACCTACTCATTTACTTGTTGCAGAGTTGTTATGGTAATGGAGCTACCTATATGAGTTGTTTACTGATATGTTTTTGATAGATACATGGAGCCATTTTGAAAAATATTTATTTTAAACTCTTTCCTTGTGAAAGTGTACCTTAATGACAAAAATATTTTTTATTTTATTCAAATATTGCTGATTTTCTTCACCTGTTAATGTAAATATATGTAACGAGTGTACAGTAAAAACTTGGATGCAATATTTATATCGGTTCCTGAAAGGACGGGACTTGTGTGCGAAAAACATAATTTACCGGAACCTGAAATTGGAAATTAAAATCGCAGGTAATTTTTAAAAACTGTTATATCTGAAACTATTTTTTCATAATATTTTAAATGGATGATTTAATGATTATATAATATTCCTATTTCAGCATCGTTTTAGTCTTCGTTCTGGATTTTCTTGCAACTGATTACAACTTGGTTTCCGAATCAGAGGATTTTCATTTGAGTTTAATTTATCTTAAGGTCGCCGATAAAATTTAAAAAGGTTTCATCAATGTAAAGGACATGGAGGTCATCGTGTAAAGTTTTGTTCGATATGTAACGTAAAGCGTCAGTAATTAACCTTAGAAATTTATATTGATTTTTTTAAATTCGTATTTTAACGGAATATTCGCTGAAATGTAGATCTGATTGCCATACGTTCAAATTAATTTCAGAAATGCCGTATCTGTAAACAATTTATAGAGTCTAATGATAATTATTTAGAATTTTTACAAAGAAGTCGGTAAAATAAACAACAATTTTTCAAAAAAGACAAAAGAAAAACTAACTCTATCTTCAAACTTTCTTTTTCATAAGTTCAAACGTTTACATAAATAATAATAATAATAATAATAATAAAAGAAATATTAGAGTCGTCAGAACTAAATAATACACCTTTAAAAGCTAAAATTATGTACAATATCGAAACATTAAAAATAGAAAATCTATCATTTTTAGCCAAAATCTACTTCCGACTCCTGTAAGAGGATTTGCTTTGAAATATATGGAAAAAGAGCGAGAGAAAATAATCCTTTGAGAAATAGTTGTACATAGTTGAGTTATACATAAATAGTTGAGAAATAGTTACACAAACTTGGTGTTTACTACACCAATATTTTTTATTAATTAAATATTTACAAAATTTTTATCAATTTAGTTACAATTTATATTTACTTTGAAATTTAAATACAATTCAATTTACTTTGGGTCAGTTTTCTTCAAGATTCAATAAAACTATCTTACCCTTTTATCGGTAACTTTTCACTTTTTTTAAAATACGAGTACATTATAACCAAAACTATTTTTCTCTTTATTTAAATCTATACTAATAATAAAGGAGAAACGTCAATTTGTTTGTTTGTTTGTATGAGGTAATCTTAGAAACTACGGAACTGATTTTAAAAAATCTTATATTGTTGCATAGCTTAAAGCATCCTAATCTACATAGGCTATTTTTCAACTTTAAGTAACTTTAATTAAGTAAGTTAAGCAAGCTAAACTGTGACGATGTAGTATGTTTTAGTTTATTGGGTGCATAGAACTTTTATTTTTTCTAAGTCCTCTGGATGGTGTATTTTTTGGGCTAGAAGCACGGTTCAACTTTTATATTTCATAGAAAAATGCGAAGTATAACATTCGATTCCAAAAACATTAAAATTCGGAAATATTCATAATTTTTATTTTTGTACTGTTTCATATATATTGTTTTCATTCGACAGGTAGTGAATGAGTCGTATACCTCCAATTAATCTGCATACCGCACCCACGTATTACTGTCTCTTATCTCAGCCATATATCAGCTGTCTCTTTTCCATCGGTATTCTTCTATACATTCTATTCAATTCTGTTAAATCGCAGGGACAAACATTTAAAACGGTGGGCATCGATTTGAGACAAGAGTGCTTCCTTCACTCATGAACAACTTTACGTCGGACTTTCTAGAGCTGGTAGTGCAGAAAAACAATTTATTTTGCTGCCACAGGGCAACGAAACCACAAATATTGTATATAGAGAGGTTTGAAAATAATTTAATGAGGCCTACATTAGCTGCTGTGAAGCGAAGCGAGCGGGGATTGCTAGTAGGTTAGTAAAGTCAATATGTTATGTTATAGAAACGTTTGTGTAACAAAAATACCAAAGATGAGTTGAAGGTTGATTTAAAACGAATCTATTGAAAAATTATAATTTCGTAAATAGAAATTAATATCAGTTACGAAATGAATAGAGTGGTAATTATAATAAAAGTAAATTTATAAAAAAAAGTCATCGTAATATTTTCAGAGAATACATTGCAGTGATTGATGAACTTGTTGAATTCATGTATGCCACCACAGTACATACTCCTACCACCAAAATTAGATCATAAAGTCAACAAAAAATAAATACATTTACATACAAACATTCATACAATCAAAACAAACACACGTATTATGCTCTCACAATCCGTAGAGCTGTAAGCAAGAAAGAGTATGTCCGGGTCTAAGCTGTTAGCTGTAGAGTGGGTGGGATCAATACGCCCGGCGCGCCACTAGTAGACTAGCTGACTATACATAGAGCTGCTCCTTGCCCTGCCTGTGCACAACATACCTAAACACCTGTCCATGTAACTTTTATAGCCTAATACTGTATACAATAAAATATACGTACAAAGTATATAACTACATACCTATATTGATTAATAAAACTGCATTTCCGAATCACCCTGCAAATGAAACTGTAGAAGAAATTCCTTTATACTGAGTACCGGATAATTTTCAAACATTTAATACATTTTCATGTTGCATCAAGCGACTTAATTATTGTGTCATTAAGATAACTACACTGTTTATTTCTAAACTAGCAATTTTGCACCTGTGCTTCAAAAGAGCTTTAGTAAAATTGGGCTGGCTAACACAACTGGATGAATAAAAATCTGGTGTGAAACGCACAATACTTTCTAATGTCAATGCAAATAATGACCAATATAACCTAACATTAAAAATAAATCTACCTCAGTTTGGCTTAAAAATACGGAAAATCACTCTTTCACGCTAAACTAGACTCTGTAGAGAAAAATGCTTGAAACAAAAGTTTTAAATCTTTTAATTTTCTATAAATATTATTATATACATTTTTGTCGTAAAATGCATACTAAGGCTGCAATCTTTAAAAAAATCGATTTTTCACACGTTTTCGTGAGAAAAAAACAGAACATTGCTAATTACCGCTACACTAAGCGTTAGCGTATACAAAAAAATGTTTGAATTAAAAGCTGTAGGATTTTTAATTCTTTAAATTTTTTATTATATAAATTTTTGCGCTAAAATGCATATTAAAGCCGTAATCTAAAAAAAAAACAATTTTTTTACGTAAAAACAGCCTCACCAAGAATTTCAGCAAACATGGCACCTACCCTAACTTGTAGAGCATAAAAAATTTAGTAAACCAGGCGATTTTAAAAAAATCGTAGAACCAGTTTTTGAGAAAATCGCAAAAAAATGAAAAATTACACGAATAAACAACTACTACTTCTGGTTGACGGATTTTGATGAAAATGTTCGTGTCGGGTCCGGTAGTGGTATGTAACTTTTAAGTTTCAAGTTCGTACGATGTTCCGTTCTTGAGTTATTCTGTTCACACACATACACTCACACACAGACACACAGACCAATCGCTAAAAAAATTTTTTGGGTTTAGGCGGTCTGAAAACGTGTAGATCCGGTGAAAACTAGATTTCAAAAAATTTACATGAAAACAATACTTTCCTTCCTATTTATTCATATAGGCAAGAGAAAGTAAAAATTATCATACTACATTAAAATTCATATGATGAGTTGTAGAACTGTATCATTCGGTATTTACAGAAATAATATTTATTATATTAGGGTAGTTTACCTTTTTATGTTTGAGTTGCAAGTGATGGTAAAATGCTTTATTTTCCAAGCATCACTTACAGAATACTCATACTAATTTTCAGAACAATATTCCTTCGGAAAGGTACAGAAATAAATTATCGTTTATCACAAAAATAATATATAATTATAATATTGTTTAACGGTTATCACCGCTTTTCACTCCTCGGGTACGAGAGGTTGCAATCAAAATGCTTTAGTTTTTCTATTCAACCACTAAGGAACAAAAGCACTGAATTACAGCTCTATATCGTACGTCCCGAAGAAAACTGTCATAAGTAAAAATAAAAAATAAAAATCGTTTTATTGCATAATAGGTAATGAAGTAAAAGAGCAGTATCTCCCGCGAAAAGAGTATGAAAGTGGTTTATAAAATTCACCGCCAGAGGCCACTTACATCTTTTTTCTTCCTAATTATTTGTTTTGAAGAGTTCGCTTATTGTCGCCGATAAGTGTTTATTTCAAGTTGACTCGCTTTTGGAAACTGTTCTAGGTGTTTTTGTTAAGTCTCAGTAGAAAAAAGTATCATTTAGACTTAGTACTGTTTTATTCGGATTGTTGTAGTTGTTTGAGATATGACTGACGAGAACGTGTATTATTTTGAGTTGTTTCACTATTCTTCGGAAAATATAATAATATTTTATGAGTATATATTTTAAATAGTGATGCATTTTGTCTTACTACCCTTTTCTTCTAAATTACCATTAAGTAATTTTGATTTATTTTGTACTGTTATTTAATAATTAATTGTAAAATTATTGTAAGCCATTGTAAAAAAGTACTACAACATTCAGTATTAGTATATATGTAATCCATACTTTTGAAAATTCAGAAAGAAAAACACATTAAATTCTACACTGGTATTATAATTCCCAGATAACAAGGAGTTCACTCCTTGTCTTTTATCTTGTCTATTTTTATTGTCTCCTTGTCTTTTTATCTTTTTGCTCTTCTGAAAAAATTACATTTTTTGACATACGACAGTTTTCTTCAGGACGTACGATATGTGATCCGGAAATTACAAAATTATTGACGAGTAAATCGTAAAGTCAATAACGGCTATCGCATTTAGGGCTATACGTATATAAAGAAAAGATCAAAGGTAGAACAACAAAATATATACAATAATTGAATGTTTTTTCAATTAATGGCGTCATAAAAAAATGCACTACTTATACCAACCGCTGTTTTTTTCTTAATTTTTATTATAAAATACAGAAAAAATTAAATCACTATATATCTTGGACATTGAATCAACCTAATCAATCTGCTGGTAAAATGTTGCAAAAATAATTCTTTCCACCGGTTGGACGTACGGCGCTGTGGTCCCGGCAGGAGGGGTAGCTGTTCTGATACATAAGAGACATGTTCATAACTTCCTTGACGTGACCCATATTCCTTCGATTGAACATGTCGCTGTTACGGTGCCTCTCTTCTCACGTCTGGTTACTTTCATTTCAGTTTACCGCCCCCCATCTGCTGCCCATTTTCACCCCGCAGCCCTTGCTATGCTCTTCGACCAACGTCAACCTGTGTTTGCAGCTGGCGATTGGAACAGCAAACACACGGACCTCGGCTGCCGAACAACGAACATTGCTGGTACTGAACTCCTGTCCTTCCTCGAGCAGTCTCCTTTGTCGTTAGCGCTCCATGTTCCTGATACCCCGACAAGGGTGCCCCCATTCACCTATCAACTTCCTGATATCCTTGATTACGCTATTTCTCTTGATCTTGCCTCCGTCCCAGACATCGATGTATTACCTGAATTGAATTCTGATCACTGTCCAGTTCTGTTTACTTTCACGTCCTCGACTGCTCGTATCCCTGTCCCGCCTCCTTCTCTGAAGGTCTGCTGGCGTTCCTTTTATGACTCAGTTGCCTCCCTAATTCCACCTGAACCCCCTACTATTACCACTGTAACTGAGCTCGAGTCCCATCTTGATTCCCTCACTTCGATACTTTCCGATTCCATTGCCCAGAACTCGCACCCACGCCCGCCTCGCACTAGGTCATCACTTCCAGCTCCTATCAAAGCAGCAATCGCCGATAGGCGTCGCTTTCGAAGGCTCTGGCAGCGCACCAGAGATCCACATCATCGGGATCTGTTCAACGGTGCCGCTGCTAGGTGTAAACTGCTACTCGATGGTCACCGGTGTAGTAAGTGGGAGGACTACCTTCATCGAGTAGCGGATGACGGAAGACCATGGGAGGCTACACATCGTTTGTTGTCGACCCAGAGGAAGTCGCATCCTCTGATGACACCTAATGGTTTGACATATTCTCCGCAGGCGATTGCTGACACTTTCGCTTCGCATTTTGAACGACATTTTGTTGCCCCTCCGCCCGTTCATCATGACCAGGATGAACTCATTCATGATGAAGTCAACTCAACGCTCTCTGACCCTACGCCCTGTAACTTACAGCCCTTCACGGAGGATGATGTCACCTCTGTAATTTCCTCGATTAATCCGCGTAAGGCCCCTGGTCCTGATAATGTCTCTGGATACGCCATCCTGAATTCCCCGCCAGATCTAAAGCTTCATCTTTTGACAATTTTCAATGCAGTGTTGGCGCTGCAACATTTCCCCTCTTCGTGGAAGGTTTCCAAAGTCATTACTATTCTGAAACCCCACAAACGTCCAACTGTTCCCGAAAGTTATAGACCAATTTCCCTTTTGCCGATCCTGTCAAAATTATTCGAAAGGCTTCTTCTCCCACGCCTGCGACCTGTTGTTGAATCTGTTCTTCCCCCCGAGCAATTTGGTTTTCGTCAAGGACACTCCACAACTACCCAACTCCTCCGCATCGTCACGGCACTTGTGGATGCCAGAAATTCTTACTGTGACACGACGGCTGTACTGCTTGATTTTCGGGCTGCATTTGACCGCGTCTGGCATATGGGCCTCCTTTACAAACTGGCACAATTCTTTCCCCCCTCAACTGTCCGATTACTCCATTCCTATCTTACTGGAAGACAATTCCAAGTCTCTGTCACTATTCCTCAGTTCCACATGGCCATGTCCCCACTCACCCCTTCGTCTGCGGGTGTACCTCAGGGCTCGGTCCTTGGGCCCATCCTCTATCTTATGTACACCTTCGATTTTCCTGTCCGTGATTCAATCCAATTCGGACTGTTTGCCGATGATGCTATTCTGTACCGTCACGGCAGATGCCTCCGCCTCAATTGCCGCGCGCTTCAAACTCAGCTTCTAGACATCACTAGCTGGTGTCGTATCTGGAGACTATCACTTAACCCCACAAAATGCGAAGCAATCCACTTTACACTAAAACGCAATGTTCCTCCGCCTCTACGATTGGAAGGGGAACTCCTCCCATGGCAGAACAGCGTGAAATATCTAGGGGTTGACCTAGATAAACGATTGACACTTCGACAGCACATTGACAGCAAGCTTAGCAAGGGTAGGGCCTTGTTCGCTTTACTCATCCCTTTGTTCCTCTCTCCTGCATACTCCTCAAAACTGAAACTTCTGATGTACTCCTCTATCCTACGTCCTTTCCTTTTGTACGGGTCACCGGTATGGTGGCCCTTTCTCTCCAAGTCCAACAAAAGACGTACTTCAGCATACCAGAACAAAGTCCTCCGGTGCATCACACAGTTCCACTATCTTATATCCAATCGCATCATACACGAACACCTTCTCTTCCCTTCTATGAAGGACTTTATTTACAATACCTCGAAACGGCTACACGACGCTGGGAAAACTGACGGACCCCAGATCATTCAGGACTTGTACCGACGCCTACACCCACCTGAAGTCTCTATCCCATTACCATTCCACGACTTTATCTAAATTTTAGAATGACCCACTTAACAAAATTTAGGGTTGCCACATTTTTATTCTGCCCTGTATTCCTCTTATTTGCCCATGCCCCTCCTACTTGTATGACTCACTCCCCCCAGTTGGTAGTTGTCCCCATGTTCCTATGCATAATCACTCCACTACGGTGAAAAGAGCCGCCATTTTAAATTAATAAATACTCAGAAGATAAAAAGGCCGGTGATTATGCCAAACTCTACCCTTTCCGTCTCCCCTGAAATCATAAACTAACCCCTACCTTAAATTATACCTTTAGTCCACGTTCAGTAAAATGCATGCCTTCCCCTCACCAAAATAATAGGCCTCCCACAAAACTGAAAAAAGGCCACTGAAAAATAAAATAAAATAAAAGAGCCGCTCTTAAACCCACTTGTCCCTTAATTTAAATTTTCCACAAATAACTTCTAAAAATAAATTACCTCCTTTCAAGTCCCAGTTCCAATGTCCCACGAACCAGAATCCTATTTCCTATTTAAACTATAAAATTCCCCCTAAATTTCTTGAGGTTGCAATTATTCTGTTATATTGTTCCCCGAGCGACCAGGTGTTCCTTAACACGATGTCGCCATCATAGGGCTTCTTAGCCCTCTCAACCAGGATTCAGGATTCAGGATTCAGGACGTACGACAATTAAGTTATTAACTGACATGTCAAGATAAAATATTATTAATAAATTTTCAATTAAAAAACGCCTCCACCACAATGACTGAATAAAATACAAAGCGATTTGGTAGTTATTTAATATAAAACTACTTTTGTCAATAAATAATTTTTGTAATGACTCCTTCAAGGTGCAGTGTACTACACTACAAAGTAAAAGAACCTGGGTTTGATTCTCGGCCAGAGTCTACTAAATTATCACACCCATCGTTCAAACCCATCGTTCCTCAACATGTTAATGACCTAGTTGTAAATTCAAATTAAAATAAACTAAAAACGATTTAAGGGGAGACTGTACTTTGTATCCCGCCCATGGTAAATTTGCTATTTTTAGGTACATTTTTCATAGAATTGGTAAAAGATAGGGAAATGAAACTTTACACACTTTAGGTGTCGGGTTTCTTCTCGAGCTACTAACATTTTTTGAATTTAATCTTTGGACCATATCATTTTTTTTTAATTACGAATAACATAAAATTTTTACAAATTGTTTTCTACGTGTTTTGCGTATTACTAACTTTTGGAGCACCTGAGGAAGTCATAAAAATTTCGGTATATGTGGCTCCAAGATGATTAACTGGTAAAAATTTCAGCCTTGTAGGTTTATTGTTTTTTGAGGAAAATGTACCTTAATGTTAAAAATCTAAATTTACAGGAAAAGGTAAGAAACAAGAAGGCACAAATCAAAAACATTATGTACGCAAATAAGTAAATTTCCTATCAACAGTTGTTTATAAAGCTGAACAAACAGCTGAGAATATTAAAAACCGTGATACAGATATTTTAAAAACTAAAATTCTCTTTGCACTAAAACGAGCAGTATAAAATTATGAAAAATACTCGTTCTTCGTAATATGATGATTTTTCTGTGTAAACCCGATAAAAACTTAATTTTTTAATAAAAAAAATTATTTTTTGACGTAATTTAATAATTTTTCTGGTCGATCTAAGCCTAAACTATTAAAAAACATAAAAAACCAAAAATCGAAATTTTGAGTTAAAACTATCGTGCTATCTCCCTTAAATACTGTAAATCAAATTGTCAATAATCAAAAGAGCATTTTTGTTCTTATGTTTGACAATCATGTACAAGTTTACAAAGAAGTAATTAATGACATTTCTCTTAAAGTCTTTGTAGAGCAAGACTGTATCTAACACAAAGAGTACACAAACTTGAACTGTAGTTAGTTGTTAGGATTGAATGTACACTTGAATACGTGTATGCAATTGTCATTACCTATTCTGCAGAAGTCACTAGCAGTATTCATGTAACCTTGTAAACATTAAATTAACCTGGTAGGATTAGTTAGTATTTCGTATCAAACATGAAAGACGCAATTTTTCTTCTATTTTTTATCTAAATTTTTACACAAAGATAAAAATATAATTCCCTGAAAATCGAATAAAACTTTTCACTTTATGCAGTCATACCGTACGACAAATAAATAGGTTGATATTGATTATAAAATGTTATGTAAAGAATTCTAAGATTTAAAATGAATAAGGTAAATGTAAAGAAAAATTGTACGCGCCCACGCTGAACTATTAATACAGCAAGTTGAATTTACTAACTTACATCAGTTTTGGCTTATTTATAAATGTCACATCCACGCTGCTTCAAAAAAGGCGGTAAAATGGAAAACTCACTCAAGTCCTTAATTCTGTTCAGTGGTTAGTACGTGATGCAGTAAAAGACTGATTATCCGAATTAATTTAAACAATCTTTCATTTGGATATTCCAAAAATTTGGATAATTGAAGAAATCAATGTACGCTAATATTTAATGCTTAAATAAAATATTGTGACACTTATCGCTGAGGTTCGTTTCAGGATATGAGTAAAATAAATAATTAACAAACTATCGTTTAAAATTATTTTAGGTATTGATCTATAATACATAGATCAAACCTGTTTGGAAATATGGGGCTCAGCTTTGGGGTACATCCAGCAGATCCAATTTAGAAATAATATAACGCTTCCAAAATAAAGTATTAAGATCGACGAGTAACGCTGGGTGGTTTATAAGAAACTCAGAAATACATGACCATCTTCGTATCCGTACCATAACAGAAGAGATTAGAGAGCTGAGCCTCCGGAACCAGCTAAGATTAAACGATCACCAGAACCACCTGGCATTAAATTTGCTGGGCAACAGTGAGGAAACGAAGCGTCTCAATAGATATTACATCCTTGACTTAGACCAACGTTTTTAATCCATACACGAAATTAAATTCACCATTCATCTTCATCACTACTTTTTAATCTAATGTGAAATTTCAAAATTTTATTTTATTTTACTTTTCTATTGTTAACTTCTTTTACAATATTTACTTCATTTTTTGTTTAGCCTACTTCTTTTACATTGTTATTGTTAATTTTGTAACTTTGCAACTTTTCTTAGTTTGTTATTAACTTTATTTTTTAATTTTATTTAGTTGAAGTGAGAGCAAAGGCTGTCTACTTCATTCACGTCAGTTTAGTTCTTTTATAAAGATTTGCTTAAAGCCACATTGTACAGGCTGATTGTAAATAGGCTAAATAACTTACCTAAACAAAACAAAATATTATTTTTATTATTTTAAGAGTATTTATTACAAAATAAAAATTACAGTTAATAATATTTCTTAAATCTACAAGTAAATTACAATTACTTATAATAAATAACAAAATAATTATGATTAACTGATAGCATTAAATAAACTTAACCAACTACAAGATTATTTTTCCACTCAATTTAACTAAATAATAGGCCTACTCACAAACAATTAGCTATACGACGTCCATAGTATACGCCGGATCTTTTCACAGACGCAACATTGTTAACTTACGCGGTATGCACTCGTGAATGACAGATCAAAGACTAACTACAGACCAAACCCAGTGGCTGCTTTTATACATAAAGCTATGGAAATTACGATATTGTTGCCGGAGAATTTCGATATAATAATAATAATACCAAGTCTTTACAAAACGTGAACAACATATTATTATAATTGAATAAAATGGTAACAAAAAAGCCAATTATCTAAATAGATACACCGAACCTATCACAACAATAGGCCTATACCCTACTAACCATTCATACACAATATTTCTCACCATTTTTATGAAATAACCGGTCTTAACAACTATTATTATTTAGATTAGGCCTACACTTCTTAAATCTCAGTCCCACTAGAGAATTCTAGACACTTTTCTTAAGATATTGTCACAATATTATTAGTATTTCAAAGGGTATCAAACCAACATTAAAGAATAAGAAAATTCAAAAAGTCAGAACCTTAAGTTTAATCTTATCTACCTTATTTGCAGCCCGATGGTATGTAACTTCTGCCCATAACAGACAGGGGCAGTGTAAAATTATTTACACTCAATCTATTCGTTGCAGGGCTGAAATAAATAGTTCTGTTTCTTATCACATGGTCAGCCAATTAAATGACTGAATTATTTAAGAACAGAAGAGATATAGGTGTAAAAGACTCTAATCAGAGTTATCTCCTCTGAAAGTAATGAATTTCATTATACAGCCAGACCCTGTGATGAATGAAGTGAAGGTGTCATTTGCAGAGAGGAAAATATGTGCTTTCAGAGGGCCCGGTAAGCTGATAAGCGTACTTTTCCATTCAGTGAGGAAGGCGTAGGTAAACCACCTCACTCCTCGTTTTACTTAGTAAAACCTCTACAGGTTCAAACCAGCCTTTCGGCTGGTGACCTAAACAACAGTACGTAACTAATGAAATATTACCCAACGATCTAAACTTGCCCTTCATAAATAATAAATTAAACAGCATACTGAGAAACATTTAAAAAATTTAGAAGAACAGCAAAATCCTTTCGCAATTAATCTCCTCGGCAAAGATACTTTCAGACTAAAACGTTTTAAAACAGTGGACTTACCTTTATGACTTTGTTAATCAATTAACTCATTTTTTTCTACTTTTACTACTAATAATTTAGTGCGGCACCATTATCATCTTTATCGTGGTCATCTTCAGCTACAATTACTCTTACTTATGTTTCAAGATATCAATGCACAGTTCAGAGTTACGTTTAGTTTTACTTTTGTTCAGAGTTTAGTCTTTCGATAACTGGTGCTCGTATAATCGGCGTTTTTCTGTAATAATATCTAATTTTCAGTTTTATGTTAAACGCCATATTATTGGGAGTAACTTAACACATATTACAAAAACAAACCTCACGCTTTTCAACTTTCAAAAATCCATACATCCAATTAATTAAGGTCAATTAACCAGAAAATAGTATTAAATACACACTAAATTTTGTTAAATAATCTACTCAGTAAACCTTTATGAATATTAACATGAAAACTCATTATTTCCTATACCCAGCAATTTTTTTTGACGAGCCAAGATCTATTTTTTTATTTTGGTTTTATCTAAATGCACTGATAAAACCAGACTTTTGTTAAAAATACTAAATTTAAAAAACCTGTTATAACTAAAAATGGATTAACAATATTAGTCATCGTAAGTAAAAAATCCCCCAAAATCCTAAAATATCGAATGAAATTACACGTTAACCCTTTTCACTAAATAACAAACGTATAAAAAAATACTACTTTGTGCTTTATCCAAGATATTTAAATTAGCTAAGAAGTAAACATTTTCGTCTTAACGTAGAATTAAATCCCATTCGAGAAGCTCTCTTCTAAAGCAATTTTCACATAATGTAAAAATAGCGTGAGAATAAACAAAGGTTAGCGACCGAATTTCTTTTCTTTTATCTTCAATTCTGTAGAAAAAAAATAAAGTGTACATTAAGAACATGCTGAAATACTACTTCATTATTAGAAAAATTACGAAAAATAATGTCAGCCTATTAGTGGCTGACTGGAATTATCGCCCAGTAAAAGTTTGAAAAGTTTCACCGAGAAAAGTCAAGACTACAAACAATCGTCGATTTCAATCTGAAAAAATAGAAAGAATTTTGGTAGAAAAACTATTTAAAAATTGATGAACTATACGATTTTCAGGAGACAAGAAAAATTAGGTACATTATGTCAAACGAACGCACGATTCGTTTAATTTTGTTCAGTTCATTCATATCACACAGATGCGAGACTATCAATTTGCCTCACTTTAATATGGGTGTTGTTTCAAAATTAGATTAATAACATCGAGCCTAAATACAAAAGCATCTCTTACTGACTCAATCACTGCTAATTTTCCCGATCGCCTAGAAAATTGAAATTTGGAATACAAATTTTGTAGGGGTTAAACATAGAAATTAAAACATTTACATTTTGATATTTGGGGCCCAAAAAGTAAAAAGGGGTTACAGTCCTAAACCAATGTGTGAGTTATTTGATTTCCATACCTTCTGGAAAAGCTAATTTTTAAAAATCTACATTCTTATTCGCCAAGTCATTTTCTTTAATTTTGTTGATTAAAACTGGTCTACAAGACCAATAATTAGTTTTTCGCTGATATTATCTTAAAAACTAAATGCTTGAAAAATTATAGGTCCATCTATCAATGTTCTGTATCTTAACTATTTTTGTAACATTTTTGGAACATTTTTGTAGTTGAGCAGTTCTATATGACGTACTATAAATATTCACTACTTTTCGCACTTCACACTGCTCTGCTTTAATACATCACACTTCACTGTTGCACTAGTTCAAAGGGTTTTTTTCTCTTAAGCCTTCCAGGAACATTTTTGTAGTTGAGCAGTTGAATTGCTTCTGGATGGATGTAAACATGTAGACGAAATTCATGTCTGACAGCAAATCTTCTTATCTTACTGGATACAAAGAGGACACCAAGATCGCTGTGTAGATCACTATTCCTAATTAACCAAGGAACATTAACCATAGCTCTCAGTGCTTTGTTCAAGGACGTCTGTATAACCCTTTCTCTGCCTACTTTTTTCTGGCGCCTCAAAGTTCTACTCCATACATCCAAATGGGTTTTCAAATTTGATTATAGATTGTTACTTATTATGGAGAGGCAGCTACGATTGATGTTCCAGTAACCAACATGGTTTCCTACATCTGAGGTGCAGCTTAACTCTTTTTATGTTAATGTGATCCTTCCATTTCAGTTTCGCATCTAAAGTAATTCCTAAATATTTTTCTATGTTGATATATATGACATAATTTTCGCTTAGTAATATTTAGAAAAAAGTGAAGCATTAAACTTTCGATCACTCCGCTCCTGAAGGATTGAAAGGAGTAACAAACGTAAAACAATAAAATTTACGTAACTTTCCAAAGATCTGTATACGAAAATTGGCATTAGAATTCTTGAAATAATACCTAGGAATAAGAAAGTTTGGAGTGAAACAGGGAAAACAATAACCCATTTTATTTAATGCGTCTTCCGAGGCTAGCAATAAGCCCACACGTAGCGATGCACATTGCTAGTTAAGAATATTCTATTCTACATAGAACTGAAATATATTCCACTTAGACCTACAATTATAATTTGAAATAAAAAGTTATCTTTGGAACTAATGTACATCATTTAATCTCAATAACCGCCAAATCACAAATCGTGAAATAAAAACTGTAGCTACGATAAAATTTTTATGTATCATTGTTTCCTAATCACCCAGAAAACTGAAATTCGAAACAAATGTTTTATATGGGTTGAACAGAGAAATTAAAACATTTGAATTTTCAAATTGTGAGTTGCAGGCAACAGTTGACGTGAAAATGTTTGGTACGTCATTCCAGAATGGACAAAAAACTAACATTTATTATCCACAACAATTATGGAAGTTGGAAATATAAATTCAGTAATAATAGTATCTTATAGTATACTGTAGATAAGTTATATACGAAATATTTTATTCTATACTGCCGATTTTACACTACGACTGCTCTATCTGTAGTAGCTTACGTATGCACTCAACTTTGTTTTTGTGCAATTGTTATAAGGCTATTATTACTATTCACAACCCGATTCAATTAATTGATCAAAGTTGTAACATAACTTAGTGCTTATTAAATTGATGCATACGTTTGCTAATTGTAAAGGCATATAACTCACAAAAATAACAAATATGCAAATAAACATAATTATATAAATGCACATGTACAGTTCAGCGGTTCTTAGTTTGCTCCTACTGTCAACAAACAAAATCCACCTACTACAGGGTGCACCCTAAAGTCTATGACGTTACGGATGTTGTATTCCTATTAAGTTAACTGTTTTTTAAGTTATAAGTACTTAAAGTACTACAAACATCAGTTATGATATGATGTAGGCCTAACAATTTCATTTACAAAAATACTTTTAAAAGTATTTTCTAATTAAATATTTTTGAAAGTATTTTTTTGTTACTTTTTAATCAGCGTGTACACATTTTGATATAATGCGCATGCTCAGTGACGTCATTATTCGTTTACATTAGGAGCAAACTAAGAGAGGCTGGACTATAGGTCTATGAAATGAACAACCAAGCTAGGCTGGGAGAGTAAAGAGGACGAAAAAGGCCTAAATCAACCTTGAAAATCGCGTTGATAAATGTCGACTAGTATAATTCAAGACAATAAAGTGAAGTGTTAGTACATCTTATTTAATAATTAACGGTATGGTAACGTTCTGGAATACAAATTGGAGGATTCCCAGTTCGATTATTAGCCAATGTCTGGAAACTGTTAACTTGGTATAGCAAACCGTAAGATCCGAAAACTGTATGTATTCAATACTTCCAAAGATTAAGTAAACTAATGTAACTTAAATAAACAAGGAAAATGTTACGAGTAACTTTTAAGAAACATTTTATGTTGGCCTTAACTCGTACAAATTTTTCTAAAGTTGAAATACGCATAGGCAAACCAAGTCTGTATGTTTAAAGTGTTTTAGGTCTTTAAGCTTGCAATCTCGCAATATAAAGTTTAGTACACCTGTCCCTTCTGTATCACTGATAAGAAGTATAAAAGGAACTTTAAGCAGCTCAATGTTAGAAAGCCAGGAAAACGTTCTTTAAGAAAATGTTCTAAAAATTATGCACCACCCACAGTATGCTTAAGCAGAATGTCAGTAAAATTTTCAATCAATGACCAATTTTTATTTTAAATGATTACCTTCAACAATTTTTTTACGTCCGACTGTTTTGTAATTACTGCTAATGCAGACGAAGAGAGAGGTGACAGATGAAAATGAGTGATGTGAAAATGCCACACCTAACCGGGAATCGAACCCAGGACCACTAGCGTAGACGCCAGGTGCGCCACCTCTTATCTTTAACAAGCTTTCCAATTTGTTTAAAGAAACCATTAAATTTTTTATTTAAAAATTATGTATTCTGCTATTAAAGAAAACAATTTATTTTAACCTTTTCAAACATAGGTATTGAGTGTGCAGTGTAGTAGAATAAGGGAACATTTTATAAATACAACCAATACTAAAATGAAAGTGAATATACTATATAACACAGAAAAACAATCTCCTAAAACTTTTGATAGACATCTCTAAAAGTTGTTTTCAAATACTTTGCATATAATATAAGATTTTATTGAAGACTCTTTCGTGTATAACAGACAGTTAATTATTTACAAGTTATACTGTTTTGCATGAAATATACATGCCAAGGAAGATAATTATCTGATAATTTTAGTAAAGAATTAGTATATTCTCGATTAAATAAATAAAATTATAATATTGATATTTTCATATATAATATTAATACATGATTTATATGATTGATTATACTGATATAACATAATATTGAAACATATTTTTTTGTTTAGTTACACAGGTCGTTAACATAACATTTAATTTCCCCATTGATGATATTCTAGTAATTGAATAGTTGATGTTATTTCTTTCTGAGGTTTTTCTGAGGCCCGTGGTGCAGTGGTCAGGCAAATAGCTTCTACCCCTGGAGTCCCAGATTTGATTCTGAATGAGCTCTGGCATTTTTCCATCATTCATTTTCATTTATCTCCTTGCACCGTTTGCAATAGTATTAATGTTCACAATAGTCGGATATAGAACAAACAAATCTTTAAAGGTTTGGAAAGATATCTAATGAGAATCCAAGAAGCATTACTGCAGTGCTATAGTGGCATTGCCAATTTCTTAGCGCAAAAATCGTCAAATGAACCACAGGAACATGACTGGGCCTTTCACGAACCGCTTGGAACCTCAGAAAAATTAAATGTATTTAAATAGTTTAATACTGTATTACGAAAAAAGAAACATTACAAAAACAATCAGTAGCTGGTTAACAAAATTCGCATCTAAAATTCACCTGAGTATTTAAAGGCAAAAAAATTTATCAATACCGCTAATGCTTGTTAATTATTTATTTTTTCAATACAATAATTTTTTGTAATTATGTTTACAAATTGAAAACAACGTATTACATTCCATATTTATTGTTATTTATATCTTTGTAAATTTTACTTAGTCAATGTTTTTTTTTTGTGTTTTTCTTTTCTTCGTTGAGTGATGAAGAATGCACAAGTCTTGACTTGTGCGTAGATAAAACGAGGCGATATAAATACAAAATATTGTAGTGTGACTTTTATTAAAAATAATTTTATCACTTGATTATAAGAAAAATGGGTATCAATAAATAAATTTTAGTTTTATTATTTAAAGAATAATAATCAGTTTTAAGTTAGTATGGTGAATATCAGACTCGATTAAATAAATATTATATTATAATATTATATTAAATATTATATTATTAGTATAAGTTAGGATTAGGTTTTATGACGAAGGAAGTCATTAATTAATTTGTCAAAGTTAAAATAACAGGATGTTTGTATAATAATAATAATAATGTAACTGATTTAGAGAGAGAACGAGTGTGTAGGAGAGAGATAGCAATAAGTAATGCTTCTAGAACAATCCAGCCGTTAAGGTTGAAAATTTGAATTATTTGGAGTGGGAGAATAATTGGAATTTTCGGATTGGTTCTCTCACTTAAAATGTCGGATTTGCCGTTAAAATTTGAGATGCTGCATGCACGAAGGCTTTGACCCAAGCCAAACACTCGCGGTGATGATTCTCAAGTAACTGCACGTGCTAGCATCATCGTTGAGTCCATAAGAGTATGTAACTAAATTTATTGTGTTGCTATATTTAAAACATTTAATTAAATTCAACAATTATAATGCAAATGATATAAAGTAATTTTGTTTAAACTAGTGTATTTTTTTAAGTAATGGCAATGATCTATTAAGAATTAAAGATCTTCAGAGTGGTTACAGGTATTATGTAAAAATAATGAACATGTAAAATTTCTTAATTATTAAATCATTTTTTTTTAAAATATAACTGAACAATAATTCTAATTTCATTTATTAATTTTTTATATGCAAATCAGTTTAAAAAATATGTTAAATGTGTAAATGTGTAATAAATAGTTTAAGATTTGATTTTTTTTATTAATTAAAAATTAATAACTTAAAGAATCTGAGGTTCATCACTTATTTGTTTATCCCTCATTCTCTGCAGAAACCATCCATTCCAAAAGAACTCATAAAAAAAGGCCTTTGGATTAAGATTAAAAATTTTAGTAGTGGCATTATAAATATAATTATATTTTTATTTTATTTCAAAAGTAATATTACAATATGTCAGACCTGCCCGGGAATCGAACCCGGGACAATTGACAACAAAATACTGCACATATAAAAATTAAGCCACTATTCAGAAAGTTCACTTAACAGATCAATAAATTATATTCGCCAGCCGCATTGGCGCAGATGATAACGTGCTCGCCTCACATCATACGATCCTGGGTTCGAATCCCACTCAGGCACGGCACATTTTCATTCGTTACAAAAAATCATTTCATCCTCCATTGTAAAATAGTTACACCCCAACGTCGTCGCTAATGCCCCTTGTAGTTGATGCGACGTTAAATAAATGAATTTTTAAAAAAATTGGATATGAGAATCTGTAAATGTAAATTCGAAAGCACCACCTAAATTACTGACTCACTCCCTCATTCATCATTAATTTTCAAACTTCTCAATCACCTGAAAAGATTATTAATTTCACTAATCTGTTGACGTTAAACTGAAAAACTAAACCATTTTCATACATTTTGACAACTTTCACGTATTGGGTAAGACTGTGATTACTACCTTTGAAACAACACATAATATTTCTATGCCTTTCCAAACAGATACTTTCCAAAAATTGATATGCATAATAAAGTTATGGTTCCTTTTTAAGAAGGATTTGGAGGTATCTCGTGGTAAACGCCTAAGTGTTTTGGTCATGTTTTCAAAATAAAATAAAAAGGCACAACAAACCGATAACGTTTAGAGGGTCATTGATATCTTTGCCTATATGAAATCAAAAAATAAAATCTTTACATCTCTAGTTCAAGTTAATTTTTTTTACAGCAATCACAATTACAATTATGAAAATATTTAAACAACATGATAATATTGCAATATTATTATTATTACAATTACAGTTACACAATTATCTGCTAGTATGTTAGTTAAAAATATTTAGTTGTTTTAATTTGACAGAGAATTCAATTAATCTATTCGAGCAAGATCGATTTATTTTACTTAACAAAAGTTTAAAGTAAATAACCAAATAAGTCATAAGTAAATCGTTTATTCTTTAAATATGGTTAAATCTAATTTATAATATTATTAGAAATTGTTGACTAGGTCATCAGCCGAAAGGCTGATTAAAGCTTCTAGAGGTTTTACTAAGTGAAACAAGGAGTGGTGTTTCTCGTTGCCTTCCTCACTGAGTCGAAAAGTATGCTTTTCAACACGCCAGGCCTTCCGAAAAGCATCTATTTTCCCCCTGCAAATGACACCTTCACTTCATTCACCCAGGGTCTGGTGAATTCCTGGGTCAGGAAATAACTTTTACTACTGTCTTTTACACCTCTACCTTTTTTGTTAGCAAATGCTTCAGTCTTATAATTGCCTGACCATGTAATAAGAAACAGAACTGTTTTTTGTAGCCCTGGAACTCTGAGATCAAGTGTAAATAATTTAATACTCCACCTGCCTGTTAAGGTCACTTTTACAAATTATCGAATGACTTTACTATATGAGAAAATGGACTCTAAAATAATTTAAATTAGTAAGTTATATCTTTTGAAAAATTACATTTATTTTTCATTTACAAGTATGTTATTTTTCGTAAATTAAGAATTTAAATAAATCGTTGAAAAATTCGGTTTAATGGTTATAAATTGCCTCAATTTTGCTTGCCATTTCTTTTTTCATACATATTAAGAATATTACCCGACCATTTGGTAATGCGCGCTTTGAAGTCAAGATGAAATATGAACAGGAAACATTCTCAGCAAGGAGAGTGAGAGAAACAGAGTCAAATAACAGCTGACTTGACTAGTAATAACATTACCTCAACTATGAAGTGAGCAATATTTTACCTTAACGCTTCTGGCAAAAACAGACCTGAACTGAATATAAAAAACGAACTTACTTCCACACGTGAAGTACACCCTCTGAAATTTAGATTTAGTGATGTAAACACCCTGTAAGTAAAGACGAACAAAAAACCTAATCATTTTTATCCCCATATTATTGAATCTTTTTACCTCACTAAAAATTTAAAAGAAAATTCTTTTATAGAATAAACTACAGTAAAAGCAAACTACCTTATTACTGCTAATTTTTTTGATTTCTTTTATCGCCTAAATTAAGTATATTGTATTAGGCTAATGACCAAACTTGTTTTGATTACAGTTATAGATAACTCCGTTTGACTTCAAGTGGTCATGGCAATCACATAGTGACTTTCAATGGAATTATTGCAATATTTTTCATGGCTCTCCGTTAGTTATCGGCCTATTATAAAACTTTGCCCATAACAGGCTGATGGGGGTGTTAAATTATTTGCACTCGATTAGATAGTTCCGGAGCTGCAGAAAATAATTCTGTTTATTATCACATAATGAGCCAATTATATGACTAAAGCATTTAAGAACAGAAGAGGTATAGGTGTAAAAGACACTAATCAGAGTTATCTCCTCTAAGAGTAATGAATTTCATTATTATACAGCCAGACCCTGTGGTGAATGAAGTGAAGGTGTCATTTGCAGGGTGGACAGTAGATGCTTTTAGAGGCTGGCATCCTGAAAAGCATACTTTTCTACTCAGTGAAGAAGGCATGGTAAACCACCTCACTCCTCGTTTTATCTAGTAAAGCCTCTAGATGTTCAAACCAGCCTGTCGGCTGATGACCTAAGCAACATTTTAAAACTATGTTTGTAACTCTTCTTCTTTTTGAGGAGCCTTGTCCTCGAAGAATATTGGCTAACATCAAGGCTACTTAAGTTCTGTCGATTATCCGACGAAGAAAATAACCAAATTCACACTTAACCAGTCCCTCAGATTCTTCAACCATGATGTTTTATCCCGGCCTGGACCACGCTTACCCTCGATTTTTCCCTGCATGATATTCTCTAAAATTCTATATACAGTAGAGCGTCAGTTATCCGAACTAATTGGAACCAGAGCGGTTCTGATAATCAAATAGTTCGGATAATCAAACGTGCTAAATTCTGCAATTTGATATACTGTACCATATAAAGTAATAAATAACCTAAACGGTAGCAATAATAAAACTAAATGTTTAATATATTTTCGCAAATGTATAGACACAAACAGAGCAGAAGAAAAAAAATTCGTTAATTAACGATATCTGTAATGTTTATTTTTTTGTTGATTTAGAATCCGATAGTTAACTCATAATGTAAAATTAAAATATACACGTTCCGCGCCAACAGTGTAGAATTCCAATCATCAATTCATGCCTTAAAAAACATTAAAAAATTAGTTTTGCCATAGCTCTCTGATTTTAATTGCTATAGTCAAAATTCAAGCACAAAAAATATAATAATTCTAGGAAATAAGACCGTACATATTAATAGATTACGCCTACGTTATTTAAGGAATATGTTGGTTTGAACATTAAATTCAATAAACTATTATCAGATTATATTTTTTGAACAATTAGTAAGAATAAATTTGTACGTTCCTTCATAACGACGATGATAATATTCATTTTTTCAAATCCAGTCTATCAATTAACTTAAAATTAGGTAAATAATGAGATGTGAAATTTTCGGCACAATTAAATTGGGTTTTCAGATCATTAGGCTAGAAAGTAGTTCAAAAATTTACATGTTATCTGAAATAATCAGAAACAATAATTGGGTTACATTTTTTGGTTTATAACCGTATCATTCAGTAGAAAAGTGTTCTCATGAGCATAGGAGGCCTTTAAAAAATCTTTCAGTTTGCATCTTGCAAATGCGCTTTTAATATTCACTGCAAGGTCTAACTGTATAATAATCTACTGTCGTTGGAAAAAGCTCATAACAGTTTTTCTTTCACCAGTACCTCTTCTGTACTTTATATGATTTAGTTTAAATTTAACTTCTCTAGTGAGAAAAACAGAACTATAAATGTAGCCGTAGATGTAGCAAATGAAATTAAAAAATATTTAAAGTTTAACTGCCAGTTACAGGCAATACTAAATTTTCTCATCATAAATAAAATTATGAAACAAACTACGAATCAACGCGGAGAAATGTTGAAAAATATAGCCCCAAAATTTTCATATCGTTAACCGTTTTTAATGTGACGGTTTGTCGTCAAAACGGCACAAATTGTATGTTGCTCTAACAAGGTATAGATCAAGTATGTTATAAAATTCATTTTGACAATGCCGGCGATTCTACTGACGATTTTTGACAAAAAAACGCCATTGACGTCCTTATTAGAATTAACCTTAATATACAGTGACAAAATCACAATGTGTTACGTTCGTATAGTAGGGTTTGCATGGTAGGTTGACAAAATAATTTATTAAGTTTGAGCAAGCTTGTATGTGACAACCCAATTTATTTTCTTGCTTCCTTCACATGGATTTTTTTATTTCATACTGTAAAAAGCAGCTGTAAATATACTGCTGTTACATAAAATAATACCATAATCATTGCGAACCCGAAAGATCTCTAACATTTTAAAATGTTTTTGGTAGGTGTTTTAATTCTGGAACGTATAGCATTTCAGTAGACGTTATTCTGTAATATTCGACTGTATCGTTAACTGGGCGGTGACAATGGGCGGATCTTATGTAAAAATGTAAGTCGACGTCACGCGCAGGAACAGTTCCGGACCAATCAGGAAGTCCATACTGACACATGACGTAATACTAAATGAAACGATTTCATTGGTTCATATCGAATGACGTAGTGAATTACAATAAGCTCTCTGATTGGATAATAATAACCAATCAAAATAACGCATAAAAAGACATCTGATTGGCTAGATTTGGAGATTTTTCATTGGTTGAGAATACTAGACTCTGATTGGTCCGATATTATATCTGCCTTTGACGTCACACGCGCGTCAACGTCAACGTATGCCGCCTTACTCGCAAGACCTAAATAGGTAATTTGTCAACTGTACATCAGTTCTATTAAATTTTATTAATATATTTTCGCATATGTCTAGACAAAAACTATGCAGAAGAAAAAAAATTCGTTGAGTAACGATATCTGTAATGTTTATTTTTTGTTGATTTAGAATCCGATAAGTAACTCATAATGTATAATTAAAATATACACGTTCCGCGCCAACAGTGTAGAATTCCAATCATCAATTCATGCCTTAAAAAACATTAGAAAATTAGTTTTGCCATAGCTTTCTGATTATTATTGCTACAGTCAAAATTCAAGCACAAAAAATACAAAAATTCTGAGAAATACGACCAGACATATTAGTAGATTACGCCTATGTTATTTAAAGAAGATGTTGGTTTGAACATTAACTACAATAAACTAGGTATTATCAGATTATATTTTTTGAACAATTAGTAAGAATAAATTTGTACATTCTTTCATAACGACGATGATAATATTCATTTTTTCAAATCCAGTCTATCAATTAACTTAAAATTAGGTAAATAATGAGATGTGAAATTTTCGGCACAATTAAATTGGGTTTTCAGATCATTAGGCTAGAAGTTAGTTCAAACATTTACATGTTATCTGAAATAATCAGAAAAAATAATTGGGTTACATTTTTTGGTTTATAATCGTATCACTCATTAGAAAAGTGTGTTCATGAGCATAGGAGGCCTTTAAAAAATCTTTCAGTTTGCATCTTGCAAATGCCCTTTTAATATTCACTGCAAGGTCTAACTGTATAATAATCTACTGTCGTTGGAAAA
Organism: Catonia carolina; assembly: GCA_035578175.1. Taxonomy (NCBI): domain Eukaryota; kingdom Metazoa; phylum Arthropoda; class Insecta; order Hemiptera; family Achilidae; genus Catonia; species Catonia carolina. The sequence goes on along the minus strand of JAQMRL010000001.1, from coordinate 337,300,599 downwards.
AGCTCATAACAGTTTTTCTTTCACCAGTACCTCTTCTGTACTTTATATGATTTAGTTTAAATTTAACTTCTCTAGTGAGAAAAACAGAACTATAAATGTAGCCGTAGATGTAGCAAATGAAATTTTAAAAAATATTTAAAGTTCAACTGCCTGTTACAGGCAATACTAAATTTTCTCATCATAAATAAAATTATGAAACAAACTACGAATCAACGCGGAGAAATGTTGAAAAATATCGCCCAAAAATGTTTAATATCGTTAACCGTTTTTAATGTGACGGTTTATCGTCAAAACGGCACAAATTGTATGTTGCTCTAACAAGGTATAGATCAAGTATGTTCTAAAATTCATTTTGCAAATGCCGTCGATTCTACTGACGATTTTTGACAAAAAAAACGCCATTGTCGCCATATTAGAATTAACCTTAATATACAGTGACAAAATCACAATTTGTCACGTTCGTATAGTAGTGTTTGCATGGTAGCCGATAAAATAATTTGTTAAGTTTGAGCAAGTTTGTATGTGACAACCCCATCTATTTTCTTGCTTCCTTCACATGGATTTTTTTATTTCATACTGTAAAAAGCAGCTGTAAATACATTGCTGTTACATAAAATAATACCATAATCATTGCGAACCCGAAAGATCTCTAACATTTTAAAATGTTTTTGGTAGGTGTTTTAATTCTGGAACGTATAGCATTTCAGTAGACGTTATTCTGTAATATTCGGCTGTATCGTTAACTGGGCGGTGACAATGGGCGGATCTTATGTAAAAATGTAAGTCGACGTCACGCGCAGGAACAGTTCCGGGCCAATCAGGATGTCCATTACGACAAATGACGTAATACTGAATGAAACGATTTCATTGGTTCATATCGGATGACGTAGTGAATTACAATAAGCTCTCTGATTGGACAATAATAACCAATCAAATTAACGCATAAGAAGACATCTGATTGGCTGGATTTGGAGATTTTTCATTGGTTGAGAATACTAGACTCTGATTGGTCCGATATTATATCTGCCTTTGACGTCACACGCGCGTCACCGACAACGTAGGCCGCCTTACTCGCAAGACCTAAATAGGTAATTTGTCAACTGTACAACAGTTCTATTGGATTTTATTAATATATTTTCGCATATGTATAGACACAAACAGTGCAGAAGCAAAAAATTCGTTAAGTAACGATATCTGTAATGTTCATTTTTTTGTTGATTTAGAATCCGATAGTTAACTCATAATGTATAATAAAATTTACACGTTCCGCGCCAACAGTGTAGAATTCCAATCATCAATTCATGCCTTAAAAAACATTAGAAAATTAGTTTTGCCATAGCTCTCTGATTATTATCGCTATAGTCAAAATTTAAGCACAAAAAATATAATAATTCTGAGAAATAAGACCGTACATATTACTAGATTACGCCTACGTTATTTAAGGAATATGTTGGTTTGAACATTAAATTCAATAAACTATTATCAGATTATATTTTTTGAACAATTAGTAAGAATAAATTTGTACGTTCTTTCATAACGACGATGATGATATCCATTTTTTCAAATCCAGTCTATCAATTAACTTAAAATTAGGTAAATAATGAGATGTGAAATTTTCGGCACAATTAAATTGGGTTTTCAGATCATTAGGCTAGAAGTTAGTTCAAACATTTACATGCTATCTGAAATAATCAGAAACAATAATTGGGTTACATTTTTTGGTTTATAACCGTATCATTCAGTAGAAAAGTGTTCTCATGAGCATTGGAAGCCTTTTAGAAATCTTTTAGTTTGCATCTTGCAAATGCGCTTTTAATATTCACTGCTAGGTCTAACTGTATAATAATCTACTGTCGTTGGAAGAAACTCATAACAGTTTTTCTTTCACCAGTACCTCTTCTGTACTTAATATGATTTAGTTTGAATTTAACTTCTCTGGTGAAAAAAACAGAACTATAAATGTAGCCGTAGATGTAGCAAATGAAATTTTAAAAAATAATTTAAAGTTTAACTGCCCGTTATAGGCAATACTAAAATTTCCCATCATAAAATAAAATTATGAAACAAACTACGAATCAACGCGGAGAAATGTTGAAAAATATCGCCCAAAAATGTTTAATATCGTTAACCGTTTTTAATGTGACGGTTTGTCGTCAAAACGGCACAATTTGCATGCTGCTCTAACAAGGTATAGATCAAGTATGTTATAAAATTCATTTTGACAATGCCGGCGATTCTACTGACGATTTTTGACAAAAAAAACGCCATTGACGTCCTTATTAGAATTAACCTTAATATACAGTGACAAAATCACAATGTGTTACGTTCGTATAGTAGGGTTTGCATGGTAGGTTGACAAAATAATTTATTAAGTTTGAGCAAGCTTGTATGTGACAACCCAATTTATTTTCTTGCTTCCTTCACATGGATTTTTTTATTTCATACTGTAAAAAGCAGCTGTAAATATACTGCTGTTACATAAAATAATACCATAATCATTGCGAACCCGAAAGATCTCTAACATTTTAAAATGTTTTTGGTAGGTGTTTTAATTCTGGAACGTATAGCATTTCAGTAGACGTTATTCTGTAATATTCGGCTGTATCGTTAACTGGGCGGTGACAATGGGCGGATCTTATGAAAAAATGTAAGTCGACGTCACGCGCAGGAACAGTTCCGGACCAATCAGGAAGTCCATACTGACACATGACGTAATACTAAATGAAACGATTTCATTGGTTCATATCGAATGACGTAGTGAATTACAATAAGCTCTCTGATTGGATAATAATAACCAATCAAAATAACGCATAAAAAGACATCTGATTGGCTAGATTTGGAGATTTTTCATTGGTTGAGAATACTAGACTCTGATTGGTCCGATATTATATCTGCCTTTGACGTCACACGCGCGTCAACGTCAACGTATGCCGCCTTACTCGCAAGACCTAAATAGGTAATTTGTCAACTGTACATCAGTTCTATTAAATTTTATTAATATATTTTCGCATATGTCTAGACAAAAACTATGCAGAAGAAAAAAAATTCGTTGAGTAACGATATCTGTAATGTTTATTTTTTGTTGATTTAGAATCCGATAATTAACTCATAATGTATAATTAAAATATACACGTTCCGCGCCAACAGTGTAGAATTCCAATCATCAATTCATGCCTTAAAAAACATTAGAAAATTAGTTTTGCCATAGCTTTCTGATTATTATTGCTACAGTCAAAATTCAAGCACAAAAAATACAAAAATTCTGAGAAATACGACCAGACATATTAGTAGATTACGCCTATGTTATTTAAAGAAGATGTTGGTTTGAACATTAACTACAATAAACTAGGTATTATCAGATTATATTTTTTGAACAATTAGTAAGAATAAATTTGTACATTCTTTCATAACGACGATGATAATATTCATTTTTTCAAATCCAGTCTATCAATTAACTTAAAATTAGGTAAATAATGAGATGTGAAATTTTCGGCACAATTAAATTGGGTTTTCAGATCATTAAGCTAGAAGTTAGTTCAAACATTTACATGTTATCTGAAATAATCAGAAAAAATAATTGGGTTACATTTTTTGGTTTATAATCGTATCACTCATTAGAAAAGTGTGTTCATGAGCATAGGAGGCCTTTAAAAAATCTCTCAGTTTGCATCTTGCAAATGCCCTTTTAATATTCACTGCAAGGTCTAACTGTATAATAATCTACTGTCGTTGGAAAAAGCTCATAACAGTTTTTCTTTCACCAGTACCTCTTCTGTACTTTATATGATTTAGTTTAAATTTAACTTCTCTAGTGAGAAAAACAGAACTATAAATGTAGCCGTAGATGTAGCAAATGAAATTTTAAAAAATATTTAAAGTTCAACTGCCTGTTACAGGCAATACTAAATTTTCTCATCATAAATAAAATTATGAAACAAACTACGAATCAACGCGGAGAAATGTTGAAAAATATCGCCCAAAAATGTTTAATATCGTTAACCGTTTTTAATGTGACGGTTTATCGTCAAAACGGCACAAATTGTATGTTGCTCTAACAAGGTATAGATCAAGTATGTTCTAAAATTCATTTTGCAAATGCCGTCGATTCTACTGACGATTTTTGACAAAAAAAACGCCATTGTCGCCATATTAGAATTAACCTTAATATACAGTGACAAAATCACAATTTGTCACGTTCGTATAGTAGTGTTTGCATGGTAGCCGATAAAATAATTTGTTAAGTTTGAGCAAGTTTGTATGTGACAACCCAATCTATTTTCTTGCTTCCTTCACATGGATTTTTTTATTTCATACTGTAAAAAGCAGATGTAAATACATTGTTGTTACATAAAATAATACCTTAATCATTGCGAACCCGGAAGATCTCTAACAATTTTAAAATGTTTTTGGTAGGTGTTTTAATTCTGGAACGTATAGCATTTCAGTAGACGTTATTCTGTAATATTCGGCTGTATCGTTAACTGGGCGGTGACAATGGGCGGATCTTATGTAAAAATGTAAGTCGACGTCACGCGCAGGAACAGTTCCGGGCCAATCAGGATGTCCATTACGACAAATGACGTAATACTGAATGAAACGATTTCATTGGTTCATATCGGATGACGTAGTGAATTACAATAAGCTCTCTGATTGGACAATAATAACCAATCAAATTAACGCATAAGAAGACATCTGATTGGCTGGATTTGGAGATTTTTCATTGGTTGAGAATACTAGACTCTGATTGGTCCGATATTATATCTGCCTTTGACGTCACACGCGCGTCACCGACAACGTAGGCCGCCTTACTCGCAAGACCTAAATAGGTAATTTGTCAACTGTACATCAGTTCTATTGGATTTTATTAATATATTTTCGCATATGTATAGACACAAACAGTGCAGAAGCAAAAAATTCGTTAAGTAACGATATCTGTAATGTTCATTATTTTGTTCATTTAGAATCCGATAGTTAACTCATAATGTATAATAAAATTTACACGTTCCGCGCCAACAGTGTAGAATTCCAATCATCAATTCATGCCTTAAAAAACATTAGAAAATTAGTTTTGCCATAGCTCTCTGATTATTATCGCTATAGTCAAAATGCATGCACAAAAAATATAATGATTCTGAGAAATAAGACCGTACATATTACTAGATTACGCCTACGTTATTTAAGGAATATGTTGGTTTGAACATTAAATTCAATAAACTATTATCAGATTATATTTTTTGAACAATTAGTAAGAATAAATTTGTACGTTCTTTCATAACGACGATGATGATATCCATTTTTTCAAATCCAGTCTATCAATTAACTTAAAATTAGGTAAATAATGAGATGTGAAATTTTCGGCACAATTAAATTGGGTTTTCAGATCATTAGGCTAGAAGTTAGTTCAAACATTTACATGCTATCTGAAATAATCAGAAACAATAATTGGGTTACATTTTTTGGTTTATAACCGTATCATTCAGTAGAAAAGTGTTCTCATGAGCATTGGAAGCCTTTTAGAAATCTTTTAGTTTGCATCTTGCAAATGCGCTTTTAATATTCACTGCTAGGTCTAACTGTATAATAATCTACTGTCGTTGGAAGAAACTCATAACAGTTTTTCTTTCACCAGTACCTCTTCTGTACTTAATATGATTTAGTTTGAATTTAACTTCTCTGGTGAAAAAAACAGAACTATAAATGTAGCCGTAGATGTAGCAAATGAAATTTTAAAAAATAATTTATAGTTTAACTGCCCGTTATAGGCAATACTAAAATTTCCCATCATAAAATAAAATTATGAAACAAACTACGAATCAACGCGGAGAAATGTTGAAAAATATCGCCCAAAAATTGTTCATATCGTTATCCGTTTTTAATGTGACGGTTTGTCGTCAAAACGGCACAATTTGCATGCTGCTCTAACAAGGTATAGATCAAGTATGTTATAAAATTCATTTTGACAATGCCGGCGATTCTACTGACGATTTTTGACAAAAAAACGCCATTGACGTCCTTATTAGAATTAACCTTAATATACAGTGACAAAATCACAATGTGTTACGTTCGTATAGTAGGGTTTGCATGGTAGGTTGACAAAATAATTTATTAAGTTTGAGCAAGCTTGTATGTGACAACCCAATTTATTTTCTTGCTTCCTTCACATGGATTTTTTTATTTCATACTGTAAAAAGCAGCTGTAAATATACTGCTGTTACATAAAATAATACCATAATCATTGCGAACCCGAAAGATCTCTAACATTTTAAAATGTTTTTGGTAGGTGTTTTAATTCTGGAACGTATAGCATTTCAGTAGACGTTATTCTGTAATATTCGGCTGTATCGTTAACTGGGCGGTGACAATGGGCGGATCTTATGTAAAAATGTAAGTCGACGTCACGCGCAGGAACAGTTCCGGACCAATCAGGAAGTCCATACTGACACATGACGTAATACTAAATGAAACGATTTCATTGGTTCATATCGAATGACGTAGTGAATAACAATAAGCTCTCTGATTGGATAATAATAACCAATCAAAATAACGCATAAAAAGACATCTGATTGGCTAGATTTGGAGATTTTTCATTGGTTGAGAATACTAGACTCTGATTGGTCCGATATTATATCTGCCTTTGACGTCACACGCGCGTCAACGTCAACGTATGCCGCCTTACTCGCAAGACCTAAATAGGTAATTTGTCAACTGTACATCAGTTCTATTAAATTTTATTAATATATTTTCGCATATGTCTAGACAAAAACTATGCAGAAGAAAAAAAATTCGTTGAGTAACGATATCTGTAATGTTTATTTTTTGTTGATTTAGAATCCGATAATTAACTCATAATGTATAATTAAAATATACACGTTCCGCGCCAACAGTGTAGAATTCCAATCATCAATTCATGCCTTAAAAAACATTAGAAAATTAGTTTTGCCATAGCTTTCTGATTATTATTGCTACAGTCAAAATTCAAGCACAAAAAATACAAAAATTCTGAGAAATACGACCAGACATATTAGTAGATTACGCCTATGTTATTTAAAGAAGATGTTGGTTTGAACATTAACTACAATAAACTAGGTATTATCAGATTATATTTTTTGAACAATTAGTAAGAATAAATTTGTACATTCTTTCATAACGACGATGATAATATTCATTTTTTCAAATCCAGTCTATCAATTAACTTAAAATTAGGTAAATAATGAGATGTGAAATTTTCGGCACAATTAAATTGGGTTTTCAGATCATTAGGCTAGAAGTTAGTTCAAACATTTACATGTTATCTGAAATAATCAGAAAAAATAATTGGGTTACACTTTTTGGTTTATAATCGTATCACTCATTAGAAAAGTGTGTTCATGAGCATAGGAGGCCTTTAAAAAATCTTTCAGTTTGCATCTTGCAAATGCCCTTTTAATATTCACTGCAAGGTCTAACTGTATAATAATCTACTGTCGTTGGAAAAAGCTCATAAAAGTTTTTCTTTCACCAGTACCTCTTCTGTACTTTATATGATTTAGTTTAAATTTAACTTCTCTAGTGAGAAAAACAGAACTATAAATGTAGCCGTAGATGTAGCAAATGAAATTTTAAAAAATATTTAAAGTTCAACTGCCTGTTACAGGCAATACTAAATTTTCTCATCATAAATAAAATTATGAAACAAACTACGAATCAACGCGGAGAAATGTTGAAAAATATCGCCCAAAAATGTTTAATATCGTTAACCGTTTTTAATGTGACGGTTTATCGTCAAAACGGCACAAATTGTATGTTGCTCTAACAAGGTATAGATCAAGTATGTTCTAAAATTCATTTTGCAAATGCCGTCGATTCTACTGACGATTTTTGACAAAAAAAACGCCATTGTCGCCATATTAGAATTAACCTTAATATACAGTGACAAAATCACAATTTGTCACGTTCGTATAGTAGTGTTTGCATGGTAGCCGATAAAATAATTTGTTAAGTTTGAGCAAGTTTGTATGTGACAACCCAATCTATTTTCTTGCTTCCTTCACATGGATTTTTTTATTTCATACTGTAAAAAGCAGCTGTAAATACATTGCTGTTACATAAAATAATACCTTAATCATTGCGAACCCGGAAGATCTCTAACAATTTTAAAATGTTTTTGGTAGGTGTTTTAATTCTGGAACGTATAGCATTTCAGTAGACGTTATTCTGTAATATTCGGCTGTATCGTTAACTGGGCGGTGACAATGGGCGGATCTTATGTAAAAATGTAAGTCGACGTCACGCGCAGGAACAGTTCCGGGCCAATCAGGATGTCCATTACGACAAATGACGTAATACTGAATGAAACGATTTCATTGGTTCATATCGGATGACGTAGTGAATTACAATAAGCTCTCTGATTGGACAATAATAACCAATCAAATTAACGCATAAGAAGACATCTGATTGGCTGGATTTGGAGATTTTTCATTGGTTGAGAATACTAGACTCTGATTGGTCCGATATTATATCTGCCTTTGACGTCACACGCGCGTCACCGACAACGTAGGCCGCCTTACTCGCAAGACCTAAATAGGTAATTTGTCAACTGTACATCAGTTCTATTGGATTTTATTAATATATTTTCGCATATGTATAGACACAAACAGTGCAGAAGCAAAAAATTCGTTAAGTAACGATATCTGTAATGTTCATTTTTTTGTTGATTTAGAATCCGATAGTTAACTCATAATGTATAATAAAATTTACACGTTCCGCGCCAACAGTGTAGAATTCCAATCATCAATTCATGCCTTAAAAAACATTAGAAAATTAGTTTTGCCATAGCTCTCTGATTATTATCGCTATAGTCAAAATGCATGCACAAAAAATATAATGATTCTGAGAAATAAGACCGTACATATTACTAGATTACGCCTACGTTATTTAAGGAATATGTTGGTTTGAACATTAAATTCAATAAACTATTATCAGATTATATTTTTTGAACAATTAGTAAGAATAAATTTGTACGTTCTTTCATAACGACGATGATGATATCCATTTTTTCAAATCCAGTCTATCAATTAACTTAAAATTAGGTAAATAATGAGATGTGAAATTTTCGGCACAATTAAATTGGGTTTTCAGATCATTAGGCTAGAAGTTAGTTCAAACATTTACATGCTATCTGAAATAATCAGAAACAATAATTGGGTTACATTTTTTGGTTTATAACCGTATCATTCAGTAGAAAAGTGTTCTCATGAGCATTGGAAGCCTTTTAGAAATCTTTTAGTTTGCATCTTGCAAATGCGCTTTTAATATTCACTGCTAGGTCTAACTGTATAATAATCTACTGTCGTTGGAAGAAACTCATAACAGTTTTTCTTTCACCAGTACCTCTTCTGTACTTAATATGATTTAGTTTGAATTTAACTTCTCTGGTGAAAAAAACAGAACTATAAATGTAGCCGTAGATGTAGCAAATGAAATTTTAAAAAATAATTTAAAGTTTAACTGCCCGTTATAGGCAATACTAAAATTTCCCATCATAAAATAAAATTATGAAACAAACTACGAATCAACGCGGAGAAATGTTGAAAAATATCGCCCAAAAATTGTTCATATCGTTAACCGTTTTTAATGTGACGGTTTGTCGTCAAAACGGCACAATTTGCATGCTGCTCTAACAAGGTATAGATCAAGTATGTTATAAAATTCATTTTGACAATGCCGGCGATTCTACTGACGATTTTTGACAAAAAAAACGCCATTGACGTCCTTATTAGAATTAACCTTAATATACAGTGACAAAATCACAATGTGTTTCGTTCGTATAGTAGGGTTTGCATGGTAGGTTGACAAAATAATTTATTAAGTTTGAGCAAGCTTGTATGTGACAACCCAATTTATTTTCTTGCTTCCTTCACATGGATTTTTTTATTTCATACTGTAAAAAGCAGCTGTAAATATACTGCTGTTACATAAAATAATACCATAATCATTGCGAACCCGAAAGATCTCTAACATTTTAAAATGTTTTTGGTAGGTGTTTTAATTCTGGAACGTATAGCATTTCAGTAGACGTTATTCTGTAATATTCGGCTGTATCGTTAACTGGGCGGTGACAATGGGCGGATCTTATGTAAAAATGTAAGTCGACGTCACGCGCAGGAACAGTTCCGGACTAATCAGGAAGTCCATACTGACACATGACGTAATACTAAATGAAACGATTTCATTGGTTCATATCGAATGACGTAGTGAATTACAATAAGCTCTCTGATTGGATAATAATAACCAATCAAAATAACGCATAAAAAGACATCTGATTGGCTAGATTTGGAGATTTTTCATTGGTTGAGAATACTAGACTCTGATTGGTCCGATATTATATCTGCCTTTGACGTCACACGCGCGTCAACGTCAACGTATGCCGCCTTACTCGCAAGACCTAAATAGGTAATTTGTCAACTGTACATCAGTTCTATTAAATTTTATTAATATATTTTCGCATATGTCTAGACAAAAACTATGCAGAAGAAAAAAAATTCGTTGAGTAACGATATCTGTAATGTTTATTTTTTGTTGATTTAGAATCCGATAATTAACTCATAATGTATAATTAAAATATACACGTTCCGCGCCAACAGTGTAGAATTCCAATCATCAATTCATGCCTTAAAAAACATTAGAAAATTAGTTTTGCCATAGCTTTCTGATTATTATTGCTACAGTCAAAATTCAAGCACAAAAAATACAAAAATTCTGAGAAATACGACCAGACATATTAGTAGATTACGCCTATGTTATTTAAAGAAGATGTTGGTTTGAACATTAACTACAATAAACTAGGTATTATCAGATTATATTTTTTGAACAATTAGTAAGAATAAATTTGTACTATCTTTCATAACGACGATGATAATATTCATTTTTTCAAATCCAGTCTATCAATTAACTAAAAATTAGGTAAATAATGAGATGTGAAATTTTCGGCACAATTAAATTGGGTTTTCAGATCATTAGGCTAGAAGTTAGTTCAAACATTTACATGTTATCTGAAATAATCAGAAAAAATAATTGGGTTACATTTTTTGGTTTATAATCGTATCACTCATTAGAAAAGTGTGTTCATGAGCATAGGAGGCCTTTAAAAAATCTTTCAGTTTGCATCTTGCAAATGCCCTTTTAATATTCACTGCAAGGTCTAACTGTATAATAATCTACTGTCGTTGGAAAAAGCTCATAACAGTTTTTCTTTCACCAGTACCTCTTCTGTACTTAATATGATTTAGTTTGAATTTAACTTCTCTGGTGAAAAAAACAGAACTATAAATGTAGCCGTAGATGTAGCAAATGAAATTTTAAAAAATAATTTAAAGTTTAACTGCCCGTTATAGGCAATACTAAAATTTCCCATCATAAAATAAAATTATGAAACAAACTACGAATCAACGCGGAGAAATGTTGAAAAATATCGCCCAAAAATTGTTCATATCGTTATCCGTTTTTAATGTGACGGTTTGTCGTCAAAACGGCACAATTTGCATGCTGCTCTAACAAGGTATAGATCAAGTATGTTATAAAATTCATTTTGACAATGCCGGCGATTCTACTGACGATTTTTGACAAAAAAACGCCATTGACGTCCTTATTAGAATTAACCTTAATATACAGTGACAAAATCACAATGTGTTACGTTCGTATAGTAGGGTTTGCATGGTAGGTTGACAAAATAATTTATTAAGTTTGAGCAAGCTTGTATGTGACAACCCAATTTATTTTCTTGCTTCCTTCACATGGATTTTTTTATTTCATACTGTAAAAAGCAGCTGTAAATATACTGCTGTTACATAAAATAATACCATAATCATTGCGAACCCGAAAGATCTCTAACATTTTAAAATGTTTTTGGTAGGTGTTTTAATTCTGGAACGTATAGCATTTCAGTAGACGTTATTCTGTAATATTCGGCTGTATCGTTAACTGGGCGGTGACAATGGGCGGATCTTATGTAAAAATGTAAGTCGACGTCACGCGCAGGAACAGTTCCGGACCAATCAGGATGTCCATTACGACAAATGACGTAATACTGAATGAAACGATTTCATTGGTTCATATCGGATGACGTAGTGAATTACAATAAGCTCTCTGATTGGACAATAATAACCAATCAAATTAACGCATAAGAAGACATCTGATTGGCTGGATTTGGAGATTTTTCATTGGTTGAGAATACTAGACTCTGATTGGTCCGATATTATATCTGCCTTTGACGTCACACGCGCGTCACCGACAACGTAGGCCGCCTTACTCGCAAGACCTAAATAGGTAATTTGTCAACTGTACATCAGTTCTATTGGATTTTATTAATATATTTTCGCATATGTATAGACACAAACAGTGCAGAAGCAAAAAATTCGTTAAGTAACGATATCTGTAATGTTCATTTTTTTGTTGATTTAGAATCCGATAGTTAACTCATAATGTATAATAAAATTTACACGTTCCGCGCCAACAGTGTAGAATTCCAATCATCAATTCATGCCTTAAAAAACATTAGAAAATTAGTTTTGCCATAGCTCTCTGATTATTATCGCTATAGTCAAAATGCAAGCACAAAAAATATAATGATTCTGAGAAATAAGACCGTACATATTAATAGATTACGCCTACGTTATTTAAGGAATATGTTGGTTTGAACATTAAATTCAATAAACTATTATCAGATTATATTTTTTGAACAATTAGTAAGAATAAATTTGTACGTTCTTTCATAACGACGATGATGATATCCATTTTTTCAAATCCAGTCTATCAATTAACTTAAAATTAGGTAAATAACGAGATGTGAAATTTTCGGCACAATTAAATTGGGTTTTCAGATCATTAGGCTAGAAGTTAGTTCAAACATTTACATGCTATCTGAAATAATCAGAAACAATAATTGGGTTACATTTTTTGGTTTATAACCGTATCATTCAGTAGAAAAGTGTTCTCATGAGCATTGGAAGCCTTTTAGAAATCTTTTAGTTTGCATCTTGCAAATGCGCTTTTAATATTCACTGCTAGGTCTAACTGTATAATAATCTACTGTCGTTGGAAGAAACTCATAACAGTTTTTCTTTCACCAGTACCTCTTCTGTACTTAATATGATTTAGTTTGAATTTAACTTCTCTGGTGAAAAAAACAGAACTATAAATGTAGCCGTAGATGTAGCAAATGAAATTTTAAAAAATAATTTAAAGTTTAACTGCCCGTTATAGGCAATACTAAAATTTCCCATCATAAAATAAAATTATGAAACAAACTACGAATCAACGCGGAGAAATGTTGAAAAATATCGCCCAAAAATTGTTCATATCGTTAACCGTTTTTAATGTGACGGTTTGTCGTCAAAACGGCACAATTTACATGCTGCTCTAACAAGGTATAGATCAAGTATGTTATAAAATTCATTTTGACAATGCCGGCGATTCTACTGACGATTTTTGACAAAAAAAACGCCATTGACGTCCTTATTAGAATTAACCTTAATATACAGTGACAAAATCACAATGTGTTACGTTCGTATAGTAGGGTTTGCATGGTAGGTTGACAAAATAATTTATTAAGTTTGAGCAAGCTTGTATGTGACAACCCAATTTATTTTCTTGCTTCCTTCACATGGATTTTTTTATTTCATACTGTAAAAAGCAGCTGTAAATATACTGCTGTTACATAAAATAATACCATAATCATTGCGAACCCGAAAGATCTCTAACATTTTAAAATGTTTTTGGTAGGTGTTTTAATTCTGGAACGTATAGCATTTCAGTAGACGTTATTCTGTAATATTCGGCTGTATCGTTAACTGGGCGGTGACAATGGGCGGATCTTATGTAAAAATGTAAGTCGACGTCACGCGCAGGAACAGTTCCGGACCAATCAGGAAGTCCATACTGACACATGACGTAATACTAAATGAAACGATTTCATTGGTTCATATCGAATGACGTAGTGAATTACAATAGCTCTCTGATTGGATAATAATAACCAATCAAAATAACGCATAAAAAGACATCTGATTGGCTAGATTTGGAGATTTTTCATTGGTTGAGAATACTAGACTCTGATTGGTCCGATATTATATCTGCCTTTGACGTCACACGCGCGTCAACGTCAACGTATGCCGCCTTACTCGCAAGACCTAAATAGGTAATTTGTCAACTGTACATCAGTTCTATTAAATTTTATTAATATATTTTCGCATATGTCTAGACACAAACTATGCAGAAGAAAAAAAATTCGTTGAGTAACGAAATCTGTAATGTTTATTTTTTGTTGATTTAGAATCCGATAATTAACTCATAATGTATAATTAAAATATACACGTTCCGCGCCAACAGTGTAGAATTCCAATCATCAATTCATGCCTTAAAAAACATTAGAAAATTAGTTTTTGCCATAGCTTTCTGATTATTATTGCTACAGTCAAAATTCAAGCACAAAAAATACAAAAATTCTGAGAAATACGACCAGACATATTAGTAGATTACGCCTATGTTATTTAAAGAAGATGTTGGTTTGAACATTAACTTCAATAAACTAGGTATTATCAGATTATATTTTTTGAACAATTAGTAAGAATAAATTTGTACATTCTTTCATAACGACGATGATAATATTCATTTTTTCAAATTCAGTCTATCAATTAACTTAAAATTAGGTAAATAATGAGATGGGAAATTTTCGGCACAATTAAATTGGGTTTTCAGATCATTAGGCTAGAAGTTAGTTCAAACATTTACATGTTATCTGAAATAATCAGAAAAAATAATTGGGTTACATTTTTTGGTTTATAATCGTATCACTCATTAGAAAAGTGTGTTCATGAGCATAGGAGGCCTTTAAAAAATCTTTCAGTTTGCATCTTGCAAATGCCCTTTTAATATTCACTGCAAGGTCTAACTGTATAATAATCTACTGTCGTTGGAAAAAGCTCATAACAGTTTTTCTTTCACCAGTACCTCTTCTGTACTTTATATGATTTAGTTTAAATTTAACTTCTCTAGTGAGAAAAACAGAACTATAAATGTAGCCGTAGATGTAGCAAATGAAATTTTAAAAAATATTTAAAGTTCAACTGCCTGTTACAGGCAATACTAAATTTTCTCATCATAAATAAAATTATGAAACAAACTACGAATCAACGCGGAGAAATGTTGAAAAATATCGCCCAAAAATGTTTAATATCGTTAACCGTTTTTAATGTGACGGTTTATCGTCAAAACGGCACAAATTGTATGTTGCTGTAACAAGGTATAGATCAAGTATGTTCTAAAATTCATTTTGCCAATGCCGGCGATTCTACTGACGATTTTTGACAAAAAAAACGGCATTGTCGTCCTTATTAGAATTGACCTTAACATTTTTTTCTCATAGCGCTACAGTCCGTGGTGAACCTTGGCTTTCTCTACGATCTGCCTCCACACGTCTCGCTCCATCGCTTTCCGCTTCCAACCTCTCACTGACATTGCTGTCAGATCCATCTCGACATCCTGCAACCATCGTTTCCTTGGTCTGCCTCTTCTTCTTGTACCCATCATATTACCTGTGAGCATTTGCCTCTGCATTCGCTGTTTATTCATTCTGTAGGCATGCCCAAGCCAGCTTATTCTCCTTGACTTTATGAAACGAACAATATTAGCACCTTCCAGGATTTCCTCAATCTCTGAGTTTGTTCTTTTTCTCCATTCTCCATTGGTCCTTACTGCTCCATATATTTTCCTGATAATTCTTCTTTCAAAAACATTTAATGTATTAACGTTATAAGCAGTCAGGGTCCAGGCTTCTGATCCATATGTAACAATTGGTCTTATGATTGTTTTGTACACATTCATTTTAGTTTACCTGGACACTAGTTTGGACTTGAGGAGCTTGTCGCTTGCATGGTAGGCCCGGAAACCTTGGTTTATCCTTCTTTTAATGTCTTGACCAATATCATTGTTTATATTTATTTCTGTTCCAAGGTATGTAAAAGAGTCCACAGTTTAAAAGTATAGTTGTCTATACGAAGGTCTTCACGGCATCTTCTGGCTAGTGAGGTTGTCATCTTGAGGTATTTTGTTTTATTTGCATTTACACTTAGACCCATATTGTGACCTGCTCTCTCTAGGGATGTGAACATTTCTTTTAGTGCATTCATGTTTCTGGCCACCAGCAGAATGTCGTCGGCATAAGCATGGACTTGCTTGGACTTGTGAATTATATTTCCTTTTGGGTCATTTTTTTCAAATACTTTGTGCAGGGCAAGATTGAATAGCAAGGCCGATAGTGAATCTCCCTGTCTGACGCCTTTGTTGACATGAAAACTTCTGCTCAGTTTACCTCCTACTAAAACTTGGGCTCTGTTATCTCTTAATGTCATCCTGGTGAGGCGGATTAGTTTTTGAGGGAAACCATAGCTTTCTAGCACATTCAACAGTTCTGTGTTGTCTACAGAGTCGAATGCCATCTGGTAATCCACGAACAACATGTGTAAGTCAACATTATGCTCGGTACATTTCTCCATTATTTGTCGGACAGCAAATATTTGGTCTGTCGTACTTCTTCCCGGTCGAAACCCACACTGATATTCCCCTATAATATCTTCAGCAAGGCTGCTCATTCTTGTCAATAATATACTAGAGAAAATCTTGTAGACTTTATAAAATCTTTTTTATGAGGTTCAGGAGCTCTCCTTTTAGTGTTTCCCCTCCACTCTTTAGCATCTCTGCTGGTATGTGGTCTATTCCTGGGGCTTTTCCACTTTTCTGTTTTCTAATTGCTTTTTCCAGTTCGTCCCATGTTGGTTCCTCTACAAAAATGTCAACAGACTGATACTTTGGTGTCCATGTATCTTCAACCTCTGCGTTACTCTGTAACAGTTCCTCAAAGTGCTCCGCCCATCTGTCAAGTATTTTGTTTTCCTCTGTTATTGCCTGGCCTTGCTTATCCTTGCAGATTGTTGTCTTGGGGTGGAATCCTTTTTGGAGCTGTTTAAATGCTTGGTAGAACTTCCTTGTTTCATTCTTTTGGTTCAAGTTCTCTACGAGTTCTATCCGTTTTTTGAGGTACTCTCGTTTCTTTTTCCGTAGTAGTGTCTTGGCATTTCTCCTGCTTTCTTTGTAGGTTTCTACGGCTTGTCTTGTTCTTCACTGTAGAGCTGATAGTCTATCTCCATTTCTTTCATCAATTGCTTGCCTGCACTGTTCATCAAACCACTCCTCATTCCTCCTCCTTCCCCTCATTCCTATGCTGCCTTCAGCTGCTCTAGTAATTGATTCCTTTGCCCTTTGCCACCCATCCTCAACCTCCCACTCCTGTTCATTATCCTGTCTTATGCCTCTCAGCCCTCTCTGAATATCTTCTTGGTATTTTCTTTTTACTTCTTCACTCCCAAGAGCTTCAAGATTTTATCTTGGCTGTCTTTCACCTCTCCTATTTTCCACAACTGATATTTTTTCTGATATTTTAGCTAGCACTGCATAGTGATCGGATTCACAATTAGGTCCTCTAATTGTCTTCACATCTATCACTGATGTCATATGCTTTTTTGAGACGAGGATGTGATCAATTTGATTCACCAGCTCAGATCCTGGTACTTTCCATGTTCCCATGTGAATCTTTTTATGTATAAACTGTGTGCTAACAATTCTTAGGTTCTCTTGTGCAGCTAATTGAGCTAGTAGGACACCGTTTACATTTGTTTCATCATGTAGTGTGCTCTTTCCTGCTAGTGGTGTAAGGTAATCTTCTTTCCCTATCTGAGCATTGAAGTCCCCAAGTACAATCAGCATGTCGTATCTCGGAGTTTTTTCACAGAAAAGGCTAAGTTCTTCATAAAAATCGATTTTGTCTTCGTCCGTTGCATTTTCGGTTGGCGCATATGCAGCTAGTAGGGTTATGTTTCTGAAATGCCCCTTCAGTCTCAACCGGCACAGCCTATCATTTCTGGGTTCAAACTCCATTATACTTTTTCTTGTTTTTGCATTTACCATGAAGCCTGTTCCCCTTAACCCAGTTCTGTCCTCTGAGCCACTGTACAGCAAGCTGAAATCCTTCTTATCTATTCGTCCTGTACCAGTCCATCTTATTTCCTGTAGAGCCACAATATCTAGGCCATACTTTGCTGCTTCTTGGGCTATGTCCATCATTTTTCCAGCCTGTAGCATAGTTCTCACATTCCATGTCACCACTTTCAATAGATGTTTCCGTTTCCATAGTCTCAGTCTTTGCTTCTTCCTATTGTCTTTTTCCGTAAGTCCAGTCCCAATCCGAGGCAAATTTTGAGAATTCGAAGCGGAGGTCAGTTTTGACAGGGTGAGGGTGCTGGCCTCACGCCCTACCCCCAACCTGGAGGACCAGAGTCTTTTGTTTGGAGTCGCCGTCTCCTAGGCACTTGCTTCCACTGCAGCTTTCAGAGCGTTGCCTACCCTGGATTTTATTTGGGTTAACTCCCTAGGTTCTTCCGCCCTCTCCGCCGTTGGGATTTCTCCTCATCCGCCTTCGAGGCCGTTGACCGGTTTTCACCCGTGACCTTGGGCGGGGGCCCTTACAGGGTGCTACCATCCGGAGCCAGATGGACCTTGGATTTTTAATGAGGTGTATCTCCTCCCGCTCCTCCTTCCTTATCATTTGCTAGCTAAGGCCCCGGGCTTACGACCGGCATGGCGGAGTTATTAACCTTAATATACAGTGACAAAATCACAATTTGTCACGTTCGTATAGTAGTGTTAGCATGGTAGCCGACAAAATAATTTGTTAAGTTTGAGCAAGCTTGTATGTGACAACCCAATCTATTTTCTTGCTTCCTTCACATGGATTTTTTTATTTCATACTGTAAAAAGCAGCTGTAAATACATTGCTGTTACATAAAATAATACCATAATCATTGCGAACCCGGAAGATCTCTAACAATTTTAAAATGTTTTTGGTAGGTGTTTTAATTCTGGAACGTATAGCATTTCAGTAGACGTTATTCTGTAATATTCGGCTGTATCGTTAACTGGGCGGTGACAATGGGCGGATCTTATGTAAAAATGTAAGTCGACGTCACGCGCAGGAACAGTTCCGGACCAATCAGGAAGTCCATTATGACAAATGACGTAATACTGAATGAAACGATTTCATTGGTTCATATCGGATGACGTAGTGAATTACAATAAGCTCTCTGATTGGACAATAATAACCAATCAAATTAACGCATAAGAAGACATCTGATTGGCTAGATTTGGAGATTTTTCATTGGTTGAGAATACTAGACTCTGATTGGTCCGATATTATATCTGCCTTTGACGTCACACGCGCGTTACCGTCAACGTAGGCCGCCTTACTCGCAAGACCTAAATAATTTGTCAACTGTACATCAGCTCTATTAGATTTTATTAATAGGTTAACAAAGGACTAACATAAACATAATTTTTAGTGAAAAAAAACATTTATTTAGTGCATTTATTGGAAATATAGAGTAGCTACTGAAGATTATAAAAACTAGCGGATAAATACAGAATTTCAAAACTTAATAAATTACGGTAAAATCGTTTATGAAATATTTTTAACGCACTTTTGCATACTATACAGAATGTTTTTAAAAAATTTTGAATTTTCTTTTTAACTAAGACAAAACGTCTTGTAGCAGCATTATATCTCATTCTTTTTACTAACAATGCTTCAGCAGCACTAAATTCAGGCTGTTGTTCACACCACAGAATTACAGTTTCTGGAGCAGAAAATGCCTCTGCATGAGTAAATATGTATTTTTTTCTATTGATGGTGGTTCGGATTATTGACAATTCGGATGACTGACGTTCGACAAATCGACGTCCCTGTGTATCTTACCTTTTATGTCATAACTGAAATGTTCCAGTTTTTGACATTTCACATTTTCCATAACTTCCAAGGTTTTGATCCGCAACTTCACAGTCAAGACATCCGAGTTTTGTCACTCTAACCGTTCATGGTACAACAGAAATCGCCTATATAACATCACATCTTGAGTGCCTCGAGTCTTTTTAACTCAATCTGGTTCAAAGTCTGTGCCTCCGGCCCATACAACAACACCAAGAAAAAATAACAGCGGGCCAGTTTACTTCTGAATGACAGTCAAAAATCCCTACTGCACGAAATTCTACGCACCTTCTAAAAGTAGAACGGGCTTTTTGAACAAATAATCTCATCTCCGCTGAGCCACTCCAAGGTTGTTCGTGTAACTCAGCAGAATACGAAAACCATTTAAATTTTACGATTATTACAAATCTATGCACAATATTTTTATAAAGTATGTATTATGCCAATTTTGGAACATAATTCTATATAGCACTTTCATATTAATGTTTTGATGAGTTTACCTTATTTTTCATCTGTTGGTTTCAGCAACAACTTGATTTAATTTTTTTGTCATAAATTTTTTTTGTCAACAAGTCAGTTTTTGGATTAACAGCAAACACTTTTTCTTATTCTGCTGAAAATCGAAATTGGGAAGTTTAGTCTATTCAGTTTAGTATAGGCCTACCCATTTATATCCCACTGAGATATTTATATGCATTAAAAGTTGCTAAATCATGTTTTTGGCTTTATATAGACTACAAATAACTGAACTGCAAATTAATAAATTTAGTAATAATTGTCTTAATTTACAGGTCCAATGCCCTATTTTTGTCTTAATAGATAGTCACAAAATGGCAAACCAGTGTTTTAATCTTGATCCAGCCCCTTTTTAACATTCTTCATGGATTTTTTGGAAGTGTGGGTAGGTTATAGTAATATTATTCTCTCTGGATCTGTGTGATAATACGAAAAAATTTTAAGTCTTAGATATTTTTATCCCTAATATGTGTACGTTGTAATGTGTTCAATTTAAGAACAATTAGCAACCCCATGAACATGACGTGTAAATGAGATGAAGTCTTGTATGGACTCAGGCTGAGCTGAGACAGTTTAGTTAATTGAACCCCATCTAAGTACAACGGTAACCACAGTCTAGAATTCAAATCCGTATGAAAATAGAATAACTACCTTTTCTAATATTTAAACCATGGAACTTTCGAATCCACAAATCAGCTATTAAAACAGCTGATTTTACCGACGATAACGTTCAAATAAAGGTTTTTTTATTGGAGCATAACAGAACTGAAATCATGAAAATGTCGCTTAACCCCTTTATACACCCTAAATATCTCATGTATTCAATTTCTGATGGATAATAAAATGCATCAATGAGACATGAAAAATCGTACCAAACGACAAAACATTGAATAATTACTTGTGTGTATTTGTTAAAAAGTACTGTAATGAAAGTTACAGAACTGATAATTTTTTAACCAGCAAACTTATCTTGCCGGCGTAAATGTTATATAATTTACTGTAATTGAGAAGTTGGGAAACTTAAGACGTCTGGTTTTCATAGAGATCAAGGTTTAATAACATAAATATCTTAAAAGAAAAGGTGATAATAATTTACTTGCTGTTTAAATGAAGAAAACATTGGACTGAAAATTTTACATTGAACAGCTAAACAGACAGAACATCTTGCAGACTACTCATTCTTCAGGCTCTTTCTATGTAGTTAATAACATATAAAACTGAATGAAATCATCGTCCATTTTGTAAAGAAACTTTTCTTATTTGAAATGAAAAAGTAAAAAATTTGAAAGTTATCATTAACTTGAAAGTTTCTTTTCTGTTGTATCGTCACAGTTGAGTTTTTATTTTACGATGGAATTCGATAGCATGAAAACTTATGCAAGATAGCATAGAACGTAGAACTTCTTATTTACAACTTACATAACTGAGGAAGCAACAACAAAGTGCAGCAACTTTCAACTTTTCTTCCTAGAACTTACGGATCATACATTGAAAGGTTTCTAAAGTTCTATCCACTTTTTATACAGTTAGTAAATGCGTTGTAAATAATTCAAGTTAACTTGGTCTATATATAGTACGTAGATATTTTCAATAACGCCTACGCAACGAAAATAGTTTTGTGTAAAAAAATCAAAGTAACATTCAAAATAATTATTATAATCAGATTAGTATAATTTAATATGACTATTATAATATTATTATTAGTATAATATAATGGTTACGACGCGTAATGGCTGAAAGAACTCGGCAGACAGAGCCCAAGCCTCGGTTCTTCTGGTTACCAATGTACAGCATTAATTAATGTGTTATTTACAAGATAATGTATCCTGTTAAATTGAGAAAATGTGTATCATTAAATTAAATAAATAAATTACTATTTAAAAAAAAATTAAAGTTATTCAATTAAAATTAAAACTGTAATAAATTTTGGAAAAACTGATTCGAATTCTTTTAAATCCTGAGGAAAATTAATGAAAATTTGACAAAAAGGTGTAATAAGGCCTCTTTTCATAAGAGGTCGTGTTTTGTTGATTTAAACGAATTTTTTTTTGCACTTAGTCGAATAGTTATGAACGTCTTTGTATTTTTATAAATATACTGTGACAATATCTAAGGGGAAAGTGTTGTTCCAGAATTCTCTAGTAGTACTAAGTTTTTAGAAGTATTAATGTAAATAATAATAGTTAATAAATCGGGTTATTTCCAAAAAAAAAAGGTTAGAAATCTAGTATATAAGTGGTTAGTACAGGCCTAATTGTCAGGACGGCTACCTGAGAAGGGTCGGTGTATCTATTTAGATAACTAACTTTTTTGTAAAGGTGCTGTATTGAGATTCAACTATAATGTGTTACCTTTTCATCCAGAACCCGACAGAAAAACATTGTATTTTTATTATTATATCGAAAATCTTTTGCATCTCATAATTTCCATAGCTTAGGTATATAAACGTAGCCGGTTTGGTTAGGAGTCAGTCTTTTAGTTTCACCAGTGAGTGAAGTGTGTAGTTAAAGGCAATTGGATCCGCGTAACAGTTACGTTTGGAGAAGGTCTAACGTCTACTGAGTATCGTTCAGCGATTACTGTAACCATCGTATAATTTATTTAAGTAGGACTTACTTAAAACTGAGAGCAAAATAATCTTGTTAATTATTAAGTTTACTTTATGTGATTGATTTACTCTTTTTTTTTTAGTTTACGCCCACATTGGAGCACTTTAATTACTCTTTATTATAATTAGTTTATTATTTATTATAACTATCGACTTAATTGTAGTAATTGTAATTTATTTGTAGAATTAAGTAACACTATTAATTGTAATTTACAGTGAGTAATAAATACTAGTTATAGATACAAGCGGATCTATAGAGAGATAGAACGAATCACAGAGGCAATGAGGATAAAGAGGGTCTACTTCTTTGGGCATATACTCAGAACGCCAGAAACTAGAATAATACGAAAATTAGTGGAAAAACTGTACAACTCTAAAAAATCGAACATTCAGAGGATAAAATGAATCAAAGAGGACTTGCAGAACTTGAATTCACAATAAATGATCTAAAGGAAAAAGCCCCAAAATACAAACAAGTCATTAACGACAAAAGTAAACAATTATAATATTTTAAAACAAGAAAACTATAGAAAGGGGTTCATACAGCTGAAGAAAGACAAAACAGATCTAAAACAATTAAAAAATACTGGGAAAAAAATTAAAGAACATCCAAAAGAAAGTAAAGGCAACCTAAACTGACTAAAGTAATTCCATGTGGTCATAAAACTGAAAACACTTGTTTGTAATTTAATAACGATAGTTTGTTTATTTGTTTTACCCAGATCCCGGAACGGACCTTAGCGATAAGTGTCACAACACGTTCATTTTTCTTTACAAATAATCAAATACAGACTAAAATTTCTTAACGAGATAGTATTACTCTGCTAGACTATGAAATCAAAGTATTTACTAACAATAAAAATAAATTTATTTCTTAAAACCAAACAACGTTTTTCAATAAAATGAATAACTTTACATTACTTACACAAACATTTATCTGTGGTACCATTAAATTTATGCACGAAAATATTTCAAATTCAATGGGAAAATCTTGGATACATAACAATCCGAACAGCTCAATGTTTTTCTCTGATTTATTTCTACATTTTTAAAAATACCGTGAAAATATTTTAAAGATCACAACGAAGTTTAGTTGTTTTCTTTTTAATAAATTTTATGTTATCAACCAGATTCGGTGTCTGAACATTTCAAAAAGAATTATGTCATAATAAGTTTTATGATTGGTAAATGTACCGATCCGTAAAACAAATGTAATAAAAACAATTTTACGTTAAAGAAAGATAAAACAAAACATAAAATAGAAATAAAAATTACACGGTTGTTCTTAAGGTTGAATCGTTACCAATTTTAGTATTTCTAAAATAGCCTGGAAAACTTGTAATCAGACTAGCCTATCTAAAAAAATCTGGTGTGAAACACTCACACAACTTTCTCTTGCCAATGCAAATAATTGACAATAAACCTAAAATTAGTAATAAAACATTAGAAATAAACAAAAAACTAACCTTAATAAAATAACCTAATTTTAATCATGAATGAAAGACGCAAAATGAAAATCGACCTCAGTTTGGCTTAAAAATACGGAAAATCACTCTTTCACGCTAAACTAGGCTCTGAAGAGAAATGTGCTCTAAACAAAAGTTGTAGATCTTTTAATTTCCTATAAATTTTATTATATACACTTTTGTCGTAAAATGCATACTAAGACAAAAATCTTAAAAAAATCGGTTTTTCACACTTTTTTGTTATAAAAAAAAACAGAGAATCGCTAATTACCTCTAAACTAAGCGTTATACAAAAAAAATGTTTGAAATAAAAGTTGTAGGATTTTAAAATGGCTATAACTTTTATTATATAAATTTTTGCGCTAAAATGCATATTAAAGCAGTAATCTTGAAAAAAATATTTTTTCACACGAAAACAGCCTCTTCAAGAATTTCAGGGACATGGCGCCTACCCTATCTTGTAGAGCATAAAAATGTTGCAAACCAGGCGATTTTTAAAAAAATCCTAGGACCCGTTTTTGATAAAATTTCAAAAAAGTAAAAAATTACACAAATAAACTACTACTTCCGATTGACCGATTTTGATGAAAATGTTCGTGTCGGGTCCGGTAGCGGTATAACTAAAGTTTCAAGTTTAAAGATCGCACGATGTTCTGTTCTTGAGATATTCTGTTCACACACACACACACACAGAAAACAATCGCTAAAAACATGTTTTTTGGGTTCAGGGGGTCTGAAAACGTGTAGATCCGGTGAAAACTTGATTTCGAAAATCGACATGAAAACAATACTTTCCTTCCTATATATTCATATAGGCAAGAGAAAGTAAAAACAGGATATCATACGAGTATTGTTTTTATACTTAAATCGCATTAACTGGTTGGTTATTAGCGACAAATATGGGATACGGAACGTTAGAGGTTTAACGTATAGTAGTTTTCAGAACCTACTCGGGATCAGAAATCACGGTCTTCGCTTTGTAACCTACCATTGCGCCAATACCAACTCTTGTCATTATTTTCGTACCACACGTATAACACGTACGTACTGCACGTACATTTTGGTCATTAGATGAATGAAATGTTTTACCAAATACACCGTAACGGTGGAGTGAAAACGGAATAACCGGAAAAATAATAAACTAGTTTATCTAACACATACCTCTTAGAATACCAATACTATAATACAGAATTAGTCACAAAATTCTGTAGATAAATAGTGTTTATGATGTTATCGTGGTATTATGTGCTTTGGCATTAGCTTTCTTTTTATGGGTTTTAACAGTTACATTCGTCTTTATAATAGTGGGTTCTTTTCATATTGTTTTGTTTTTTATACAAGGTAGATTTCTTTTGTATCCAATATTCCTTTTTCATTGGTGGCAATTTTTTAAATTTTCATCTATAATTTTCCTTTGCTCGTCCGTAACACCCAAATGTCAGAAACTACAAGATATTCTTAGCAACAAACGGTTTTCGGATTCGTAATCTACAAAAAAAGTTAGTAAGCCTAAATTGGCTTTTAAGTTCCGACTTCGACCAGAAGTGGCCCAAAACCGTAAGTCAAGAAATCAAAGTCGGATTTTTTGTTTTTTTTTTTGTTTTACGTCTGACTGTTTTGCAACTTCTGCTAATGCATACAGTGGAGGTTGATGATATATGAAAATGAGCGATGAAAAAATGCCAGACCTGACCGGGAATCGAACCCGGGACCCCGGCGTAGAAGTCAGTTGCGCTAGCCACAAAGCCAACGGGCCGGCCATTTGGAAACAAAAATAGTCTCATTCGGTTGATATTAATTAGTAGATACAGAATCATTGGATTAAAGTTTCGGTTTCGAACGGAAGTGGCCCAAAAGCGGACGTCAACAAATAAAAGTCGCAATTTGGAAACAAAAACAGTCATTCGATTCCTCTTGTAGAGTAGATACAGAAATCACTAACGGATATGCCATTAGTCAAAGGTAAGTCTTTTTAAAAATTGCTAACAACCATGAGACGCGACGTCTCATGAAAAAGATTTTGATTAAATAGTTTTATTAATTATAATTTTTTTTAGTGTACTCTACTTTTAGTATTTCTGTTTATCTCTGCGTCATGAGTGTAACAGATCTCCGTATACAGCAGTAAGTTACAATAATTTTGGTTTTGTAAGTAATATAAATTAATTATTCTGATTGTAAATATCCATCTTTCTTTTTACTTAAATTTTATTAAATCTTTAGTTTTTAATAAAATTAAGTAATAAATTGAGTCTTTTATTAAGTGAAGTAGTAATTTAATTTTAATTTACTAGTAGTTTAAAAGTAATTTATTGATATATCGTTTTTACAAGACGTTAATAAGGACGTTTTATCATTCATTTACAACTAGATCCTAAAAGAATCTTGAAGACCCGTAACAATTTAAAACAATGTACGGGCTTGTAGGTCTAATAACAATTATTGTGTTAAAAATATATTCAATGAATAAAAAATAAATAAATTGTTAGACTAAAAGAATAACTTACATTTACAATTAAAATTAATAAATTCAAATACCATACTATACATTATAGTTTCATGACCGTACACAAAAAAATAAAAGATGTAAGTATGTTTTATACTGAAATTATATAATACGCTAGATTGACAAGGTACTGACGTGAATGTCTAATTAAAGTACAAATTACTGGCAAGAAATTAATATAAACCGACTAAAACACCGTCGACATATTATCCGACTAGGACTGTGTATGCGCTACTTGTGTTAAAGCTAATCTAAACAGTGTAAGAGATATTATATACTTAGCGATACTTAATATCTTAAGACTATACTCAAATTAATTATACACCTTTGTAAACAAACTTAACAAAGTTATAATACAGGAGTAACAGGTAAATTTTGAAGTATCATATTCCATTCATTTTTATACACTAGAAACCCTTTAGTATAAAAATCATCATTCTTATAAAATAACATTTACCATAATATTCTCTTACGTATTTATTACCCGGTTAGGGCTCTGCCCCTGAACCGCCATTGTGTTCACATAGCTTTTAACAGTCTAACGAATACAATAAAACTCAAAACAGAAACATTTTTTAATGGTCTTAAAAATTTTAATACCATTGATCGTAACATTTGCGAGTTTTCTTTTGTAAATACACAAGTTAAAAACTGCAACGTACACGAGTGTTTGAAAAGAGATAATTTAAATATTTTTTTAAATTTTGTTTAAAAAAATTAATTTAAAAGAAAATTGGAATTAATCAACATTAAACCGTAGTCTAAGCTGACTTAAAAGATCACTGGGTTTACTTCTTAATTATCAATGTTTAACTTAATAGAAGAAATTATTAACCCATCAATTACTATTAAAACAATTGGGCACCAATGATATTGAAGTTATGAATATTCAGACAAAAAGAAAATAGAATTCGAATCGAAGTATGCTTGTGTATCAATGTCCATTACTACAGAAAATAGAATTCGAATCGAAGTATGCTTGTGTATCAATGTCCATTACTACAGAAAATAGAATTCGAATCGAAGTATGCTTGTGTATCAATGTCCATTACTACAGAAAATAGAATTCGAATCGAAGTATGCTTGTGTATCAATGTCCATTACTACAGAAAATAAAATTCGAATCGAAGTGTGCTTGTGTATCAACGTCCATTACTACAGTGAATATAATATAATATGATAGGCTCTTACAATAAATCCTAATAGTTCGATAGATATTATTGCTTACTTGCTCACTTTAATAAGTGTATCATCCATTAAAGTTTACCAAAATAATACACAATTGTCTTGGCGTTTACTTAGAAAATTATTTAATTTTTCAAACAAAACATTATTTACAAAGGAAATCTTTTTTTTTTTTTTTTTATTTATTTAACGTCGCATCAACATCAAGGTCATTAGCGACGACGTTGGGATGTAACTGTGTGTGATGAGGATGAAATGATTATTTGTAACGTATGAAAATATGCCGTGCCTGAGTGGGATTCGAACCCAGGACCGCATGATGAGAGGTGAGCACGTTACCAACTGCGCCAATGCGGCCGGCAAAGGAAATCTTGTATAGTGTAAAATGTTTCATAAATCAAGTACTTTTTAGTTTTTTTTTAACAAATTTAGATCATAACTTTTTAAGGTTTGTTGTATAATTTACTGACGGATTTCTTACCTGCATAAAAAAAGGTTTTGTTCAAACAATTTAGTATTGTGTAAAGCTAAAGCTAGTGTGTATGTATTGTCATGTCTGTAAGCTAAAGAGTTAATTAGAATACGTTTAAGACGTCGTCAGATAACATTGTTAGTTACTATAATAAACTTTTAATAAAAATAATAATGCCATATAATTTTTTGTTTTTAATTTAAAGTTCACTTTATTTTTAGATTAATTTATAATAGTTGACTATTAATTTTTTTAACAGCAGAAAAAGAGTTGAAAGAAACTGTAAGAATAACAAATTAATCTTGAGTTATGATGTTTCAACAAGAAAATACCTAACAAGTTTGGCCTAAGAGAAGAAATAACGCACATATTTTGTAAAATTCCGATTACTTATCTTTTATGTGTACAATAAGATTATTAGAAGTTTCAGCTTCTAAAGTAAAACTGACGTGCAAAACTCATCAATCAGCTACTTATGTAAACAGAATACGGCGTTGTATTCTCTACCCCACAATTCTTCCTAAATTCATTAATCATTACAATAGTGGTAGCAAAAGCAGCAGCAAGCTTTACATCCCTTTTATTTACTTAATACTACACACCAAATTTGTCACAATTAACTCATAACCAAACTTATCTAGGACACTAATTTTCATATGAAAAGCTTATCTATAAGCTGATTAGCTATGCACCCGTCCTAAACGCCGGTTTATCAGCACGCATCAGTTACGACATGTCCTATACTCCTCCTGGAGTCTCCAGGGCGCAAAAAAAAAAGTTGAGTAAACCGTTCAAATTTATCTTTACTTTCCGACAATACCTTATCAAAAAATTCTTTTCTAGCAGTTATATGTTTTCTTAACTGCATCGTGAAGACTCCAAAAAGGGAGTATAGGACATGCCAAGATAAAACTGATAAACCTAAATATCAGCATTACAGTAAAACCTCGTTATACCGGACTACTGACTGGCTATACCCTTCCCGGTTTATCCGAATTCGCGATTACAGTTCATCAAATATTTTTTATTGCCACTTACAAATGTGTAATAAATGTAAATAGATGTGTAATAACAAGCATAGCAACGTAGGCGCCATGTTTGCTGGAATTCTTGGTGAGGCTGTTTTCACGTAAAAAAATTGTTTTTTTAAGATAACGGCTTTAATATGCAATTTAGCGCAAAAATCTATATAATACACGTTCTAGAGAATTTAAAATCCTACAAATATTATTTCAAACATTTTTTGTATAACACTTAGTTTAGCGGTAATTAGCAATTTTCTGTTTTTTTTTTACGAAAACGTGTGAAATTTTTTTTTAAAGATTTTGGCCATTTTACGACAAAGTTTATATAATCAAATTTATAAGAATTTAAAAGATCTACAACTTTTATTTAAAGCATTTTTCTCTACAAAGCCTAGTTTAGCATGAAAGAGTGATTTTCTGTATTTTAAGCCAAACTGAGGTCGATTTTCATTTTGCGTCTTTCACTCATGATTAAAATAAGGTTATGTTGTTTGAGGTTAGTTTTTTGTTTATTTCTAATGTTTTATTACTAATGTTAGGTTATATTGGTCATTATTGGCATTGGTAAAAGAAAGTTCTGTGAGTGTTTCACACCAAATTTTTTAATATTTTGTTTTTAGGGGTGTTTTCCTCCAAGCCCTAATTATATTTATTATTCGTTCACTAGATGTTAGTAAAACATAGTAACGTACAGTTGTGAAAAAAATAAATGAAATATAATAAAATATTAAATTATTGCAAATAGAAGTTAGTATTTAAATAAAAATGATAAACAAATATCTTTTTTACTTCAGATTAATTTAAAATGTATCATAGTAAAGTAATAACAAAAGCAAAATGGAAATACGTACTGAGTAATTGATTGCTAATTGGTTTTATTAAAAAAAACTGTAGCGGTTGAATATGCGCTTCGAGGGTATTTTTTAACAAACTGGTATGAGTGGATGGTAAAAAGCGTTTCATAGCATTAACCTCTCTCTAACCGTTTTAATCTCATTTCTTACTTTTCTAAATACTTGATTATATAAAATAATAATACCATAACGGTAGAAATTTATTCAAATTTTATTAAAATGTAAAAGTTGATTAGAATAAAATAGTCAATTTCATTCCAAGTTCTACTTTTATAAAATTTAATTACAGAAATTTTGGTTTGCGTTGTAAGTAGCCTTGTAACTTGTACTTGCGACTCCACCGGCGCTTCGCGCCAGTTCTTTGTCTCGCATCATTGGGCTTACGTGGATCACATTCTTCTATTTCTTAGTATTTTTGTATTCCTCCTTTTTTTAATTATTACGATTGTTAACTGGTATTGTTAATGAGAGCTTTGATAGGGACTTGGATTCGAAAATAAAATAAATAAATTTCAATCTATTTGTGGTACCATTAACAGGACACTGGGTAACAGAGCTAGAACAGAGAGAGTAGTGAAGTTCTACAAGGTAATGGCAGCCCCAGTCCTTCTTTATGGGAGTAAGTCATGGGTTACCACAAAACGCCAAGAAAGTAGGATCCAAGCAGCTGAAATGAGGTTTTTAAGAAGGGTGAAGGGCTGCTCGAGACTGGATCTAATACATAACGAAGAAATTAGATCCGAGTC
Source organism: Catonia carolina (assembly GCA_035578175.1). NCBI lineage: Eukaryota > Metazoa > Arthropoda > Insecta > Hemiptera > Achilidae > Catonia > Catonia carolina. The sequence continues at coordinate 337,269,378 of JAQMRL010000001.1, read as the reverse complement.
GGGTGTATTTAGCTTGAATGAAAAAGTGGAGGAGTACCGGAATCAATGGAGGCAACATTTGGAACGGATGCCAGAGGAGAGAATGCCTTTAAAAGTGACGGAATATGTTTCAGTTGGAAAAAGGGCGGTGGGAAGACCTCGAAGAAGATGGCAGTAGTCGAGATGTACGGGCTGGAGTGTCTCGTGTTTTTGTAGACGTACAGGATGGTTTGTGAGTTCGGAACAGGTTTATGCCTAATCCTTGGTAGTAAGAAGACGACTGTAAACTTGGGGAGAGCTTTGGCTCTGAAGAAAAGGCGCAATTATGCGTAATAATAGCGAAGGGTTATTGCCATGAATTTAATATGTACTTTTAATATGTTGAGTTATGTAAATGAGCAGTTTTCCATTTACAAAACACGATACTTGTTGAATACAAAAATTCAACAAGAGAATTTCCCCTAGCCTCTCTCACTCTACCTCCAACATGGTCCATGTTGTGCCAAGATCCGCCGTGAAAGGTTGATCAGTCCAAGCGGGAAATAGGATCAGTTAATCAAATTTATGCTAAGGACTAGGAATTCTTTCCTCAGTTACACCCTCATAACGTGAAGGTGTCATGGCAGTAGAGGCGTCCCAGGAAGTAGCGATATTTCCAGAAAAATTGAGAAATGAGGAAATTGGAAGAAAGCCATTAAAATTAGGTAGACTGGAAAACCTTAATGGACAGACCACCGTTCAGCAACCTTAGCGTTGGACTAATCACTCATTGGATTATAAAAGATTCAGAGAAAACCACTGTACGAAGCCGTACAGATAAAGATAGTACTAAAACGGATTTTATGGTGACAAATTAAAATATTGGAATGTTGTAAAAGACATAATGAAAGAATTTACATAGAATCGATCGGTAAATCAATAGACTTAAAAGTGTAGAAAACAAAATTTCACGTACTCAACAATAAACTCAATAATACGATGAAAGATTTGAGATAAATTAAATTTAAAGAATATCATTTCCATTTCAGGTGAATTAAACTGGAGCCGGATAGGAAAGGGGTTTCAATCTGTAGGACGAATAGTCTGGATGATGGATGTGCCCACCTGGACTAAACGTAAAAGAAAGAGATAGGACAGAAAAGAGTGAATGAAATGTACAAGAGAGAGATAGGTGGAGGAGAGATAGAAAGTGACGAGAGGGGAAATATATAGCACCATTCAGCGACAAATTGATGCGACAGAGTTGGTCTCCTAACAATTCAATGTTAGCCATCTAAACTTTAGAAACTTCCCTCAAACTTAACGTAAAAATAGAAAACGGAAAATACAAAGAAAAAGGATATAATTTACTACTTATAAAGAAACTTATATAGACAAAATTATTCAAATTTAAACCATCTAACTAGAAACTTCATGACATACTGAACAAAAAGTAAATTAAGTTTAATTTAAGTCTTAAATTTTTTAATATTTTGTAGGTATAATACTTGGGAATGCACTTAGATCGACGTCTTAACTAGTCCAAACATATTTGGAACACACACAAAAGACTAGGATTGAAGCTAAGAGATTTGTATTGGATGATGAACAAACGTTCATAGCTGTCATTTTTGAGAGCAAGCTCCTACTGTACAAAGCCATACTGAAACCGCTGTGGACTTATGGGTTACCGGTTTGGGGATCAGCTGCGAAATCGAATCTTGCTATCATCAAAACGATTCCAGTCAAAAGTTTTACGGATAATAACAAATGCTCCATGGTATGTAACAAATGATGCGTTCCATAAGGACTTAGGTGTCAATATCGTGAAAGAAGAAATTACGCAGCTAAGTTCTAAATATCAAGAAAAATAAGCAGATCACCCAAATTCTTTGACGCTTAATTTACTTGATAATAGCGAAGACGTAACAAGACTAAAACGAATAATATTGCTTGACCTTCCGTTTAGATTTACCGACTAACCTACAGTGCAAATAATAATTGAAGTCCATATCAACATCAACATCATCTCTATTAACATCATCTTCTTCCTCTACGCATTCTATCACCGCTATAAATTTTTGCTACCTTTTTACTTTCTCTTCCCTATATGAATATAAAGGAAGGAAAGTACCTATTGTTTTCATGTCAATTTTTCAAAATCGAGTTTTCACCGGATCTACACGTTTTCAGACCTCCTGAACCCAAAAACATGTTTTAGCGATTGGTCTGTGTGTGTGTGTGTGTGAGCGCGCGCGCGCGTGTGTGTGTGTGTGTGTGTGTGTGTGTATGTGTGAACAGAATATTTCAAGAACGGAACATCGTACGAACTTGAAACTTGAAACTTAAGTTACATACCACTACCGGACATGACATGAACTCCTCAAAATCGGTCAACCGGAAGTAGTAGTTTATTCGTATAATTTTTCACTTTTTTGCGATTTTCTCAAAAACTGGTCCTACGTTTTTTTTTTAAATCGCCTGGTTTACTTAATTTTTTTTTCTCTACGAGATAGGGTCGGCGTCATGTTTGCTGAAATTCTTGGTGAGGCTGTTTCCACGTAAAAAAAAAATACTTTTTTTAAGATTACTGCTTTAATATGCATTTTAGCGCAAAAATTTATATAACAAAAGTTGTAGAGAATTTAAAATTTTACATCTTTTATTTCAAACTTTTTTTGTAAAACGCTTAGTTTAGCAGTAATTAGCAATTTTTGTTTTTTCTCACGAAAACGTGTGAAAAATCGAATTTTTTTAAGATTTTGGCCTTAGAATACATTTTACGACAAAAGTGTATAATCAAATTTATAGGAAATTAAAATATCTACAACTTTTATTTAAAACATTTTTCTCTACAGAGCCTAGTTTAGCGTGAAAGAGTGATTTTCCGTATTTTTAAGCTAAACTGAGGTTGATGTTCATTTTGCGTCTTTCACTCATGATGAAAATTAGTTTATGTTTTTTGAGGTTAGTTTGTTTGTTTATTTCAAATGTTTAATTACTAATGTTAGGTTTATTGTTACTTATTTGTATTGGCAAGTTGTGCGAGTGTTTCACACCAGATTTTTTTGTTAGAATCTTGTCAGAAGGTAACATCATTCCCCCTCCTGGTAAAGTCACTGACCGAATTCAGAGAAATCCTATTGGTCGATCCACACCATTGGAGACGAAAAAAGAAAAAAACGCGAACACACCGAACGAAATTTTGAAGTGGGGAGGGGGGACAACACCCGCGCGATTTGTAGACAATGATGCGTTAGTGGAAACGCACGTGTGAAAAGACCAATATGGATCACAATAAACCCAATCATTACAACACCCATATAGCAAGCTATATGTAGTGCAGATGTGATCCTCAACCAGGTCAGAGAAATGATGTGCATCCTCCTGCCAACATTCTAACAGAGTTATTAAAACAACGAAAAATATTTCTTCCCAATAAGAGATGTTCATGCGTTGAGAAACAATATTAAAATGATATGATTTCGTATTACCTTAGAAACCATACAAATTTGAATCCGCATTGTTTATTGTTGTATTTTTACTTTCTTTAACTACATGAATATTTAGGAAAGAAAGTATTGTTTTCATGTCGATTTTTCAAAATCGAGTTTTCACCGGATCTACACGTTTTTAGACCCCCTGAACCCAAAAAACATCATTTTAGCAATTGGTCTGTGTGTGTGTATGTGTGTGAACAGAATATCTCAAGAACGGAACATCGTACGAACTTCAAACTTGAAACTTAAGTTACATACCACTACCGGACAAGACACGAACATTTTCATCAAAATCGGTCAACCGGAAGTAGTAGTTTATTCGTGTCGTTTTTCACTTTCTTGCGATTTTCTCAAAAACAGCTCTTACGATTTTTTTAAAATCGCCTGGTTTTCTAAATTATTTATGTTCTACAAGACAGGGTAGGCGCCATGTTTGCTGATATTCTTGGTGAGGCTGTTTTCACGTAAAAAATTGTTTTTCTAAGATTACGGCTTTAATATGCATTTAAGCGCAAAAGTTTATATAATAAAAAATGTAGAGAATTTAAAATCCTACAACTTTTATTTCAAACATATTTTGTATAACGCTTAGTTTAGCGGTAATTAGCGATTTTCTTTTTTTTCTCACGAAAACGCGTGAAAAATCGATTTTTTAAGATTTCGGCCTTAGTATGCATTTTACGACAAAAGTATATACAATCAAATTTATAGGAATTTAAGAGATCTACAACTCTTATTTATAGCATTTTCTCTACAGAGCCTAGTTTAGCGTGAAAGAGTGATTTTCCGTATTTTTAAGCCAAACTGAGGTCAATTTTCATTTTGCGTCTTTCACTCATGATTAAAAAAAGGTTATGTTTTTTAGGTTAGTTTTTAGTTTATTTTTAATGTTTTAATGATGAATGTTACGTTTTATTGGTAATTTTTTACATTGGCAAGAGAAAGTCCTGTGAGTGTTTCACACCAGATTTTTATTACTGTTGTTCATCTATCATCTAATTCTGTTAATGTTTTCAAAAATTATACATCATTTTTTTTCTTTTCAAAGCAATACCATTAGGTATTTTGTCTTCGTCATGTGAACACTTTCATGTTATTTACTTGTAGGTTTGTTTTTAAACTGATTGTAAGTAATCTCAGATGTTAGAAAAAAAATATTTTGTAATAAACTAGTCTACTAATTTTTTTGTCATCGAGAACTGTATATTATTGATTTAATTGATGCTTTTTGTAGTATTTTTGACGTGAATTAGGCATGAGTTTGAACAGGGACCCCCAGTTAAGTTTGTTCACGGATGTCCGTCAGTTGGTCACCATACAAAGTCGCTTTCCCAACCGTTGTTACTTAACAAATAATACCGACTTTCTACCAGCTGACTTATTGGGCTGGCCCGAGAGCCTCTACTAATTATTTTAAGTTATTAAATTTCTAATTCACTATCAGTTGCAAACGTAATAATTGATTGTAATTGGTTAATAAATTCTTGTTATAAGCCTAAAAGAAAATGTAGTTATTTATTAATAACAAAATTCTAAAATAACTAGGAATAAACGTCTTAAAACTTAGATTTATAATTTTAACAGCTAGGCCTAACTGAAATACAAATTATAGTTCATCGTAAATATCTTCTAAGCACAGTTGAACAAAGAATTTGCAAGTGCATTATTTTTAATATTATATTTATTTTATTATATTTTATTCAGTCTGCAAATACGGTAGTTGTTTCTTTTTGTTGATACTATTATAGTACCCATTTTGTTTGTTTTTTCCATCTTTCCCTTACGGATTACGATATGTGGGATCATAACCTTTTGCGCTCGACGACTGTTTTTTCTCATTTTTCGTAATACAACGTAACAGTATTTCCTTATTTTGATGGAATTCTCCGGTTTTATTATAAGCTTACTTTGTCTTATTCCCACACGTAACATTTCATTTATATTAACCCAGTTGTTCTTAGATACGATAATGTAATATTCAAATATTTCGTAAAACTAAGCACACATTTACTGTAGTACCGAATACTGTTCGTACGTTTTCAGATTTTTTTTTTTAATTTTTATACTTTATGGCAAATACTACAGCAACAGCTATAGCTTTGTAGCAACAAATACAGATTTAATTAACTTTAAAAACTCATTTCCGTTTAAAGTTAGGGTTTCCTAAGAATACACAAAATTATCTCATACCCACACAACACAAAAAATTTGGTGTGGAACACTCACACAACTTTCTCTTGCCAATGTAAAAAATGTACCATATAACCTATGTTCAATCATTACTGAACAATGTAAAACGAAAATTGGCCACCTCCGTGGCGTAGTAATTAGTGCGCTAGCCTGCTAAGAAGAGGTCCAGGATTCGATTTCCGGCTAGAATCTGGAAATTATTAAGTGCCAAAACGCATCGTTACAGTTTCTTAACCCAACGTAGTCGCAAATGACCGAGCTGTTGGTGCGACTTAAAATAAACAAAAAGAAAACTTACTTAATTTTGTAGAGCATAAAAAATGTAATAAATTTTTTTTATTTTTATTCCTATTTGTGCACGCTGCAATCTGTTCAATTTAGAACAATAAGCAACCCCATGACCCAATGATATGAGGATGATGTGTGTTAGAGCCTTGATGGCAGGAGTTTTGAAATTAACCCAAAAATATATTGGATAAAACGAGTGATGCGGTAAGCCGACTTGTAACTGTAGGACATCAACCCACTATCCACGACTAATGGCAGATTAATGTAAACTGAAGCATAAACGACTTATTTCGGAGGACCTAGTTTCATTTAATGGCGCCAGAAACCAACGGCGGAACGACTGAATAAGCAAGATACAACGATAGAAAGTACACTGCGGGAGGCAAAGGTAAAACGATAAGTAACTGCTGGAACAGCAGGACATCACTGGTCAACTCAAACACAAAATCAGAAAGCGTACAACAAAATAGACTAATTCGCTTACCTGTTGAATGACCTGAAGTGTAGAAACGGCGTCCACGCGACCCGTGTCCGGGGTTCGATTCACACTGTAACTTTAATGTTTGATACGAAAACAAGAACAATTGTAAATGATTATAAATTACACACATAAGCAAAATCACACTTGAAAATGATGTATGGTACATCAGAAACGAACGAAGCATAACGACAATTGCAGAAGCGACGCCATAGGATGGCCGGCGCAGAGAAGGCACGAACAGTCTACATGTCGCAGAATCTAACCAGTGAGTGAGTTGAACCGGGAAGAAAGGAATGTGAGTTGGAGCGGAACTCAGGGAAGAGGGGGAAGAAACGTCACGAGATGAGGTCACTGAAGGAAACAGCAGAGATTAAGCGGGATACAATCAGCGGGGAAATATGAATTACTTAACGGGGGTGCGATTGGCGTTAACATACCGCCCGCCTAAATCGATGAAAGCGATTTACAGAAACAAAACTAGCAGAGAAGATCGAAGAACGAAGCCGCCCGCCCAAAAACAACCAGGGAGCGGTAAACGCAGGAAGAAGACGAAGAATGAAGCCGCCCGCCCTGAAGCAACAGGGAGCGGAAAACGTAGCAAACGAAGAGAACGAAGCAAAGAAGACGACGAAGAAGAATCGAATGAAGCGAAGAACGGAGCATCTTGAGGTGGCGTGACAAACGCACGGGTTTGCCCGGCCAACGACGAACGGAACATCTTCCACGGCTTGCGCGGAAGCCAACGAGTAACGGAACGATCTTGAGGTGATTGCCAACAAGGGTTGACAACCAGAAGCGACGCAGAAGAAGAATCGAAGAAAGAAGACGGCGAACGAAGAAAACAAGCGAAGAACAAAAAAATGAACGAAGAACAAAACGAATGGAGATGAGTTGAGCGTGGAACGAAGTGAAAACGGCGGAGAAGTTAGTTGCCCAAAGGCAGAGCTAACTGATAAGCGGGTTGCGAAGCGAATTGACGAGTAGGCGAACAATGTTGGCGAGAATCGAGAGTTGCAGTACGGCGAACTTCACTAACCAGTTGTGAGTGAATCCGTGATTGAGGTTGAGACGACGAACGAGAGTTGCGAAGATCACACCAAGCATTGAACGAGCGAAGAGAGTTGAAATTACAATTATTCACCGGTTGTGAATATTGTATACGATGTTTGGGGCCCCGCCCGCCAAGAGGGGCTAAAGGCGTGCGAAGAGAGTTAGCAGAACATGAAACGACTGAGGAGGGCCGGTTGCCCTTTAGCGAAGCGACTTGCAGCGGTTGATCGAGAGTGTTTGCGAGAGACGACGAGAAGCGATGATTTGAGATGAGTTGGTTAGCCGTAGAATCGACTGAGGCGAACGTAGTAGGTTTTATTGGCGAATTAGCGATGATGCAGCGAGATGCGAAGCGGTTTGGCGAAGAATTGACTGAAGACGACTCGGTGGAGGCCTTCAGTACAGACTTGAATCGAGGCGTTGACTTGAAGCGAGGCGCAGAGTTGAAGCGACGAATTGGCGTAGTACCAGCAGCAAGATCGGTCGAGATACTGGCGGAGTCAGTAGACGAAGCGAGACGAGGATCAACAGCGATGATCTCGGACGAAGCGGTGAAACGATTTGAAGGCGAAGAGACAGAAGTATGGTGAAGACGATTAGTTGAAGCAGAAGGGCGATTAGTTGAAACAGCGGCGTGATTCGAATTATTGTTGAATACAGGCGAAGCGAGTAGGCAGCTAGGCGGCTGGACGATAGAAGCGATAGATTCACTGATTACAGGGTTTGAGATGACATCGAGGTTGATTGATGACTTAGCAGGAACGATAGTTTGTTGGTCAGCGACGATAATTTGAAGCGAAGATGAATTTTTATTTGACGGGTGATTTTGAACAGCAGGCGATGTGAGATTAACATCAGTAGCAGGCGACGAGACTTGAGCGTTGTTAGCGAAAACAGATGTTAAGAGCGAATCGTTACTTGAAGCAGAACTAAGTGGTTGTAGTTCGGGCAATTTTCCGAATACTACATAACCAAATACGGTTGATAAAGCGGATGGAGTACCTTTAATTAAAGGCGTTTTACTAAAATCGAGAATTTCTGAAAAACAATCAGCGCCAAGCAGTAAATCTACTGGATTGGGGCTGCGGAAGCGAAAATCAGCTAGCAGATGTTGTGAAAACTGTTCACCGACTGACTTATGAATTCGAGAAGCAGGTAGGCGGTCTGATATTTTGTTAATAACAGTAGCCTGAAGCGGAAGGCGAAAGTTAGAATTTTGCGGCGACAGAATTGTAAAATTTGTAATACCTTTAACTGAGGTGACTTCGGCTGAAATGCCTTGCAGGCGTTTAGAAGTAGGAACGATGTCTAGTTGCAGTGAACGAGCGGCGTTGTAGGTTAAGATGCTGGACTGAGATCCATTGTCAATCACAGCGCGAAGCGGAACGATTTTGCCGGATGAATCGACAGCATGAACGATAGCAGTACCTAGCAGCGCAGTTTGGCCGTTAAGTCGACATGAAAGTGAATAATCGGCAGGTTGGTTAACAATAATGGACGAGGACGACGAATTTGAAGTAACTACCGGCTTATCAGCACAGCAGGTAGCACAAGAATTAATTGGCGGAGTTGCGATAGTATTAGCTTGAATCGGCGGCGAAGAATTTACAAGTAGGCATCCAGTAGCCGGTGAATCGGTGTCCGGATGTACGGCAGGATGATACGGACTAGCAGTTGGCGAATTATGCGAATTAACAACAGAAGCGGTGGACGAATTAGATTTTTGAGGGCTGCGATCAATATGCAGCAACGTATTGTGCGATTTTGACTGGCAGATACGACAATGTTTATTTGAGCTACAATTGCGGCGATCGTGTCGCCCGAAGCAGGCAAAACAAAGTTTAAGGCGAGAAATAATTTTGTAGCGATTATCTACATTTTGTGCAAGAAATTCACTACAGTTGTGAATTGAATGAAAGTGAGATTCGCACGACAGACATTTGAGTGAATTTGATTTGACGAAAAACGAAGGTACATTGTGAGAAACAGAAGACGGTGAAACAGAATTACGATTAATTTGTACAGAATTGGAATCATCGGTTACCGGGTTAGCTGAGTCCGGTTGATCGAGGTTTGAATCGCTGGAGTGCGAAGAACTAGCGTTATCTGTAGGTTGAGAAGAATTCAATAATTCTAAAGAATGCATTTTAGCGGTAACGAATGACATTAAGGCCTCGTATGTAGGCACGGCTGAATTAGGATTTGAATCCTCGAACGCTTGCTTTGTTACAGGATCCAAATTAGAATAGGCTATCTCAAAAAGTAAATATTCAAGTAAATTTATATTTAGCAGACGTAAGGCTCCGATTGATGATTCGTGGATATTAAGAAAACCTTTTAATGATTGATAGGACGGAGTGTCAGATTTAACGAAATTGAATATCTGATTTAAGTGAACATTTGCTATGCGCCTTGAGTTGGAGTAGCGCTCAACAATTAAATTGTACGCTAACGTATAATTTTCAAGCGAGAGAGGCAGGTGTTCTATTAGACGCAGTGGTTCACCGACTAATGAGCACCTCAAATAATGAAGTTTTTGAACAAATGATAACTCAGAATTATTGTGAATTAAATCATTGAACAAGCTGATGAAATTCTGGAATTTTGCAACATCTCCGTCGAATGAAGGTAGGCGAATTCGAGGTAATTGTATTAATTGCGAATTAGAAGACTTGACTTGATTTTGTAAAACGATTGTATTGTCCAGAGATTCAATTAATTTCTGGGCGCGATCAATTAACTGGAAATAATGAGTTTCGAATGCAGTGCGTTCTGATTCGAAATCTGTTTCGGGTTGAAGTAATTCGATATTCGTTTGTATCTGTTCGAAGTCACACCAGAGGTCTAAGAATTTGTCAAGTCGTAATTTGACTTGGTTAACTTCAACGTCAGATTGAAGAAAATTATTAAAACGAGAAAGATGATTATTAACAACGTTGCGTTTTTTGATTAAAGATTGTAAATCGTCCATATTGAAAATAATGAACGAAGACAGCGAGCGAAAAACAAATAATAGAATGTAAACAAAACACAGCTGTTTATTGAATCTAGGTTAGTTGCAACTATGATGTGTATGTTGCAGACGACACAAGTGAAGTGATTCTCTCAGCGCTAGCAGTATCGACGGACAACACGAGAGAGAGTGAATGAGAGAGAGGGCACGCATGCGCTGTAAGCTGCGTGAACCAGTTAACAAGAATGAAGGAAAAAATGGCGATTCTAGCCAAATTCTGGCCGTGTCGAAAGATATAGCACTGAACCGATCTACTGTGACGTCAGCATAGCGTTGGTTGCAACTTGTATTGAATGAACGCGTCACAACAAACTGATAATGCGTTGCATTTGTTATGCAACTCAACCCCGTATTTTTTAACTGAATAAATGAAATTGTTTTTTAATATTAATATTTTTATTAATGTTTTTATTAATATATTGAACACATGTAAGACACGAAACACAATAAATGACACGATGAATGTAATGTAACACCATGTAACGACGAATTAAACAAAATACTGAAATTGTTGACGATTGAAAAATTAAGACAATAGACTGTATTTCCAAATATGCACTGATAAATATCCTGCCCGCGACGGACCAAATGTTAGAGCCTTGATGGCAGGAGTTTTGAAATTAACCCAAAAATATATTGGATAAAACGAGTGATGCGGTAAGCCGACTTGTAACTGTAGGACATCAACCCACTATCCACGACTAATGGCAGATTAATGTAAACTGAAGCATAAACGACTTATTTCGGAGGACCTAGTTTCATTTAATGGCGCCAGAAACCAACGGCGGAACGACTGAATAAGCAAGATACAACGATAGAAAGTACACTGCGGGAGGCAAAGGTAAAACGATAAGTAACTGCTGGAACAGCAGGACATCACTGGTCAACTCAAACACAAAATCAGAAAGCGTACAACAAAATAGACTAATTCGCTTACCTGTTGAATGACCTGAAGTGTAGAAACGGCGTCCACGCGACCCGTGTCCGGGGTTCGATTCACACTGTAACTTTAATGTTTGATACGAAAACAAGAACAATTGTAAATGATTATAAATTACACACATAAGCAAAATCACACTTGAAAATGATGTATGGTACATCAGAAACGAACGAAGCATAACGACAATTGCAGAAGCGACGCCATAGGATGGCCGGCGCAGAGAAGGCACGAACAGTCTACATGTCGCAGAATCTAACCAGTGAGTGAGTTGAACCGGGAAGAAAGGAATGTGAGTTGGAGCGGAACTCAGGGAAGAGGGGGAAGAAACGTCACGAGATGAGGTCACTGAAGGAAACAGCAGAGATTAAGCGGGATACAATCAGCGGGGAAATATGAATTACTTAACGGGGGTGCGATTGGCGTTAACAATGTGTATGACGTGTAAATGAAATGTAGTCCTGTACAGACCCAGGCCGACCATTCCTGAGAGAGTATGGTTAATTAAACCCCAACCATCAAAGTACACCGGTAACCACTGTCTAGTATTCAAATCCGTATAAAAGTTTCCTTTACTAGGACCTTTACTAGGATACCTTTACTAGGAAAACCTTTACTAGGATTTGAACCAGGAACCTTCGTCTCCGAAAATCAGCTGTTAAACAGCTGATTTTGGCGACGACTTTACCTCTACACCAACCCGGTGGGTCTTGTAATAAATGAAGCGATTTTTTTTTAAATCGGAGCCGTTATTGAGAAAATCGCAAAAAGTGAAAAATCACACGCATAAACTATTCCGTTAGACCGATTTTTATTAAAATGTTCGTGTCGGGTCCTCTAGTGGTACCTAACATAAGTTTCAACATCGTAGCCTACGGTGTTCCGTTCTTGAGATATTTTGTTCACACACTCATAGAACAATCGCTAAAAACATGGTATTTTGGATTAGGGGGTCTGAAAAAGTGTATATCCGGTGAAACTCGATTTCGAAAAATTGACATGAAAACAATACTTTCCTTTCCTGTATATTTAGCTATATAGGGCACGAGAAAGTAAAAAATTGTTTTAAACATCAAACAATTTTTTAATGATTGCGTGAAGTAAGAAATTCAAGCCCATGAAGAGAGAAAGATAAATAGGCTGTAGGCCTACAACTAAAGCCCGTTATGAATACTTACACACAATTGTATATATACTGTGTATACTTATAGCCTATACAAGAATTTTTGTGTGCCAGCCCGTTGGTGTAGTGGTTAACGCACAAGTTTCTGTGCCAAGAATCCCGGATTTGATTCCCGGTCAGGTCTGGCATTTCTTTCTTTAGTGGCATCTCAAATCTATGCACAAGCTAAGATTTATGTAGGAATCATCATACGATAAATAAATTCTAATACATTCCAAGTTCATAACAATCCTGTTAATCCGAACTAATTTGAAACAGGATCTGTCCGGATTTTGTTATGTTCCGATTATCCGAAAAATGTGCATAATAATAAAAATATTATCCAAAAATAGCAAAATTTAAAATCCGCACGCATTATCGGAATGGTGTTGGCCAACTGTATAATAGTTTCCTTAATTGTACAGGACCCCGAGTAGGTCCAGAGAAAACTGATACATACTTATCTGTTTTTAAATGCTATTTTTGGATAATTGTTTTTATTATTATGCACATTTTTTCGGATAATCGGAACATAATAAAATCCGGACAGATCCTGTTCCAAATTAGTTGGGATTAACGGGACTGTTATAAACTTGGGATGTATTAGAATTTATTTATCGTATGATGATTCCTACATAAGTGGCTTATTTCACATTCAGAAACAGTTAAAAGTACTGGAAATAGCACAGAATTACGTAGAGCGGCAGAACACGATATGCACACAGACAATATTGTGACACTTATAGCTAAGGTCCGTTTCGGGATCTAGGTAATTAAATAATTAATTGACTAAAGTTTACAATTACAAATATTTATTACACTAAACGATTTACAAAAAAAAATAATAAACTAATTATAATAAATTAATACAATAAATGATTTAATAATTTACTTAAAATAAATAATAAACAATAAATAACTTAATAATTTACTTAGCACTACTTGCAATCAATTTTCTAGAATACACAGACAAAATGAAACTGAATACACAAAAACTGAATTTAATACAGATCACATTACTTTTCACAATACACACACAAACAAAGACAGTATAACAATCGTTGACCAACATAATGCTCGGAACGCGTCCTGCACAACGTCCGACGGCCACTCGTCAAAGATCAAACGAATACTAACTGCTGACCGCGCTCGGGGGGGGGGGTCTCTTTTATAGCGAATCAAAAGAACCTTCCCGAAAAACACCGAATTTCGATACAAACAATAAAGTACAAAAAACCCTTTATAAATGAGAGCTAGAAAAATATATTGTAAACAAGTCACCAATAGGTCTTATTGTAAATAGAATAAGTTTTTTTTTTTTTTTTATTTAACGTCGCATCAACTACTGCGGTCATTAGCGACGACGGTGGGGTGTAACTTTTGTTTAATGGAGGATGAAATGATTTTTTGTAACGTATGAAAATATGCCCTGCCCGAGTGGGATTCGAACCCAGGACCGCATGATGAGAGGCGTGCACGTTACCAACTGCGCCAATGCGGCCGGCAGAATAAAAGTTGTTGCGGCTCCCTTTCATAACAGTTGTACAACAAACAATACCCAACCTTTTGTCGTATACAATAGCGCAGTCCTATTAAATAATTTTTATGAATAGATATCCCTTTAATAGCCACCCCATTGTTACTTTTTCTTTCTATTATCCTCTCTTTACTATTTTTATGAATGAATCCTACTAGAAATTTCGAGAATCACACCTTCCTTCGATATTGTCACAATATAATGTTTACGATGCGCTGACGATATATTGCGACATCAAACTTTTCGACATACGACGACAAACAATTAGTGATTTTATGCATCCAGGGAGTAATGAAAAAGTAAAATTTCAAACAATTCCTGATTAACTAGAAAAACTGTTTTATACAAAAAGCGTGAAGTATTAATAACTTGATTATTTTCGTTTTCAATTCTGAACTACTCGTACAATGTTTATAATTTTAAAAATTTAATTTTGATGTTTAGAAGCCTATTACAAATACATTTTCATAAAATTTCTTGGTTTTTATTTTATACGTGAAAAAACATCTTAAAAATATTATAAATCAGTTTGGATTACCGGGGTTGTGTGTAACGCAATTGTTGGAAAATTGATTGACACAAAATAAACAAAATATATTGAATACATGTTTTACAAATAGCAGCTATTATACAGCGGTTGCGCCAACAAAAAGACGAAAAGTTTAATATTTATCAGTTGAATTAAACCGAAATACAAGCAGATGGTTCAACTTTTTAATTTAGTATATTTTATTTAATACGAATGACCTAATTAGTTTAACCACAACAGCACTTTAACTGGTGTGTGAAATTTGTTACAAATTAAACACTCGGACGTCATTATAGGAATACTGCAGGAGTTAAGGGTATCAGTGAGTAGAACAGAATAATTATGCGGATTGCATTCCGAAATCCTGTTCAATCCTTTGTTCCAACAGCACCCATCATATGGCCGTTATAAATCAGGATTTATGCACATTGTTTCTTGCAGTTCAACCGAATTTAACGTTCCGTTGAAACGTGCTTTGCCTACAATATCCCTCAACCTACATCTGTAATACTACATGGCTCGTAAATGTTTGACCTATGTTTGCCTTTCTCGAACCAATGTCTCACAAGTCACTCAATAAAAAAATAACAAACTTTTACATCACCGTGAAATATAGCTTTTGGTAACATAAAAGTATAGATTTCGTTTATTTAGCATATTTAAATTTATGACAGGTGCCGATTGAATAACAAAGTAGTACTATTTAAAATGGACGGATATTATATTTACAAAAAAAACTGGTGTGAAACACTAACTCAACTTTCTCTTGCCAATGCAAATAATGAACAATATACCTAACATTAGTAATAAAACATTAGAATTAAACAAAAAGCTAACCTTAAAAAACGCAACCTATGTTCAATTATGATTGACGCAAAAAAATCAATCTTCCTTGGCGGAAAATCACTCTTTCACGATAAAGTAAGCTCTATAGAGAAAACGCTTATAATAAAAGTAGATATTTTAATTTCCTATAAATTTGATTATAATACCCTTTTGTCGTAAAATGCATACTAAGACTGAAATCTTAAAAAAACATTTTTTTTACAGATTTTCATGAAAAAAACAGAATTACTAATTACCGCTAAACTAAGCGTTCTAAAAAAAATATTTGAATTAAAACTCGTAGGTTTTACATTTTCTAAAACTTTTATTGTATAGGCTACATTTTTAAGCTAAAATGCATATTAAGGCCACAATCTTAAACAAAACCATTTTTTCCACAAGAGCACAGCCTCCCCAAGCGTTTCAGCAGACATAGCGCCTACCCTGTCTTGCAGAACATAAAAAATGTAATAATTGAGGCGATTTTTAAAAAACATCGTAGGAGCAGTTTTGAGAAAATCGCAAAAAAGTGAAAAGTGACACGAATAAACTACTACTTCCGGTTAACTGATTTTGATGAAAATGTTTTTGTCGGGTCTTCTAGTGATACCTAACTTAAGTTTCAAGCTTCAACTTCGTACGATGTTCCGTTCTTGAGATAGTTTGTTTGCACACGCACGCACACGCGTGCGCGCGCGCACACACACACACACGTGTTCTTGTTCATTGGTCATTTAACAAAGTTACTGGGCATAAGATCTTTTTGCATATTTCATCCTTTTTCTCAAAAACCGCTAACACTACACAGCTTCCAGACTGGTTTTATTCGATTTTTTGGTGATTTTCCATATAAATCCACCATATTTGTCATAAATAGTACCTCTAAAAAATTCAGTATCGCTGTATTTCACCAGGGGAACTGAAATCGGGGAAAAATATTTCGCTAGCTGTAACTCGCTAACGAAGCGTATGCGGACATATGTTTATATAAACTTTTTTCTTATATTTAGCTCTACAAAAACGAACTAAATCATTTTACCATAATTTAGAATCACCCTGTATATTCATATAGGCAAGAGAAAGTAAAAAGTCACAATCATCAAAATTACGTGGATCTAAATCTGCTCGACAATACCGACAATGATTTTATACGATTGAAGAGACACAGTGTATTCGATTAGAGTTTTGGATTTTAATGAACATTGTTAGGTTACTGTTTTAAAATGTTCTGCTTCTTATAGGACAACAGTAATGTCTTTACCAACGAACAATTAGTAAGTATAACATTACATATATTCATATCTAATGCTATACTTAGGTACTAATTGATCAATTAAATGTAACAGCTTGTAGTGTTGTTGCTAACTTGAAATATAATATGCATAAGAAATTTGTAACTAGAATTATCAATTGTAAAAACAGTTATTTTTTTCATAAATCCATTAAAAGCCTAAAAAAAAATAAATCAAATAGCGGATCCAAGACAACCGAAAAATATTGTCGTGAAGTATCTTCATAAAATCTCAAGTATACTTGTATTATATTCTTCATAATGCTACAAATATTTCAGTACATTCTTGACGTTTATTCGTAATGACTTTCAAAATTAAAACCGAGTAAAGTTAAACTGACTAAATTTTCCAGTATTTTAAAGTTGATTCAAGCACAAATTCTAAAGTTCACGAGACATTTGTAGTTTTTGACTGTACCTTCGGTTACTGAGAAACCAATAAAGTACTAATAAGTTTGAAGTAGTATTAAATAGGTTGTGTACGGAGAGAGACATTAAAAAAAGTCTGGAACTACCGAATTAGAGGTCGAACCCTAAAGCGTATAAAAACAGGTAACTTCAAGAACTATAATGATTTTTCATTTGAACACGAACCAAATCTGACCTATCATGCAGGTCTAATATCAACCCGTATAAATTAATAAAAAATCTGGTGTGAAACACTCACACAAGCCAGTGCAAATAATTAATAATAAACCTAACATTAGTAATAAAACATTAGAAATAAACCAAAAACTAACCTCAAAAAATATAACCTAATTATGATTATATTTAATCATAAATGAATGACGCAAAATGAAAATTGATCTCAGTTTGGCATAAAAATACGGAAAATCCCTCTTTCACGCTAAACTAGGCTCTGTAGTGAAAAATGCTTTAAATAAAAGTTGTAGATCTTTTTATTTCCTATAAAATTTATTATATACATTTTTGTCGTAAAATGCATTCTAAGGCCGAAATCTTAAAAAAATCGATTTTTTTCACACGTTTTCGTGAGAAAAAAATCAGAAAATCGCTAATTACTGCTAAACTAAGCGTTATGCAAAAAAATGTTTGAAATAAAAGTTGTAGAATTTTAAATTCTCTATAACTTTTATTATATAAATTTTTGCGCTAAATTGCATATTAAAGCCGTAATCTTAAAAAAAACTATATTTTTACGTGAAAACAGCCTCACCCAGAATTTCAGCAAACATGACGCCTACCCTATCTTGTAGAGAATAAAAATTTGAGTAAACCAGGCGATTTAAAAAAAAATCGTAGGACCAGTTTTTGAGAAAATCGCAAAAAAGTGAAAAATTACACGAATAAACTACTATTTCCGGTTGACCGATTTTGATGAAAATGTTCGTGTCGGTAGTGATAGTGATGGTAGTGATATGTAACTTAAGTTTCAAGTTTCAAGTTCGTACGATGTTCCATTCTTGAGATATTCTGTTCATACACACACACACAGAGAGAGAGACACACACACACACACACACACAGACCAATCGCTAAAAATATGTTTTTTGGGTTCAGGGGGTCTGAAAACATATAGATCCGGTGAAAACTCGATTTCGAAAAATCGACATGAAAACAATACTTTCCTTCCTATATATTCATATAGGCAAGAGAAAGTAAAAAGGTACAGACAGAATTTTACAGAAAGTAACGAAAATTACAAAAAACGCAGTCAGTACTTGCTTACAAATTTCCATGTAATTTATAAAAGTTATTTAGTCACAATTTGTTTTTATTAGATGATGATGCCCACATAAGCCTTGGTTTGCGCATAGGCAATGTTATGTGAGGTGATATACACATGAAAATATTTCAGGCCTGACCGAGAATCGAAACTGGAACCACTGGGATAGAAGCCATTTTTGGTGACAGCTACACAAACCGGTCGAGCATATTTTTAATTTTATTAAATTTAAATTCGCATCAACAGTTCAATCATTAGCAACTTCGGATCTTTTCTGTCAGATGCCTGCCACTATTAACTCCAGTTTCCCTTGTGGTAGTTCTCCCGCTGCTGAATAAAGTTTGGTACGACATCAGATATATTATATTATTACAAATATACAATACTACATAATGCTAACAGATACTAACAAAACGAAAGTTTAATAGTAAATAACAAACCCCGCCTTCTTACTAGACCGCGCCGTAGTACTCCCACCATCTCATACCTTGCAATACCTATCGTAGTAATGTCAGGCACAAGGGGAACTGGAGTCAATAGTGGTAGGCATCTAACAGAGACGATTCGTTCTTACGGTTAAGAAATAGTCAGTTTAAACATTTTGAAAATGATAATTTTTAAACGGGAATTTTTATATTAATTTTATATTACGTTATTATAATTTTTGAACGTGAAAATTTGAACGAGAATCGAACCCGGGACCTTTCACGTTGCAACGTAGCATGATAATTACTGCACCACGAGACGGTTAATTTCCTAACACATTTTTTTTAGAAACACACCTATCTATTCGAACAAAGCCATGTATTTTTTACAGTTTTTAAAACGAATTTGTTTCTTTGTTTTACAGAGAAAAAAGATCGTTGGCGCAACATTGCAGTTATTCCAGAAAATATACAAAAATTAGATTGCGTGACTTTTCCGTGTCAACCAAAAACATATTATCGTAAAATTCAACATGTAGTTTACAGTCTACAGTCTACGTATATTACGTAGTACAATTTTAGATAAAATATCTAAAAGAGGTTCGTAAATAACCTCTTATGTATAAAGAGCGGATATAAAGTTTCTCAATAGGTTATTTTTAATACAGTAGCCTTCATAGCGGTTTGTGCATTGGCAAATAATAACGGTTAAATATTTTTCAATAGTGATAACAAAGTCTCGGCCGGCCCGTTGGCGTAGTGGTTGGCGCAACTAGCTTCTACGCTGGGGTCGCGGGTTCGATTCTCGATCAGGTCAGGCATTTTTTCATCACATCTTCATGTATCACCCTTCTCACCGTCTGCATTAGCAGTAATTGTAAAACAGTCAGACGTAAAACAAAAAAATAATAATAATAAAGTTACACAATTAGACTTTTCATTATCACACATTATTTATTACCGATTATTGTGTTTTTATCTAGGTGGAAATGAATAAGAAAGCTTGGGAAAGTCGTGTCAAAACATGTTTTTCTTTAATTTCTTTCCATCGAACAGTAATAGTTAAATATACAACATTACACATTCAATCAACAATAACGTTTGAAAAACGTACAAATATAGGCCTAAAATAAAAACATTCTCCGACGTTCCTTTTCAATTTGACATTAAATTAACTTAATTAATTCAACAATTAAGACTTTTAATTCACAGAATAGTACAAGTTCAGTTCATCGATGTATATTTAATTAAATGGTTCTGTTGTGTTTAATTTTGACAAAATGAAGTATTCCAAGCTTCCTCAAAAATATTGTGTATGCTACCTAGGATTAATGTAACAGAAAACTGCTGTAGACTTTAAAATACTATCTATTCATAATTCTAGCCGGCCGCATTGGCGTAGTTGGTAAAGTGCTCGCCTCTCATTATGCGGTCTTGGGTTCGAATCCCATTCAGGCACAGCATATTTTCATATGTTACAAAAAACATTTCATCCTTCACAGTCTGCATTAGCAGTAATTGCAGAACAGTCGGACGTTAAACCAAAAAAAAAATAAAATAAAAATAATCATAATTCTGAATTCTTCAACTAATGTTTGAAAATGAGTGTAATACGTAAACAAATAAATTTGGCACTCTAAAATTTAAAAAATATTTAAATTTATAAATACCTAGTAATTAAAACGAAGAAAACTAAAAGTTGTATTAATACGTCTGCACTGCATCAAAATTCAAGATTTTACGGTGTTGAAAAACGTATCTTAAACTGAATAAATCATTTCATCAATAAGCACATCACATTATGATAACGTTAATTTTTTACATCACGAATGATTAAAAACACCGTACTCAACAACACACGAAGGAAAATTAATAGTAATGAATAGACACACTGGTACTCGACTTTCGTTAATCACGCACTAATAACTTCCGAACAACACAAAGCCATCTATCTACCGGACTCAGACTGATATTGGAATGGAATGAGACAGCTTTAACTATAATAATGATGGGGTGAGTCGTAGGAGACTGGTACTTAGGATCAAAACAAGTGCGTCCAGTGTTGCACGTGGTTTGTATCATTTACAAGTTTGTACATGAACTGTACATTGGAGAATTACAAAAATAATTTAACAAAGCAATGAGTGACAAGGGTAAAAATATTTACTTACTGCATTTTATGTCAAAATTAGTTTTTTTAAGATAAAGTAGAATGGACAAGCAAGATAAAACATAAAGAAGTGATCGACCGATTGCATACAGTGTTCTTTATATCTTATTACAATAGTTATTTAGTACGTACTAAATACACGCCGGATAATGGTGAACAGTGCAGTTGATCGGGAATGAGAGTAGGACAAAGATTTCAGTAGAACTGCTGTAGCAGTAATATTTTTTGTTTTAGTATTTGCTTGTATAAGATCCCGAGTACAATGAGAATAATAATACAAATATTTTTATAACCGTTCAGTGTTCTTACGGAGTTGTATTTAGAACAGAAAAATGATGTTCCAACTCCAACTAGATGTTGAATGCAGACTGGGAAGGATATTTTAAAATTTCCCATAAAAAATTAACATTAAAAATAATTATTTTTATGATGAATTCAAAATTACTGACAAAACAAATGAGCAATTCTCATCACATGATTTGCATAAAGAGGGATTTATAATAGTTCTTGAAACATATTACAAAATGAAAAGCCAATAGTAAAATACAAGGTACTTAGACAGACTTTCTGAATTAGAATTATATACAAAAGGATTCATTAACAATTTATAAAAATTAAATCCAATGAGAAATTGCTATTTTTCCTTTCGGTTTTATTTTTTATTACCTACGGTTGTTCTCTTTTTAATCAGTTTAAAAATGTTAAATGTCAGTTAAATGAAGATATTGGTTTCTTTTTTACAAACCGCTTAACACTGTTAAGAGTGCCTCCCTCAGTTTCATTTCAAACCCCTGCTCTTAATTTTAAAAACAACAAAGGAACTTTTCCTTGTTCTATAAAAATCTTATTCTTTTCAACCCTTATTACTATTCTTTTTATACAACTCCCTCACACCCCCATAATATATGTCTACAAAATACAATGTATTGTACTATATCTTCAACATCAACAATCATTAGAATTTTAATTAGTTCTTGGAACTAATTAGGAATTGTATAAAAATGGTATAATAAACTTAAAGCTTGGCCACTGGAACTGTATACCCTTACTATTCTTTTTTAAGCTATCAGCCTTTTGTCAGATCTGAAAAAACTACATACAGGCCTTTATAAATCAAGAAACTTAGGAATATTCTCAAAATTAAAAACCGTCTATATCAGTACAGTGCAGTCACTCTTGATTCATGGAATTGTGGATCAGGGTGGAGTTTTTATATTGCGGTTTCAACCCCCAAAAATTTATTGTGTGAAGCTAAATTACATAACTAGTAAATAAAGAACTGCTCCACTATCCATTTTACCAACTTTTTGTAGAGTTTTAAGAGAAAAATATCAGAAAACTCTTTTCAAGGGAAATCTTAATAAAATACATCTTGAGAGTCAATACATCTTGATATGATTTAAGAAACAAACTCTTTCCATGAAAAACAAGAAACATGCTCTATGCTATAAATGACACTTTTTTCACTTGCCTCCAAAATTATTTAACCTGCTTCCTAAAAATATAACAGAAAAAATGAAATAAAATTTAAGGATAATGTGCAATAGTAGGTTTAATGCTGGAAGGGACATTACAAAATGATAGTAAATAAAATGGAAAGTTAACTGTTAGCTTACTTACCATAATTTTTTTGTAAATATTTTGAACAATAATTAGTGAAGTAAATAATAACCTGGCACACGGTTTTTAACCAAAGCCGGATGTATTCGTTTCCACCACCTTGAAAAATGGAATGAGTGAGCTAAAAGAGATATGTAGGTACATAAAATTAGTTTATAAAACATTATAGCTTATACCACCTTTTTAACTTTTTTTAATATTTTTAATGTTATTCATTGCAACTAAAAATATTTAAAAAAAACCACCAGAATAGTCAAAAAATGAAGAATGAGAATTTGGTCTCATTCAGTAAGTGTTCTCACTTACTCTTTGACCGTTCGGTGATATTTTAATACTTTTATCTATAATAAATAAAATTTAAAAACTTAATTAAATATATATTACAAAATTTTGTTGTTTTTAAGAAATAAAGTAGGTCCTATTAAAACTCTAGATATTTTTCAGATGTATTTTACACCTTTCAGGTTTTGTTTAACAATTCCAATTTTCTTGACTTTCCATCATTAGTAAAACTTGTAATACAAATTATGAATAAAGGTAAGAAAAATATTGTTAAAAGCATAACTAAAATGAATAAATTATATTTAAAACATTTCCTTTATGTATACGTTTAAAATCCGAAAGATAAAAAGCAACTTAGTGTAAGAAAACAAAAAAAAAAGAAGTAGCTATACACAGAATTTGAAAGAACAGCCGGAGACAAGCAAAACAACAGGGCATTTGTGGAATAGCTATCAGAGCAGTTCATTTGAAGAAAGTTCCAAGTGAAAAGCCTTGTAAGCAGAAAGTTTAATGGAATGTCTTACTTTGGGGAAATAATCCACAAAGAATCTCCCACAGCCTAGTTTGTATCAATTTCATTAAAGTACCTAAGCTTAGCCTTAAAAGTAAATTATCTTTTAAACAGTATTAAAATATTTATTTACACTGTTAAAATTTTAATAACATTACTTCGTTAAAACCTATATAAAAATAATGAAATACAGAGGTATAAAAATAAGTTATTATACAGTTGTTCAATGTAATGAAGTAATTAAAAATATATATTAGTGAGTTACATTGTAAATTAAATCACTTAACAAAGTTAATTTTCTTCTTTTTAACAGGTCTTTCTTATAATGAAGCTTTAATTTTTTTTATTATGTATTTATTTAAAGTTGCATCAACAGCATGTTATTGGCGACTAATGTGGATTGTGTATCGAGAACAGTGGGTTTTGACTTGTGAAAATTTCCAGTTTGATTTAAAATCCTAGAAGTTTTACTAACTAAAATAAGAAATCTTGGTTTACCTTATCCTTCCTCACAAGGTTATGACTGCTTATCAATATGCCAAGCCTCATGAAAAGCACCTATAACCAAACCAAGCAAAGGACTTTACCATTAGCAGCACTGCTTTTTACTTTCTCTTGCCTATATGAATATATAGAAAGGAAAGTATTGTTTTCATGTTGATTTTTCGAAATCAAATACATTTTCAGACCCCCTGAACCCAAAAAACATGTTTTTCGTCTGTGTATGTGAACAGAATTATCTCAAGAACGGAACATCGTAGATAGATGTAGCTAGATATTGTTGTATATATATATGTGGTACACCATAACAATATGTGTACACCATAACAATAGACATAATTACTTCATCGTTCTACTGATTAACTAATTAATTATTTTTGTTAACTGCATCCAGAAGACTCCAAAAAGGGAGAATAGTTGCTTGGTTCAGTAATACTTTCCACCCTGGAAATAAAACATTAACTTCATACACCACAGTCTGACTTTCTATTTAAATTCAATTCTGAGACTTACACCAGCTGGATGATTGTGTTTTGACAATACAGCATTTAAGTTTGATTGACCTTTACATTTTGACACCAATTAATTGGTTTTTTTTTTTGGCACCACTAGTCTACCTTCTCACTTGCTGTTTTTCTAGTTGTTGAATAGGTCATCAGCCGAAAGGCTGGTTTAAACCTCTAGAAGCGTTTCTAACTAAAACAAGGAGTGAGGTGGTTTAGCATTACCTTCTTTGCTGAGTGGAAAAGTATACTTAGCAGCATGCCAGGCCCCCTGAAAAGCATCTACTTTCCACTTACAAGTGACACCTTCACTTCATTTACCACATATATAATGAGAAATGCTGTATAATGAAATTCATAACTCTCAGAGGAGATAACTGTGACTAGTGTTGTTTATATCTCTACCTCTTCTGTTCTAAACTGTTTCTTCTGTTCTTCTGTTCCAAATGTTCAGTCATATAATTGGCTGACCATGTGATAAGAAACAGAACTATTTTTTGTAGCCTAGAACTAGCAGATCAAGTCCAAATAATTTAACACTCCACCTGCCTGTTACGGGCAAATTTCTTAATTATGTTTTATCTATCAGTCAATCTTAATAACGGACTCACACATGTAATTCCTACTATAACGCATAAATATTTTTTACCCTAGTCACTCACTTCCACTCAAATTATTTTAAAAACTCTCCACTAAGGAAAACACATGTAATCAGTAACCAATACAGAATGTACCAAACAGTTTTCTTTCATGCTTGGTAGCAGTTCCTATTATAATTTAATTCTTCTTCTTCAAGTGCCGTCTCCGCGTCGGAGGTTGGCGATCATCATTGCTATTCTAACTTTCGAAACAGCTGCTCGGAACAGTGACGTGGAGTTGAGACCAAACCAATCTCTCAAATTCTTCAGCCAGGACGCTTTCCTTCTACCCGGCCGGCGCTTTCCTGCTATCTTTCCTTCCATTATAATTTAATTAACACTATAAAATACTATAAAATATATAAATACTATAAAATACTATAAAAACACTATAAAATATAAGTTTAGTAAACTTGTGTTGTAGATAATTTTTAATTCAAGATGATTTAATTATTTCTGAAAGTTCTGTGGATAAAAAAAGTAACAATTTAGCTTTAATCCAGGAATAGATGGTGGTGTAGTGGTCAGCACTGCTGGTTTCTATCCCAGAAATCCTGGTCAGGTCTAGGATTTTTTAATCTATATCAACTCACATCATTACCGATCCACAAGCCAAAGCTTATGTAATCATCATCACCCAATAATAATTTTATTAATAGTCGTTTCTTCACATAGTTTTGCTTTAATTTAAACAATAATGTTTGCCAATTTATACAAGATATTTTCTTCAACACCTTATTAAATTCAAATGGTGAAAAGTTACCATTGCCACAAAAATTGTTAAGGGTCTGAAACAAATATTTCAAAAGAGAACTTTTTCAGTTTTGTAGTCCTAACATTCTCATTTCTTACAATATAATCAATGTCCTAAATTTTACCCTCAATTACAGTAATTTTTTTAAAAAAACATGGATTTTACAAAAAAAACCCTTTTATGACATATTTCTCATTGCAGCACTTTATGCAATTTTAATCATCACTGCAGGTCATTGTAAAGTTACTTAAGAGCAAATTAAAATGTACTAATACAAAAATGAGAAAATACTTGTGTTTGGGGTGTCCAGTTGTCATCTACAATTATTATGAAACATGGGCTTTGTCAGAAATAGATTACAAAATGTTGAGAAAGTTTGAAAGAAAGGCTTTAAGGAGGATTTTTGGACCGGTAAGAGAAGAGGAAAAGTGAGGAACTGAATATTCTCATTGTAGGCAAAGACATGGTTCATTTTACAATGGTCCAAAGACTAAAGTGGTGATGCACATTAAGAGAATGCAGTCAATAGGAAAGGTACGGTGATGTGGAAGGAAAGACTACATGAAAGAATAAATGGCCATCGTAAAAAGAGGTGGGTGAATGATGTAACAATTATTTGATTTTGATGGATGTTATCACATTGGACGGCGCTAGCAACTAAAAGAAAGGGTTGAAAGAGGAGTGTGGAGAAAGCCAAAGCTCACCAAGCTGTGTAGAGCTACAAGATGATGATGAATCAAAAATGCAGAGTTAACGGAGGGCATGATAGTATAGAGTACACAGCCTTTAAAACAAAATTTTATGTATTCAAATTCACGATATTACTGTATGATGATCTTCAGCATCAAAATACCTTACACCTTTGGAAAGACAAGTACAGACGCACAATATCTAATTTGATGAGCATAAAAATTATGCTACAATTCATGAACAGAACACAACAAGTGAAGTTAATACGGATTACATTATTCTGCTACAAAAGATTATTAAATTTTTATTTTAATGTATTATGTAACACATTGAGTGGCACCCAGTGACGATTAAAACTCATTGAAGGGCCAACATATATTTTTTTTAATTTGCTTAAATTAAGTATAAAAATATTATAAATCCCAAATAGAGAATACATTTTGCAATTTTAAAATAAAAAATGTTAAAGACACATACGAGGTGTGGCTATTAAATAATGAGACTGACATTCTAAAAAATTTTATTTTTATTTTATAGATAATCACTTATTGTCACCTTCAATATACACTCCTTCTATATCCCTACAACTCTCCATGCGAATTTTACATTGTTGGAAACAGTGTTGGTAGTCATCTTCTGTCAGCTCCTTCAGGACACGTGCCACTTTCTCCTTTACAGCTTCCAAAGACTCAAATCTTGTCCCTTTTAATGAAGATTTCACCTTAGGGAACAGGTAGAAGGCACATGGTGCAAGATCTGGTGAGTAAGGTAGATGTTTAAACACTGAGATGCTGTACTTTGCTAGGAACCTCTTGACAGGTAACATGGAATGAGCTGGCACATTGTCTTGGTGGAGAACCCATGATTTGTCCTTCCACATTTTGGGGCATATTCCTTACTCTTTGACGTAGTTTAGAAAGTACCTCAAGATAGTAATATTGATTAATTGTTTGACCTTCAGGAACCCAGTGAAGGTACACAATCTAATGGATATTAAAAAAAACAATCATCATTGCTTTAAATTTTGACTTGCTCATTCGAGTTCTTTTGGCTCTCGGTGAAGTTCGGCTCCTCCAGTGCATGGATTGGCGCTTCGTTTCTGGATCATAAGTAAAAAACCATGTTTCATCACATGTTATTATCATTTCCACAAAATTTGGTTCATTTTCAATCGCGTACAAAGTGTCAGTATAAACATTTTTGCGAGCTTCATTTCAAACATTTTTGAGCAGCACGTGTCCTGAAGGAGCTGACAGAAGATGACTTCCAGCACTGTTTTCAACAATGGAAAATTCACATGGAGTGTGTTGTAGGTATAGAGAAGGAGTGAATACCTATTGAAGGTGAAAATAAGATATTATGTATAAAATTAAAATTAAATTTTTTACAAAGTCAGTCTCGTTATTTAATAGCCACACCTCATATGTAGCCTTGTGAATGAAATGTCAGACTGAGGGGTTGGTGGACGAACACGTGGCGCCCAAGTTGTCAGTCATTTTGTACGCTACTAACGCATGTATTTTTAGTCACATGACTATCTGTTTTATAGTTCACGTACTTGTAAAAAACGTTTTGTACTAGGATCTGTCAAAATTGTAAGTTGTAAACAACCATCCTTGGAAAAACCAAAAAAAATATTTATTAACCTTTTTTATAATACAGAAAGTGTTAGAAGGGAAAGGATCGTTTGAGAACTGTAACACCGCAGGTATAAAAACAGTTAGCACCATTATAGTGAGTAAGTTAGTTTGGACTGTGAATAAATTATATTAGTGTTGTCAGGCCGTATCAAAAGACGTTCTTCCTGGACCGGTTCAGTGATAACAATTTGTGTGGATACATGACACATCACATTGGACACATTACAAGTTGTTGTGGATAGGTAAATCATTCTGATTGTAGTGACAGTATCTTATTTTATTTTGTTTAGTTTAAGCATTAATTTTTGTAATTAATTTAATTGTATCAATAAACAATTGTTATAAGTTTAAAAAAAGATAGTTTGTTATTTACTACACCCAGGTCCCAAAAGGACCTTGGCTTAAGTGTTACAATATTACGGATCAGTATAAATCCTGTGAACCGGTGACAGAACCGTTCGCTAATTTACTAGAAAACATTGTTAGAATAAATGTAATGCAATGTAGTATTAATATTTATTTGTAAATAATTACAAACATAATTTTATTTACTTATACATTTCCTTACATGAATTTCAAACTTACTATTGTATTGAACATACTGTTTAATATCTATTACAAATAAAAATCTAATGTCTCAATCAAAATTTACAATTAGTAATAGCATTTGTATGAAATTGGTTTTAACTTACCTGATTTTAACAATGTTTAAAAATTTACAATGTAATTTTTACAATCTTTAAAACAGGAACTTTTACAAATTTAGGTCTTTGCATTGAAGCCCTTGTATTATATCAATAACAGAATAATACTCTGCAGAGTAAGGAAAATATTTTAAAATCCAACAAAGTTCAATACACAGTGATTTCTTTTACATCTATGACAATAGAAATATTTATAAAAGCTTAAAGATAAAATTGATTTTACGAAGAATTGATACAAATGAAGCTTTTCAATTTTGGGTGTAGCACCATATGTTGAGAACATGCAAGGACAGAGAAGAAAACAAATGAAGAAGTTCGGCACCTGATAAATAATGAGACAGGGCTCATTAGATCATAAAAACAATAAAACTTCCAATATCTCAGTCATATTATGAGATGAGAACAAGATGGTTTGCTCCGAACTGATTATACAGGAAAAATATCAAGGAGGGAAGCTGATCATGTATCATGGCTGAAGAACTTAAAGAGAATGGTACAACTGCTCCACTATCAGCTGCCCTATTCAGAACAGCAAATAGAACAAGATCAAAATTACAATGTTTGAACAAAAATCTACTTATGCAGATAGACTACATCAATATATTACCACAAACTTTAAAATTATAGTAAACTGAACTTGTTCAAAACAAAGCTACAAAAATTCTTGATAGATAAAACATATTACAATATACAAGAATTCTTTTCTAATTATTTCTTGATAGATCAAAACATATTATAGTACACAACAATTCTTTTTTTATTATTCCTTTGTTTTAAAAATAAATGTCTACTAAGCGCTGAGGTAAATTCTGTATTATTTGGCAAAAATTGTTGGATGACATACAAGGTGTGGCAATTAAGTTCCCAGAACTTAGTTATAACTCGGTAATTGACAACACTCCATCATTTGTAAACATATGACTGGAATAGGAGACCTTCCTTTTGTTGCAGCCGAAGTTTGAAGTTGATATCATGTTTGGTTTCTGTTTCATCCGTGTTTTTCAAAACTAACATTTTTTAGTGGCGTCATGAAAATGAGTGACTCACATTACAAGCAAGGTTAGCGAGGATTTGCTGTCTTGCATTCAGAGCAACGACAGAGATTGGATGAGTTGGGTAGTCACTGGAGATGAGACCAGGATATTATTTTGAGTATGACCCTGAGACCCATAAACAAAGTCAGCAGTGGGTGGAAAAGGGTGGGGAGTGGCCAATGAAAGCAAGGATGTCCAAGTCGTAACTGAAGGCAATGTTGATCATTTTTTTCAATATCCGCTGCATTATTCATCGTGAATATGTTCCTGCCAGCCTGACAGTGACTGGACAGTTCTATGTTGATGTCTTGGAGCAGCTGCCAGCACGCATTTTACGAGTGCAGCTCGAACTCGCTGAGGATGGCTGGATCTTGCACCACGACAATGCACAGGCCCAGCCGTCATTCATTGTACAAGTTTTTGGTGAAAAAAGGGATTTCAATGATGCTGCACCCACCCTATAGCCCCGATATCGCCCCCTGCGACTTCTTATTTCCCAAGATAAAGTCGCACCTCAAGGGAACTCATCATGGTGGTGTACAGGTCAAGGAAGTTGTAACCATGGTGCTGAATGGAGTAACTTTGGAGGATTACCAAAGGTGCTTCCAATCGTCGGAGCAATGTTGGAATCATTGTGTAGAGCTAGAGGGAGACTATTGTGAATGTCAATAATAAATTTTGCTCGTAACTTAATTTTTTTGTGTTCTATTGACAAATTCGTAGTACTTAATTGCCACACCTTGTACTCATTGAAGCAAGTTTAGCAGTAATAAAATGATAATAAATGAATTTAACAGTGTTCAATATTTAAACGTGTCAGTTTTTGAGTTGGAAAATCCTCATTCCCTT
The DNA here is from genome assembly GCA_035578175.1 of Catonia carolina. NCBI lineage: Eukaryota > Metazoa > Arthropoda > Insecta > Hemiptera > Achilidae > Catonia > Catonia carolina. The sequence goes on along the minus strand of JAQMRL010000001.1, from coordinate 337,238,609 downwards.
TTTGGAGTCTCTAGTATACAGTGAACAAAAAAAATGGAGAAGAAACTCCATGAAAAAGAAAACACAAATAATTTTTTTTTTACTCTAAGAAAATTTCCCCCTCTGCAAAACTAACATCTCTTCATTTATTAACAATGGTAATATTTGCTGACACTACTAAAATGTTTTAAAATACAAAACCATTATAAGTAAACATTTTCATCTGAATTTAACTTTCATTTAAAAAATCTGTATCGAAAATTCACCTACTAATAAACTGGTTTTTAAATATTTACATTGAAAATGCAACCTCAAAAAATATTAGTAATAAGCAAATATTTCACAGTTTTGTATTTATAATATTAATTCATAGTCACTAATAAAATTGAGTTGATAAATACAATGCTATAACTATTATAGTATTTTTTTATACATAAAACCTTGAATTTATTTTTTATTTTTGAAAAATAAAGTTCAATAAAATATTTTTTTACAATTTCCAAAAAGCCCTAAACACAGCAATCTTCGTAAAAATTTACCACCACTAACAAAATTTAAACTGCATTTTCGTTTCAATGCAAAATTTATAACCAAGAATTAAGTTACATTAAATAATATAATCTATAAACTAATATACCATATATTTTAACCATTCTAAAATAATTCTGATAATTTTTTCCATACATATATAGGTTACACTAAATAAATATATCTTATGTATTAATACAAGTTTTAGACCCCTTGATAAAACTTATAAATTTTTTCAAATTTTCAATATAAAACGTTAAATTGTAAATGTAGATAATTTAAATATTATTTTATTAAACATTATTTTTCCTTTGTTTGCACTACTACATATATGATATATAATGAACTGCCAAAACAAAACTAATTAAATATAACACTCACCTCACAGTATTACATTCATTCGAGATCTTTCGTCTCACTCGGAGACATCCTCAGGAATTATTATACTAAACACTAAACACATACAACATTTAAAACAAATATGGTCGAAGACCTCGTCAATTACTTAACTATTACAACAACCATGCCTATATAGTTTAGTAATTGACGTGGTCTTCGACCATATTTGTTTTAACACATTCAGTGCTAAAGACTCGCCTAGCGGGTCATGGGTAGGTGTTACCGCCAGGCTGCCGTCTCACCTAGCGGATTCTGTTTTGTTATAATTTTAAGAAATTTCAGAGGGACACCGCCTGTCGGATATCAGTTTGTTGCTAATAAATAGCCCTCAGAAAAGGTTTTTCTTTGGAACCGTGGAGTTCGTTTTTGAATTTTCGTCATACGATCTTTCACCCTCGAATAAAACACTCGCTCAGTATTTTTAACGGGTTTTCAGGGTACAGTTGAAGCCGTGAATTCAGTATCTTTGCAGGTATAGATTCAAAATAGCTTACACTTTTAGATTTACTTTAAAAGTATACTATTTACAGTTTAAAATTACATAACAAATTACGCGTAATCGTAAAGGTAAATGGAAAAATTCAAACAAGTACATTTATTACAACAGGCGAAAATAAACCTAAAAACCATTGAATTGTTTACTTTTATGTTATTAGCAAACATAAATCCGTTTATAGGTCGCAAATAAAATAAATCTATTAAAGCGTCAGTAACATAAGTTGTAGGCTCTACGTAAAGCAAGCGGAGAACACGCTGCACAAGTAATCAGCCTGACGAAAGAGATACCTCACAATTGCTCAGCATTGAATGTGTTAAATGTATGTGTTTAGTGTAATAATTCCTGAGGATGTCTCCGAGTGAGACGAAAGATCTCAAATGAATGTAATACTCTGAGGTGAGTGTTATATTTAATTAGTTTTGTTTTGTCTGTTCATTATATATCATAAATATGTAATTTAAATATTGTCAATAAAGAAATCAAATGTAGTAATATAACCTTGATAGTTTCATCTATCATTAGATTGTAAACTATCACAATTTGTCACATTTGGGCCTTTAATATTAGATATTAAAACCTGCACATATGCTAACATTAATTAAATGATTAAAAACCACATATATGCACATGAGAATAACATTAATAAACAATTGGACCAAGAGCATTTAAAATTTTGTAACAAATATACTATAACAACACAATAGTAGAGGCAGATGCGAAATAAGCTTGCCGGTTTTCTGAAGTACGCAGAAGGCTTATTTTGGCAATGGCGCGCTCAGTAGCCTCAGCAAGTGGTGGGGATCAGTGCTGTACTAGCTGCTATCACAGTCATGTCGCTCTCGCAACATTATACATCAGCTAACCTGAAAACATTAGTCTGTAATGTGTTGTATGACATGATGGGCGTTAATTGTTGTATTGCTGTATACAATGTTTACAACTGAATGTTTTTAACGTCGCTGATACATAAAAATTTACATCGTTTAAAACGTGATTTATTTGGCAGTTTGGTACTAAGACACACAATCTACCGACTGAATCTGAACTGTTGGTGCAGCTACACCGGCAAGCTTATTTGGCATCCACTCTAACAATACAATGTTTAGTTAAATATTAACCAAACATAAAAATTAAAACATAACCAATCAGGCATTTAGCTAGGGTTTTGGTTAAGGGGGCTGAGTCTGGAGAATCAAACCAGGGACCCACAGCATATGATAATCCGGTATGAAATTATTATTTCTGTTCAGGGACCTGAAGCCCCCTCCCTCACCAAGACTTTGTGCCTGTGGCCAATAATATCATATCAATGTAATTTTAAGTTTATATCCATAATAATTTTTAAAATATGTTACAGGTATTTGTATAAGCCTTGGCTTATGTATAGGTAATAATAAAAATAAAATTATATGAGATGACAAAGAAGAAGTGGGGAAATTTAGAATTAATAATAAAGGAATTTACGGGGAAAAGCAAATAAATTAACAACCAAGAGAATGCTAATTGAGTAAATACTACGCAATAGCACATTTATTGCAGTAATTACATAAATATATTCTTTTGCTAAAGATTTGCTCTTAGTAATGGGCCGTACTGTCTAGCGCACTAGTCAATAAGATAATATCAGTCCAATATGTCTGAGCTATTCTCATTATAAGAGTTACACCATATAGTCTGGAATGATGTTAACAGCTACAGTAGCACAAATATTATTTTTGACTCTGTGTTCCTAATCTATTCTAAGCCACCTGTCCATTCAATCCTCAAAGACAGAGACAAAGCTTGAGCTCATGAGTTATAAACAGTTGGTAAATGTATTGTTAGCTTATAAGTTCTTGATATTTTCAAATCATCCTTTGGGAGATAGACAAAAAAATGAAATCAAACCAAGGACCCCTGGTATCCAAGTCAGTTATGCTGATCACTACACCATAAATGCCAGGTACAAAATGTTCCGACCAAGTTTTTGAACCTGTTTAGTCTAACTTCTGAATTGTAATTTAATTTGCACGCTATTATCAATTAAATGATAAATGTAGATTGACTGTATAGTTAGTTAGATCCTTTTAATTTTAACATTTTACTATGTACATATCAATGTTATAATCCTGTGATATTATTCATCGCTAGCATAGACCCAATGGTTGGCAAACTATTAAGGTTACACTGTACATACTTTTGTTATAATAACGTAAAGAATTAATTGTGTTTAAACTGCTAAATATAAAAATCACAATTTTAGATAAAAGTGACGAGAAATTGTAGGACTAACACATCAAGCTCTGGGTAAAAACAAGCCAATTATGCATTGTAAATTCAAGAATATAAAAGTACTACAATTTCATTTGTAAGCAATTGAAATCTTTATTGATAAATATGTTAGTCAGGCATAATCTACAAATTCCCAGATTGTACATAAAATATACATTATATAACTTTTATCAAATTATTTAATGAAATAATTTATAAGGGCATCTGTAAAATAAATTAAAAATTAAAAAATATTGTTATATACAGTAGATATTCATTAAGTTTTAAAAAAAATAGAAATAAAAAAAAAAATAAAAAAATAAAGAATAATAGTATTTGTGACAAATGGTAAATAATTTTACAGTACAAACTTGCTTACCCAAGGTCCCCAGGAACAAATGTATTTCAGAAAACAAACAACTTAAATGACATGAAACCATTAAATAACACATTATATTTACATGTCTATAATAAATTATAAACACACATTATAAAAAATAATAATAAGCAGATTACAAAAACCAAGAGAAGAATTTCTGGCACTGATCACGGACTATTATGACCAATGGAGCCGAGAATCAACTCTTTATTAAAAAAATATCAAAGTAAAGGCCAAGCCCATTGCTGTGAGCCCTGGGCTACGCATGAGCATACTTGACTTGGACCCTGCATACCCCTCCGACCTACAGTTCAATGTACAGTCACAGTGTTGTTGAAAATTGATAACACCCATTGTATTTAGTAGGCATGCTGTTCCATTGTTGATTACATATGCTGCACTATTGCAGTACATACAAGACTATACTAATGCAGACGCACATTTTTCCCAGCGCTCTCCTTACAAAAATCAGGCTATAAAATAAAATCCACCGAGATGGAATAATGGATAAGATGCAAAACAATAACAAAGACTTATCTGAAGGTGTCTAGTGCACAAAATTTTTTAAATTAATAAATTTAAACAAATTTGAGTAAAAAACTTCCAAGTTACAACAGAAATACTATAGTAAAATCAGGTAAGTGAAAAAAAAAATTTACTAAAAACATCTGCTCCTATATACTAGGTGCTTTTAAAACCCACCACTTACACAGTTAAACAGCAAAAAGCAGTTAAAAGATTAAACAGCAGAAATTGGATTTATCATAAGACACTAGTACACGTATAGTCCATTCAAAATAGCATGATAGTAAGTCTCTGAATGGCGATAACTTTTCAAAATAAAAAGTCCCTTTTTGAAAGTAAAATTTCCCTTTAAATTATTCTAACAAAATACAATATAAAATAAACATTTGTTTTGGAGTTTTGAAATCATATGGATAATTATTTTACTGGCATTGGTTATTGTTGCATTCGGTAACCCATGCATTCAATACACAAGACGTGATTAATTAACATATTAATATATTTTAATAATTAATTTTTAATTAATAATGATATAATAAAATAACAATTAATAAATTTGATTTCTATTTTCCATATGTTATTGGAAAAATCATTATTTTTTTCTTTCCCATTATTAATTTATCTTTTTAAAATGCTTTCATTTACAAACTGGGAAAGTTAACACAAAAAAATCTCTAAGTGGTAGCACTGACACATGAGCACATTAAAAAATTCCCTCTGTTCTTTATTTTATTTAAGTAATACTATGAAAATTTCAAATGGACTGTGCATACTCCTTTAAATCGCTAATCAGAGTTGGTGGAACTCTTTTGAGTAATGGTAGACACAATGTCTGCATCACCATGGTGATGCAGAATGAAAAATGAAAAAAGAAATCATTGCAGCAGCAACCAGGAGATGTTTTTAGAATAGAATGACTCAATTCAATGTATAACTAAGTGATTGTACAAACGCTGATATTTTCCTTAATTAAAACCGAACCTTAGATAAGCAAAATTTTACTGTATGTACTAATATTTAAACTAAATCAACTAGACAAAAATAATCATTGAATTAATAAAATAAAATATAAATTTTAAGGACAACTTACTAATACATTAAGTCTTATAAATATGCAGAGGTTCAATTATCCAATAATATTTTAAACCAAGGATGCAATTAGAATCTTGAAGAAACGGTTGGCACCATCACTAATGCATCTACAATAACGCACATGAACCTATTTAAATTAAAAAATTAACATAATTAAATCTAAATATTTTTTTTAATATACATTTGGACCAATCCAATTCAAATCTGAAGGAACTGATTTGTTTCAATTTAGGGAGGGTTCAATTTACAGAAGAAAATATTAAAACTAAAAATTGAAAAATATATATTTCTAACCACCAGAATACAGTAACATAAAACACTTACCAATGTTTATAGCGCTTTCATGTATCTTGTACACATCTGCAGTAAATTAAAATTTATTTTACGTCAAAATTTAAAACATCCAACTCCTACCATGGTAGATAAGGAATAGTCGATTCATCCTCAGTTCATAGTCGATTAGTTCATAGACATCATAGGAATAGTCGATTCAGTTGAATCGAATATTCCTTATCTACCATGGTAGGAGCAGGAAGTTTTAAATTTTGACGTAAAATAAATTTTAATTTACTGAAGATGTGTACAAGATACACGAAACCGCTTTAAACATTGATAAGTGTTTTATGTTACCATATTCTGGTGGTTAGAAATATATATATTTCAAGTTTAAATAATACGACTGTTTAAAAATCCTACATAGAATGTTTGATAAAATTAAAATAAAACTAAAAAATATACTACTTCAAAATAAATGTACATTTTAATAAACATTTATATTATTCCACAAAACAATACATTACAAAGTTTAAAAATATTGACTACCAGTTTTATAAAAAAAAAAAAAAAAAAAAAAAAAACACTATAAGTTAAGAAAAACATACGTACATATACGTACAGTACTGTACTTACGTACTAAGTAATACGATTGAGAAAATTAAAAACAGGTTGCTGGAAACTTTAGAAATTTCAAAGAAGTAAAAAATTACATAATTTATATGAATATAGAATACTTTTTTAACCAATTTCAATACAAAATAGAAATTAATAAATCAAAGAAGAAAACGTTTCATACCTTTAATAATTTATTGGAAACAGTGTGTACACACTAACTTACATATAAATGAAATTTATCACCTTACCTTTAGTTGCTTATTTAAGTTTAAAAACTTACCCGCGTTTGATGGTACCACCTTCTTCAAAACATATTTTAAAAAAATTAAAATTAAAATTTAGAACGGTGTTTCCATTCAGTCGTTTAGATTATTAAAACTAAAAACTCTGAAAATTTAGATTAAAAAAGTTTTTAATCTAATGACTGAATGGAAACACCGTTCTAAATTTTAATTTAAATTTTTTTTAAATATGCTCTGAAGAAGGTGGTACCACCGAAACGCGCGTAAGTTTTTTAAACTTAAATAAGCAACCACCAAAGGTAAGGTGATAAATTTCATTTATACTGTAGGCCTAATTTATAATAATGGTTGGCAGGATGCATTTCAAAAATTTATTTATAAATGTACATACTAACATTTAAACAATACAGTATGGGACTAGTTCAGAAATCTCACATTTTTAGGATTAACGTTTAGCTACGTTCTTAACTGTTATGAGTGCCATGTACATAATAAATTACTTCATAATAAATTGTGTACAATATGTACATTTTTTTAATATTACCTCAAAAATTTTTTCTAAAAAATACATGAACACAAAACTCTCAAATAATGGAGGTTATTTAATTAAAATTACAGAAGATTTTTCCAAGGGATAAAGTAAATATTTGATTTAGGGTGTATTTCGAATTGTGAAAGTTTGAATTAGAGAAGTCCGATTGTATAAATATTACACACAATATATTTTTATAATGTTTTTAGTTATACAAACAAATAGAAACCAAGATACTTAGCACGTTCAGTAATTTTTCTTGAAATGTTCTATCACAGGGTTTAGTAATATATTTAAAAGGAAAATAGTCTTATAAACAAACTAATCAATGAAAAATTATTTACAAAAAATGAACATTAAAAATGCAATCTGAAGTATTATCGTTACTCTCATACCTTCCTCAAATATATTTTCGAGGACAGGAAAGTGAAAATGTATCAAAACAAACATTAAGTATAATAAAAATAGTTTTATTCTTATTTCTAAAACGTTATTCACCTTGTATAAATGTAGATGTGAACTTAGAAATCTAATTAATATTAACAGTAAATCCAATCCTTATCATTTATGATTTTAATTAAACAAATTTAAGATATAAATTTCATCGAGTTGATTTACTATAATGAAGCATAAGAAATAATAAAACACACAATAAATTATATTACATTAATTACCAGATGGTTCATATAGTTCCAAACCCAGCAATCTCGATCTTTTGAAAATCTTTCAGGAAACTAAATAACATTTTATTTCTCCATTTATAATAGAAAATGTATTTTTTTATAATGTTATAGACCTGATATGTTACTTTTCTGTAGTGAAAATAATAATTTTTTTAATATTATATTTTATCCTGAAAATTCAATACAATTTTGGAGATGGCCAGTTTTGGAACATTCTTTGTAAACTTTGAAACTAAAACTTTACAAATATAAACAGGCAGTCGAGTACAGTTTTGTCCACATTTCATACCCTCATAAACAACATACAACAAAATTAGTTTAAAGCAAATATGGGGCCTATTTATAGAGGCACACTTCGTTGGTAAAAAGTTTTAATCAGCTAACTTCATTTTTAGACCAAAATCTAATTTTGATGTTATATAAAAAGTAAAATTGTCTATTTACTAGAAAAACTAATAACTCCAATAAGTATTAGGATGCATTTTGTTGCGATAATTTTTATTCCATCTCCATAGGAACTATACGAGTTTCATTTTGTTTGTCAGCTCTCACCTCTAAAGTTCCAGGAAATGAAGTTAGTTGCTTAAAACTCTTTTCCAATGACTTACTACAACTTGCTATATAACTAGTGGAGATAGCCGAATTTGGAACAGATACTACATTAAGACGAGTTATTTGTATATAAAAATGGCCGGAACTCGAAAAATTTCACTGTTCACTAGTTGCGTACTTAAAGTTAATAAATACTAATTATAAATTTTGAGTTAATAAATTTTAATTATAATCAGAAAACCTGCCTTTGAATCTCTAGAGATGGCCAGGTTTGGAACTATATGATTCAGATATTACAGGATTTATATTTTTAATACATCAAAAAATTCACCAAAAATTTCATTTTGATAAAGCACTCCATTCTACATTGTTTTTTCTAGTACACTACATTTCATAAATAACAAAATATCTATTTTTCTTCCACAATTTTTTTTTATTTAGTTTTGAATCTTAAGAATATTCATACATATAATGTACATAATATAATATAACTATTACAAATTATATTATAAATTATACATATTATATTATTACAAATATATTTAATTATACATTGTATACTTTTGATAAGTGAACCTCTAATACAAAAAAACAATAATGAAAACCTTAAGTTACGTAAAATACCCTTAAAATAAATCAGTTTCCATTAACATACATAAATACATTTAAAATAATGATAACCGTTTAATTATTTCAATTCATTTTCGCATATATTTATGAAAATAATAACATATTCATAATGAACTTATATGTATTTATATAAATACGATACATTTTTTTTATTATATACATATATTATATTAATAATAAAGCTAAATAAAGTATAAAAATAATATATATATATATTTATTTTAATGAAGACATTTCTCACAGTTGGAATGGATTTTTGATGATGAATTCTGGTAAAGTGATCAGGCAATAACTTTAGCTTCCGGTAAAAACTGCTCCCAGTATTTTATCAGCTACAAAAAAGACACAGAAATTAAATTTATAACATAAAAAAATTAATATACAGTTTTAATATAAGTATCTAAAAATATTGACTTGCCTAATGTAATTTATTATTTTTCCAATAGGCCTACATAAATTCAACTTCAGATGTTTTGGCTTGGTGGATGTTTGCTAATTTGGCGTACAAATAGTCATACGGTAAACTTCCAGTAACTGTAACCAGGTGAATTATAGTTCAAATTATTACAGCAACCATCTTATTCACAAGATTTGGCCCCAGTGAATTTTTTTAATTTTTAAACTTAAAAACATGGTCCAGTGGAAAATTATTTAAATCAAACATCGCCCAAACATATAACTATTTTGAGAATCTTCTAAAATCTTACTTCTTGGATAACTTAAAATGTTGGAGAAACACAGCAAAAAGTGCATTGAGCAAAGAGTAGATTATATTGAAAATAAAAAATATCTAAGCAAAATAATTTGTTTTTTTTTTTTATTTTGACTAGCCCATTGAAGAGTGTACTAGTTACGTAGTCAAATTCTTCGGCTTTTTATTTGGATTCTTGAGCTGCTTTCTTTGGGCATGAAATTTCTTCATTTTAACACTAAAAGCCTGCTTTTGTTCTTCAGTCCAGGCCTGCCCAACTCTTTGTACCTTCATAACTGGAAAGTTTACAAAAGATTTTAATTTGTCTCTATAAAAGTCTTTATACTCAACGCTTTCTCCTGAAAAGTGCATAGTTACTAGGTCTGCTTTGATTTCTATGATCCATTTATCTCTTGTCTTTAGTTTCTCCTGGTATTTAACCCTGATCACACTGGTTTTCTAATTTTAGATGATGCCGAATGGATTGTGGTTGGGGCGATAAAACGTGCTTCTGCAAGGTCAGTATAAGTCGGAAACCGGTAAATATTGTTCTTTTCTAGTAGGGAATTCTTTAATGCATCTAATAGTGTTTACAGAAATAGTATATCATAACAGGAAAAGGTTTTACTCCCACTATAGTGTGTAGGTAGTATTGAAGGTTTGGGAATTGTTTGTTTTGAATGGAAATCCGTGTAGCTACCGGGTAAGTCAACATATATGCATGTTCATTAGTTTGTATTAAAGCTATGGCAATTCTGTTACGGGGTTTGCCCTTGAAAAGTCCATTTTACTCTTCAGGAGGAGGTTTACCATCACAGAGGCAAAACATTCGACACTTTGCCGGGTTTAAGGGCTTCCTTCTAACTGCACCTACAGAATTTTTTAAAACACATGGTTGTAGGGAAAAGAATTTTCTACATTGTTTTGCTTACAGCTGTAACCTAATTACAATAGTGGCTCTGTGAAATCACCGTAAAGAATGTAAAATACCATCCCTTCATGCTTCCCTGTATGTGAAAATTGACTTATGTTGAACATTTTGTAATTTCATCAAATATTTACGGAATTACGTTATTTTTAATTTAAATTAAAAAAAACATTTATTCCAGTAAACTCTTGTCTACAAAACATGTTCTATAAATTTTTTTGCTAAACTGAAATTTAAGCCCGTTATAGTAAAAAATATTAAGTAAACACAAAAATTTTTGCAGTTGAAAATTTCACTCGCCTAAATGCAAAGAATTATGACGTGATTTTGTTGTACTTATATTTAAAAGGCGCATACGTATTATATGAAACAACTGTAATATTTTCAGAATTTTTCATCAGTAGTGATGTTAGATAAAACAGTTGTTTTGAGAGGGCGTTTTGAATTTTGCAACTCATCTGTTTAAGAGTAACAGTCCATTTCCAAAGGGTTAATGAGTTTATAGATTTCATTCTCTTTGTCACACAATCACATCAGATGACCATAATACTCTACCCTCCTTTTCTTTAATTTGGTTAACAAGGATTCACCCAATAAATTGTCAATCACTTTATTCGACCTCTTTTTATGGATTTTCCTTATTGTATCAAAGACAGATCCCAGGATAACTTGACCAAATCTTCTGTGTATTTTATTTAACTTTTTTAAGTCTCCCTTCCTATATAGGGTCAGTGTCTTCGCTGCGTACAGGGCTTGTGGAAGAACAATTGTATTTTAAGTGCCTTACTTTAATATTTACACATACGCATTTTTTGTTATAAAACCTCTTTATCTTTATGTAAGCCATCTCCAATTTTCCGATTCATTTCAGTAAGGCAATAGCATCAGAACCATTCTGCTGGATAATCTCTCCCAAATAATTAAAGTAGCTAACGTTATTCAGTTTTCTATATTTTGTATTTAGAGTTTGCAGGCTTGTTTTATTGATTGTCATAAATACAGATTTTTCAAAGGAAATGCTACGGCCTGTGCCGCTGGCCATTTCTTTAAGAGGGTTTATCTGAAATTTAACTTGTTCCTTATTAGTGGCGATTAATGCCAAATCATCGGCAAAGGCCATAACGACGAACTCTAATGACTTTTGAACCCTTTCCTTAACATTCATTGTTTTAAACTTGTTTTCTTTTTTAAACTCTTGGTATTTGGTTTGGTACTCTACAATTACTTTGTGTAACAAACAGTTGAATAACAGAGGAGACAGACCATTACCTTGTCTGAGTCCTAAGTTCTAAGGGTTTATGGAATGAGTCTCATGTAAGTTATACTAACGGGTGTTTCAAAAAGGACGCACTTCGAAGTTTGAGAACGCTAATTTATTACATTAAGTAATTACAAATTATACGGAATGAAATTATTACCTTTATAACATTCAGATTATGTTTAAAACTTCACAATAAATGTTCAAAATGACTTCCTCCGCTTGCAATGCAAGTTCGGACACGTTTCATAACATTTGCAGCCACTTTTCGTAGTGTTTGCTCATTAATGTTTGTAATCTCACTTTCAATATTAGCCTTCAATTCTTCAATTGTATGAGGATTGTTTTTAAAAACCTTACTCTTTAAATTCCCCCAAAGAAAAAAATCCGCAGGAGTAAGATCTGGGGATCTTGGTGGCCACAATCCTTTTGATATCACATGATGGCCAAAAAATTCTCGTAACATATTCAGCGTTTCAGTAGAAGTATGGCATGTTGCGTTATCCTGCTGAAACCAACAATCTCGATCATGTAATTCTAACAATGCTATAAATTGTTCAATTAAGTTGCGGTACACCACACCATCTACAGATGTGTCAAAAAATAAAGGCCCAACAATACGACGCCGGGAGATCGCACACCAAACACCAATTTTACGTGCGTGTAGTGGACATTCATAAAAGTGTGAGAATTATGAACGCTCCGTATTCGGCAGTTTTGGCTGTTGATGTAATCATCCAAGTGGAATCATGCTTCGTCACTGAAATAAACACGATCCAATATTTCAACACCGTTGTCATTAACAAGAGAACGTATCCAACGACAATACTGTATACGTTTCCCATTGTCAACTTCTTTCAGTTCATGAACGACAACGATGCGGTAAGGATGCAGATTTAATTTTTTTGTAGCCCTTAAAGCGGAAGATAGTGATAATCCATCCTGTGAAGATAACTTTCTAAGTGATTTGCCGGTGAGGTAGTCAAACGTTGTTTCACATCGTCCAAAACTTGTTCTGTTAACACTGATGGTCGAACTGTGCTTTTCTGATCCTGTACACTGCCAGTCTCACAAAATTTATTAATCAGACGCGATATTGTGGTGTTATTAGGTACTTCAGAATTTGGAAATTTTAACTGGAACTCGTCTTTCACTCATTCGTAAGATTTATATGCGCAATAACTTTCAATAATAAAAACACATTCATCCTTTGAAAACACCATGTTTGAACTTATACAGACACTACAGACACAAATGAATACTGGGATAGCACTAGTACATGTCAGTAATACACAATGGGTCAACAATGAGTACGGTAGTGCCAACTGTTATTTGGGGGGAAAAAATATTCCCTATGCAGAAAATATTAACCCTTAAACTTAAAAGTGCGTCCTTTTTGAAACACCCGTTATTAATATACAACTTAAATTTTGTGAACTTAATATCAACTAATATATTAAGAAAATATAACACTACCTGCTGCTGGTGAGTCATTTGTCTTTCCAAATAAGTAAAAATTACAGATTTAAATTCTTTAACACGTGTTACTTCAAACTGTTCCATCTCCTTCTTAATCATCTTTGAAATACTATTAAATTCTTCTTGGCACCTAACGACCTTAGCTTCCCACTGAAAGTAAAACACAAAAAAAACTATTATTAAATTCTTCTTGGCACCTAACGACTTTAGCTTCCCACTGAAAGTAAAACACAAAAAAAACTATTATAACAGTAAGTTGAATAGGAGTACATCCATTAGTTTAAACTTTTACTAAATAAGAGTTTCCATTACAAAATATACCTTGCTCTTATCACATTCAAAACATCAATACAAGATAATTTGCCATTTCTTTTCTTAATTAATAAATGTGTTTTTAAAACAAATAATTTTTTTTTTAACAAAACATTACGGCATTATCATCCTCTTTGGTAAACTGTCCTCAGACGGGACCAAACACAACTCCTCTCCACCTCTCTCTATCATTGAACTATCTGTCCTCCATTGCTCTCCTGGAATTGCGAATATTTACCAAGTCATCAATAACTGAACCCATCCGCTTTAACCCTTTCACTGCCATGTTATAAAACCGTAGGTTAAACCAGTGGGCCGGGTTTTTTTAAATATTTTTTTGGATGCATCTTAAGTTTTTAAACATGATAAATTACTAATGACTCCCAGTAAGAGTTCAAAAAAGTCAATTTCATACGAATTCTCTTTCAAATCATTATTTTTAATTCTAATATTTATATCACTAAAATCATGAACAATAGGAATAAATTTATTGAAGCCCACTGGTAGCTTTCTGAAGTAGGTCTAACCTTTTTACATTGTTTAGGTGGAGGTTCAATTACACTAGATTGTTCTTCCATGTCACTAACATCACTTTCATCAAACGCATTCATGTCACAATCACTACCACTATCGGCTAAATCAGAATGGGAATCAAATAAAAATAACTCAATATCAGTATCTGTAAGGTCACCGCGTGAACTTATAATACCTTTTGGCAAAAACTATTAGTGATTTCTGTATCTACTCTTTAAGAGAAATAAAATGACACTAATTTTGTTTCCAAATTTCGACTTAAATTTCTTAACTTCGGTTTTGGGCCAATTTTGGTCAAAACCAAAACTACAAAACCAATGTTTTTTTATCTACTCTTTTACGAGGAATCGAGTGACACTCTTTTTGTTTCCAAATCCCAACTTTGATTTCTTGACTTCCAGTTTTGGAGCACTTCTGGTCAAAACCGGAACTTCAAACCCAATGATTTCTGTATCTACTATTCAAGAGAATCGAGTGGCACTATTTTTGTTTCTAAATTCCAACTTTGATTTCTTGACTTCTAGTTTTGGGCCACTTCCGCTCAAAATCAAAACTTCAAACCCATTTACGCCCACTAACTTTTTGTGAAGATTACAAATCTGAAAACCATATTTTGCTATCTCTTGTAGTTTCTGACATCTGGGTGTGACAGATGGATGGCCAAAGGAAAATGATAGATGACAATTTAAAAAATTGCCACCAATAGCTCAATACGTTCCTCGTATTTTAATAACACTTTCATAAAATACATCTAATTATATTTGATTATACTGACATCAGCAATTTCAGAGGCTGCCGTACTTCCTTTATCAGTTCTGTTAGAGAGATCAAGTTTGGCTTTATATTCACGTTTCTTGTTCAACATTAATTGAGCATGCTGCCAGTTCTGATAAACTTTGACTCGTTCATGGAACACCTCCTGTAAAACAAAATAATGTTTCGAATACCCAAAAGCAATAAAACCAGACAGATACAAATTACTAATTAATTTTATGAATTATAATTAATTTTATGATTTTATATTTTAATTATTATTTTTTTTAATTAAATTCATTTTTTTTGACTATGGTCAAATTAAAACTACAGTGGAATATTTTTTAAATTGCTAAACTGTTTATCTACTAAAGTGGATTATGAAACTATAACAGTGTGTTTTAAAATTGTTAAAATGTTTAGCTACTAGGAATTTTGCCCATAACAGGCAGGTAGAGGGTTAAAATTATTTACACTCGATCTGCAAATTCCAGGGCTACAAAAAACAGTTCTGTCTCTTATCACATGGTTAGCCAATTATATGACTGAAGTATTTAAGAATAGAAGAGGTAGAGGTGTAAAAATACACTAGTCAAGAGTAATCTCTTCTGATAGTAATGAATTTCATTCATAACACAGCCAGACCCTGTGATGAATGAAGTAAAGGTGTCATTTGCAGGTGAAAAGTAGATTCTTTTCACAGGACTTTGCATGCTGATAAGCATACTTTACCAATCAGTGAAGAAGGTAATGGTAAACCACCTCACACGCCGTTTTCTTAGTAAAGCCTCTAGAGGTTCAAAACAGCCTTTTGGATGATGACCTACACATCAACACTAGGGATCAGATTCAAAACCTCTTACTTTGCAGTAGAGAACGCTAGCATGTTAGGCTAACTTTACATTAGATATATCGAAATATGAAAGTACAATCATCAATCACTAATTTGAACTAGTCGAAAGAAAACTTATAGCGATGAATTTGAAGCTGTAGCAAAATTTTTGTAGCTTCAACAAAAAATTAAGGTTGAAAAAGTCAACTTACATTTAGGTAGGTCAGTACTCCATTTTAAGACCATTCAACCAAAAGAAAGCACATTAAAAATATGAAGAAAGCAGTACTTCACGATTGACATACAAATAAAACATTAAGTCTAAAGAAGACACTTGCATAAATACTACAGAGCTACAGAACTTGGTAAATTAATCCAATAGGCTTTCAAAAATATCAAATTGACCTAACCTCTTATATTTTGCCAAACTAATCACAATTACTGACCACTTATTTATAAATCTATACAAAAAATATCTTGTTGATGCTTAGCATTCCCAATTTAAGTGAAAGTATATTTTCTTTTTCTTAATAAATCAACAGTTCATAACAATATAAAATAATTAACGAAAAAACATTTTTATATAAATTTAAAAAGTCTTTAAATATTTTTTTTAACTCGCAAATATTATTACAGTCCATTCTGATTAAAAAAGTAAAGGGGAGTGTGGATCCGTATCCTAAGCAATGTTATCCTAAGCAATGGTATCTCAGTAACCACTACAGCTACAGCTACAATTTTTTTTTTTTTTTTTTTGTAAGAAAGGCCACTCTTTGGTATGTAATTAGAATGTGTAGCATTTAATTATGGTAAGAATTTTGATTTTCACAATTTTTTTAAAAAGAGACCATTTTTTTCATCGAAAACTCACCCAAAAATTTTTTTTCCCCCATGATTTTCAATATTTTTAAAAACGACACATTCAATCAATAGAACTGGACGATTAACATATTCCATAAAAATTTCAGCCTTGTACCTTTTGTGGAAGCTGAGAAAAAGGTACATAAAGTTCTAAAAATGACATTTTGAGATATTCGCATTTAAAGTTTGAGAAACAAAAACACGAGTGTAAACAAAGACAGACCACAAAAAAATTAATAAAATATTTTCTAGTAGGCATAGCAACATGATTCTAATGCCATTTTAAAGCGCACATTTCAAACTATATTTTTAATGAAAAATCGATAATTTTTTTATTTTTTCATTCCACACTCCCCTTAAATTAAATTAATAAAATTTCAAATAAATAACTTTGATACATCGAGATATAAATTATTGTCAGCTACTACAATACTTAACGTACAAACAATCAAATTAAGTAAAAATGAATGAGTACAATAAAGAAACTGCAAATAAAAAAAACCAAATGCTGCTTGATGAAATACCTTAATAGCTCCTAATAAAGCCACATAATCTTTTAATAATTCACACAAGATAGAGAAATCAGTATTAGCTTGCTCATTATGAAGCGATTCCACCTGAAATTGACAAAAAAAAGATAATTAATTTTCTGATATCCAACTCTTTATCATAATCATGTGTTTCTCATTATCATTAATTCTTTACATTTCCCTATTACTTCTTTAAAATTAAAATAAATATCCAATCAGAATAATCGTTCATTACAATTAATTCCAGACATCTAGCTATATTGATTCACCATTAAATAGAGTATTTAAGTCTACCAAGTTTAGATCTCTTATGTTGCAGTGGTTTTTGTTTTGAAAAATATCAATCTGTACCTAAGAGGTGAAGGAAGTTAACTCCATTTTTGTAATTTTTCAGAAGAACCAAACACATGAAGTTTTTTATTTTGTAAAAAATTTCTGAAGGTGTGAGAATTTTTTAAAACTTGTACCAAATAAAATAGCTTCTGCTGGAAGATGTGATGTTCCGCCACCACTGCATGAAAATGACATCTGCGGGAGTAGCGCCACACTCAAGACGCATTTAAATGAATTGAATTCTTTTAATGAAAATTTGTTTGTATGATTGCATTGTATGTCGGTTAATCTGAAAATTTTGTAGTCCGAACAGGGTTTGGTCCCAATTATTTCAGATTAACAAAGTTTGAGTACTATTACTGGTATTCCAATATTTATTAACCCTAGAAGCGGTAACTGTCGATCTGAGCGACAGTTGTACTGTTGAATACATGTCGATGTCGATTTGGTCGACAGATGCACCTACTCTTATTTTCAACCAGCAGGTTGTCCAACCTAGGTTATATAACTAATCATATGAAAGTATTTCATTTGATCTATTTAGTTTCACAGTTTGCCGGTAGTTTCGTTCTCTCGTTCATTCGTACGAGTCTTTGAAAGTTGTTGTTTCGTAATGTCGTGTTTCACTGTAATGGCGATCTGTTTGTTATGATAGCTGTGTTGTTGTTTAATGTTATTAGTGTGTTTTAATTCGTTTTACTGTAAATTTATTAAATATCGTGAATTATCTGTGATATTATTTTAGTATGTGTTCAGGTTAAAAATAAAACCTACGAAAATAAATGTGTACTCTGTAAATGTTGACATTGCGTAAACATAACCTAGATCTTTTCTCTACTGACCTTACCATTTTTTCACATATTATAATAACGAAAACAGATAAACTGATAATTCAAAAAAGTAATTATTCTAGAAAGATTGCACTAAAAAATGTATATTTCCATTTTTACCCATTTGTTTAGGTAAATCTGTCAAGTTGATAATAACACAAAACATATTTATCAAATTTGTTATTATAAATATTTCATTAGTCCTGGTTATTTGGGAAATAATATCAGAAAACAAAAATAAGTCAGGTAGAGCTATCTTTTCTGTTTAATTTGGTATATAATACGTACCTGATATCTGAAATACAAAAACAATAAAAAATTGTTTTCGTAAGCATGTTTTTTTTGTTAAAAATGCTTGACACTTTAAACCTATTACCGCTTCTAGGGTTAAATGATTTATGCTACATGTATTATTACAATAAAACATGATTTGGCCAAATTCTCCTATCCAATAAATATTCATTATTCACAAAATAGAAATAGTATAATAATTTACAAACAACTTTACTTATTCATAAAAAAATTATAAATTGAAATCACCTTTTCTTCGACTTCAGCAAGTTGTGAAAGAGCTCTTGATAACGAAGTATGTTCCTCACAATTGCTGAGCATTGCCGCACTTTTGGCAAAAGTTGAAGTCAGAGTGACAAGATCTTTACGGCCTATTACTAAAGCCTCCACACTCATATGTAATTTTCTTAGCTGTAGGTCAAGGTTTTCAATTTGTTGTGTTTTCTCTTCAAACCACTGAAAAAAATATATATCAATTACTGAAAAATGTTATTTCCTGTTACGTAAATTCTGAATACACTTCTGTTTCACGTTTTGATTAATGATATTTATCAAAAATATATACAAAAACTTTAAAGCTTTAGTAGTTATTCTACTTCAAATACTAATATGCCAAAGATTCATCTAGTAATAGTCTGATAATATATTTAAAATCAATCAACTAGCACATTGGAGTAAATGTTTTTATATATAAAATATCAAACAAAAAATTTGTAAAAATTTGTTATCGGGAAATCGATCTAGTCAAGGACTTCAAATATCTGGGTGAAAACATCACAGGAAATAACAATGAGAAACTTAACTGGACAGAAAGATTCAACAAACTCGCAAAATCCGCAAAACACACACAAAATGTTTACAATAAAAAGTGTCTTCCAATAAATTCCAAACTCCGGCATTACAACACCGTAATTCTTCCGGAGATCACATACAGCAGCGAAACAATCTTCAGTCTCAGGAGGATAAACACGGAGCACAGAATCTCAAAATTGAAGCATCGGATCATCAGGAGATGCCTCAACAAAAGATGTTTCTCTGATGGGATATGGAAACCCGTCTCGAAAGAAGAAGAATACAGAAATACAGAACCTCTAGCAGACCAGATGAGGAAAAAGAGAATTTCCTTCTTTGGACATCTCTTGAGGACCAACTCTTCCAGAATCTCAAAACAAATCATCAACTTTTTCCTAAACAGAAAAACTCAGCCCCACTGGATCAGGGAAATTAAGGAGGACATGAACGGACTCCAAATCTCACTTGAGGACCTCTAAACAAAATCCGGAAATTACCACAGGCTTAAGACCACAAGACTTGAACAGCAGAAACCGACGAAACGACAGAAAGTTGTGTATTCTGACAAGGAACGGCAGAGAAGATCGGATGGATTGAAGGAATACTGGAGAAAGTTCAAGGAAGGAAACATCAGGAAAGGACTCCAAAAACTGAAAAATTGAACCGCAAAAATTGAAATGAGTTTTTTTTAGTTTGATAAACTTATGTAGTTCTATGTGGCTTTAAAAAAAAAAAAAACATTAGTTTAATAAAACAGAAAAATTAGTTCAAATAACAGCTGAAATTGATTTAAACTGTTCCAATATTAAAAAACAAATTAATTCATAACTTTCAGAAAATGAAGTTAGATCAAACAAAGTACATATGTCAGACAAACAGAACACAGAAATTATTTAAATTCAGGAAGGAAACAACAAGTGAATCATTCTTATATTGATTATTTAGATAAAATAATTTGGGAAGTAATAACTCATCTCATAATATTTTACAGAAAAGATAATTTTGTCATTCTCACCAGCAAAAATAATTATAATTAATTATAGATGGAAGCTCACTTGATTGCTAGCGTAAGGAATTCGGTTAGAGAGGATTGTTTGTACAATTTCCCTCCTCCTATAACCTAGTAGTAGTAATAATACCATTAAGTACACGCCTTTCTAAAAATATTAGTCACAAACCATTTTGATAACTACTGTGGTACCAAAATATTTTATTAGATTTTAAAATAATAATATTCTAATATATTTTATTAACATACTAAAAGTTTATAACAATAGCCTAATAAAATTTAAAAAATGTATTAGTTTTTAATATTTTACTACAGAGTGTTATATTTTATATCAGTTTGTTTATAAATAAGCCGTATATAACAATATTAGATACATACAATAACTAGGTTAATAACTTAACGAGCCGCGAGCGTAATTAACACCACTACAGTGAACAATCTCACAAAGCAACTGACACATATGAAGAGTAAATATTTTCAGAATGTACAGTACACACATCGCCATGTGGATTTAAAGCAACCGTTGTTATGACAACATCACGTCTCACTGTCACCAATCCCCCTTGCCCTTCATCCCGCACTAGCAAACAAGTCAGCTCCCTACTATAATTAGTTAATTATTGTGGTGTAGTATAAAGAATACAATTGGAAATAAATAAAATTTAGTGAATAACTTACTGGATCATTCTCATCCATTTTATATGTTATCTTATTTACAGTCTCACCAACTTTATTAAACAACCTCATCATTCCTGCACCACTAAGAGCTGATGTATTGGTTGCCTTAGGAAGTTCAATATCTGCAAACACAAAAGAACAATATTATACATCCACTGAAGACAGTCTAATTAAGAAAAAACATCATCCATAAAAACTATATTAAAAACATTTGTACAAGGTATTATTTAAATAATTTATTATAATAAGTTAACCATGTCGTAAAATATGCAAAAATTGTGTCTTGTAAAAACAATGTCCGCTAATTAAATATGGAACTAAACTACCACTTGATGGTTGTTAATCATTTGCCTTCAGATGTTCACAATAAAATATACTAACTGGAAATTATAATATTTCTACAGTAGAAGAATTATTTTATTAAACATTATTTTCCTTTGTTTGCACCACTACTTATAATATGATATAATGAACAACCAAAAACAAAACAAATTAAATATAACACCCACCTCAGAGTATTACATTTATTCAAGATCTTTCGTCTCTCTCTGAGACATCATCAGGAACTATATACTACACACTAAACACATATAATATTAAAACATTAAAATAATTATGGTCAAAGACCACCAATTATTTCCTATTTCACTAACCGTGCCGCACGCGGTTAATCGGCCAAATCACCGCGCGCGGCATGGTTAGTGAAATAGGAAATAATTGATGTGGTCTTTGACCATAATTGTTTTAATGTTATATGAATTTAGTGTGTAGTATATAGTCCCTGATGATGTCTCCAAGAGAGACGAAAGATCTTGAATAAATGTAATACTCTGAGGTGAGTGTTACACTTAATTTGTTTTTGGCTGTTCATTATATATCATATAAATAGAAGAATTATATCTATATTTTTTTTCATTTTACACCAGTAAAAGTTTAGACAATAGATTGCCTAAATACAAGATGTGGCTATTAAATAACGTGATTGACGTAACAAATTTTATTTTTATTTTATACAAAATCACTTATTGTCACCTTCAATATACACTCCTTCTCTATCCCTACACTGCTCCATGCAAATTTTCCATTGTTGGAAACAGTGCTGGAAGTCATTTTCTGTCAGCTCCTTCATGACACGTGCCACTTTCTCTTTTACAGCTTCCACAGACTCAAATCTTGTCCCTTTTAATGGAGATTTCACCTTAGGGAATAGGTAGAAGATAATAACATGTGATGAAACGTGGTTTTTTACTTATGATCCGGAAACGAAGCGCCGATCCATGCACAGGAAGAGCCGAACTTCACAGAGAGCCAAAAAAACTCGAATGAGCAAGTCAAAATTTAAAGCAATGATGACTGTTTTTTTTTATATCCATGGGATTGTGTACCTTCACTGGGTTCTTGAAGGTCAAACAATTAATCAATATTACTACCTTGAGGTACTTTCTAAACTACATCATAGAGTAAGGAAAAAACACCCCGAAATGTGGAAGGACAATTCATAAGTTCTCCACCAAGACAATGCGCCAGCTCATTCCACGTTATCTGTCAAGAGGTTCCTAGCAAAATACAGCACCTCAGTGTTAGAACATCCACCTCACCAGATCTTGCACCATGTGAATTCTACCTGTTCCTTAAGGTGAAATCTGCATTAAAAGGGACAAGATTTGAGTCTGTGGAAGCTGTAAAAGAGAAAGCAGCATGTGTCCCGAAGGAGCTGACAGAAGATGACTTACAGCACTGTTTCCAACAATGGAAAATTCGCATGGAGCATCATATGGATAGAAAAGGAGTGTATATTGACGGTGACAATAAATGATTATGTCTAAAATAAAAATAAAACTTTCTACAACGGCAGTCTCGCTATTTAATAGCCACATCTCGTATACTACACACTTTTACTGTTCACATAGTGAATAAATTCTAGATTTTTTTTCTGTGCTAATATTACATACTACTGTCCATATTTAAACATTAGCAATTTTGAGCCAGTTAAATAATCGACATCTTAATGTAAACAAGAGGAACCTGAACACAGACAACTAATCAATAAGTTAAACTTAAGTTTCTTAACAAATGAAATGTTCTTATCTAGTGATGAGTTGAGTTGTGGAAACAGATACTCTGACCTGATACAAGCAGCATGAAGTGTGCTAGGAACAGATACAGAGTTCACAGAAAACTACCCAGTATATTCTGTATCAGATACAAGTTACCGATTACATGAGAAACTGAATTACAAACTAAAATAAGTTAACAAGGCGATGCGAGATTAGGGAGAAAGACGTTTGTGTTTAATATTTAATTCATTACAGTAGGAATCATAATGCATTAATCAGTTTTGAAGATTGTAAGGTAAAACGGATAAACAATAAAACTAGTATAAAACACTCACACGACTTTCTCTTGTCAATGTAAATAATGAAAAATACAACTTGCTTAATTGTAAGTAAACAATGTCCAAAATTTGATCAGTTTCTCACATGGTGAGTTTTTATTTACAGCCCTTAAAAATTTACCACTCTCTGTAAGCAGACCAATTTTGTTGACCCTGTTCTGACCGAGGACTAGTTCAATTGGTTTACTGACCTGCTTCTAAAAATTCTCTAAAGTCTGGATCCATTTTTAAAACAGGATGAGCAGCTGTTCTGGATAGATATCTTTCTAATGATGCTCGTCGCTTTTCAACAAAGTCGGATGAAGATCCTTGTTCATTCTGAGCAGACATTTTAATTTTCGTCATCCCTGAAAAAAAACATATAACAATAAATTTAAAAAATTTTAATATTTATTTACAATCAAAAATAATCATTTTAATGATAAACTGATTTTATTGACATAAATATGATTATAGTAAACCAACAACAATTTGCATACATAAACTATGAGATCGGTAGTTTGTAACAAAAATTGACTTGCTTAATAGATATAACACTGGGACAATCTAGACAACAAGTTTAAACTAGGTGAATTGTATTAGTGTTTTATTAGATAGTTATTACAGACAGTTTTATTAGACTGGTATATGAGGAACATTCAATAATATTAACAAGACCAATTGATGTACAGAAAAAACTCAATGACTTACATTACTTTTCAACATTTTATTAATTCTTTCACTTGCCACCTTGATTTTTTTCTGTGTTACACCATACAATGTTAAAGGTAGATTAAATTAAGTTGTACATTTTTGCTACATCAGTCTTCTTGTCTGACTCTCCAAATAAGTTTGATAAGTTTTTTATTTTTGTGCCCACAATTTTTAAAGACTCAATTGTTTAACAAGAACTCTTTGACAACACAGAACTCTTCAACGCAACTTAATAACCACAAATAAAATACAGTTCTAACCAGTTTTTTCATGCTTCACAGTTTTGGAAAAAATAAAGTAAAATAGTCAATTGTGTTATAAAAACATAACTTCATTTATAAATAAATCTTTGACCATAATTACTTCCACAGACCATCTCTGTGGTCCAGTGGTTAGCACACTATACTGTAGAATATAACATCTGGGTTGATTCTTGGCTAAGGTCTGGAAGTTTATTATATGTTCACACCTTAAGTAGTCACTAATTCCCAAATTGTTGCTGCAACTTTCATTAAACTGAAAAAAATCTTTGAAATGCACCTTGAAGCTTATAATCAACCCAACTGAAAAAATAAATACTATTACCCTTCACTAACTTGTACTTTCTTTAATGCCACTGTAATTTGCTTCCTATTTATTTATAATGAGATATTACGGTAGATCCATCCTCAAGTGTACAAACCAACAAACTATTAAAATTGTTGTTAAGTTTGGAAAATGTTGTAATGGATAACTCAAATCTAAAAAATAATCATGTTAATTGAAAAAACTGGTTTTCAGTAAACACAGTCAAACTATAATAAATAACAAAGCAAATTACAGTAGCCTACACTGACTTCTAAAAACTAAACAGTTGTGAACACACAGAGTAGAATTTTACAAATATTTATCATCTAGAAAAAAATTACATATTTACGCACCAATAACACTTTTTTCTGGTGCAGGAGGAATAATTCGTCCAGCTCTTAAATATTTTTCTACCAACTTATCATGAAGCCCCAGAAAATCACTAAAACGTCGTTGCACTGTAAACTTCTTTTTGCGGAAAACAGGAATGTTAGTCTGACTTTCTATTTTATAAGCAACGTAAGCACCCATTCCATCACCAACACGAACAGTTTCGGTAACGGCTATCTGTAAAAACTGATCACCTCCTTCTCTCTCCAACTATAAAAAAATTAAAATACAGTGTTACAATATAATAGGTCAAAATAAAATTGAAACCATGCTAACTGACATCAAGAGTGTACATAACGTGTTTTTGTATCATAGACTTTCATAATATACCGGGTGAGCATAAAGTCTTGCCCTGATTATAAAAATTTATTGCAGAATAACTGTTTGACATAATAATTTAAATTTTATGCTGTTACATAGGTTAGTGTTAATAGTTTTTTTTAAGATTACTTACATTAGTAAACTTCAACGTGTGCCCCCTTGGTAGCTCGGAGAATGTCGAAGCGGTATTCCAGTTCCCGCCAGGTGTTTTGTAACATGTGTTCTGTCACAGTACCCACAGCAGCTTGTATCCTAGCCTTCAGTTCGTCAACGTCAGCAACTGGTGTGGCGAAGACTCTATCCTTGATATAGCCCCAGAAAAAGAAGTCAAGGGGAGTAATGTCTGGAGAGCGGGGTGGCCAGGGTGTTGGACCATCCCTTCCAATCCACCGATCCGGAAATGTTTCATCCAGGAAATTACACACTATCAAAGCTCAGTGGGGCGGTGCCCCATCTTGCTGGAAAATTATCCATGGCTGATATTCTTCTAACTGTGGTGCAATGAACTGTTACAAAACATCTAAGTAAATGTTAGCGTTAATGGTGTTTTCCATGATGTTTGGTGCGGCCTCATGCATAATAAGGTTTTCGGGCCGTTTTTCTTCACGGAAAACACCATTAACGCTAACATTTACTTAGATGTTTTGCAACAGTTCATTGCACCACAGTTAGAAGAATATCAACCATGGATAATTTTCCAGCAAGATGAGGCACCGCCCCACTGGGCTTTGATAGTGCGTAATTTCCTGGATGAAACATTTCCGGATCGGTGGATTGGAAGGGATGGTCCAACACCCTGGCCACCCCGCTCTCCAGACATTACTCCCCTTGACTTCTTTTTCTGGGGCTATATCAAGGATAGAGTCTTCGCCACACCAGTTGCTGACGTTGACGAACTGAAGGCTAGGATACAAGCTGCTGTGGGTACTGTGACAGAACACATGTTACAAAACACCTGGCGGGAACTGGAATACCGCTTCGACATTCTCCGAGCTACCAAGGGGGCACACGTTGAAGTTTACTAATGTAAGTAATCTTAAAAAAAACTATTAACACTAACCTATGTAACAGCATAAAATTTAAATTATTATGTCAAACAGTTATTCTGCAATAAATTTTTATAATCAGGGCAAGACTTTATGCTCACCCGGTATATTATTATAGAATATAAAATATATTATACACAAGAAATTCCAGTAGGTCCACACTAAACTACAGATTTCAAATTAGAAAACAACCCACAGCAATAAAACATAGTAAAATAATAAAACAATAATTGTGAACAGAAACCCAAACTTTCTAGCGTACGTAACGCCATTGATACAATGATTGTGTACGTAGATTTATGGGAAGAACAAGACGTCCAACAATGAAAAGAAACTGAACGTTTACATACCACGATAACGATTTGAATCACACGTCTCACACTGTTTATCAGTTAGTTAGGAAACACAACTAAATCATTAAGCAAGAATTTAAAATACATTCTATGAAATAATTGAGACAAACAATATCGGTGAGGTAACATTTTTATTGCTTAACCGCCCACTTAACCATAAAAGTAAACACTGATTCCGTAAATGTAGCAACAACAGCTGCAACATGGAAGCTGAAAAATCTGTGAGTCTAGTTATAGTACGATATTTGGTACAATAAGTCCAAAAATTCATTCAGCTTTGTCTCATAGACAAGGAATTACATGTTTATATTTTATCCTAAGATACCCAATGTTCTTGAATTGTTACATAATATATTATTTTAGAAACTACATCTTACTGACGGATGGAAAAATTTTAATTTAACCAACAGCTATCAAAGACATACTATTAATTAGATTAATTTATATATTTGCGCCACTTTTTTGTTTTTTTGTTTTTTTTTTTATTAATAAAACTTACTTCTTCAGCAGTCAGCTGTTTCTTATGTACCGGCGGAGGGCTGTGCAAACCTGGATTTTCAGGTTCACTCTCTTCTAAAGGAGTTGCAACAGGTGGAGGTCCTTTATCTTGCTAAATATAAATAATTAAAACAAAACCAAAAACAAAGGTTAGTAAAGACATTTTTGAAAGTAATACATGTTCTGTTAAACTGATAAATTTATTGTTAAAATTAAGACACTACAATAGAGCCATAAAACCTGACGCATTATATGAGTCAGAATTTATCTATCATCAAAAGGAGAATTTTAAGAATGAAATTAAAATGTTAGGGAGAAAAATCCTAAAGGAAAATATATGGTATGATAAATGAAAATGGAGGTTAGAAGTAATAAAGAGATACATGAAAATGGAAAAATAGAAAAGATAACAGACTCTAAGAGAAAGAACTCAGTTTTATGAACATATCTATAAAACGGACCAGAACACATTTACGAAATAATTATTTGATATAATACTGAAATTAAAAAATAAATGAAGATGAATGTGCCAAATAGGATAGAGGAAAGAAGTTAATTTAGAAAAGAACTTGAGGGTTCCAAGAGAAAGAAAAGTCACCAAAAATGAGAACAAGAAATGATAGAGAAGTAATGAGTTCAGTAAAAAATGAAAAGGTTTGGGAAAGATATGAATTGCAATTAAAAGGGAAAACATCAGATATGAGAAAAAAATCATTCAAAAGGCCGAAGAAAAGAAGAATACATTTTTCATGCATTTTAATGCAGTACAGTATCGTACATTACTGTTTCAGTTAATTCAAAACTGAATTATATAAAAGGCTACTTGTTAAAAGTAAAGAAAATAAATCATTAGGGCAGATGATCTTCTTAAATTGTGTCAACTCTTCTGTAAGTTTGTACGGAACTTAACATGCAGTACAACTCTGTCAAGCACATCCCTTTCAACTTAACAGCATTACACAATTACAGAGTAGTAGGTATCTACAGGCCTTCAAAGTTATGTAAGCGTATGCGCAGTAGACGGATTAGGTCGAGGTGCGATGGAGAATTAATCATTGATGATGGAGAAATAATGGTGTGAGTAGTACAGCAGTAGAGGGGGGAATTCACAGCTGACTTGCTGGAATGCATAACGTACCGTAGGTTTATATGGCTAGGCCTACAGGAGTCTCTTTTTCCTAAAAGAGCGACCTCCAACACGGTGGAAGGGTTGGCGTTTCCTTGGGGGCTTTTCATAAATGTCCACCGACCACAGACAATAAGACAAAATAGTCAACCGTTCGAGCTACGATTTGTTCTCTGCGACAGCTTCAGAAATATGAGACAATTCACGCACGCACATACGCATGCATCGAACGTATGTCATCCCTTCTACAGCCGGCAGTATTCTCCCCACTCACTTCTCATTTCTGCGCGAACTACGCTTACAAAACATTGACAGATTGTACTTTGGTATGTCCGTAAGTTTAATATTTTCAAATCCCTGTTAGGGTCTGGTAATTGTACCTTTCCAAAAAATTTACTTACCTATTGTAAACAATCATAATTTTCTACGACTTCAACTGGTCACCAATATTAAAAAAATTAATGAAAAATAAGAAACTCTTTTCAAATTCAACAATTTCTTCTATATAAATTAGACTCAAGTTTTATGATAAACTGGATTATTTTACAGAAAGAGATTAATTCCAACTTACCATGGATAACTGTAGTTTTGGAAGATAAACTGGCCAATTGCTATTTTCTACAGGTTGAGTACTTTGGTTGTCTGTGCTTATATCCTAAATAAAAAGAAAATGAGTACCATTAACAAATGTATCATAGTAATATTTTGATAAGCAATGTCTCATACGAGTATCCGTAATTAGAAAATTTTACATCACAGGTGAAAAGCTAAAAATACCTGTACAGTAAATAAATGCTACATGTATTAGTCACCTCTGTAGTTCAGTGCTAGGCTGCAAAACAATGGTTTTTTTCCATGCAAGAAACATTAAAAGAAAACTTCCAGGTTTGATTCACAGCATTTGGTGATACAGGATTAACAAGTTGTAAACCTTTAGTTATAATCCCCAACCACAATGGTCAGGTGGTTTAGAAGATAAGAGGTTCATGCACAAAGTCAAAAATAATACTTGTTACTACTATAGCCACTGAAATTATTCCAGACTGTACAAAGTAATTATTAATGACAATTCCACCCACAAACATATCAGACTGATGTTATTCTATTAACTGGTATGCTTGACACTACAGCTCACCAGGAGAAAATCTTCGGTAAAAGAGTTATACAGGAATTCTATAACAGGTGTCAGTGTATTGTTAACTGAATCTCTGATTAATTTAAAGCTCATATTAGATAATTTGAACATTGTAAGTTCGTTTTTCAAAACAAAAATACAGAAATTATTAAGCCTACTTAAATTTTTCGGTACTTAAGGGACAATAAAATTATCTACACTTATTATCTGAGCTTTAATATTTCCTATTAGTCATTTTTAAATACTAGACAGGTTACCGGTGTGCTTTGATAGTTGGCATTTGATAAAGGAAACTTTATCAGGAATGGTTACCATTATTCTATTAACTGGTATGCTTGACACTGCAGCTCACCAGGAGAAAATCTTCGGTAAAAGAGTTATACAGGAATTCTATAACAGGTGTCAGTATATTGTTAACTGAATCTCTGATTAATTTAAAGCTCTTATTAGATAATTTGAACATTGTAAGTTCGTTTTTCAAAACAAAAATACAGAAATTCCAGGAATTATTAAGCCTACTTAAATTTTTCGGTACTTAAGGGACAATAAAATTATCTACACATACTGAGCTTTAATATTTCCTATTAGTCATTTTTAAATACTAGACAGGTCACCGGTGTGCTTTGATAGTTGGCATTTGATAAAGGAAACTTTATCAGGAATGGTTAGCTTAAGTCTATACAAGACATCTTCTACATATCATCCTCATCTCATTAGGTTATTGTTCTAAAATAGAACATACTGCAAAGTAAACACAATAGGGATTTTTTTAAAAAAGACATTTTTATGTCGCGTAATCAGACCTGGGATTTTTTGCAAAAAAGGATTACTATCGTCGCACATACTTAACAGGTAAACTCTACTTGAGATAGTAAATTTAATTTTTTTTTTATAATCCCTAATTTGTGTACGTTGCAATCTGTTCAATTTAGAACAATAAGCAACCCCGTGACCCAATGAGATGAGGATGATATGTATGACATGTAAATGTGGTGTAGTCTTGTACAGACTCAGGTCGACCATTCCTGAGAGAGTATGGTTAATTGAACCCAAACCATCAAAGTACACCGGTAACCGCAATCTAGCATTCTAATCCGTATAAAAGTAACTACCTTTACTAGGATTTGAACCAGGAACCTTCATCTCCAAAAATCAGCTGTTAAACAGCTGATTCATCGGCAAAACATTAAAGTACACCGGTAACCGCAGTCTAGCATTCGAATCCGTATAAAAGTAACTACCTTTACTAGGATTTGAACCAGGAACCTTCATCTCCAAAAATCAGTTGTTAAACAGCTGATTATGGCGACGACTTTTCCTCAAGACCAACCCGGTGGGTAGTAAATTTAATGACACAAATTATCCGGAGTTTAACAATATGAAACTGTAAAAATGAATTATTACAGAAAATCTTACGATTAGCTCAATACATACTTACAAAACTATTCTTTCCCCGAAATTATTCAATGAAAAATAACCGTAATTTTGAAACTAAATATTTCTGACCCAACCTCATACGTCACAATTACATTGTAAAGTCTCGTACACACGTCAGTATTACAAACGTAACGGTCGAGGTGTTTGTGCTTGTGATAGTAGTTTAAGAACTTGTAGTTGTGTGCAATATCATTTCAGATGTAAACTACAAGAATAATTATACCAAAACCTCTTAACTATCTCATAAAATGGTAAGAATTGCCTTAATGATAAAACTTTTAAATATATGAGTGTGATTTTCCTATAATGATTTATTATTAACTTAACCTCAAAAACTTTATTCAGTAGATAAGAGATAAGTAGAATATACGTAGTAAATATTCTCAACTTAAATTCATTCGTTATAATATAATGTTCAAATATACATTGATATAACTATATTTTACAAAATTAGCAGTGCAGGAACTGTATGAAATTGAAACAACCGTAATCTCGTACAAAGTACCTAAAATACATCGTCAATCGAAAACTGCGAATTGTATTTACTAATTTTGGTACCCTAATTTTTAACAAAAAAACTTAAAAAAGAAAAGTCAGCTCATATTAGTAAATGCTTTAAACTTTAATCAAACTGAATGTCGTTAGTTCTTCGATTTTCTAGAACATTTCAATTAGCTTTCTTAAATTTTATCTTTAGGAAACTCCTCTAAAGAAACAGCTGACAATTCCTTTTACAAACCACAAACTAGATTTTCTGCCAAAATAACGTTAAATCGTAATCTATTCCGTGGAATAATGTTTAAAATGAAAGGTAAATTTGTAACATTTTAAATAAATAAGAGACCTAACCTAACTACTAGCACGATTTTAACCATACATTTTGTGTTTAAGTTATCCATACGATCATAGAATAAAAACAAACTTACTAATAAATAGTGATACGAATAAATTAACAAAATTACTCACTTTACTACCTTTGGCTGATTAACACACATCATGGTGTAAGCCCACACTCATCACTTGAGATATAAGTTCAAAATGTCATAAGTGTTCATTCATAGCAAGTAAAAGGTGTTACCAAATGGTTTAACCATAGGCCTAACTTTTTAAATTTCAGATGTGTTATGCTTATTTGGTTAATTTGAAAATAAAATTTTCAAAGTAGACCTAATTTAATTTTATTCAATTCAAAAACTAATTTTTGCAAGATTTTCTAATAAATATCAAACCCATCAAAGATAAGATTTTTTTCTCAAAAGTGATTTCACAATTATTCTATTTTTATATTTATTTTTTTATTAATTTTATGTAAAAACGTTTGACAAATAATTAAAAACAGAAGTGGGCACTTCTTCTACTGTTGCAAACAAGAGTACAGGTCATTTGTTCTAGCTAGAAGCTCTCCCACCAACGCTCTGCGCTGCTGAGCTGTTCTGTTTAGTGGTGGGGGAAGCACATCGAAGGGAAGTGATCAGTCTCTCCACAGTGCTAGCAGCGTTACGAGCCTAAGTGTACTATAAATCCTAAAAACATTGACTGTATGTTGTAATTTTATATTTTTGTTGTTCTATTCCCTTCACAAGTCTCCAACTCGTGCATTCGATAGTAGGCCTACTGTTTTATGTTCCTATTGTTTTTACGGAAAAAGCAGGTAATACGCGGTCAGGCTAGGGAGTATATAGTCAGTATATACAATTTTATGAAAAAAGAAGTTTAACAAAACGGACCAATTTTACTGACCGATGTGCATAATCGTGTAGCTAGAGCTATGGGGATTTCGCGTAGTACAGTTCAAAGAATTTTGAAAAACCCTGATGTGCTAATCAGAACACCAAATAAGAAAAGAATAAGAAGGAAAGTGAAGAGTGAAGTGGACGATTTTGATAAGTGTGTTGTGAGAAGAACAATATACGATTTTCATGAAACAAACGCTGAATGGCCAACTTTGAATTCGTTACTCCCCGTTTTGCGGGAGGAAATTAATTTCAAAGGAAGAAAATGGTCGCTGTTGAAAATTATTAAAGATATAGGATTCAGATGGAGAAAAGCAAAAGACAACAGAAAATATAAAGTTTTTAATTTAACTAGT
This sequence comes from Catonia carolina, assembly GCA_035578175.1. Taxonomy (NCBI): domain Eukaryota; kingdom Metazoa; phylum Arthropoda; class Insecta; order Hemiptera; family Achilidae; genus Catonia; species Catonia carolina. The sequence continues at coordinate 337,205,267 of JAQMRL010000001.1, read as the reverse complement.
TTTTAGTCTAGCGTAGTAGTTTAAACAGAGTAGTATACAGTTAGAAAGAGAGGGAATGATGATTAAGTGAGAAGGAGACAACACTTGCCCCTTTGAAACTATCCCTACTCTACCTACTCGCCCTCCCCTTACAAGCTTCTTCCAAAAACAAATGTACTATATATGGTCATTTTGCTTTGTGGATGTGGTGTCAGAACTAATACAAATTTATGCATGAATGTAACTACTTTTTATACTGATTATGAATTTTAGTAAATGTAGTAGATGGTGTTAATGATGATAAGGGTGATAACATTATGAAGTTGTGAATTTTTTAAATTGATAAAATACATGAGCGTGCACGTTTTAATCCTTAACTGACACCATACATCTGGAAGATGAACTAGAGATTAAACATTTGCATATTTTTCATGCCCACGTGATTTTTGTGCGTCCACTGATCATCTACCTCTCAGTTAAGTAGATTTCTTTATGTAGTGAACATCACGTTTATTTTCACTGGTCGGTGCCCTCTCCACTGGCACTTTGGTGTAGACTCAAGATTTTCCATCTGTGAGACATAGATTGTGCCTTTGAGTGACATAATTTTGTTTCTTTCTAACTTAGTTTTTAAGCAGTAAATGTTTCTAAGCAACATCTGACAAAACCAAATACATAATTTTATTCAGAAAATTCCAAAAAACTTAAATGAAAAACTTTTTTTGTAGTTTTATTTAAGTGTGTAAATTAGTTATTTTTTCCTTTGAATTGTTTAATTCTTTGAAATAAGGAAAACATGTTCTACCTGTCTCCCACAGCTAAAAAAAGAACCAAGTACCCTTGCCAGCAGTGTGGAGTAGCAATCTCAAAGAAGGTTGGCAAAAATTATTTCAAAAAAGCTGATTAAAAAAGACTTTAATGAACTAAATTCCATAAAACTGTGAATTATTATTAAATTTTACTTCTGTATACATTGCATTTTTTCTTTCTTATAAATTACCTTTGGAAATGAACACCTAATATTTCCAAAAAAATTAATTTTAGTTTAGGTAAAGAAAAACTATTTTTTTTTTAATAACTTTTTTGTTAACATTTTTAGAGCACCTGTATGTTAGGAAATTAATTGTATTCATATTTAATCATTAAACTGTGTTTATACCATTTTAACATATTTATTTAACGCAAAATACATAAAAGTGTCTCCAAATCTATGGTGTTAGTAAAGGGTTAAACACAAGTTTTAAAGAAATTTTTAAAAACTGACATGTCATATATTTTGTATACAGCCATACTTACACTTTAATGTTTGTGTTGTAGTTTATAATGAGTTTTTGTTTGGAATCTTCTAGAAGACTAACTTAGCAACATATATAAATCGGCGTGCACTAGTGAATCTTTGATCAGTCTTTGTTCGAGAACTTGAGTTAGAAAGTTGAATAAAGAGTCTTTTTTTTTTGTTTAGAGTTGTGATATCTTATTATTTTATATAATAAGGTAGAGTGTTGAATTATTTGCACTTGATCTGCTAGTTCCAGGGCTACAAAAAATAGTTCTGTTTCTTATCACATCGCCAGCCAATTATATGACTGAAGCATTTACAAACAGAAGAGGTAGAGGTGTAAAAGACACTATTCTATTTTTCAAAGTTGATGAGCTCTGAACGTACACGTTGCCCCCTAACCACTTCACAGCTAGCCAATGGACTTGCCAACAACGTTGCCAATACTCGCTATCATAGCTCTGTTATATATTTTGTCAGCCATTTTTTTATTCTTTCTATAACAATTATAACCTATGAACATACAACCAGCTGGTTATATTATAAAGTATTGCATGTTAATGCGCTCTATAATCGATGTGTTCAGTACGAGATGCAAGACACAAGTGAACTATAGCGGCTCTTATACGCATGCATGCGTAATGTTTGTCAGGCTGATACATTCATACAATCTGACAACACTGGCAAACATTCAGATTGGTCTAAACGCGTGAAACAGCAAAATTCATCAACGGTGAATGGCATTATAGTCACAGTTATCTCCTCCGGGAGTAATAAATTTGATTCACTATACAGCCAGACCCTGTGGTGAATGAAGTGAAGGTGTCATTTGCAGGGTAAAAAGTTGATGCTATTCAGAGTGCCTGGCATGCTGATAAGCATACTCTTCTACTCAGTGAGGAAGGCTGTTGTAAACAACCTCACTTCTCGTTTTACTTAGTAAAGCCTCTAGAGGTTCGAACCAGCCTTTCGGCTGATTACCTAAACAAATCAAATGTTTGTGGCATTAATTTGTTGTTATGGTTGTGAATTTGGTTTTTATCTGTTGAACACTATTGTAGTAAACTAGGTTTGATTTAAGTGGTTCTGCTACCTAATCATATTAAAAATTATTTGAATTTCAATAGATATTAAGGCCTGTATTTACTTGCTTTTCATTTAACCAACTAACTGAAATTTTTTAATTTCAGGAGACTAGTACAAACTTAAACATTCAACCAAAACTAGAAACAACGGTAAAATTAGAGAAACTGAAAAATTTGAATACTAACTATTTAGAAGATTCTAAACTTAATGATGCTAGAAATCAAGAGACAAAGACTGAATATGATAAATCAGAAGTGACTCTAAAAATTGAAAAGGAGTGGGATGAGACAGCATACAGTCAATCCGAGAGTAAATCAGCAATCCATACAATAAATGACAATATTGAATATGCGATGAATTCATTATTTGAAAAATGTGATCAAAATGAAAGTAACCATAAATTAAAAAAAGAAAAAACTGAAGATAGTAGTGACGATAGTGGTGATTGTGATGATGATGATGAAGATTTTGGTGAAGACGATTGGGAAAAAGAAGATACAGAAGACGATTATGATGAAGAAGAAGCAAAAAAGTATAAGTACGGCAGTGGTAGTCTTGTTGCAGTGAATGAGGATGAAAGAAACCAATTTGACGATGAGAATTACACCGAAAGTGAAGAAGATTGTAGCAACAAGGAAGTGAGTATAAGGTTTAATATTTTTATTAAAAATTTGGCTACAAAATTGTAGAAGTTGAGGTTATGTATGATTTTCCTTACACCTAAGAATAAAGTAGACCTTCATTAAAACTCCAAGAGTTATCCAAATATATTCAGCCATAAGTTATGTCTTCATATAATTTTATACTTTTATCTCTACAGATCTTTAAAAAAGAAATGTTTTTTAAGGTAAATATTTACTTATATGACACCAAACCAATTTTAACAAATTTTTTTAAATTGATACTTTTTGAATGTTGAATCCAAATATGAACTTATTTTTGCGTGCAAACCACTGTGGAATTAGTTATAAGCCATTTTCTATTATGTACCGACAAATCCTCAATTTCTCATATAAATTTTAATTTTGCCATTGAAACTTGGAACTCAAGTTAGGTATCATAATAGAAACACGAACATTTTCATAAAAATCGATCAACCGGAAGTAGTAGTTTATTAAAGTGATTTTTCACTTTTTCTGATTTTCTCAAAAACAGCTCCAACGATTTTTTTTTAATTGCCTCATTTACTACAATTTTTATGCTCTAAAAGATAGGATAAGCCCCGTATCTGCTGAAATTCTTTGGAGGTTGTGCTGTCATAGAAAACAATTGTTTTTTACTTTCTCTTGCCTATATGAATATATAGGAAGGAAAGTATTGTTTTCATGTCGATTTTTCGAAATCGAGTTTTCACCGGATCTGTACGTTTTCAGACCCCCTGAACCCAAAAAACATGTTTTTAGCGATTGGTCTATGTGTGTGTGTGTGTGTGTGTGTGTGTGTATAAAAAATATCTCAAGAACGGAACATCGTACGGACTTCAAACTTGAAACTTAAGTTACATACCACTACCGGATCTGACACGAACATTTCCATCAAAATCGGTCAACCGGAAGTAGTAGTTTATTCGTGTAATTTTTCACTTTTTTGCGATTTTCTCAAAAACTGGTCCTACGATTTTTTTAAAAATCGCCTCATATACTAAACTTATTATTCTCTACAAGATAGGGTAGGCGCCATGTTTGCTGAAATTCTGGGTAAGGCTGTTTTCACGTAAAAACATTTTCTTTTTAAGATTGCGGCTTTAATATGCATTTTAGCGCAAAACATTATATAATAAAAGTTGTAGAGAATGTAAAATTCTACAACTTCTATTTTAAACATTTTTTTGTAAAACGCTTAGTTTAGCGGTAATTAGTGATTTTCTGTTTTTTCTCATGAAAACGTGTGAAAAATCGATTTTTTTTAAGATTTCGGCCTTAGTATGCACTTTACGACAAAAGTATATATAATCATATTTATAGGAAATTAAAAGATCTGCAACTTTTATTTAGAGCATTTTTCTCTACAGAGCCTAGTTTAGCTTGAAAGAATGATTTTCCGTATTTTGAAGCCAAACAGGTCGATTTTCATTTTGCATCTTTCACTCATGATTAAAATAAGGTTATGTTTTTTGAGGTTAGTTTTTTGTTTATTTCTAATGTTTTATTACTAATGTTAGGTTATATTGTTTAAATTATTTGCACATAGAAAACTGTCATAGAAAACAATTGTTTTTTTAAGATTGCGACCTTAATGTGCATTTTAGAGCAAAAGTGTACATTATCAAAGTCGCAGAACATTTAAAACCCTACAAACTTTTATTTCAAACATTATTTTGTACAATACTTAGTTTAGCAGCAATTAGTGATTTTCTGGTTTTTCATTAAAATCTATAAAAAAATTGAATTTTAAAATTGTGGCCTTAGAATGCATTTTATGACAAAAATGTATACAATTTAAGTTATAGGAAATAAAAAAATTTACAACTTTTATTTCAAACATTCTTTTGCACGTTAATTTACCGGTATTTAGTGATTTTTTGTTTTTCTTTCATTAAAATCAGGGAAAAATGGGGTTTTTAAGATTGCGGACTTAGCATTCATTTTATGATAAAAGTCTGTATGTATTATCAAAGTTATAGCAAATTAAAAAACCTACAACTTGTATTTTAAACATTTTTCTCTACAGGGCGTAGTTAAGAGGCAATTACTGATTTCCCATATTTTTAAGTCGAACAGGGGTTGATTATCCCATGCATATTCACTCATGAATAATATTAGGCTATGTTGGTCATTATTTACATGGGCAAGAGAAAGTCATGTGAATGTTTCACACTAAATTTTTAATAATTAAACTCATGTATTTCATATGAGTTAATCAGATGGAAAAGCTAACCATAACTGGATTGTATTTAAACACAATTTTTTTTTGGTCCGCTATTATTTACATTGAGGTTAATGCGGACGAAGAAGAATGATAGATGAAAATGGATGGTGAAAAATGACATCTGACAAACAATTGAACCTAGGACTTGTGAAATACAATCTAGTGGTGGTGACCACTACAATAAACCTACGTGAAAAATGACATCTGACAAACAATTGAACCTAGGACTCATGAAATACAATCTAGTGGTGGTGACCACTACAATAAACCTACGTAAACATCTTCTTCTTCTTCTTCTTTATCTTCCCCTTCTGCCTCTCAGCGTAGGGTGTGCCATTGCCTCGATCCATCCTCTCCAGCTACCTCGGTCCATCATCATATTCCTCATCTGCTGCCAGTCTTTTCCTCGAGCCTCCCCCAACCGCTCCATGTACTCCTGATAGCTCTGTCGTGGTCTGCCCCTCGGTCGGCGTCCTTCTGGTTTTGCTTCCAGGAATTGTTTTATTTTCTTCGATTCATCCGCTCTACTAGCATGTCCCAGCCACTTCAATTGTTTTTCTTCTATCAGTGTATTCACAGGTCGTACTCCCAGGTCCCCTCTTATTGTTTCATTCCTAATTCGGTCTCTCTTATTCCTGCCCACTATTCTTCTGAGGTACCGCATTTCTGCCACAGTGGCTCTACTCCTATGCTTGTCCAAAGTAACCCAGCTTTCTGCTCCATACATCAGTGTGGGCAAGAACACTGCTTTATATATTTGCAGCTCTGCTCACCTCCCTCTTGCCCACAATTGTATTACTTATGGCATAGTACACTTGATTTCCCTTTTTTACCCGATTAAGGACTTCCTGGTCAATTCGCCCACTCCTGTCTATTATCACTCCAAGATATTCATACTGTCTAACCTGGTCCATTCTCCCTTCACCACACTGAATCTCCATCTCCTTCTCCTCAGCCCTCCCAACATGCATGACCTTGCTCTTGTCCACATTCAGTTGCATACCCTTTCTTTCCAGTTCCTCTTTCCACTCTATTACAGCACTCTGAAGTTTTTCTTTTGTATCTTGTATCAGAACAATGTCATCTGCATAGAGTAGGGCCTGAGTCATGACTGGTCGAAGTCTCCAGTATCCCACTGTAGCTCTTCGGGTTCGTCTTTTAACGTAAACATCATAAGTTTAATTCCAAAAGGAAAATTTTAAGAACTAAGTTATTTGATCCACCCCATTGTCAATCAGAATTTTAGTAGCCTCATTTAAAAATGGTCAAAGGCTGTGCCACTGTTGTGTTTTATGATCGTTGACTTTTATATGTTAGTGAAGAAGCTTAAATTTTTAGTTGACAAAAGTGCATGGAAAACATTTTTCCCAATTTAAACATTATGAGTTCCAAGTAATGATCATAGTGCTATTAAAAGATTGCGGAATAAGAAAGGTCAAGTTAACATGTATTTATTCCTGCTCCACTAAAAAAAAAAAAAAAAAAAAAAAAAAAATTCTTTATAATTTGCATCTGGCATATTAGAAGAGAATTATGTAGACAAACAATAAGGTATGATAACCATGAGTGATTATGGAAACCGACAGAAATTTTTTTAACATTTGTTTGATAATTACGTAGTGCTTTCATTACATATTAAGATCACACTAATTTGTGTAGCAAGCTGTATGGCCTGTTTTCAAATTAAGTTTTAGTTCTTTGGTTTGCGCTTGAATCCACAGTTGAATGATAAAATAAATAAAATAAACTATTATTTCTCTGGTGCAGGGGGGAAATATATACAAGTCACAAAATTTAATTTTTTAGGAGAACAAAAATATGTGTTCTTAATTAATTTTAAATTGTCTTGTAATTTGAAACAGCAAAAATTTTCCCTTAACATCTGGTTTTAACACAAAAATCTATGTATTTTATTTTTTGTTTAGCGTCATTTAAGACCATGTTAAGTAATTTTAGACATTTCTGGAAGCTCTTTCACAGACCACACTCTCAGCATTCTTTCACTGTAGGTTCTTTTCCGATCCAGTGTGCATTCTAGTCAAATTGTCCATAGACTTCCTGAAGGTAGATTCCTTTGTGCATGTTGGTACCGGTAACACAGAATCTGGTGGCCTCTGCATCTCATGAAGCGATTGTGGGTTCCCATTTGTGTAGGTGGTTACCACCTGCAGTAGTTCTATCCTAGACATTCCACCTCAACATCTGGACCTTACTGACGACCTCTGGCAGAAGCTTTAGCCAGTGCTGGTCGCTCCAAACTCTTTAGTGCCAGAGAGCAAGCCTATATAATACATGATATTTATAGAATATTTAAGAGGAAAACTTGCACTTTTAGAATACTTAATTATCTCATTTTCTGATACATTTATTTTCCCTGGCACCTTAGATTTATTTGCATCCTAACTTTGAAAAAGGTAGATGACTACTTCCAGGACTGATGAAATCTGTATATTTTCTTTTGTAGGAAGAAGATAATGAAGACGAGAACGCATCTAAAAGACTTTACCTCTGCAATTTTTGTTTTGTGGATTTTCGTTACAGACTGCATCTAAAACGTCATATACTCAGATACCATAAAAAAGATCTGTATAAATGTGTCCCTTGTAATCAGAGGTTTAAAAAACCAAGTAAATTTACTGAACATTTCAAAAAATGTAAGTTCGGTTATCTTCAGAAGAAGATATTTCCATGTAGCACATGTGATAAGAAATTTGCTATAAAAAAACATTTGAAGCAACACATTCAAGGAAAACATAATAAGTCAACGAAAAAGTTTCCTTGCAATTTGTGCGGCAAAGAATTCGCAAAGCAAAGAATACTAAATCACCACTTGTCAATGCATGCTGAACTGCAGAGGTGTTGTTCTATATGTCAAAGACCATTTAGAAAAATAAACGACCTTAAAAAGCACATGCTTACTCATGATAACAAAATACCATATTTTTGTGAAAAATGTAAAAAAGGCTTCATTGAGAAGAATCACTTTAAAAAACATAATAAAATCCATAAATCAAAATACAAAAAGACAGCCCATTTTCAACAAGCACAACAATCTAACAGACCGTCGGACATTAGTAAGTTTCAACAGAACCGACCTCCTAATAGAAACTGGCAAGCTAATCAGTCTCAACAACAATCCAATAGATACTTTCAACCTCATCATTCTCAACAAAATAACAGATATTGGTGTACTTATCAATCTGATACAAACTGGCAAAATAATCAATCAGACCATACACAAAATCTTAATGAACACATGCAAATAAAGACTGAACCAACACGAAATCCAAATGAACAGTGGCAAATAAAGTCTGAACCAACACAACTATCCAACAGTTACTCGCTAAACAATCAGTCTGAGCGAACACAGCAGCCTCATAGATACTGCCAGAATAATCAATCCATAAGACACTGGCAAACTAAGTCTGAACCAACACAACTACCCAACAGTTACTCGCATAACAATCAGTCTGAGGTAACACAGCAGTCTTACAGATACTGGCATAATAATCAATCCGTAGGACACTGGCAAACTAAGTCTGAACCAACAGAACAATCCAATAGATACAGGCAAAATAATTCCTGTAATTTTGCGAATTGATTAACCATCAATAATTTAAAATATTGTTAATTCCATATTAAGCTACCAATCGTTCAGCTATATAATACAATATTTCTCTAAGATTTATTTTTTATAGTTCTTAAACTAGAAGAAATTGTACTGTATCACAGTAATGTAAGCGTTCTTGTAAATGCAGGGCATTAGATTTGTCACTTTACCCGATCTATTACAATTAGTCAAGGTCGTTTACTTGATCTGAATTGCAACTCTGCTTGATCATTGTTACCACTTCACTAGTTTATCAATCATACGTACTAGAAGTTTGTTTTCATAAATTCAAGGCAATTTAAGAAGTACCAATGGAAGGCCATTGGTACTTTTTCCCTGTCGGTACTAAAAACAACATCGTTGTAATATTTTTAACAATATTTTAATATTTAATATTTAATATTTTTAATATTTTTAATTTCCCACAGAGCAATAGTAATAAACACTATTATCATAATGTGGCAACTATAACTGCTATTTGTAAGCTCGCATTACTGTGAATCTGATTCTAGTTGAATTATTGCAGTTTAGGCTTGATGTTAAAACAAACATGCAGAGATCAGGCATTTATTATTATTATTATTATTATTATTTGTATTGAAATATATTAAAGCAAAGATATATCGGTAATTTGTATTTTTAAGGTTCTTTAGTTTACTTTATTTTTTATATTTAAAATAATATACTACGAGTTAACGTAAGCATAATTTAACTAATATGTTAGTTTCTTTTTTTCTTTGACTGTTACGTCCATTTAAAAATCTTGATCGTTTTGTTTTGAAATTAAATTTCTTAAAAACAGATTTATCTTATCAGTTTCATAACCTGTTGAATTTTATAGCGATTGGTATTACCAACAGATATTGGAGGTTAATTATTTTCTTCTCAGCATGCCTATACTCTTGGGATGTTGGCGATCATCAAGGGTAATCTAACCTTGTCCGCTATACGGAACAACTCTGCAGAGCTCTTACCGAACCAGGTCTACAAATGATTCTTCATGATGTGCCCGAGATACTGAAGCTTACAACATTTGATGATGTTAATTACCTCTGGCTCTTTATTCATCTTCGGAAGACTTAAATGTTGGTGATCCTCCACATTCATGGTATTCTCAAGATTCTTCTATATAACCAGAGTTCAAAGGCTTCGAGTTTGTAGGTAGTAGACCTTGTTTAAAGTCCAAATCTCCACACCATATAAAAGAACCAAAAACACACAGCACCTCAGGAGTTGCAGTTTGGTGTCTAGGGTAAGGCAGTGGCTCTTGAACGCTAAGTTCATTGTATTGAAAACACTCCTGGCCTTCCCAATGCAACACCTTATGTCTTGCAAGACTCTTAGCTATCTTGCCTGATTTATAGATGTACGCCACGGATTTCTTCCCTGCTGATGATGTTGCTTTTTATCTTACTGGTGTTGATTCTGTGTGCTTATTCCTTTTATTTTATTCATCAGCTTCTAAAGTCCTTCTATTTTATCAGAAAAATTAATAGTATCATCTGCAAATGGCTAGTTGTAATGCCTTTCTAAGTCTGTAAGGCTTTAATTATTTTACTTCTCAATTATACAAGCAGTAAAATTTATTAAACACAGCCTTCAGAAAACTTAATGAAGTAGGCCTAGTACACTAGCTTGAAAATATTGGTAATTTTTATTTCTGTATTGCTAAAATGTAAATCATTACCAAGCAAATTTGAAAGCAAGGTTTACATTTTTATGGTTTAAATTTAAGATTTATGTTCTCATTTTTGTAGATCATTATATTCCTGAGTTACTTTTTCGTTGTCTATAATTGTTTTTTTTATTACACATTTAAAATTATATTAGTTTGTCAAGTCTCATAAAAATAATTTATAGAAAGGTTTGCAGAGTAAGAATCACCCAACAAAAATTGTCCGGCCAACTCAGCTGCATGGGTAAACATTATAAAATTAATGAAAACAAATTTTTAATATCCCTATGAAGGCACTATCTCTACATGAAATGAATGAACTAACTTTATTAAAAATATTATTGTATCATGAAAAATCTACCATAAAAATAAAATTTAAAATTTTGAAAAAAAAAATATATAATTGAAATATTTTTGTTCTGATAGACATACACTTTACCTCTCACTATGTTGTATTGACTGATGTTCAATCTCGATATTTGAAATAGTTAATTTAATTGAATTGAGCTCTTTGCAAAAAAAATCTTTTGTCTACTGCAACAATTATTTAAATTATTTTATTATTAATTAATTAATCTTCTCACTAATGAAGATAAATGGATTTTTATCCTATCTTTTGTATTTATATTGTATGATCTTCTATTTTTATCAAACCTTCTTGACATAGTACAATTTCTTGTAATAAATTATTAAATAATCAAAAATTTTTGATCAGTGAATAAAATTGACGTGGGTAGGTTTGGCGTCTGCCTACCGACAAGCTACATATTATATTTTTACAAATAATAATTTTATTAAAATGTTAAATAAAACTTAAAAAACAGTATTATGTTTTACATAAAAGTCTTTATGCTTTGATGATGTAAATATGCCTTTTAAAATGATTTATTTAACAAATTAAGTGGTTTGAGATTAACAAAATATGTTATAACCTTTTGAGTCAAGTTCATAATGTTCACCTACAGAAGAAATGAATTAACTAAAATGTTTTATTTTAATTTATAAAATTTGGGAAAATGTATTATAATTTCTTCTTACTGTGAATTTTGGATATAATGTTCACCTAAAGAAATGAATTAACTAAAATGTTTTATTTTAATTTATAAAATTTGGGAAAATATATTATAATTTCTTATTACTGTGAATTTTGGAAAAAAAAAATCATTTTTCAAATCATATTAATACCTGATTTGGTTAATCAGTTGTTCGACATATTAGATAAAACTGACAGCTACATGTTTCTAATCTCTTAAATTTGTAAACAAGTTTTAGTTAAAGAGTTTACAGTAGATTTTTATTTCATTCCAGTTTTAACTTTTGTTTGTTATCTATTTTTTTAATAAACGAATAACTTGTGTATATTACTGATTTCTATGTACCTAGTTGTATTGTCATTTCTTTCTTTATAAAAATCTGAGCACATTTTACTCTGAAGTAACATAGAGGTAATTCACAGGTTCCAGAATAAGGTCCTTCGGGCTATAACAAGGGCACCATGGTTTGCAAGAAATGCGGAAATACACCATTATTGCAACTTTCCTGATGTAATGGACGAGGTCAGGCGTTTTAATAGAAAATATCAGGCAAGACTTAAAAGTCACAAAAACGAATAGCCATAAATCTTCTAAATAATCCACAAGAAGTTAGGTGCCTGAAATGTTACCATGTTTTGGACTTGTCTGAAAGAGTTTACATGTACATAAAATTATAGTGAAAAGTATTCCATATTGTAAAATGTAAATATCTTTGTACATACTAATTTTCTTTTTTAACATATGAATATAATTGATATAATGAGAGGTACTCAGAGTAATGAGGCCTCAACTTGTGATTTGTAAATTCAAAAGATTTGTGTATAGTTTATTTTTAAAAAACTGATGCAAATAATGTTATTTAAAAAAAAACATTTTACTCTGAAAAATTATAATAAAAACTATTACCAGGTGGTGCCTATGGTTCAGCACTTATTTTTACTTTCTCTTGCCTATATGAATATATAGGAAGGAAAGTATTGTTTTCATGTCGATTTTTCGAAATCGAGTTTTCACCGGATCTATACGTTTTCAGACCCCCTGAATCCAAAAAACATGTTTTTAGCGATTGGTCTGTGTGTGTGTGTGTGTGTGAACAGAATATCTCAAGAACGGAACATCGTACGAACTTGAAACTTGAAACTTAAGTTACATACCACTACCGGACGCGACACGAACATTTTCATCAAAATCGGTCAACCGGAAGTAGTAGTTTATTCGTATAATTTTTCAGTTTTTTGCGATTTTCTCAAAAACTGGTCCTACGATTTTTTTTTAAATCGCCTATTTTACTCAATTTTTTATTCTCTACAAGATAGGGTAGGCGCCATGTCTGCTGAAATTCTCGGTGAGGCTGTTTTCACGTAAAAACGTTGTTTTTTTAAGATTACGGCTTTAATATAAATTTTAGCGCAAAAACTTGTATAATAAAAGTTGTAGAGAATTTAAAAACCTACAACTTCTGTTTCAAACATTTTTTTGTATAACGCTTAGTTTAGCGGTAATTTGCGATTTTCTGTTTTTTTTCTCACGAAAACGTGAGAAAAATCGATTTTTTTAACATTTCGGTCTTAGTATGCATTTTACGACAAAAGTGTATATAATAAAAGTTATAGAAAACTAAAAGATCTACAACTTTTGTTTAGAGAATTTTTCTCTACAGAGCCTAGTTTAGCGTGAAAGTGTGATTTTCCGTTTTTTTAAGCCAAATTGAGTTCGATTTTCATTTTGCGTCTTCCACTCATGATTAAAATAAGGTTATGTTTTTGAGGTTAGTTGTTGTTTATTTTTAATATTTTATTAATAATGTTAGGTTTATTATTAATTATTTACATTGGCAAGAGAAAGTTGTGTGAGTGTTTCACACCAGATTTTTTTAAGTGAGTGTTTATAGTTTGAGTATAAACATGATAAAAACGAAGTCTCAACTGCCTTTTATTACTGGGCTTTCAATCAATGAATTTACTAGTTAGCACCTGGTAATGTAACACAGCTATATATACTGCCTGTGGGTTCAAATTTAAAGAGAAACCACTGCTAAGTCCTCTGGAACCTTTAAAGAATCTAATAAACTCACAATGAAAAAATAGATTTCCTCTTAAGTCACAACAGGATTTTTGTTCCTAGTGCTACTCAGTGTATTGTACATAATTAGACATTAATTATGTAGCTTAATGAATGTATATTTAAAAGAAGCGAAGAAAATAGTTTATTTTAAATATTAATTAAAAGTAATCATTTTAAAAATACAAGAAAACAATCAATTAAATGTAACCGTTAGCTCATATATTAATGGTACCGACATAATAGTGATACATTTTTATGTATGTTTGTGCGGCAAAATTTAGTAAATGTTTGTATGGGGGAAAAGTTTGTTAGTTGTCTCAATAGCCCATTAAATGTAAAATTAATGTGTCTGTGTTTAAGTAAGCAACCACTCCACCATAATATATTAACTTGTATTGTGTGTAGTAATGGCTTACACATGTATTTTGGAAATTTTAACGGAAAACGAGACCTTCAAAAGTTAAAAGAAGGGTTCTCATTGGTCCGACGTTATACATTGGTGGGGGGGGGGGTTATACCGAGTTTTTATATAGAGGGCAATTTTAATTTTTTAATAGAGTTTGGCGTAACTTCAATAGAGTATGTCATGATTTTAGAGATGTATGGCGTGATTAATAGATGACAGTATTTTCAATTATTATTTCACTTATATTTGATTTAAATATTTTATATTTTGAGCTGCGGAGAACTTCAGGGTTGTTAATCAGGTTTTTATAAAGAAATAATATAAAATTTAAATTGTTAATATTTTGTATCTTGTATTCATCAATTGTTCTATAATCTATTTGAAATCAACGTGCGGGTGAAGGTCATGCCACTTCCTCACCTCGCCTACCCCACCAGTCGTCTGAATGATGCAGCGCGGAGTATGTGTGTGCACTTGTGCCTACGCCTTCATCAGGTTTACATTATTTCACTTTGTGAAGTACCGTACGCTTAAAACATCTGACGAGACCTTATGTTATTTAAATCAACTTAAACTTAAACTCATTCGAGAAGTTTAATTACAAACAAAAAGAAAACTGCAATGGAAAAAATCTAAATCCAGTTTTTCTTTTGTTTGTAATTAAAAAAACTTCTCAAATGAGTTTAATTTTCATAGACGTTATTTATATCATTTTTTAGAATAAAATTCTCTACAATTTTCATTAAAATGTTTCATGTTTTTATTCGCAATTTAACAGAGTTATTTTACGCTAAACTTAAAAAGTATATTTTCTAAGCCTTTTCTTTAATGTATTTACGTAGTTTTCTTAAAAACTAAAAGCGATACAGTTCTGGGACTCATTTTTTTTAAGTTTCCCAGGTTAAATAAAAACCATAAGAAACCACTAAACATTTTCCTAAATTTACCTTTTCAAAATTTCAGTATTGCTTTATTTCACTCTTTGCCCAGGAATCAAGGCAAAATCTTTCGCCAGGCATAACTCGCCAACGAAGCATTTCCGGACGTATATTTAGACAAACATTTTGTTACATGTAATAACAATAGTATATACGTGGTGTAATTTGTATTATATTATTGTTATAATTGTTATTAATATTGTTTTATGGTTATTATAGGTATTATATGTACGCACTATTACAACGTAATATGGAATAATAGAAAAGTCACTGAAATAGAAACACGGTCATTATACTATGCGTCAGCAATGACTCTGTGATATTTTATGACTTTATGAAGCTTACATGTATTGTTTTAAGTAAACAAACATGTTACAGCACCTTTGTCACCACACACAGGCCTATTTATTTGATTTTTTATACTCTTTCGACCAGTTCAGATTAAAGTTTTGTATCATACAGATGTGCAGTTTCTTTGGCGGGCTTGTGTAAGTTTAGTTAATTCAATTGTTTAAGCGTGAAAGTTGAGATGGCTGCAAACAGTCCTAATCTTCGCAGACAATCCAAACAAATAATTTATAGAGTATATAATTATTTAAAAGAACTTGTGTGAAATTAATTCTTTGCGAACGGCGCTCAAGATTACATAAAACGTAATTGACAGTTTATTTCTCAGTCGTATACAAATTTGTAACAATCCAGTTTCTGTATGCATGCTTTAAAACATAAAAGATAAATAATCATCTTTTTCGTTTAGGTAAAAAGGTTGGCGATGTTTTTATTAAGGTGCAGTTTGTATAAAGAAATATTAGGATAGAACTGTTCCAACGATCCGAAAGTTAAGCACAAAAATTAGGAAAATATATTGTGTAGAACAAAAAGGTTTCACATATCATAGTAGGCCTAATGTCTTATGTGTATCAGAGTAACCATTAAATTTCTTGTCGTTAATAGACAAAACTTTAGTCTGTAAAGAGAAAAGAAGTAGTTCAATTCAGTAATGTAGAAGTAGTGTAAGGGGTATGAGGAGAAATCTTGCGGAAGGGAAGGGGAAGAAGCGCGTGACCTTCACCCGCACGAAGAAATCAAATGGACTTTAGTATAATTAAATTATTTAAATATTATCATAAAATTAAAATTAGTTATTTTTATTTTGTTCTGCATGGCATGAATGTTTCCATTCCTCTTAATTATTTGTTGAATACCACATCTTTGGAATAATACTTGATTTTAATTCTTTTTTTTTAATTGTATGTTACCATACAAATTTATAATGGTACATCGGTAAGAGTACTGAATGATATCTGATATTTCTAGCACCGATTCAGAAATGCCAATTGAGCAAAGTAAGGTCATTATTATTCTTTCTGTACTTGGTTCTATCAGACTAATTACAGGGGAATCATAACAGACTGTTATTTTGGAGTATGTTCCAGCAACAGGTATCTAACACACAGAAAGGAAGGAAGAAATTTGGAAGAGGAAATATGAAAGTTCCATTCAGTCGGCAGAGATACACTTCTTGAGATGTGTTACGGACTGCAGCAGACTGGATCGGTTCAGAAATGAAGATACACGGCGAGAGTTAGACGTGTGTTTTCTTAAAGAGACAATTATGGAGTGTTGTTGTTGTTGTTTAGGTCATCAGCCTGTAGGCTGGTTTGAACCTGTAGAGGTTTTACTAAGTAAAAGGAGGAGTGAGGTGGTTTACCATTGCCTTCCTCACTGAATGGAAAAGTACACTTATCAGCATGCCGGGCCCTCTGAAAAGCACATATTTTCCACTCTGCAAATGACACCTTCACTTCATTCACCACAGGGTCTGACTGTATAGTGAAATTCATTACTTTCAGAGGAGATAACTCTGATTAATGTCTTTTACACCTCTACCTCTTCTGTTCTTAAATGATTCAGTCATTTAATTGGCTGACCATGTGACAAGAAACAGAACTATTTATTTTAGCCCTGCAACTAACAGATTGAGTGTAAATAACTTGACACTCCACCTGTCTGTTACGGGCAGAAATTATGGAGTATCAACAGAAATGGACCCAACATCTTGAAAGAATGTTTCCACACAGGATTCCTAGACTGGTCAGAAGTAACAGGTCGATTTGACGGGGCGACCGGTGGATGCTGAAACAGGTCTTCGGACCCAATCCTTGATTGGTGAAGAAGATAAGAAATTTGATAGTTAACCACATCTTCATTTTGTATGACAGATTATTAACCCTTTCAATCCCGAATTTTTTAACTATGCACAAACAAATATGTGTACATTGTTTCATACACTTTACTGACATTTAGGCGAAATAAAATCACTTTTAGACCCCCAGCCTTTTTGATAGCGTGACAAAAAAGTGTGACACATACATCACATTGGGCTTGATGGTATCTAAGTTCCCAACAATATAAATAAGTAAAATGATGTGCAGGCTTCCTAAACAATAGTTCGATTCACAAGCAAGCGAGCAAGCTTGTTCGATTCACATTCCCGCCATTCCTCATTCATCCCATCTCATGAAAAAATTGTAATTTACAATGTACAATTTTTTCTCTTGCTTAGATTTGTAGCAAAAAAACTAAATATGATTTTAATATCAAAGCATTATTTAAGACTTAAAAAATGTTACAATTTAAATATATTAGTAAAATGGACAAAGTCACTAATTACAGCCTGAAAAATATACTTGTATGTACATTCAACATACTCGAAAAAATGCTACTTTATTTTAGTAAATAAGCAAGAATATTTAAAATTAACTTTTAAAAGAAACTAATGGTTGCATCCATGGCGTAGTGGTCAGCATCTTACACTGCAAAGCAGAGGTCTCAGGTTCGATTCCTGGCTGGGGTAGTACAGAAAATTATTACACTTCACATCCAGTGCTCTTTAATCAAAAGTAGTCTCTAACAATTAAAGTTTTTATGTCTGTTACTATTTCACTCCAATGTGACTTCTAAGCCACACTGGGTAAGAAGCCGGCCGCGTTGGCGATGTTGGTAACGTGCTCGCCTCTCATCACGCGGTCTTGGGTTCGAATCCCACTCGGGCATGGCATTTTTTCATACGTTACAAAAATTCATTTCATCCTTCACCGTCTGCATTAGCAGCAATTTGCAAAACAGTCGGACGTTAAACCAAAAAAAAAAAAAAAAAAAGAAAACTGGGTAAGAAAGGGTTAATTGTAATCGCCAAAACAAAAACAGAAGAAATTATGCATTGCTTAAAGGTTGTTCTTTCAAATCAATATACGAAGAAAGGATGTATCAATAGCACACTTTGCCATACTAGATCTAATTACAAAAGTTATATTGTGCTACTATAAGCATCCTTGTCTATGTTCAACAATTTTAGTTTCTAACCTCAAGTAGATAAAATTTAACACATACCAGATGTTTCTCATATCAGCCCAGTATATTATAAGTAACAAAAAAAAACATGATACAGATAATGAATAATCAAAAGATGATAACCAACTAAATATAAATCCTAATGTATTTAAAAAATTAAAAAAGAACAAAACACATAAAACTACATTTTAAAACTTCTCTTTTCACTTGGAAGTAACAACACAATTTCATGAAAAATATCCAGTGAAAACGTTATATTTGTTTTAAAAAAACATATTTAAAATTTTTTCAATACAATTTAAAAAATAGGTTAGTTTGTTTTGTTTAAAAATAAGAATTTACATTTTTTTTAAATATTAGCTTTCAGCTCTGTTCATAATACACACAACAAGCTGTAGTAATTGTAATAAAAGGTCTAACAAATAAGAATGAAGCAACATTATACAGTACTATTGAAACAGTATCCACTATACATCCTATTATATCAGAATGATAATACTGTAATCAACACATGCCTTCATGATAATATTTTATGTATTTTGACATTAATTACAAGGGCAGCTTCAGTAGATTCATTTTTACTTTCACTTGCCCTGTATGAATATAAAGGGAAGGAAATTTTGTTTCATGTTGATTTTTCAAAAGTTTTCACCAGAAATAGACATTTTCAGGCCCTCTGAATAAAAAAAACCATTCTTTTAGCACTACCTACTTAACTTGGAAGTTAATGTTTTTTAACTTAGAACTTAAGTTAGGTACAACTAAGGGACCCGACATGAACATTTTTATCAAAACAGTCAACTAAAAAGTAGTAGTTTTTATTCTTGCAATTTTTCACTTTTTTGCAATTTTCTCAATTGCAAAATTATGTGTTACATAAGATAGGGTAGGTGGTATGTCTGCTGAAATTCTTGGGAGGTTGTGCTCTCATGGTAATTTTTTTTTAAGATTACCGCTTTAATATGCATTTTACAACAAAAGTATATGTAATCAAATTTGTAGAAAATTAAAAAACCTACAAATTTTATTTCAAACAGTTTTTCTAGAATGATTATTTTAGCATCAATTAGTGATATTTTTATTTTATCATTGAAATCGGTGAAAAATTGTGTTATTTTAAAGATTTCAGCCTTGGTATGCATTTAATAACAGAAATAGGCTATGTAAAACTAATGTTATAGACAATTTTAAAAAACCTACAACTTTTATTTCACACATTTTTCTCTGAAGCGCTAAGTTTAGCATCAATTAGTGATTTTCCATACATTAAAGTTGAACAGAGGTGATTTTTATTTAGCATATTCGCTCATGATTAAAAGTATTATGTTTTTCATTATTCACATTGGCAAGAGAAAGTAGTGTTGAGAGTTTCATGCCAGATTTTTCTAGTCCAATAATGCTGCTCTAAAAAAAAATTTTTATTCAATTAATTCATCTAAAATTCTTCACCCATATAATTTATTCTGATTTGGTAATTTTAAAATGGCCTACCAGGTTTTCGTATCGATCTACATGTAGTTTAACTCAAATGTCAATACTTTAAATAAACGTAATGCAGGAATAAATAGAGTAGGTCAAATTTTGGATTAGTAATAAAATTATGTGGAGGATTTTATTTAGATTACTAAAATAATAGGCAGTTGAAAAAGTAAGAATTCAGAAGATCAGTTTCAAAAATCTGTTAACGAATTATACTCTCAAGTAATGAATATAATATGGATACGAGGGGGTACCCAAAAGAAACCGGAATTATTTTTTAAAACTATTTATTTTTAATTTTTTTACAAAAGAACCTTATCCCCTTCAAAATACTCTCCATTACAACTAATACATTTGTCCCACCGGTGCTTCCACTGTTCAAAACATTTTTTGTACTCCTCTTCAGTGACGGCTGCCAGCTCATCCGTCGTTTTTTTCTTGACATCATCAACGTTGTTAAATCGGAGACCTTTCATGCCCCTTTTCATGCGTGGGAACAAGAAAAAATCACACGGAGCCAGATTGGGTGAGTACGGTGCGTGTGGTAGCAAAACCATGCCGTTTTTCGCCAAAAACTGGGTAACCGAGATTGCCGTGTGTGCAGGCGCGTTGTCATGGTGGAAAAACCAGTCCCCTGTCTGCCACAAATTAGGTCTTTTACGACGAATGCTGTTTCGTAGTCTTCTTAACACTTCAAGATAAAAAGCTTGATTTACCGTCTGGCCTGGTGGAACGAACTCTGAATGGACAATTCCCCTCACATCAAAAAAACAAATCAGCATTGTTTTGATGTTCGATCTGACTTGACGACTTTTTTTTGGTCGGGGTGATAATGAAGTCTTCCATTGACTGGATTGTTGTTTGGTTTCTGGGTCGTACCCATAGCACCAAGACTCGTCACCCGTAATGATCTTTGACATGAAATCTGGATCAGTTTCAAGCTGTTGTTTCAAATCACTACACGTTTCAATTCGACGTTCCTTTTGAGTGTCTGTCAGAACCCGAGGCACAAACTTGGCAGCGACTCTTTTCATTGTCAAGTCTTCTGTTAAAATGCGTTGGACTGAGCTCCAAGATAACCCACTAACCTGTGATATTTGGTCAATGGTCTGTCGTCGGTCTGTTCGTACAATTTCTTTCACTTTCACAACATTTTCGTCTGTTCGGGAAGTCGACGGTCGTCCAGAACGAGGTTTGTTCTCAATCGACATGTCGCCATTTTTAAAGCGCAAAAACCACTCGTACACTTGGGTTTTTCCAATAGCGTCGTCTTTGTAAGCTGTGTTCAACATTACAACTGTTTCCGCGGCGTTTTTACCGAGCAAAAAGCAAAATTTCACAGCCGCATGTTGTTCATTAAAACTTGCCATCATGAAAAACGACACGAGCACAAAACAGCACTAGCGAGAACAATCACTGCACGAGAACAGAACAAGCTAGATCAACGAACAAAATGGCATTGAACTGGCAATGAGTAGCGCTACAAGCAGCCTAGTGGCGGGAATTTGTACTGCACAAGCTCCGCCCACAGCAGAGCTATTCCGGATACTTTTGGGTACCCCCTCGTATATCTCTGAAACAAGAGTTATGGAATTTTGAGATGAAAACCCACTGCGTTCAAAAAATTGTTATTGAGAGTACAGTTCTGGATCAAGTTAAGAGTTTTAAATACCTGGTTATAATATCAGTTACAAGTAAGATAAGAAGATTGAAGACAAACTTAACAAGTTTCAATCGAGGTGTGGCACCATCTATTCAATATATTTCAAGGCGTACAAATAAAGCTGTACAGAAATAGAATCTTGTACAGTTATAATTTGATTATAAGTAGCATATGTGCCTGGGTAACAGCTTTATAACTTCTGATCAGCATGATATTTTAAATAAAATCCATTGTGGTGTTAGAAATTAAATATCCAAGCGTTTGAATACTTGGTAACAATCAAATCAAATAATTCTATTTACTTTTAATGTTTGGCAGTTTGGTTTTATATATACATTGACTTAAATAGCTTCCTCATACCATCATTGTTTACTCATTGCTAGTTTCATTCGTATATTTCTGTGCTTCATGAGTTAATGTAATCACTGTTATTTTCATATATTGTGTTAATTGTAGTTTTAAGAAAAATTTATCTTGGGCAGCCCTCATGTGATCTTAATTTTATATTTTATCATTAGATTAATGTTTACCATACAAGCCTAATTATTTATACTATAGGTATATTGTATTATTATTAATTAATTATTCATATATTTGTATATTCTATTTGTTTATGTATATTTATTGTCTGTCATCAATGGTTGAAATACTGTTGCAGACAAAGAAATATAGGATCATGACATGACCAAGAAAGCCATACTGGAGAAGATAGCGACTAAAGAACGAAGGATCACACAAATAATCCTAGGTCCCCGACTAGAAGACAGGAAATACAGACTCGGAAGTAATGAGGAAGTGTACGGTCACACAGAGAAAATCACAATAGCTTTTAGAAAACGTTGACTCGCCTTTTATGGCCATTTATACCAAATGCCTGGGTTTAGACTGATTAAATAAGTATGGAATTACTGCCCAGAGTCAAAGACCTCACAACGATGGTTCAGAGAAATCAACTCTGACTCGACCAAAATGAATATCACAACCAAAGATCTTGCATCCAGGACCACACTTAAACACAAGCTCAACAACACAGTATATCTGAAAGATCCAGGACGGAAGACTGGGAGCTCAAGACAACAAAACGAACCTCAAAGGGTCCGTAAGTCAGAGGTGATGAAGGCCTGTTGGGCACATAAGAAATTGAAACAGTGAGAAATCCCATTCCAAATAAGTTACTATATCAAGAAATAATAATAAAATCATGACAGTTGCAACCATTCTACATAGTTGGCAAAGTTAATGTGCATGAAAAAGAAAGATATTGTGTGTATTCAGAGCTCAGAGATAACATTTTTGAAAGCTATAAAAGGGTGCAATTTGAGGAATAAATTAAGGAGCACCGAGATGAAAGGTGACCTAAATGTACCTTCTATTGGCTAACTCATTGAAGAAAGAAAATCAAAGTGGTATTTCCACATTAAGTATATGGGAAGTAGTTGTCTAAGATTTGCTAAAAAGTACCAGCCTGTAGGATGAAGGCGACTGGGATGGCCAAGGAGAAGATGAAACAGATTTCTTAAGAACACCACAGGTTATTGCCAAATCCTTGCTGGGGAAAATAAAATTTATTATCTTGATAACTGGTTGATCAGCAGGGTTATAGTTAACTACATGAGGGTTTTAGCTACATTACAATTTTTCAAACCCTGGCCAGGAATAGAACCTGAAAAATTCTGCTTTGAAGTTCAGAATAATCAAGTCCTTCAAACTACTGTGCCATTGAGGCAGCCATAATTTTTTTTTTATAAATTAGTAATTATTCAATAAATAAATCATAAAATATTACTAAATATCTATGGTTCTAGGACACCCCAGTGAATCAGCTGGTAACAAGAAACTGGTTTAAACTGTTCTAAAGTACCACCAGCTGGACAAATGACTCCACACTGCGACCAACTGACATATATATATATATATATATATATATATATATATATATATATATATACATGAACCAGATAATCCAACGCCCTGAGATGTATACAAAAAAAAATCCTAAATTACCCCTATTACTTTACATTACATATTAGTTTCTCCTGAAATTCATTTTTATGTAAAATCTAGCCTCATACAGAGGTCTCAGTACACAATGCATTTCTCAGATCAAAAAATGAGCGACTAAGATATACAACACTATTAGATGTCAATGCTCTAATGAAAAATATCCCAGAAATTCAGTATAATGCACAGCATATAATTGGATGATTTACTAAATAACTGTTCCCAATGATAAACATAAAAAATCAAACTAACATAACCACTATTAAAATATAACACAAAATTATATGTAATAGACTCCAGGTGTCCAAAACAATATAGAAGAAAAGCCAAATCAGATGAACGTCATACAAATATGCAGATGAAGCAGTAAAATTTATTCAAGATTGCTTTTGTTCTCAAATTGTCAGTTGCATAAATTAATATATCTAACCATGAGGGCGTATTGTGCCCTACCAAGCCCATATTATTACCAATAAAGTGTAGCCTACATTTACTTTACTTAATTTTAAAATGTTGACGATCCAGGATACATTTCAACAGCTATAGAGCTCAAAATGTGATGCAACTGAATCAGTTTTGGGATTTAATTTATCTGTTTAAAATTTAAACAGATAAATTAAATCCCAAAACTAACAAATCATCTTTATTTAATAAAGATGATTTTATACAAGTGCTTGGTAGAGGTTTTTTAACCATAAAGTGATTTGTTCCTTGGATAAACATTATTTCATTAGACAATTCTACTCTCATTTTCTACAGACTAATTTTGTTAAATGTACTTTTTTCTAATAAAACAAGTAACACAACTACAAAAAAATAAGAATGGATCACCAAATGTTATAGCTCGTTGTTCAAATACAGTACGGACTACAAAATTAGAAAAACAAAATGAAAATATGCACATCACAAAATGTTTTTCCAAGAAAATTTCAGCGCTGAAGAAGATGTTACTGCAAGAAATGATTATTTATAAATTATGGCAATATATAAATTTTTACCTAACTCTTTTGTGATGTGTATATTTTCATTTTGTTTTTCTAATTTTGTAGTCTGTACTGTATTTGAACAACCAGCTACAAAATTTGGTGATCCATTCTTGTTTTTTTAAAAGGTAAAAATTTATATATTGCCATAATTTATAAATAATCATTTCTTGCAGTAACATCTCTTTAGCGCTGAAATTTTCTTGGAAAACAACTTCACGTACAATTATTATGATTAATTATTTTGTAAATTGCATGTGAGTATTGATTATCGGTTTTTTGTCGCTAGGCAATGAATACAAATTTTTAAACTAGACTTATAATGTTATGGTTACGTATAATTAACTTTTGGAATCAATACATAAATTGAAGCTATTATGACTACAACACTTAAATCGTGATTTTTTTCCAATAAGGAAACATGTAACAATTATTCAACAAAAAGGCAGAAAATAATTCAACACACTAGCGTAATTTAAAAACATAATTAGGTTTCCGACATGAATGCTATTTCGGAAACCTAATTTAGAAAATTTTAACTTTTGTGAAATTTATTAAAGTTAGCTGTTGTAAATCTATTTGTTCGATTTTTATAAGAACAGTTTTCAAAGATTAACAACACTACAGTATTAGTCATAAAAGAAACTTAGTAGGTTCTATCTAAACTTCCTACATAACTAGCCTAATTGTTAAAACTAACATGACACAGTTGTAGAACAAAACTTACTGTTTCAAGTTTAGACCAATTATTCCACTTAATTTTTGAAAAAATGTTTAAACGTTTCATTTTAGGTACCAATTAAGATGTAAGGCTGAATCTAAGCTAACAATCAGAAGAATTAAACAGAAATTGCAGAACTAACAACAAATTGTAAAACATTTAATACAAAGCATAACAAGCCTTGTTTTCATGTCATGATAAAACTTGTTAAGTAATAATAATATAAAAATGTTGTTAATAAATAATAACATTATAGAATTGCAGTCAACTAAATTTTCAACCTAAATATTCCTTCAGCAATTTATTTTAATTTGAAAATTCCTCCTCCATTAAATGCATAGTTTTTCTGCCGGATGTTTTATATACCCTATTAATTTTAATATCAGTCTAAAAATGAATTACCCAAACCAAGGCAAGTGTGGAAACGGACACATACGAGTGTAAAATATGTAATCTAGTTTTTCGGTAGAATAAAGGGACGACAATTGCTGATTTTTTAAACTATCGTAAATTTATCAAACGTACGTTATAAATATCAAATTGCCTACACAATAAACAAATCACGAAACCTAACCTCAAAGTAACAGATAACCTGAACTATAACACGAAATTGTTTAACTGTAAAATTGCTAATACAATTGCCGGTTATAACCAAAAATACATTTAGAGATTTTAGCCCACGAGTTTCTCGGAAGAAAAGTAATAATTAAAACAGTACATAAACTTACGTCAATAGCGGAACTAAATAAATCATCACTGTCGTCTTCTTTTTCCGAAATATCCACATTCTGCATAAGTGGTTCTGGCTGAGTTCCGTTATTATCAGACATTTTTAATCCGGTTGTTTTACCGTTTTTTTTTCAAGAAACTATAATTTAAAGATTAAATCAAACGTCAGAACAATAAGCAACACCCCGAATCGCCTCAACTTCGTTATCAACAGTACAGCGGCGCGGCCAGCTGACAAGTTCGTGCAGAATATGACAGGACGATGAAATCAAGAATGTACAACTAAAACTTCGATGTTTTTTTATTTTAATTATAAGTATTATTGTAATGAGTGGATTAATTTACAATCTAACCGTATAAATAATTTTATATACGCATCTGCCAGTATTGGCAGAATTTTTACGCAGAGGAAACCTAAGTGTACAAAAAACCAGTAAGTATACTACGTATACCGGGAGTACAGTACAAAGCGGTAAAATTCAGTTTGCAGATCATGAATGATCCTTTCATATGGACAGGAGAATTACCTGACCCTCACAGGATAAACGCGTACATACAATCCCTGATCGTTACCATCGTTATAGCGAAAGGAGCGCTCTGTGGCGTAGTGGTTAGCGTGCTAGACTACAAAGCGGAAGGTCCTGGCTAGGGCTTGAAATTTTAACAAGTTATAACCCATCATGACGATTTCATGACCCTGAGTAGTTTCTAAGACCAATCTGTTGATGCAGCTTTGAATAGAAAAGGCATATTTGTCATTATTTATTGTTACTATGCAAGCAAATGTGAACTGTTCTTTACTGAATTTTGAACTGTCATTTAAATGGGCACTGTGGCGAGTATATTATACCCACCACAGTGCTCAAGGTTTATACCATGGTGAAGAATAAGTTTGAACTGGAGCAGTAGTAAGTACATGGTACATAAGCCAAGATAATTAATGAACAAGCTATTTTATGAGTCCACTGTTGATGTACACGTAGGTTATCATTAAAATGATTCCGTAATGTCTTTAATAATATATTAATTCAAACTTGCACTTTTGTCTAGACAAAGAACAAGTAGATCAAGGAGTGGCTTATATCAAGCCGGCTTCAGGAAAGGAAAACCCTGTTCTGGAGCTTAAAGCGAGCTCTGGAAAGTTACATTTCAAGAGACCTAGTGATAGTGTTTGTTGATTTTAAGAAAGCTTGAAGTTGACCAAGAAATGCAACTGAATACTTTACAAGTATTTGGAGTAATGTCAAAATTATAGCAGCAATTAACGAAACATTAACAAAGACCCCATCAAAAGTAAAATTTCTACAAGTCTCTGAAGAGTTTGAAATTGAAACTGGCATTAGGCAAGACAACAGACTGTCACCTGTTCTCTTTAACTATGTTCTGAAGAAGGTTATTCGAGAATTAGAGATTGTATTTTAAAGAAAGGGTTGTTAAACCAAGTACTCATTGAAGGATGAAAGAACAGAATAAAGATCAACTGTCTTGCTTTTGCAAGCACTCTGGAAAAATTGAAAATTTTATAACTTCAAGTAACTCGATAAAATAATACTACTGAAGACTAGTGAAAAAGAAGAGAAAAACAGCAGATAAGGAATGATGGCACCAACATTCCAAAGAAATCAACACCTGTATAAGAAGAAAGCACTCTTGAGGCAAGCTAAGATCAGACATTATAATTCAAATAAAATCTGTTTTTTTTATGGGAGTGAATGCCTTAGACTGGGGAAGGGTGGTCTAAAAGAAAGAAAGAAATTTGAGAGAAAGAACGATCACGAGATAATCAGTCCAAAGATGGCAGATGGACAATACAGATAAGGATGAGAAGAACTTACAAGAAAAACGAATGGAAAATGAAAACAATCAGAACATGAAGTCTAAAATTCTACTGACACCTTTATAGAATGGGCAACAAGTGGTTGATTAAATGAATCTTAAAGACTCCAGACAATAGACCTGAAATGTTGGATAAATGGTTTAAAAAAATCAGAAGATATAGAAAAAACCGGAGTAAACCGAGAAAATATAATGGACAGAACCAAATTTAGACAACTGATTACTGACTTCAGAGGCTTTCACAAAAAAAAAACCAGAATACTAGATGGAAGGAAGAAAAAACTACAGTGAAGAATGCTGGTTACAAAAAAAACTAACAAAAAAAATTTAAGTTACCTACTTCACATCTAAAATTTCCCTAAAAGAAAACAATATATTTAAATAAACTATCATGAACCACAGCATTTTTTTCTTCAAAGATTAATGCAGAATATTCTTGTACTCAGATTAAAATGTGCTTGTCAGCGGTGGTGCATCAGTGTTACCAACTAGAGGGAAGAAATTTCATTGCATTTACCACATGTAAAGAACAAAATCAAACTGGAGTTAACAGTAACATATACGTGTAATAACACGTTTCCATAATAACTAGAATTTCTGCAATACTAAACACTGCTAATAAAACCATCAATTATTCACTCTTTATACCTGTAAAATTATTACACTGTATTGATTTTGTGTTATGAATCATTCTATTATCATCTAATGCAGGAATTAATAATGATAATTAATTTCATAAGAATTAATTCTAATTTTCATATTTATTTCTGATAAATAAATATAACTAAATAAAAAAACGAATCAACATAGGCTATGTGTAAAATAATTACAGTAAATTATTTGAAACTGTATGTTCAGTATCAACAATTATTTACAATTTTTCATTCATCTCCTTTTCATAATTTGCTGATGTTCATTTACTTATGCTTTATTGGTGTCCATTATTAAACAAAAAGCACTGGAAAATAAGTGAATAAATTTATATATTAATTTAATTGAATGAAAAAATATTTGTAAAAAAATTATCAACAATAAATGATAGCAGGATTCGCTGCGGAATGTATGCACCAGGTTGTAGACCTAAATGTCTGGTAGAGAATTTTCAGTAGCAAAGTGAAAGTTCACACAGGTACTGCCAACATTACCATTGTAATAATACATACCCAGTACTTATTTTACATGGATAAGACTAACATGTGAGTGAAATATATCTTAATAAATAACTTTTATTTAATTTATTAATAAACTTTATTTTTATAATATTTTTAATACTGAAATAATAGTCAGAAGGTTTATTATTTAAATTACAAAAGATAATTTCTAAATGTATAAACTAATAACATTATTTATAAACAGGACTCTGTTGCTATGGTGATTCTTAAATCATTCCAATTTGGGAAGTGATTTAAGTAGATTATTGTTTATACCGTGCGTTCGGAAAGTCGCTGTGCACTGGAATTGTGACTATGGATTTATGAAAATATGTATAAAGAAATGACTAAGCATTTTGGAAAAAAATTTATTCAATACCTTAATTACATTGTTAAACCGTGATTACATTGTTTATAGAAGGTGTTCGAAATGACCTCCATTGGCATCAATACAGCATTGCACTCGTTTCATTTTGTTTGCAAACACCTTTCGCAACTGAAGAACAGTGATTCCTTGAATGTATGCCGTTATTGCGGCTTTAAGTTCGTCAATCGGAGTGTGATGACGCCAATGGAGGTCATTTCGAACACCTTCTATAAACAATGTAATCACGGTTTAACAATGTAATTAAGGTATTGAATAAATTTTTTTCCAAAATGCTTAGTCATTTCTTTATACATATTTTCATAAATCCATAGTCACAATTCCAGTGCACAGCGACTTTCCGAACGCACGTATAACTGTACTTTGTTTTTTTGTTGGATTAGTAATAATCATAATAATGTTCATTCATTTAAAATAAGTCAAGACATCATCGGATAGTGTTAATTCTTATGATTTATTATTTTTGTTGTGAATTTCTGTATCTAATTACTGTAAATAAGTTTTAACTAAACTTTGCAGAACCTGTTAATAAGTTTAACTTTTCCTGAAAGCTGCTTTTACTTGATACATAATTAATATATTTTATAACTAACTATTGTACGTTGGTACTATTCTGATACCATGACCTATATTGTGTTATGTTTCGAATGATTTGTTACAAGCCAGATAACTTATCCACTACACAGCATACATATACTTGGGAATTGCATTTCAGCCATGAGCAAAGAGTTGAATTAAAAGTGTGCAGAAAGCAAGTGCTTCCAAAATATGAGAGGCTTAGTCTGCATTCAGAAAGTTCCTATGTATTGTAAAAAACTTATGTATAATGTATACTTTGTGCCAATTTTGACACGTCCAGCTGAGATATGGACCGGTTAGAAAAAGGCAGAGTAGAAATCTGGCGGCAGAAATGAAGTTCAAAAGTAGTATGCTGGGGAAGACACGAAGAGATAGAATAAGAAATTATTTAATCAAGGAACAACTGGAAATGGACAGCCTGTTAAGGAAGATATGACAGACAAAGCTGTGATGGTGGGAGGTTAACTGCTGAAAAGTATGCAGTGTTTACAGATTGAGGAAAAAAGAACAAGGTGTAGGCCAAGAATGAAGTATACGGGTTCAGTAATGGATGAATTGGGGAAAACATGTGATATCATGAGAGCAATGGAGGAAAGATTGTTTAGTAACAGAGAGAGTTGGAGAGGAGTTAGTTCGGCTCGACTCGAGGAAACTTGGAAGAGAGGAAAAATATGATAATGGCCATCCATCCATTATAACACTGTTCTACTTCATTAAAAAAAATATATTCCATTTTAGGATAAAATGAGAAGATATTAATTTGTACAAAGCCTGCATGGCTTTGTACAAATTAATATTGCACAGAAATCAACTTAATAAAATATCATGTTTGTGGTGTGTTAAAAAAAACAATAAATTAACAATAAATAACACTCAATACTAATTAAAAAATATGTTTTTATTTTTATGGTACATAAAGTAATAAATAATTTTACAATATTTTGTTAGCTACTTTAAAATATTAAATAAATTTAGTTAATAAAATAAACAAATAAAAAAATCACAATAAAAAATGTCATGTAAACATTAAATAATTACTGAAGATTATGCTTTACTGTTGAACAATATTAATAAAATTTTATTTATCTGATGTATTTAACATCACAATATTTTTTAACTATTACCAGTGAATATACTTTCACAGTAACTTGATCAATTAAATTTCATTGAACCGTGTTCAAATTACGTATACAAATTATGTAAGACAAAGAAAATAATTTTATTAATATTGTTCAATATAAATTTATCAGTACACCATAACTCTACCAAAAAGAGTTTAGTTTTTTGCATAAAAATATATGGTAACACATAAATTTCACTGAAACTAAAAATGTCTTACAAAAATACTAATTGCATTCAATTCAAATGAGTAAGCAGAAAACTCATTAAAAATAACATGCAAGGCACAGTCTAGCATTGATTTTAAAGAAATCAAGTGTATAGTAATGTATCCAACAAACTTACTATTTAAACAGAATGCATCTCCAAGAATTAAACTTACTTAATATTAAAAAGACAACATTTTGGAATTACATTATAGTACAGTAGTACAAGGCGTTACAAAATGAATATCGGGGCTTTAAGGCTTTATAGATTTTAATACATTTAACTTAAAATTATTAATAATACATCCAATTAAAGAGAAACTCACACAGTTTTTCCTACAAGTGTTCAATGTAAGCACCTTTCATCACACAGCACACAAGTCAATTGGAGATTTCATCCCTTGATCAGCGTACCTGGGGTAATTGATATGATAGCTGTTTCAATCCTGTTTCTTAAGTGGGTAGGTTAGCTGGTAGAGGAGGCACATCCTTTATGAACCTCAAAAGGTAAAAATTGCATTGTGTCAGATCAGATGAACGTGGAGGCCATGCACCAGCTCTGTCATCCAGCCCCTTGCTGCCAATCCACCGGTCTGGCACAATGTCATTTTACCAATCACGTTCTGAGTTATGCCAGTCAGGTGGCGCACCATCTTGCTGCAAAATAAATTTCTCTGGTTCATCTTCTTCCAGTTGAAAGAGCCATTGTTGTAGCGCATCAAGATAAGAAACACCAGTAACAGTTTTTTCAAAGAAAAAGAAAGGCCCATTAAATTTCCGCCAGGAAATTGCACAAAAACATTCAATTTCAGGAAATTCAGTGTCTTCAAATTGATGATACCATCTACAGATGTTATAATCACTTGGAGGATTACAATGGAATGTAATACGGAACGCACTGTCTTATCACATCGCATCCTGTAACTACAGATTCAAACTGTAAAACACAAAAGGTTCACAAGTCGCCATCTTTGCTATTACCCCTTTCTAATGGAAGACTGACTGTACAAACACGCGAATGTGTACCAACAAAAGAGTTTGAGTTGCTCTTTAATTTGGTGTATTATTTATAATTGTAAATTAAATGTAATTAATACTACAAAGCCTTAAAACCCCGATATTAATTTTGAAACACTCTGTACTTCAAATATTTCTTATTAAAATTTAATTTTAATATAATTATGGCTAATTTTTTTGCATAGATCATGATATTATACATAATTTTTGCCTGGTTTAGCATTATTATAATTTTGTGAAGCATTCTCCTGTGTATTATTTACAAAATTATATACTACATAAAACCACCAAATAAACATTAGTTGAACTCTCACCTGCTTAAAACAAACAATCTGTCCTTTCGGATCTCTTGAATCTATAAACAGTTGGAATAAAAATATATTAATGCAGCCACACTTTTATCAGTTTGTCAAGACAAGTTGGAGATATATGGTTAGAATGGCAATTTTCATAAATTTTTACATTTCGAAATTTGAAAATTACTGTTAAAGCAAACAATAAAGAGGGATTGACGAAAAAATTCCAGACCTGACTAGTAATCAAATCCGGTACTCCTGGCATAGAAACCAGCTGCACTGACCACTACCTCACGGCCCGGTCAAAATTTTACAAGAAGGGAGTAAAGTTTACAGGTATGCTGTATGAGTAGAGATACTGAATACTTGTAAATTTAAAAAAAAAGTTATTTGTCCTTTAAAAATATCATCCCTCAAAATACGGAAAATTACAATAACACTTGGAAATGTTTTCTTGAATTTTTATCATTAAGACTTAATTTCCAGTAAAACGTGAACATAAATTAAAATGAAGCTCTTTGTATTTTGAACAAGTTGCTTTTTAACCCATGTAAAAAGCATAAATAGATTGTGTGATACCTGTGATTGCATAAACTCTTGCATTTGAAAATTTTGCAAAACAAAAATTGCTACCACATGGCAATGTGGTGGCAATATTTAGAGCAATATAAATAAATGAATGGCTATTTTGAAATTCCAATACGTAGGATGATAATATTACAAAAATAGTCAAGTAATTAAATAAATATTTTCTGGTGACTTGGAACGGATTGACCCTGTTTTTATTGTTTTTTAAATTTATTTATTTAACGTCGTATCAACTGCAATGGTCATTAGCGACGACGTTGGGGTGTTACTTTGTACAATGGAGAACGAAATGATATTTTGTAACGTATGTAACAAAACCCTGTTTTATATTTCTAGGAATTTTCTTCCCTTGTCCTTTGCACATGCAGCAGTAACTACTATACATTTTTCATCTGATGTTCTCAACAATACAACCAACCGTGTACAAAAAATTATGATGTACAGAATAATGAATTCATAGCAAAGACATAGAGTGTCAAGCTGAACTACGAGAAGATTGTACCTTTGTAATTTTTCTACTATACAGTTAAATTTTATTCTTATTTTGATTCTTTAGTTAAATTCTAAAATATTTTATCCATGGAATGTGTTAAAATTTTGGTTCTATTGGAAATAAAAATACAAACAAATCGGATGTGAAACACTCACACGACTTTCTCTTTCCAATGTAAATCAACCTCTATAGGACTTAAAAATACGAAAAAACACTAACTGCCGCTAAACTAAGCTCTACAGAAAAAATTCTTGAATAAAGTTGTATGTTTTTAATTTTCTACAACTTTAATTATATACACATTTGTCGTAAACGGCATATTAAGGCCGCAATATTAAATAATTTTAGTTTTACAAATTTTGATGAGAAAAATACAAAAAAATCACTAACTGAAGCTAAACTAAGTGTTCTAGAAAATAATGTTTGAAATAAAAGTTACAGGTTTTTTAATTTCTACAACTTTCATTATTATACACTTTTGTTCTAAAATGCATATTAAGGCCGCAATCTTAAAATAAAAAAAATTTACCACAAGAGCGCAGCCTCCCCAAGAATTTCAGCAGACGTGACACTTACCCTATCTTGTATAGAATAAAAAAATTTAGTTTACGAGGCCATTTTAAAATAATTGGCTAAAATCTGAGTACTCTTTACGCGTAAATTGCTGCATCTCTGATTAGTTTCAAAATAAAATAATCTAAGTCAAACAAATCAACGCAGGAAGGAACAGGCTTTAATTTAGTGTAGTGTTTAAAGATATTCATTATATTTTATATTATATTAAAGAACCACAATTCTTTAAATAATGTTTTTATGGTTTTTCATGTGAACTCTAAAACATCTATTCAATTCAATGTGCTATTTGAAAAACCAAGCTAATGTTCTTCAAAATTAAGACAGGTAAAATTTTTTTCATAACTCAAGTGATCTCATAAATTTATTGGAATGTTCATGATCATGATTTATTTCTAGTCAAATATTTTTCTTTTTATGAAACTGAGGGCAAAATAAATGCATAAAACATAGTTTACTTGAGGTAGACCAGAACGTAGTCATTAATAATTTTACGAAAAAATGTGTAAAAGTTTATAATCTACTTCTATTTTAAGTCTTGTTACTATATTGTAATAAAATTATGACTGGGTGTGTCCTCATTGGGAACTGAACCCATGATATTTGGTTCAGTAGTCAGTTATATGTCACACAGATGATGAACCTACATTTTGAATTTTAGTTTTAGTGAAAGTTGTTCAAGTTGGGTTTTTAGAACAAAGTGCAGTAAAAGAAGTGACTATATTTGATACTGAAGCTACTTTAGATCATTCTTCCTACACTCAATTACTAGACATATCAAAAGATTTGAGGTTCGACTGGAAATTTTTAAGATATTAAGTTAGATGTAAGATATTATCTTACATCTGTAGAGAGCGGCATATTTGAGTGAGCGATGACATATGATCGGGTCTTGGCAGATTATCAATTTTGTTTTTTGTTAATAATTTTTATATACTTTTGTCAGAATTAAATTCTCCACAAATTCTGATACAAAAATTTATGAATTTATCACCAATTTTCTTAAGTTATTTGCTGTCAAACCTAGAAAAGTGTCTTCATCTTTTTGCGGTTTTTACCATTTTTCTCAAAAACCACAAAGATTACAGTTTTGGGACTTCTTTTGCCGCTAAATTTGGGTTTTCAGATTTTCAGTGACGTGTTATTTCACAGAAGGAACTGAAAACCGGACAAAATCTTTCGCTAGCCATATAAGTCTTGTTACAATATTCTATTATTGTTACTATATTATATTTGTTAACCATAATTAACACTGTTAATTAACCATAAAAGGTTTACTCGCTAAAGAATGGTTTTCGGAACCACGTTTATTGGAAACGTTTTTCTTATTTTTAGCAATAGAGTCAGTTCCTGAGAGATTGCCATGCAGTTTAGATACACACTATATTAGTGGTAAATCATAAACATTTAACACACACCCACATAAAATATCAAGCAGAACATAATACATCTGTATTTTATACTTCAAGTTTTACTTTAAGCTTTGACACATGCCAAGGCGTCATCATTCAATAAAAAAGTAAATAAACAGGAAATTTAAATAACAAATTTTAAATAATTTATAAAATACTCCTAGAATGGCCTTATTTTATCATGAATCAGATGTTTAAAAGTCATAATATAGTAAATTTTACCAGGTTTTAAATTTATGGTAGCCTAAAATTATAAAAAATACTGAATATTTTAAAATGAATTGTTAACATATTTGTTCCTAAACAAACAATTCATTAAATGACTTTATAAATTATATTTTGAAGTGGTATAAAACAGCTTTTGATTAGTTCTTTTGAAGTACAATAATAAGTAACAGGAACACTATAAACAAATCATTATTGATGTACAGTGCTTTTTCTTATTCAATTTGGATTAACGTCTTATGTTATAGTTGAAAAGTTATACATCATAATGAACTCTTAGAGTTATACAGTGCAATTACATTACGACAAATATTGTGTAAAACACGCTTAATTTACTTCTGTTAAATTAACCATAAAAGGTTTATTGTAAAATGACAGTTTCAAATAAACAAGTGTGAATATTGCAATGTAGAAACCTTAATATTTTTGTATAATAAATCATGGATATTTTCATTTGGATTTTGTCAATTTTTTACAATAATTATACTTCATTAACTTGATCATTTTCTACATTTAATTCAATTAAACATTGTTAATTAAGAGACTTTTAAAGGGTTATAAGAAACAGAACTGAAATTTTATATAAATACATATATTATTTTATTAAACATTATTTTCCTTTGTTTGCACCACTACATATATGATAATGAACAGCCAAAACAAAATAAAATAAAATATAAAACTCACCTCAGAGTATTATATCATTTCTAGATCTTTCGTCTCCCTCGGAGACATCATCAGGAATTTAAAAAAAGACACTTATCACACAAAACATAAAACATTAACACAATAGTGGTCGCAGACCACGTCAATTGTTCCAAACAATAGCTATCCTACATCAAGCACCATTCCGCGCGCGGTTTATTCGGCCGAATGTTTTCGGCCGAGTGTTAGTGTTTTATGTTTTGTGTGATAAGTGTCTTTTTTTAAATTCCTGATGATTTCTCCGAGGGAGACGAAAGATCTAGAAATGATATAATACTCTGAGGTGAGTTTTATATTTTATTTTATTTTGTTTTGGCTGTTCATTATCATATATGTAAATACATATATATATATATATATATATATATATATTCATTCAAAAATAAATCTTTATAATGCATCCTGCAGTTTGAAATATTTCTATTTCGTATAATGAATTAATATAATAATTTCACTAACCTTCTTTTTAAACTGCGGCACCAGGTGACGCAGTTTAAAAAGAAGGTTAGTGAAATTATTATATTAATTCATTATATGAAATAGAAATATATATATATATATATATATTTACATCCACCAGTTTGGTTTAGCGGTAAAGTCGTCACCACAAATCAGCTGTTTAACAGCTGATTTTCTAGAATGAGGTTCCTGGTTCAAATCCTAGTAAAAGAAGTTACTTTTGTATGGATTTGAATACTAGACAGTGTTTATCAGTGTATATTGAAGGTTGCGATTCAATTAATAATACTCTCTCAGAAATGGTCAGCCTGAATCTGTACAAGACTACATCTCATTTACATGTCTTATACACCATCCTCATCTCATTGGGTCATGGAGTTGTGTGTTGTTCTTAAGATAGAAAACGTTGCAACGTATACACATAAGAATTTAAAAAAAGATTTGAAAAAAATGTTATTTTATTACATAACATTAAAATATCACAAATAAAAAATGTATCATATTTTATTACAGAATAATTAATTAATTAATTAACTGTAACCAATAATGATTTATGATTGTATTTCTGTTTCTTTTTTATCTGTAAGTTCCAATAAAAAAGTACAGTGATTTGGAACACTAGATTGCATTTATCTGATAACCAATAAGTGCTGGAAAATTTAACATTTTAAAATCCAAAGTTTTTGTTTGAATACCTACTTTAGTCACCAATGACCAAACAGGTTATTCAACTTCAAATAAATTTATTTAAAAAATATGCATAAAATTACAAACAATAATGCACTAAAACCTAGTTTATCCAAAAGTTTTAAAAAAAACGTTATCTGAGTAGGTCTCTGGACAACACCCTTGTACAATGTTAAGTTTTTTTTTACGTCCAACAACTGTTTTCCGCATTACAACTAATACTGATGATGAAGGGTGACACATGAAAATGAGTGATGAAAAATGCCAAACCTGACTGGAAATTGAATGCAGATCCCGACATAGAAGCTAGTTGCATTGAAACACTACACAATGGGGTCAACCATAGTATTATTATGCTTGGAATAATGCCTTGTTTTGGTTTGACAATATATTATATAATACATTAAGTCTGTATATACCGGGTGATCGTAAAGTCGCGCAACCAAATGTTTGAAGCCGTGTAGGAATTGAAGGTAAATTTGTAAAGTATGATTAGAATATGGGAATTTTTCATTTAGTAGTACAGTATGTGGCAGCACTGCTAGATCACACCACCGGGCGACAGTTAGCCAGAAACCAGTTGGTTTGTTCAGTTCAAGTCGCAATGTCTTTTACGCAAGAACAACGCGTCTCTATAGTTTTGAGTTACTGTGAATCGAAATCCTACGCGAAGTGTCAAGAACATTTCTCCAATGCCTTTCCAGATGCTAAAAAGCCAAACAAATCGACCATATTTCGTTTGTTTCATCGTTTTCGGGATACAGGTAGCGTGAATCACCGTAATCGTACTGGCCGACCAAGTGTTTTATCTGACGACAGTCTGCAGACGATAAGTGAAACGTTTATTCGTTCTCCAAAAAAGTCTCTTCGAAAACTTTCTACTCAGACTGGACTGTCTTATGGAAGTGTTCATGAAGCCACTAAGTTATTAAAATTACATCCGTACCGGATTAACGTAACTCATCAGCTCGAAGAGCCAGATAACGAGAAGCGATTGCGGTATTGTCATTGGTTTAAAAATTTCATTCGAAATGACATTTATCTGTTCTGGACAAAGTTTTTTTCAGCGATGAAGCTTGGTTTCATCTAAGTGGATATGTTAATAGTCAAAATTGTAGAGTATGGTCTGCAGAGAATCCACATGAATTCCATGAACAGCCATTACATTCTCAAAAAATTGGGGTGTGGTGTGGTGTATCTCGTCGGAGAATTGTCGGGCCTATCTTTTTTTCGGATACAATCACAGCAGAACGTTATCAAGAAATAATCATGCAATTCGTAGCACTGCTACATGTTGACGAACGTTATTGCTGGCTACAACAAGATGGAGCAACTTCACATACGGCAAACAGTACTATCCAATTTCTCCGCGATTTCTTTGATGACCGAATAATTTCGTGTGGTTTGTGGCCTCCTCGGTCACCAGATATGACTCCTCCTGATTTTTATTTATGGGGCTATTTGAAAGATAATGTGTACAAAAACAACCCGCATACAGTAGATGAACTTAGAAGAAACATTGAAGACTGTATATCAAATATTGCTACTGCTACACTCAAAAAGGTTGCGTGCAATGTCAGAAAACGCGTTGATGCATGCATTGCAAACCACGGTGGACATTTCCAGCACTTGTTGTGAACTTGTAAGTAAGTAAGTTGTAATTATAACTTGTATCGTAAACTTTGAAAGAAAAAGAAAAAATACATTACAGCTTTCTAAGACTGTTATCATTTTGGGTTGCGCGACTTTACGATCACCCTGTATAATTATGATAAAAAAAATGCACATTCGGTTTATGTGAAATAGGTCTGGTGCCATCAACTTTACATTAAATAAGCATCAGTGTATTCTTAATTAAAATTATGTTCAATTCAATAAATTTATTTTATAGTTGGTGCGGTTGGCAAAGTAACTGTTAATAAAAGTCCTTAATTTAATTCCTTGAATTGTTTGTATTTCACCCAGCACTATTATGATTATTATTATAATAAAATGTTTTGATTTAAAAATAGTTTTGACTGTCAAAGCAACCATAAAACCTCAAGTTAATAGCTTTTTTACACTATAAATAGTTAACTAAAAAATTCAGTCTGCAGTTTTATACATCCAGTAAAAATAAAATTAAAATTTCTTTAATACATAATAAAATCATCAAAATAATAAATAAAGTAATTGTACAATAAATTAAATAAAACCATATTTTACATAAATAAATAACTACACACAAAATAATCACAACCATAATACCCCTATAATTATTAAAACAACATTAAATATAAATAAAATACAATAATTAATTATGTCTATTGATTTAACTTCTCACAGGATTGACAAATAAAATTTCAAATCAAAAAACAAATTCAGACTAAATAAATTATAAATAGATTTAGAATTAAAATCAAATAAAAATTAGAATTGATTTTTTTAAGTACAATATTTTATCTAAATTATTTTTGTACAAATATTTTATTGCCTATAATGAGGCTTATAAGTAAACAAAAAAGTAGAATGCTGCAAAAAATTACAATATTAAATGAAATCGTTCGTCCATAATCAGAATTACAATAAACCAGTAAGTAATAATAAATTTGATTAAAATAACACCAATATTAATCATGGCGGAAAGACTACATAGGTGTGCTCATCACACCGCACAATTTCAAAAAAAAAAAAATTAATTGCTAAACTGCAGTTAACAACAGTCTCTTTTGACAATAGTGTTACAACCAAATACTGCACAGGCAGGGATTTTTTAGCTTAAGAAACTGATGCTGAATACTATGTCAACTCTGATTGGAATACCAGAAATATTTTAGAGAATTCTAATGTACAGGTAATATTTAAAAATAGAATGTGGTAGAGAGAATTGTAATAAATTTCATATTCGTACAACTAGTCGTAATTTTCAAGTAAGATATGTTGTTGTGTTGTTTAGGTCATCAGCCAAAAGGCTGGTTTGAACCTCTAGAGGTTTTACTAAGTAAAACGAGGAGTGAGGTGGTTTACCGTTGCCTTCCTCACTGAGTGGAAAAGTACGCTTATCAGCATGCCGGGCCCTCTGAAAAGCACATATTTTCCACTCTGCAAACGACACCTTCACTTCATTCACCACAGGGTCTGGCTGTATAATGAAATTCATTACTTTCAGAGGAGATAACTCTGATTAGTGTCTTTTGCACCTCTACCTCTTCTGTTCTTAAATGATTCAGTCATTTAATTGGCTGACCATGTGATAAGAAACAGAACTATTTATTTTAGCCCTGCAATGAACAGATTGAGTGTAAATAACAAAAGATATAATAATTAAGTAAGATATAACAAACACAAAAAAGCACTGAAATGTGGCAACATTATATCAAATTATACCAATCATACAAAAGAAGAGAACCGTAAGGTTGGTAAGACAGACAAACATTTCAGTATAATAGAAGTTTAAAAATGGAAATAAAAAATAAAATTGAAAAATATGAGATCTTCCATACATATAAACATTTAAATGAGCGAAGGTAGGACATTTTGAATTAACAAATCAAATTTAAGAAAGATGAGATAATATTGACTGCAACTACTCCCTATAATGAATATGAAAAAGGATAGATTTAAATAACAAAACTGTTTTACACAGATGATTAAGAAACTACTTATTCTGTAAAATGTAATTCCTGAGCTTTAAATCCATTATTTTATATAATCTAATGATAGTGAATCCAAGGAGAAATGTAAATTTTAAAGTGAAATCATACATGAATAAAAATCAAGGTCGTTACAAAGTATAAAAAAATCTGGTGTGAAACACTCGCACAACTTTCTCTTAGCAATGCAAATAATGACCAATATAACCTAAAATTAGTAATAAAACATTAGAAATAAACTAACCTCAAAAAACATAACCTTATTTTAATCATAAGTGAACGACGCAAAATGAAAATCGACCTCAGTTTGGCTTAAAAATACGGAAAATCACTCTTTCACACTTAACTGGGCTCTGTAGAGAAAATGCTCTAAATAAAAGTTGTAGATCTTATAATTTCCTACAAATTTGATTATACTTTTTTGTTGTAAAATGCATAATAAGGCTGAAATCTTTAAAAAAATAGATTTTTTACACGATTTCCTGAGAAAAAACAGAAAATTGCTAATTACCGATAAACTAAGCGTTATACAAAAAATTGTTTGAAAAAAAAGTTGTGGGATTTTAAATTCTCTACATTTTTATTCTCTACATCTTTAATATGCGCCAAAGCGCATATTAAAGACGCAATCTGAAAAAAGACTCTCCTAGAATTTCAGATGTAGTAAATGAGGCGATTTTAAAAAAAATTGTAGGAGCCGTTTTTGAGAAAATTGTAAAAAAGTGAAAAATGACGTGAATAAACTACTACTTCCGGTTGACCGATTTTGATGAAAATGTTTGTGTTGGGTCCGGTAGTGGTGTCTAACTTAAGTTTTAAGTTTCAAGTTTGTACGATGTTCCGTTCTTGAGATATTCTGTACACACACATACACACACACGAAACATGTTTTTTGGGTTCAGGGGGTCTGAAAACATGTAAATGCGGTGAAAACTCGATTTTGAAAAATCGACATGAAAACAATACTTTCCTTCCTATATATTCATATAGGCAAGAGAAAGTAAAAAGAAATTAAAAAATTTATACATTAGAATTGATTACAAGCTGCAGAATGCATTACATACATTTATTTTTGAGTTAAGGTATTAAAGAATGCCGTGTAAAATATTCACAAACATGCCTACAACCCAGCACCACAGAAAAATACAAAGCTGAACAATGCAAAAAGACAACAAATGAGACCATGAATTTTATTATAGTGAGATTAAAAATGCTGTTCTGCATAAGTAAGTAACATATGGATCAGCACACCCATGTATTCTTTTCACCATGGGTATCAAAGATAAACTGGCAAGATTGACAAAGATAAATTCACAGAATATCGATATAACTAAATCACAACCTATACTATTTTTCAAGGCTGGTGAACTCTAATGCATTCCCCCCTACCCACTTTATAGCTAGCCAATCACTTGACAGCAACGTTGCCAATACTTGCTCTTGTAGCTCTGTTAAATATTTTGTCAGCCATTTTTTTGGTCTTTTAATATCAATTATAAC
Source organism: Catonia carolina (assembly GCA_035578175.1). Taxonomy (NCBI): domain Eukaryota; kingdom Metazoa; phylum Arthropoda; class Insecta; order Hemiptera; family Achilidae; genus Catonia; species Catonia carolina. Next base: position 337,162,535 of record JAQMRL010000001.1, on the reverse strand, counting down.
CTATAAACATACAATCAGCTGATTATATTATAAAGTATTGCATGTTAACGTGCTCTATAATCGATGTGTTCAGTACGAGAGTGAACTATTGCGGCTCTTATACACATGCACGCGTAATGTTTGTCAGGTACAATCTGGCAACACTGGTAAACTTGCTGATTGGTCTAAACATGTGGAACAGCGGAGCTCTACAACCATGAAAAGCATATTAGTACTAAATTACAATATACTAAAAATTAAAAAAATACGAAACAAATAAACTCATAGAAAACCATCTGACTATTACAAAACATTAATCAGATGTAACTAAATTATTTAAGTTAATCTTTAGTGTTATCCATAGAAAAACTAAATAACTAACAAATCAACCACATAAATACAACCTGAAAAATAAAACTTTTACAAATTGGCAGCAATGAGAATGAATTAATTGATCAAAAGAATAAAACAAATAAGTTTTATTTACGCTCATAAAAACAATTAAATATCAGCAGCATTCTACCAACAAATTTCAACAGTGAATCATACTCAAAATTTAAGGTAAATAACCAATTTACAATTAAAAACAAAATAATGAGTGATATTATAGAGCTTGGTCATCCAACATATAAAAAATAAATGACAATGAATGGATTGATGAGAAAAAATTACAACAAATCTGACTTACTAATAATATTCATTATAAATACAAACCTGTGAATTTTTGCACAAGGAACATTAAAATTCTCAAATATCTTATTAAAAAATATATTCTATGGACTGCCAATAAACTTTGAGTATGATCCTTGCTTAAAGAAAAAAATAAAACCTAAATTTTTTATTATACAAACATCACATGTAAAAACAAAACACATTCTTCATACCCAACAAGCCTCCACCAAAATTCAGGGTTATAAATTATCAAGGCTAAACTGTAAAAGAACCATGTAAGCTTTAAAAGATTAATTGAAACTAATATTTACATTTAGCCTATAAAAATATTTCATACTTAAAACATATACAGTAGACTCTCAGAAATCCGGACTAATGTGGCGGACGGCCGGTCCGGATTTCGAAAAATCCGGATTTCCCGGAGGTTGGCAATTTCGTCTTTATGGCGAATAATTATGACAATAAGCATTAACGTTTATCTGCTAATATAAGAGTGAGCTTCTGAAAAAACTTTAAAACACTGTAGGGCCTAATAAATTACAGTAGGCTACTGGTACTGTAATTATTCAATATACAAAGCACAAACATTGACTAAACTTAACGCTACTGTACCGTAATAAGATTCGATTGCACTCTTTGTAAGATTTGCAAGTTACGGATTTCAAACATGTAACAAAATGTGTCATATATGTCTTAATTATAGAGTAATTATAATTTATATAGAGTAATTATAGTAGGTACAAATTCATTAAAAAACCAAGTCTTAAAAATTGTAGAATTCATCCATGCTTTTTGTTGGTTTGTATACCAAAGTGGCAACACATCGTCTTTCTTTAAATTTTTAAAAGCTCTGGGTTTTCTTGATTTTCCTATTAATGTTAACCTAAGTTTATGACTGCCGGTCACATTGCTACAAGCCAACACCGTAACCCGTTCCTTGCTTTTTTTATAGCCCGAGGCTGAAGCTTCTTTTTTGGATGCGAGAGTTTTCGTGGGCAACATTTTATAGTTCAGACCAGTCTCGTCGCAATTATACAGCTGGTCACCGGAAATTCCTTCTTCGTCAAGGATTTTAAAAAGTAAGGTCTTAAATTCAGGAACAGCGTCTTTGTTCGCCGATAAAGCTTCCACACTGATTTCATCGGGCCAATCCCATGAAAACTTTTTACTGGTTGTTAATTTAAAAGTTGTAAATTTTCAGAAAATAAAGTAAAAAAAAATCATTGTCCGGACTATCCGGAGTCCGGACTAGCACGATCCGAATTTTCGAGAGTCTACTGTACCATCAAAACCATTTTTAAAATTTTTTTTCTAAAATTTATTAATTTTATAAAAAAACCACCAGTATGGTCAAAGAAACTGTAAGTTTCCAGAAGATGAATGTTCTCATGCATATTATAAATCACACAAACAATATTGTATTTACTTTTGTACAGTTTATAATTCCTCTGCTTGTCATGAAAAACACATGAACAAAATTTATATACTTATCTTATACATATTCAACCAAAAATTTTGCATAATTTGAAATATTTCAAATTTACCATGTCAATTCCGTTAAACTAGTTAGGTTGTCATTTTATTATTCTGTTTAAATGTTAAACATGCACACAATTAATAAATATGAATAATTTAAAATAGAGACAAAAAATGTAATGCTGCATTTGTTAGGACATGCTGAGAAGACAAACAACTTTAAAATAAAATGCATACTAAGACCGAAATCTTAAAAAAATCGATTTTTCACACGTTTTCGTGAGAAAAAAACAGAAAATCGCTAATTACCGCTAAACTAAGCGTTATACAAAAAATTGTTTGAAATAAAAGTTGTAGAACTTTAAATTCTCTACAACTTCTTTTATATAAAGTTTTGCGCTTAAATGCATAATAAAGCCGTAATCTTAAAAAAACAACGTTTTTACGTGAAAACACCCTCACCAAGAATTTCAGCAAACATGGCGCCTACCCTATCTTGTAGAGCATAAAAAATTTAGTAAACCAGGCGATTTATAAAAAAATCGTAGGACCAGTTTTTGAGAAAATCGCAAAAAAGTGAAAAATTACACGAATCAACTACTACTTCCGGTTAACAGATTTTGATGAAAATGTTCGTGTCAGGTCCGGTAGTGGTATGTAACTTAAGTTTCAAGTTCGTACGATGTTCCGTTCTTGAGATATTCTGTTCACACACAGACACAGACACACACACACACACACACACTCACACAGACCAATCGCTAAAAACATGTTTTCTGGGTTCAGGGGGTCTGAAAATGTGTAGATCCGGTGAAAACTCGATTTCGAAAAATCGACATGAAAACAATACTTTCCTTCCTATATATTCATATAGGCAAGAGAAAGTAAAAATTTGTGCAAGTGTATGTGTGATTTGTAATATTGTTATCGGCTGATAATGTGGTGAATACACCATGAAAGCACTCCTCTTCTGGTAATTATTCTTACAGTTTATGATTTTTTTACATACATGTAATATTTATTTATACGTTTTTGATACAAATAATTTTTTTTTTAAATATTAAAACAATTTTTTGTTAGAACTCTAATTTTAGATTGATTAAATGTAAGTAAAGTTATCTGAAGTTATAAACTTAAAGAAAAATTTATTATAACTTGCAATCCTCAGCAAATTGTACATTTGTTGAATTATTGCAGAGAAAGATGAAAAATGAACTTAATTATAAAAATTTATATTTTTTTAAATGTAGCAATGTAGCCACATGTTTAATTTGATGATCTATGTTATTTTTTATGACATGTCAGATTATCAGTAAAGATTTATGGACAACTCCATAAAAATTACATAAAAAAGGTTGTTATTGAATTTGAAACTTATACACTTTTGTACATAATATAAAAATGTATTACGTATTAATTATAATATGTATTATAAAAATCACACACTATTAATACACTAGAAATCTAGTTTAAAATTAATTCAGACACCAGAAAAATTGATTTTAAGTGCTCAATATTTTAGTGCTAAATTGAATTACTATTTAAATTTTTTTAAAACAACACAATAATGGAGATTTTATTGTCATAAAATGACTATAAATTGAGTCAGTGCTATAAAAAATACCTAATGAAAAAAAGATTATTATTATAATAAGAAGAAAATAGTAAAATGACATGGTATCTAAAATGTGCAAATTTTACAAAATATAACCTCAATAATAATAGTATTTTCCTGAAGTAATTATTATAAACAATGTTACTAATATTCTATATGATCCCTAAAAAATTTGAAATGAAATTTTTTTTCTGCAACAGAAAAATTTTATCCACCTTGAATTAAAACACATAATATTCATTAAAAAATCTTTAAATGCATCCTACAGCTCCAATCAGTTAAATGTTGTTAAAAATGAGGCACGACCAGAAAGTAAGCATTATTTTGTTCTGACACCACCGCAGCACTACACCGCTTTGAGCATAAGCACTAGATTCGTTATTGCATATTCACTGATGCCAAAACAATTGATTTGTCAAGTGTTTTCTTTTTCCTGTGATTATTTACAATGTTTAAAACAAAAGGACATGGTAGATCAACTTGCTGACAGTGAGGTTTGTTCTGTTATCTAGTTTTTGAACACAAGGAACATTAAGCCAGCTGAAATTTATTGTCCGATAATAAGATTTTGCCAAATCACCCCAGAACCAATCCAAAAAAAACGAGTAGACACACATAAGCTCCCAAAAACCAAAAAGACGATGTCAGCACAAAAAAATATCATATGTAATGTGTTCTGGAACAGGAAAGGGGTTTTCTCGTAAAATTCCTTCCTAGAATCGAAATTATTAGAGGGTAAGACTTCTGTGAGCAATTGGTTTCATAATGATCAGTGAGCAATTTGATACAAAAAGCACGATCGTATGAGCCTATTCCAGGAATTTGGAGTCCGTCCTTTAAGGAATTTATTTGTGTAGAAGGTGATCTTACAGTTCTATTGGGCGTGTGGAAACCGTGAAGTAATAATAGATCCCAGAAAATCAAATTATGCTACTAGGAACACTCGAAAAATAAAGACAAGAAAACCAAATAGTACATTTTTTCAAACGTTATGTCTCTACCTTTAGGGGCAGTTCATTAACGCACTCCTTTCCTATGTACACAGTAATGTGTCATCACATCTATTGAAACATAAACTGAAATACCATATCCCATCGATCTTCGACCAAGAACTTGAGAAATTTTCCCAAGTTTTACAATAATTTATTAGTATTAAAATTAATATTACTCTTTATAATTGCGTAAATTTAATGGTACATCACTTGTACTCAATGATTTTTGTTAAATAAAAGAAACTGTGTAACGTAATTCTTGTACTCTTTTTAGATGTTACAATAGTATTTTTTACAGTAGTTATAAGTATTTATGAAAATTGTTTAAATACGGTTTTTTGTATACTCCTATGCGCAGACAGAACTCTTTGTAAAGAAGAATTTTTGCATTGAAGTATATTCAGCTTAAAATATTGTATACAGCTTAATATATTAAGTATATATTTAGTATATTACTAAATAAAATAAATGAATAAAAAAATAAAACATAAATAAATTCGATTTGGTAATAAACGCTTCAAAAGAGGTACCACATGAACAATGCAGTGTAGTTATGGATATCATTACAGGCGAGATGTTTTTTTGAGGAAGGTTTGGATAAAATGGTCACCTGCTACAATAATGTCTGAAAATTGGTGGAAATTGTGTTGAAAAATAGTTGTGTGAAAAATGGTGTTGAAAAATGTACAATTTCTTGTAAAAATAAAATTGGCTTGAAAAAATATGTTTTAATATTTTTTTTTAAGATACCACATTCTAGACATGCCTCATATAATATTGGTTTCATTAACTTTTTTTGCATCAATTTTCCTTTCATCTATTGTTCTACATTTCCACACTTACGTGTTGGATTCCCCAACATAACAGTATATGAAATACAGAAATTGAAACTAATTTATTAAAATCTTCTCAGAAAATACTATATCTTCAGTCAGTCATATAAAATTTATAAAACCTTCTGAAACGGTTTTAATAATTAGTTTCAATTTTTGTGGTCTATGCACTCATACTCTGATGACCGTGGATCCACTGAAACATGTAAATGTGGGAAAGTAGAATAATAAGTGAAAGGGAAATTGAAGCAGCAAAAAAATGTTACTGAAACTTATACTATTTTATTTTTGAAAATATTATTTCTGATGGCCAGCTGCTGTAGGAGTCCTTGAACAACAAAATAGTTTCCCTACGTTAGTTAATTTTCCTGATTTTATAATGACACTTTAAAAATGGACTACTGTCTTAAATATTATGAGCTTTACATTATTGAGAGATACTTTAATGAAGAAGTACATTTTGAAATACGTAAGTATTACTTAAAATAAAATATATTTACATTTCAAGTTTAGTTGAACTAATGTATTTTATGTACAATAGTATTTAAAATTACACTAACCAATAACAAAATTATCTAATCACAATAAACATAATAAAAATATAGTTAAGAGGTAAAATTCTTTTTGTAATTCAGTCAAATATTAATTACACCACTTTTTGTTCAACATATTACCAATCCATGACAATCTTGCAGTTTAAATGCACTTCACACCCTAGAATTATTTTAAATGTTTATCAAAATTTAAATAATTGCATCACCATATCTTTAAATCTATAAATAAAATTTCAAGAGAGGCACTCGCTTGGCAAATCCTGTAAAAACAGACAAAAATTGATCTTAAAACAAGATATAAATAAATGATTTATCTAACAATCATCTGAATTCACTTGTACCGTTGTAAAAGTACAAATGTACAAATGTACAAACAATGGAAGTTATGGTAAATCCTAATTACCGTAACTACCATTACTAAAGTAAAAACCCATTTAATAGACTATCGGAAAAAACCTTACTGTCAATCATCTGATACAGGTTCATCTGAAAATGAAATGATCATCTGATCATTTCCCCCTTGGTGTTTGTGGGCCTTTCTTTCACCTGACAACTTACAGCCAATCATTGGGAAGTCTCCTTCCTGTTGGCCTTCCAGGTTGGTAGAACGGTTGGTGAGGGAGGGAAGTTTTTTCAACCAGAGGTTTCCTGGTTCAGATCCAGGGAATGAAAATCAGTTCCCTTGGGTCTTAAGTTTGGAACAGTTGGTTAAGAAGGGCAGTATTTGAAGAAGTGATTAGGAGAACGAGGAGTGACCAGAAGAATGAGAAGAAGAAAGGGAAACATACTTAACTGAGGTAAATTCATTTCGTACTTATTAAGGGTTTGTTACGTTTTAGTTTTGTATTAAAGTCGCAGCAGGAAAAGGTTGATTATATTTAAAAAAAAGGTTAGGGTAATTTAAAAATAAGGTTGTTAGTTAATGTTAAATGTTTTAGTTGAATGCAAGGAAACATAGTATTATTTATTTATTTTCTCATGCTCTACTGATAGAGCTGATGCCCCATTTTTTTTTTTTATTATCTTTTTCAATTCATATTAAAGTATTTGCCCACCGGTATAGTCCTGGTGGTGCACTCTAAATAAATTAATATGTCTGGACTAAATGAATCAGTCACAAGAAAAATTAAACACATTTCATTTATTCAGCATTGAGACTTCGAACGAGTAACATGGCCAGTCGCCATGGCAACCGCCATTGATTGTTGATTGTTTGTTTACATATTTTCAATTTATAAACGTTCTGTATTATTATTTTATATAATTATTTACTGTGATTTATTTTGTGTGTACTATCTTGTGTTATTATTGTGTTTCTTACTGTACTATTAATATTCTGCGTTCGTGTCTATTTATTCTCATTGTGTTTATTATCTATTTTTATGCTACCTACGAGGTTTGTGTTTACACGTGTTTTGTTGTGTGCCGGCCCGGGCGATAAGGTTTTAATATCTGGGTTTGGCACAGACAAGCACCGTATTTACGGATTTTTGTGCGTCCATGGAGATAAGGTTTCACAAACCTGGACGCACCAACAGCAGCAGGGACATCCACAGCGGGCGCTGTGTGGGAGATGGCGACAGCAGCTACCCATTCTTCAACACCATCTAATTCGTCGTCGACTGGTGCACCGGCTCCGACTACATCCATGGAGGTCCACGACAGCGAAGGGTTCACCACCGTGCACCGCAAACGTGTGAGAACCAACTCAGGTGATATGCCAACATCTATTACCCCAATCGCAACCTCACCCCCCGATTCGACTCCACGTCAAAATAAAGTTCCTCCTTTTGTCTTTCGCGCCCCTGCCAACTGGGCCGCTCTAACAAGGACACTTAATAGCCAACTCTCGGAGTCATACAAGGTCACTACACATGGCAACTCCTACTCCTTGTTTACGAAACACATTGAGGACTTCCAAAAGTGCAAGACTGTCCTCCTTTCGGAGGGCATAAACTTCCACACGTATTATACGAATGAGCCTGATGGGGTCAAGGTGGCCATCAAAGGGTTACACTCTTCGTTTCAACCCGAAGAGGTTAAACTGTTCCTCGCTGAGCGTGGTTTCGAGGTGAACCACTGCCAGAATATAACTGGCCGAGCTGGCAGGCCAATTAACGTGTTCCTCGTTAAGTTGCGTAAATCACCTCGCTTCGAGGACATATACAAGGGCGATACGATCTTTAACATTGAAGTGACCGTGGAGGCCTTCCGCCCACGGCCGGGTCTGCCGCAATGTTTTAAATGTCAACGATACGGACACTCGTCCGTCAATTGCAACCATGAGTTGCGCTGCGTCAAGTGCGGCGGAAAGCACGACGCCGCTCAATGCGAAGGAAAGTTAATTGAATAGCCTCGTTGCTGTAATTGTAATGGCCAGCACCCTGCTAGTTACCGGGGGTGCCCATTGCATGTCCGGCTTCTTGCCGAGAGGCGCAAGGCTGCCGCCTCATCAGCTCCGTCTACCGCCAAGACCCAGGCGTCACAATCCCAACCTTCTTCCTCTTCTTCCCCTCCTACTCAGAGGAGCTACAATAAGACGATCTACAAGAAGGCTCCTGTGCACAGGGCCACGACCAAGACCCAGTTTCCGACTCCTGAGTGGTCCCACCACTCAGTGCCATCCAAGCCGGTCTTTTCGGAAAGGGAGTTTCCGCCACTTCCGGCTACAAAAGTCCCTCCAAAGGACAGCACTACATTCGATTTTACTAAGATTGTCCAGTTCCTAACCTCCCCTAAGTTTCTCGCTTGGGTAGCTAACATTCTTCCTCAACTCGCATCCATTAGCTCCGCCTCTGAAGCTATCTCTGTCTTTGTCTCATCTCTGCCCTCCCTTCTCTTGTAATGCGTTTTCGCATTATGTCGTGGAATGCAATGGCATCCTTTGCCAACGTAACAATCTAACGATCTACTACGGGTACTGACGGATTACGACATTGACGTTACTCTTCTACAGGAAACTAAACTTCTACCTACTACTCGCTTTCGCCTATCCCCCTACATTGTGTATCGTGCCGACCGCCCTGGCGCTGTCGTCCTGGCAGGGGGGGTAGCTATTCTAATACATAAAAGACATGTTCATAACTTCCTTGACACGGCCCTTATTCCTTCACTTGAACATGTAGCTGTTTCGGTGCCTCTCTTCTCGCGTCTGGTTACTTTCATTTCGGTTTACCGCCCCCCCCCCCCCGACCGCCCATTTCCACCCCGCAGCCCTTGCTATGCTTTTCGAAAAACGTCAATCTGTGTTTGCAGCTGGTGATTGGAACAGCAAACACACGGACCTCGGCTGCCGAACAACGAACCTTGCTGGTACCGAACTCCTATCCTTCCTCGAGCAGTCTCCTTTGTTGTTAGCGCTCCATGTGCCTGACACCCCGACAAGGGTGCCCCCAGTCACACATCACTTTCCTGATATCCTTGACTATGCTATTTCTCTCGATCTCGCCTCCGCCCCTGACATCGATGTATTACCCGAATTGAATTCTGATCACCTCCCAGTTCTGTTTACTTTTACGTCCTCGACTGCTCGTATTCCGGTCCCGCCTCCTTCTCTGAAGGTCTGCTGGCGTTCCTTCTATGACTCAGTTGCCTCCGTACTCCCACCTGAACCCCCTACTATTACCACGGTAACTGAGCTTGAGTCCCATCTTGATTCCCTCACACCGATACTTTCCAATTCCATTGCCCAGAACTCACACCCACGCCCGCCTCGCACTAGGTCGACACTTCCAACTGCTGTCAAAGCAGCAATCGCCGATAGACGTCGCTTTTGACAGCTCTGGCAACGCACCAGAGATGCACATCATCGGGATCCATTTAACGGTGCCGCTGCCAGGTGCAAACTGCTGCTCGATGGTCTCCGGTGTAGTCAGTGGGAGGACTACCTTCATCGAGTAGCGGACGACGGAAGACCATGGGAGGCTACTCGTCGTTTGTTGTCGACCCAGAGGAAGTCGCATCCTCTGATGACACCTAATGGTTTGACATATTCTGCGCAGGCAATTGCTGACACTTTCGCTTCGCATTTTGAACGACATTTTGTTGCCCCTCCGCCCGTTCATCATGACCAGGATGAACTCATTCATGACGAAGTCAACTTAACGCTTTCTGACCCTACACCCTGTTACATACAGCCCTTCACAGAGGATGAAGTCACCTCTGTAATTTCCTCGATCAACCCACGTAAGGCCCCTGGTCCTGATAATGTCTCTGGATACGCCATCCTGAATTCCCCGCCAGATCTAAAGCTTCATCTTTTGGCAATTTTCAACGCAGTGTTGGCGCTGCAGCATTTCCCCTCTTCGTGGAAGGTTTCCAAAGTCATTACTATTCTGAAGCCCCACAAACCTCCGACTGATCCCGAAAGTTATAGGCCAATTTCCCTTTTACCGATCCTGTCCAAATTATTCGAAAGGCTTCTTCTCCCGCGCCTGCGTCCAGTTGTTGATTCTGTTCTTCCTCTTGAGCAATTTGGTTTTCGTCAAGGACACTCCACAACTACCCAACTCCTCCGCATCGTCACGGCACTTGTGGATGCCAGAAATTCCCACTGCGGCACGATGGCTGTGCTGCTCGATTTTAGGGCTGCATTTGACCGCGTCTGGCATGTGGGCCTCCTTTACAAGCTGGCACAATTTTTTCCCCCCTCAACTGTCCGATTACTTCATTCCTACCTTACTGGGAGACAATTCCAAGTCTCTGTCACTATTCCTCAGTTCCACATGGTCATGTCCCCACTCACCCCTTCATCCGCGGGTGTACCTCAGGGCTCAGTCCTTGGGCCCATCCTCTATCTTATGTACACCTTCGATTTCCCTGTCCGTGATTCAATCCAATTCGGACTGTTTGCCGATGACGCTATTCTGTACCGTCATGGCAGATGCCTCCGCCTCAATTGCCGCACGCTTCAATCTCAACTTCTAGACGTCACGAGCTGGTGTCGTGTCTGGAGACTGTCACTTAACCCCACAAAATGCGAAGCAATCCATTTTACATTAAAACGCAACGTTCCTCCGCCTCTACGATTGGAAGGGGAACTCCTCCCATGGCGGAACAGTGTCAGATATCTAGGGGTTGACCTAGATAAACGACTGACACTTCGGCAGCACATCGACAACAAGCTTAGCAAGGGTAGGGCCCTGTTCGCTTTACTCGTCCCTTTGTTCATTTCTACTGCATACTCCTCAAAACTGAAACTTCTGATGTACTCCTCCATTCTACGTCCTTTCCTTTTGTATGGGTCGCTGGTATGGTGGCCCTTTCTCTCCAAGACCAACAAAACACGTACTTCAGCATACCAGAACAAAGTCCTCCGGTGCATCACACAGTTTCACTATCTTATCTTCAATCGCATCGTACACGAACACCTTCTCTTCCCCTCTATGGAGGACTTTATTTACAATACCTCGAAACGGCTACACGACGCTGGGAAAACTGACGGACCCCAGATCATTCAGGACTTGTACCGACGCCCTCATTCACCCAAAGTCTTTATGTCATTACCATTCCACGACTTTATCTAAATTCCAGTATGTCCCACTTATCAAAATTTAGAGTTGCCACATTTTTATTCCGCCCTGTATTCCTCTTATATACCCATGCCCCTTCATCTACTTTTATGACTCACTCCACCCAGTTGGTACTGTACGCGCGCCAGCTCATGATCTCTGTCGCCTGGGGAAGTGGGGCGGGTGGCGTAATAGAATGTGAGTAATATATTTGTCTTATCGGGCAGTACAAAAACATTTAGTCATCGTGTAAATATTATTATTATGTCTATGTATTAATTTATTATAGGCTACTTATTATTGCTTTTCACAACGGATACAAGTGTCACAATATACAGTTGTATATTTGTGCTTGTGCGTCTCGGATGTGTTAATCATTATTCATGATTTTTGATCAATAAAGTGATTTTTATTTTGAAATTTAAAGTGTGTTAACGTGCCAAAAGTTATTTGTTTTGTGTTAGGTAAATTTCAACGTGTATTTTTCATACCTTTTGTTTTATTTTAATATGTCTTTTCGGAAAAATAAAGCGGTAATTCATTCGGAAGGGCGACAAATTATTGCATCAGTTATAAAAAACTGTGATGAGGAATCGCGTAAAGGAGCGTACCTGCATCCCGTTAAAAATAGGCCTATAAATTAATGTTATGAAATATATATTTTTTAGTTTCCTTATTTTCTATGCTACGTACATATTTTAATTCCTGAGGACTGCAATACAATGAAAGAAAAGTAAAAGAGTTACTATATTATAGAATAAATTGAAATAATAAAACAAAAGGTTACTTTATAATGACAAGAACATTATGGTAAATGTTTTTTTTATGAATAGTATAATCTTTCACTGCATGCCGTAACAGAAATTCCTCACATGGATCACGAGCTGACGCACTTATAGTAGTTGTCCCCATGTTCCTATGCATAATCACTCCACTACGGTGAAAAGAGCCGCCATTTTAAATTAGTAAACACTTAGAAAATAAAAGGCCGGTGATTATGCCAAATTCTACCCTTTCCGTCTCCCCTAAAATCATAAACTAACCCCTACCTAAAATTATACCATCTGTCCACGTTAAGTACGGTGCGTGCCTTCCCCTCCCCAAAACAATAAAACTCCCACATAACTGAAAAAGGCCACTGAAAAACAAAATAAAAGAAAAGAGCCGCTCTTAAACCCACTTGTCCCTTAATATAAATTTTCATCCACGGGTAACTTCTTAAAATACATTACCTCCTTTAAAGTCCCAGTCCCAATCCCGAAAGAGCCAGAATCCTATTTCCTATTTTTAAACTATAAAATTCCCCCTAAATTTCATGAGGTTGCAATTCTTCCGTAAAATTGTTCCCCGAGCGACCAGGTGTTCCTTAACACGATGTCGCCATCATAGGGCTTCTCAGCCCTCTCAACCAGGATTCAGGATTTAAACACATTTCACTAATCACTCAAATATTCATTAGTAGACTGAATAAGTCATATCAATTCCACTATTTAAGCATTATTCAAAGAAGATACATGACACAAATTTTTAATTTCCATCAAGCAGCCATAAAAATGCAGAACTAGTTTCTTGAGACAATCTAAGATCAGATATAATACTGTGATAAAACAAGTATAAAAAAATGGAAGAGAAGAATTACATGATACAAATTGGGAAATTGAAACTTAAGGACAGTATGTGCAATCTCGCATTTTTGTAGATGACTTTGTTTTGCCCTTAATATTGATACATTGATGATATTTTTGCCCATAACAGGCAGATGAAGTGTTAAATTATTTTTGAACTCAATCTGCTAGTTCCAGGGCTACAAAAAATAGTTCTGTTTCTTATCACACGGTCAGCCAACTATATGACTGAAGTATTTAAGAACAGAAGAGGTAGAGGTGTAAAAGACACTAGTCAGAGTTACCTCTTCTAAGAGTAATGAATTTCATTATACAGCCAGACTCTGTGATGAATGAAGTGAAGTAGTTATTTGCAGGGTAGAAAGAAGAAGCTTTTCAGAGGGCCTGACATGGTGATAAGTTTACTTTTCCACACAGAGAGAGGAAAGCAAAGGTTAACCACCCCACTCCTCGTTTTATGTAGTAAAGCCTCCAGAGGTTCACACCAGCCTTTCAGCTGATAACCAAAGGAACAATATTATTTTGAAAAATAACACTAAAGGGATCTGAAAGTGATAACAAAATGGTGCAGTGCATTGGAAGAGAACTGGAATTGGGATAAAATGAAAAAGTACAAAATGGCAACAAGTATCACGCTATAAATTCAATAAATGAACAACATCAACTGTAAGAATTTCTGTTTCCATTTAATCCATGTTTAAAACCCTACCACATTCTTTTATGACAACCGTGTATTCAAGTCAATGTATCGACCAACATTACAGAATGGAGAATTAGAATTGATTTTAGCAATGAATCTGATTAAGGAGACTGCATTGGGGTGATTAGGACACACATAGAGATAAGGAGAGCAGATTGAGACTAATATTTGAGGCTACATCAGAGAAAAATCAAAGGTATGGAAGACCAGGATAGAGTGGGTGGAATACATGATGGTTAGGACAGAAAACAGGTTAGGATTGGCGAGTTGAAGATGTTGATGATTGACAAGAATGAATTTAGAACTTTTAAAGATGCCCTAAAGCTGCAAGGCAAAAGGAAAAGATAAAGAAGAAGAGAACTGTGCATTTTTATACAAGTTAATGCCTCAGAAAGAATGGGAAGGCTGGTTTTAAAAGGAAACAAATTTCACAGAAAGATCCTTTGCAAAATAACGGATCTGAAGATGGTAGATGAACAGTACAGGTTACGAGTAAGACGAGAACTGTACAAGAAAAATGAATCATTAATGGAAACGATAAAAAATGAAGGCTTAAATTCTACGGACAGCTTTACAGAATAGATGACAAACGGTTAACAGAAAAAATCTTTAAGATACTAAACAGGTTGGATAAATTGTTTAAAAAAGTCAGAAAGCATGTAGAGGAAACTGGAAAAAATATAATCGACGAAACCAAAATGAGACAACTGATTACTGATTTCAAGGGCTTCCACAAAGAATAAAATCAAAACACCGGATAGATGGGGAAGAAAGGAAAGAAGCCTATAGTGGAAGAATACTGAAAGTACAGGCAGCTTCCAATAATGTCTAAAGTTACTTTAGATCAGTCATGTCAAAGATACGGCCCGCGGGCCGCATCCGGCCCCCGGGTTGTATCAATACGGCCCGCTATCGGAATGTGTCACAGAAAGAAGAATCATATTTTTTTAGAGCTTTAAGACTTCACTCGATTCCTCTACGGAAGTTTTAAAATGCGCACACTACATTTATAAGTAATTTTAAGGGCAGCGCGTGCCTAGACAAGCGAGAGAGATAGACAGTAACACCATCTCTACCTGACATCAATGAGCTTGTCAAAAACAAGAGAAGTCAGGTATCTGGATCCTCGAGCCCAAAATAATTACCATCTTTTATAACTTTGATATAATTTTTAACAACCGTATATTATTATATACTATACAATTAAATAAATAAAATGTTATAATAATTCAGTACATTTTTTGTTATTTGAATCTGGCCCGCCTACACATTCTAAATTTAATATATGGCCCTCTGCAAAATTGAGTTTGACACCACTGCTTTAGATGATCTAAAATGGCGCTATACAAAAAAATCCATAAAAATTTAATGAACTTTCTGTAGTTTTTAACGACATCATTGATGTGAATCTTTAATGGTTCTTTAATGTTTATGCATTATGTATGTACTCTTTATTTTTATAACTTCACTGGTTAAAGTTTTAATTGTGTACTTATTCATACAGATTGTTCTTTAAATTAGCAATTATTTCCATTGTTCTAAATATTTTTAAACAGTTAATTAATCTACAAGAAACAGTAACAGAAAACTTGTAAAAAACATTTTGTGAAGAAAAACATTTATAAAAAACTTAATTAAAACAATGTAGATGTAATAACTAAGTAACAGATATAACATTTCTGTGTTTTGCACAGTTTGCCTTGACCACTCTAAGGGGATTGTAAGTCTATAAATAAGGGTAATATTAACATTTAATTTACGATTTAAAATTATGCTACAGTCTGCTTTTAACCTCATAAAATAATAAATATTTCTACATTATTTAAAAGATGTTAAAATGGTTTTTTAAGTTGTTTTTGGCAAGGTCATTGCAAATTTGTTAACTTGTTTCCCTCTGATCAAGAAAAATTAGCTTGAGAGGCACAAAAATACATTTTCAATGTATATAAAAAATTGTAAATAAATAAATAATAATTATTCTTGCTATTACTTGTAATCTCACAAAGGTGGATCAATTCAGAGGCACTCGCCTAATTTTTTTTTTTTCTTTTATGGTCGACTGTTTTGCATTTATTGCTAATCCAGTTGGTGAGAAGGATGGTAGATGAAGATGAGTGATGAAAAAATACCAGACTTGACCGAAAATCGAACCCCGAATCTCGGCCTATAAGCCAGTTGAGCTAACCACTACGCCAATGGGCCGACCAAACTCGCTTAAGATATTACCTGAAAAAGGTACTGTAACTACTAATGATAGTGATGCAAGTATATGCACTGCCTTTTGACTAAAATCATGCTTTTTCTTTTATTTATTATTATTTTCAATAATAATTAAATTTATTAGAAATTATTACTGTGTACTTACATCACCATACTGTTTACAAACTTCTGCCCACAGATTCTTCAAAACTGCAGCCTGATCAAAACGACCCTGTAAAATTCAACAAGCAGTTATACACTGAAGTTATAAAATTTTATTAAACATACATAAATCAATTGTACAATAACAGAGATTCTGTTTTCCAACTGAACTACTTTTTATTACAAAATTTTTAACAGTTAATAATGCATACGGTAAACACATCTAAACTTAGCATACTTGATTGATTACTTTTGTAATGAATGAAAAGAAATTTATGAAGTATAAAAAACTCATAATGCGTTTCGTAAACTTATTACTAAATGACACGTCCTTTTAACGTCTCCTGCCCTTTCTTAAATCATGCAAACCAGTCATAAATAGCGGATTTTTTTAGTGCATTATCACGGTAGACTTGCTGCAGAGCCAACAGCGTCTCTGAAGCTGACTTTCCTAATTTGTACATGAACTTGATGTTTGCATGCTGTTCGAACAGCGACATTATGCTGACTGACAACCACTCACGTTCACGTCGTATGGAGCACTGACACCACTAAGCACTCTCCAAACATGTTCAAACAAGAGTGTGCACGCAATCATATAACTAGTTCGGCTATCTTATTGCTTGTTTGGCGATGGCAAGGCAATTACAGAAACTTTATGACAACACCTCTAAAATGTCTTTCCTAGTCTTGTGCTTTAACATTTTCTGTATTTGCAAATATTCTTAAACTTATTTAATTTATTCATCACATTTGCTTGTTTGCGAAGACACATCATACGGCAAATATTTAAAATTGGATACCCGCCCCAGAATGTTTATATTATAGTTATTTGAGTAACGAGTTTGCCTTTGGTTTTAACAAGGGGTAAGGGGGGAAAGCATCAGTGTGTATGCACGACTGCTTTGGTATCAGTTTGCCACCACAACAACTTAAATTATACTTAGAGAATATACAGTATATCGTGTAACCTTTTTTAGGTTAACTGTATGAATATAACTGTTTGTTACCATAAACGGAAATGTTAGTTTCTCGAAAACATGGTCGAACTTTTCACATTGCTGAACGAAATCTAATATGCAATATAATAAAACGCTGTAAAGTTGAAGCTAAGCAAAAATACCTTTCTGAGCCTCTGACTGTGATGTTCCTCTTTCCATAATTTTAAATATAAAGAAGGAAGTTAAAGACAGTGAAGAAGATAATTCTTCATCAACAGTTTTTTTGACAACTGGTAAAGAAAGGAAATGATTATATCAATAAGAAAGTGATGCCAACATGTGAAATGTTATTACCGGTTTTGAAAGAAAGGTTAAATTTAAGTTGGGAACTTTGTACGTTAAGAAAAATGTTAAAGGAAATGGGGTTTAAGTGGAAAAAGTGTCAGTCACAATGAAGTATATTAAATGAAAAGCAACATGGGGTTAGCTATCGGTGCAATTTCACGGTAGTAAAATATAATGTCTCACTGTTGAGGTTGGCAGCACTGTCAGATTTCTCTTCTGTTCCTCATGGCCCATCCATACGCAAAAGGCATTCTTGTGGCTCACTATCTATAATTTATACTTTTAACCTTACCAGAATTTTTTTCAAAAACACCATTAATTTAGTCTTTTGAGCAGAATATGTTATTTAGTGTAAACACCCCTCTTTGTAACATTTCCTCAAATTTTGCAATAATAGCAATGTCATTGGCGTATCCTATAATTTAAATACAACACCATGGCTCAGTCACACTTCAGACCCAAAACGTTGCCATAACTTGTGATAGCATCACCCAGATAAATGTTAAAAAGTATGGGGGAGATCCAATCTGTCCGTCTGTATTGACAACTACAATCGTGCCCTCATACAAGCATGTATATGATGGAAGGAAAATCCCTTTCTGTGAAATATACTTGACAACAATTTGCCAAACAAGACTACCAAAAGTTTTCTCAAAAATTCTTGACTATTAATACCGTTATTATATAATTAGGTTCAATGAGTAATTCATGTATCGGGTGTCCCATGAAGAGGTTGCTCTTTTGAATTAATATACCGGACGTATTGCACACTCTGCAGACTGAAAACTTCACAGTTACAATAAATAGATATGCAAAAAAGTACCCTCGTGTTTCATTTGCTTATGATTAATCAAAACAAAATGGCGGAAAGTAGTTTTATTCGCATAACCATTTCAAATTGGTGATTTGTTGCAATGTTACTTAAGTAATAAAATAAAAGAAATATAAAAATAATAAATTATTAATGAACACAAATCGTTTCATTAACCTTTATTCAAACTTATGTCCATCAATAGTTATGCACTGATAGCAACGAAAAAAATGAGTCATAAGTGTTTTTGAAAAATTGCCGAGGTATAAACAACAGTTTCTCTTCAATCAGCCTCATTAATTCGTCTTTGCAATGGTGTGAGAATAAACTTTTTCCTTAAAAAAACCCCAAAGGAAAATATTGCAAACAGACAAGTCTGACGATCTTGGAGGCCAGCCCATGAGGCTGCTGCCATAACCTATCCAACGGTTAGGTTTGGCTACATTAGCATAATGTGGAGGAGCTCCATCATGCTGGAAAAAAATGTCCTGTATCTCTGCCTGAGAAAAATGAGGAACTATGTGATTAGTTGAAACTGATGCGTATCTGTCTCCAGTCATTGTCTGATGGGATATCTCATACGATAAAACACCATCCTTTCTATCTGAATCCTATTGTAAATATGTGTAGTTTTATCCACAAGATTATTGTTCATTTTTGATATTATTTTCTTATTCCGGCATTTTGTTTTGTTTAATCATAAGCAAATGAAAGTAGAGGGTACTTTTTTACACATCTATTAATTATAACTGTAACGTTTCCAGTCTGTAGAGTGTGCGATACATCAGGCATATAATTCAAAAATAGCGACCTCTTTGTGGGACACCCGGTACATGCAAATACAATTAGATGTTGGACGCTAAAGTTTAATATCAGTTAATCAAGTAAAAATAATTAAAAGTGGTTTTTAAGACATATAGCATTCTTTTATACATAAATTAAAAATGGTAATAGTTTTATGCTCAGTTTAGTCTCAGCTCCCAATGAACTGACTCTGGTCTGCCTTTTTTTAAAAATAAATGAAGCAATCAACTTCTATGCATTGACTGTCAGAAAGATCGGGAAACAGCTGGATTTGATTCACATTATTCATGTAAGACCAAGCATCAATAACACTTGGATGCTGCAATGCACCTTGTAGCACTGCATTTTCAACAAATGAGTTTATAACAAGTAAAATAATTTCTTTGGCTTGTCAGCTACCTTATTCCCTTAACTAGAATCCTTGTGACATTTTCTATTCCAAAATTGAAAAATCACCTCAAAGGCCATCAACTATCATTTTGGGACAGAATAGAAGAGATTAAAATTTCTATAAGCAACCAGCTGAAGGCAATTTTATCTGACTTTCAGCACTGCTATGAAGAAAGGAAAAATCGTTTCCATTGCTGTGTGGCTTCCCGAGGCAATTATTTTGAAGGAAACAATGACAATTTTATAAATTTAATTGAATAAAAAAATTATAAAACGTCAGTCTGATTATGTTATTTACACACCTTGTAGATGAAACAAATTTCTTTTAATAAAAAAAATAATAATTTTCCCCATAACAGGCAGTTGGAGTGTTAAATTATTTACACATGAACAGCTAGTTCCAGGGCTATGAAGAAAAATTCAGTTTTTTATCACATGATCAGCTAATTATAAGACTGAAGACACTAGTAAAGTTATCTCCTCTGAGAGTAATGAATTTCATTATACAGCCAGACCATGTGGTGAATGAAGTGAACGTGTCATTTGCAGGGTGGAAAGTAGATGCTTTTCGGAGGGCTCAGCATGCTGATAACCATACTTTTTCACTAAGTGAGGAAGTCAACGATAAACCATCTCACTCCTCGTTTTACTTAGTAAAGCCTCTAGAGGTTCAAACAAGCCTTGCAGCTGATGACATAAACAAAAAAAAAATAATGGTAATTTTTATTTATTTTAATTACCAATTCAATCATTAGTTTAAAATCTTCAAAAAGTCAAGCTTATAATCGCGTATTAATTAATTTTCAGTTTTATCACAGAATTAAAAGATTGTAAAACAACTTTAGATTTCTTCATTATATGAAATTGCCTAAAATTTAAAGAAAGAAACAGATAATAATAAAAAAATATAATTTAACTGTTTAGGTCACATTAACAGTTAGGTTGTTAGCGACCACAGTGAATTATAATGTATTAAAATTTTGAGACCTAACCCGGAAATCAACCCATGATAGTCTGCTTTAGAATCTAGCTAATCACTATGCTACACAATTGGTCTTCTGAGTTTAAGTTTGTACTAAAAAGGGTTAAAAACATGGAGTCACCAAGCTTCAATGTACCAACTTAAGAACAAAGTGAATGTGCTATAAAAATAACAACTATAGAGTATATGAAAACAATTACCTTATTAAAAAGTATAGTTGGTATGAATGACGCGGGCGGTGACAATGCATTTGTTTTATCCCCATGTTGTTTTAATAAAAGACTACCTTCATTACTATTTGCACAATCCAGTATTGGTTGCCAAGGAACTCCAGTTGTTTCAGAACACTATAAAAGAGATCATAAAAGAATCAAGAAACTGAAATGTAAGTGATACTTAGTTATAACATTTTATAAAGTGTTAATTGCCATTAAAAAAAATCAATAAATTATAATTTTAACCTTGTTAAGCCAGCCAGCCGCATTGGCGTAGTTGGTAACGTGCTTGCTTCTCATCATGCGGTCTTGGGTTCGAATCCCATTCAGGCACGTCATATTTTCATACGTTACAAAAAATCATTTCATCCTTCACCGTCTGCATTAGCAGTAATTGTATAACAGTCGGAGGTTAAAGAAAAAAAAAATTCTTAAGCTATATCAATAGGGAATGGGATCGATTGGAGTTATCAAAAATCTGAATTAACTGGAGAATGTAAAAAAATCAATAAAAATGAAAATTATTTACAGAAAACTGCCTTTATTTTAAAGATAACACACTTACAAACATATATTTACAGATTATGTATGTAGAGTGGATGCCAAATAAGCTTCCCAAATAAGGTATAGCTGCGCAACCAGTTCGGATTTCAGTCAGTCGATTTCGTGTCTTAGCCCCGAACTGCCAATTAAATCACATGTTCTTAACAATGTAAATTATCATATTAGCGACGTTAAAAACATTCAATAGTAAACATTGTATACAACAATTAATGCATATCACATACAACACATTACAGATTGATGTTTTCAGGTTAGCTGATATATAACGTTGCGAGAGCAACATAACTCTGATTACAGCTACTACAGCACTGACCCCTACCACCCACTGAGGCAACTGAGCACACCACTACCAAAATGAACCTACTGCGCACTTCAGAAAACCGTCGCTTATTATTTGGCATCTGCTCTAAAGTGGTAAAACTAAGTTTCACCCATTACCAACATGTATACGATAAAGCCTAGTTCTTCAAAAAGAGCCTGTTTAGTATTATAGCGCTCATTTGAATTCTGCGCCCTCTAACACTTCCGTAGATTGTTTTAGAATGATTTTTTCCTGCTGTTCGATATAGGTTAATGAACCTCTTGAATAAAAGTTAAATCTTGCACATTTCCTTTCTCCCTCTGAGTTCAATAATGTGACTATTAATTGCCCAATTACAATACTGTTAACGGTTTTTATGCATTCGTAAAGTGCTCCTTCCCCGAAGAAGGACGCTTTCTTCTCGACTCCTGTTTAGCGTCACTCGGCAAGTATAGGTCAGTCAGTCAACCGGTTTAAAAATGCATTAAGTGAATTTTTGGTCGCGCACGGTCAATTACATTTTTTTATGCGTTTATACTCAAAATGTATTCAGTAATATCGTTGTCTTAAATAGTTGTAACGCAACACAATGTAAAACCGCATTTAATAATGAGCAATTCGCCTTGGAAATCTATTTGTCTATGCATGTGTTTCGCGTCTTTGTTAAATGTCTCATGTGTAGTATGCTTAACGATATTTCGAGCTTGCTTATCAGTTTTATATTAAAACATTCCGTAACCTTACCTGTAATCTGTACTGGTTTAAAACCTAGTGTGCTACTCGAATTGTGTCTCCTGTGTAAGTACTTTCAATGAACTAACAGTTATGTGTTGGTATTAAACTGCTATCTATATTTAGTGTATCAACTACTACAACGATATTCCTGAAGATCGTGCTACAGAGGTGGCCACCCAAAGAAATCAGCTGTGAGTGTTACATTAACAACATTCTAAACCGAGTAAGTGCTTTGTCTATACTATTTTTAAACTTAGTACAGTTTTTTCCTGTGTTTTCTTATATTGTGCCTTTCCAATACGCTTTCCTTTCACTGCAAGTCATGCAAGTCTAATGTATACTTTGAAACTACATTGCACTTTTAACGCACCTGAGGTTAGGTTTGCCACTAACCCGACCTCTTGTGTTTACACCGCGGTTGGACAAAGGTTTAGAACACCATTTAAGCCCTGTAACCAACAGAGCCCATAAGTTTCTATTGTATCAGTTTTATATATCCCTTGCGCTTTGCATGATCACATATTCTTTTTAAAATAAGAAGTTCGGCTGGTGTTGTCTCTACTTGACACTTGAATAGACAATAAGATCCTATAACTGGGACACTGCTTTTGAGTTACATAACACTGCCGGTCGGTAACTGTTATCCATATCTGTTTCTTCACCCATATCAGCTTCCTTAGATAAGTGAACATAATGACTTCCTTGTCTGCTTCTCACCAATGGCATACATCATCATCAATACCTCTGCAACCATCAATATTTTAAAGCATATTAATTGAATGTTGAAGCTGGATTTTGTTGAAGTCCTTTTTATGGGCACTTTTCTCTTCCACTTCTTCAATCTGTTGTGTTGCAAAATCACATAGATTAGGCCATAATTTCTTCCACGATTTTATCAGTGTCATTGTAGCCACTTGTTTCCAATATTTGGCTACCATATAAATAACCATCTTTACATTTAATGACTTGAGAATCTTTATAATGCCATGGTTTTCTGAATCTTCTATTAATTGGTTTAACATCAGCTGTCTGTAGACTCTCTTGAAATTTCCAAGAACCCCTGGTCCATTGCTTGCACTAGTGGAGTAACATCAAGGGAATATAATCGGTCCAGTTATCTGGAGATCCAAGTTAATGAGGTCTGACCTAACGAAGTTGTATTGTATTAATTCCAGTAAAATGAAAAAAAATATTTTCAAACATGAAAACATTAAGTTAAATAACAAATAAAATAATGGTAATTATACAGAACCTGGATACATCACCGATTTCCACAATTTTTTATTCATTTTGTACTTTTATGTGTGTTGATTCTGAATCTGAAATTAATTTTGTGTGCAAACCACTGTAAAATTAATTATAAGCCCTTTTTCTATCATAGACCTACATAACCTCACTTTTCCGCAATTTTTTAATTCGAGCAATTATATGTAAGTACTATTTAAAAATTCTATAATGCTAATTTCCATTAAATATATTGATACAAAGGTAATTTGTTATTATATGCATTATTACTGTTATAATTATTATTTGCAGTTATAAATGAAAGGTTATCGGTTAGTACATGCATTTAATTTTTGACAAAGCTTGTGTATTACAAAATGCTGTAATGACGTCATATCATAAAACGTCATAGTTGGTAAACAGGTTAAAATGAGCAGAAATCTACTTTATTTCTGTTAATTTATCTATATAATGGTACAAATATAATTAACTGCTTCATAGAATTTTTCAATATAATGGCGTAGATTAAAAAGATATGGGAAAGTGAGGTTATATAGTTTGATGATTAAAAAAACATATTCTAAATAATTTTACAGTGGTGGTTTGCGCGCAAAATTAATTTCAGATTTGAAATCAGCACACATTAAAGTACAAATACAATAAAAAATTGTAGAAATAGGTGATGTTTCCAGGTTCTATATAATTACCAAAATAATAAAATTAACAACAGTAATAAAATATTGAATGACTGGTTTTTTTAAAGTTACCCTAATCCATAACTATCCATAACATTTTAATTTTCATTACCAAATTAAGATAAGCCATTTTCATTATTTTATGAAAATAATAAGATCAATATATCACATATGTTTTATTAATAACAATAAAAATTAATTAACAGATTAAATCATAAAATAAATTGCCAGATTAAATGATAAATGTTTGCTGACAACAGCTAATCATTGTCTAATTCAACCTCATAATATCCGATATGTCATATAAATGTGGGACAATTATTCATGGAACATGGGAGTAATATGGAAATTTTTAAAATTCAGAAAAAAATTTAAGTATATGGTGGGAGTACACCACCACCTAACCACAACCAGATCATTATCTAAGGAGCTTCAATTCCTTCTTTGTACAATTTTGAAACGATACATATGTAAAGTAATATGTAGTTTTACAGAATTTAAAAGTTCTCAATCACAACACAAGAAACAGAATTGATTATAAATATTGCTAATCACAACTGTAAACTGTTTGAACAAAAGCCTACAAATACAAGTATAAAACACATACATCAATAAATTACCACAAACTGTGGTAATCTGTATTTGATAAAAATCAGCTAAAAATAATACTTTTTTCTTTGTTTATTTAACGTCGCATTAACTACAGCAATCATTAGCAACGATGTTGAACTGTAACTGTGAAGGATGAAATGATTTTTTGTAGCATATGAAAATAAGCCGTGCATGAGTGGGGTTCAAACTCAAGACCACATGACGAGAGGCAAGCACACTACCAACTACTCCAAAGCAGCTGGCATACAATAATACGTAAAAATAATACTTGATTGAAACATTTTACAGTATACAAAACTTTACAGTGTTCTTTACAGTATAACTTTACAGTATTCTTTACTAAACAGTTTTGTTTTAAAAATAAATTTCTAAGTATAAACTGAGCTACATTAATTGCGTATCATTTGGTAAAAAATTTAGATGACATGTTTATTGAAGCAAGAAGTAAAAGTAGTAATAAAAGGGTAATTAAAAATGGAAATAGGAGGAAAACAATAAATTAGGTTTTATGGCCAGAACTGTACAATTTGATTAAAAAGGACAACAAAATAACAAATGTTTTTCATAAAAATATATTACCTGATTACTACTACTAATGAATCCTCTAACCAAATGTATTCACATAAATTTGCAACTAATTACAGTATGATATCTAGAGCTTTTAACTATAAAAACGATGAACTGTTACAGAATGAAATAAAGATAATATAATTCATAGCACATAGAAATGAATACAATGAATGAGAAACAAACAATATAATAAATAAAATTAACAAATTACATTTTTGAAAACTATTCTGAAAATATCCCAAGAAAAAGATCTTAAAAGCAAAAACTAAACATCTCATTAAAATATTTATTTTCTTTTTAATCCCAATTGTGTGTACGTTGCAATGTGTTCAATTATGAGCAATAAGCAACTCTATGACCCAATGGAATGAGGATGATATGTATGACATTTAAATGAGTTGTAGTCTTGTACAGACTCAGGCTGACCATTTCTGAGAGAGTATGGTTAATCCCCCCCTAAACATTAAAGTACACTGGTAACCACTTTCTAGTATTTAAATATTTTTTTTTAAATATCATTCAGATGATATCCACAAACCTGTTCAGCAATGAAAAAAATAAACCATTAAGTAATAAAAACTGTGTACATAAAATAGAATACGGTAATGAGGATTGTAATAAATATTATATTGGTATGACAAGCCATGATTTCCAAGTAAGACATAATGAACATCAAAGAGCACTTAATGTGATTACATTATATCAAATCATATAACATAATAAAACCATCAGTTTGGTAAAATAGACGAACATTTCAATGTAATAGAACTATGTAATAACAATGACAAAAATTAAAACAAAAAATATAAGATGTAATTTTATTTGAAATTTTTTTAATAAACAGAGGCATGACATTTTGAATAAACAGGCTTAATTCGAAAATGAGGTAATATTGATTGGTGCTACCATCTGCATTAAAATATGAAAAAGGTTGAATTCAAAAAATTAAATATTTTTATACAAATGACTAAAAATACAACATCTATAGATTTTAATTGATGTGGTTTCAATGTTTTTTTTTTTAATTTGTGTACTCTGATGATGGTGGATCTGCCGAAATATGTTAGTAAAAAATAAAGTTATATAATAAAAAGATAAAGCAGTGGAAAAATTCCTTGAAGAAACCTTGATAACTAAATTTAAGAAAAGGAGGCCGCAGTACTATGGACACATAATGAGACTGCGAAATAATGAGAACCAGACCTATAAATTAATTAAAACTCAAGGAAATCTCAAAACAAGTGGCAAATGATTAAAGAAGCAGAAACCGACCTCAAAACATTAAAAATTGCAAAAGAGAGTATCTTAGATAGAGACCTTTATAAAAACAAAATTAAAGCTTTTGAAAACTTTTCGGTTGGAATGTGCAAAAGGAAAGGGCAAGCTTGGGTGAGGAACGGAAGAGGGAGTTTAGCACAAGAATGAAGGAAACCCATGCCCTGAGAAAACTCTGCGAAACATCTAGAAGACGCAGAAATAATTGACTACACATTAGTGCGCTCTTAATGGGCTAAACAAAATAAAGGAAAAGACAAGTGATGTACCAGCTGTAACAGGTCAATATAAAAAAATTAGTATTTTTTACGATATTTTTATAATAGAATTGATTGTAGGCTATATGATGAATTATAAAAATTTATTAAAAAATTAAAAGATAATAAATTAAATTTATTTATTTATTTAAAAACCTGATAATTTCACACCATGTGAAATTATCAGGTTTTATCTTGTCACGTCCTGTACTCCCTCTTTGGAGTCTCATGGATGGGGTTCATAAATAACAATTGAAGTTACAAGTGAAGTTTGTAATGAAATCTGGACTTCTGAAATTTTAATCACATATTAATCAACAAAGAAAAAAATATGAATTTTTCACAAAGAGTTTTGAAAGGGCTAAGTGAAGTTCATCCTGAATTGTTGGAATGAGTAGTTGGTATTTATAGAGCTGAAAGAGGAAAACAATTAGTAGACTGCACGCAGCATTCTTAGTGTTATGCCCATAACAGGCAGGTGGAGTGTAAAATTATTTGCACTCCATTTGTTAGTTTCAGAGCTACAAAAAATAGTTATGTTATCTCATCACATGGTCAGCCAATTATACGACTGAAGCTTTTAAGATCAGAAGAGGTAGAGGTGTAAAAGACACTAGTCAGAGTTATCTTATCTGAGAGTAATGAATTTTGTTATACAGCCAGAACCTGTGGTGAATGAAGTGACGGTGTCGATTGCAGGATGGAAAGTAGATGCTTTTTGTACTTTTCCACCATGTAGGATTGCGTACTTGTCCTCTTACTGAGGAAGGCAATAGTAAACCACAAATAACACAAATAAATCTATAATGCATCCTGTAGCCCATAATTAATCCAGCTGATTAATTATTTCACCAACATTTTATAGCTGCTTAAATTTACTTAACTTAAATTTTTTGTGGATTCACCATTATCAGAGTACATAACATATAAAATTTGCAACTATTTTTGTTAAAATCCTTTCCGAAGATATAACATATTTTTAAGATTTTAACAAAATTAGTTTAAATTTTGTGATTTTCATTTCAAAAGGTATAAAATCTTCTGAAAGGATTTTAATAAAATTAGTGTCAATTTTTATATTTTATGTACAGTGATAATGGTGGATCCACCGAAACATGTAAGTTAAGAAAAATAAAAGTATTTAAAAAATTTTTACATTAGTTTCAAATTTTGTATACTCATGTTTTCTAATATTTAAAATACATCTACTTCCATATAAACTGTTAACTCAGCCAGAAATATTTCCTGCACATTCATCAGAATGTGGTTATCAAAACTTGGCGTGGAATTTATTACAAAACAAATAATATTTATTGTTATTAAATATAATTTGTTTTAAAGTATAGTGAAGAATCAGAAATCTCAGACAATCATTTCAATTTTTATATTTATGTATATGTAGTCTACCATGTAGGATTGTTTTATAATCTTTAAATTTATAGTTGAAAGAGAAGATAGATTTTAACATTAGGCAAAAATTTAAAGAATATGAACCAAATTTATAAAATTCATAATTTATAGAAAAAGTTTAAATTTTTAGGAATTGCAAGTGTCATTAATTTGTTATTTTCACCTCCGTTCCTCCTTATAAATAATGAAAACAAAACTATAAGTTCTATGTATAACTTGTAACTATGAGGGGTACCCAAAAAATAAGTTTCCCTAGTCAAGGAAAAATAAAAAAATAATTAAAAGGTTCACAAAATATATTTATTCATTTTTGTAAGGAATTGCCTATTTTTCAATAAAATTTCCTTCCCTTTCCAAGCATTTCTAGTACATAGGCAACAGTTTTTTAACTCCAGCTTCATACCAAACTGTTGCCATATTCTGAAGCCAACTATCAATCTCGTTTCCACATTGTCATCACTAATTAAGTATCAAGCATCGAAATGATTTTTGAGTTGTGGATCAGTGACTACTTTCACTAGTCACTATTCTTGAAAAGAGGGCATCACCTTAATCTTCAAACAATTTCAAAAAGATTGTGCAGCTGTCAAGCGACACTGCTTATGAGCGTCAGACAATAAACGCGGCACCCACCTCGCACACATTTTTGAGAGCTGAAGGCCTTCACCCATAATGTTATAAAGAGAGGACCGGCTAATTTCAATATTTGGTTGCAGTTGAGTCAAGATTTCGTCAATTTGAGCCACTTGTCAGTCATTGACCTCACGTACAGCAGCAATGGCATCAGCTTGGCGAGAAGTTGCTGGTCGGCCGGTACACCGATCATCATGAACATTTTCTCTGCCTTCAATAAAGATTGTTCAGCAGCAACGAACCATTTGGACAGACATGACATCTTCACCATAAACACTGCACAACTGTCTATGAATTTCCACAGCTGATTATTTTTTTGCAGTTAAAAAACGAATAACACTATGACCTCAACTCGTGGCAGAACGAAGGGGAGCCTCCATTTTATTCAGTTCGCTACTGACCCCTGGTCGGTTTCATCCACCATACTGAGTGTAAGCACTGCCACTATACCCAAACTAAATTCCCTGCAGGTGGAAACAACTCACATCACTCATACTTCGATATAAAACTTAAAGAACCTTACTTTTTGGATTCCCCTCATACATTGAGAATAATATCAAGGTAATATTCTAAAAACAAAATTATTTTTTTTAAATTTATAACTCTACGACCAGTTCTAGGTTTATACATAAATTAACGACACCACAAATTTTGTTTTTTAAGTAAGTTAGTAACTATGTTATTAAAATAAAATTACCTTGGCTCCAATTTCAACTGGACTCATATTATCATTAATCATACATGTTGTCATTTTTAACCTTAAGGCTGGATCTTTGATTTTTTCTATTGCACATGCATGAATTTTGTTTCCATCGCACTCCGTCCGCCCATGTTGGCAATGGAATCTGTAGTCTCCATTATCATATTTGTACTGCACATCAAAATTATTTCAACAGTTTGTCTAAGTTATAGCATAATACAAAATAAATAAAATAAAAGTACTACCTACAGTTCACATGGACAAATACATTTACCATGAATTAGAACTCTCACAGTATTTTCACCAAAATGTGTAATAAAACAAATTTTATTGTACCAGATTAAAATTTTCTTTGTACTGACAAAACATATTTTTCCTAACCCTAGCACAAATAATAATTATTTGTGAAGTATAATAATAATTACTATTAAGAATGAAGTAAAATAAATACAGTCCATCTTCTCTAACTGCCTTGGATGGAACCAATTGTCCTAAAACCAAAAAGTTGGTAAATAGAACCTAATTTACAACTCTATATAACCAAGAACTTATTATATTTGTCAAATAACCCGATTTGGATCCCAAAATTAAGCACATATATGTTTTAATATAAAATTACACAGTGCTACAGTATATGAAAGACTTATAAACTTTTCGCTTCTTCTATATACATTAAATGAAATAACGCTCATAAGAGACAGGTGGAATGTTTAATAATTTGCACTCAATCTGGTAGTTCCAGGGCTACAAAAAAATAGCTCGGTTTCTTCGGACAGAACAAAAATTATGAATAAATATTTTCATACATAATGAAATGATCCAAGAATAAAAATCTAACAATAAATAAATGTAAGCGTACAGAATTGTATACTAAATATATAAACTTACCGATGCTTTTCCAAAAGGAACTAACTCAACATCTATCAAATTTGGGGCTTTCTCAAAAGTAGGCCACAAGTGGTGAAGAAAGAAACTTCTAGAATCTGGGCACAGACATTCATAAAATACAGTAACTAACACACGTTTGCGACTTGGCTGTTGTTCTTCAATTTTTGATATCCTTTTACTTAAATCTATAGGGACTTCAACCTGAAATCAGTATAAAAATATTAAAATAACATCAATATTAATAAAAAAAATCTGGTGTGAAACACTCACACAACTTTCTCTTGCCAATGTAAATAATAACCGATATAACCTAACATTTGTAATAAAACATTACAAATAAACAAAAAACTAACCTCAATAAAACATAACCTTATTTTACTCATGAGTGAAAGGCGCAAAATGAAAATCAACCTCAGTTCGCCTTAAAAATACGAAAAATCACTCTTTCATGCTAAACTAGGCTCTGTAGAGAAAAATGCTCTAAATAAAAGTTGTAGATCTTTTAATTTTCTATAAATTTAATTATATACACTTTTGTCGTAAAATGCATACTAAGGCGGAAATCTTAAAAAAAAACAATTTTTCACACGTTTTCGTGAGAATAAACAGAAAATCGCTAATTACCGCTAAACTAAGCGTTATACAAAAAATTGTTTGAAATAAAAGTTGTAGGATTTTAAATTCTCTACAACTTCTTTTATATAAATTTTTGCGCTAAAATGCATATTAAAGCCGTAATCTTAAAAAAACAATGTTTTTACGAGAAAACACCCTCACCGAGAATTTCAGCACACATGACGCCTACCCTATCTTGTAGAGCATAAAAAATTGAGTAAACCAGGCGATTTTTAAAAAAAATCGTAGGATCAGTTTTTGAGAAAATCACAAAAAAGTGAAAAATTACACGAATAAACTACTACTTCCGGTTGACCGATTTTGATGAAAATGTTCGAGTCGGGTCCGGTAGTGGTATGTAAGTTTCAAGTTTCAAGTTCGTACGATGTTCCGTTATTGAGATATTCTGATCACACACACACACACAGACCAATCGCTAAAAACATGTTTTTGGGGTTCAGGGGGTCTGAAAACGTATAGATCCGGTGAAAACTCGATTTCGAAAAATCGACATGAAAACAATACTTTCCTTCCTATATATTCATATAGGCAAGAGAAAGTAATAAAATCAGAATCAATAAAGATAATAATTAATTCGTAAAAACCTTAAAGAGTCAGTAAGACAAATATTCAAAAAAGCTTCAAAAATTATTAATATAGCAATTATGATAATTTTGATTCCATTAAGTACATTCACAATATAGCTATAATATTATTACCACAGGAACAGTATCTTTATAAGTTGTTATTAAAAAAAATACAATACATCAAGTACTGATAACAAAAATGCCAAAAACAATCCAGTCCTGACATTATTGAAAGATACAAATTATTAATATTTTATTTTGAATTACGAACAATACACAAAAGTATTGCCCATAACAGGAAGGTGGAGTGTTAAATTATTTGCACTCAATCTGCTAGATTCAGGGTTTCAAAAAATAGTTCTGTTTCTTATCACATGGTCGGCTAATTAAATGACTGAAGTATTTAAGAACAGAAGAGGTGGAGGTGTAAAAGACAGTAGTCAAGAGTTATCTCCTCTGAGAGTAATGAATTTCATTATACAGCCAGACCCTGTGGTGAATAAAGTGAAGGTGTCATTTGCAGGGTGTAAAGTAGATGCTTTACAAAGGATCTACACGCTGATAACCATCCTTTTCCATTTAGTAAGGAAGGCAATGGAAAACACCTAACACCTCGTCTTTTAGTTTAATAAAGCCTCTAGAGGTTCAGATCAGCCGTTCAGCTGATAATCTAAACAACAACAGAAAAGTAGCAAAACGACTAAATGTTTTAACACTTTACATCAATAGTAACAACTGATGTAATAACATGGCAAAAAGAAAGAACCAAGCGGCTTTCCTTTTTGATTTACAATGTAATTTATGGGAGATATTTATTTATTTTTTATTTTTATTTTATTATTTTGCATAACTTTTAATTAGGGTTATGTAAATCATCGTCAGAAAATTATATTTTTTTAAATAACCGACCAGTTTGGTCTATGAGCTCTGCTGTTCCACGTGTTTAGACCAACCAGAACATTTGCCAGCGTTGTCAAATGTAGGAATGTATTAGCCTGACAAAAATTACGCGCTCATTCGTATAAGAGCCACAGTAGTCATGTCTTGCATCTCATAATGAACACGTCGATTATAGAGCGCGTTAACCTGCAATACTTTATAATATAACCAGCTGGTTGTATGTTCATAGGTTATAATTGTTATTGAAAGACCAAAATAATGGCTGACGAATTATAACAGAGCTACAAGAAGCAAGTATTGAAAATGTTGCTGGCAAGTCATTGGCTAGCGCTATAAAGAGGGTACGGGGCAATGCATATGTTCAGGGCTCATCAACTTTGAAAAATAGTGTAGTGGTTGTTTGGGACTATATAAATTTTATGCCTAGTTATTATTCAGTTAATCAGTTTATATGTCTACAATTAAATTTCTTATTTATCGGTCTCAACCAATGAAAATTGATTTTACCTGCGCACTAACTAACCAGTTTAAATTGAAAGTAAAGTCGGCCGCTAACTCGAATCATGAATGAACGCTCTTGTTTCATTCGCTTTTCCTATTATTGGGAATTATCCGCGATTGCTAAGGTCATCCTTAAAAATGCAACTTAACAATATTAAATCGCTACACAGATTAACGTTATTCATGCACTGGAGACACTCCAGGAAACTGGCCGAACAAAATACAGCCCACTTCTACAAGATCTTAGGCAGCAACAATCATCGATAAGCCACTGGTACCAGCAGGTAAGTCTCAGGATGTCTAAGGTGAGTGGAACCGACTTTTTATTTACCATCAGTAAGCTGCCACATATGCTCCACCACTGAACCCTATCAGTAGTAAAGTTGTCACCTTCAGTCAGCTGTTTGACAGCTGATATTCGGAGACAAATATTCTATGGTTCACATCCCAGTAAACGTAGTTACTTTTATATCGATGTAATTAGATGGTTGGGGTTCATTTAACCATACTTTTAGGAACGATCAACCCGAGTCTATGAAAAATTACACCTTATACAAACATATCACCCTCATCTCATTGGGCCATGGGGTTACTTACTGTTCTAAATTGAACAGACTGCAATGTGTACACATTATGGTTTTAAGAAAAAATTCAAAAGATTCTGATACATGTTTGGTGTAGACACCGTAGGCATGTAGTTGGAAAGTGTTGTACTGAGAGTTGCCGAATTGATGGATTCACATGGTTATTGAGATTTTTGCGAAAGTAGTTGAATAAAATACATATGAAGATCGTTGTGCAGAATTTAACTGGTGACACAATGAGGCTTTGTTTGATTGGAAAGTTTGTATTTATAAAACAGCCGAATAATTGAATTCCATAAGTCCATATTGGTTAGAGCAGACTTTTATAAACTACCATCTTTTGAACAACAGGTAGAGTTGATTTAAAATTGACCATATGTTACAAAACCAAATCAACCATTTGTCTAAAATATTGAATGAAGTGGCCAGTTAAGTTGTTGTTCAAGAAACAACCTGAGATAACAAACTTAATTATCTTGTTATCAAAATTGAAATTCCAATTTTTATAACAAAGACTCCTAGACAAAACAATCATCAAAAAAATGAAGGTCATTTGAAAAGATTTTACAATTTAATTTAATTTTCCACATATGGAGAAAATTTTCCAGGAGTTGTAAGTGATTCTACTGAAATACATTAGAGAGAACCGTAGCTATGTGCGTGACCTTGTAGTAGCTATAGTAGCTGGGACAACAGGAAGTCATTGCATTCCAAAAATATCATGTCGTTTTGTAAACATATTTTCCTTATTGTTGATAAAATTTTATCGACAAACACTCATCATTTGTTATTTTTAACAACATTAATGATTAAGAACCGTAAAATAGATATAACACACATTATATTGGGAGAGTCAATGTTTTACAGTCGAGTAGTACAGCAGATGTCGCGCGCTCAGCTACATTTCCAACCACTGTACAAT
Organism: Catonia carolina; assembly: GCA_035578175.1. NCBI lineage: Eukaryota > Metazoa > Arthropoda > Insecta > Hemiptera > Achilidae > Catonia > Catonia carolina. The sequence continues at coordinate 337,127,757 of JAQMRL010000001.1, read as the reverse complement.
ATTTTTAAAAAATTTCAATCTAAAAATTTACTATTTTCCCACAATCATAATAAAAACAAGTTTTAATACAGTTCTAATAAAAAAAGTTTGATAACCAATTTTGTGATGTGGCATGGCATAACAAATTTCAAAATATTTAGGAAACTCACTATTTTAAAAATCTTTTTAGAACATAGTAAATAAGCTTATATTCAAACAAAACACTTTTTAGTTTTGCTATATTTATAATTTCATAGATCATCGGTCTTCTGGTGCTCAATTTATATAAAATATGGAATGGGAGTCAAAACTTCAAAATATATTTCACATTCAATAAACTAGAGATTCTCTATAGAACTTGAAACAATTCTAACAAAGAAAGGTTTAGTGCAGGATTTTCTGAAAATAGAGAAAAGATCTTCACAAAAATATACTAAATGGATCAAATGTTAGAATCAGTGGAGAAAACTTAAAATCAAATTAGGACTTAACACAAAGACTTATATAAAAAAAAGAATAATGAGATATTAAGTAAACAAATTTATTCAAAATTTTCTATGAAATTTAATATAAATGAAGATATATTACTATAAACAAAAAAACAGAATGAACTTTAATATAAACAGCAACTGGAAATGGAAAAACTAGGGTTTAAAGAGAAATAACATTACAATAAACGATATTTAGAAACTAGAGAAGTATTTAAGTTTAAAATTACTGCAAAACACAAAATTAAACACAACTTTTCACAAGAAAGGGGACTCCCTGAGAGAATATTGAAGTATTGGGAAGAAAAGAAAAAGAAGACATCAAAAAGAATGGAAAATTCTGAGTTATTTTTGAGATTCAACTTAGGATTGAATTCTTGAAAAATCTGAGATATAAGAAATGAATTAATTGCAAACTTTTCCTTAAATCTAAAAACAGTATTATCATCTCTAGTCAGTTTTAATTCAAGCTCTCAGTACTACGTTAGTTTTATATTAAATTTTCCACGACACAAAAATGTGAAAAAAACTGTGCGCTCCATATTAACTGCTACATGTGAATAAAAAAATAATTGTTAGTACAGATTCAGTACCTACATTATGGTCATTCATATGGTATGTTTTAAAATGTGAAAGAGAAACATATGGAAAACCTTCAGAAGAATCAGTAGGTAAATGTCTGGACTGGAAGTGATAAGGAAATTTTTTAAAACAGGAATTTTGAACTAAATTTAAATAAGCAATCTGACAGTAAAAATGTGAACAATTCTCACATTTACAATTTTTATTTTGAATATTACTTAACATTTAAAAAATGTAACTCTGTAAAAAACCAAAGTTATGTAATATCTGTTTTTGAGATAGTATTTAGATCAAAAATAATTAATTAGTTCGATCATCTAAATAAATTGCTGGTACCAGAATTCATATGGCAAGAACAATGTTTCCTGATGCATTAAAAAAAAATCACTGGTGTAAAAAGATATTTACGAGAACCAATTATAACATCAATAGAATTTTGGGTATTTGATATTTTTTTTATGCCCAGCAATACTATCATTATAGTGTAATGTAAGAGCATGATATCTTTTTAGTGGTTGTAAGCGAGATTAACAAACGAAAGGGTTTAAATTCTAAACAAAACCGGTAAATTTAGGCGTTACAAGACGATCGTCCATACGTAATTACAACATTCAGAATAAGAAAATCGTGCATGAATCGAACTACAACTGATAATCTCACAAGCACCAGCTGAAATCTGAATATTATAAATTACGTTATTAAACTTATTATTTTAAAAAAGAAACGAAACTAACCTCAGTACGTGAAATGCCAGTTTCTGAATGAAATACATACTTGTATGTAAAATAGAAAACTAAACACAAAATTATTAAACTTAATATTCTAGTTCGACTAGCTTTTAGGCTCATCGGCATCTTGTTTCATATGCCTTCCACTACGATAACAACTAAAAATTTAGCAGCCTTACATTCCCTAACCCTAAGCACAAGTATGATAACAGTCCTTCCACTACTCTCACCTACCAACCAAGTGGTACTGTATGTGTTGTGTTTTCAACTTTAAACACGCAAGCTCGTTCACTTTATGCATGATCAGCTGATCGCAGAATTTCTATACAACAGCTGTTTGAATTACGTTTCTGGTTGAGTAACAACATTACGGTATCCAAAATAATCAATAAATTAATTTTTCAGTTTACTAAAAATAATATTTATTTCGATACTATTCTTTAAGAAAAATTACACGAGAGAAGACTTGTTATAAAAGTTTACTAAACATAATAAAACCATCATTAAAAGAAAGATAAATTCGTTACAACGTAGATTTACGTAGATTGTCGTTCTCACCAATTTTAGCGCTGCCATGTGGTATTGATTTGAAACATCCTGAGGCCTAATCGCCACATTCTAAATTCATTCGTTTCCATCTTTTGCTTCCATTTTCTGATAATTATTGTACCTAATAAAAATAATAGGAAGATCTTTTAAGAAGAAACTGAGACACTGAAACTTGCTGGTAGACAATTCAAGACAACACCTTTTTCAAAAACCATGATTTTTTTAATTTCTAAAATACCAAAATTTGAAGTCTCCAAATTTTGAAATAAAACTTCATTTAAGACACGTATTTTCAGAATTTTTCAAGGGCTGTCGTATGTGAAAAAGTAAAAATGAAGTAAGCAGATTATGAATCAAAGAAGTAATGACGTTGTCCAACATAAGTGAATGAATAATTTTTACTATTAATTGATAAATTTTTCAAATGAATAAACTACAAATATAGTCGTAAATGAAGAGAAAGTCTCACATACATTGAACGTTCATGAAGTGGTTTTATTATCAGCTCAAAAGTTGTAATTCAACGTTTAATGTGATGTTCCTTAACTGCTCTCTAACTATTTTCTTTTGGATTCTACTGTGAAGGACCTGAAAAGTTAATAATCAAGAGTCATCCGAAGGAGGGGCTGACAGAGGCCGTTGAAAAAAATATCCCTTATTCAACCACCCTGGGGCTGGCAACTGAGCTAGCAGTTCAGCATTTTTTACATCTGACTGTTTTGTAATTAGTACCTACTGTTAATGCAGACGATGACAAGGGTATTAGATGAAAATGAGTGATGGAAAAAAGCCAGACCTTTTTACAAGTAGTAAAAAGGATTCTTTTCTCTAAAGGTGAAATTTTTGGCACCAAGGGATGGCTGTGTAATAATATCAATTAATTTAAAAAAAAAAATTACTTTAATTTTTCAGAAGGCCTTCGGGCCAGCCCAGTCAGTCAGCTGGTAGAGAGTTGCTATTAATATTAAGTAACACCAGTTGGACAAGTGACTTTGCATGGTGATCAGCTGACAACCAATCATGAACAAAGTTCACTGGGAATCCCTGTTCAAATTCATGCCTAACCCAAATACAGTACAAAAGCATTGAGCAAATTGGGTGGTTGTCAATAATGTACAGTTCCTGACAACGAATAAAAGCTAAAAGAAGAAATAAAATTCGGATTAGAACAGATAATAAAATAACACATCTTCACTAAACAACATAGTAGCTCTAATTATTATGAAACAGTTTTTTGGATAATTTAATAACCTAAGAGTTCGAAGACAACTTATAGTACAGCTTTTTGTACAAAATATTTACACAAGAACTAAAAGCCTGAACTAATATAAAGATTATAAACATATCTACCATACAGAAATAGGCCTATTTCGCACAAAAAATATTTACACTAATTAAAATTTATTTTATCAAAACAAAATCAATAAAACATACCAATATAGCAAGCATAACAAGGAAAAACAATTTACCTGATGTCACTCAATGAAATATAATTAATGAGTGTAATCAGCTGTACAAATATTGCATTTGAACTACCATATTTTTTTCCTGTCGGTTATATTCTAATTATGTGATATATCTGTGTAATTTGTTGTCAAAATTGTCAATTAAAATTTAGATTGCCTTTCTTTCTAAATTTTTTGATGATTTATTTACTCAAACTTATTACAGTAGTACATTTCATACATTACACAACTATATTGAAGGAAAAGTTAATTTTTTTTTATCATCCCATTCTGATGTGGTGAAACACCTGTATTTATTAGTAGGTATTCTATTTGATAAACATTTTTACCTGACTTGTCACTCAAGTTAAGTTAATAGGATGATTCTTTAATTAGATTGTAGTTTTCTTTACCAAATCATTCACAAACAAATATAGAAGGAACTGTTTATTGCTTACCTCAAATTCTGTAAAACACGATCAAGAGCTATTGTTGCCAACAAATCCTCCTTCTATGAGTCCTTGTCCTAACCTATGGGCAATGCATGTGGTTTGTCATTATGCTGTAGGATGGAAGTGGGTAAAAAATAAGTTCTCAACACCTTAAAATGGAGATTATTTATGTAAAGTATGGTAACCCTGACAGAAGGTTTTCTAGGCCTTCAGGTTAGGGATTGAGTACGGGGTTAGTAACCCTTCACTTAAGGGTTAAAAATGAGCTGTTACAAAACCAAAACAACAACCTTTGATGACAAAAAGCAATACGGATTAAAGAAGCAATGCACCAATAAATAACAAGTTGGATATGGCATTTGCAATTAGGGGTGTGAGAACCATACGACAGATTCATTTTAGTAAAATGAGGGAGACATGTCGCAAATTATTTGATTTTCATGGGTGTCAAAAGATGGAAGATGCTAGAAAATAGCAAAGAGAATTGTGGAGCAAGGCTCTAGAGCCATGAGATGATGTAGTCGTAATAAAACATCTTCATATTAAAAAAATTTGTAAGCACAACAAATTTCACTTTTACATCTGCTTTTTTAGATGTTCTGACAAAATAACCTTTTTGACAATAACTATAAAAAGAATATTTTGAGTAGTGTAAAGTCCTATGAACTTTCCTAGGTGCCAATATGACAAACTAACTTATTGGCATAGACAAGTATTCAAAAAAAAGGAGAAAAATAACAGATAGATAACAGTTTCATTGTGCAGGGCACAGTTTACTAATAAACTAGTCCATATCATAATAAAACGAGCCCATGGAATTGTAAAAGGATGAAATGAGGGCTTATCTCATTCATAATGCACATGGCTGCGCTATTATACAGAAAGGTGGACACATCAGGTAAGGAGGCAGCATAAACAGTGAAATCAAAATGTAAATTGAAACATTCAATAATACGAATCTTTCTGCAACGCTTTTCTATATTGATCTATGTTATTCCGATATTGTATTTACATTTATTGCATGCCTCTGCCTTCAGTACCCTTTGATTCTAGTTTCTGGTGTAGATGCATCATAAACAAGTGCATGCCCAAAGACTTTTGCTTAGACAAGCAAAGCTATTAATATCTGCTTGTGATATATCATGGGGCCACTTCTAAAAGCTGAGATGGCAATTTTCACAAAAGACTCTTACACCTTTATATGCAGATAGTTCCGTTTTGAGCCTACAATTATTGAGAACTTCAATGTAATTTAAATTTGTCTTGAAAAGTGGAAAGTGTGCAATCTTTAAATCACATTATCATTATTTTAAGGTAGGTAGTTTATACTTTCAAAATAAAAAAATCAGGTGCGAAACGCTTATACAACTTTTTCTAGCAAAATATGTAAATAATGAAAAATATAACCTATGTTTAATCATTAATAAACAATGTAAAATGGAAAACAACCTAATTTTAATCATGAATGAATGATGGAAATTAAAATCAACCTCTGATCAGAAAAAAATACGGGAAATCACTAATTGACGCTAAACTAGGCTCTGTAGAAAAAATGCTTGAAATAAAAGTTGTAGATTTTTTTATTTACTTTAACTTTGAATACATTTTGTCGCAAAATGCATACTAAGGCTACAATATTAAAAATCTTGTTTTTTTATAGATTTTGATGAAAAAATTCTTGTTGCTAAACTAAGGGTTGCACAAAAAATGTTTGAAATACAAGTTGAAGGTTTTTTATTGACTACAACTTTGATTTACTTTTTTGCTCTAGAATGCATATTAAGGGCACAATCTTAAAAGCTTACAATAAGAGCACATACTCCTCAGGAGTTTCAGTAGATATGGCACTTAGCCTACTCTATCTTGTAGAGCATAAAAAAATATAGTAAATGAGGTGATCTGAAAAAAATCAGAGAAGCAATTTTTAAGAAAATCGCATGAATAAACTACTACTTCCAATTGAACAATTTTGATAAAAACGTTTGTCTCAGGTACCATAGTGGTACCTAAATTAAGTTTCAACTTCGTACACTATTCCATTCTTAAGATATTTTGTTCACACATACGAAACAATCGCTAAAACATGTTTTTTGGGTTCAGGGGGCCTGAAAATGTGTACATCTGGTGAAAAATTGACATGAAAACAATACTTTCTTTCCATATATACTCACATAGGCCAAGAGAAATTAAAAATATTTAAGGGACTGATAATGCAGCCAACAGACAATCTCTAATACATAATTAAAACTTTTCACAAAAACAAAATGGACAGTTAAATTAAAATAACAGAATAAATGGGTCTTGGAAGGTTAATGAAATACCAAAATACTGACATAAAATTTTATTTATAAATATAAAACAATTAAGGCTATACATACATTTTTACAAAATATTATTAGTATAGCTAATTTCAAATTAACAACTTGCGAGTACTATTACAATATTTTACATATTAGGTTAAAATAAATTGTTCAAGAAATGATGCTACAATAAGAATATATCTTAGAAGATATATATTCAAACCGGGAAATAGGCACATAGTGTAAAAATTACAGTTAATTTACAGAAAGAACATTTTTAAACAAGTTGAGGTAAAATTAATACACATATATCTATATATTTTTTTATTCTATTTAAAGTTGCATTAACAAACTATGGGTTAAAGAACAATATCATAGAATTTATGATATTAATAAAATATAAAAATCATCAAAAACTAAACTTGTTAGATGTTTGCTTTAGAGGACTGTTGAAGTTCCTCTGGTTGTCTTATTATGTTATACTGAAATCTAACTGATGTAACACAGAGATTTAGCAGCATATATTTTTATACCACCATTCTGGTTCAACTACTTTATTGCACACATTTTGTTTAGTGCACAGCTGAGAGTAAAAGAATTGAAGCCAGATCATACTGTCTGAACTTCTCTATATTCAGATTACTGCTTAGGTCAACAGTATAATCAGTACAACCTATTTGACTTTAGGTTAGTCACACATGTAAACAATATGATAAATCGTAAGATATATTTCATCTAAGTAACTGTACAAACAACAGACGAATGTTGTATTACTACATTTTTATAAAATGTAGTTGCCATGAATATATATTCTTGAAGCTGACTATTCAAAATACACAGATACTTTCTGTTTGTTGACAAGGTATACATAGGGCCACATAACCGGGATGTGCAACGTCATAGCTTTAGTATACTGCCATGAACAAAAACATTTATCACAACTTGATGTACCCTTCCGTACACCGTTTTTCGTCCTTCTCTCTCTCTCTCTCCCTCTTTCTCTCATGCTTTCATGTTGCATGTTGCACTCATGCTTTCCTTTTCTTATTGTTATATTTTTTTGGTGGAATGTGTTAGTAGTGGGGCAGCGACAATGTTTTCAGGAATGCACAAAACTGCAGTCATAACATACAGTATTCAGATGAACTAATGTCCCCTAGCGGGAGTGAGAGAATGCATAACGCTCTCACTCGCACAAGCCATACGCGCCGTTCCAATAACATTGTCTTTAATTTTACTCATTGTTTTGAGCAAGCGTTTATGTATGCAGTAAACTAACAAGCAAGATAACGACTGTAGTATGTTTTCAGATTTGGATTATAACAGTAAAGACCTTTGAGCGCATGCGTAGTTATGCCACATATCTCCCTCTCACTCGCTCGGCTATGGGACATAAGTTCGTCTGATACCTATACCTCTACTTCTTTCTTTCTCCTAGAACAAATATATAATTGGATTGTTTGTAATTGTTGTTCAGCCCGGTTATTATGCGGGTGTAGCTGTATATCAAGAATATCATATTGTCTATGATATAATTCAATTCCAAATTTGTCATACAACAATAAAAGCATTAACTACTAAAGAAGATCTAACTGAAAAACTCTAATGTTCAATATTAACTTTACAAAATATCAATCAAACTATTTTGTATAGCTTTTAACAATTCAAAAATTTTATCAAACCTGTGAACACAATCTTGAAAATCAGTCAACATAAATTTTAAGAGCTAAATGTCTGAATTTATAAATATTTTAAATTTTCAGTCAATTTTAATGGAACAAAATTATGATTTAACAATATTGTTGGTATAGTTTTAGTTTGAAAATTGTGGTAAAAATGTTAGTTTACTTTTTTGTTCATTTAATGAACACTTTCTAATAATGATTCTATATGAGTGTAATATTACAAATATCCAGGATTGTATCTTGTCTCTATAATTACATATTATACACACAAAACAAAAATAAATTGAGATATGGTGAAAAACTATAATACATCATTTGGTAAGTCTAGAATAATTAAAACCATTACACAAATTTTAAATTAAAAATGTGAATTTGGTACTTAAATCTAAAAATATTAAATAAAAGAATTTGATTTATTTGAAAGTCAGTACAAGTTCAATTTTTAAATCTAGCAACTAAAAGGACTTAAAATAAATTATTACTAAATATATGAGATACATTGTAAGTCATTGACACAAATCTTTGAAGCAAATATAAATAATACATTTGGATATTTCAAACAAAATAGGTTTAATATAATAGCCGATAGATTAATTAATATAATTAGCAGTTTTCCAAGGTTGTTTACATCATTTAGTGTAATCACCTGACTTCCTATTATTATAAAGGAATGGCACTGTTTTCTTAAAATATTATTTTTCAAAAATTAATCAATTATTTTAAATGTACAATTATTTTAATCACATTAGTATTTAAGTGGATAAAGTTTTAGAAGTTATAAAGTGATCATTTTTATACCATGGGACATTTAATTCTGGAACTGATGGTAAACAGATCATAAATTAAGCAAATGATTGAAAGAATGAGAATGATATCTCAACTAATAGGTACCTCTACTATAACTATAGGTACTTATAGTTACAGTATAGTTACTATACTGTAGCTATAAGTACCTCTGGTACCTATATCGCATTACCAGGTGTCAGTAGCGAGTCATGTTGATTACTGTCAACTTAATAAACACACTGATTTGATTACTTGCTTGATGAGATATTTAACAGTGTACAAGAATGTTTTTTCTAAATAATATTTTATTAAAATACTTAAAAAACTATACCTCAAAATAAATAAACATCCAAGTGAAAGCTAAGAAAACAAGAAATTTTTTTAAAATTTTTTTATTTAACGTCGCATCAACTGCAATGGTCATTTGCGACGACGTGGGGGTGTAACTGTGTAAGGATGAAATAATTTTTTGTAACATATGAAAATATGCCATGCCTGAGTGGGATTCGAACCCACGATTGCATGATGAGAGAATAGCACGTTACCAACTACACCAATGCGGTCGGCAAGGAATTTTTATTTTAAAATATTTCTTACTATCTTGTAAATGTTAGGTAATATGTATTACTTAACATGGTTCTTGACCATGTCCTATACATTCTCAAGAGTCTTCTGGATGGAATTAAAAAAAAAATTATGTCTGCTTCTAAAATGGAAACACCTCAGTGTTTCTTGTGTGCAGTTCAGTGCTTTATTCTTCTTTGGACAATGTTCTATTTTGCAATTAATTGCATTATGATTTCCTAGTTAGTTATTGTACCTGTACCTGTGATACAGTTTTAGTAATTTGTTAGGCTAACAGTTAATAGAGGAGAAATCAGTTACAAAGCACAAGCAAGTAAAACTGTTAAAAAGTTGTGAAAGACAAAACGGTTAGGAATATGTTTGTTACTTTAAAAGAAAAAAAATAATGTCCTGTGCTGGGTTAAGTAAATATGTCTACAGCTAGCACAGGCGTTGGAAAAACTGTAGTTTTAATATTTTAACTGAATCAAAGTTAAAATGGAAAAACGGCTAGTGTGGCTTACACCAAACACTCTCTGTAACTACAATCATGCACACAGCTAATAATAGAGCAGAATGTTAGTTCACATCAGTTTCACAGATAAATGAAATAGACTATAATAACTTTAATCAAAATTTGTAAAATGGCCAGAGGGCGGAAATGTAATTGAACAATATTAGTTACATTTTTTAGTTCATCTACCCAATGTAGAGTCAGTCAATTGAAATGCAGTTCAATTACGATACTTGCTAAAACTGAAAAATTTCAATTTTCAGAATCAAGAAAAATATACATTGTGGAGAAAAGAACATTGTGTCAATGATTACAAAAAATACAATAATTTAATTTTTATAATTTTTTATACACTATATACTTAAATTTATATACAACACAAGAACAGTCATCAATATAAACTACTTTATATTGAAACTGAAATTTATAAATGCACTTTTAATAATACTGTATTTTCGAGTTAATTTTTTGAGTAAGTAAAAATTATTTACAATAAATTTTTTAAAAGATCTTTTGTTAATTTTGTAAAACATATAAAATGCTTTTTACATTTTACAATTATTTTAATAGAGATTTAAAGTTGAAAATTTTGAATGCTTGTACTATATTCTGGTCTAAATCCTGATGACTTTGAACGGCCAGTTCGGTTTGAGAATTCTGAATATCTGTCGACATCACCTGGCTGTGGCATAAGTAATACCGGATGAAGATTTAATGATTTACGAGAACCAGCAACTGACTGAGCATCACCTAAAAATCCTCCATTGACTTCACCTGAAACATAAAATAAGATTTTAGAGCCGTCACGCACTAAATCTTTGAAAAACACTAATATACTATTTTTCAAAGTTGATGAGCTCTGAACGTACGCATTGCCCCCTACCCACTTTATAGCCAATCGCCAATTGCTTTATTATGCTTAATTGCCAATTGCTTGCCAATACTTGCTCTCGTAGCTCTGTTATACATTTCATCAGCCATTTTTTTCGGTCTTTCTATAACAATTATAACCAATGAACATACATCAGCTGATTATATTATAAAGAACTACACGTTATTTAAGTTGTAAGTTATTCTACAATCAATGTGTTCAGTAAGAGATGCAAGATACGAGTGAACTACTGTGGCTCTTGTATGCAAGTACATGTTTGTCAGGCTGATTCATTCGTACAATCTGACAATGCTGGCAAACGTTCTGGTTAGTCTAAACGCGTGAAACAGCAGAGCTCATCAACAGTGAAAGGCATTATAGAAGAAACCATCATATTTGACATGTCAATTTTTTTTGTACTCAATGTAACTTATGACAAAAGAATTTACAAAATTAACCAATGGCGTTAAGTGAAATCAATTGAAGTTAACTGCAATAAAAGTATCAAATTCCATTGTACAATTTGATCCTGTGGTGAATGAATTGCTGGTGGAAAAATAAATGTTTTCTGGTGGATCTAGGAAAATCCACCACTTTTCAAACTTATGGGGAAGGAATTAATAAACAGTATTAGTACACTCCGGGGCCATCTCAGTGGTCCAGTTGCTACCATGCTAGAGCAAAATGGGTGGTCCTGTGTTCAATAACTGTCTACGGCCGAGAAAATTATTACACATTAAAAGCCACTGTTTCGTAAATCAAAGTAGTCGCTAATGTTGTCACAATACGTTGACGTGACTTTAAACAAACTAAAAAACTCTCAGGAGGTTCAAACCAGTCTTCTGGCAGAAAGCATAGCAACACTAAATGATGAAATCTCTCTATTTAATACAATATATGATGTGCGTGAAAAATAAATGTTTCCTAGAGGACCTGGAATAATTTGTAACTATTTTCAAACTTGTGGGGATGGAATTAGTACACCCAGGGACCGCCTCTGTGGTCCAGTAGCTAACAAGCTACAGTGCAAAGAGAAATGTCCGGGGTTTAATTACTGGCCAGAGCTGAAAAAATTATTACATATTAAAACATACTGTTCCATAACCGAAAGTAGTCGCTAATAACCAATATGTTGACATGACTTTAAACAAACTAAAAAACTTCAAGGGGTTCAACTGGTTGGTCTTCAGGCTGAAAGCGTAGCAACAAAATTGATGAAAATTTTCTACTTAATACGGTATGGACAAACAATATAAATGATAATAATGGTTGGCTAGAAATTTTTGAAAACTTTAAGAATACAGAATAGCCAATAGGATGTACAATTCATTTTTTTTTTTTACTCCTAATTTGTGTAGTGTACGTTGCAATCTGTTCAATTCAGAACAATAAGCAACCCCATGACCCAATGAAATGAGGATGAAGTGTATGACGTGTAAAATGAGGTGTAGTCTTGTTCAGACCCAGGCCGACCATTCCTGAGAGAGTATGGTTAATTGAACCCCAACCATCAAAGTACACCAGTAACCACTGTCTAGTATTCAAATCTGTATAAAAGTAACTACCTTTACTAGGATTTGAACCAGGAACCTCCGAAAATCAGCTGTTAAACAGCTGACTCACGGCGACGAATTTACCTCTAGACCAACCCGGTGGGTTAAATTCATTTTAAATACCAGATTAATATTGTAACCCACTGGGTTGGTCTAGAGATAAAGTTGTTGCCGGGAGTCAGCTGTTTAACAGCTGATTTTCGAAGACGAAGGTTCCTGGTTCAAATCCTAGTAAAGGTAGTTACTTTTATACGGATTTGAATACTAGACAGTGGTTACCAGTGTACTTTGATGGTTAGGGTTCAATTAACCATACTCTCTCAGGAATGGTCTTGACAAGGCTACACCTCATTTTCACGTCATACACATCATCCTCATCTCATTGGGACATGGAGTTGCTTATTGTTCTGAATTGAACAGATTGCAATGTACACACCTTAGGGATAAAAAAAAGATTAATATTGTAAAAAGTAGAAATTATAATATACATTGAGATTTTTAATCATTAGTTGCATAACAAAAATTTATTCATAAAGAAATGAAAGGGAATAATAAATAAGTAAACAAATAAAAAGTGACCTATTTTAATATTTCAAACGTTTCGGAAGAATAATATAACTGTTAGTAGCGAGCAAAAAATATTAAAATAATAAAAACATTTATTGCTTGTTGTTTTAAGTAAAATACTTTCACCAGCAGTTCATTTATAATATTTATCTTTATAAGGTAACAATGTTGCATAACAAAACACATAAATAATTTTAAATATTTATTGTTTCTAGATAATAAAACAAATAAACATTTTATTTCAAGTAAATTCCATCAAACAATTTAAATACAATTGTGAAAGAAAACAATTCTTACAAACCTTGGTATTAACATCGTAAGTGTACCAAATGGAAATATTTTAAGATTCTAAAAGAAGTAAGAAATCCTTTTAAAATTATACCTTTACTTGAAACAGTTTAATCAGTTTTTCATTACCGATTCTTTGTGTTCACTACTCAAACCCTTTAAAATTTTGACTATGAAAATTCATAATTTTTTTAAGCTTTCATAAATTTAATTAACTAATTTTATAATATTTTGTGCTGGAATGTTTCAAAGAACGTTACATTTTTTTATGATACCAACAAACTTTTACAACGTTCAGTAACCAACTAAAAACTATTTTTGCAAAGTTCCTGAAAATGCAGTACCTACCAGTAGTTTCTGCTTAACTATCACAGAAATATTTTTAGATAGATATGAAAGTTGAAGTAATGGTTGCTATATTGCTAATCACTTCACTGTTTGAACTAAAAACTATTTATATACACAAAAAATAAATCAATGGACTACCATAAGCTTTAAAAAAATCTGGTACTTTGTATCTGTTTGAAGAAAAACTAAAAACTACTTGATTTTATTCATTTTTTTATTTTTACAATTTTGTGGATTTAAACTTACAAGCCTGTGCGTGAGTACAGAAAAAATTGAACTGATTGATGAAACATTTTACTGAATCAAAAAGTTCCTTTCTAAATAAGTTTTTTATTTAAAAAATAAATAGAGGAAATAGTGATTAGTGCACTATGCTGCAAAGTGGAGGTCCCAGATTTGATTCCTGGCTAGGTTCTGGAACAGTATTACACAACAAACCCAAATTGCTTAAGAATAAGATGTTAATGTGTTTTAAATTTAAAAAATAAATAAATAGATTCCTAAGAAATTACTAGGTGAACTGTGTTATATTTGGTAAAAAATGATTGGCTGACAGAATAACAGAAGTAAGTAAAAATAAAAAGATAAATAAATTGGAAAGTATAGATTTTGACATAGACTAGTGTTATTAAAATAACAAGTAGTATTAATGGATTAAACACGTCAAGGCTGTAATTTGGGAAAATTAAACTAACTGCAGTCTTTTGTAAAAATCATAAATCATCATTAAACAAAATATTGGATATTTATATCATTTAAAAAAAATTTTTTTCTCCAATTTTTACGCTAATTTTTGACCTAAAACTAATTTTGAAAAAAATTTAATGCAATTTATGTATTTTCTTCCAACAAATTTTTCTTAAATCCTTTTTTAGGAATTAAAACATGACATATCAATTACGTATAAATTTTAAGTTTCTAGGGTTTATAATAAATCGTGAAGATTTTGCGATAAGAGAGTGTGAGTGGGGGTATTTTACATTAATACAAGCAAATGACCAAAATATTAATAGTATTTTCTTTGAAAATTATAATATATTTAATAAAAAATCTAATTTTTATTAATTACGGAGAGAGAAAGTCCATACAAAATAATTTATTTTCCAATTTTTTAAATTTTAATAATGTTGTTTGAAATTTGTGCTGATAAATGTTGTAAAACTTGTATAGCTACAATAACTAAAAACATTTTTATTGATATTTTTTTGATCCTATTTATGAAATTAAATCCTGAGCTACACACAATAAAAACACTGAGACGAGTAAGACCAACTTCGCACAGATGACAAAACTATCTCAGATTGTTTGAGAAAAAAAGATTTTGCCAGGAAGAAATTAGATGATATTAAGAGATGGATTCTTATAATCCTGGTCATAATTAGGAGTAATGCTGCAACTAATTCGTTATTTAATGGATTTCTTTTGCCATTTCTCACAACAGCTTTTTTTGTATTACCTTTTCTCAGTTTCAATAAAAGCCAGAAAGATGAAATTTTGCATGGTCAATATAATCTAGTTTTATATTTTTTAAGTGAGCTGTTCTTAAAAATATTGTATATTTCTAATAAAAAATTTTAATAATTTCTATTGCAATAAAATAAATAAATTTCAAGCTATTTGTGGTACCATTAACAGGACACTGGGTAACAAGAGCTAGAATGGAGACAGTAGTGAAGTTCTACAAGGTAATGGCAGCCCCAGTCCTTTTTAATTGAAGTGAGTTATGGGTTACCACAAAACGCCAAGCAGCTGAAATGAGGTTTTTAAGGAGGGTGAAGGGCTACTCAAGGCTGGATCTAATACATAATGAGGAAATTAGATCCGAGTTGTGAGTATTTAGCTTGAATGAAAAATTGGAGGAGTACCGTAATCAATGGAGGCAACATTTGGAGCGGATGCCAGAGGAGAGAATACCCTTAAAAGTGACGGAATATATTCCAGTTGGAGGAAGGGAGGTGGGAAGACCTCGAAGAAGATGGCAGTAGTCGAGATGTACGGGTTGGAGTGTCTCGTGTTTGTGTAGACGTACAGGATGATTTGTGAGTTCGAAACAGGCTTATGCCTAATCCTTGATAGTAAGAAGAAGAAGAAGAAGAAGAAGAAGAAGAAGAAGAAGAAGAAGAAGAAGAAGAAGAATAAGTTATTCAATGAAGACAATACATATGAAAATTATTTTCAAAAGTATACCTTTATATAAAGATCCATTTGTACCATATGTTGGTTCTGGTTGAAGTTTAACATGTCTAGTTGCAAGTATGAATGCAAGTGTTGCAAGGATAATGGCATCTAAACATCCAATAATAGCAAGAAGATATGCCCAACGCACTGAACAATCTCCTAATCGGTAACTACCGGATTCTGGTCCGCAGGTTCTCTGTACTTCTTCTACTTCCCAGCCTGCAGGATACACAGCAACAGCAGTTATCATACATCCAGCTGCAACAATAGAAAATAAATTAGTTCCTTTCGTAAAAATATACTATTTAAATGTATAAAATAATTTATATAAAAAGAAATAAAGAAATATTTTTATTAAACAATGATTTTCCATTGAAACATCACTGATTCATTGTAATTACTTACATATATGTTTATGGAATAACTAGTCTATTTTTTTTTAGATGGAAAAAGTATTGTATATTTGGTATTGTTATAATAAATGTACTGGTTAGATATTTTAACTGCATTTGAATTATTTAATTAAAAATAATTTAATGTAATCTATATAAATATTTAAAGGGAACTGAGGGCAAACTCCCTGTAGACTAATTCCGATTAACCTGTTCTCTTTTGAGTTATTGCCATCACCTATTATTATTTTTTTCAAAATTCCCGAATAACAAAAAAAAAGAAGAAAATTAACGTCGTTTAGACACCGGTTCTTTGAACATTTACCGCACCGACACGGTGCATTATTAAATTGTGATCTTCATGAAGTGAAACAGTTTAATGTAAATTTCATTACCTTCAGATGAAATTATAACGTTTTTAAATACCTTGAAATCATCAGCTCTTTGCTGATCCATTTGTTGATTCAGGGTTTTTTTATAGAAAATGAAAATGTCTCTGCCGGGCCCACTTTTTAAGTCTTAAGCGACTGAAAAAAATAATTTAAGAAACATAACGTGTAATCAGACTCAAAAATTTTATGACTAATTTAATGATTCTAGATTCCCAGAGAAAATAAAAGAAACTACGTATTAATCACAAAAACGGACAGAAAAAGACGAAACAAGAGGGTGAAGAGTTTTTGAAAAGAAAGAAATCAAAACTATGTAAACGTGATCCCTATTAATCAGAACACAAAAACGTTAATTTATTTTTGATTTACATACAAAGTAAAAAATTTGACTGAGGAGAGGAACTAAGATATTAATTCAATAAACAACTAACTGTATGAAAATGATATTAGTTCAACGTTACAAACACCTTCAGATGTTTCAATGACATACATTTAAGTAACTAGGTCCTCATTACTGGATTCAGTGGTTTTTTCTATACCCAACCACAAAAAGAAATAACTTCTCGAAAACATATCATAGTTCTTAAACAATTCTGTATAGGACAACATAAAAACTCTAAGTGTCTACAAGAATTTGTTAAATATTTACAACAAAATATACGAAAGCTGGCTGCATTGGCATAGTAACGTGCTAGCCTCTCATCATGCGGTCGTGCGTTCGAATCCCACTCAGGCACGGCATATTTTCATACGTTACAAAAAAAACCATTTCAACCTCCATTGTACACAGTTACACCCCAACGTCATCGCTAATGACCGTTGCAGTTGATGCGACGTTAAATAAATGAAATTTTTAAAAAATGTTCTAAACTGTCATTCAATGGATTTCAGTTATTTAGCAGCATGGGTGTACCCAGCGAGGGGCAGAGGGCAGCTGCCTCCATAGAAGCAAAAAATAAAAATAAAATGGTTGTAAAGTAATGATACGATACAAAATTAGGTGTAAAATCTTTAGTTCATGACGAAACAAACTGGTGTAAAAAATCAATAAGTATCTAGAGCCACTGTAACATTTTATTGGGCCCTCCAAAAACCTGAACGACAATGGCTTGCCTCCCCCCCCCCCCCCAGTTTTGATTCTGGGTACACCCATGCTTATCAGCCATCTTGCTTAATTATTATCTTCGATTAGGAACATTGTAGTTTCTCCTCAGATAAGTAGCATTCTGGAACGGGCATTTCAGGTGTTTCTGCAGTACAGATATAACATTTTCATTGACAACGTCGTTTAGTTATATAACGATGAATTTCATCCATGGCATCCTGTAGGCTTACTATTCATAAATTAATACTAATTTACGGAATGTCTAACTCATCGATTATTAACCAATAATTAGGATAGGTTAGGAAATTATAAAACAAAGTCTTTAAATAATTAATACAAAAGAACAATGTGGATAGTATGATTACCGACTTGAAAGTTCACAGTACAATTCCCATCGTGTTGTAATATCAATTGCAGTGAGAACCAGGGCGAAACAATATTATAACGCAAGGAAATGAATAAAATTAATTCCATAAATACAACTAAAAATACCAGTAAGTCAAGCATTAAAAAACTAGAATTATTTCACAAAAATTTAACGACATTATCTTTGATTAAAAATATCAAGTTACACGAATATCCGCAACCATTTTCTTGCTACTCTGAAGTTCGGTAATAATTTTCAGATTTTTACCAACATTTAGTAACTGAGTAAAACTGATAACTTTAGAATTATATGATTACAAAAAACATGTCTTATTGTAAAATATAGTTTTTTTTTCTCTGAAATACGACTACAATTTTTTTGGTTTTACATCCGATTACTGAGCACGTGAAAGCAATGAAGCCCACAGATGAAAATGAGACGAAAAATGCCTGACCCGACCGGGATTCAAAACCGGGACTCCTGGTATACAACGCCAGTTGTCACAGAGAATTCCAAAATACATTACCAATTAAAATAATTTTAGTATTTTTACAGAACAGTAGTAGAAAAAATTATTTTATGATACTATGTGCAGTATGTCACTATTTCGTCATATCGAAGTACAGATTCGTTAAATCTGCACCTCCAGTTTTTAAGTTCTTCTGTTTTCCAGTTTTTGAGCCAGATAGATACCTCGTACAAGTGATATAATAAAACTAACTTGTATTTTTGTTAATTCTTATTCTTTGTTCAGAAAGGAGATAGGTAAATTTACAGGTAGTTTTATTAAAATGTCACGGTGCCGTAAAAGAATTTGTTAAATCAAGGTTCCACTGTATTTAAAAAATGTGGGCATTATGACATAAATCATTAGATATCCTATTATAAATAAATTTTTGAAATGCATCCTGGCAACTATTAATAGTATAAATTTCATTTATACTGTAAATTATCCCATTACTATATGAATTCTTATGGTAAAAAGACCCTGTATGCCACCATTTGAAAGCCAAACACTAAATTATAAACTTTTTTGAAAATCAATCGAATAATCCAAATCGTTGTAATGAAATAAACAAAAGAATGTTTAAAAGTAAATAAGAAACAGGTTTAGCAAGGTAAAGCTACGCACAAGAAAAAGAAAAAAAGGAAACATTAAATGGAAAAAATCCGTTATATATCGTTTCGTACGCTTCCCACCTGTTATTTACCGCAAGCTCGAGTTAAAAGATGTAATTTAACAAGGTAGTTATTTACAGTAAATATCTGAATGATTGTTGAGGAGTAGGTGTATAGTGGATTACGTACTTGTACAAGTCAGAACTTTAGAATTCTTTAGACAACAGTATTATTTTTCGTGGTTTTATTAATAGAAATAAAAAAATCATATTATTTGAAAAACCACATACCCTATCAGATTACAATAAAACCTCTTTAAGTAATGACATTTAGAAAAGAAAGCTTACTGGAAAGAAAATACGGCCACAAATCCACGAAGATAACAAAATTGTACACCGAAAGACCAAAAATTACATGGTCTTTACAAGAAAACAATTTTTCTGAATAAAAATATTTTTTTAAACTCTTATTCTTTGTTCAGAAACTATGCAACATAGTACTATAACCATCAAAAAG
This sequence comes from Catonia carolina, assembly GCA_035578175.1. Lineage (NCBI taxonomy): Eukaryota > Metazoa > Arthropoda > Insecta > Hemiptera > Achilidae > Catonia > Catonia carolina. The sequence continues at coordinate 337,107,989 of JAQMRL010000001.1, read as the reverse complement.
TTCAACTAATTTTTTTTGAATAAACACATGACGTGTAAAAACCAGATTTTTTTTAATGCTAATGAATACAACCAAGTGAGAAATTAATTCAAAAGTTGAACAATAAAAAAAAAATTAATAAAATTGTAGAACATACATAAGGAGCAATTGATAATAAATACGCCTATAAGACACATAGAATACATAGAACAAGTAGTGTAAAAATTAAAATAATAACACATAACAGGTATGATAAACAAACTGAAATGCCTCCGTAGCGTAGTGGTTAGCGCATTGGCATGCCACGCGGAGGTCCGTAGAATTATGTCAGTAGATCTCCACTCCATTTCCTTCATAGGCGACAGGAAAATGTTAAATTTCGTCTTCACATTTTTGCTGTATTAGAAGATTGATATGGTCGGTTAATTCTGTTAAATTTTGAATATTTGGTTTTAGCAGATTCTGTTACAAAAGGGATTTTCAAGTCGGTAAGCAATGTGAACTTTTTCCGAAATATGGAGCGTCCATTATCATGCGAAGTATTTTTGACTGTCAGGCCTGAGTTTACTGAGTGAGACTTTTTTTACGATCCCAAAAATTTCGATACTGCAATTCCAAATAGATTGTAAATAGGCTTTATATATTAATTAATTCATTAAATTTTGAACGATAATTTAGTGTTAGACATTTTGTTAATAATAATAATAATAATATGATATCCCCGTATCAGTCCACGGCCCCTAAGTGGAGGCCCAAATACCGAATTTTATTTTCCTGCGGTATCTCATGGTTTTACAAGTATACAGGTGGAGAAGTTGTTTTTATTAAAGTAAAGGTGTGCACAGATTTCAGTAGGTTTACTTTCATTCTCCAGTTTTTGAGCCCTATAGATATCTTGTACAAGTGGTTTGGTATATTTAACGTTTCTTATGACAATCACTGCTGTATAACAAAACAGTATCGTCTGCGTACACGCTGCTACACAAATTAATTCATTTTTTGGGAGGTCAGACGTAAATATGGAGTACAAAGCGGGAGATAATATTATGGAATCTCGAGGAACTCCTGCTCTGATACGCCTGATATCAGAATATTCCAATAAAACTATAAGCGACAGTTTTCGAGGAACCAGATTGTATTTGCAAACTTGAAAGTAGATGCCGAATTGTAAAATACCTAAATTTAAAGTATGAATTTTTGTGGTAAGAGTTTTTGCGATCATAACCCTGGTTTGCAAAATCTGTCAATGAGAGCAAAAGAAAGTTAGGTAACTATTAAAAAAATACTTGGATTGCAGGGTTTCGAGGGTAATATATTCAAGCATTTACTTATTTTGTCCATAATTTATCTAAAATTAGACTCGTAAAGTGTAATTTTATCTTACACTATCATCAAAAATCCTTTCATTAAAAACAAGTTATTGACTTGTACAAACACTGATTTACCAATCGAATTTAAGGACAAATAATACTCACCTTAAAAATAGTGGAGACATTAAGGTTTATCTTAAGGCACTTGCTCACGAACAGGCCTACATTTTAAAACTGCGTAACAAACAACAGAAGGATGAACCGGATATTTAATTATGGATTGGAAAGTGAAGATTTTATTAATCATTTATTATAAATTTAAATACTCATTAAATTTCTAAACATGCACATTTAAACTGCCTTTCGTTTTGCATTCAAAACACATTATGATGCATGGCATAAAATCAAGAAATCTGAACATCTGTTACTACTTGATAAACAACTTAAAGAATTACACACCAATTCAAAAATTTGTTGCTTCTGGTGTGTTATCATTCTGATCTACGGAAAATAATCGAAAGGTTTCGGCTCGATTCCAAGCTAGAGTCAGGAAATATTTCATCCGATGAAATTCAGTACTGTTTACATCCACAACGGTCGCTATTATCCGAACCAACAGAACAGAAACTTTTATTGCGTCTATTTTTATTGTACCACTACCCTGCTTCACTCTTTCCACTACATTATCAGCTTTAGTTGAGGACTCCGCCGCCTGTCCAAAACGTACACGCATGATTAGACTCGCACGTGCGTTGATATAGGCTACTTTATCACCGCACATATTGAGCAGAATGTGGTTTACAATTTATCCAAAACAAAATCTGTTAAGATTCATAATTAATTTGAAGCATACATACATTATGCTACAGTATTGTATACGCATACTATTTTTTTTCAGAATGTAACCATGAGCGTAAATGTAAATGTATGTGTGTCAACCGAGGGAACAATCCAGGTACGGTTAGTGGAGAGTGGGGATGTAGCCTACGTTTTTTTACCAAGAGTCTCTATAGACTTGCCTTTTATTATAGCACCGAAGTACTGTAATTAGAAAGTAGGCCATTAGAAATAGGCCACCATTAAGGTTTATTAAGGTTAAGGGTGAGTTTGAAATAAGGTCCACCTTTTTTTTTATCTACTACCATTCAACGTCTGCTTTAGCCTTAATTTGCACAACAGTCAGACGTAAAAAATGACAATTTAATTAGGTAGTAAAAATGAAAAATATTCGAAAAATACAAAACTGAGGTTAGGCGAACCGAAATGCTGCATAAAATTATGATAAAAATTTTATTGGGAAATTTAAATACCATGTCGTTTAGGTCATCAGCCGAAAGGCTGGTTTAAGGCCTAGTGTCCATTTGAGAGAAACTGTCGAGAGAAACTCTCGACAATGCTCTCAGGGTGTTTTCCATTTGAGAGTAGTTGCGCTGTCGAGAGAGCTCTCGACAGTGACTGAACTGTCGACAGTACGAGAATTCCGTGTCCACTTGATAGTCTTGAGACCCGAGAGTCAACACAACAAGCAGTCTGCTGAGTGTCATCAAACGTGCGTGTTTTTAATTTGATAAAAATGGATCACGTCAGGCCCTAGCTTTTCTAATAGCGTACAAAATCGTCTTTCAAAAGCGAGTAGCTTTCATCATGATGATGATCATTCATCAAATTTAGTCGAAAATTCTTCATAGGCACTCATCCTTTTGTCACGATTCCGGTACAAATTGTGTTTTATGTTCCGCAAAAATTCATTTTCTTCATATAAATTAATAAGTTGAAGAATTTCATTGTCTTTCCACTCTCGTGAGTTAATTTTGAAGAGATTATAAAGAGATTATAAAAGATTTAAAATATTGAAATTTAAAAAAAGATTAAAATTATTTAAAAGATTAAAATTTAAAAGAAAGGTTTAAAAAAGAAATTAAAATATTAAAAAAAAGACTATAAAAAGTAATAAAAATATTTTAAAATAGACAAATAAATGTAATGAACTGTCGACACAAGCTCTCAGCTTTTCCAACACTGACGGAAGAGTGGAGAGTAACTCTCGAGACTAGAAACGAGCATTTACACTTGCGAGAAATGAACTGTCGACAGCTGCACCTGCTTCTCTCGGAGAGTAGCTCTCAGGCCCGTATACATTTGCGAGTCTACTCTCGAGAGTACTCTCGGCAGTATTTTCTCTCAAGTGGACAAGTGGCCTAAACCTCTAGAGCCATTACTACGTAAAACGAGGTGATTTACCAATGCCTTCCTCACTGAGTAGAAAATTATGCTTATCAGCATGCCAGGCACTCCAAAAACCTATACTTTCCACCTTGAAAATGACGCCTTCACTTCGTTCACTACTGTATAATAAAATTCATTACTCCCAGAGGAGAATATTCTGACTAATGTCTTTTACACCTTTACCTCTTCTGTTTTTAAATGCTTTTACAGGTAAATAATTGGCTGACCATGTGATAAGAAACACATTTGATTTTTGTAGCTCTGGAACTAGCAAATCGAGTGTAAATAATTTAACACTCAACGTGCATAATATGGACAGTTAAATACCGTATAAAAATAACATACGTAAAAGTAAACGTACTCATTAACAATACTGATCACCGACATGATTATGTTTCGTCATAAACAAAAAAATTGTTTTCCTTTTTAAGTAATTGGGGTTGTACATTACTGAATACCACCCACCCAATGTGATCGCTGATTTTAATTGTACTTTTAATACGGATTATGCAAAAATTTGAACTAAGACCTGCGATAGAGTTTGTTCATGTGCGGTGGTGGTCACCACAAACAGTCAATTGCTCAACCAGTGTTACTTAACAATATCGATTTTATCAGATGATAGATTGGGCTAGCCTGTAGGCCTAAAACAAAGTCGAAATTAAATTTAAACACAGTGGCTTTTATGTTCATTTTAATAAATGTAATAAAAATTAATAATACAAAATATTTTAATAATATTACATCACTGCATTTAAATGCAATACAGGCAAAACTTTAATGCACGCCTATGTTACGATACGTATAATTGCGTAAGGATGATATCATGAGTACAACATTTAACCTTAACAAACGATAGATTATTTTAAAATCATACACAACGCACTTCAATAAATTAAGGCTCGTAGAACACGCAAACTCGATAAAAATAATAATTAAATCATGAAAATATGTCTTAACATGAATGAAATTTGTACAAAGATTACAACTATTTTAAAAATAATGACCTTTACTGAAACCCTTATCAGTGAAAAAATATTTTCACTTTTTAGATATTTTATCTCAGCTGAACGAAAGAATTACCTATTCAAGTAAAACACAGAATATAAAACTCCGTATCAGTTTACACTAGAAAACTAGATAAGCCACGTACTCCACGAATACAAAAGAGAAAAAAGTGTACACTTTTGTTATTTTTTCACTACATCAAGTGATTTTTTCCGAAGAAAAACAGCCTTGTTTAGCAAATGCTATAGTCTAACTTTAAGTATGAATTGTTGTTGTTGTTTAGGTCATCAACCAAAAGGCTGGTTTGAACCTATAGAGGTTTTACTAAGTAAATCGAGGAGTGAGGTGGTTTACCATTGCCTTCCTCACTGAGTGGAAAAGTACACTTATCAGCATGCCAGGCCCTCTGAAAAGGATATATTTTCCACTCTGCAAATGACACTTTCACTTCATTCACCACAGGGTCTGGCTGTATAATGAAATCCATTACTTTCAGACGAGATAACTCTGATTAGTGTCTTTTACACCTCTACCTCTTCTGTTCTTAAATGATTCAGTCATTTAATTGGCTGACCATGTGATAAGAAACATAACTATTTATTTTAGCCCTGCAACTAACAGAGAAACAGAAAGTATGAATTATGAAACGTATACTTTGTACCTTGGACAATTCGAATTGGCACAAGCAGCTTTGGTGTTTATCTACTCCACTCTTCGCCCCTCGCCGTCCAACGACGGTACAGTCACAAAAGTATACAATCAATCGCTAGTGTATGTGCGACTCTCGCACAGTCACTATGTTTTGTTTTCACTGTTGTTAATAATCTGTCAGACATAATGATGTAACTAATTGGGATCACTAATTTGTTTTCAAATATGGTTTTCTGTTCATTATATTCAGACCAATATTTGTTTAGTTAGTTGCGTGCGTCTGCTATGTAGAGTATAGTTTAGTGAGTTTTTGCAGTTTAGTTCTTGTAATTTATAATTTAAATTTTTACTGGGACAAATTAAATACATATTTTAAAATATAATAATTATTTGTACGTTTGTACATTGAAATAAGGTTGTAGGCATTTTCGTACATTAAAAATTTGTAGACCTTGTTAAAAGAATAGGTTATGGATATACTTTATGCTGAACTGTGTGTACACGTAGAGTAAGAGTTGTGCCAGTTCGAATTATTGTCCACAGTACAATAAGATATCAGACAGGGAAGTGTTAAATTATTTGCACTTAATCTGTTAGTTCCAGGACTACAAAAAAAAGTTCTGTTACTCATCACATGGTCAGTCAATTAAATAACTGATTCATTTAAGAACAGAAGGAGTGGAGGTGTAAAAGACATTAGTCAGAGTTATCTCCTCTGAAAGTAATGAATTTCATTATACAGCCAGACCCTGTGGCTATTAAGTGAAGGTATCATATGCAGGGTGGAAAACATGTGCCTTTCAGAGGGCCTGGTATGCTGATATGCATATTTTTCAACTCAGTGAGGAAGGCAATTTTAAACCCCTCACTCCTCGTTTTACTAAGCAAAGCATCTAGAGGTTCAAACCACCCTTCGGCTGATGACCTAAACAAGTAAACAATAAGATCAGTAATAAATCTTATGCACAATTTATAGAAGAGCGTGAGAAATAATTTTCAGAACTGTATTACCTACATAATTATTTCTTTACAGAATTATGCAGTAATATTTAAATTAACTATTCACGTCTGTACGTTATAAAATTCGTGGTTAAAAATGATTTGGACATAAAAGGGAACTGTGTATTATTATTGTTTAGGTAAGCAACGTGGGTTTTCATAATCGGTCTCAAATACCACAGTAGATTGCATCCAGTCCACGCCCTTGGCATTCCGCTGTTAGCCTGTCGAATGAAAGAACATCTTCAAACAGGACTGGACAAGGTCACTCGAACTAAACGAGTGGAACTTCTTTTTCGATACCAAGAGCTACATTATCAATAAAAATAGGAATTTTGTTTTGCTATTGAAATCAAAAACGTAGATTAGGAAATAAAACAGGTGAAATGAGGATGGATACTACAGGAAGTTGTTGTTGAATACATAATTTATGATGAGTTCCGACTCGACAGAAATTATTTTCATTTCTTAACAATAAATCTTGGAGCCTGATATAATTACCAGAATTATTTATTAATAAACATGTAATTAGAGTAGTAGGCCTACTGTGTTTTTAACTTTAAGAACTAATATTTCTCTTGGCTTCGGCAAATATAACGCTAAAAATAATGGTGGGTAATATTGAGGGAGTAAATTGTAGGGGGAGGCAAAGATTAGAATATATAAAGCAAATTACAAAAGATGTAGGGTGTTACAGGTATGTAGATATGAAACGACTTGCACAAGATAGAATAGCTTGGAAAACTGCATAAAACCAGCCGAGAGACTGATGACAAAAAAAAATCGCTAATTAATGGCAACGAAAAATCTTCTCATTTGCATTTCATAATACAAAAGTTCGTCGTCATTTGGGGATGTATTTAGCACCATATTTCTTCAACTTTTGGATTTGAATTTTTCAAATACGTTGGGTAGTTTCTGAGATTTCATCGTATGAACAAACTAATGATTTATAACTATTAGTACAGATTAGGGCGTTGAGCGTTATAATTTAACTTTTTGCTGATGTTGTACCACTTAAAATTTTATACACCAAATGAAACAGAAGCTAAGGCAAAATTTTCTTTTAAATTAAGCAATAATTCCAAAAAAAATTAGAGATTTTAATGTAATTAGAACATCTCCTATTACGAGGACGAATAATCGAGGGTATGTAAAAGGGTCCTTTATTAAACTATAAATGGACACAAGTCCATTTACGTCAAAGTTTTCTATTTCGACTGTTCATTTATACCTAATACAGTATATTTGATCACAGCACAAGTAAAAGTAAACCAGTAGCAGACTATAATAACCTCAACGAATACAAATTACAAATAACGGATAAAATGTATCGTAATTATGTCAGCATTCAATTAGGTAAGTGCAATATTAATATTATAATCTAATAAAAGAATCCAGTCGACCCTGAAAGTGCAGCGGTACGTGTAGCCATTGTCATATACCCCGGAAAAAACACACGGTACCTTTCGTTAATCAACGTAGCACAAAATAAACTATATTTATAATATTATATAATGAATAAACTTAATGGTTGAATTTTTGTCAATAAAAAACTAAAATTCCTTTGTCTTATTTTTAATACTTTTTTAATTATGTACTTTGGTGAAACAATTCAAAAATAATTAAATAATAATACTACATGTATAATTACATGAATGTAATAAATCAGCACGCAAAGGTCACACCAACAACGTGATCATAAAATAATAAGCTAATTTTGGAATTGCAACTTCGTATTTAAGATCTATTAAACTACTATCGCCAACCTCCGACGCGGAGACGGCACTTGAAGAAGAAGAAACTACTAGATCCCAATCGAGACCCAAATCCAGAATCGTCGGTTTTGCAACCAAGAATTACAACTCTACTATGAACGAATATACCAACGCAGTCACAAAGTTTTTGCGCCCATCTAGAACAGTTTTTTTAAATTACTCCAGACTTATTATTTTTTTTTTTTTTTTTACTTTTGAGACCTCATAGGATCACTCTAGTTCAAGTTAAGGTCTGTTCCAGTGTTGGGTTTCTTTGAAAAGCGCGCTCTCCTAAGGGTGGCTTCCTTTCGTTTGGCCCAAATTTTCTTAAAACGTTCCGAACTCTATTTCCGGTCTTCGTCGGTAAACACCCTGTTGTACACTTCTGGTTTTGGTTCGAATGTTACCATATTAGTCTTGACTAATTGATATATTTTATATATTGATATAATTATTAGATTGAACCCTCAGGCTTATTGCTAGCCTCATAGGAGATGCCATATAACTGGCATAGCAAACGCCATAAGGTGTATCGAAAATTACTATAGTATTAAAATATACATAGTGAATCTTACAAATGTGTCTCTTTCGAAAGGTATAAAAATAATATTTATTGATTACTTTCTCTTGCTCTGTATGATATGGATGTATACAAGGGAAGTTATATTTTTATATCGATTTTTGAAATTGAGTTTTTACTTGATATACACGTTATCAGGTCCTATGAGCCCAAAAAATAAATATGTTTTTACCGACTGGTGTGCGTATGTGTGTTAAAGAAACAAACGGAAAATCGTACGACGTTGAAACTTATAAGTTCTTTAGGTAATACTAGGATATACTAGTATATACTGGGACCTTCTGCTTTGCAGTGTATCAAAAGTACAAAATTACAGGAATTTTGTAGTGAAAATCACTGAAACAGGATTGACATACAAAAATGAAAAGTTATAAATCTGATTTTGAAGTTTTTTAATAAAATTAATTCATTTATTTTATCGATTACCTTCCGATTTTTAAAACTAGGACAACGTAGATTTGAAAATAAATTCCAGCTACCACAAAATGTATCAAACGGCGGCAAGTAGACCTACTTATCAATCTTATCAACTAAACAATGCTTCCCTGCTAAGAAATAAGGCAGTATCTGCAAAATTTTCGATTTTAAGTTATATACGTATTTCCGTGTTAAAGACCACGACGAATCCATTGGACTAGGTAACAAAGTAGTATCTCCACTAGAAATATGGAGTTTTGTGACAACAGTATCTGCTTACTTTTCCTATTTAACCAACGCAAGAAAGCAGTATCTACACACTCTAAGTATAAAAGCAGTAGTGTCTGGATTGCAGTTACTAGTATTTTACTTAGTAGGCCCATACTGTAGATACTGGTCTTTTGTTTAGGATGCCTCTCATTCGAATATAGGCCCTACTTAATGCGCTGATTTTTGGTTAAAGTAAAGAAAATTAGGTTACATTATTGTTTCCTATTTTTCCAACCACCTAAATGAATCCAGCTGATTAAGTTTTGGAATTATTAAGGTTTAAATGGGTTTAAACCGGTGGGTGGGCGACCCACCGGGTTGGTCTAGAGGTAAAGTCGTCGCCGCAGCTGTTCAACAGCTGATTTTCGGAGACGAAGGTTCCTGGTTCAAATCCTAGTAAAGGTAGTTACTTTTATAAGGTTTTGAATACTAGACAGTGGTTACCGGTGTACTTTGATGGTTGGGTCAATTAACCATACTCTCTCAGGAATGGTCGGCCTGGGTATGTACAAGACTACATCTCATTTACACATCATACATACCATCCTCATGTCATTGGGTCATGGGGTTGCTTATTGTTCTAAATTGAACAGATTGCAATGTACACAAATTAGGAATAACAAAAAAAATGCGTTTGCTATTATTTTAAATTTAAAAAAAACTGTAAAAACGTCCCCTTTAGTGCAATTTACAAAGAAAAAATTTTGTTCAGGCCAGCTTCAAAACTTTAACCTCATTTTCCCCCATTTCAGGATTATGCAGATACTGCCTTTCTTCGTAGCGGGGCGGTATGGGAAAATATGTTTTACAAACACCTGGTATATAACAAGCTATATAAAATTCATTTTAAACGACAATACGATATAGATGAACGCTTCTTTAACGTTTTACGCAACGAAGATACAATGTATGAGTAAATAAAGTACAAACATTTTCAATTAAATTGCGATAAAAAACGAATTATCAATCACACTTAGTAGGAAAAGCATGAAGACACGAAATAACAATTTCGCTACTGCACAGAACGCCTATTTAAAAATAAGATCTCCGTGTATTACAAATGTACAATAAAATACATTACACAGCGGTATTCGCACGACACAAGTAGAATGATAAATTTTTTACGCCTGTTGTTACGTATTATAGTCTTTACAGGTGACTGCATAACAACGCACTGAAACGAATCTAGAAAACTTCCTTCCTTCATTTATCTTTTTGTTACAATATTCTTTACCTATTCTACTTATTCACATCCGGTACTTTATGTAATCACTGTCAATACTATAAAGTTTTGACTTATGAATTGGATGTAGGACGATATGTTTTATTGTATATTGTTAACAAGCGCTTTATCACACGTCTTTTTTTTGAATTGTATAGCCCTTTTAAGAGCGCACTAGTTATGTAATTAAATTCATTTTCCCTTAAGCTGTTTTGGGAGCTGTCGCCTCCTTGCGTGGTACTCCCTCATCCTCCTACTCACCACCTGTCTCTCCTCCTCTGTCCAGATTCTAGTCTTGGACTCAGCAGAATGGAAATTCCCGAAAGTCTTAATCTTGTGCCTAAAAATGTCTCTGTTCATAATGTCGTTGCCCGAGATGTCCAACGTTATGAGGTCTTCCTCCACTTCCTTCAACCATCTGTCTCTGGTTTTAAGTCCTTCCTGGCTTCTGATCAACTTGTAGGTCTCATTTTCCATATCCCTAAACCTCATTAGATGTCCGTAATATTGCAGTCGTCTTTTCCGACACTTTGTTGCCAAGGATTCCCCCAGAAAATTCATTATTACTTCGTTTGATCGTTTTTTATGTATGTTAGTGTCCGGGTCATAGACTGTTCCCAATATTGTCTGGCCAAATCTTCTGTGTACCTTGTCCAGCTTTGCAAGTTCTCCCTTTCTGTAACATGTCAGTCTCAGCCGCGTACAAAACCTGTGGGAGGACCACCGTGTTTAAGTGTCTTAACTTGGTGTTGCGGGAGATACACTTTTTGTTGTAAAATCCTTTCATCTGTACATACGCCATCTCTAATTTTCCAATTCTTCTCCGTAATGCCAGGGCATCCGATCCATTTTGTTGGATGATTTCACCCAGATAATTAAAATGGTCAACTCTGCTCAATCTGCCAAAATCAGTTTTAAGTGACCTTGGGCTGTCTTTATCATTAGACATGAAAACGGACTTTTCAAAAGAGATATTCCGACCCGTTCCCCCCGCTACCCTTTTAGGCGTGTCTATCTGAAAAATCGCTTGATCTCTGGTTTCTGCAACCAAAGCCAAGTCATCTGCAAAAGCCAGTACATCGATCGCGAATCTAGTGGCCAAACTTTTCCCTCCATAGACGGTTCCCTTTATCTTATTCCTCGTGTTGTATTCTTGGCATTTTTTCCTCCACTCAGTTATTACTTTGTGCAGGACACAGTTAAAGAGTATGGGAGACAATCCATCTCCTTGCCTAACTCCCGTCTTGACTTCAAAAGGTTCTGAGAGTACTCCCATAAACCTTGCTCTAGAAAAGGTTCCAGTTAGTGTTAGTTTTAGTAAGTTTCTAATTTTATTATCCACTCCGAATTCTTGGAGTATTTTCATTAAGACGTCTCTGTCTATGGAGTCGTAAGCCTTGGCAAAATCGACGAAACTAATGTAGTACTTTTTCTGTCTGGCTGCTGCTCTTCTGCATATTAGTTTAAGACTTAGGATCTTCTCAGATCCGCACCTTCCCTTTCTGAAGCCTGCCTGATAATCGCCGATTACGTGATCCACTTGGGGTTCCAATCTCTTAAGAAGAATTTTAGAGAAGATTTTGTAGGTAATGTCCAAAATGGAGATTCCTCTATAATTATTTATGTCCAATTTGTCCCCTTTCTTGTGAATAGGGTGTATTATGGCTTCTGTCCAACTTTTTTCAGGGAAATTTTCCGTGTTCCATATGTCGCAGAAAATCAAATGCAGTTTGTCCACCGTCTGTTCCGGGGCTAATTTCCAGAGTTCCGCAAAGAGGCCGTTCTGATCTTTAGCCTTGTTATTTTTAAGTTCTGTGATTGCGTCTCTAATTTCTGTCTTGGATGGAGGGGGGCTGTCTGAATTGACATGGGTATTTTCTGTTGTGGTAATGAGGATGTCGGGTTTGGGGCAATTTAGTAGTTTTTGAAAGTACTCCGCCACTATCTCGCAGTTCTCTGACTTATTAATAGCAAGGGAGCCGTCAGGTCGTCTGAGACACAGACTAGGAGGTTGGTAGCCGTTCTTCAACAATTTAACATTCCTGTAGTAATCTGCGGTATTATTTTTCGTAAAGTCTTGTTCTATAGAGTTAAGGAGGCTTTTAAATTGTTTCCTTTTCTCATTCCGGATTATTTTAGCTGATCTATTCCTCTGTTGTTTGTATATTTCGTAATCCGTGTTTCTCTTTGTGGATGACCAGATGTGGAAAGTTCTATTCTGTTCGTCCTGCGCCTTTGCACATGTGTCATTCCACCAGTGTTTTTTTGCGAACCTTTTAGGAGCGATTCTTTCGGCAACCTCTATCATGTTACTTCTAATCTCTTCCAGGCCCATACTTTGGTGGGTTCTGACTTCGGTTTTAAATTCCGTTCTTTTCTCTTCTGTTTTTAAGATGTCTCTGTCTACTTGGGTTTTGTGGGCGCAGTCCCTTGCTCCTCTGTCCCGTGTTCTCTTAGGGATTAATTTTATTTTAATTTTAGACAGGAAGTGGTCAGAGCCCAAGTCCTGACCTCTCATTACCCTCACATTGAGAATCTCTTTGGCGTTTCGTTTGGATATTGCAACGTGATCTATTTGGAACTCGCCTCTTTTATTTCCTGGCATTCTCCAAGTTTTAAGTTTCTGTGGTTTTCTTGTAAAGTAAGTAGACATTAATTTAAGATTGAATTTCTTGCACGTTGCAATCAACCTTTTACCATTAGTGTTTGTTCTTTGGTGAGCCGGGAAATTCCCGACTATGGATCTGTAACATTTCTCTTTACCTACTTGACCGTTGAAGTCACCTATGAGAATTCTAACATGGTGCTCTGGGATTCTATTTAACTCCTCTTCCAACTCCTCCCAGCAACTGTCTGCATAAGGTTTATTCCGTTTATTATCTAGATTTATAGGGCTGTGGAAATTTATTAGGGTGTAAATTTTGTTAGCAGATCTGAAAATTAAAGTCGAAAGTCTAGAGTTTATTGAGGAAAAATTTACTATAGAGTCGAGGATGGATTTATGCACTATAAAACCCGTGCCCAAATGTCCTGTCCATCCAGTGCTCGGCTTCACTCCTGGTTTTCCTTTCAGAATCCTAAATTCGTCCGTGTCGAAATGGTTTTCATCAGTAAATCGTATCACACGTCTATGTAATAAATATACAACTACTAATACGTAAGGTGTTACTAATCGGTATAAAACTATAATTATATCACGCACACATTAATTACCAAGCATCACTTCATCCTGCATTGAAAAGAGTTTGGAGCAATCAAAACTGATAAAAGTTTCAGTGGGAGATGATCTGTGAGGTCCAGATTTCGAGATGTGTAATGATTTTCTCAGTTTTTGAGTTTCCAAAACCTTCCAAAAATCACGGTAATTCCCAACTAAAGTATTTTGGGCCCAAATTTAATTTTTAGGAATTATTTCTTTTTTACTATAGGCTATTGTCTGTATTTTAGTTTACTGTATTTCACGTTCATTTTATTTAACACGTGTATTACACGTAATTTGATTGTAGGCACCGTTTGTCAATTGCCTATTTTCTATTGCAGATGCGATCTCCACGTGATAGCCCAGAATTTTGAGCACCTGCTTTATTAAATTGAAGAGGAGAGTTTTATGAGATAGTTATAATAATCTGATCCACTTTCCTTACTTTGAAGTGGCCCGTTGGTGTAGTAGTCAGTCCAACCGGCTTCTATCCTAGGGGTCCCGGCTGGCATCTTTACATTACTAATTTTTGTCTATCACACTTTACTGCCTAGATTACTAATTTTAAAGTACACAAGAATCACACGTAAACAAAATAAGTTACTTTGAAGAAACTTTAGCATGCACGATCAGAGGCTCTTAAATAATATAATTATACCAGGTGTTAACCAGTCTCACAAGTGATAATCCACCGTCGCTTCAAACAACGCACACAGGCTTACCGAACATATTCTGAGTAGTCTGTATTAACATGCACGATGAAATCAAGCACACACTTATGTGTGGGCCGTTAAAACAGCTCCCAGAAATTTTTAGGCATTTCACACGATATAACATTACAGAAGACAGGGAAAACTATCAAGAATGAACGCCTACTAGTTGTATTGGTCAGCACGCTGTACACCAAAGCGGGAAGTCCCGAGTGAATTCCCTGCTACGGTCTGTAAATTTTTAAAACGTTAAAACCAACAGTTTAATTACCCTTTCAGTAATGGCTAATCACGTAGCTTTTGATTCTACTTAAATAAAGTAACGAAAAATTATCCAACGAATATTAACTTTCAAAAACAAGCATTAATCGGTTTCAAACTACGTCATAGTAAGTTTAACCCGTTCTGATTTTGTGAAAGGATCTACTCCCAATCAGAAAGTATTTTATGATAATAATAAGCTATACACATTATGTTATTTCTTCTTTTATTTAACCCTAAACTTCCAGAAGTTCAAACGCTAGAAAGGTAGGTCTATGAAGTAGATTTATATTGTGGAGGGGGGGCGCCTCGCTCTTATAGAGGTAACCCAGTGCCGTTATGGTTTTAAGTGCCGATATAATTTAACCGATCCCTATGAAATGGACCTACAGTCCAATTACAGAAGATTAGATCGTTTTATATATCTTGGGTGGTCTCCTTTTTCTATCTACATTCCTGTAGTAATAAATCCAGCAATAGAAATTGATATTATACACTACAGTGTGTACCTGCACATTTGTACTCCGATAAATAACAATGTAGATCTTATATCAAACTATTAACAATTAATTAACATTAAATACAAAATAATGTACTCAGTAAAAAGAAGAAAATTAGAATATCTAGGACACATTATTAGAAATAACAATAAGTACGAGTTGCTAACATGGATTTTACAAGGAAGGGTACAGGGTAAGAGAGGCGTCAAAAGACGACGAATATCCTGGAACTTAAGGACCTGGTTTGCAACTTCTACTACAGAACTCTTCAAAACAGCAGCGAATAGAGTTATCATTGCTAGAATGATTGCTAACATTCGGTAGCGGATTGGCACCAAAAGAAGAAGTACAAAATGTTATTACTCTATAATTGAAATATATATTTCTAATCACCAGAATACGGTAACAAAAAACACAATATGAAAAAACGTAACACAATATGTTTACAGAAACATAATAATGTGAATGTAAATGATAAAGAAAAAGAAAATAATCAATTCAATTCATATGGAATTTATAAAATTAAACGTAATGAATGTAATGAAATATATAGTTATAATATAGGTAAAACCACCAGATCTTTTAAAAAACGGTTTACAGAACACTATTCAACCTATAAAAAAGGAAACCGAAAATTTTCCAATGTAACTGAACACATGATCAAAAATAAACATACTATGTCGAGTATAAAAAACAATCTAGAAATATTAGAATTGAATAACAGACAAAATGAAATTGAAATTTTGGAAAAATATTATTTTTACTAATAGTTACAGGGAAAAATTAATGAACACACAGATTGAATATGACAATCAACTTATTAAGTTGGCAAAACTGTTTTAGATATAAGAATTGACTATTCCTTATATACCATGGTAGGAGTAGGAAGTTTTAAATTTTGATGTAGAAAAACTTATAAAGAATTTTAATTTACTGAAAATGTGTACAAGATACACGAAAGCGCTAAAAACATTTGTAAGCGTTTTCTGTTACCGTATTCTAGTGGTTAGAAATAAGTATTTCAATTTTAAATAATACGGCTGTTTATAATCCTACATAGGATGTTTGATAAAATACTTTATAATTATATTAACAAAGAGAACAAAAATAAGATTTTAGTTAAATTTTATTAAGAGCGCCATCGTGTCGTAAAATGAATTTGAACAGAAACGTATTGGTGTTTGTTCATGAATAGCTAATAGCTGTTCATTTTACAAATTCACTCACCCGATCGGTGTTACTTAATATTTCTAAGCGAAATCTATCAGACAGACCCAACCACGAAACTAAACAACATGACACAAATTAAACTAAAAAATATAATGAACGAAACAAAACCGATTATGATAAGAACCATTTATATAAAGACTTTTTGATACACATACGTACATTTCTACTTTCAACAAGCCGTTTCTGAATTATTCTCCTCCACTATACTCTATTTTACGTTCAGAATGCAGTACAGCTCTTATGAGAATCTGTTGTGTTATCAGCGGTACGGAAAACATCATTTTTTTATTTTTTGGTTTAACGTCCGACTGTTCTGCAATTACTGCTTTTGCAGACGATGAAGTATGAAACGATTTTTTGTAACGTATAGAAAATATACCAAGCCTGAATGGGACTCGAACCCAAGATCGCATGATGAGAGGCGAGCACGTTACCAACTACGCCAATGCGGCCGGCACGGAAAACATCAGGCACAGCCAATACAATAATAAATTATTGTCCTCCATCGGCAACATCTGAAGGTCACGGGAAAAATATTTCGAGTTTTGATTACCATGCTCTAAGTAGCTCATTTTCAATCAAAAAATTCTGAAAAAATTACTTTCGCTTTAATGAATTGTTTTTTTATTACGCTATAAATGTTATTGTTATACTCTGATATTTAGATAAGATATGCTCGTACACAGCCGTTGGTGGTCGTAAGTTTAAATCTCGTCACTTTTTTTGGGTTTCACAACAAATAACTTTTTCTTTCAATGACGACATACGTGTTTAATTATTTTGGTATAAAATATAAAATTTTATCTGTAATTTAAAATATATGATTAGTCATATGTTGGACGACAACAAAAATAATAAACGATTTTGAAAACATCACCGATTCGAAAGCAAGTCAAAGATAGACAATTTAAGACAAGAAATTTAAGTTAAGAGAGATAGATTTTGACACCCGTGAACTTATACCAAACACACAGTCTAATTTTTATCCCCGACGGAAAAAGAGTGGTGTTCTGACTAGAAATAATAGTTTTATTCCGTAATTGTCTATTAAGATTCAAACAATAACTATTTTTAACTTTAAAATAATTAAAAAAAGAATAAAATTGATAAACAATACCAATAGTATAATAATTGTCGGTATCTGATCTTTAAAACGATACAAATATTATATATGTTTTCGTAGTACGTTATTTAATAGGAGTTGTTTTTAAATGAAAACGTATTGTGGGACGGAGTCGATATTTTTACTTAGTGTAGTAACGCTCAAACTCCCATATGAAATACATTGCTAATGGGGCTTTCCATACTGCATTCTGAACGTGAAATCAACTATAGGACACAGATATACACTTTATGGGTACATACGCCCTACATACTTGCTTGCAAACGCGACCGCACAGAAAAAGAAGCGTCGGAATCAGCAACTATAATTGGTATGGTGGTATGGGCGAGACAGGGATGCAGTACAGTAAAATAGTCACTAAAGTCTCTAAGAGTAGGTTTCATATTAGTTGACTCGAAATGACTCCGTGTTCAAATTAAAAGCGGAAATTATTAGATAAAAATTCTGAGCAAAGGAAATGTCTAGAAATTTTTATTTAGTTTCGTCGGTACCATAATTACTTACTTCACAGATGTTGATAAAACGTTAAATAAAGCAAAACATTAAGTATTAAATAGGTAATAAAATATCAAAACGGGTGACCGCCGCAGTGGCGTAGTGATCAGCGAGCTGGACTACAAAACGGAAGGTCCCATGTTTGGGTCTTATCTGTAGACGCCCCGCACTCTGTTAGCGCCCCTACCAAAACTGCAAATACAACATGCAACACATCATTGCGAATATTGAAACGGCGGCTTGTATAAAATATTCTTTGTCCTCGCGGGAGACACCACCCAAAACTCACAACTGTGGATACACGCGACCGAAATTGTTTTTTCGACGGTTAAAACACGATTCGTTCATTTCAATCATCTTTCCGTCGCGCCTTTGATTTATCTGAAGCGGAATTCATAGGTTACGTAATTGTATGAGTGGGTGAGTGTTTGTATGTGTTACAATACACTCTTCTCAACCGAGTCCTTTAAAAAAATAATTTTTCAAACATGTTGCATTTGCAGTTTTTGTAGGCGCACTTACATAATGCGGGGCGTCTAAGAAATAAGACCCCCAAGGGTTCGATTCCAAGTTATGGTCTGGAATTTCTTCCATGTTCAAACCCACCAAACCACAACCCACAATAATCTTTAATAACCAAAATGTTGATATAACTTTAAAATAACGATATAACTACAAACGAAAATGGGTTTAAATAAAGATTAATAACCAAGCAAATTTTAGTAGCCAATCAAATAACTTTCTCTGAATTTTTTACCAATCCCACATCTGTAAAACAGTGAAACCAGTTGTATTAAACGAATTAACTACAGCGATTAATAATTAAGTAACTTAAGTGTTATTAGCCAAACGTACCAGTCTTACTAATAAACTGAATTAATAAATAATTACTAAGATATCTTCAGTAGCGAAATCACATAAATTAATGCATTAGGTAAAGAGATATTCTTCCGCTTTGAAAGTATATCTAATCTTCTAATAAATATAATTGGAAATTTATTTAAATATAACGCTGTTATACTCAGTTTACATTATAATATAACATGGAGAAATTATGAGCTGTGAGTGTCTTTTTTATTTTACTCAAGTGCCTACTGTATAAACAGTGAAAGTGTAACATGATTAATACTGCATTCCAATACGGAAATGTCATTAATTGCCATGATAAATCTGATACGGTACAAAACGCAATAACATCTTCTGTTATTTAACAAAGTATATTCCCAGTAATTTACATGCTATTGCATAAACTGTTAAAAGAAAATCAGCAAATTACTGTAAAAAAATCTGGTGTGGAAGACTCACACGACTTTCTCTTGTCAATGTAAATAATGAAAAATATAACCTATCTTTAATCCTTGTTCAGATCAACAACCGAAAGGATGGTTTACTATTTCCTTCCTCACTGAGTTGAAAGAGTATGCTTATCAGCATGCCAAGTCCTTCGAAAAGCAACCCCTTTCCACCCTGCAAATGACACCTTCACTTCATTCACCACACACACCACAGGGTCTGGCTGTATAGTGAAATTCATTACTCTCAGAGAAGATAACTCTGACTAGTGTATTTTACACCTCTACCTCTTCTGTTCTTAAATAGTTCAGTCATATACTTGGCTGACTATGTGATAAGAAACAGAACTATTTTTTATAGCCCTGGAACCAACAGATCGAGTTCAATTAATTTAACACTCCACCTGCCCGTTATGGGCAAATATTTAATCACGAATAAAAAATTAAAAGTCAAAACATAACCTAATTTTAATCATGAGTGAATGACACTAAATGAAAATCAACCTCTGTAGGACTTAATACGGGCTTAAATGACGCTAAATTAGGCTCTGATGGAAAAAATGGTTGAATTAAAAGTCATAGATTTTTTTATTTCCAATAGCTTAATTTATATAGTACAGATTTGTCGAAAAATGCATTCTAAGGCTTCCATTAAAAAATCCCATTTTTTACCCATTTGGGTGAAAAATTTCAGAAAATCACTAATAGACGCTAAACTAAACGCTACTCTAAAACATGAATAAAATGTTACATAAAAGTAAATAAAATTTAAATCAGTTTTTAAATGTTCTACAACTTTAATTACGTACACACTTTAACTGTAGAGTACATATTAAGGACGAAATATAAAAAAAAAATTCCCTACCTGAGCACAGGCCCCCAATAATTTCAGCAGACATGACGCTTACCCTATCTTGTAGAGATTAAAAATGTAGAAAATGAGGTGATTTTTAAAAAAATCTCGTAGGAGCCGTTTTTGAGAAAATCGCAAATACGTGAAAAATCGTACGAATTAACTACTACTTGTGGTACACCAATTTTTATGAAAATGTTCGCTTTAGGTCCGGTAGTGGTATCTAACTTAAGTTTCAAGTTTCAGCTTCGTACTATATTCCATTCTTGAGATATTTTATTCAGACACACACCAATTGCTAAAAACATGTCTTTTGGGTTAAGAAGGCCTGAAAACGTGTATATTAGGTAAAAACTCAATTTCGAAAGGTCAGTATGAAAACAATACTTTCCTTCCCTATATAGGGCAAGAGAAAGTAAAAATTTTTATCATGGATCGGTTAAAATTAAGTCTTTCACATCCAAAACAGAGTAGCTGAAACGATGCAACGGTATTTAAATTTATGTAATAACCGTCATAATACTATATTATTAACAGGTAAAACAATAATAATAATTTGCTTACGTAAGTGTTTTATGAGAAAGATAACAACAAACAAGAATAGTGTAAATCAAGCACAATATCATCATAAAAAGGAATTCTGATCTCGCGGTGATTTTAAATTTGTACTTCTTGACTAGTACCTACGATTATAAAAAATGGGAGTTTTCTGTTTGCACGACATAATCGATTTCCGCTCAAAACGATTGCAAAAACTATTTCACTGTTGGAAAGCTTAAAGCTTTCTGAGTAACACAGTTTATATGTTAAAAGAAAAATTGTGATTCGGAAAAAGAAATATCTTTTATTTAATTTGTTTGTTGTAAGGTCGTTGGGGAGGTTTACTTAGTTCTTTTCAGTAAGTTTGACATAATTCTTCCCTTTGAAAAATATTTACGGGGCATATATCCAAAAATTTAAGTCACAGCCGAATTCTGAAGATAGAGACAGTTTTTCTAGTTTACGTAAACCTTCCAAAAATCAAAGGATCGTAACTTTTATAAAGAAATAGTGTTTCACCTAGTTACTTTTTCTTACAACAAATACGCAGTTATTCCCAGGTCGTACTTTCTTCTACCCTTTCAAAAATTTCAGATTAGTAATAAGAACTGATTATAAAAAAGTTATTTTCTTTTACAGGGTACATACAAGTAAGTAATTAATATTGGGATGACATGCTAAGCCCAAACAATTCCAGAGAACAATTTAATTAGTTTTACCATCCGACTGTTTTGTATGTAAATGTTAGTATGACGTTGAAGTGTGATAGATGAAAACGACCACCACGGGCTGGCCAAAATGTTTTTTTATAAAACGTTTCTATTTTTCTCCAACCCACCGGGTTGGTCTAGAGGTAAAGTCGTCGCCGCGAGTCAGCTGGTTATAACAACTGATTTTTGGAGACGAAGGTTCCTGGTTCAAATCCTAGTACAAAGTAAAGGTAGTTACTTTTATTCGGATTTGAATACTAGACAGAAGTTACCGGTGTACTTTGATGGTCGGGGTTCAATTAATTCTCTCAAGAATGGTTGGCCTGGGTCTGCACAAGACTACACCTCATTTACACATCCTCACACTTAATTGGGTCATAGGATTGCTTATTGTTCTAAACTGAACAGATTGCAACGTACACACATAGGGACAAAAAATTATCCGACACAGAAATTGAGATTTCATAGATTTCACAACGATTGGTAAATATATCCGTCATATTGCAAGAAGGAAGAAGTTGGTAGATACAACCCCAGCGGATATTTTAAAAATGTCGGGACATATTTTGTAAATATATAATCAGGGTGGGTAATTTTTTTTATAAAAACTACTTCATAACTTTGAAATGTTTAAAAAACCATATTTAATAAGTAAAATACACAAACATTGCAGATCATGAAGAACAAGAATACTTTCGTAATAAAACGGTAAATTAACTTTCCTTTCACCTAAGAGTAATTTAAAAAATAAGGCGTCCTCCTATACGAGTTTCTAAAACAAGAATGGAAAGTGTTAATTTGACGAGTTAGCTGTGCAAACCTATAAAAATAATAATTAAAGTTGACATTATTAATGCGCTACACGTATAACCCGCATCATTATGTACACAATGCAAGGATAATGAAAGCAAAGTTTAAAAACTCAATCTCAATAAGGTCTCAGGCGGCAAATCAGTTCTACAAGAAATACGACTCTTTCAATTCCTAATTTACTTAACCCTATAGCCGGCAGTAACATTTTTCTAGACCGGCAGAAAATTTCTAGCATATAGGTCAGCGAACCGAAAAGAAATCATTAAAAATTTGCTATCACATGAATTATATAAATAACAAGAAAACTATGGCATTAGGTTATGGCATTCAGAGGGAAGTATCCCACTCGTTCAAAGATTGTTTTAGACAATGTAATATTAGATCAAGTGTCTCACTTTCTTTTCTTTTTTTCATTTCTTTGTTTTTTCCATATTACTAATTTTTTGAGAATCTGAAGAAGTTATAAAAATGTCGGTATATGTGCACGTACAAGACGAATAACTGGTAAGAATTTCAGCCTGGTAGGTTTAATGGCTTCCGAGAAAAATGTACCTAAATGATAAAAATATAAATTTAAGGGAACAGGCAAAAAAGAAAAAGACAAATAAAAAACAAAATATACACAAACAAGTAGATATTTTTTAAAACTAAAATTCCCTTTGCTCTAAAACGATCAGTTTAAATTATGAAAAATATTCATCGTTGGTGACGCGATAATTTTTCTGTGTAAACCTGCTAAAAACTTATTTTTTTCATTGAAATAATATTTTTGACGCCGGCCGCATTGGCGCAGTTGGTAACGTGCTCGCCTCTCATCATGCGGTCCTGGGTTCGAATCCCACTCAGGCACGGCATATTTTCATACGTTACAAATAATCATTTCATCCTCATTACATACAGTTACACCCCAACGTCGTCGCTAATGACCTTTGATGTTGATGCGACGTTAAATAAATTAACAAAAAAAAAAAAAATTTTTGACATCATATAAGGTTTTCCTGTAAGATCTAGGTCTGAACTATTGAAAAACATAAAAAACTGAAAATCAAAATATTCAGTCAAAACCATCATACACTCTCACCTTAAATGCATGGCTTTATGAACCGAGGGGTACAAAAGGAGTAGAGAGACCGAGGAAGGGATGGACGTCGGAATAGGCTCAATTACAGCCTAATCCATGATGGAGGACGATTAAAAAATTAATAGAGACCAAGTGGGCTGGCCCGAAGGCCTTAGGCAAATTGATAAATTTATTTTACAAAAAGTTGATAAGCCTCGCGGTACCATTCTATTTGAAGTTACTTTCCAAACGGCACAGCCTTCTATTATAATTAAAAATTCTATTAATATTGAAAACTGGAAAACACTTAGAAAGTACCTAAGTGATTGAGATAAGTTTTTTTAAAACTTATGTAAATTAATAATTATAAAACTAACAGGTAATTAATACACTGTTGACTGCCCTTGTGTAATGATTATACCATAAGAGGCTAAATAAATTAACATAAATGTAGTCTAAAATAAAACTTTTTCTTCTGCAATAAGAACAAACACATTGAGCAAGATATTCATTTTTACATGAATTCCTTGACTTAATTTTACTTTTATAACTTGTCAATTTTATAAAAAGCAAATTAAAATTGACCATTTTCACAGGTTTACTGAAGATATGCATTTTATTTTATTTATTTATAAACGTCCACGGAGAGAACAGCTAATATAATATGCAGTGACTATCTGCAGCGACTTGTCACACGTCAGCGCAACCTACAACCTTGACCTACAGACCAACATACTAGTACGAGATAATATTCCATACTTCCATGAACGTTACACGTTCTGAAATTTAAGATACGGAGTGGATTGCACGTATAATCAAACTGGTTCCTTTCATAACCCCAAACTACTGACAATCAATTAAACTTTATTTTATTGTTTAAATTCTTCGAGAAATTTTATAAAAAAAACCTAGCAACCCCTCCCGCTTCATGGCAAACTAAACTTAAAGCGTTTAACTTCTAGTACAACCTTACACGTTGAACGTATAATCACGACTATACAAATGAAACCATGAGTCAAGATAGATAGGTGAAACGGGCTTTATAGGCTATATACCTGCTGGACAAAGCGATATAGGAAGATGACGAGAAAGATGGGGCATAAAAGTCGGAAGGCCTAATCCATAACAAGAAGAAGAAGACAAATAAAACCGATTAGTACTGGAAACAGGAGTTTTGTTGACATCAATACGTGTTATCAATACTGAAGGGGAGAAGTCACTGAATAAGTGATAATGTAAGTAAAGCAAAATACCTTGTACGGAATTTAAATGTCCACGATCACAACACAAGAAACAGAGTTGATTACTGTATTACTTACCACAATACCAAATGGTTTGAACAAAACCTACTTATGCTGGTAGTAAATACATTACTAAATTACTACAGGCTTTAAAAAGTTGTGGTAATTTAAATTTGTTTACAAAAAAGATTAAAAAATTCTTGATTAATGAAACATTTTACAGTGTACATGAATACCTTTCTACAAATAGTTTTTTGGTTGAAAAATACATAAATTTTTAAGTAAACTGTATATTATTTGATACAAATGGTTGGATGACACGCTTATTGAAGAAAACATGTAAGAAGTGGTAATAAATGAATTGGTTAGTAATAAATTTAACATTGTGTTAGAATTTAGGCTTAACAGTTTTATCTTCAAATGTCATATACTAGACTCCCTCTGGAGTCTCTTGAATGCAATTATAATAAAAATCTGGTGTGAAACACTCACACAACTTTCTCTTGCCAATGCAAATAATTAATAATAAACCTAACATTATTAATAAAATATTAAAAATAAACAACAACTAACCTCAAAAACATAACCTTATTTTAATCATGAGTGGAAGACGCAAAATGAAAATCGAACTCAATTTGGCTTAAAAAAACGGAAAATCACACTTTCACGCTAAACTAGGCTCTGTAGAGAAAAATTCTCTAAACAAAAGTTGTAGATCTTTTAATTTTCTATAACTTTTATTATATACACTTTTGTCGTAAAATGCATACTAAGACCGAAATGTTAAAAAAATCGATTTTTCTCACGTTTTCGTGAGAAAAAAACAGAAAATTGCTAATTACCGCTAAACTAAGCGTTATACAAAAAAATGTTTGAAATAAAAGTTGTAGAATTTTACATTCTCTACAACTTTTATTATATAAGTTTTTGCGCTAAAATTTATATTAAAGCCGTAATCTTAAAAAAACAACGTTTTTACGTGAAAACAGCCTCACCGAGAATTTCAGCAGACATGGCGCCTACCCTATCTTGTAGAGAATAAAAAATTGAGTAAAATAGGCGATTTTAAAAAAAATCGTAGGACCAGTTTTTGAGAAAATCGCAAAAAACTGAAAAATTATACGAATAAACTACTACTTCCGGTTGACCGATTTTGATGAAAATGTTCGTGTCGCGTCCGGTAGTGGTATGTAACTTAAGTTTCAAGTTTCAAGTTCGTACGATGTTCCGTTCTTGAGATATTCTGTTCACACACACACACACAGACACACACACACACACAGACCAATCGCTAAAAACATGTTTTTTGGATTCAGGGGGTCTGAAAACGTATAGATCCGGTGAAAACTCGATTTCGAAAAATCGACATGAAAACAATACTTTCCTTCCTATATATTCATATAGGCAAGAGAAAGTAAAAAAGTGTTATACGAACAATTAGGTACAATCTTTGTCCATAACAAGCATGTGGAGTGTTAAATTATTGGTTCTCGATCTGCTAGTTCCACGGCTACAAAAAATAGTTATATTTCTTATCACATGGTCAGCCAATTGAAATACTGAAGTATTTAAGAAGAGAAGAGGTGGAGGAGTAAAAGACAGTAGTCAAAGTTATCTCCCGAGAGTAATTAATTTCATATTTTGCAGTCAGACCCTGTGATGAATGAAGCGAAGGTGTTAATTGCAGGGTGGAAAGTGTTGGCTTTTCAGAGAGCCTGGCATGCTGATTTGCACATTCTACCACTCAGTAAGGAGTCATTAATAAACCACCCCACTCCTCGTTTTACTTAGTAAAGCCTCTAGCTAGAGATTAAAACGAGCCTTTTGGCTGATGACCTAAACAACAACACAAAGACTGATAATGTATACAAAGTACTGTATCAACAAAGTTAATACACGTTTAAAATTATTCATAAGTAGATTTTTTAGTATGGTTTGGATAGGTTATTGTAATTTCTTAACACTAGATCTTATAGTTTTTAGAAAAGGTCAATCTTTTGCAAAGGTCATGGACTGAAATCTACGATAAAAATTCCTTGAAAACAAATAAATAATCCGAAACATAGTTGAAATACAATACGTATGACCTCAAAATATTTTATACACAATGCGTAACTAAAATCGAGTAAGTCTAATCTAAATCAGTTTTTATTCACATTATTAGAAAGTTACTGTTACATCAGCACAATTATTAATCTAATTATAATTTTGTGATACGTAAACTTAAACAAATTTTCAACAGCGTGAAATGGTGTATAGGCTACAACAGTTTATTCATTACTGAAGACATTTACGACTTCAGTTAAATTTTATTTAATTAAAACAAAGGCTTCTCTGGCTTTGAAGTCGTTAAAAAACAAAAATTCACATTCGCTTCACGACTAATTTAATTATTTAACAATTATGTTAACAGTTATTATAATCATTATAAAAATTCGTAACTTGATTAGCGAATTTTTTCATAGATGTTAAATAGCAGTAATAAAAAACGGATGCAATAAATTAAAAAAATTACGGGTGGGGTAGTTACATTCGGTCTACAATGCGAGAAGAAAAGCTTGGAAGTACAGTTTTTGACATTAACCCGGGAGACACAAATTTTTACTTTCTCTTGCCTATATGAATATGTTGTTGTTAGGGTCTACAGCCGAAAGGCTGGTTTGAACCTCTAGAGGTTTTACTAAGTAAAACGAGGAGTGAGGTGGTTTACCATTGCCTTCCTCACTGAGTGGAAAAGTACGCTTATCAGCATGCCGGGCCCTCTGAAAAGCACATATTTTCCACTCTGTAAATGACACCTTCACTTCATTCACCACAGGGTCTGGCTGTACAATGAAATTCATTACTTTCAGAGGAGATAACTCTGATTAGTGTCTTTTACACCTCCACCTCTTCTGTTCTTAAATGATTCAGTCATTTAATTGGCTGACCATGTGATAAGAAACAGAACTATTTATTTTAGCCCTGCAACGAACAGATTGAATGTAAATAATTTGACACTCCACCTGTCTGTTATGGGCAGATATGAATATATAGGAAGGAAAATATTGTTTTCATGTCGATTTTTCGAAATCGAGTTTTCACCGGATCTATACGTTTTCAGACCCCCTGAACCCAAAAAACATGTTTTTAGCGATTGGCTTGTGTGTGTGTGTGTCTGTGTATACAAAATATCTCAAGAACGGAACGTGGTACGAACTTGAAACTTAAGTTACATACCACTACCGGACCCGACACGAACATTTCCATCAAAATCGGTCGACCGGAAGTAGTAGTTTATTCGTATAATTTTTCACTTTTTGCGATTTTCTCAAAAACTGGTCTTACGATTTTTTTAAAAATCGCCTGGTTTACTACATTTTTTATGTTCAACAAGATAGGGTAGGCGCCATGTTTGCTGAAATTCTGCGTGAGGGTGTTTTTACGTAAAAACATTTTCTTTTTAAGATTGCGGCTTTAATATGCATTTTAGCGCAAAGTTTTATATAATGAAAGTTGTAGAGAATGTAAAATTCTACAACTTTTATTTCAAACATTTTTTTGTATAACGCTTAGTTTAGCGGTAATTAGCAATTTTCTGTTTTTTCTCACGAAAACGTGTGAAAAATCGATTTTTTTCAGATTTCAGCCTTAGTATGCACTTTACGACAAAGTGTATAGGCCTATAATGAAATTTATAGAAAATTAAAAGATCTACAACTTTTATTTGAAGCATTTTTCTCTACAGAGCCTAGTTGAGCGTAAAAGAGTGATTTTCCGTATTTTTAAGCTAAATTGAGGTTGATTTTCATTTTGCGTCTTTCACTCATTTTTAAAATTAGGTTATGTAATTAAAGTTAGTTTTTTGTTTATTTCTAATGTCTATTAATAATGTTAGGTTTATTGTACATTTTTGCATTGGCAAGAGAAAGTTGTGTGAGTGTTTCACACCAGATTTTTTTTGACTTCAACTTTATTTTTATTTACACCTGTAAAATTTTTTTTAAATATAAAACTAGTAAATGAGATAAATGTTCAAGAATGACGTGAAATAATTGAACCACAAATATTTATTTTTTTATTGTGTTGTTGTTTAGGTCATCAGCCGAAAGGCTGGTTTGAACCTGTAGAGGTTTTACTAAGTAAAACGAGGAGTGAGGTGGTTTACCATTGCCTTCCTCACTGAGAGGAAAAGTACACTTATCAGCATGCCGGGCCCTCTGAAAAGCACATATTTTCCACTCTGTAAATGACACCTTCACTTCATTCACCACAGGGTCTGGCTGTACAATGAAATTCATTACTTTCAGAGGAGATAACTCTGATTAGTGTCTTTTACACCTCTACCTCTTCTGTTCTTAAATGATTCAGTCATTTAATTGGCTGACCATGTGATAAGATACAGAACTATTTATTTTAGCTCTGCAACTAACAGATTGAGTGTAAATAATTTGACACTCCACCTGTCTGTTATGGTTTTTTTATTATCATGTAAAATTTAATAACATTTCTGTATACGGTAAATCAAAATTAGAAACGGGAATCCGAAGGTAAGTTAGTCCAACGCACATAAAAAGAACCTTTTCGGTATACGACTAGAAGAGGTAAAGCAACCTCAACAGAATAGTAACAGTAGTGATTCTCTTAGGCTACTTATTCCGGTTTAATCTGTCAACTTACGCTTCTGTTGACCCTGAAGACAAATAGCCTTTCTTTGTTTTAAATGCCTACCCATAGATCTTTTGGTTTTCGGTATTTGCGACTAAGCCCAATTTTCCAACTCTTAAGATCTATTACGTACCCAACACCAAACCACTCCAAAATCATAATCACCTTAAAATACGCCAAGTTTCTCTTTGATATTGGCATCCCATAACTGAGCTTAAAGTTCACGCAACAATAATTACAATTAATTCGTGAAACACATAAATGCTGCTTAAAGCTATTGACTGAGTCCTACCTCTATTACGTACATTGATCAAACGGAATTTTTATTAATTGTAATTGATTTAAATTACGGTAAGGTTTGTTTGTTATAATTGTAGCGTTTTATAATTAATTATTGTTTTTAAATTCATTAATAATGTATTTCTTTAATTTCTATTCATAAAACTGAAACTAAGAGAAAATGCGCTATGTACTGAAAATTTAACGTCGAATAACCTACTGCATATAGCTTTAGAAGCTAGTTTATTTGATCGTTTTCCATACCGAGTCAAAAGTTAGAAAGGCCGCCAATGTAGCGTAATGATAGCACACTGGCCTATGCAACTGAAGGTCTCAGGTTCGATTCCCGACCAGGAGAATTAAAATTTTAACTGTTCAAACTACTGTTCTTCACCTCTACACGAAATTGTAGAGGCGACTTTAAAACTAAAAAGAAACAACAATCCATAATGTGTAAATAACTTATCGTAAATATATATGTTTTCATAAATTATTATAACAAAATATCAAAGTTATCAACACTCTGCCTACATAACCTACGAAATATTTCTTTCAAGAAGGTCCACCTCCAATATTTAATAAGTATCGTTCATACAAAAAATTAATTAAGAGTTTACTTTTACATTGTTTGAATGTGGGACGATGTCCGTCTACTTGTAAAACAAGATAAAACTTACAGGTAATGCAAGGCCACTACATGATGTGGCAACAATGTAAAGAGAGCTGCATAGATCCGTTATGAGGTAGGAATGCGGCACTCTACAAGTAGGTCTACTTTTCAATAAAGTAGGGTATAGGATCAATCCATATACTTACGCATTTTTAACAAAACAATAGCTGACTATCTGTTTACATACTATTAACTATGCCATACACGGTCATTTAAAAGACTGTTGAATCCATAATAAGAACGGTATTTGCTGTACACAAATTATCGTAAAAATGTCTTTGGATTGGCTGTTTCATACGTAGAATTTTTCAATGTAAATAAAAAATAAACTGTATTATCCGTAAAATAATATACCACATTATTATATGAAAAGCCAAAAAAATTAAGTAGGTTATCCAACTTAACGGAAATAGGAGACTGACTAGGCATTCACTTAATAAAGTGGCCAAGGAAGATTGTGCGAAAACCTTCACCAGGACAGCCAAACATTATACTAAAACAACTATTTTACTACAAATTTTACCTACAGATTTCAGTGTTAATATTCACAAATTGGATCTTTTCTGTTACAACCCCCAGAATAATTTGTAATTTGTCACATTTGTGGATATTTGTAGGTAATCTTACAGTTATTACAAGTTTTACAGTTACAGTTTTTATCGATAAAAACTGGAAAAATATTTAAAAACATAATTTATCATATTTTTCAAGTTAACATCAACTTTATTAATAGTTATTAAATTATCAATTAATATATTATTTAATTTTGTTAAATTAATTAATTTAATGATGTTATGTACTCGATGAGTTTATATTTCATTATTAGCTACATATAGTAACAATATTGAGAAAAAGCAATGTATTTACCATACCTAAATTTAACCTTAACTTAAAGAATATTGGTGTAAAATTTTTTAAAATATTTTCCTTGTTTTTATCGTTAAAAATACTGTAGGATTACATACGAAATATTGACAAAATGTGATAATTTGCTGGAGGAGGGACGACAGAAAAGATCCCAAAAAATTAACTTATTAATTGTTTAACAATTAATAACTAATAATATTACTAATAATAATATTAATAGTAATAATAATATTAATAGTAATAATATTACTAATATTTTTACTTATTAATTGGTTTAACAGTTTGCACTTTTACTAAAAAAAAAAAACAAAACAAACAGAACTTATACGACAAAGCTACACAGAGTATTTTATTTATGTAGTATGAACAACCCTTTAAAAAATTAGAACTTGTTACGTGACACACATTTTTAAACATAAATTTGAATAATTTTCAATATAAATAAATTATTTATTTAGATACTAAATTTCAATTGAATAGTAACAGTAAGAAAACAGAAAGTGGTAGACTTATTGTATGATTGGGAGAGATATCATGGGCGTTATAAGTATTGGATAATTTTTTAACTTTCTTATTACGGAAAAATTGTTTCCTTGATTCCGACAACCCTCCAAAACCGTTTATGTGGCTACAACAAGGTTTTCAAGACGATGGTTTGCAAGGCCTAAGTTAATGTTTTGCAACCCCTCATCATGATGTACCAGGAGGTCTAAGGGTGATTAAATAATCCAAGTGAGGGATTTCCGGTGACTAGGGTTACCCAGGAAATGTTCAGAAATTTTTAAGCTACCATAAAACAGAAAATGTTGTCAGTAATAAAGTGCTCCTAATAATTTTGACCAAAGGGTGCTTTTGGGCACAGGCCGGTGGTAAATCAAGCCCTGATTGAACGTCGATTGTTCTCTACAAGAGGAACTAAACATCTAACACCAGACAGAATGGGGTACTGATACACATAGCACTGTGAGAGGGATAAAAATACTTTAACTGTACCCAAGAACTGTACAAGGAAAAATTGTGTCACTAACATTTTACTTCAGTGGTCATTATGGATTGTGAATTTGATCAAGGTCCATTTAAAATTTTGGTGAGACTGTTATGGTCCGGCCAACTTGTAACTAAGGCTTACCTTGCCGACAGTAAAATTTAGATGCCAATCATGCTAAATCTTAATACAAAATTGTTGATTTTGAAAAAGTTTAAGTTTGAAAATAAAATGTAAGTTTCAAACTGTAGGCCAGAGAACAAAAGTTATAGTTTTTAGTATTTTGTAGTGTATCATGAGTTGCTTTCAGCCTGATCGTGGCCGTAAATTTGTCCAGAAAGCATTAACTCTCTTCAAAGAAACTCGGGCATAAGTCATATACACATCACAAGTGCTCTCAGCTTAAACGTACAGAATTTCACATCGCACACAAAAATAAGATCTGCAAACAAAAAAATTCTAGAGCTCGTAGTTCACAAAAAATGAGTGCAGTTCGGAGTCTATAAGTTGGTAACCACAATCTTATTTGATTCAAAATCATGGTTCAGTGTTTGGAAGAACTAATAATTCACCATCAGAACTACGATTTAAATCACATATTAATTTTGCATTGAAATTATAGTATTGAATACTTGAGAGAGGTAATTACAGTAACAATGGCATTTAATACATAATTAGTTATTAACCAATAGTAAAGTGTTTTACATTTTCTAATGTCATGAACTTATCAGAAATGCTTAATATTTTATGATCAGTAAAATATCTGACATTACCTTTACCTTTTTAATATTATAAAAGGTAAAGTGAAAGTAGCCCATCAGAACAATCATACTGTGTAACCAACTAGATAACAGCATAGTTAACATTTAAGTAAATCTAATAAGCAAGAGAAAGGAAAACTAACTTTAGTTATTACAATAGAAAACTACTAAATAAGCTCTACCTAAATAACATAAAAATGAAATGTGCTTCAATTAGAAACATAATTATATTTTCCTCTGATTTATCAAATGAAAGGTACAAAGTAGAAAGACAGCATATTGTCATTTAATGGCTGTTGAGTAACACAATAGAACCATTCGTCTCAAGAAACCACATTTAAACACGAAATACGTAAACTATAGATAAAAGTGTTTACAAAGAAAATAATATATAACTAACAAAAACAAAAGAATTGCTTTTTTTATTAATAATAAAAGAAAGTTAGCCCACTAACTGTATAGTACAGTAGATTAATTGGTAATGTAGTTAGATAGTAAAAAAAGATAAACCAAATTAGAAAAGAATGAGTTATTGGTGCAACACAAATTCCGTTAAGATTTCTTGTTCATTCACTGGCTATGAAATATTAGAAAGAGACTCATTAATGTACTACAAAAAAAATTCAGAACATGAAGATTATCAAAATATTTTCTCTTGGGTTCTTTTTAATAATAAATTGACGGGTTGAGTGGATAATGGTGCTATGTAATATTTTCCATAAAATAAAAATTTTTGATTTTTTTGTTTTTGATATCCAACAGTTTTGTAAACTACTGTAATGCGAACAATGAAGGATAATAGATGGAAATTAATAATGAAAATATGTCAGACCTGACAGGGAATCGAACCCCAGACCCCTGGCATTGAAACCAGTTGCATTGACCATTACACCATGGGCCAATTTATGTGATTGATGAAGGTGTTTCTACATACGAGGTGTGGCTATTAAATAATGAGAATGATGTAAAAAATTTTATTTTTATTTTACACATAATCACTTATTTGTCACCTTCAATATACACTCCTTCTCTATCCCTACAAAGCTCCGAGCGAATTTTCCATTGTTGGAAACAGTGCTGGAAGTCATCTTCTGTCAGCTCCTTCAGGATACGTGCCACTTTCTCTTTTACAGCTTCCACAGACTCAAATCTTGTCCCTTTTAATGCAGATTTCACCTTAGGGAACAGGAAGAACTCACATGGTGCAAGATCTGGTGAATAAGGTGGATGTTCTAACACTGAGATGCTGTAATTGGCTAGGAACCTCTTGACAACACAGAATGAGGTGGCGCATTGTCTTGGTGAGAACCCATGATTTGTCCTTCCACATTTTGGGGCGTTTTTCCATACTCTTTGACGTAGTTTAGAAAGTACCTCAAGGTAGTAATATTGATTAATTGTTTGACCTTCAGGAACCCAGTGAAGGTACACAACCCCATGGATATAAAAAAACAATATCATTGCTTTAAATTTTAACTTGCTCATTTTGAGCTTTTTTGGCTGTCGGTGAAGTTCTGCTCTTCCAGTGCATGGATTGGCGCTTCGTTTCCGGATCATAAGTAAAAAACCAAGTTTCATTTCATGTTATTATCTTCTACCTGTTCCCTAAGGTGAAATCTGCACTTAAAGTGACAAGATTTGAGTCTGTGGAAGCTGTAAAAGAGAAAGTGGCATGTGTCCTGAAGGAGCTGACAGAAGATGACTTCCAGCACTGTTTCCAACAATGGAAAATTCACATGGAGCGTTGTAGGAATAGAGAAGGAGTGTATATTGAAGGTGACAATAAGCGATTATGTATAAAATAAAAAAAAAATTTATGTCAGTCTCGTTGTTTAATAGCCACACCTCGTATTTAGATCCCATAAAATGTCTCATCACAACAGAATATAGGAATATTAGTAGGTGAAAGGGTTATGCACTATTTAATTTTATGTTTTTTAGTAAATAAATGTGTTAAAGACCACTTGATATCTTCTTCCAACAGAATGCTGAACATTATAATTTTAGAATAACAGTTGACTTGGTAATAAAATTTATGATTAAACTTTTAAAGTACATCTTGCAGCTTGTAGTATTAAATATTACCAACACAAGAAGTACAATAATTTTGCGAATGTTTGCCCCATTGTACGCTGTAGTGACTATTGGACTTGTCAATAAAATAGCATTGGTCCAAAACGTTTGTGCCATTCTCGTCAATAGTTATACTATATAGTCAAGAATGATGTCAGCGGTTACAGCACTATTATTGATCCTGCACGCCTCATCCCAGAACGAATGAGGGGTTTAGAAAAGCCACCGGTTCATTGAGTTATAGAAATGTAAGCTTCATTAATAAGTTATCTTGCCCAAAAATAATGAATTTCATTATACAGCCAGACCCTGTGGTGAAAGAAGTGGATATCATTTGCAGGGTGAGAAGTTGAGTGCTTTTCTGAAAACCTTTCATAAGTACTACTTTTCAACCTAGTGAAGAAGGTGGAAAAGGTAAACCAGATTATTCCTCATTTTTAAAGATTAAGATCATCCTTTCAGATGTTGACTGAAATATTGGTTACTGAACATAAAATATTTCAATTCAAAAGACAATTACGAATAATCAAAGGATTCAGTAGTTGGGTTATTCACATTCACTTAAGGAAGTTCATGTACTATTGTGAATTGAATCTCACAAAACAGCATTGCATTTGTGTTTATGACTGTAATAATAAATTGTTTATACACACAATTATACATCCTGAGTTCAGTTTTAATCACATTACAACTTTTCATATTTTCTGCAGACATAAAAATGAAACATACAAGGAAATTTATTAGAGAATCAGGTAATGAACAGAAAATAAAAAATCATAAACTTTCAACACTTAATTGAATAGTTTTGAAAAATAAAATTGCTTATACAAAATTAAATATTCCTAAACAAAATGTACAAACTTGTAGTTCTCTAATGTTTAGAATACTGTTTAAAATCCCAGTAAGTTACTTTGGTTTTGAATTACAAAAAGCATGAACAAAGTTCTTCAGTTTTAGTTTATGGATTTATTAGTAACAACACCCTATTAGCTGGTCCACCTGGGGCTTCTACAAGATTACATCTTTCTCACACTTCACATAGTCTAAATCTTATACAGGGACCTATTTATTATAACAGAGATCATGTAAAAGTTTCATTGCTCATATAAATATTAAAATCGGCCTCAACTAATTTTTAATTTATACTAATACACACTAAGAGATAAAGGAGTAGAAACTATGTATCATTGGTAAAAGTTTTAACACATGATTTTGTTCTAAAAAGCTGGAAGCTTAGCAGGACTCCTGCTTATTCTGGCCAGCCTGTAGTGTTATTACAGCTAACTGGAATCTACGCCAAGTCCCGGGTTCGATTTCCATTCAGGTCTGGAATTTTTTCATCACTCATTTACATCTATCACTTTTCATCATCTGCGTTAGCAGTAATGTGGAAAACAGTTGAACTTATAAAAAATCCTACTTGTTCTAAAAATGTGGAATTTCACACAATGGTATTAGTTCATACTCTTAGGAATGTAACAGTATTAAAAAAATGACTTAACTACAAACTAGTTAAGCTGATCAAGAAATGGTTTTTAAGTTAGTTCTTAACCCACTGACTTGGTCTAGTGGTAAAGACATCGCTGTGAATCAGCTGATTTTGTAGACGAAGGTTCCTGGTTCAAATCCTGATAAGGTAGCTACTTTTATAAGAATTTAAAAACTAGACAGCAGTTAATGGAGTAGTTTGATGGATAGGGTTTAATTAACTACACTCTCTCAGGAATGGTGGGCCTGAGTGTACAAGGCTACATGTCATACACATCATTCTCATCTTATTGGGTCATAGGGTTGCTTATTGTTCTTAAATTGAACAGATTCTAACATACACACATTAGGGTTAAAAAAAGTTAGTTTTTAACTTAGGTGAAATAATGCAAATGATGAGAAGGGTGATACCTGAAGATGAAAATTATTCCATTCAGGTCTAACCGGGAATTCAACCAGGAATCCTGGCGTAGAAGCTAGTTGTGCTGACCACAAAACTTAGTTGAAAGGTACTTTTAATTTTAAAGATTTGGCAATAGTTTCAAAGTCCACTAATTAATTATTTTTTAAATTTTATTACTTACAATTCAAATAATTTTTACAAGGTACTTTTGTAATTATGAATAAAGAACCAAAAAATAAAATAAAAAAGAACTCTTTGTTCACTGGTGTTTGCTACTAAGTCCCAAAGCATCTAAAAACTGACAGTGCACAGCAAAAAAGTCAGAGTTCAGGGGTGCAGGAGCAGTGAAAACTAATAAAAAAACCATTATTGTACTACAATATAATAATAAAACAATGGCATAATTAAAAAATTATAATAGTTTTTGTCCTAATGTCTAAGCAAAATAGTTTGGGGGAGCTACAAAAAAAAGTTCTTAGGGTCACAAGAATGTTGAATCTGGTGCCATTTCACTTTTCACTTTTCACCATCAGTAACAAATTGATACTTAAATTTAATTTGAATTTAAATTTTTAGTCATCGAACTATTTAAAATACTTATCAGTGTTTTTACATAAAAATTATTGGTTCCTCCTCTTTTAGAAGTTTTACTATGTTTGTATAATCTTTATTAAATTCCGAAGTTTACAACTAAAACTTAATTTACATTCAAAAATTGTATGGTAATTCACAAATAGTAATAAAAAATAAGCACACAACATGTTTATACATTTACATATCAATGAATATTTTTTAGAATATGGAAAAGATGCTTGATAAGGAAACCTTGAAGAAACAAACTTGTTTTTATTGGTTCCAGGTAGACAAAGTATATTAATGATATAATTTCAGAAAAACAAATTTCTGTGGCTTTACTACATTTAAATACCTAGAACCTTTAGTGGTTTGGGTCAGGAAAAGAAAGTGCAAACTAGTTAAGAGGTCATCTATTTAACTTATGAATAACAAAAATCGTGATGTAAACGGTGGAATAAAAACAGTTCTTTTCAACTCTCAATAAAGGTGTGGGAGAATCAAGTGTCCTACTAACTTCAAGGAATGACATGACTGGATTGTGACAGAACCAACCAAAACCCATAAGTCCACAAATATAAATGTTAGTGATGTTTGAACTTACTCTTAGTAAAAAATGTAAATCAGGTGGCTTAGTTCACACACTGCTGCTGGTAGTAGAATAGAAAGAAAATAGGTTAAACGGATTTACTTATTATTGTTGTGCTTAAAATAATATTAAATTTCTTTCAACATTAAAGTATGTTTACCTGATATGACCTGCATCCATCCGCACACATGAAATACAGTAGTTGAAGCGAAAAAGAAAAACAGTAGCATTACAACAATCGTAAGTAGCGCTATGAGAACAGATAGGCCAGCGAAAACTGTAGCTACTTTGGAAGCAACAGTTGGGATGGTACCTAGGTCATTCAAGCGGCCCTGACAATCTTCTGCCACTCCCACGGTACTACCAAAAAAACAGCTACTCCATAATCCAAATCTAGCAGGATTTTCGGATGCCTGTGTATCTCCCATCCATTCAGGTGTCACGAATGCTACCACTCCTATAATCGCATAGCAGATGGTAAATATACCCCAAAGAACACCGATTGCTTTAGAATTTCTTACATAGTTTGTAGCATATATATGCGACGAATCAACATATTCTACTTTAGAACCCATTGTTTAAATTAATTACACAAATAAAATCCACACACTACTATGTTTATTCACTCACACAGTACGAACTAGCATCACCGCCACGGACACGCACTACACAACCACCTACGAACCATCAAATCAGACTGAATAACCACGGCAGTTTTCCAAGGTAAATAATATAATATAGTTACCGGTTTACACCTCGTAGATGGCGCTAGTGCAAAGAGAAAGCAACCAGTAAGGAACCATTACTTTGTTACACCCTCATCTGACCAAATACAAAAGTGAGAAAACTATATTTTCATCTTCAAATTAACCTACATTAGTTTCAAAAATTCAACAGCAAATGGTCAGGTGAAGTGTCGGGTTATGCGGAATAATTTTCCCTGTAGTTAACAACAAACAACAAATGTAAAACTTTTGGCTACTCCTTCTTTACCTCAATTGTTAACTTTTGCTACGTAATTTATTTACAAAAACGCGCGGGAAAGTTTTAATATTATACGCAACGAATTTTATCATAATTGAGAACTTTGTGCTGTAACTGAGTTACAGAACATTCAGACATTAATCTTAATTGTGTAGTTATTAAAAAGAAACACTGTAGAAATTTAATACAGGTTCTCTTTAAATCCGAACCCACGTAATTTTCCCTCGTAAATTATAATTCATAAGCGCGCAAATATTTGTGTTCGCATCGTTTAATAATAATCTGTTGAAAACTTCGACGGTAATGTTCATGCTCTTTAGAGTCCTAGCAAAATCAATATTTATGAAATAAAACTTCTTTAGGCAAACTAATAAATGTCAGTACGCACTTTTTACCTCCTTACAATAACGTTCGCTCTTTATCCCATCGTTTGTATTATTTTTTCTATTTTATATAATAAATTTCACTAACCTTCTTTTTAAACTGCGTCAACTTTTATCTTTACTTACACGTGTTTCGTCGTATCCACCATCATCAGAGTAAATAACATAATTGAAACTAAAATTTTTTCACTTATTCATTCAGTCATTTGTATAAAACATTACATCTTTTTTAATCTGTCATTTTATACAAATGACTGAAGATGTATTTTCTTCTAAAGATTTTAAATAAGTGAATTTTGAATAAGTGATTTTAAATAAGTGAAGTGGTGATGGTGGATCCACTGAAACACGTGTAAGTAAAGATAAAAGTTGACACAGTTTAAAAAGGATAGTGCAATTTATTATATAAATTCATTATATAAAATAGAATTAATTTCAAACTGCAGGATGCATTATAAAGATTTATGTTTGTATTATTCTACAGTTAATCATATAATATATTTTCAAAAAATTAATAAAAATGTTGAATACAGTTCAGGTTTCCTGTAATAATCAGGAAATTTAGATAAAAATTTAACAGACATAAGTTATCTGACATAAGAAATGAATTAAAACAGATCAATAAAGAAATATTTAATTTTTAAGAAAACAAAAAAAATTAATGAATTGGTTAAAGGAAGTTGGAAGGATTTTATATATTGAATTTTTCAAAAGAACTAATAAAAACAGAAAATTTCAGAGTAAAGATTTCCAAAGAAAAAGAAAGAGATCTAACTATATAAATATCATACTAAGAGGTCAGAACACAAGAAAAAATACAATACAGTTGAGATCTCAATATGCTTTATTCATATTAAAGTTACCTACAAAATTACATAATAAAGTTGCCTAAAAAATTACGAAATAGGTACCAAAATTTTTATTGATATGACATTTTGAGAAAAGTTATTTTTGATAATTATAACTATTAAGAGAAAAGTTACAATAATATGAACACACAGAACAATTTACAGAAATTTTAGAAAGGAAATTATTTATGTTATTTTATAAAGAATTAATTTTGAATCCTCTTGTTTTCAAATCATATTTTAATAGCAAGTTTTACTTCAAACAACCACTTGCATTTGTTCTTGCGCCCATATTACTTTGATACTTCTTTGCAGCACAGATATAAGAAATCACCGAGTATTGTCCTACTAATACTTCCATTATAACATCGTTCCAGATATACAACTATAACACTTTTAAGCTTTATTAATTTGATTTACAATTATGATATGTTGTTGTTTAGGTCATCAGCAGAAAGGCTAGTTTGAACCTCCAGAGCAGTGATTCCAGATCACCTTTACCTTGCGGCACACTAAATGAAATTTATATTTGAATTCGTCATTTCAGAAAGCCCCTAAGTCAAAAAAACTAACTTTTGAAAAAACTAAAAACTTGTAATTTACTATGTTTCAATTAAAAATATATAAATTATTCAGAGGCTGTCCCCCTTTAATATAAAAATACTTTTGTCTTTTTAAAGACAAGCCACGTGTTTAAAAAAAAAATAGAAAATTTTGACTTCTGAAATAAATTGGAGTAAAATGTTAACTTATGTTGTTTTCTTTAAAATACATTGTTAGACCAGAAGAAAATTGTGCTGTACAATAATATTCATTTATTTATTTCAGTAATTTACATTATGACTTAAAAATAGCTTTCTGTAATAATAGAAATTGAAATTTTTAACTTTAAGAAAGAAAAATGTTGATTTTCAGAGCTGTTCACGTTCTTCATCGATGTCATAAACAGTAGTCATCTCCCGTAAAAAGATTTTTGTGTAGAATCATTGTGTGGCCTTTTTCACTAGAAAGTAGAGCTTAAGCTTAAACAAAATCCACTTTCATTTTTTAATTAGAAGTAAACACTTTATATCCTTAAGGATAAGCTGTTTCTTAGGTTATATATTACTTAAGGAAAGCCATGCTTATGTGATTTTTGTAGGGATGGTGTGTTTACATTTAGTTATAAAATGCAGTAAAGAAAAACTTAAAATTTTGACTTATGGGCTTTCTGAAATGACTGATTCATTTAGTCACGCCACACTTGATACAATTTGTTTTCATAATTAAATATAATTATATGCTTTTTTTATAATACCATCTTTATATATCAGTACATGACCAGTAAATAAGTAGAAATGATGCGCGTTCACTAAGGAAAAACCATGAAAACCTAAATTTTAATACAA
Organism: Catonia carolina; assembly: GCA_035578175.1. Taxonomy (NCBI): domain Eukaryota; kingdom Metazoa; phylum Arthropoda; class Insecta; order Hemiptera; family Achilidae; genus Catonia; species Catonia carolina. The sequence continues at coordinate 337,066,605 of JAQMRL010000001.1, read as the reverse complement.
ACACAAATAAACTATTACAATGTAAACAAGATAGCATGAAATTTTGTGGCACACCAATGTAGGCCCCACAGTGGTTAGGAATCGCTGCTCTAGAGGCTTTACAAAATAAAACAAGGTGTGAGGTGGTTTGCCATTGGCTTCCTCACTGAGTGGAAAAGTATGTTTACCAGCATACCAGGCCTCTGAAAAGCATCATCTACTTTCCACTCTGCAAAAGACAACTGTACTTCATTCATCACAGTATCTGGCTTTATAATGAAATCCATTACTCTCAGAGCAGATAACCCTGACTAGTGTCTTTTGCACCTTTACCTCTTCTGTTCTTCAATACTTCAGTCTTATAATTAGCTGACCATATGATAAGAAACTGAATTATTTTTTATATCCCTGAAACTAGCAGATTGAGTGCAAATAATTTATGCAAATAAGAAGTGTACTCAGAAACATACCTTATATGGACAAAATATATTTTATACTTTTGCAATAAACTTTCTTCTTGTTATTGTACATTTCCACTTCAGGATGTATACATCCATTATAGTTTAATAATATGGAACCAATTTCAGTAATATTGATTAAATTTGAATTCTTTTGCATACATGACTGGAAGACTGGGTTTTTTTTTAACCTTCACGGATAAAAGTTTTCATAAATTAGCTGCTGGAGCTTGTCTGACGGCTCAAGTTGACTGCATGGATAACTGCGTGAGACAGTCTGTTGACTTACACAAATGGGAGCAACTTAGAAAGAACTGCCCTCTCCTTAATATTATGTTATTGTCATATTACTAATGATGTGATATCATTTTGACAGTATTACATCATTGTACAGTTGAGCCGTTCTTAGTTTGCTCCTACTGTCAACAACAAAAGCCAGCTACTACAGGGTGCACGCTAGAGTCTGCGACTTCACGGATGTCGTATTCCTATTAAGTTAACTATGTTTTAAATTATAAGTACTTAAAACATCAGTCATGATAGGATGTAGGCTTAACAATTTCATTTAGAAAAATAATTTTAAACGTATTTTGTATTTAAATACTTTTGAAAGTATTTTGTTGTTACTTTTTAATCAGCATGTACATACCATTCCACGACTTTATCTAAATTCCAGTATGTCCCACTTATCAAAATTTAGAGTTGCCACATTTTTATTTCGCCCTGTATTCCTCTTATATATCCATGCCCCTTCATCTACTTGTATGACTCACTCCCCCCCAGTTGGTAGTTGTCCCCATGTTCCTATGCATAATCGCTCCACTACAGTGAAAAGAGCCGCCATTTTAAATTATTAAACACTTAGAAAATAAAAGGCCGGTAAATAACGTTACACTCAATTATTAATATTTAAACAGAGAAACAAATATACGAGAATTACACTGTTGCAGATTTTAAGTTGAATATTTCATAATCCTTTTATATAATAAGTAAAATTAAACTTTCAAGTAAGTATAAATAAAAAAAAATTAAGTGGTATTACCTTAGCAAAGAAGTTATTCTTTCATTTCTTCATTTAGACTTTAATTATGATAATTACAAATTTATGAGTTTTAATAATATTCTTAGCTACAAAAAAAGCATTAAGCTTGTATTACCTTTGATAACTAATTAATTATAATTCAATCAATTGCAAAAAATGCATTAGAAGAAAGTTGTTCGACAAGGTAACAAAACTACAAAAACAACTGTAATTAGTAGCTTTATTTTATAATTTATATTATTTTTATGACCAAATAATTCAGAATAATAAATTATTGTAATTTCACTATGTAAAAATCTCAGATTTGTCTAGACACTCAATTTATTTTTGGGCAAATAATAATCCATAACTAGGTTTGAGAAAAAAGTACCCAAAATCTCAGAATAGTTTTAAGTTCAAGAATAAACTAATTCAAAATTCTGCAGAGTTCAAATTTCTAAATAGTTTTTTAAACAAATAAATGTTACTTAACAAGCTAATAATTACAGTACAATAAATTTCAGTAGGTGTTAAATAACTGGTAGACTGCAAATATGAAATAGAGAAAACTTAACCCTAGAAAGGTGATGTATGTAAATTTGACTTAATACTTATGACATTTCGAAGAGATAAGAACAGGAAAAAAAATGAAGGTGGCAGTTATAAAAATTAAACATTTGTTACATAACTGGGATTTAAGAACAGAATCAGATGAGATTCTGATTTTTTTATATCGATACTAAAGATATTATTAATGGATACTTGGGCCCTTTAAGAAATGAGAAATAGACAAAATTCAAGCCTTCAAATTATGGATATATCTTGATACATAAAGGATATCATAGGCAGAGTAAAGGTTGAACGAGGAATTCTTATATGAGATAAAAAGAAGAGTTAGAATCGATTGCTATAATAAAGAAATTAAAACTAGAGTACTTTACACATTTTGTACATAAAGAGAATTTGCTGCAGTTGATAATACAAAGAAAATTAACAGGAGAAAGGAGTGTATGACGACGAAAACATCTTAGTTAATAAACCTGTGGGACTGGTACAATAGCTCCTCTGTGGAACTGTTTAAGGCAGTAGTGTCAAAAGAAGAAATTGCTGTCATAATTATTATTGTCAACCTTCAATATTGGAAAAGGCACCCTGCCTTTCACAATATAATTCTGTCTTCTGAAATATGCTTGAACTGGTATTTGGTCCAGAAGTAAACAACACTACAGCATGTTTTGTTTTGATGTGTTTATAAATTTTAAAAAACTAACACTTCAGTGTTTTAAATAAATTTTTAATTTTAAAAAACTAACACCTGCCCATGACGGACAGGTGGAGTGTCAAATTATTTACACTCAATCTGTTCATTGCAGGGCTAAAATAAATAGTTCTGTTTCTTATCACATGGTCAGCCAATTAAATGACTGAATCATTTAAGAACAGAAGAGGTAGAGGTGCAAAAGACACTAATCAGAGTTATCTCCTCTGAAAGTAATGAATTTCATTATACAGCCAGACCCTGTGGTGAATGAAGTGAAGGTGTCGTTTGCAGAGTGGAAAATATGTGCTTTTCAGAGGGCCCGGCATGCTGATAAGCGTACTTTTCCACTCAGTGAGGAAGGCAACGGTAAACCACCTCACTCCTCGGTTTACTTAGTAAAACCTCTACAGGTTCAAACCAGCCTTTTGGCTGATGACCTAAACAACAACAACAACACTTCAGTATTTTTACTTTTTAGTTTTATTTTATTTATTCACTTTTTCAGTTTTAAATTTAAATAAATATACATATCAGATCAACAGCATGGCCATTAATAACTACTATAGGTTACAGATTTTTTGTTTGAAACTGAAACAGTGGGTTTTAATATGTAAAATTTTAAGGCTCTAGCCAGAAATTGAACTCAAGATCTTCGGCTTTGTAGGCTAGCATGCTAACTACTACACCACATAACTTTTTTTTGTGAATAGTTCATAATCAATTTTGCAGGACAAAATTATCGAAACTATTTTGTATTTAGATGTTTACCTTATTATTTTAGTTCTTTTGTTAGCTTTGATCTTTTCCTTTCTTCTTCAAAGTGTTCATCTATTTTCCTCTGAAGTTTAGTGGGATTAATCCTGACGCTTTAAACCAATTTTATGAATTCTTCACAACTCGAGCAATCTTCTAATTAATTCCAAATTTTTAATTTTCCTCCTTTTGTTTCTCAACTGTTTGAGGCATGCTTCTAAGGTTATTAACTTTGTCAATTATTTTTTTCTTTAATCTATTTTTATCAATCCTAGCAATATGTCCAAAGAACCTGATTCATCTTCTACTCATTGTTTTATCTATTGCTTCTATAGACATATATTTCACCTGATTAGACAATTTCTTGCAACTGTGAACTCCATTTTCTTAGAATTAGAATATTTTTTTCTATTTTTCCACTGTTCCTCTGTTCAATATATATTCATGTATAATATAATATATATTCATTTGTGTATAGGATTACGAGTTTGAAAACTGTACGATAGTGCCTTAGAAAAGTGTTTGTTATTATGTTTCTTTTGTTATATAGTTTTTTTGTTAGATTGAGTTATCTTTTCAATTCGTCAATTCTCATTCAAGGTAAGTTATTGTTTTGGATGATTTATCCCAAATATTAAAATATAACAAATCAAAATTAATTTTTTTTTAAACTATTCTAATAATTCCATACTTGTTGTTTAACGTTCCTTTAGTGTTTTTCTTGTCAGTTTTCATTATTTCTGTCTTCTCAAAGGATATTTGTTATCCAATTTTCCCTGTTATCTCCTTCAATTGCTTTATTTGTCCAATTACTTAGTCTTCTGATTCTGACATTAGTGTCAAATTATCTGTAAAATTATTTATTGTTAATAATATTACAAAATTTTAAAGTACCTGTAACAAGTTAAATTACTGGGTAATTACTAAGTAATAATTATTTAAATAATGAAGATAATGTTTAATATGTAAGTAGACACAGGATTCTGTAACTTATTTATTCTGAAGTAAAAATTAATTTAAAAAACAAACATAAAATGTATAATTGGCCACCTCCGTACCATAGTGGTAGCGTGCTAGCCTACAAGCAGAGGTCTCAGGTTTGATTCCCAGCTAGGGTCTGGAAATTATTACGAGTCATAAATCACCCCTAAAGTTAGGTAACCCTCTGTAGTCACTAATAATCAAGCTGTTGATGCAACTTAAAAAAAATATCTATAATTAAATGGTTTTTGGTCACCAGTCTCTTGACTAGTTTGATGCAGTTATCCAAGCTATTCAATCTTACACAAGTCATGTCATATCTACATACCTGTAACATCCTACATCTTTTGTTATTTGCTTTACAAATTCTAATCTTTGCTTCCCCCTACAATTCACTCCCTCAATATTACTCTCCATGATTGATAGACCAATACCTGGATGTCTTAAGATATGCCCCACTAGCCTATCCCTTCTACTGGTAAGATGTTTTCACATACTTTTTTTTTCATCCACTCGCCTAAGAACCTCTAAATTACTTATTTTGTCCACCCACCTAATCTTTAACATTTTCCTATAACGCCACATTTCAAAAGCTTCTAGCCTCTTCCTATCCACAGCCCTAATCACCCACATTTCAACCCCACATAATGCTACACTCCAAACATAGTGTTTTAAGAAATTAAATGTTACAAAACGTATTCAGTTTTTGTAATATATAAAATATGGCCTACATATTATGATTATTGATAGCATTAACACCTTTCTAGGGTTAAGGAAGGTTATCACAAATAATAGTCTATTGAAAGTGTTCTTGACTAAGTTTCCATGTAACCCTAACAAAAACTACTTAAGAAAAAAATCAAAACAAGAATTTTCAATATTACGTAATAATTAAGCTCAGTTGTTAATTTAAGAAAAAATTACTTTTAATACAAAGTTATTATTGTCAATATTCCTGATTACATTACATTAAGATAAATATATTAATATAATATTAGATTACAATTACTATTGGTGTTCTTCCTCTAATTTACAAGAAAAGATTAAACATATTTGCACATGAATCCAACTCCTATCAAATAAAATACAAAAAGAAAAGTTTAACAAAATAGTTCATTAAAATTAAATCTATGGCTATTTATTTCTATCACACATTTTTAAGTACAATATTAATTAATAAAACAGTAATGGAAGACATAATTATTTTATCTAAACATTAATTAATAATAGACATTCACATAACACAATATAAAGAACTTATGATTTAATTAGTTTTTTTTAAAAATAACATACACAAATGGTAACAAAATTACAACACGATATCTCATACATGTATTAAAAGTACATAAGTATATGTTTAATTTAGAATACAAATATTAATTTTTAAACAATTAAGTAAATAAAATTTTATTAAGTAATTACAATAGAGTCTAAAAAAATGAAATTTCAAATAAGAATATGGCACATATACAAAATTTCGGTATAAGTTCTTGAAATACAAACAATACTTCGACAATGTCAAAACATAATTCTTAATGAACAAAAGAAACAGCAATTATATTTCTATATCCTTTAACACAATTTAAAATTTCTTGTTTTGAAATTTGAAATTCAATATAATATCCAATCAATGTTTACTTAATCGCAGTATAGACAATTGAAAACGCATTTAAATCAAACAGAATATTAATGAAGAATGAAAAATAAACAATATATTACGTATTACGTAAAGTACGAGTAATGTAAATACTGTTCTATCTCGTTTATCCGGACAGATTGGACCTGAAGCAATCCAACATAAATATAAACTTACCATTTATTAATACGTATTTGGCCGGAAAAACACTACAAATCTATATATTTAAAACACAAAATCACTTCCAATGTATTTTAAATGGGAATTCTTTAAACTCTTCAATACAGAGTTCTACCGAACGGATTTTTATAATTTTTACATGGTTTTAAAGAGTATTCTTTCCTGATTCGGTAAAAAGTTCTAAACTTAAAATTCATGCTAAATTCGAGCTTTATTTTACGAAAAGAAAAAGAACAAAATATATTGTTTACAACGTATAGTTCTGTAATACCGTACAGCGGGTCTCCCACGTAATGAACACTAATGAATATATGAACACAATACAATATCATAAGGAAAGTCATGGTTAATTTCATTGAAATTCAATGGTAAGTGTTTCATATAAGGCCTTTGATAATAAAATATTTATGAAAATTTGTGTTGTTGTTTAGGTCAACAGCCGAAAGGCTGGTTGGAACCTATAGAGGTTTAACTAAGTAAAAACGAGGAGAGAGGTGGTTTACTATTGCCGTCTCCCTTATCTGCATCTTATTGTGCGAATTTATTCGCACTAGCAGTATATTCAAGAATGAATATTTACAAGTGTTTAGTTGTCTTTACAAAATTATTTATTTTTCTTTGCTTTACTTTCGTATGGTGTTTAAAGGCAGTATGTTTGTGTAACTGTTCAGCAGATGTGGTGCCGGGGTGCTACTCCAACTACACCATAATGTTGTTCTACTGTGATATAGCATCTGCATGCGTCATCACCCCGAGCCACTAATGCTTTAACATAACTTTATTTACAGTAATTGTACAATATTGATATTTAAACTTTGATAAGTGTCCAATATTGTATGGGTTATACAGTGTATAAATGTACTATATATAAATTGTAGTGTTATTCAAATACTGTATGCAGGATAATATGATTTTATGAATCATGATATTGTTTCAAATCCAGATTGGGCTGAATTATCTGGATAAACTAGGTAGTACTGTATATAATTAGACAAATAACAGGCATTCTTCATTATCCCATTACACTACATTTCTAAATCTTAACCAAATTTTATTATAATGTATATACAAGGTCTGTTAGAAAAGTATCCAACCTTATTTTATGCGAAAACCTGATGGATGTGAATCAAGCGCACTTGTATGAGCCAACCTTGAACCTTCGTGCACATACATGAATTTTTTCCCACCTGTCGATAGCATCAGTCGCTGGTAAGCAGCGGTTGAGTGAGGTAGTGTGTAATGCTCTCATCGATTTTTTGCAAGGAAAATAACAGAATGACTGGAGCACCGTTACTGTATCTACAAATTCCGCAAACAGTGATCCGGACTTCATGAACACCATAATCATTGGTGATATGGGTATGACCCAGAAATCAAATCCCAGTCATCATAGTGTAGTCATTCCACGTCACCAAGACCAAAGAAGGCTCGCTAAGTGCACAGCAATGTCAAATTGATGCCGACTGCTTTCTTTGACTCCTGCAGTGAGGTACACCACAAATATGCACTACAGGGTCAAACAATCACCCAAGAGTACTACAGGGATGTTGTCTGTCGCTTACGTGATGCTGTGCAGTGCAGGAGACCAGAGTTGTGGTCAACAGGAAATTGGACACCTTCATCATGACAATGCTCCAGTACATTCCTCGCACTTTTTTAGGCGAAAAACCAAACTCCTCACTCTCCTGATATGACCCCCTGCGACTTCTGGCTGTTCCCCAAACTCAAGAGGCATTGAAAGGAACCCAATTTCAGACAAGAGAGGATATTATGGCAGCACCGCTGGGAGATCTACATGGAGTCCCAAGGAGACTACTTTGAGGGTGATTAAGATTCCAAGGCTCCAGATAGGCCAGTTTTCCCCTGGCCAAAGGTCGGGTACTTTTCTAACAGACCTCGTACAGTACTTCTGATACTGTCTATAATTTACCAGATACAGCATTAATGAAATGCACCTGGAATGACAGGAAATGTAAAACCAGTTATCTCCATACATTTCCGAGTGTTTGTGGTAACTGTGAACTGGAAGTACAATCACCATTAACTAGGCATAAGACATTTGAAATGTTTGTTGCAATTCAAAATACACAAAAAATGATTTATGACAGCAGAAACTGTCGTAAGAAAATGACATTATGAGTTAATTCACTTATCAGCAAGATGCTTAGTTCTATTATAGCCTTAAGATTCAATCTTCAGTTAATGAAACATTAAAATCTTGGATGAAGTTCATACATCAACTTCCAGATAAGATTTTTTCCCCAAAAATCATGAATCACTTCTGAAAAAAATCTACCCAATCAAAATATTTAAAATTATTTTTCACAAAAACAATTAGTTTTAAACATGTATAAAGACTGGCACATTTGGAATGGCAGTGTAAAAATGCAGAACACAATGGGTTTGGTGGTTAAGCATATAAAACATTTATAATTTAAATAATTTTCAGAATTTTTATTCACAGATAAAATTAAAAATCTACATCTATTTCTATTTTTGATGGACAACTGAATCATGTAGTCTATATGTAACAATTTAAAAATCCATACTTAAATGGACGATGTGATTTACAAAAACAAAAAACTGTAATCATATAAAATAACTTTTATAGTATTTTGTTAAGGCTCAGATCACAAAATATCAATTATTTGAGCAACAATTTAAAACAAAAATAAACTTTAAATACATTTAGTAATGTTTATTTATGAGTATACTATAAATTAATAGTACTGTAAATCCATTTTATAATGATAATTCTGCAATCTTTCTCTACTTTTATTTAGAAATGTTGTATTTAGATGAATCAATTAAAGTTCTGATTAAGGTTATATACCATTACGTATGTGTAAAAGAATTGAATTGAAAATGAATTAAGCTTTTAACTTAGGATACGATTAACTTCAACTAACTAACAAACAAAGAATAGGACCATTAACTTTGTATTAATTTAATAATTAAGGTAAATAGTACAGTAAACTTCAGATTATCTGAAAATAGGTTAACTGAAATGTTTGAACAAATATATTTTCAGCAAAAAATAAAACTATTTCATGTACTGTAACACAATTCTAAAAAAGGAACAAATTAGAACAAATGCAACATCAACAAAAAGTTAATTTCAATATTAGGCCTAAATTGTAGTGTATATTCAACAGCACATTTCTGTTAATCAATACTTGTATAATATATCCACGAGGAAATGAGGAAAAAATATTTTAAAAAAAATAAAATTATTTTATTATTTTAATCACATTATTTAACATTTTTTCTCAACAAAACTTATGATTATCAATATCTCTTTATAACTCATAATAATCAGGGTTATCCAAAATCTATTTGGACCCATAATTTCCAAAAAACCAGGAGTTTACAGTACATTGCATAATGAAATAAAAGGACATAAACAATTAATAATAACAACAGACTGCCACAACAATATAACACATTTTAGTCCGATATCTACATTTAAAAACAAATATAACTTTACAAAAAATATTATCATGGCATAGGCCTAACTACTAATAACAAAATAAAGCATAAACATACGTATGGAGAATAGTAAAAAAATAATTTTATACAAAAAAATATATCTTTAAACAAGTATACAATAATTATTAAGTTGGTAGATTTATGACAACATATTTTCCTAAATCATAATTCAATAAAAAACAATTGTGATGTAAATAATTGATTCGTTGTTTCAGTAAGTCTCTTAGAATATCTCATTTATCATTAATATTAAAAGCCAAGGTGATAACACATTATTATTGAATGAAATACAAATGTGAAGGATACAGATGGGAAGCTGGCCGATCCTTTGGTGTAGCGTTCAGCACAACTGGCCTCTAGGCCAGGGGTCTTTCGTTTGATCGCCGATCAGGTCTGGGCATTTGTCATCATTATGTCGGTTAGTTCATCAGATGAAAGGCTGGTTTGATCCTCTAAAGGCTTTTCTAAGTACAACAAGGAGTGAGGTGGTTTATGATCGCCTTCCACACTGAGAGGAGAAGTATGCTTATCAGCATACCAGGCCCTCTGAAAAGCATCTACTTTCCACCTTGAAAATGACACCTTAATTTTATTCACCACATGGTCTGACTGTAAAATGAAATTTATTATACTGTGGACAATTCGAACTGGCACAACTCTTCTCTACGTGTATACACAGTTTTGCATAAAGTATATCCATAACGTATTCTTTCAACAAAGTCTACAAATTTTAATGTACGCAAATGCCTACAACCATATTTCAATGGACAAACATACAAACAATTATTTCATTTTAAAATACGTATTTAATTTGTCCCAGTAAAAATTTAAATTATAAATTACAAGAACTAAACTGAAAAAACTCACTAAACTATACTCAACAAATGCACACGACTAACTAAACAAATTGGTCTGAATATATAATGAACAGAAAATCATATATGGAAACAAATTAGTCACATCAGTATGTCTGACAGATTATTAATAACAACAGTGAAAACAAAGCATTGTGACTTGCGTGAGTCGCAAATTACATTAGCGATTGTATACTTTTGTGACTGTATTGTCGTTGCATGGTGAGGGGCTAGGAGTGGAGTACATAAACACCAAAGCTGCTTGTGCCAATTCGAATTGTCCAAGATATACTTTAAGAGAAGATAACTATGAGTAGTGTCTTTTACACCTCTACCACTTATGTTCTTAATCGTTTCAGTAATATAATTGGCTGACCATGTGATTTAACACTTCACCTGCCTATTATGGGCAGCCATCTTTATATTACTCTATAATATGCACAAGCCAACATTATTACTCGATTAAAATAAAAACATCCTTCAGTAGTTTAACTCATTTGTTGCAGATAAACTTTAAAAGATTTCCCAATATATTTACTCATATTTTAAAGGCTGTGTATATAATTAAAAATTTCTTAAGTATTTCTTCCTTCTATATTTTGCGGGAACGACACCAATATAAGAATTACTGAGTAATGTATCGGAACATATAAAAGATTTATAAGAAAAATCTAACTTTCATATGTATTCATCTGGTATTTTACATAATGATATGTAATTACTAGTGAATTGGTTTGTCGATACAGTAAACCCTCATTTAACGGACTTTGGATACTACGGACAACTGTCCACTAAATATTTTTAGTTACATTCATTGTCGTGGTGAATGTAGTGAGATGCGGGTTAGTATTTTCTGTATCTTTTAAATGCAATCAGATATGAGATTCACAGTTGCAAAATGTTGGGCAGTGTGAACGTGGATCTTAACAAGATAGTGACTCTTGCCGTTACTTGTTTTTTGGTTCATTCCAGTGATTGCTTTTGATTTTATTTTTACAATTATGTTATGGAGTAAAGATTTAAGTAGACAGCCTATACAGGAGATGTATCCTTATCATTGTTTATGGGATACGTCCTTCATACAATATAAAAATTGTGAATTAAAAAGCAAAACATTAACAGTTTTGGTAGGTAAATACAGTTTGTTAGTGGCAGTAATTGAAATTGAATAATTCAATTTTTTTTGTTTTGTCTGTTTTGCGATTTCTGCTAATGCAGACGGTGGAGAATGACGATGTAGGAAAATGAGTGATGAAAAATGCCAGACGTGACCGGGAATTGAACCCTGGACCCCAGCGAAGAAGCCAGTTGTGTACCACCAGGTGGTATGTGATCCCAAACTTCGGGTATAAAGGAAAAGTAGGAAAATCATAAATAAGATTTTTGTGTGAATGGGTACTGAAAGTTTGGGATTACATAAAAGCAGAATTCATTGTAATGAATTTACGAAATGTATATCAATATATTTTTCTTTCACGCAGTTGTCAGTTCATTGTGCTTTTACGTTATCTAAGGAAAAATCTATGATTGTCCTATATACAGTTAAATAATTTGCTACAAAATTTTAGATCCAAATAATGTGAATTTTTACGTTAGTAATCATATTAAAAACAAATGAAATTTTTTTAAAATCAAATTATGATGCAAGAAAAATGTTGCTTCCACCTCACTGTGAATAAGTACAGGTTGCATACTTTACAAGCACAAATATACATACCAATACATAACAATAAAATATATACTTAGATCTAACCTACATTAAATATATAACTTACATACACTATAAAACTGTTTACAAAATATAACACAATACAAACAATAAAAACATACATTTTTCAACACTGATTACTGGAAGACATTTAAGAACGTATATTTAACATTTTAATCACAATAACTTTTATCGAATGAAAAAAGATAAATCAGAGCCAAAATTTGTTTAACTAATTAATTTATCTAAATATAACAATCTTTGAAAATATTAAATTGCTAAATTATACATATATAAAACTTAAATACAAGCTTCAGAGGCATTTATAACATAGTTTAATTTGAGGAAGTAAAGTGATTGATTAACTCATTAATTCAAGTTATAACTTACTGTTTAAAGGGACCTGAAAAAAGAAATTAGAAAAAACCTGTACTTAGTATTTTAAATTAAGATATTCCTTATTTTCTTCTGCTTAAAATGGTGTATTTTTATTATTGTATGACTGCTGATAATTTTTTTTAAAGTTAACATTGAACAATTAAGTAATGTTTAAAAAAATGTATGATAAATTCTACTTTTATAAGATTTTTCTTATTTTTGAAGGTAATGTTTACCTCAGAGAGGGTTATTTTGTTCACATTATGTTTTAACAGTTTTGGAAATATTTATGACCAAATATTGAGGTAACTCAAAGTTTTGAAGTTTTCTGCAAACTCATTTTTTTCATATAAATGATCCACTATTCCAGAAACTATCGGTGATACGAAGTTCAAATTTTGGGAGAACAATAATGTTGATTCATTCTAAATTACTGTATTAAAATGATTTAAATATGTTACAAATTAACTTTGTTTTTAAACATAGTGTCAATAAAACTCAGATATTTTTGCAATATTTTTATATCTTAAACATTACAAAATGAAAAATAAGTTATTTTAATACTACATTTATAAATTATATGAACTGATAGACCTGTAAAATTTCAGTAGACTGGGTGCTATAGTTTCTGTGAAAACTGGTCATTCGTAAGTTCCATTATAACATTTATTGGTTCTAGGCCTCCTTAAAGCAATTTTAAAGTTCCTGATGAAGGAATATTAAGTAATAGCTGCCATATTTTTCCATCCATAATACAAATCAACTACGCACACAATACCAATAAATAAAGTTACAAATAATTTACCTAGTAGTGATTAGCATATTGAACAACTACCCAACAGAAGAAATGATTTTTGCAAGTCAGTTTGAAGGCTTGATTCATATTCATGAACCATATACTCAAGTTATGAGTAGTCCTCTTATTTGCACGTATGTACTTTTTGGAACTAGCTGCCATTGCATTTAAGCAGACGATGGACACTTCATACAAGGTATAAGAGTGTACTAGATACAGGTACCGAGAAGAACTAATATATTAGTTAAAAATTATTGATTGCATTAGCACACTATGGTGAAAACTTTTTAAAACAATTTAACATACAATCATATTGCAAACACATACAGTGGTATAGTATGCTTCAAATAAATAATGAATGTGTCACCGCCACCCCTTCTAATTAATCATTTACTGTGTTGCTGGCCTTCAATACTTCTCCCGGCCCTTGTCGGTGGAGCAGACCCTTTGGCAGCATACCGACAGAGGGCTTTATTGCTAAGGTCGAGCGAGTAACCGCCCCCTACCACAGCGCTCTCAGTAGCTATATAAGCGCAGTGAACTGAGTCGTTTGTCATTATGCTCTACATCTCCAACGAAGATCGACCGACTACATCCACGAGAAAAAGAAGGAAGATGCTCAAGGACTTGCAGAAGCCAGCAACGCAGCTATGTGCTGCCTACGCCAGTCTCCTTTGAGAGACCAGCACAACAGTCTTTCTCAGGACCAATTTATTAAGGTTTTAACCGGCCCTTTTCAGGGCCATCAACCTGAGCCACAGCTCTCATCGCAGCCTACACCAGTCTCCTTCGAGACCGGCACAATAGTCCTTCTCAGGACCAACTCATTAAGGTACACACCGGCCCTTTTCAGGGCCATCAACCACCTCTGTCCGCCCCGCCGGACACACACATAAATGGCCCTTTCCAGGGCCACCAAACAGATAAGGTTTGCCACTTAATGTTGCCATTCGGTGACAAATGGATAAATAACATTTTGTTCAATATAAGTAATATTTATCAACGCATACTTGCATATGTGCGAGTGTGGATTACTTTCCATGCGTGTGCATTAAGGGGAGGTATGAAGTCAACAACTATAACTGATGTGGTGGGTATTTTTTTTAAAGGCGAAAAAAGGTGTGGGTAGTGGCACATCAAGTAGATGCTAAAAAGTCTCTATTTTTATGGTTCTGACAATAATAGTACATACTGTTAAAACAGCAGTAAATGTTGTTAATACTATTATTATTTTCATTTAATGTATACAGCATTTTCATATAATGTATACAGTTTGAATCAAAACTTTGACAAAGTACGATACAGTCTTCACAATAATTATTCTAGAAGCTTTATGTTATTAACTGGTCTTTGGGCCAGCCCAGTCAGTCAGTTGGTAGAAAGTCGGTATTATTTGTTAAGCAACACTGGTTGGACAAGTGACTTTGTATGGTGGCCAGCTGACAGCCATTACTGAACAAACTCCACTGAGGTCCCTGTTCAAAAATTCATGCAGTTTCACGTTAAAAAAATACAGTGAAAAGCAACGATCAAATTGGGTAGTTGTCTATAAAGCACAGTTCCCGATAACAAATAAAAGCTAAAAAAAAAATTTATTAATTGAAGAAGCGATGTGCACTGCGAAAGTGCTTGTAACAAATTGGAGAAAAAGAAAGCAGTAAAAAATGGTAAAAAAGGGATTTATGTATTAAAAAAACATTATAATAATATGGATTCTGTTGCTATGATGCTAACTAGTAACTCAAATAATTCTAATTATTTTCATTTAGAATGAATTAACTACATATAAGGTAAGGGTGAACAGTGCAGTTGATCACATATGAGCATTAGCCAAAGACTGCAGTTGGAACTGAAGCAGCAGTGGCAGTTCTGTTCATAATATTCATTTGAACAAGCTCCTAAATATGTTACACAACTCACCTTGTCACTACTTCCGACTGAACCAAACACCACGAATAAGAAATCATTTTTCGCTCTGTTGACATTTCTGTATCAGTACTAAAATATCAGGTATTTTGTATCGGTACCATTCAATACTTATACCAAGAGGTACTAGGAACAGAAAAAATTATTTTTTGTTCCAGAAGATTAGTTCCATTTAACTGGATTCCAGTGTACTAGCAAAAGAGTTTATTATTAATGAGTTACATACAGATAAGTAAAGCAAACGGAGAAAAATTCTTGAAAACTTTAATTTTCTAAATGAAGCGATGAGTAATATATGAATTAATTTTGTTAATTCCAGTATTCAACAATTTTTACTGTAAGTTTAACCATTCTTACTTTCCCATTTAAAAAAAAATATAACCTGTTAATTATCCAGTTTAAAAAAAAGTATAACAAAGATTCACAAAAAAGGCTAAGATCTGTATAAATAAATACATTACAAATATGTGGAATCTTTTCTGTTAAAACAATTTTGTTTCCCTAAGAAATACAATACAATGCAAGCCAGTAGTAGCAATTATGAATACAATTATCACCTAATTATTTTTAATTAAATATGAAATATTATTGTCATTTTACTTATCATTTAAGTATCTATAAATTTTAATTTAAGGAAAAATATGAATATACAAATTACATTGATATTATGATTCAAGATATATATATTTATTGACGAATACAAGCTGAACATTAACATTACAAAATATTAAACGATTATAATTCTTAGATATATAGTCTAATACAAAATCATTTATGTAAAAGAAAATACAATGATTATAGTACAGTTTTAAAAAGTAAGATAACTAAAAAAATTTTGAATATATATTATAGAAGTTTACTACTATGGGAGATGTTACAATGTGGTGGCATCCTTGAAAAGGGTGTTTTTTTTAGAGGTATAGAACTTAAGTTGACAGAATAAGAATTTTTAAGAATAAGTTGGCAGTACTGATTTCCATGGAGGCCATTTTGAAAACTGTTTTGTAATTTATGTTCAGTTTAGTTTGCCATTTTATAATGAATAGACTGAAGCCTGAACAACGCTCGCAAATTGTGCAGATTTATTTTGAAAATCATGGTTCGGTTCGTGAAACTTATTGCTGTTGATCCCGATTTTCACATGAAAATTTCGTTCAGTGATGAAGCCCATTTTTGGTTGAATGGCTACATGAATAAACAAAACTGCCGCATTTGGAGTGAAGGTAATCCTCGATATATTGCTGAGAAGCCTTTACATCCAGAAAAAGTGACTGCTTGGTGGTAAGCTTTATGGGCTGGTGGAGTCATTGGTCCTTACTTCTTCAAAAATGATGCCAGGCACAATGTTACAGTCAATGGTGACTGCTACAGAGCCATAATCAATGACTTTTTTGTTCCTGAATTGAATTGCCTTAATGTTGGAGAGTTGTGGTTTCAACAAGATGGTGCAACATGTCACACAGTGCATGCCACAATCGATTTACTGAAGGAAACGTTTGGTGAACGCATAATTTCACGTTCTGGACCTGTAAATTGGCCTCCAGGGTCATGCGATCTAACACCGCTGGACTATTTTCTGTTGGGGGTATGTGAAGTCGCTAGTCTATGCCAATAAGCCACAGACAATTGACAACTTGGAAAGCAACATTTGCCATGTTATTACCAATATACGGTCCCAAATGCTGCAAAAAGTGGTCACAAATTGGACGTCTCGATTGGACCACGTCCGAGCCAGCCACGGCGGCCACATGCTGGAAATTATTTTTAAAAAAAATGGCAAAAAATTATCTTTAAAATAAAACCAATTCCACGTCAATTGTTCAATTATTCTGTGTTTTATTTCATTTTAAAGTTCTATACCTCTAAAAAAAACACCCGTTAGAATAAAAGAGTAATGTCATAAATGTGTCTTCGTTCTATTGTATTATACTTTAATACAGTGGTGACAAGGGTAAATTTCTGTACAATTGCATGATATTTACTGGCAAGTGATTTATAAAATATAGAAGATAATTTTTGTGTGTACAAGGAGAGACTGAAATGTAGTTTCAGGTGAATGCCACTGATGATAAATGTAGAGCAACAATCCTTACAAGTACTATTAGACAGGAAGCCTACAAGATACTCAGGAATTTTTATTTGCCTGATGCTCTATCTAGTAAAACATATGATCAGTTTTATAAAAAATTACTACATCAGTTTTTGCTGACGGTTCCAGTTGTTTGTGGATAGTATCCCTGTAGAAAAAAGTAGTAATGGCATAAATGTATGACAGGAAAAGTAAATTTATTACAGGAGAAGAAACAGAAAGTAATTAAAAATATAATTTACTAATTCCAAAAACATTTAAACTCTCCTCCACTGAAGTCATTATTAACCTGGATTTAAAAATAATAAAGTTAAATAATGTAAAGTAGAGAAAAAAGTTACCCAGTAAAGATTTTTTGAATTTTTGTGTTTAATTTAAAAAAAATTCTAGTCCTGGTTAGAAAACAAGCCAAAACGTACTACGGTACAAATGAAAATAAATGAACAAATTAATTTGTTTGTTTTATGTCCGATATTTTTGCAATTACTACTAATGCAGATGATGAGAACAGAGATGGATGATGAGTGATTAAAAAATGCCAGACCTGACAGCGAGTCAAACCTGGGACCCCGGCGTAGAAGCCAGTTGCGCTGACCACTACACCACGGACAAAATAACACCAAAGTTAAATCTCTGTGGTCATGTGTTTTTAAGGTATAAAAACCATTCAACTAAAATTTTCCTACTTATCAATAATTAGACTTAAAAGAGTAATACTGTACTAAATTACTTTTTTCTAACAAGTTTAAATTATATGCCTGCAGTTGAAATAAAACTCTGTACAAGAATAATAAAACAAATTGAAAATACAGCAAAAACTACTCATAACAATACAATGTTAATGTCCAAAATTGTTTACTTTTGAGCAATTTGAGCGTTACTAAAACTACAAATTATACAGAATGAGTTAAAACGCTGTATTTTTAAAAAACAATTTTTTTGAAAAATCTAAATAATTACTTATAACATAATCACAAACTTCTGATCAGCAGGTGGAAATTGAACTTAAAATTTTTGATGATAAAAAACCATGATTAGTTACCTCATATCATATGAGTAAACTCCAAAATGGAATTGCTAACAAAATTAAAACAGCGTTCATTCCTTTATAATCATTTAAAACCTCGGAATAAAAACTAGAATAAATAAAAATTAAAAGGATAACTGTTTTCCAGCTAACCATTTAAAATTTGATATAATATTAAATATTTACAATTAAATTCTATATTTGATACAAAGGGTTATTTAAATCACTTTCATAAAAATTTTAACATCATTTACCAGACACAATAAATGCTAACCTACAATAAATAAATGCTATAATTAGAATATTTTAAATAAAATTTATGGAAAAATATTTAATGTAAAGTAAAATATTATTTAAATTACTGCCTAATGACAAGACGAATATTTTAACAATTAAAAATGAATGAATAATTTTAAAATTTTATATTAAATGCTGCTTACCTTAATGATTGTTCGTAACTAATTACTAATTTTAAAATTGAATGAATTCATTATACAAGCTGGAAGGGTTTTGTCAATACTGTTTTTAATGGAAATACGTATTATTCATTATGAGTTGACTTTATTAAACTCATTTTCGATGTAGTTGATTTCTCCAAAGAATTTCTAAAAGATCTGAAATAATAGAACATTGAAATTTAACGAAAATGTTCTAATATTTTCTAATTTAGTCACTAACAGCCACATATTACACATTTATATAATATAGAAAAACCACCAAATAAACAATAGATGACTCTTACCTAATTAAAAATATCAATAACACTAATCAACCAGCTATCAAGGAAACAAACATAAAACACATGTGTTAGTCATCAACAAGCATTCATTGCATAACAGAAAAAAATTAACACAAGTGTGCATTTATATGCACACATACAGTTTACCACTTGCTAACAAACAAAATTTATAAACTTATTTTATAAAACAAATATTAGGGTAAAATGTTTAAATAAATAAATGTTTTATATATTTTAAAATGTTTAAAACCTTGAAAAGGTTACAAATTAAATACAAAGAAAGCAAAGTTATCTACGGTCTTTACAAGAATCAAATGGCTGTTAAGAGAATTAAGGGGTACTTAAAAGAAGCTACTGTAAGAAAAGGTGTACGACAAAGATGTTCATTATCACGTTTCTAACTTGTTTATGGAAGAGTCTACAAATGAAGTGAAGGAAAAATTTGACACAAATAAAAATTCAAAGAGAAACAAGAAAATTCTGAGATTCGCCGATGATATCGTAGTATTAGCTGAGACAAAGAAAGAGCTACAGGATATCTTAAATGGAATGGATGAAATGATGAGAAAGAATTACTTCATAAAAATTAATAAGGACAAACCAAAAGTGTTGTGCAGCAGCACAAGTGGTTTAGAAGAGATGGAAAAAGCAGGCAACAAAAACATACAGGAAGTACGAGGCGTATTTTTAAAGTAAGTACCGTTTGAAAATAAAAAAAAAATAAAAGGAAATTTGCAAGAACTAATTTTATTTTCGGAATCTACATACTTTTATCTATTTTTCTGCATAGTTTCCAAGTTTTTGTAAACACTTATCATATCGCACAACTAAATTTTGGAAACCTTCTTCATAAAAACTTGCCGCCTGCTGTGATAACCAAGAATTCACGGCCGTTTTCAATTCGTCGTCATCGTCATAACGGCTGCCGCCCAAGTGATGTTTCAGATGACGGAAGAGATGAAAGTCGCTCGGCGCAAGGTCAGGGCTGTAGGGTGGGTGGTCCAAAACTTTCCAGCCAAAAGAGTCCAATGCAGCTCGGGTCTGAGCGGCAGTGTGAGGCCGCTCGAGAGAGTTCAAAAGACTCGACAGTTCCTTGAATTTTCTGACACGTTATGACGAAAACGGTGACGATATGCTGAGTCGGATCGTAACTGGAGACGAAACGTGGATTTCGCATTTCACTCCCGAATCGAAACAACAAAGCATGGATTGGAGACACACGCACTCTCCCGTAAAGGTCAAAGCCAAAGGTCAAATCACAGCAGGCGGCAAGTTTTTATGAAGAAGGTTTCCAAAATTTAGTTGTGCGATATGATAAGTGTTTACAAAAGCTTGGAAACTATGTAGAAAAATAGATAAAAGTATGTAGATTCCGAAAATAAAATTAGTTTTTGCAAATTTCCTTTTATTTTATTTTTATTTTCAAACGGTACTTACTTTAAAAATACGCCTCGTATGTTCACGGGGAATTCTGCTATCTAGGGAGTAAAATAACAAAGGGTGGTAGAAGCACAAGCGATATCAAAAGTAGGATTGCAAAAGCTAGAAAAGACTTCAAAATGAAAAACAGTATACCGACTACAAACATTGATTTACAGATTAGGAAAAAATGTCTTAAAACACTATGTTTGGAGTGTAGCATTATACGGGCGTGAAATGTGGGTGATAAGGGCTGTAGAGAGGAAGAGGTTAGAAGCTTTTGAAATGTAGTGTTATAGGAAAATGTTAAAGACTTTGAAATAAAAAAAACAGCTTACCGACTACAAACATTGACTTACATATTAGGAAAAAATGTCTTAAAACACTATGTTTGGAGTGTAGCATTATACGGGAGTGAAATGTGGGTGATAAGGGCGGTAGAAAGGAAGAGGATAGAAGCTTTTGAAATGTAGTGTTATAGGAAAATGTTAAAGATTAGGTGAGTGGACAAAATAAGTTAATTAGAGGTTCTTAGATGAGTGTATGAAAGAAGAATTATGTGGAAACATCTTACCAGAAGAAGGGAGGAAGGCTAGTGGGGCATATAAGACATTTACATATTGGTTTTTCAGTATTGGAGGGTAATATTGAGGAAGTGATTGTAGGGGGAGACAAAGGTTAGAATATTTAAAGCAAATTACAAAAGATGTAAGGTGTTATAGTTATGTAGATATGAAACGAGTAGCACAAAATAGAACACCTTGGAGAACTGCATCAAACCAGTTGAGAGACTGATGACAAAAAAAGGAAACAGGGCAGCTTCCTTTGCAAAAATGAAAATTTTGGCTCTAAAACTGAAAGACCCACTGGGTTTGTCTAGAGGTAAAGTTGTCGCCAAAATCAGCTGTTACACAGCTGATTTTCGAAGACGATGGTTCCTGGTTCAAATCCTAGTAAAGTTAGTTACTTTTATACGGATTTGAATGCTAGGCAGTGGTTACCGGTGTACTTTGATGGTTGGGGTTCAATTAACCATACTCTCTCAGGAATGGTCGGCCTGAGTCTGTACAAGACTACACCTCATTAATACGTCATACATATTATCCTCATCTCATTGGGTCATGGGGTTGCTTATTGATCTGAATTGAACAGATTGCAACGTACACACATTAAGTAGGAATTAAAAAAAAAACTGAAAAAGAAATTGAAGTTGATAATTAATTATTGCGATCCAAAAAGTTGATCTGTTGTAAAAAATTAACAAGAATACTTACATTTAGTAATATAATTCCATTGAGACCTTTTGTTTGTATTTGGTAACTTGAGTTCAATTTTGACTAGCAGCTCTATTCCATGTCAATAGTTCATCAAGAATGCTATCCATCAACGGATTGCCACCCAACCTGGCAACTTCTGCACGAGCTTCTTCATCAAGCTGCTGAAGAATATTATGAGTGTATTGGAAAGAACCAAATTTCTCCAGAAGAGTTATACAATATTTTTTAACCTCCATATCTCTAGTACGCTGGCGTAATATATCTATTTACGATTTGTTAAGGTTATTTTTACTAACAATTCAGGTGAATGTAAGTTCAGATAAACAACAAATCTCAGATTACATTTTAATTTAACAGTTCTATGATTGCTCAAATAATATTCAATTTATGCAATTTTTTACAACTTCTGGTATTAAGACAAACTTTTGGAAAATGACGATGTAGGAACTACACAAATTGTTCATTTGATCAAAATTTATAGCTGCACATTACAATTTAAAGAAAATTACAATTATTGTTCATTAACCCTCTTGCGCTGCTCCGCATTTCGCGCTAATGATAAACTATAAATGTCAAAACACGCTCCCAAATAAATCCATTTCGGAAAACCAAAAGGAAACGATATAAACTAAAATAGAAAGATGATATGAGCAACATCAGTAAGTACTCCTAAGTGAAATGTAAAAAATTTATTCTAATAAATTATTCTTGAGGATTAAGTTCAAAATTGTTTACTGTTGTATAGGAGTGTAGACATTTGTGATTAAATACGGTACTTGTTTTGATTAAACGACTGAACAGCAGTTCAGTCGTACTGAACTTCATCACAGAAAAAAATTATAATTTTGTAAACACAAAATAGTAAAGTACATATTTAAATAACAAATAAATATTAAATTGAAATATTTTTGAAAGGATACGTATAACTTGATGATCTCCAGGTTGACTTGCGATTGCATGTATAATTGGAAAACTAAATTTTCCTTCGGTTAAATCCTCACAAAAACTTTTATTTTCCGAATACTGAAATAAAAGGAAACATAAGTAAATGAATTAAATAGGGTACATACTCTAAGAAAATAATTAACATAAAAGGGATAAAATAATTAAATTATTTTACATTTACAGCATAATAATTACAGGAATGTCAAAAGCATTTTAAATAACCTATGAACCTAAATTTTTACCATACTTCTAATTTGTAATTGCAAAATATAAACTGTTGTGTAACATTCATATGGATTTTTATTATTTTAACCATACAAATTTTTGCATGTTGAGGCAATTACATAACACTGTAATTGCAATATAGGAATTGGACAACTTGTTTAACCTAAAAAATACTATAGCTTTACTAATTCTTCATAAGTCATAGAAAGGTACAAGGTAAAATCAACAAGGACAAGGTCTACCAAGGTAAAATTTTAAATATAATTAACCCTGGATTTATAATCTACTAAACAAAATAATCAATTAATATAACATGATAACATGTGCATTATTATTTATTGTGTTACCCACCAAGTCAGTTCCTTACTAAATTTTGTTTTAGAAGATTTACCGAAATGTACAAAATTCTAATTGAAAATATTTACCAGATTAATTTAGTTACCAGTACTCAAAAAAATATTGTTTTACTTAAACCAGTCACTAATAGATCTTTTACAACAATCTGATTTAAGAAGTAACAATAAAACTGTTCCACAGCATAAATTCAATCATAATTTTCTAAACTTTATTGCACACACTTTTCTTTGAATTAAATTAAATTAATCTTCAATGAAATCATATTACTTATAAAATTCAGGATGAAATGACTAGAATAACATCTCAAACTTCACTTATATGAACAGCTAATCTTAAGTGACAAAAGAAAAACCAGAAGACCACACTATGCACAATTTTAACAGCCACATGTAAAATCCTTGTTATATAAACAATATGCTTAAAAAATGAACTGGCTGAACAAACAAATTGACAAGTCTCTGAAGTACAGGTTATACCCATTCAGTTTTTGTCTTTTAATAATGAATTTTTTTTATAGTTTTTCTTTTGCAATCGGTTAATAAATACAATAACTTTAAGCAAATATGAGAAAATCTGAGTAATGTCCTTAGAATTAAAACACAAACGACACTCAGTAGTGTGTTTGAAAAAGACCAAACTGTGAAGAAACAAAAAATATATCTATACAAAATCAAACTTGATGAACCGTGAATCAACATCCCGAAACACAAAGTGTTGAAGTTGGAGATGACAATGAATAATGAATAATCTTTAAATTATTATTACATTTTTAAAACTTACAAAGAAATATTATTAACTTAAGACTTTTAGTTTTAATTACTGTTTATTATAGGTGAAAAATTGTAATTTAATAATTGTACAAATGTAACACTATAACACTTACTTCTTGGAGACGTAAATTACAATAATCATCACGAATTTGAAAATAAAGTCCTAATATTCCTGTAAGTTTAGTAAAATCCGATTTATTATCACTGAAGAGCTGCATCAATCTAATGGCAAGCATAAACAGACCACCTGTCTCTATAAACATAGAAAACAAAAAATATTACAAATCAATAAAATAATTTAATGCCCATAGCAGGCAGGAGTGTTAAATTATAAGCGTTCAATTTGCTAGTTCCAGCGGTACAAAAAATAGTTCTGTTACTTATCACATGGTCAGCCAATTATATGGCTGAAGCATTTAAGAACAGAAGAGGTAGAAGTGTAAAAGACACTAGTCAGAGTTATCTCCTCTGAGAGTAATGAATTTCATTATACAGCCACACTGTAATGAATGAAGTGAAGGTGTCATTTGCAGGGTGCAAAGTAGATGCTTTTCAGAGGGCACGATGATAAGCATACTTTTCCACTCATTGAGGAAGACAATGGTAAACCATCTCACTACTTGTTTTACTTAGTAGCCTCTAGAGGTTCAAACTAGCTTTTCGGCTTATGACCTAAACCAAAATAATTTAATGGACAAAAATATACATACAATGAGGAAACACCCAATTATTGTGTATATAACTCAGTGAAAAAAAACACAATTATGGTAGTTCAATTTTCATTAATTTAGAGCGACGCAGTTCATGCAGATATCTATTACCATATACATTATGTATACAGGATGATATTTAAGTATGGAAACTGTTTTATCCTGCACATCTGAGAAGTATTTCAAGGAAGACGGAAATGTGATTGTACATAGTTTTAAAAGATCTGCACTGTGATGGATTTTAAATTTTTCTCTGCCATCTTGAATTAAACTTAATTTGTTTTTTAAATAGGAGGCAGAGATATGACACACGATTTTGATGTAAAATTTTACAAGAAAGATAATGGTGAAACCTGTTTTCTGTTAAAACCTTCGTTATAGAGTTGTAAGGATTCAAAATTGGAATGACGGAAGAATTGTGTTATTAACAATAAAGCAAGGTAAAATACACAACATGAATGCTTTAATTCCATTTTCCAATCATAATATATCAAATAACGAATTATACACAGTAATAGTCTATAATATTGATAACAATAAACAATAAGCAATAATGAACAACACAACAACAAATTGAACTATTGTATCAACTTGTAGACCTACTATAAATTTTCAATAAATGTTTCCCACCTACAACTTCTAAGTGTGCTAACCTCAAGTTACATCCATTTATAATTCCTTGTATAATGTCTGGTAGTACACGAACAGGAACATCCTGATTTGTGTACTTGTGAGTGAGAAACATGTAGACCTACAAGACTAAAAATAACAGCTGTGTCCTGAACTAATTCAATAAATTATTATCTTGACATGTGTATTATGGACTATGGATTGGGAAGGTTATGTTACTGTACAGAATGCAGAAAGGGGGCTGACCAGGACAGAAAGCCCATACACTGGTTGTCCCAAGAAGAGGTACACACGCATTTGATTTTCTAATACTTGCTCATTCCTCCATTGATTATTTTGATACTTTACACACTTTTTAATGACAGTACCAAAAATATTCTGTGAAAATTACATCTTACTGATGTTTGTAGAAACAAAACGGTGGCCGAATATTTATACTTTTACTTTAAATAAAATTTTATTGTCACAAATTTAATAGATAGAAACTAAACAGCAATGAAAACTTTATTACTAAACAAACTTATTCAAAATGGAACCCATCCACAGCGACACACTGACAACAATGCCAAACAAATGACTTGTATGCTCTTGAAAATAATTCTTGAGGAATATGAAGAAGTTCCTCTTCGATAATATTTCAAATCATCATCATTGTTGAAACTATGGCTGTACACTTGTTTCTTTAAGTATCCCCTTAAGAAAAAGTCACACACAGTTAAATCAGATGACTGGAGTGGCCAATCCAAAAGAATTACTTCCACGACCAATCCAACGCTCATGAAGATTGTTACATAGTAACTGTTTGACTGAGTTTGTGTAGTAAGGTGGAGCACCATCTTGTTGAAAAATTGCTTGGACTATTTTAAGAACCTTGAAATTTTTGGACTTTGAATGTAAAATCTTGGAGCATTTCAGCAATCAGTTTTAATACTGCAATTCAGTGAGTATTGTAAGAGAGATAGAATTTTTCTTTCTTTTGACCACCATTTTGTTTCTACAAACATCAGCAAAATGTAATTTTCACAGAACATTTTTGGTACTTTCATTAAAAAGAGTGTAAAGTGTCAAAATGATCAATGGAGGAATGAGTACGTATTAGAAAATTAAATGTGTATACCTCTTCGTGGGACACCGGTATATATTGCTAATTACAAATTTTCTTTAAAAAATTTGATTTTAAAAAAAAGTTGATTTTCTTTAAAAAATATTCACTTTCACAAGTCACCTATCTGAACTGTTTCTTATCAAATAGTTAACAGAAATACATTAAATGCTTATCAAATACTTAAAATAATAGAAACAATGACACAATATCTAATTGAAAGAACAAACTATACAGGCTTCACAAAATTGATAAAATTAACCATTACAAATACAAAATAAACACAAATACAAAAAGAAATACCATAAAGATCTCACATCTAAGATAAGTCCATTAATGTTTAGAAAAATATATATGCTCGTAAAATTTTTAATTACATAAATTTATACATATTTTAAAAATAATTATTGCAGACATGCCTGTTTTACATTTTATAAGAAATTTTATTATACGGAAATTTTTAAAATGTTGATTTCTAATTTCTTTTTCCAATAAAACTATAACAATAAATTTGAACTTCTTAAAATAACATCTTAATATTTTGTTTGAAGTAACAAAATCATGAGACAGGCTAAAAATTATTCAATTATGTAGGCTACAAAAAAAAAAAAAAAAAACAACAGATCAGCACTTAGCAAAATTTAGCAGCGAGATATCTTATAATGCAGATATTATACACAACATTTTGTACTGTGTAATACAGTTTTTTTTTGCATTAAAAAAACCAAATAATGACAGTAGTATACATAACAGTAGCATATTTCATAATTAGGTAAAATAGTATTGAAGTTTTTTTACTAAATAAGAAAAAAATTCACCTTGAAATTTATTCTACTAATACAATCTTGAAAAAACAAATTTTCAGTCAACAAAATCCAAAGAACATTTATATTTAATTATAATATTTATTAATTCATAACAATCAGCCCATTCATGGTCATACTACTTTGGCAGCACAGTCAAGGTGAGCTCTTCTACGACTATTGATTTGATAGTCAGAAAATAAAATTTTTAAATATAATTATATTCTAAACTGTCAAAGTTTAAAAGAATATAGTAATTTCATGAAATATTAAATTTTTTATTCAAGTATTAAGTTAAGAATGTAAAAACGCATGTACAAATACAGAAGTATAATAAATGTTTTTCAATAAAAACTCTATAATCTTGTAAAGATTATTTTTGCACAACTAATGGTACATTAATGAGTTTAAATAAACATTAATAAATTTAAATTATTCTTTTGATTAAAAGGGATTTAGATAAAAGAAAATGAAAATGGCAACACTGAACAAGCCAATACTACAGTTTATAAAACACAAGTATCAATTTAGGTGAACAACAAACAAGTAATGAAGCTGATATCTAATAATAATAAAGATTACTAAAAGCTAAGACAAATATAGTAGCAAAAATAATTTAAACTTACTACGCATTGTCATTATTTTGTACTCCTCTTCAGATGGACACGTGTAATTATCTCTCCAATAAATTTCCATTCCTTGACCTCTGTGTAGCTCTAACAGTTGTTCAGTATAAACAGTTGTTGCCTGTATGAAGATAAATTCATGGAATTTTTTTCAATTTTCACCACTACAAAATTAAAGTACCTAATTTAATTGTATTTTTTGTAATAACAATTTTACTATCCTTTTCAGGTTACCTTGATCCTTATTATCTACTTACATGTGTTTCGGTGGATCCACCATCATCAGAGTACACAAAATTTCATGTGCAAAATCAACTTTTTTTTTTGCTTCCCAATTTGATCACTGTATTTTTGAAGTGAATTAAGACATGAATTTGAACACGGACTCCCAGTAGAGTTTGTTCATGGATGGTCACCATACAAAGTTGCTTGCCCAACCAGTGTTACTTAACAAATAATAGCGACTTTCTACCAGCTGACTGACTGGGCTGGCCTGGAGGCCAAATCAACTTTAAAAAAATAAATTAAAAATAATGTATAACCCACCGGGTTGGTCTAGAGGAAAAGTCGTCGCCAAAATCAGCTGTTTAACAGCTGATTTTCATCTCAGCTGAGACGAAGGTTCCTGGTTCAAATCCTAGTAAAGGTAAGTTACTTTTAAACGGATTTGAATGCTAGACAGTGGTTATTGGTGTACTTTGATGGTTGGGGTTTAATTAACCATACACTCTCAGGAATGGTCGGCCTGAGTTTGTACAAGACTACACCTCATTTACACATCATACATATAATCCTCATCTCATTGGGTCATGGGGTTGCTTATTGTTCTGAATTGAACAGATTGCAACGTACACATATTAGGAATTAAAAAAAATAATAATGTAAAACAACTGCTAACATGATAACATAATTTAAAAAATACAGTAATTAAATATTATATACGGATGTTTAATTAATAACCTTGAGGAAAAATAAACTAAGGCACACACTGGTTATTTATAGTACGAGGGAAAGAGTAGAATAATACTTCTGGATTTTTTCTTGCTTAATTGTCAATTAATAAATACACTTGAACACTGACTCGTTACAATCTTAAGCTGTTAAGAAAACTACTACTGTTAAGTAACTATACACAGTTAAAGCAACTTTAATATAAATTCATAATATTACACTATTTATAATTAATAATTTCTTAGAATACATAATAACACTCATAAACGCACAAAGAAAACATTTTTTGCATAACTTTTTCCTGTAATTCTATCAGAATGTTAATTTTTTTAATGGTGATTCTGAAAATAATTTGATTTTCATCAAATAACTGTCTTAAATCCAACATACATACATTATAAAATATATAAAAATTTGGTGTGAAACACTCACACAACTTTCTCTTGCCAATGCAAATAATTAACAATATAACCTAACATTAGCAAAACGTTAGAAATAAACAAAAAACTAACCTCAATAAACATAACCTAATTTTAATCGTGAGTGAAAGACGCAAAATGAAAATCAACCTTCAGTTTGGTTTAAAAATACGGAAAATCACTCTTTTACACTAAACTAGGCTCTGTAGAGAAAAATACTCTAATTAAAAGTTGTAGATCTTTTAATTTCCTATAAATCTGGTTATTTTGTCGTAAAATGCAAATGAAAGCCAAAATCTTAAAAAAATCAATTTTTCACGTTTTCATGAGAAAAAACAGAAAATCGCTAATTACCGCTAAACTAAGAGTTACACAAAAAAAGTTTGAAATAAAGTTTTAAAATTTTAAATTCTCTACAACTTTTATTATTTACATTTTTGCGCTAAAATGCATATTTAAGCCGCAATCTTAAAAAACAATATTTTTACGTGAAAACAGCCTCACCAAGAATTTCAGCAAACATGGCGCCTACCCTATCTCGTAGAGCATAGAAAATTTAGTAAACCAGGTGAATTTTAAAAAAATCGTAGAGCCCGTTTTAGAGAAAATCGCAAAAAAGTTAAAAATTACACGAATAAACTACTACTTCCATTTGACCGATTTTGATGAAAATGTTCGTGTTGCGTCCGGTAGTGTGTCTAACTTCAGTTTCAAGTTCGTACAATGTTCCGTTCTTGAGATATTCTGTTTTCACACACACACAGACCAATCACTAAAAACATGTAGATCCGGAGAAAACTCAATTTCGAAAAATCGACATGAAAACAATACTTTCCTTCCTATATATTCATATAGGCAAGAGAAAGTAAAAAACCACCAATAAATATGAGATGACTCATCTGATTAAAAAAGGAAGTCTTTTTGGTTAGCATGTACATTTTTCTATCATGATGTTTTTTATCAGATGAGAATCATTCAGTTTGCATCGTGTTTTTTTTATATTGTGTAATTCTAAACAATACACAAGAAAATGTTTTAACAAAAAAAAAATCATACATACACACACTTACTTTCCATATCTGATACAGTAAAAAAAATTACCTCAGGATGGTTAAGTTTAAGTACTTTTTCCAAAGCAAGGAATATAACATAATTTGCAGCATTAATGGTGCTAGCAACGCCATATATGGAATGTGCTACTGGTATACCTCTTCGTAAAACAGAATTATCTTGAATATCATCAAGACTAAAAAAGAAAAACAAATAAACAGAAAATCCATAAAATTTTAAACAGTTAAATGTATCACATTACTAAAGTACATTCTTTGAAAATATAATTTAATTTTTTTATGTTTTATGTCTGACTGTTTTGCAAATTAATACTAATGTACAACGATGACGGGCAATAGATACATCAGCCATCATTTAAAAGGTTATGCAATTTGACGACAGTAAAATTTTCAGTTTTTGTGAGTTTTCTAACCATTCGATATGCCTTTACCTTAAATAACATACATATGTTACTCTCAGAGTTTATGAAAAATGTTTGAAAACCTGCCAAATTTGAACGACAGGGATATGGTTCCTGACAAAACCACTCAACTAAATACCATTTATGTAGGTAATTATTATGCCAAGAGATTACTGTCCAATCTAATAAGAGGCTGGCATAGTAAGACACTGTTGTTTAGGTCATCAGCCGAAAGGCTGGTTTAAATCTGTAGAGGTTTTACAAAGTAAAACGAGGAGTGAGGTGGTTTACCATTGCCTTCTTCACTGAATGGAAAAGTACGCTTATCAGCATGCTGGGCCCTCTGAAAAGCACATATTTTCCACTCTGCAAATGACACCTTCATTTCATTCATCACAGGGTCCGGCTGTATAATGACTTTATTACTTTCAGAGGAGATAACCCTAATTAATGTCTTTTACACCTCTATAAGTATCAGACGAACTAATGTCCCATAGCCGAGCGAGTGAAAGGGAGATATGAGGCATAACTACGCATGCGCTCAAAGGTCTTTACAACTATAATCCAAATCTGAAAACATACTACAGTCGTTATCATGCTTGTTAGCTTACTGCATGCATAAACGCTTGCTCACAACAATGAGTAAAATTATACGACAATGTTATTGGAACGGCGCGTATGGATTGTGCGAGTGAGAGCGTTATGCATTCTCTCATTCCCACGGCTAGGGGACATTAGCTTATCTGAATACAATACTTCTTCTGTTCTTAAATGATTCAGTCATTTAATTGGCTGACCATGTGATAAGAAACAGAACTATTTATTTTAGCCCTGCAACGAATAGATTGAGTGTACAAATAATTTGACACTGCACCTGTCTGTTATGGGCAGAGTAAGACAATAATGAAGCTAAATGTTACATAGATAAGTAATTTTTAAAGGAAGAGTTTTTAATTGTTTCTCAAAGCTTCATATTCTGATTATTTTCCAGCTGTTGAAAAAATACAAGGATCTAT
This sequence comes from Catonia carolina, assembly GCA_035578175.1. Classification (NCBI taxonomy): domain Eukaryota; kingdom Metazoa; phylum Arthropoda; class Insecta; order Hemiptera; family Achilidae; genus Catonia; species Catonia carolina. The sequence goes on along the minus strand of JAQMRL010000001.1, from coordinate 337,034,609 downwards.
TTCAGCACATATTTTACATAGTATTATATTACTGTCAAAGCTGAATCTTCAGCAACATCTGTAGTTTTGATCATCATGAACCTCAATCATAGCAGAATAAATTCAACCCATTAAAGTTATTTAAATAATATATTCTTAGTAATTAATAAAATTTTACTTACAGAAGACTAGAATTGTGCAACATTTGTACAATATCAGCAATCGTCATAAGTTTATCATTTGGAATTCTTAACCAATAATTAAATGCTTGGCCTAGTTTGGCTCTTATTTGTTTTCCAGGTACTTGAAGAATGTAGTTGAAAGGTTGAAGAAGTTTCTGTTAAAAAAAAATTATAATTAAGCTGGATTATAAGTCAGACTTCTTTCACTATAAAATAAACACATTATTCATTTACTTCCCACTTTGCAATTATGGAATTTTTCCAAACTTACCACTACTTTCTCTTTGTGCCAACTAATAAAAGAACAACTAAAGTGCAAAGGTATTTTATTTTGAATACAAAGAGATACAAAGATACCAATAACGTTTTGGAACAGGATTAAAATCTTGAAGGCTTCCATATTTCAATGAAAAACTAACGACCAGTTTTTTCCTAGCAAAGGGCATACTTTTAAACAATGTTTTACAAAACTCGTAAGTTTGTCTGACTGTAGTCATACTATATACCAAAAATTACACAACCATTGATATTTAAATTTGTGTGAAATAAGTGAAATGATTAGGAATAAAATTTTTAAGAGAGTAAGGTTCAAAGGTGGTAGGTGGATAGGGTAATAGATTTAAATATATGAACAGAAAGGTTTTAATGTAGTTTTTATTAGGGTACATTATTGGAATTTTATTTTAAATAGATAACTAACCAATCTGACTACACATCTAGCTTTTTGCTGAATGGTTTTAGCATGAACTTAACAGAGAAACCTAATGAAGTTTCATCAGTGTGACAGGCTGATGGTTATCCACCTGTCACACTGTATTGCTTGCCTAACAAATGTAACTGATAGTTCAACCAGCAAACTACACCGAACTGTAAGTTACACCACTGGCATATTAAAAAAGACAAAAGTAACCTAAAATTGGAAGGATATGTATACAACTGGTGATTGACAATATAACTAAATGAAGATTATAACTAGTAAACACATGTATATTCATTTTGAATTTTTAGAATTTAGAGTATTCGTGAAAATTTGTTTCTGCAACAGTATTTGATAAAACATTTAAAAGTACAAAGATAAAATTAAAAAAGATCTTAAAATTATTTTAGATCAGTTTCCTCTACCTTTACATCCGTCATTGTTGACTTATAAAGTTAACTAACTCAAAACTGGTATTAACAAATGCAAAATTCATCAAGAAAACTAACATAACATGACAAATACCATATCTGTCTGGAGCACTCACAATTTTACAAAACCTATTTAGATTAAACTGAGACAATCATAGAAAAAGCACTCAGTTTATCAATTAAAATGTAATCAAAATCACAATGCATTAAGTTTAAAAGCAAGGTCTCGTAAAGTACTAACTAAAATGAAACTAACTAGTTATCAGAAAACAGAAAAGTACGAAGATAAGTTAAGTACTCGTGACGAAAAGTTTTTTTTTTATTAGTTTATATTAATTGAAATCAAAACAAAACTTTATTTTAAAACTATTTAACGATATACATACCTCATCTTCATCTTCCCTATTTGTTCGATTACACATTGTTTCACACGAAGTAATCGTACTGGATGAAATACAGCAAGTAAAGTTATATCACATAAAAATCAATAACACTTAAGAATTACCGCATACCGCCATTTCCACGAAACGTCTAGTTTTCCTTCAGCTGACCGTTAGAGATCAGCTGTTTCTGATGTTGCAGCATTGAAATTAAAACTCACGAAAGGAAGGGATAGCTGCACCAGCGAACCTATATTACGATATTCAAACTAATGTTCGGCTGTCAGTAGTTTCCAGAATTTAAAAGAAGTTTAGAATACTACATGGAGACTACAATTCCTATAGTTGCCGTGTATTACAAATTGCACAAGTTATTACGCTATCTATATCATTCTAACAAATCTTCTCTGCCGCTACGTATGTACACAGAATCATCAACGATTGACACTTCGACAGCACATTGACAGCAAGCTTAGCAAGGGTAGGGCCTTGTTCGCTTTACTCATCCCTTTGTTCCTGCATACTCCTCAAAACTGAAACTTCTGATGTACTCCTCTATCCTACGTCCTTTCCTTTTATACGGGTCACCGGTATGGTGGCCCTTTCTCTCCAAGTCCAACAAAAGACGTACTTCAGCATACCAGAACAAAGTCCTCCGGTGCATCACACAGTTCCACTATCTTATTTCCAATCGCATCATACACGAACACCTTCTCTTCCCTTCTATGGAGGACTTTATTTACAATACCTCGAAACGGCTACACGACGCTGGGAAAACTGACGGACCCCAGATCATTCAGGACTTGTACCGACGTCCACACCCACCTGAAGTCTCTATGCCATTACCATTCCACGACTTTATCTAAATTCCAGTATGACCCACTTAACAAAATTTAGAGTTGCCACATTTTTATTCTGCCCTGTATTCCTCTTATTTGCCCATGCCCCTTCTACTTGTATGACTCACTCCCCCCAGTTGGTAGTTGTCCCCATGTTCCTATGCATAATCACTCCACTACGGTGAAAAGAGCCGCCATTTTAAATTGATAAACACTCAGAACATAAAAAGGCTGGTGATTATGCCAAACTCTACCCTTTCCGTCTCCCCTGAAATCATAAACTAACCCCTACCTTACATTATACCTTTAGTCCACGTTCAGTAAAATGCATGCCTTCCCCTCCCCAAGATAATAGGACTCCCACAAAACTGAAAAAAGGCCACTGAAATATAAAAAAAATAAAAGAGCCGCTCTTAAACCCACTTGTCCCTTAATTTAAATTTTCCACAAATAACTTCTAAAAATAAATTACCTCCTTTCAAGTCCCAGTTCCAATGTCCCACAAACCAGAATCCTATTTCCTTTTTAAACTATAAAATTCCCCCTAAATTTCTTGAGGTTGCAATTATTCTGTTAAATTGTTCCCCGAGCGACCAGGTGTTCCTTAACACGATGTCGCCATCATAGGGCTTCTTAGCCCTCTCAACCAGGATTCAGGATTCAGAGCACTCAATATTACGCGGTCTGTCTCTCTCGTACAATTTTACCATCCTTGGCTGTGCATGTTGCCTCCATATAGAATACTCAAAGATATTATACCTTATTTATTAATTTTTTTTGTTTTAACGTCCGACTGTTCTGCAATCACTGCTAATGCAGAGGGAGAAGGATGAAATGATTTTTTTGTAACGTATGAAAATATGCCATGCCTGAATGGGATTCGAACCCAAGACCGCATGATGAGAGGCGAGCATGTTACCAACTACGCCACCGAATTGGCGTATTATATACTTTAGTAAGCGCTTGAATTAATATTTATTTGGTGAACGACAGTTATTTGGTGATCAGGTGACAGTTAGGCTTGAACCAACAGCTCCTTTGTTCTTTTCACATTCATGCACAAATTTGTAAAATTCTATTATTTGGATCCTCTTTGTTTACGCCCAATAACTGTAAAATGCCGATCAAATTGGGTTGTTTTTTCAGAATAAAATAGTTCCTTATAAGTATTTTAAAATTACTTTTAACTTTTGACAATTCTGGAAAAAATATAGGCCTAAATCAGAAATTGTATAATAATTTAAAAGCAGTGACACTCTATTCATTATCAAACCGAGCTCTTAATCAACGTCAATCGTTCTATGGTTACCTGTCTGGATAGCTGATGAAATAACTTTACCATTCCAAAAGAACTTTCGATAGTATTGAAACAACAAGGAGTCATAATCTAAAATTGCAACAATTTTAACAAATACTTCTTACAAGCATGTCATTAATTCTCAATAAATATATTTTGGTATTTCTTTGTGAACACAAATCACAAGATTTATTTCTACAAAGTAACAACTACTTGGTAAGAACCTAAGTATGGTCATCAGCTGGCAGTAATCAGGCCAATATACTGTCTATCTATAACTTAATGGCCTCCTGCAGAGAGGAGCAGAATCGGCCCGCTACTAGCCTTCTCAATAACATTTCATTATTTACTACTACTAACTAGTACACTGGACTTGGATCAAGTGTTATTGAGAAGGCTAGTAGGTAGCGGGCTGATTCTGCTCCTCTCTGTGAGAGGCCATCAAGTTATAGATGGGCAGTATATTTTCTTTTATTGTACATCTTTTCTGTGATTATTAAAATCACTAGACTACTTGATCATGTGCAACTATAGTGTGTACAGGAATAGTATCAGTAAGGTTCCAGACTCTAGCAGGGATAAAAACCTAGACCTTCTGTTCTGCTGTCCAGACAATCTAATGCTATATTTTCTCTTACTATATGTAACACATCTATCTTTACAACCCATAATTTGTCATCTTTATAACATGTTCAAACCATACAGAGTTTCTTGTATTTAAAGTACAGCTACAAATCCTGTTTCAAATGATTATTTTTTAAATAACCTTCTTAACACTGACGGTTATACATAAAAGTGCAACTCAGAAATTGGCTGGTATCCTTTTGTACTGGTAATATTTTGATTATCATAAAGACCATTGGGTTAAGAAAACTATTTTGTACAAAATTATCTTTAATTTTTTTACATTTTGGGGTTCTTCTCCTGCATGTAGTATTCATCTACCAACAGACCTGAATTATCTTACCTGCTGAGTGCTTTGATCACATTTGTTTTTGGTAGGTACTCTGGTAAAAATTTCTTCAAGAGTGAGCTATCAGACTATAAGTCAATTTACCAATTAAAAAAAAAAAATTTCCCCATCATATTGGAGATTAAACAAATATTTAGTTATTTTGACCAACAATTTAAATATTGTTGGTTACTGTAATTTTTTTAGTTTATTTTTAAATGCATCAACATCTTGCTTATTAGTGACTAATTAGGGTTGAGGAACAATGGGTTCAAACTTGAAATAAGTTTTCCAGACCCTGGCTGGGAATCGAACCTGAGACCTCCGCTTTGCAGCGTAGCAGCCTAACCACTGGGCCATAGAGGTGGCCTAAAAATTCAAATTTAATTTTGTTTGTTGATAATTCATAACAAGGTCAAACCTTACCACTGTATGTCTCAACAATAAACCTTTACCTTTGTATATTTATAAGGAGATTTTGTCAGAATGGTAATGGTTTTTATTAATTTTTAAAAAAAATGTGACATTTCAGAATTATACTTTTGCTAGAAATTATTTTATTGTTAGTCTGCTTTGCAGTTGTTTTATATTATATCATGATTACAAGACAGTATCAAACAGTAGCTTGGTATAAAATGTAAAAAAACTTTTAGTACATAAATACCAAAAATCAATACTATTAATTTGCGGAATTCTCATTTCCAATGAGGTTGGTGAAAACTGAGAAGAAATTATAAAGCTATCTGAATGAATATTCATTTGTGGTAGACTGGTTGATTCCAACCACGCAGACGAATATCCTGGTTAAGAAACCTGAGAGAAGCGTTTAACTGCTCTTCGCATGACCTTTTCAGAGCAGCAGTGGACAAGGTGCGACTGACCATGATGATAGCCAACCTTCGTAATGGAGAGGGCACCTGAAGAAGAAGGTTGATTTCAAATGTGTCAAATGTGGGGTTGAACAACCAGATTGTAGCATATTTTAATGAAATAGAACCAATTGCTACTGTAAAGAAAAAGCGAGAACATTTACTTTTAGTTTCTGTGGAAAACAAAATATGACAAAAAAAAGTTGTAACATATTATGTTTTGGCATAAAACTTTAACCATTGTGTTAATACAATTGTATGGTGTTAATAATACATGAATAAATAATTATATTGATAGAATACATAGTTCCAAATAACCAAAAGTGCCTGAGTTTCAATAATGTATCCAAAAGTAATAAAAATATTTATATATTTAGGGTGGGACTGTTTTATCATCAGGTGAACAACTGGAAAAGGAGTTAAGTAAAGAGTGCAGAAAGCAAGTGGTTTCTTCCAAAGTGCGAGAAGCTTAGTCTGGGATCTAAAAGTTCCTGCAGATTGTAAGAAAATTATGTATAATGAATACTTTATACCAATACTTATGCAGCAGAAACATGGTCAGGTGGAAGGAAGACAGAAACTAGAATGCATGGATCAAAACTGTAATTTAATAGGAGTATACTAAGAAAGACAAGAAATGATAGAAAGGGGGATGGACAGTCAGATAAGGAAGTTGGACAACTGAAGCTACAATGTTTTGTTCAAGCCAATACGATGGAGAAGGGTAGACTGTCTAAATGTTGCTGAACTTGGAAAAGAAGGGAAAATACCAAAAACCAGACCAAGGGTCTAGCAGACTGGTTCAGTTTTAGATGAACTGGGGAGTAATGTGATGGCAAGAGAGAAAGAGAGAAGGAATGGTTAAGCGATATAGAGAGAAGTAGAGAGGAGTTGTGTAGGATCTGATCCGAGGAAAATTGGAAGAATAAAGAGGACAATGATGATAATGACTAATTGGTAATAAAGAAAAACAGATAAAGCATGATTATGTTAAATATTTCTTTATTAAATTTATTTAAAAGTGGTAATAATAGAAAAACTGAGTTATAAAAGTAGCAATAACAATAATATTGATAATAATAAAAAATACAATAATGTATTTTAATGTTAACAGTTACATACATTATTCTAAAATTCAACCAGAATAACTGGCAATAAAATTTTTTGTAAGATCTTTGTAACAATCGAAGCCTAATAATTTAATTTATAAAGTAATATTTCCAAGATATAGAAATTAAAAAATATGAAAAAAATATTTTTGAAAGTAGGAATACCATGATAATTTTACTCGTTTGCTCATATTCATAAAAAGGCATCATATCACTTCAACTAACAGTTTTTAAAATAATTTCCATCTCTTTAATAAAATCAGTCCTGAGATGTCATTTTAAAGTATTTTTCAGCATTTTTGGTAGGTATTATTGTTGATAGAACAAATAAATGTAGAGGAATAAAGTAACTAATTTTACACGTGTATTGTGTAATCTTGCTTCTCACGATACCGTTCTTGACGGTACCTGAAAAATAAAATAAAAGTATTGTAATAAATTTGTAATCTTATGAACTACTATAGGCCAATAAAAAATGTTTTGAATAAACTTCTGTATAAAGTGGCATACACAAGAGATGTTTTATTTTTAACCTTCGATGGGCCATAAATATAAGACAATTGAATATTTAAAATAAATGTTTTATTACTAAAAGTTACATACACTTTTACAACTACTTTTCGACATAATCACCTTAATGATTGAGATTTTGTTGTACCTTTGGACAAGTTTTTCAATAAACCCTTCATAAAATGTTGTCGCCAATGAATTTAAATGAGTCTTGAAGCTCCTTGTTGTGTTTATTGTGGAGTTCATGGAGCCGGAAACCACGATTAATGGAGCTGTTTATTAAACCTTATGTAGTTTGTGGAGAGCCATTAAAATTAAAGAAGAGCCATGCTGATTACTGAAATTGTTCTGATCCATGACGACACCCATCCTTATAGTTCTGGTGCAACCCAACGACTTCTTGAGCAATTTCAACATTTTTGATCACTCGCCATACAGTCCTGACCTAGCACCGAGTGACATCCATCTTTCCCTGAACTGAAGAAGTGTTGCTAGGAGGGCAGTGGTTCCAAACTAATGAGGAGCTTCACGACTCATCTAAATTCATAAGCTTTAACATTTTACGAAGAAGGTAATTCGAAAGCTTTTCTATAGGTGCGACAAATATCCAATCGTCAAGGTGATTATGTTGAAAAGTAGCCATAAATTACGTAGCTTTTAGTAATAAAACATTTTTTCTATGTTCATTTGTTTTTTATTCATGGCCTACCAGAGGATGAAAAAAACAACCTTGTATAGCAAACACTAAATAAGCTTGCCGGTTTTCTTAAGTGTGCAGAAGGATCATTTTGGTAATGGCGTGCCCGGTTGCCTCAGCGAGTGGTGGGGGTCAGTGTTGCATGTATTGATGCCGGCATATAAGATTTCACTTGTATATGCTACCTGGAGAACATGTATACTACAGTATCTAAAATCAACAATTAAAAAAAAAACAGCTGATATGAATTAGATAATTACTTTTATTTTTATTTTATCAACATCCTACGTAGGATTATAAACAACCGTATTATTTAAAATTGAAATATATATTTCTTACCACCAGAATACGGTAACAGAAAACACTTACCAATGGTTATAGCGCTTTCGTGTATCTTGTACACATCTTCAGTAAATTAAAATTCTTTAAAAAAATTTTTCACATCAAAATTTAAAACTTCCTACTCCTACCATGTTAGATAAGGATAATAGATTCCTTATCTACCATGGTAGGAGTAGGAAGTTAAGGATAAGAATTGATTCCTTATCTACCATGGTAGGAATCTACCATGGGTTCGAATCCCATTCAGGCATGGCATATTTTCATACTTACAAAAATCATTTCATCCTTCACCGTCTGCATTAGCAGTAATTGCATAACAGTCGGACGTTAAACATAAAAGAAAAAAAATACTATGGTAGTAGGAAGTTTTAAATTTTGATGTGAAAAAATCTTTTAAAGAATTTTAATTTACTGAAGATGTGTACAAGATACACGAAATCGCTATAAATATTAGTAAATGTTTTCTGTTACCGTATACTGGTGATTAGAAATATATGCTTCAATTTCAAATTAGATAATATGTCACAGTTGTTATTGACAGTGTGATGATGGGTAAAAAATCAGCTCTCAGCATTACTATACTAATACTATGTACTAAGAAAGGCATGACTATTGCACTGCATACCTCACCCGCCCATTACTATCTCTCTCTATCAGAAATGAAATTTTATACACCAGCATCAATACCAGCTGTGATCAAGTTACATCGGTTTCGCAACATTATGTATCAGCTAACCTGAAAACATTAGTCTGTAATGTGTTGTATGTAGTAAGCGTTAATTGGTGAATACAATGTTTAAAATTGAATGTTTTTAACGTCGCTGATAGATGATGATTTACTTCATTCAGCGCCTGTGATTTAATAAGCAGTTCAAAAGACACAAAATCTACCAACTGAATCTGAATAGTTTGCACAGTAACAACAGCAAGCTTATTTGGCGTCCGCTCTATCTATTCAATGGCACTGAAACTTACAATACTTTTTAACATAGTCTCCATGAACATTTAGATACTTATCCTACTGCTCTATAAGCTTTCTGATTCCCACAGCGTAGTTATCTTTACCTAGCGGTTAGAACCACCCATGTACCGCTTTTTTGACCACTTCATTGTCGTCAAAGTTCTTAGCATGTAAAAAGTCTTTGAATTGGTCGAACAAATGGAATCAGATGGGGCAAGGTCTGGGTTGTAAAGAGGATGTGGCAACACCTCCCAACCCTACTTCTCAAACATTTTTCTTGTTCTTTGAGCGTTTGTCTATGGGCTTGAGTAAAACTATTTTAGAATTCATCTTGAACAGCAAAACTTCAGCACAACACAAATGATTAAATCCCTGGTTTCTGACATTAAAATTCCATAAACTTGCAATTTGCGAAATTTTCATTCGCCTGTCTTCATGACAAGATCATTTATGCGATTTTGCAGAGCGGTAGTTGAAACTTCAAATGGTCTTTTAGAGCAATGAAGATTAATTAGTAACATTAGTTCTGCCTGAATTAAACTGTTCCACCCAATTATATACATTACTGTGGTTTAATTACTTTCCACCATACTGTTTTAACATTCTTGAGTAAATTTCTGCCTGTTCTACAACTTTGGATGGCAAAACTCTTACTACTAAATGTTATTCTTCTGGAAAACGTTTCAAGTGGAGGTGACATTCTTAATGAACAAAAGAAGTTATTTTATGTTTATATAAACTATCATCAAACAGCTGATTAACTGTATCCCCAAGGTTGCCCACTTGACCAAAAAAAGGTTCCTTTGTCCTTAAATGAACCATTCTTCTTTCTCTACATTAATTATTCTCGTTACTTATTGAACATCCCTCATATAATAACACACATGCATACAAGTTGCCTATAAAACCCTAAACAAGAAGCAAGGGCTACAGACTGAAGATTTCAGAAGTGTCACATTATAATGTATTCATGCATTATTAATTCATAAATTCACACATGAAAAATCTGGTATGAAACACTTACATGACTTTCTCTTGCCAATATAAATAATAAAACAATCTATGTTTAATCGTTAATAAACAATGTTAAATGAAAAACATAAACTAATTTTAATGAGTGAATTGACGCAAAATGAAAATTAACCTTGTTAAACTTAAAAATGGGAAATCACTAATTTGATGCTGAACTAAAATCTGTAGACGAAAATGCTTGAAATAAAAGGTGTAGATTTTTTTATTTCCTATAATTTTAATTACACACTTTCATCATAAAATACATTACTAAGGCCGCAATATTGAAAAATCTTGTAAATGTTTTTTACATTTCGATGAAAAAATACAAAAAAATCACTAATTGACGCCAAACTAAACATTGTACAAAAAAAATGTTTGAAAAGTTGTAGGTTCTATATGTTCTACTAGGGCAAGAGAAAGTAAAAACTATCATTATCTGTAAAAATGTTAAACAAAGCTCACAGAGATAGTTTTCAATTTCTTAAAAATATTGACTTTACAACCATACTTAAAATTATGAAGGAGCAGAGGAATCATACAGATGGGTTAACATTTGAAAGTCTAATGATGTAATAACTAATTAAAAAATAAATTTCACTGAAATAAAAATCATTGAATTTTAGTGAAACTACTTTTACTGGTCATCACACTATTCACTATGGTTTGCAAAACGTATACTACTGTTAAGAAAATCAATATTCTTGCCTTTTGACAAGGTTTGATAACTGCTGTTCTAACTGTTCATGACGTAAAACTCTCAGTCCCCCACAATCTTGATCGCATTCAGTTTCTGACAGTTCCCGGCTGTCAGAGAAAGCCACTGGAGGTTGTAAGGGGGCACACTCTTGTGACCTACACATCAAAACTAGAATTAATAGTCTGTGTTGCAACAATTTGTAATTATAAAAATTAGATTTTTCATTACTCATGTAATTCAATGTTTTTATTATTCAGATAAATTAAAATTATAATTCCATTTGTAAAATATATATATATATATATATATATATTTTTTAAGCTTTTAGTTTTTATCGGGAACTGTATATTGTTGACAACTACCCAATTTGATAGCTGCTTTTTGCTGTATTTTTTTTTTTTGTCGTGGATTAGACATGAGTTTGAACAGGGACCCCCAGTAGAGTTTGTTCATGGATGGCTGTCAACTGGTCACCATAAGAAGTCGCTTGCCCAACCGGTGTTACTTATCAAATAATAGCGACTTTCTACCAGCTGACTGACTGGGGTGGCCCGAAGGCCGTAAAATAATTAAAGTAATTGTTCTGTAAAACCGATCTCTTTATAACAACAGAATCTGTTTGGGATATTTTTTGAAATAAGAAAACAAAGTTTAATTACATCAATATTACAATATTGTATCTCTGGTGATTATGAAAAATAAGTAATAATTCTTTTTAATTAAATTATGAATTAGCTTAGGTATTAGTTATCACAGTAAGTGATCCACTGATCTGGAACTGTACACAATGCATTAGAATTCAGTTGGGCTCTGAAATTAGATATTTGGTAAAGCTTTGCTGCAGACTACACTGTTGAAACAGTGTACCCATTTTATCAGACACTTTTTGTACGGTAGCCTTCATTTATTTTTAAAATGCATTTTAATTTGTTCAGAAACAGATTACTTAATTTTTGTATTGATATTTTCGAGTGATAAAAACTCTTATGACCTAACAAATTTCTTTGCATGTTGGATTTGCTCAGAAAGTTCTAGAAACAATGATTCCCATGATTCATATTCGCAAATAAATTGGTATTTCTTAAAACAATTCGACGGCTGAGAACCAGAGGAACGTAACTGCAAAAATCGGTTTTTTTGTTTTTTCACTATTCCTACCTAACTTTTTATGCTGCACAACATGGTATTAACGATATTTCTCTATCTTCTAATTTAACGGATATTTGGTAGTTACGTTTTTCTAAAAAACTTTGTTGGCTCAGAACCAGAGAAACGTATTGGTAGATACGTTCCCTGTCTCGCATTGCGCTTCAGAACCAGAGAGACGTATCTGTCACTCTTATGCTTGTCTGGTTCTGATCAAGTATTGTTTTTAAAACCAGGGAGCCGATGTTTGGGTTATAATACTTTAATAAGGCATTATATTTCCATTCATGTGTGTTTTTACAAAAACAATAAACAAACTACTACACACTAATTAGCCTGTGTTTGTCGCACACATAAAATAATTGTGTACACGAAAAGTAATCTATGACTCATTCTTTCGTAATATGAGTAATTCAGTGTACATCAGCGTAGAACGTTTAATAACGTATATTAGTTATTTTCATGTGGCTTTAAGCTTCCTTCGTGGTTTTTTGAGTGTTACTTTTCTGTAATTGAATATTCTATACAAGAAAATTCTGTTCAAGGTTTTAGATAAAAAAACGTAATTTAAATTAAGAAAAATTCACAACTAGTAGCACCAGTACAATTAAGTAATTTTTTGTACTGTAGTTTGCGCCAACGGTAACGACATTTTAAAAAATAACCGAGGCACAAGGCATGAATATATTTAAACAATTTTGGGGGTTAAAACACTGACAAACAATGACAATTATTGTCACTTCTCATAAAGGAGATTCCGACAGCACGGGTTACCAAAATTGGTGATTCAATTTGACATCCAACGAACAAGAGGTAATAATAATAATAATAATAATAGTAAGAGGTAATAAGAGGTTGAGAGAATAATGTACGAGGAGCATTTAGCCTGAAAGAATTCGGCCAGAGATTTTTAAAACACAATTAAAGAAGAAGCAATTGTTGCAAAATGCCACCTTCTAGAATTTTATTTAGAAGCAGTTAGATACTGTCCATCAGTTAATGCAAAAGCAATTGTTTATAAACGTAGAGTAGTTGTATATAATTTAACTGGTTTTACTGTTGCTTCAAAAAGAGCAACAAATTACATGTGGCATAAAAGTATAGCTGGGGGAGGTTCAGCAGAGGTAGCTTAATGCGTTTTCAAAGAACTAGAAAAAATTGCTGATGGGCTGCCGGTTTATTTTCCGATACTTGTGGCGGACAAATCAGAAACAGTATGTCTCTGCAATACTGGATCATATTGTTCAATCTTGCAACATTAATTTAATAAAGCACTGTTGTTTTGAACCTGGACATTCGTGCGATTCTGTTCATGCAAGCATTAAAAAGTATTCAAAGAACATCGATATTTACGAACCCACTGGTTGGTACACAGTTGTCCGAACAGCTTTAAAAAACTAGAAAACTTGAAGTTGTTGAAATCTGCCAACAAGATTTCCTAGATGTTTCTAAATTTAAGAAAAAAAAGTTAAAAAACGATAAATGCCGGTAAAAATCAGGTCCAGTGGTTAGCATTGGTAATTTTAAATACCGTAAAAGTGACTGTTCATATTTACTTTCCGTATATTCAAGGAGCTAACAAATTCGAATAATTTGCTACTCGCAGAAGGATATCGCAATCAAAATTAGATGAACGTTTTGAATTCAAACCCTTGTACAGTGAACCATTGAAAATTGTTGGAGAAAAAATTAAAGACTTGTTAGATCTCTGCGATTCTCGGATAATAAAAAACCACTACATTAACTTTTATAATGTGTTAGAAAATGGCAATGTAATTCCAGAAATAAAGAAGGCGACACAAAAACAAAATAGGAAAATTAAAGAAATCGGTAATATAATTCTTGCAAAAATACCAAGAAAAGCAAAGAAACCAAATATTTAAAGTAAACAAATTTTTACCCTCATTTTTTCGAAAACTGACAGAGTAAATAATTTTGTTTCAATTTCAGATTGTTCATAAAAAATTTTAATTTGGAAATATTTTCTTGTGTCTAATGTATAAATTTTTGTATTGAAAATATGTTAATTGTAAGGCTTTTTTGTTTAAACTGTTTTAATTTGTAATTACTTTATGTGTTTCATCGTAAAAAGTGGTCATTCTATTGACCGAGAAGTCGGTGGCCTCTAAAAAAAGTCAAAGTTTTAAGTTTTCATAATGTAAATGTTTTTAAGTTCATTATTTTCAAAATTTCTAAAGTTTTCGTATCCTAATTATTACATTTTCATATTTTAAATAATTTGAGAAATTTCGTGATTTTTAAATTGTTTATTTAAAAGTAGGCCTATTCTTAGTTATTTTGTAAACAATTATATCAAGCAAAAATTTATACTTAAATTTTTTTTGGGTTAATTCCGTCAGTAGCTAAATAAAAATAAAACGGAGTTTTAATGAATAATAGCATATGATTAACATGTGTGTTGAAACGTATGAATACAATTCTCACTCTAAATTACTTTGTAGTTGAGAACCAGAGAAACGTATCTGCACAATCACTAAAAAAAATCGCAATATCAAGGGTATTTTCAAAAATTAATTTTTACATTAATTAAGAAGCATTAGTAAAGAGTTTAAATAACGTTCTATTGATAAAGGTTTTTGAAAAAATATAACGGTTTTCCCAAAAAATGATGAAATCCACTATTGTGCACTTTCTTTTTGCTCTCCTGTAAAATCAGTAAAATGCAGATACGTTCCTCTGGTTCTCAGCCGACTATTAATTTACTTAAATTGCTTAAATTTAATTTAATTAATTGCTTAAATTTAATCAAGATTTGAATCTTTAGCTATTATGTTGGAGTACGATAGAATGAAAATTTCATTAAGATTTTCACTCTTTCCAAGAAATGAACCACAACCTTCAATTTAGCAGCCAAGTAATTTATTGACAGACTTACTGAGGAAGCTGCTTTATAATTGTAATTATTTGTCTAAAACAAAAAAAAAAACAGTAACAACAAATTAAAAAAACTGCATGATTGTTAATGATTGCAATTACAAGCCTGTATATTTTTAATTACAAAGTTTAATAAAAAATAAAAACATATTCAATTAGCTCTGTCAAAACTCATTTGATAAATGTATTCAATAAAGCTGGTTTAAATGAAAAAGAAAACTAAATGAAATATTCGATAAACATGGGGATGGTACATCAAAGTAAATAATCAATTGGGGTTGGGTGGATAAGCACCTACTTGCGCTACCTTGGTGAAACCCCTCTTCTTGTTCTATGTTTTCTGCTTATTTCTGGAGACACTTCAGCAGATTCTGTACTTGAGTCTTGATCAAACACTGCTGATCCACCTAAAATTAAAAAAAAGAACAATTTTTTTTTGTTTGCAAACCCAATTAGTAAAAAATGTTTATTATGTAATTTTTGGTATTATTTTTTTACTAATTTGAAACTTGATATTTTAGATTCCTTTCAGCCAAGAAGTTACTTTCTTGGGATAAACATCAGAAATAAAATAAACATTTTAAAAGTTATTAAATCATAATAATGTTCCATTTGGAAGAGCAACGTTATAAAAAATGGTTTCACCAGTAACCCTGTGAGCTCATTTTATCAATCCCATGGTATGTTTCCTTATATAAATGGATAAATTGTTTTTGGATTCGTATATTTATTTTATTTGTATTTTTCAAATTTGTTTTTATGTGTACTAATACAGTAGGCAGTGCAAAAATACACAGAAGCATTAAATGTGTACACCCTAGGACACAGGAAACTAGTTGGGTAGATTTCCTACCATTTAATATTTTCCTACCACAAATTTAATATTAGTAAACTCATCATCATCTTCTTTATCTCTTTTCTAGGTTTCCTTGGTTTGGGCCAGCACAACTCCTTTCCACCTCTGACTGTTACTGAACCATCTTTCCTCCATTGCTCTCTTGGCATCGGATCTTCCCCAGTTTATGTTCCCATTATTTTACAATAATTATTATAAAACACACTTAATTTACAATATTTATTAATTGGGTAAAGAAAGAGAAAATCAAGGTAGTAATTTAAATATGTAATTTAATGATTTTTATAAAGTAATGAAAAAATAAATAAATACGAATATGAAATTAGAAAGAATATTTAGAAAATTGGAATTAACCAAGAAAACAAATGGACTGAACCAACTTTAAATTGCTATTACTGACTTCAAAGGCTTCCATGAATAAATAACATAAGTACAGTACCAGATGGACAGAAGAAAGGAGAAAACCCTACAGTGAAAGAATACTGTGAGTGTAGGCTCCAAAAAGAGCTACTGGAAATGTTTGAAAATACTTTAAGTGTGCCTTAAACATGAAAAAAATGGTTCAAATGTAAAAATTCATAAGTTAAGCAAAAATGTTAACATGACACCAACAAAAAAAAAAAAATACCAAAATCTTTTTGTTTAGTAGTTTATGATCTTTATGTTTAGAGTAGTTTTGGTCAATGACAGAATAATGGAAGTTCACAAAAATGTCAGCAAATCATGTTTCAGGACTTTTTTGATATAACATGTTACCAGCACCAATAAAATTGGTAACAGACAGTAATAATGTAATAAAGAAGATATTTACTAGCAGTGCATAATCTATGTGCAGGAGTCCGCTGAGAATGTTGTGAATGAGGCTTATCTCCACTGCTGTCAGAATCAGACATAAAGACTGAGTTGTTTCCGCCTCCTGCCTTGCTCCCACCTCCTCCCTTTCTCCCCACTGGAAGAGTCTGTTGAGTCGAGATGCACGAGATCTCTAACAAAAAGCAATCTCTTAATCTGTTAGCACATTATTAAGAAAGAAATAAACACTGTATTATTATTGATAAGTTAGTACAGAAATAACAACCTGGTCCAAGTACATAAAAATCATTTAATATTTTTAAAATTTTGTTTGCTCTCAAATAACAGAAACTGTAAAACTATTGAACAGGTATCCAATTTTAAGACTGCCCCGTTTTGGATTCTTAATAGACTAAAAGCTGAACAAGGACTGCAATAGTGTATGTTAACTATTGGCTATTAGCATACCTAATGAAAAGATTAAATGGATGTGCTCATCCTGCTGCTTAATTTGGTCGGAATTGCACGAATATGTCATTCATCTAAAATGGAGTCCAGCCATCTTCGCTTGTCTGCTTTTGGCAATAAAGTTGCAATAAAATACTGTACAAAGGTAGACAGTTTTAGGTTAGCTTCAATAACTGATACAAAATACTAAGTCACCTGCCATAGGAATTGCAGAAAAATATTTTTAAGAGTGCTGAAAAATATCCATGAACACATCTGACACTCAACTCCTTGGAAAAATACAATGAATATGACCTTGATTTCTGTTATGGTGAAGTAAGAAACTGTCTTCCTCACTGATTTCACCATTATGTAATTTAAGTCACTACCTACCTGTAAACATCTCACACTAACTTCTACATACCTACTAAATAATTCACAAAATAGTCATTCAAGAATCATAAATTTGAAGTTTTCCAAAACAATGCAACTTTTAGTATTCATAGAGTAATGCATCATTTGTTTTACCATTCAAATCGCAAACAGCCAATCTAATATTCGTCACTATCACATCGCCAAACTGTTGTGTAATTTTGTTAGATACCATACAGGAAAAAATCAAATTTTTCAATGGATAAGAAAATAAATTTTATAGTAACTTGTAACCTAAAAAATAACTGCCAAATAAAATTGAAATATACTGAACATTCAATTCAAGTAATGGATTTTGTTCTAGTCAGTTGACTAGATAGTTTAAGGTTAGGATTAGAGCAAATATTGGTTTATTATTTTAGACTAGTTTTTACTCATAAATTTATATAATTATTATGATTAATACAATTTAAATATTATTGATAGTCATAATAATATAATAGGTAACACTATTATACAAAATATTTTGATAACACATAAAAAACACATTGAACAAAAATAAATACATTATTATAATTGTAATACAAAAAGAGATGAATTAATGAATGTAGCCTATTTGATTTGCTTCAAAAATATGTATAATGTAAATATTAAACATAAATTACCTAGACCAAGTACATCCTGTGGAATTTTGCCAGTACTTGATTTTGAGCGACCTCTAGAATAATGGTATTCTTTCAAAGGCCTTCCTTCATAACAATCATGTTGACTAAACGTCTGAAATTGAAGGGAATGTGCTGCTGCTTGATTTGGAAGACTGAATGTAGCATATGGACTTATTTCATAATCACCTAGACAAAAAAGCAACTTATAATATTCAGATGAACTATGTCCCTTAGCCGTGGGAGTGAGAGAATGCATAACGCTCTCACTCGCACAAGCCATACGCACCATTCCAATAACATTGTCTTTAATTTTACTCATTGTTGTGAGCAAGCGTTGTTATAACTAGCAAGATAACGACTGTAGTATGTTTTCAGATTTGCATTATAACGGTAAAGACCTTTGGGCGCATGCGTAGTTATGCCACATATCTCCCTCTCACTCGCTTGGCTATGGGACATTAGTTCGTCTGATACCTATACTTTGTTGTGCAGTTATTACTATTTGAAACAACAAACTTTTTTTATTTATTAAAAATTGCATCAAAAACTTCTTTATTAGTGACTACTAAAGATTGTAGAATGTTTGGTTTGACAACAATATAGTTTCTAGATTCTACCCAGGAATTGAACCCAGGTCCTTTAGCTTGTAGCCCAGCATGTTAACCACAACACCATGGAGGTGGTCAACAAAGAACTTATTGCTATTGTGTGTTGAAAATTGTTATAACTGGTATAATAAAACTATTAAAATACCCAATAACTACATGCACCATGGTATTAAACTATTCGTGAGTGTAATTATTTGTTGTTCTTCTGCTTTTTTGACAATAGAGCTAAGAATCTGCAAAAAAATTATATGGCAGTTAATTACTAACAAAATATTACTAAAATTCATTGCATTCATTGGTGCAAGTAGTTCTTTAAAACACAAGTTGAAGCTATATTATTTCATACTGCTAAGACAAATGTTTTATTCACTATTCCCTTGTGAAATAAAAACAAAATGAATATTATAAAATTTTCTGGTAATAAATAGCACAGAAGTTGTTTGTAAAGAATTATGATAAAAATTCTCTTATTCAGAGCAGGTTCAAGGCAAGTGCGATGTGTAAAACTGTACATACAATATTGTAAGAGAGGACGATGAAATAGAAAAATAAAAATTACTGACCAAGGATTAAAATATTACATAGATGTATTGAAATACATTATCAAATTTTGTAAGCACATTAGATGTGCAAAATCATTCTGTTTAACAAACATGTCTGCTTCACATGGCTTATCTGTAACAGTTGCCAGGGCTGTATGTACTACGTGCCCTGAATGTGCCTTTTCGTAGAGTGTCTTGTGTCTTTTGCAGGGTTGCGTTGCATGTGTTTTGTTTTTTACATTTGCCAAAATATATTTTTGGACGTATATAAATATGATCTTAAATCAGTCCTGAACATAGTTGCAATCACTGCTTACAAAGAATTGATGTAACGGGTGTTTTATTAAGGACGCAACCCTGATTATAAGAAGATACAAGTAATACATCGGCAAATTTTCTGTCCCCCAATTGGTATGTTGGCAACAGTGTACTCAAGGCCAACTACCTAAGACAGTTAAAATGTTCCAGTCAAGCATTAGTGTGGTGACAGCAGTCGTTTTGTTATATTGTGTCAGCAATGGTTTTTTCCAAGGAAGAACCGGGTGTTTTATTAACAACACAACCCTATGTTAAAAGCCACAATATAAGGCATATTTTTATTTTCCGTACTTTACAAATTATCAATTAATCTAAATTATTATTTTACAATGAATAGCACATTGCAATGAAAACATTATATTACTTCTATCTTCTTATAATCATAGTTGCGTTCTTAATAAAACACCCGGTTCTTCCTTGGAAAAAACCATTGCTGACACAATATAACGAAACGACTGCTGTCACCACACTAATGCTTGACTGGAACATTTTAACTGTCTTAGGTAGTTGGCCTTGAGTACACTGTTGCCAACATACCAATTGGGGGACAGAAAATTTACCGATGTATTACTTGCATCTTCTTATAATCAGGGTTGCGTCCTTAATAAAACACCCGTTATTAGATGAGTAAAAAAAACACAAATTTTAGGGAAATTTATAAATTATTATTACCTGTGTTATCATTTGTTATGTGAGAGTTGTGATTATGTGTTAATTCTCCTTTTTGTAATGGTGATGGAGTATGTGATTGTATCTGTTGATTTGTGTTTCTCTGATTTTCTAATTCCATCAGGCTTTTGCTACCTGAACTCTCAGCAGCCGCCTTGTAGCCCGAATATTGTCTGAAATGAAAAACACGGAATTTAAAAAAATTACTTTTCATTTTTGATTTTAGTTAGAAAAACATATCATTTCCAATTTCTCAACAGAAGCTTGAGGAAAGTTGTTTTTTCTCTTTTCCAATTTATTAAAAGACAATTTTTCAATTTATTTTTAGATACAAAGTTGTTAATTCAAGTGATTTTGTTATGAACCTCATTTAAAAAAAGTGTTTCTACTTCTATAACAACCTTTAACATTTGAAAATTTCTTTTCTGTTATATTGTTCAAAATATATTCTTCATGGAAACTGAGTCATTGCAATAGCTGGTTTGAATCTTAAGAGTTTGAGCAAATAATTAAGTGAGGTATTAAGTTATAGAAAATCTGTAATACACAACAGTTAAACCATCTTTCATTTAATATTTTAATGGTCTCAGTATAAAGATTCAACTTCTACGACTGGGGTCTTGGGTTTGGTTCCTGGTCAGGTCTGGCATTTTGTTATCTGTCACCCTTCATCGTGTGCATAAGTATTAATGTACAATATAGTTGGCGGTAAACAAAAACCACCTTCTTGAAGATACGAAGGATTTCAGGTCTAGTCAGAGAAGTTGATCTCTCTTGGGTAACTTTTCACTATAGTCGTTTGTACGTTTAGCTGACACAACGGAGCAGTATAGTACAATGTACTTGTTATGGGGCTTTGACTGCTACTAGCACATACACAAACATCGGCTTTGTAGATCAATCAATGCCATCATAACCAATAACATTCTCTCCATCTGCGCCCCATCCATAACAAACCTTCATAATGTAGAGTAGTCTATATGACTACTAATTAATAATTAATTAACACTTTAAGTTTATATGCAACTTCATTTGCAGATTCCAAATGTGAAATATATTTCCGATTTGTAATAACCGATTGCGTCATTTGTTTACATTTATCATGCAGTGTTTAGAAAGGCTGGAGAGAGAATGTGGAGAAGGCATTCGTAGGTCTGCAGTAAAATAGATAAGATGTTCATTTTAAACCCTCCTAATAGAAGAAAATGATTTTACAGTTTTTTTATTTTTTACAATTCATTAAACATTCTACATAATTTTTTTCTGTTTAGCAAAACTTGAAATTGTAGATCTACCTTAAAAACTATGTGTTCTATAGAGTTTTAAAAATTGTGTTTATATATGCATTCAGATGCCTTTAATTGACGTTTTTAGTTGCGCTAATAGCAGTGACGTTCGCATAAGATCCATTGTGTCAACTGACCATGCAAACGACTATGGAAGATAACAAAATTATTTACATTACATGGACTTACTTTACTTGGTGTTGCAAGAACAGGTAATTTTGTTTAAATTAATTACCTACATGTACTACAATATTTTTTTTTATTTTGGTATTTGCTTAAGAGACTGTACATTTAATTTCTAATGAGTTGTGTGGTAGGTTATACAGTAACCTCTGGCTTTAAGATTACTGTAAATCTTTAATCTCTTTGTTCAACTTTATCAAGTACGTAAGATGTTTATTGTTGTTATGCTCACAGGGTTGTAAAGTATCATTCTACAACTTATGGTTGGCTCAGAGAAGTGTATTACTTCCATGTTCCATTATTTGATGTTCTTTTTTCATTTACTTCTGGTAATACAGCAACAGTAGGTACTGATCTTTAGTTGATTATAGATGGATGGGTTAAATTATGCTCTTCAGATTTAATGCCAATGAATATTTCATGATATTGATCTCATGATTGATTTGCAACTTACTTTTCAGACCACACCAACTAACTTTAATATATTCTATTTTATATCTATAAAGCATAAATTCAATATCCTAATTAAAAATCTTGAACACTTACCTTTTACGGGATACAACGCAAGCACAAAATGTTAAGGCCACAGTGCATAAAACTCCAGATATAATTGGAATAATTACATTCAGATCAGCTAATGATGTTGCAGGCTCTTCAGGAATTAATTCCAGTGGTACCACTTCTGAAAAAATATCTTACAAAAGTTCATGAACAGTATCACTACTTAGAAATGATATACTGTACAGTATTTAAAAATATAAGAATGCAGAGCAGCAAGTCATTTTCTTAACAAACAGTGAACTCACAGATATGAGATATGATAAAAAATACAGTAATTAATTTAATTATGAACAAACTGCTGACGCTACATCCATTTGAAGTAATAAGTCTGATGGTCTGACTCTTTGAGTTAGTCAGTATCAAGTTTTAACATGTTGTGTCTTGTCAGTTGGCTTCCAAAACCAGAAGATTGAGGTCGTTTTTACTGTGTCTGTCGCGCATCATGGATTTTGAACAACATGTTAACATGAAGTTTTGTTTCAAGTTGAAAGAACGTGCCAAAGAATCTCTTTGGCTAATTTAACTAAATATTTATTTACCCACAAGAACCATTGATGTCTCATTACTTTTGATTTAAGTGTAATTGGTTTTTTTATTGTCCTAACTAAATTAAATTATTAATACATTTTTACAAAGTTTTGGACAGGAAAATGTCTTCTTGTCTACTTGCCAAAGCTGCCACTGTAGGCAGTAGAGTTTGCTGAAATATGAAAAAATAAGTTAGTATATTCTAGTAACCAGGGAAAAAAATCTGTACTTACCACCTGACTTTGATCTAGTAGCAAATATGTATTCATGGCTGGCTACCCCAGCATCTGAATATGCTGTAACATGAAGATGATATCTAGTAGCTGGTACAAGATTAGAGAGTTGAATATCATCATGTGGTGGCAGATTGCTACCGAAACTCTGCCATTGACTGTCACTATGTGCTCGATACATTACTTTAAAATGTAACAGTGGACAACCTCTATCTGGCCAACTTTCTAAAAATATCATGGCTGATGTTGAATTGACTGCTATAAGTTCATCTTGTCCAGCAATTCCAGGCACTGTTAATAAAAAATTAAAAAAAGTAAATTATCTATAAAAAAGTACAAAATAGGCCCAATCCTGTTATATTAACACAAAAATTATAATTATAAGAATTAATACGGTTGAATTTAAATAATTTATAAAACTTTTCACCAGGCATGTAGCCAGGATTTAGGTTTTGGGGCTGAGTCTGAAAGGATTTTTTGGTTTTATGTTCGACTGTTATGCACATTAACACTTTCAGTAAGAACCACTGTTATTTTTCTCACTTTTTGTTATCTGCTATAATCTATACGCAAGGAACGAAAGGTATACTTTGTATCCCTCGTATATTAGAGAAGTATTTTTACAATGTGTTCTATCAATTTACATGTTTGCCATTTCCTGGTACGACTCTCCAGTTATTTTCTGTCATCTTTTGAAATGAACATAATTATGAAATAAAAAAAAAATTGTATTTGAGGTAGTTCGGTAGGTACATGCCCACAATAAATGTGTTAAGGGTATGTTAAGGGTCCTCTGGAGGACGGTTGTCTGTGCTTGCTGATCAATTGTCAATTGATAATCGCTCATCAATGATAGTCTCATCAATGTCAATTGATAATGAAATGTAATAATATTAATAATAAATAGTACGAACCTTCTCCTTTTGTTGGAGTTCTAATATGATTGCTAGGTTTACTGTGTCCAACAGAATTCATTGCTTCAATATATAATTCATATACTGAACCACACAGTAACTTTTCAAGAGTACATGAACGGCGATCAGCTTCTAGAATTACTTGTTCCCATTCTATATTACCATCTCGCCTATAATATAATATAAATCCTGTAACAAAAACAATTGAACATAAAAATATTAGTTAAATGAACAACATGCATATATATATTGTATTTGCAATGAACACAAAATTGATATCTTATTATTTTGCAATATCATCAAACAAAATATCTTTGTAGGCCTACATATATTAAAAAAATATTTGAAACTTAAACTTACAGAGATTATTAAGAAAAATGTTCTTCCACTATTTTAAAATGTGAAGAATTTTTTAAAGCTGTATCCAGTTGTTGAAATTTCCTGGACAGCGCGAATGACCAATGCTGAAGTTCTGCAAAAGATGGATGGGAAAAGACCTGGAAGTTTTGTCAACCTATCAAAGCACGTAAGCTGCAGGAAGAAGAAGGTTATTATGGTTAAAGGATCTGGTTTAAGAAAACTTCTTCCCAACTCTTTTGTGTTGCTGTTGATAAAATGAGAATTTCCATAATGATTGTTAACAATCGTAACAGATAGGCACCTTAAGAAAAAGTATCCAGTTGTGCAATACAAAGCACCCTCCCAAAATTTTCACCTTATAGTCCAGAAATAGAATCATACAAAAAACAAATTCAATAGTATAAATACAAACTGAAAATATAACCATTGTTGTTTTACACAGTATTTCCGAAATAATCTTCACTTTGAATGTTTTCTGAGAACCCTGTAACTAATTCTCATAATATTTTCTTTTTTTTACTTATTTGATTGTTTGAAACTGGATGGTTCTGATCAAAAATCCAACAATTTGTTGTTAATTTTTTGATAACGTTTTCCATATGTTCCTATTACACAGAAAGTTATTGATTGATTGAAAATGAATTGATTGAGATGCTGAATTAAGATATCATTTCAAACCATTTAAAATTAAATAAGGGGATCCTGAATACAATTTCCCATTTAGGGTCTGGAAAATATTTACAGTTCAAACACATCATTCCTTAATTAAAAGTAACCAATAATGACCAAGATGTTGATGCGACATTAAGTGAATTAAATAAATTGTAATTTAAGATAAAATACCTGTTAACTGACTCCCACCATCAGATGAAACTTTCCATTGTAAAGAAAGACTATTAATTGTGGTTGCTATAATGGCAATAGCTGGTGGACTGGGTGGCACCATAACTATAACCTGATAAGCTACATGATCCCTTCCAAATACATTTTCAGTGTGGCATGAATAATTACCAGCTAGATCAAGTGACAATGGACCAAGTAACAAACTTCCATCACTAAGTATCCTGAAACACAGATTTTGAATTTTTACTGAATTTTTGTTACAATAATAAAAAACTGATAAAACAGTTTATTTGTTGGTGTAATAAGTTTTAGCTTTTATCTATTTTTAGGAACTACTCATTACTGACAACCAACCATTTTGATTGTTGTTTTTACTGTATTTTTGGCTTAGAGCAGATTCAAATTTGAACAGGGATCCGAAATATGTTCATGTATCGTGTGTCACCTGGTATCTTGACAAAGTTAACTTAAGCAGTGTTTCTTCAAAATCAACAGCAACTTTCTACCAGCTGACTAATTTGCCTGGCCTGAAGGCCACATAATAAGATAAAATGTACATAACAGATGTAAGAATCATGAAGAGTATAATTACCACAAATTTTTTCCAATATTTTTGTAGCTAATAGACCATCATAATACTTATGTAATTTGAGTGAACAATGGGAAGTATTTAATTGATAACAGCACTGTTTTGATCTGTCACGTGGGTAATAGATATAAATTGAAATATAACAGCAGCGTGCACTCTGCATTTGGTGACACTAATATATGTATACTTACAAACTGTTAGTTACCTTTTAAAGTTAAGTATTTACAAATCTAGCACAACAGTTGTCACATTATCACTGTAAACATATTTAGTTTCTAATCCAGCCAATTGAATACTTTTGTAGTTTAGTTATAGATAAGAATTTCATGATCACAAAGTTGTCAGAACTATTTTTTATTAGAGTAGAATATTCTTTATTGTGGAATTTTTACTTTATTCCAAAAATACCCATAATACTTTATACCCATAATACTTTATACCAAAAAATACTTAAGAGGAAGATAAAAAGTTGTCATTATTTTGCTCTTAAACGGTATGTCATAAGTAACAGAGAAAACTATTTCTTTAGTTGCATGTGGTGAAGAAATACAATAATCTGTTGAAACAAATATACACATTTTTTAAAATTTAATACTTTTTTACTTGTGTATTCCATTGTGAGATAAAAAAGTATCACTGGAAAGCAGACTTACTGTTGTCTATTGTTATCCAGAGGAAGGGCAGCACCTGATGGTCCCCACCATGTGCGAGTGGGTGCAGGAAGCCCAACTGTATGGCATCCAAGAGTAGTATGAGTTGCAGCACTACCAATCACTCTTCCACTGAATGAAGCAATACGAGCTGGCACTAAAAATTTACAAGAAAACACAGCATGCATATGCTGTATTGTATTATATATATACAATACAGAAAAAAAATCACTTAATAAGCTACACGATCGTTGTATAAAAATTGCTTAAAAAATTCTATATTAATAAATAAAAATTTTAATTAAATTAATAAACTACCAGATGAAATTTGAAAATGAACTCTATATGTTGGTAAACCTGATACATAGTTATCTATTTTGCTTAATGTGATGTTTTGTATTGTCATGACAAGCTGACAAAAGTGTGAATACTTTATTACAGTATATTTATATTGCAACTGATGATGAATACATGATATCGAAAAGGACCTATTGATATTTTTAATTAGGTGAAAGTCATCTAGTGTGGGAATCTGATGGCTTTTTGATATTATATAATTATAAACATCTTCTGTTGACTTAAATTAAAAAAGTTGATTTGTATATTTTTGTTAAAGTTAAATTAAAAAATGATAAAATTAATTATGTAAAAAGCTAAGAAGTTTGATTTTAAATGAAATAATTTTTTTTACGGTTAAGTTATAAATTTAGAAATTATGTAAAAATTGATCAAGATTTTTATGTAAGTTGTTTAATATTCATTATGTGTGTATACATTGCAATCTGTTCAATTAAAAACAATACCAACCCCATGACCAAATGAGATGAGGATGATGTGTATGATATAAATGAGTTGTAGTCTTGTACAGACTCAGGCCAGCCATTTCTGAGAAAGTATGGTAAATTGAGCCCCAACCATCAAAGTACACCAGTAACCACTGTCTATTATTAAAATTCATATTTGAATAAACTTTTACTAAAATTTGAACATTGTTTCCAAAAATCAGCTGTTACACAGCTAAGTTTAAAGAGTTGTTAGGAGTTTTACGTGAATAGTAGGAAATCAAATTTAAAAGATTTAATAAGTAATTTACCTCTTGACAAAGGTGTCTGAGACACTTTAACACTTGGTAAACCTTCACCAACGCTAGTTGATGCTGTCACCCAGAAATCATATCTTTGAAACTCCTTCAAGCGACGACATTCATGTGAATATTCCCGATCTCCAAATACAACTTCTTTCATTACTTCCTGAAAATTTATGTAATTTATACACAAATGCTCTCTTGCAATTAAAGTTATTAATGTAGAATACCATATGATATTGCATATGGAATAAAAAAATGCACAAAACATTTATGTCTTTGGTTAGTAAAATGTTTTAAAATTAAACTATTTTGAAATGATAAGTGAAAATAAACTGCATTTTCTTGGATACATAAACAAAAAATTTGAACTTGTAAGCAGTCTATTACTATTTTATTTCTTCATTATCCTCATGTCTACCTCAATAGAAATTTATTTTTTAAATTAGTCAATTGATATCTAATCATCTCAATTCACGACATTAACAATGGTTCAACTCAATTAGGTAGTTCAATAAACTACTAACATTATATGCAGGTATAATATAGTTCCCCAACCAACAAACTCCATTTTATTACTTACTGTGCAAAATTTGTGACACAGTTGATTACCAAGCCTAAGTTTTTTTTTACAGAGAACTAAGACATTAATAAATATTTATTCATTAAAGGAATTAATCAATTATTTTTTGTATGATAGAAATACATTTTATTCCTAACCGCAATCTGAAAGTAACATGCCGATGTTACTTTCAGAATCTTAATCAATTATTAAGATTCTTTTTCATTTTTTAACAATTCAAGTATAATAGTATGAACAGTTAAAAAATAACTACATAATACATAAATACAGACGAACGTCAGTATTTGATACATTAAAACAATATAATTGGGCCCTTTGGATCCAACATATCTGTTTTAAATGACGCTTGACGGAGTTTTTTTATGAATTCAAAAAATATATTTCGTTTTAAATTGTCAAGGGCCCTACACATCTTTGAGGTTGAGTAGTTTTAAAGATTGTATTTTAACTGATGATGTGTAAGCAAATATAATTTTTTTTTTTTTTTTTTAATTATTTATTTAACGTCGCATCAACTGCAATGGTCATTAGCGACGACGTTGGGGTGGAACTTTATGCGATGTAGGATGAAATGATTTTTTGTAACGTATGAAAATATGCCACCTGAGTGGGATTTGAACCCAGGACCGCATGATGAAAGGCGAGCACGTTACCAACTGCGCCAATGCGGCCGGCAAAATATAATTTTATTGCAAAATATAATTGTATATATATAAAATATAATTTTATTGTAGTTGACAACATTGGTTTCCTCATTTACAGGAAGTTTCTTTGTTGGTTTTATTTGTTATCACACTGCATCTTTTATATTGAATAACTGAACCACTATTTTTAAACAAAAAATAGTGTAAAAGTAGTTTTTAAACAATAATTAGATTAAAGAATAAAAGTTAAGATTACCTTACTTGGGTGTTTAATATAAATATTATATTTAAGAATTACACCATTAGGTTCCGTAGGTCTTGTCCATGTGACTAAAACACTTTCAGAGGTCATTATTAATGCTTTTATTTGATCTGGTACACCTGGAACTAAACATTAATTTAAAAATTAAAACAATTAAGTATTTGTTATCTTGTTATACAAACAATAGGTTCTATATTCAAAGATTCTGCCCATAACAGACAGGTGGAGTGTCAAGTTATTTACATTCAATCTGTTTGTTTCAGGGCTAAAATAAATAGTTTTGTTTCTTATCACATGGTCAGCCAATTAAATGACTGAATCATTTAAGAACAGAAGAGGTAGAGGTGTAAAAGATACTAATCAGAGATATCTCCTCTGAAAGTAATGAATTTCATTACACAGCCAGACCCTGTGGTGAATGAAGTGAAGGCGTCATTTACAGAGTGGAAAATATGTGCTTTTCAGAGGGCCCGGCATACTGATAAGCATACTTTTCCACTCAGTGAGGAAGGCAATGGTAAACCACCTCACTCCTCGTTTTACTTAGTAAAACCTCTACAGGTTCAAACCAGCCTTTCGGCTGATGACCTAAACAAACAACATTCAAAGATAATTATTTTAGACAATTAAATAATAATGAAAATGTTATTTACCATCTTCTTCAGTTGTGCAAAAAATTGGAGCTGACTGCACTCCTTCTCCACCAGTTGTAAAAGCAAGAACCCTAACACTATAATTTGCAAATTTTGATAAACCATGCAAATTTGTTTCAAGGTTTGTTGTTTTCTTTATTTCTGCTTCTGCTAATCCTCCTAGAAATAAAAACATATAATATGTAACATTATTTGTAAATAAAAATCATGTATTTATTGATAGAATAATAATTATTACAAAATAATAATGTTATACTGTATTATTTGTTGAATAGACAAGTAACTTAAACTTTGTAAATAAATTTTGACATTATAAATTATGAATTGGACTGAAGATCTTTTATAGCCTAAAAAGAGTCTTAAAGAATTCCCTTTGAGGTTTTTTTATACACTTTACAATTTTAAACAAGCAGTGTGTTGATTTCTGGCAGCAGAGAAATGGAGCCTATTTTTCTTCTAATTCTTCTCCCATTTATGAAGTAAATGAGTAACAGGTGTAAAAGTGATATAGATACTACTTGAGTCCCAGTTCTGTGTAGTTGCGGGGTGAAGGGTACGGGTGAGGTATAGTGAATGAGTGATGCATGCTGGGAGAACGATTGTTGTATTACTCGGATACAAAACATTCGTTCCAAACTTTCCGTATTTAACAAATTTGTTTGTATTTATTACAATTATGTTTTTACATATTTTGATATAAATTGGTAAGTTAAATATTATGAATCCGACCAAGTTAATAACCCAGTAGGTATTTGTTAAATTAATGCAGC
Source organism: Catonia carolina (assembly GCA_035578175.1). Classification (NCBI taxonomy): domain Eukaryota; kingdom Metazoa; phylum Arthropoda; class Insecta; order Hemiptera; family Achilidae; genus Catonia; species Catonia carolina. The sequence continues at coordinate 337,004,200 of JAQMRL010000001.1, read as the reverse complement.
GGATGATAAGAATATTTTTTTAGTCTAGTTAGTACATGCCACCACTACAAATGCATCAACTGTGAAACACTACTAACTCATTCATTCTCCCATTACTATAACAACGCACTGCATTCCTCCCAACTACACGGAGCTGGGACTCAAGCAATAGGTAAACTAAGACCAGAAGTACTGTATAATATACCTTAAAATCTCTGAAATCTAATGTTCCCAATGTACACTTTTCTAAGGCTAAGGCATTAGAAATATGCTAACTAAACAAAATGAAAAAAATTAATGAAAATTATCAACTTCATTTATAGCTTGTTAAAAATCGACAGAAAGTTTTTTTTTTTAAATTTCTGACATAATAAAATTATTGGAGTAAATAAGTTTCCAAAAATTTAGGTGTTTACTTCAGGTTTATCATTATCTTTAAAAATTAATAGCTTACTAAAAATTAAGAAAATGCACTTATTTTTAAGGATTTCTTCAATAACAAGATCACATTGTAAATAGGCTACACAAAATGACTAATAATACTCAATATACTCGTGTCTTTAGAAGCAACTACAGAAACACAATATTTAAAAAAAATATAATTTGATATTAAAATACCTGGATTTGGGTTAACATGTTTGTAGATTACTTTGTACCCTTGTAAAATTCCATTGTGGTGTTCTGTAGCAGGAGGTTCCCATCGTATTCGTAGGCTTTGAGAGGAAATTGCAGTGCAACGAATGTCCTGTGGAGCCTCTTCGGGAACTGCAAGTTATATAATACAATTTTATTAAAATCAAAGGAAAATTAATTAAATTAATGAAAATTACATTAAATAAATTAAATTGTAGGTTATAAACAAGAAAAATTAAATGTATTTTTTAAATTTACATTTACTGATTAAATTATATTTTTATAATTAATTAATATCAAAACAACTGACATTATCAAGCTTCTCTTTATGTGCAGCATGATGATGTCAGTTGTCATGTCAGCAACTGGTAATGTCAGTTGATAATGCTTAACCATTATCATGATGTTTTTTTTTTAATAAAAAGATACTAAAGGAACTGATGGCATTTTTGAAGGTCTATTAAAATTCAAACATTGTATTAGATAAAATTGTTTAATAGTAAGACCAAATTTTAGTCTTACTATTTAAGAAAACAGTTGACTTCAATGAAATATACAGACAATCTATCATTTTAGAAGGCTATGTTTAAATTACTCAGTTTATTCCATATTATCCAGAAAACAATCATTAGTTCAAAAGATATTATAATTACATATTATATTAGACAGAGTAAAATTAAAGTCTGTCTGTTTAAAAAATTAAATTTGTCTAGGATTCTCCTGAAAGCAATTCACAGAATTTGAAACTTGGTTAGGACATGAAAAATTGTTCTTAATACTTAACAATTTGTTTAGTTCTGCTCTTAAATTCTACTGAATACATAGAAACATATTTGAAATACAAAAAAGCTTTTTTAATAGTACAGAAGGAACTAAATTGTTAAAGTGAATGTGAAATGATGACATAATGCCAGTTGTAGGCCTACGTATAAAATTTCAAAGAAATTTGATACTTTCCTGTTATCTTGCACTATCATGTTTTAGTTTCACCAGAATAAGATTTTTAGTTCGCAGCAAGTTAATTAATTAAGAAATTTTTGTTTTTACAACACAACTTAAGCTACTTCAACCTTTACTGTATTATGAAACTTCAGTAATTAGTTATTAATTATGTCATTTTAGTCAACAGAGAACAACCTAACCTAGACTAACCAACTTTCTTCCTAATGTAAATACAATAACATCAGGTTGGTAAAATTGATGTAGATTGTTTATGATAAATTATTTTTACTTGAAATATAACAATTATAGGTAGAATGGTTTTTGGAAACAAACACTTTATTTATCCATTGGATCCCAATTCATCCATTGGATCTCCAATTTTTTGCAATTCAGACATAATTAATTGAGGAGTTGAACGAAAAGGGGCGTAATTCAGAAACTGGGATTTTGAAAAAAACAAACGTTAAAGTTTTTAATTAGCTATACAATATTGACGTTATTTTCAAAATATTTGAAAATAAGCTGCATTATTTCCTGGTTTGAACAAAATTTTAATTTTTAGGGATATATCTATAGTAAATATGTAATCTAATATAATATATTTGTAACCAACCATTTTCCATTCACCAGATCAATACTGCCATTCGTCCATTCGACAGCCAATAAATGGAAAAAGGGCATTTCTATTATGCTACTTTTGTGTGTGTACTGCAAGCTTAACAATAATAGTAACAGCCTGAATGAAATAATTTAAAACAAAAATAATAATGTATAATCTTAAAAATTATTTAATATTTTATTATTTTCGGATTTTAAAATGTTTATTTTATAATATTCAATGTAGTTTCAATAGTAAAATACCACAGCAAAACAACCATATAATATGACAAAACGAAAGAACAACACATAGCTGTGGCGCTGGAAATCAACTGTCATAGCCTCAGAAAAAGGAATGTCACCACCACAAGGAACAAGATATCAAAATTTTAAACTTTTCAGTTGTAACAAATGAACTATGGAGATTCAAAAAAAGCGTTGAACAGTAAAAGGGCAGAACATGGGTTACGCCCGTATTCCATAGAGCTCCTCAATTGCATTGCCTTTTACTGCTCAATAGTAAAAGGCTATTGAGCCTTTTACTCAATAGCCGTAAATGGCTATTGAGTAAAAGGCAAAAAGATGCAAAAAGATGTTCTACTTAAAAGATGTTCTACTTAATAGCAAACAAGATGACAATAATACAAATACGTACATTAAATTTCTCCAGACTAATAACTGAAATAATAAAAAAAACATCTTATATAAATGCTAAGAACTTGAATAAAGATACTCATTTACCTACCACCCTCTAGAGTGGTCGCAATGAGAGGGGTGGATGAGGGTCCTGGTCCCACTTGATTGAAGGCACGAACACTAACTTCATATCTGGCAAAACTACGTAATCCATTTAATGTTACTTCATGTCTATGTGAGCCACGTACTGTACGAATTTCTGGTGTTCCTCTTGAAACTTCACGATATGTCACTTGATAACCAATTATTTCATCTTTAGTAGTACTTGATGAAGGCTAATGACAAAACATTAATAAAATAAAACATAATGTTAGTCTCACTGGTTAATTACTCAATAATTTTTAATTCAGAAATTTATAATTATTTCTTTTACATTATTGTAGTGGATGTACAAAGAACTACAACTATATCAGTCACTTTTCGCTTCAATTCTTGCAACTTAGATTACTGTTTTTATTCTTTCACTAACTTTAATGATTTAATCTTACTCAGAATTTACAAATGTATTGACAGTAGTCATATTATTTCATCTTTTTTAACAGGTACTGATAGATTAATTTATGTTGCCACCAGGGGGTTGGCTAATGATTTCAATTAACAGAAAATTTTAAATTACAATAAACGGCAAAGCGGAAGGTCCCAGGTTTGTTTCTCAGCCAGAATAATTCTGGATAATTTTAATGTATTAAAACCTACTGATACTGAATCATGATTCTTTGCAGTTACTGAAGTTCAAGCTGTTTTTACTTACTACCATAAATACATTGAAAAGGTGGTAGCTTACATCTGTCTAAATTTTGTTTTTCTATCACTAATTTGTGTATATTGCAATCTGTTCAATTTAAGAACAATTAGCAACCCTGTGACCAAATAAGATGAGAATGATGTTTACAACATGTAAATGAGGTTTAATCTTGTATACTTGGGCTGACTTTTCTGAGATAGGGTGGTTCATTAAACCCCAAGCATTAAAGTACACTGGTAACCACTGTCTAATATTCAAATTTGTATAAAAGTATTTAGGATAACTGTTACTAGGATTTAAACCATGGAACTTTTACCTCCGAAAATTAGCTGTTTAACATGAGACTCACAGTGATGACTTCTACTAGACCAACCCAGTGAATTTATGGCTAAATCTACATTCAATTTGTTGCAATCCAAATAATTTTTCAGTCAAGTAAAAACCATAATATATAGAACTCTTTCAGGGTTCTATCCTTGTCCATTAAATCTTTTGAAGTTCACAAAATTTTACAATCAACAAATTTCTATTGAATAATTTTATTTGTCACCGTAAATAAACTATATTTACAATTGCTTTTGGATCAGATGTAATATACATTTTACCGTAAATGAACAATATTTACAACTGCTTTTGGATCAGATGTAATATACAATAGAAGAAAATGTAGTACTTGCCTTCCATTTTACTAATAATGATTCAGGACTGTTTGGTTCAGCTGTTACTTCCTCTGGGGGATTGCTCGGAGCTGAAAAACGTAAACAAATGAAACATACTAATAATATCCTTTTGTATTTAATGAGGACTATATTATTTTTATTGTGTTAAGGCTATTTTATTATTGCTATGAAAGTTAAGAGAATTTTCTCGTTGCCTTTTACATATATAAATTATGGATTAACCACACCATTCAGCTGGTGTAAGTGGTACTCAGATCTGTCAATACTTTTACTATATTTAGGATAGTATTCCACTGATGTTATTAAGATGAATTTCAAGTGATTTGTTACTCTTCTATAACTGTCTGGATGGTCTTAATGGTCAACCTGCAACCATCATATTGCAAGTACCTACCTCAAAGACCAGTTCGTTACCATTCGTAAAAGTGAATTGACTCCTGTTCTTAGATGTACAGCAGCTGCAGTAATTTTTCAGGAACAGATTATTATTGATGTAGGTACAAAGAATTTAAAGCTAAAATAAAAAAAACAAGCTGGCCGCATTGGCGCAGTTGGTAACGTGCTCGCCTCTCATCATGCGGTTCTGGGTTCGAATCCCACTCAGGCACAGCATATTTTCATACGTTACAAAAATCATTTCATCCTCCATTGTACAATAGTTACACCAAAACGTTGTCGCTAATGACCGTTGTAGTTGATGTGACGTTAAACAAATAAATAAAAAAAAAACAAGTTTAAGGACTTAAAGGGGTAGGGGTTTAAGGACTTAGGGGTAAAAAGGGGCAAAAAATTATCCTCAAGGGCTACAGCTCTAAAAATTGGCACGGATATTTTCTAAGTGATATCTATGAAAAGTAAAGTGTGGAGTGAAACCAAGAATGAAATTGCTATTTATTTTGTATATTTGGATATGGAATGTTATCAAGTTTAATGGCTTCTTGGTCGACAATTCACATGACTGGATTCAAATTGATTTATTATAAAGTATATTTTACCTTCTTGAAGGGTGACTGCATGTGTGGTATGACTTGGAGTACCAGGACCAACTTCATTAACAGCTATAAGACGAAGAGTATAAACAGTTGCTGGTGACAATGCATTAAGACGAGTAGAATGGATATTTCCACTGACAGTAACATTATTCCATACAGGAATTGAATCCTCTTGAAATTGAACTAAATATTGTGTTGTTGTAGAGTGACTTGAAGCAGGTGGAGCCCATCTCATACTTAACCATCGACTTCCCACTTCCACTACTTCTACTCTAGTTGGTGCCTCAGGAGGTTCTGTTAAAAAATAAAATTAGATACAAAGATAAATTTTGTTGTCAAATGTAATTGTTCCCAAATGTTAATTTTTATATTCATTCTTAAGACCAAGTAACTAGACTTTTTGTTTTTCTTTAGAAATCAGTATCTTTCTTGAGTTTTCCATCTAATAAAAGTGGGATGGTGGTTTCTCGCCAAGAAGAAATCCTTTAGAACTAGCAAGGTAATTTTGATAAGGAGGAAGTCTATCATTATTTCTACGCTTGGCTGCATGTGCTAGTGCATTGTAAATAGAACCATCAAGGTTCATGTGGCAACAAGCCATCTCTAATTTATCACAAATTTCTATTGTATGCTTTATTTAATTAATAATTTATTTTTTATTATTTGTGTTCAAAGTTTTAGACTCTCCAACCAAGATTTAAAAGTAGAATAATGGAAATAGCTGAAGAAGAAGAAGTTGTGAGTTGACTAAGCTAAATCAAGTTAGAAATAAAGTATTTTTTAAGATGGTAGTCAAAAGTTTTTATTTATTTAGAAAAGGTAACTCATTTGGTGTGGTTATCTGAGGGGAATCGAGTAGAACAGGTTTTGCAGAAATTTTGGTTATGGGTTCTGGGTACATGGAGGAAGCAAGGACGACTTAGAAAGAAGTGGATGGATGTTATTATGAGAGCTACAGAGAGGTGGAGGTGTAGGGCATGAAGGTTTGTTCAATATAAATGAACAGAGTTTTGAGTTGAGTTAAATTATTTTTTACGAATGTAAATGCGCATGGGTACTTTAAAGTGTCAATTAATATGTAGTATGTTTTTGAATGTTAAGTTCACCCCTAAACAAAACCAGAAATCCAGTACCTGTGCTTCATTAGGGAATTCCAGAATCTAATGACTTACTGACTAGTCAGAAGGTGTAGTTTTCAATATATCTTTTTTTTGTGTCTTGGAGACTCCAGGGGGAGTATAGAATATGTCTGTTATAACACCTGAAATACATATAAGAATCACACAATGTATCACTACTGTCAAGAAAGAAATTCTTGTATGCTATAAAAAGTTTCACCGATCAAGTAATTTTTCAGATTTTTTTAAAGGAATGCAAATTATCACAACATTTTAAATCAAGGAGGTGAGGAGAATATCTCAGAGGTGAGTCTGTACCGGTTAGATAAATTTAAGCATAATGTAAGCAGTCTGATTTTCTTTGACACATGTAATAACAAACAGTGAATATGAAAATATACTTACAAAATTGAGTAAGTTGCTAAGTTGACCATGACAGTAGAATAAAGTATAAGAATTTTAGAATTAGTAACGCTACCGGTACTTAAAAAAAAAAAAACATAATTGGAATTCTTACCTCTAACTGTGAGATGAATAACCATATTATCTTGTCCAAACTGATTGCTTGCCATACAGTAATATGCACCAGCATCTCGTCTGGTTAATGATCGTAAATGAATCTCTGATGCCAATCCACTACTTGTATGTCTAGAATGAGCAGGTGGTAACTGAATTGGAGGAGCTGAACTCCAAGTTACTCTCAATGGTAAATCTCCTTCAGCTTCACAAATTAGTATTACATCTTCACCAGCTATTCCACTTTGATTCATGACACGTGACTTGAAATATGCTGGAACTAAACAGAACTGTATTAATATAGAAGTTACTTCAACGTTATATTACTGTACAACTAAATCACAACTGTGATACTGTGATAAAACCAACCAAAATACAACCTTATCTGTATGCAAGTGAGTGCCTTAGAATGAATGATTGGGAAACAGAACTTTGAAAAAAGATCCTCTGCAATTAATAGATTTGAAGGTAGTACATGGACAGGTTACGAGGAAATGAAGAGTTGTACAAGAAAAAACAAGCAATTATAGAAAGGTCAAAAAATGAAAACTAATTTTCTATGAATATCTATATATCATTATTGATGACAAATGGTAGTCAAAACAAATTATTTTTAAGGTTCTAAACTATCATAAATATTTAAAATGCGAAATCTGGTCCAACGTATTTTAACTGGAGATTTTCTGTATGTCCTTAAATACAAAATTCTACTTAACAAATTTAAACAGTTTTTACAAGATTGTAAAGAGGACACTTTTAAGATCATGCATAAAATTCACAATTAAAAGTTGGTAAAAGTTGTAAGGAGATTTTGCGAATTACAAAATAACAAAATTTTTTAAAGTAACAAAATGATTGAATTAAAATTTTGATGTAGGTACAATTCTGGTGGAGATGTTGTGAATCTCAGTTTGTTTTAACTGTCATTATGGTATTAAGAATTGTTTATTTGGGTGCATATCTATTTCATAAACACTAATATGAAAATAATTGTGAAATAAGGCTAAATGTTATTGTAATTGTGAAATCTGTAATGTAAATCAATTAATGTTATGCAAATTAATTGGCATAGGTTAACTAGTAGACATAGGTTATCTAAAACAAAGTATAATTATTAAAAAAACATTATTTAAAAAAAACGAAGCATAATTACCATTGACCCTAATGTAAATATTTCTTTTTAAAACGGTTCCAACACCATTAGACGCATGGCAGGAATACAAGCCTTCGTGAGTAGGATCAGCTGCTCTTATGTGTAGTGTACCATTGTTAGATACTTTCAGACCATCAACAGCTTCTATAGGTATAAATTCACTTGATTCATCTCCTACAAAAAATAAAATATATTTTAAATTTTTTTAAGTTTTAATTTAACATCTATACTGCTTAAAAAGTTGATATAAAAACAATTGAAATAATTCTCACTGCAATGTAATTTATGACACAGACTCAAAGTCTGGTTTGAACTTCTGAAGGTTTCGTAAGTAAAGTAAAAAGAGTGTTCTTTCATTGTTTTCTTAACCACATAGAGAAGAATGGTTGCTTGTCAGTATTCATACATCTACTCTGCAAAATACTTAACAACTCTACATTGTGATGGCAAATCTCCTTCAGCTTCACAAATTTTCATGTATCTTTCAACATAATAAATTAGTTATGTAGTTAAGTTTACTTTTTCAAAATTAAACTTTATTCTATTTGTTGTATACTACAAATCACGGTTGGATTCAATTTTTTGTTTTGTGTCAGACTGTTTTGCAAATATTATTGCTAAGGCAGACAACGAAGTGTGCTAGATGAAAAGATGCCAGACCTGACTACTAATCAAACCCAGGAATTCTGGCCAGTTGTGCTGACCATTATATCATGAGCCAGCCAGTTTCTAGCTGCGATTTAATTGTTTTAAACTTCATTATCAACTCAGTGTTAGAGTCCTAGGCTTAAGTATGGATGATCACCAATAAGAGATTTTTTGAGAGTTAGGAGTTTTTGAGCTGTATGATGTGAGAAGCACAGAAATTTGTAGGACTCCTGAGAAAAAGAAAGTAAGTAAAATTTAATAATTTAATAAAGTAACGAGTAACTTACCCCTTGATCTCATCCATGTAACTTTAGGCACTGGGAAACCTCCTGCTTGACAAAACACTGATACTGGATGCTGGAATAAAACTGATGTATCTTGAGGTTCAGTAACCCATGTTGGAGCAACTAAAATGTAAAGCATAACATTTATTACTGAAACATTCATTATAATACAGTATATTATACTGCTGTGTATCTATTTTGCTACAATAGGTCTGCTGTTATTGTTGATGAATTAATTCTGCACTATCAGCACACGGAGGCATATTGATAATTGCACTAATAAATGATAAAATACAAAAAAAAATTAGTTCAGTATAAAACTAAGCATTATATAAAATATAAATAATGCTGAAGTCATTTTGTTAGATCAAATACAAGAGTAGAAACAGAATGTTACTTTTCCTTAACACTAAATGTCAGTTTCTTTAGTGAAGTATCTAAAATTGTCATAACTTGGTGTTGCTGAATAGCGACGATTATTTTCAAATGAAACTTTAAGTAACTGATAGTCAGATAAAATACTTTAGATTAAATAAATCAAAATTGTAAAATATTTCAGAAATAACAATATTACCTCGAATAACAAGTTTGGCAGTGTAATTAGTTTGAGCTGCGGCATTCCTTGCTATACAAGTATAATGGCCTGCATGTCGAGCCGCTAATTTCCTAAAAAGTAGAACACTAACAAAGTTGTGGTTTTGTTCCTGTAAATCAGGATCAGGTGTAAGTGGTCGGGAATCTTTATTCCATGTTATATCTATTGGAAAATCTCCTGATACTATTGTGCAAGACAGTTGAGTACGTTTTCCTTCTTGAAGATTTTCTGGAAACTGGAACGCTTGAATCTCAGGAGGTTCTAGAAACAAAAATTCAATGTATTATTTTATTCAGCTTAAATAAAAATAAATCTCCTTAAATTATCATTCTCTTAATTTTTAGGTTTAGAGCTGATGTGTTATTACTTATTAAAAATTATTGTTTTCTTTTTACCTCTATTTTTTTAAATTGTGCTTATGAAGGTTTTTTTGAATTACATATTTGTTCAATGGATTTGACAAGTTTACCAGGTAAGTAACTGTAGCAAATGCTATAGTTAATTACAGAGTAACAAACAGCACTGCCAGTGGTAAATGTTCTGGACCATAAGTTGGTAAACATACATCAATAAATATAATTAAATTTGCTTTGCTTCCAACAACAACATCTTTATGGATGGGCTGGGCTTCAAGTAGGAGTGTTGACAGAGCCCAACCACTGCTTTTTTAGAGTATTACAAAATTAAGTGCCAGTTCATAAAAATTATATAAAGTAACAAATTTAAAGACAGTAATTGAAGTTTATTAGCAGATAAAATATCAAAATTACTATAGATAAGTTTATGAAAATAATCTGCTATTCATGTTAGTTCTTTACCATGTTAATTAAGAAAAAGAAAGCAATCTATAACTAAAAGAATTTAAAAAAACTTTTGTTTTTGTGATTAAAAATATTAAAATACCACCAGAACTATAAAAGAATGAGTGAGAACACTTACCAAATGAGAAGCGATTTTGTGGTGTTACCACATCATCACATTATTAATGTTTAAAAATTACACATTCATTTTTTGACCATTCTGTTGGTTTTTCAATATTTTTAATTATAATAAATGAAATATTTTTAAATGATGGATATTCGCTCATAATGTTAAATATTATATGTGATGAAGTGAACATTATTGTGAATAATGTATTTTACTATAAATCATAATGACTATGTAGATGTTTATGAAAAATCTAATGGAAGTATAAATAATTAAAAAACAGGTCTAGATTAATCCATTTATCTTCTTTCTTTTAAATAAAACTTTTGTCCTGTTTAATCTCTTAAATTATGCCTCTCATAACATTAATTTTTTTTTTTTTTTTAAATTCCTAATATGTGTACGTTGCAATCTGTTCAATTCAGAACAATAAGCAACCCCATGACCCAATGAGATGAGGATGATTATGTATGACGTGTAAATGAGGTGTAGTCTTGTCCAAACTCAGGCCGACCATTCCTGAGAGAGTATGGTTAATTGAACCCCAACCATCAAAGTACACCGGTAACCACTGTCTAGCATTCAAATAACATTAATGACTATCTTTTCCTTGGTTTTTGGGCCTACACATTCATAGTTCTTTTACTTTATAATATCTTTGATCTAGTCTAATTTGCCCCTGATGCTTTCAATCCATTCTGTCCACTTCATCTCTCTAAAATCTTTGCTGTGTACACATCTTGCTATTTCCTGTGTGCCAAGTTACTATCTAATATTGCTGAGCTCTAATGTGATTAGCCAAGCTTTAAGTGTAACTTTTTTTTCTTTTTAACAGTATAGTATTTCTTTTGCAATCAGTTAATAAATACAATAACTTTAAGCAAATATGAGTAACTCTGAGTAATGTCCTTAGAATTAGAACAGAAACAACACTCAGTAGTGTGTTTGAAAAAGACCAAACTGTGAAGAAACAAAAAATATATCTATACAAAATCAAACTTGATGAACCGTGAATCAACATCCAGAAACACGAAGTGCTGAAGTTGAAGGTGACAATGAAGATGGTAGAGATGAAAATGACGCCAATTATGAGATGTCGATGATTAGGAGTTGAAGTAGAAAAGATAAAAAAATGTAAATGACTAACAAAATTGCAACTAAAAATGACTAACAAAAGTGTAACTTAATAGTCTTTAATCCATCTATAATAGTTAAAAACTATAATAATTTAAAAATTTTTAGTTTTGTAAATGAAACTTACCCATTACATTCAAATATACACGACCACTAGCCGCCTGACTTTGTTGATTACGTACAGTACAACGATATTCTCCTTTATCGTCTTCTCCATCAACATTACTAATCAATAGAGTTCCATTCAAAAATACCCTATGCCTAAAATTGACAGGAAGTGATTCTGAACCTCTTTGCCATGTAGTACTAGATATAGGAAAACCAGCAACTGGGCACAGCAAATAAACATCTTTTCCTGACACAACTGTCAAGTTTAGTGGCGGACGAGATGATGGAGGACCTGTGAAAGTATCAGGATGAATAAGTAAATATTAATAAATAATTTTAGATTTATAAAATTAATATCTAAGAATAAAAAATGGAGACTAACAATAAAAGAACCCCACACCAATCATTACTCACCACATATTGATACCATCTAAACCTTTGACAGTTGTAACTCAAGCTTCAGAAATAGCTTGTTTCTGAAATAGTTAGCTGACAGAACAAAATTTTTGATTCACAAATTTGTTTTATACTGAATTAATAAAGTATATTATTTGAAAATCAATGAAGTTTTGATTTTTGTTAACTCTTTCTAAAATTACTTCTACCTGAGTAGATGACAGTTTGTGAAAATAAATTTTAAGGACATTAAATAATAGACCTCAGTTGTCAGATCATGGTTTAAAGAAATCAGAAAAGATACTGAGAAAAGTGGAACAAACCAAGAAAATATAATGGACCAAAATTAGTTCAAACTACTGATTACTGACTTCATTGACTTCCACAAAGAACAAAATCAAGATGAAGCAGAAACAAGATAGATGATAGAAAGGAAAAAGAGTACAATGAGTGAATGCTGAGAGTGTGGGTTACAAAAAAATTCTGGACTTATCTAAAGTTACTATATTTGGTCTAAAACAACTCTAAACAGAACAGATACTCCTTTTACTGTAATATTTAATCAAAAGTCTCTTCCCTAGTTATCAGTCCTTTTCACAGTTCTGCAAGCTGTTTTTTTTTCACAAGTCACTTCATAGCCTCAAAACTTACAAATCCCTATTATTGTCTTATACAGTATTTCTTCTTTCCGCTCCTGATTTTTTCAAACCTCTGCATGTAGCAGGTTTAGCCAAATTCAAATTGTCCAACTGATCTTTCTCAGCCTCATTATCACGAAAAAGTAACTGGGTTATTCCATGGTTCTAATAAGGAACTTCTGAATTAAAAAATTATTTTTGACCACTCTCCTGTCTTGGCTGATGGTTTAAACTTGTGAAAATATTATTTCATTCATTTCAGACTTTTTTTAAGTTCCTTAGTCAACTTAATTTAACACTATTATGATTTCATGTATGAGTAATAAGAAATGATTAGTAAGTATCATACAAACCATAAATATTTAAGGCAGCGGAATGTTGTGTGGATCCAAGCGTGTTTTTAGCAATACATGAGTACAATCCACCATGCTGTACTCTTGCAACAGTGATATTAAGGTGGCTTATAACATCTCCAGTAGAATCCAAGTAGCTACCAAATACATAACCACCTCTGGGTAAAAGAGGTCCTCCGTCTAACAGCCAAGTCACTCGAGGAGGTGGCATTCCGGATGCTATACAGTGTAATGAAATTGCTACACCAGGTTGTAATGTTTGCTCAATAAATGTTGATTGTAGTTCTGGAGGAATTGCTGGAAGAAATAACAAAATATTGTATTACATTAACAGTACCTAAATTTTTGTAGATTAAGTAGCCTAATTAAAATACACAAGATTTAAACCAGAAATAGTGTTTTAAAGCTGTCCATTCTAAAAGTACATTACATAATTTTTTAACAGCTTTTAACCTTCATCATTCAAATTAGATTATGAATAAAACCTAATAATATAATAAACACTTTTTGACTAGGATTTATCGTATACATATTTGGTTAGAAAGTTTTTTAAATAATTACAGTTGATTCCAACTGGTACTAAGGCGGATAATTATCAAATTTTGACTTCAATCATCAATCTTTCATAATTTTCTACTGTTTGCAAAGACAGGAACTTTCTTTACGGATTAAAAATTATATAGATGAAATATTTTGTATACCTAGAGAAATTCAACTGTTAAAGTAATATTTCCAGCCCATGTAGTTTTTCATGATATCTATTCTAATTCAAATCTATTCTAACCTCAGTAGTACTTTCTTCCAACAGGAATATAGAGTAGTTCTTAACAACAAATCGAAAAAAGTTAATGTCTCAAACAATAAGTCCCAAACATTCAAGATAAATACCTTCTAAAACTAATTCAGAACTGGCTTGAGCTGTCTCATCACCACTTCTAGCCAGGCATTGATACATTCCACGGTTATGTTTGGTTACAGAAGTTAAAAAAAGTCCTGCTCCATCAGAAAGAAACTGCACTTGGCCTCCTTCCATTAGTGGTTGACCATCTTTTAACCAGGCAACACTTACTCTACCGTCCCCTCCATCAATTGTGCAATTAATCATTGCTGCTGAACCGCCATCTACTACCTGAAATATACAATTTTTTCTTTTGTAATTACAATCAGAATTAAAGTAACTGGAATCAAACAATATTATCATTTAGGTAAGCAATTGATGTAATTCAAAATAATCTTTCTATTTAAAACAATATTTCTGATATTCAGTTAGAAATCCAAAAACTGTGGATTGAAGCTTAAAAATTATATCCTGTTGCTTAAGAACTGATAATTCTATTCTTGTTTATTGCCAATTGTACATGGTTCATCAGTTTCAATTTAGAGTACTTAAATTTAGACATACATTTTTTACTAATCTATACAGCAATTAATTTTAGTTAAATTTTTAAGTCTTTAAGAATGAAGCATCTTTGCCTCTTCAGTTCTATTCAGTAGGCACAGAGAAAAGCAAGAGCTGGGTATAACATGTTCAGTCTTATCTAAATTTGTAGAACTAGTTATAACATTTCTAAATAAATATAGCTTCAGTGGGGTTAGTATTGCTATCCAACAAGAATTTCTCCTCTTATCATCAAAAATTAGGCATACAGTCTCTTGCACCACCCAACTCCCAAGATCATTTGTCCTTTCATCTTTTCCTTGCCTTTCGAAGCTATGTCTCCCCTTTGGGTTGTACCCCTTAATCACCTTGGTGATTTAATTTGCAATTATTCTTTCAGTGTAAACCAACTACTTGCCCTCCGTACTTGTAAACTCTTTCCGCCACTGAAAAACTATCTAATCTTAAATAAGCCGCCACACATCAAGAACCTCATCTTGGCACTCAGTAGTTTAATGCAGCCCTGTGAGCAGTTGTCATTGTCCAGGTCTCACTTTCAAAAAGGCAACTAGGGAAAGACATATTATGTGCCTCAACTCACTTTGTTCTTAAACATTCTCTAAGAGCTCACTTTATTCTTTTGAAACTCTCAATCTTACCATTAACATCAAATTCACCAAGGAATGAGACATTACATCCAAGGAAATTGTATGTGCCGACCAGGAGATTTCTTTTACCACCTATCAAAAATGTTTAATTAGATAAAAAAATTAATTTAAAATTATGTACATTTGACAGCTAACTCACTCTTTAAAACTCTTGAAGTTTATGTGCAACATGTTACTTCAAATATTCTGTATTTTCTTACTCTAAAAATTAATTGTGGCGTTAATGCACTGAGTGAGCTGTCCACACGCGCGCTGAATTGAAGCTATTTAATCATCTTAATTACAAAATTATAAAACAAAAATCAAATTATCATATAATTTAAAAAAAGTTAGTGTTTGCTTTTTGCTTAAACAATAAAATGATGATAAAAATAAATATTCAGTAATTCTTCAGTTCTTGCCATGCTTTTAACTACTTTACATTTTTTTAATGAAGTTAATAAAAGTAACTTTATCGTACCTGATATTGTGGATGTATGTGAATTGTCAATGGAGATTTTACAGATAATAACAGTTCTCTCCTATCCTCACCAACAATGTTACTAGCAACACAAACATATCGTCCAGCGTCTTCAGATCTAACTCTTGGAAACTGTAATATTGAATCCAATGGACGGATCATAATTGAGCCAGGACGTAATTCTTCTAATAAACCATCTTCCACTCTGTACCACCTGAAAGAAAATAGTAATATTAGTGAAATAAAAATATCAATTTAAGCGTTATGATTAATTTACTTTCTCTTTTTTTTAAAGAAACAACTCCTTTTGGAAATAGCTATAAAATTATTAGAAAAATAAATTAGAAATCAACATTTTGAAGACCTTATAAATCACTGAATTTCTTATAAAATGTAATATAAATTTAACTATGTAATTATAATTTTTAATATAATTTAAAAGAAATGTAATATATTATACTATTCCTTTGTTGTTATTGTTTAGGTCATTAGCCGAAAGGCTGGTTTGAACCTCCAGAGGGTTTACTAAGTAAAACGAGGAGTGAGGTAGTTTATTATTGCATTCCTCATGAAGTGAAAAGTATGCTTATCAGCATGTCAGGCTCTCTGAAAATCTCTACTTTCCACCCTGCAAATGACACCTTTGCTTCATTTACCACAGGGTCTGGCTGTATAATGAAATTCATTACTCTCAGAGGAGATAACTCTAATTACTGTCTTTTAAACCTGTACCTCTTTTGTTCTTAAATGATTCAGTCATATAATTGGCTGACCGAATATTTGATAAGAAATAGAACTATTTTTTGAAGATCAGGAACTAATAGATCTAATGGAAATAATTTAATACTCCACCTGCCTGTTATGGACAAATATTTCTTTACATATTTAAAAATGTTACATACATGAAGTCTATGTATTTCTAAACATTAATGGCCTTATCACAAAAAAATATGAGATCTTGATGGCTTTGTTTTTGAATTGTGTGTACACTATCTGTTACATATTTTTACTGGTATGTGTTTTAAGTTTCATCTTTATGTATACAAATTTTCTTTTTTAAATTAGGTATAATTTAAAAAATTATTTAATTATTATTATTATTATTATTTATTATTAATTTTAAATTAGGTATAATTTCATTGTTTCTGATATTTTAAAAATTGTTAATTAATGAATAAGAAACAGTTAAGATGTTTTGTAAAAGCGAATAATATATGTCATGAAGAAATTCAGACGTCTTGTTGTTAGTTAATTAGTGATAGATAAATGGCTGTCCTTGACCACTCCAAGCAAATGCCTGGACAACCCCTTCTTATGTTCTGTGTTCCAGCATAACCTTCCCAACCCCTATCCCAAAATTTAATATATTTTGTATATAGATAAAACATGTATTATTTTACATGACAATAAAATTTTATTTTATTTTATTGTTCCTGTCAAAAGTTAATATTTATGTAAAAATGTAGTTTAATTTCTTTTGAAAGAATTCAGTTTAATGGGATAATTTATATTATTGTTAACACCAAATAAAAACAGAATCCCTGATGATAAAATAAACTGTTTTGGTAATAGTAAAACAAGATTGTAACATGAAAATTTATTCATTGTAAAATTTCATCCTTAAAATTGGTTTGTTTAAGTTGAATTGTAAGAGTGTGCTAATATTTTGTATTCTCCAAGGAGTCGTTTACTAGAAATGTTCTCTCAAGTATTGTCAACCATTTTGTGTAGTCTAACACATTGACTCGCTTCATAATTTGTCTGTTCTGCTTCTCAGAGCACTAACAATAAACATTTATATAATAAAGTGTTACATTCATGTCGTTTATTCTTAACCTAAGGTTAGTAATCTAATTTTGCTGAGAGGTGGTAAATTATTTTATGTAAGTAATAATACATAGATAGTATTATAAATATTACAACAGTGTGAGTTTGTAATTTTTATTGAAATAATCTTAAGAAAAAATAATTTTTGAACATTAGAAAAATTTAGTTATATAAGAACAACAAATTAAGGGATCAACTCTCAAATAGCCTATAATTTTTTTTGACAAATTCTCTAATTTTTTTTTGGAAAATTGTAGATTAAAAATAATATTCTTTTTATCCTGCTTCATTCATAAAGAAATTATTATTTCATAATAATAAAAAAATGTAAGATTAAATTGGCTTTTATGTCACAGGTTTTGATTCCCAGATAGGTCTCGTATTTTTCTTCTTTATATTATGTCACACCACTAACTATGAACAAGCAAAGGATTATGCAGGTATTATCAACCTATAAAAAAATTACTGACTGTTAACTGAGAAGTAACTATTAAGGCCAAATTCCAGTAACAGGTGTCAGGAATCTTATGAACTGAACACTTATTATAGACAAATGTATAATCAGATTTTCATTTATTAATTTGCCCTTTGACCCTGTTTATGGAACAGACTATACATTATATAATATAACTGTTATATGCTATTTTATACTATAATGTTATAAGAAGTTGAAAAATACCAGTTGCTATCATGTTAATACAGCTAAAATGATTACACCTACCTACTACTAAATTAATTATTGATGTTTCTTGACAATAATGTAACATCTATATATTCTTACAGCCTCCACTAAGTATGCTAACAGCTTTCTTTTGTGTTACTTAATCTTAAAAAATTTATTTTTAATAAATTTCAGTCTTCTTAAGACTTGAATTTGGAAAAGAAACTTAACATTTAACTGGTAATTCTGAAAAGGCAATGTCTTCTGATTGTCAGGATAAATCAATGTATCCAAAATTTTTGTCTGCTATTTTGGTTATCTGCCCATTACAGGCAGGTGGAGTGTTAAATTATTTGTACTCAATCTGTAAGTTCCATAGCTATAAAAAAATAGTTCTGTTTCTTATCACATGGTCAGCCAATTAAATGACTGAAGTATTTAAGAATAGAAGACATAGAGTTATAAAAGACACTAATCAGAGTCATCTCTTTTAACCCTTTATAGGGCAGTATTACGGAGAAAAATATAATAATTGTAAAATGTTAAATTTTATTTTATAGGGACTTGAATATTGTATTTCTAGTGCCATAACAGTAAGATATTTATTTTTTTATGTTCAGCCCTGGTAAGTATAGTTACCAAGGAACATTTATTAAAATGGGAATCACATAATGTTTAGGGGTAAGAATGCTTATTATAACAACTTTTAATCCTATATAACACAAAACTATGTAGAAAAACTTATCACAACTTTATATTAGCATGAATGATTGCTTTTCCGTAAAAAAACTCGAATTTTCTAACCACTGTACAAAAGTAACAACAAAACAACACGGTTTCGTACGCTGGTATGAACCCTTACCTCATTCGTGTAACTTATCAAGCAAATGGTCGCTGCGCTCTAATTTCATAATGTGGATAGCCTACTTACCAGAGAACATCTATAAAACCATAAAATGCCAATAGGGTTCAATTGCATAGCTTATTCTTAAATAAAATCGACCTTATTGCCAGTGGTAAGTATACTTACCAAAGACCTATAAAGGGTTAAAACTAACTCTGAATTTTATTATACAGCCAGACCCTGTGGTGAAAGAAGTGAAGGGTGGAAAGTAGACGATTTTCAGAGGGCCTGGCTGATAAGCATACTTTTCCACTCAGCGAGGAAGGCTATTATAAACCACCTTATTTCTTGTTTTACTTAGAACAGCCTCTAGAGATTCAAACCAGCCTTTCAGCTGACAACATTAACAACAACAACATTTTGGGTATAAAAAAAATTAAAAGAAGAATTTGGATCCCACTCAGGCATGGCATATTTTCATATGTTACAAAAAATCATTTCATCCTCACACAGTTACACCCCAATGTCGTTGCTAAGGACTGTTGCAATTTATAAGACATTAAATAAATAAATTAAAAAAATTTGTAAATCCAAAATAATATTAAACTCTATTATTAGTATTTCATATAATGAATTAATACAATAATTTCACTAACCTTCTTTTTAAACTGCGTCACCTTTATTTCAATTTTCACTTACACGTGTTTCGGTGGATCCACCATCATCAGAGTAAATAACATATAATTGAAACTAAAAACATTATTTATTAAAAATCTATAGAAGATGATACATCTTCAGTCACTTGTATAAAATACTCTATTATTAGGATTAACCCACATACACGTGTCAGATCTCTCTTGCTGTTAATTTCAAAGTAAAATATTTTTGTTTCTCTAAAAATTTTTTTTTTTTGGATACATTGCCTTTTTAAAATAACTTATTCTATTATTACAGTTACAGCAACAAAATTTATTGTGTCAATAACACATTTTCTATAGTCTAACATATTGGCTCGCTTCATAATTTTGCTTGTTCTGCTCCTCAGAACACTAATAATAAACATTTATACAATTCAGTGATATATTCATGTCATTTATTCTTAACCTAAAAGTAATATAATATTCCTATTTAATAGGAATGATAATTAATGTATGTATGTTATACTGTAATTATACATGTATGCAATACTAGTTTCAATTATTGACTGAAAAGTAATAAATTATGATAAAACCTGTATACAGGTGGTGGAGAACCTTGCGCTGCACACTCTAGTTCAGTTGTAGCTCCAACCCGTGCATGGACGTTAGGTAAAGAGTGCTCTATTCTAGGAGACATATTACTTTCTGCTTCTGTAAAATAAAAATTTTTGTATTTTAAGTAGTTGAGGAAAGTTAGCCAAAATTACAAGTATTTTTTGCGATTATAGATATTAAACTGCAGTTTTTTGCAATAGCTTCCTAAATGAGTGTAGAAAACACTTATAAATGGCCATTTCTTTTACTTACATAAGATATTTAAATTTTTTATCAAAATACCCCAAAAATTACTTCTAAGGGTATTTTTTGGAGTATAATGAATATGACCATAAAAAGTACATAACCAGTTTAGAAATGCATATTTGTCACTCTTTAAGCATTTTATGTACAGGGTGTTGCACAATAAGTTACCAAACTTCAGGGACTGAGTCTGGGCATGAAAACAAACATAAACGTTCATGTGAACCAATCCCCTATTTTACTTTGTTTTACCTCGAGCTACCATTTTGTGTTTTTCAAGAAAATATTTATGTCTTAACAAGTTAACTTGTATTGATGAATTTCACCAGAGCTAATCACAGCATCATACTCACAGCATCATACTAAGTCAAATAGTTTGAAAATTTTACCTTCAAAATTTTCAAAATAGCATCCAGTTAATAAAATTAATTATTTATTAGATATACGAAATTTTGACCTACCAATTAAAAAAGTTGTAAAGTACTTTATTACAAAACGACTGATACCTCAAATTACTGTACAGACAGTTCAAAATTTAATTATTGATTTTTACTTATAAAACAAGATCAAAGTTACTTTCAAAACTTATTTTTATAACTTAGATTTGAAAATTTTCTGGGGAAGAATCCCTCGGTGGTCCCTTCCAAAAAAAATATCTGGAAAAGCTAATGATGTATAAAAATATTTATGTATAAATTTAATTATTGAATTTATAATAATTCAGAAAATACCTGTAACAATAATTTTCCCAGGTTGGCTAACGCGACGTTGACTTGTCATTTTATTAGTTGCTTGACAATAATATTTAGCGTAAGTATCTTCTATTGTAGTATCTCTAATATGAAGGGCACCAGCTGATGTAACAGAATATCTACCACCAGGGTGTAAAGCTGATCTACCTAAAAGTGGTTCTTCTTTTAACCAATTAAGAGTATATCTATGTGAAGCTGGTATTGAACATCTTAGTACAGCTACATTTCCTCTAACTACGACTGAATCTTCTACATGCAATGGATATGACTCCTGCATATCTGAAACAAAAAATAAAAAGATTTGTAAACATACTAACTAATTTTGTAATTAGTTGTCCTAAATATATTTATGAGAAGGCTGTAAAATACCATATTTCATATTGATGCGAGGAACGTATCAATAAACACAATTCTCATAATGATATTATGCTACAGTAAATTACCCAAAGTTTTTCATGGGAGTAAGACAGAACAAGACTACCAAAAGTCTGGTTGAAACAAAAAAAATACTAGAAAATGAATACTCCGAAACATTCATGGACCTACCAAGACCGGTACTGCAGAATGAAGAAAAATCCAATTCAGAAATATAGATACATAAACAAACCAATAGACAACCACTCAACAGAAAAGCGAAAGAAGTCACAAACTTTCTACAGATACTTTATTACTCATGTTTATCAATGATGAGTAATAACCAAATTACAAATAAAGGTGCGGTTTCGTTTGTGCGATCGTCGCATAGGTCGGGTAGTTTCGTTTGTGCAGTGGAACGTGCGATCCAACTACACGTCCGGGTTAACTGAAACCCGGGCTATCCGGAACGTAAAAAAATACTCAGTATTTTAAATGTAATTTTTCTACAAATAACTGTAATAAAAACAATAAATAATAAATACTGTAAATTGTATTTCTGTACCAAAATACTGTTTAAGCAAACTGAACTGTAAATTATAGCACGTAAAGTATGCCATGACATTCAGCATTGCAGACAGGATTTTTACCGATAACATGAGTATTTTCCTTGGGGCGGTAGCCTACTAATATACCTACTGTTTATTTTGGCTACATCACCTTTGCTGTAAACAGTCAATTAGTACTGTATTGTGGTTGACTGGGTACGGTAGTGTCTTGGCCTTAATGTAGTTTTCATTTCGTTTTGTGGTTAATAATTAACCACAAAACGAAACGAAACCACAAAACACTAATTATTAGTGTTACGTACTGGTAGTGGAAGTGAAATGATATTTAACAACGTCGTGTAAACGTAAACGCGTGGTCAAAACCATCGAAGCAACGTCCACTGATGTACTTTTAGTTACACGTTGGTGGGACATTTCGGTAAGAAAACGAATGGAAAATAAAAACAAAAAAAAATTTCTGACTTTTCAAAAAAGTATTAAAATGTACAGAAAATATTTGAAAATTAAATCGTACGAATAAAACTTTTAGGACACAGTAATATTTTTTTTTTTACAATAAAACACCATTTTCTTGTTATTTAAAAAATCCGGCTTATCCGAAATCGGCTCACCCCAATTATTTCGGATTAGCGGGAGTTTACTGTATCTATTAGACGATGAAAGCAAGTAGTATTTTTTATGCAGCTAACTCAATGAGTTCTGCGTCACCGTCTTTGGAAAAACTCATTTTCAACTTCTAGACGCATACGACTGCTGCAGGTGACTGGTTGCCAAAGCAGCCGATACAGCCGACACATGCGATCGCTTGTGTCGGACGCATAAACGAAACCGCTTCTTAAGAAATCCATTTGATGAGTAATGGCACTGACGAATGCAGCGGCTGCATGCAGTAATCGCATGCGACGATCGCACAAACGAAACCGCACCTTTAACTTTAGGTTAACTACTTTACCAATTGAAAGATGAACTGCCCTGGTTCACCAATCGAATGTGACATAAAATATAAATAAAATAAAATATCGGTTACTGGGACAAGTCGGAATAAAATAATAATTCAGGTAATTTTTTTCGTCTGAGGGAACAAGTGAGCTGGATATCAATGTAGAGCTGCTTTTCAAGTTTAGATTAACTGCTCTGGTAGCAAAATACAGATGAGAGCCCATAAATTAGTACACACATCTATGAATATTGGACCCCATAACTACAAATGGGGTGCTGAGTGTTCGCAAATAAGCTAAAGAAATAAACAAAGGCTCGTAGCTTTAATGGACTGGTAACGAAGATCACGCAGAGCGCGAGAGTGGAGGGCATGAGAAATGGAAACAGGCGTGGTACAGTGATAGACAGAATATAAACCATTTATTGTGCGGTTCCATGCTCCGTGTAGTTGCGGGATGAAGGGTACGGGTGAGGTATATTGAATGAGTGACGCATGCTGGGAGAAAGATTTTTGTATTACTCTGATACAAAACATTCGTTTTCAAACTTACCGTAATTAACATATATTTGTTTGTATTTATTTACATATTTTGATATAAATTGGTAAGTTAAATATGATGAATCTGACCAAGTTAATAACCCAGTAGGTATTTGTTAAATTAATGCGCCGGATGATAAGAATATTTTTTAGTCTAGTTAATACACGCTACCACTACAAATGCCATCAGATGTGAAGTACTACAAACTCATTCATTCTCCCACTACTATAACACGCAGCTGGGACTCAAATAATAGTTGGTACAGTACGGGCATGTCCAAAAAATGATAGAGATGGCCCTAGAAAGCGTTCTTTTTTTCGTTTCGAAAATAGATGGATACAGAGAATCGAAAACACTGTAGTAGCAAGGAATCTCTGGAAGGTGACTGGGAATACAGAAGAAAAACCAAATTTAGGGAAACAATTACAAGCTGAGAGAATGAAAGAATTTTTGGGTGAAGATTAACTTAAGTACTGGAAAAATATTGTTAACGTGATCATTTGTATAATGATTAAAATAAACACCAAAATTTCGGTTACATTTATTTTCAATTTTAAAAGAGCTGACCAAAATTTAAAAGTTCTTTTTATTTATATAGTAATATTAAATAAATAAACAATATTCAATTAGAAATCAAAGTTACGAGGAATGCTTCAGTATTTAATTCAGTAACAGAGAGGTTATAATTTGAAGGATACATAGTCGTTTCCGAAGCCGTTAGTCAAAGAAGTTAACATAAACAAATACTTTGATTTCAGCACTAACAATATATTTAAATTTCTGTTAAATAAGTAATTGTAACCTCAAATTTATGTCTATAATTTATTACAACAAGTACAGGTCTACTATAACTATTTTCTTACATAACAGAATCATACGTATGTTACACAGAAAGTGATTTTATATTGTTCTGAAACGTATGAAACATTCTGCAGTAGATAACCCATGTAATAAAAGTTAAGCTGGCTTTAGACTAAACGTAAGCCTTTAAGTAAACAATCTTAAGCTTTCCTTGGATGCAATCTTCTTTGTAATAAGTTTCTTACAGCTGGTATTATCTTTATCATTACAATAAATAAAGTAAATCTTCTTTAATTTTTTTACCGTTTATTTATAAACTGACTTAAGCAAATGTTATCTGTAAGAAATAAGAATACGAGTACAAAAATATGTAGTAGTTTTATTTTACATTAACGTATATGATTTAAAAAAAACATTCACTTTTAAAATAGTTCTAAGTAGTAGTAGTAGTAGTAGTAGTAGTAGTAGTAGTAGTAGTAGTAGTAGTATTAGTAGTAAATAAATAGAAAACAGTAGTTTGTTTTCTACATTATAAACCTGCCATGGTAATATTACGATAATTTTTATATGAATTTTTCTTTAATTTTCCTTTTCTTTTTTCACAATAATACATTTTGATATAATTAATATTTGTTTTTATACAAATTATTTGTTACTATAAATAGAAAACCTATACTTGGCATGTAAATACGGTGTTGTAGAAATGCATGGTTCAGTCCAAAAATCATTTTCCTATCTTCACAAGGAACCGAGATAGAAATTATTTTTAAATCGACCACCATATTGAAACTAAACATCGGATTTTAGTTCAAAAATATCCATATAATAAAGAAAACTGTGATCTTTAACATATGTGAATGCCGAGTTTTAAGTTTCATCCTGGATTAAGTAACATAAGTTTTAAAACCTCATTAATGGAAAACCGTATAAAAACTAGGAATTTTGTATGCGTAAATTACCTAATAAATTTTTAATTAAAGAGTTTTGATTCAACTAATCGACCCAGAAAAAGTGAAGCTTTTATTTTTGGTGTATTATTCAAAATTTTTCGTTCCGTGGTTTCTGAAATAGAGTTCTTCAAACACAACAGATTTCTTTAGAGATGAACACTGTAATAAATAAACACCATACCAAATAATTTGTTATCTGTATCAATTCACTAGAAAGGAAAAACTTTCTCCAATTAAAATAGTAGGTTTAAAATGAAATAAATTTTCTTTTCAGTATGTAAGTTAACTGCTCGTATTTCCCAGAATAGTTGGAACAACAATTAAATAGTAGGGATAAGGTGTTGTTCTGTAGCGAGTACAACGGAAAAAGTTTGTCAGGTGATTCCTAATTAGCTAGTGGTTAGAACATTCAGTTAAAGACAATATAAGAAAATTCCTTCAGCATCTTCCAAGATTAGGATTAAATTCTAAAAAAGATATGTTCATTATATCCCAACCGATCGTTTAAACCTAATTTCTTTTCAAAAGGCTCTGGTATCTCTAAGATTGTGATAAATAACTTCCTGTTTTGGATTTCTTCTTCTTTGTCACCAATTTTTTATCTTTTGTTTAAGTGTTCACTTTCCTCTCCTGACACGGCTTTGTTCTTGTTTTTTTATGGAACCATTCATTTTTCCGAGTTTTCGTCATACTGTGGGTGTATATCTGCTAGTAATTTCTCTGCCTATCCCTGGAAACCAATTCTCTACTTATTTTTGACCTTTGCAGATAATTCATTCTTGCCAAGTGTTCACCACATTTTTCCTTTAAAAAAGTGTGTTCCCCTAGCTAAAATTCTGAGTCTGAAAATCCTCATTAACTCCTTTCTTTAACTTTATCCCTAAACTTTACGCCTTTCATACTTATGATTGTTTAATACCGAGTTGCTTTCAAAATTCTATCTGAACCAATTGTTAGAGCCCATTTTTGGCGTCCATACAAAATAGTTCGAAACACGCAGCTCATTATCACTTAATCGTTTAGATCTACTAGCTCGTCCGTGCGAATTAATTAATTAATATTAAGCCAATTTCACAATTTACTTATAATCTTACAGTTACACACTATATTCACATTTGTCTTGATGTTTTGTATCAATATTATATGAAATAAGATATAGACTACACATAAATAAATAATTCCCGTCACCAAAAGGACACTTCAAAACAAACTGAACTTCAAAACACCGTTGTCAGAATAATAGCACCATCAATATTTTTAATAAATTTTTTTAAATTTCACTTCACAGTATCTCATCACAACTTTTACCAATTTTCATTTCGGATTTTTTTCAGAATCCAGAAAGTGTCCTCTTCACAACCTTGATAAACTTTTTCAATTCGATCAGTAAAACACATCCCATGTAATCCCATGTATTTGAGCATAAAGAAATCTCCATTTTAATTGATTGGACCAGATTTTGTGTTTAATTAATATAAGATTGAAAAAATTTCCGTAATGATTTTTAACAAGCAACCAGTATCTCCTCTAATCAGAATGTGTTCTACTCTTCACCTCTTTACTAAATATTAGTTGAAATTATACAATCTGACCTACTTATAATCTTCAACTCATTTTATGGCCACCTCCGTGGGGATAGTGACTGGCGCGCTGGCCTACAAAGCGGAAGGTTCCAGGTTCGATTCTCGGCTAGGGTCTGGTAATTTTAACACGTTAAAACCCAGTGAGTACTAAAACCCATAGTAGTCGTGAATGAGCAACTTGTCGATGCGACTATATACATTCTCTATCTTCAAAGGAAGTTTTTCAACGTATTGCTAATCACATAAATATGTTTTTAGGAATTTATTTGTTAAGAGTAAAACTCAAATGAATGTTATAAAAACTTTGGTACCTAAGTACGTATATTATATCTCTTTTTCTCACAATTTACATAACCTGATTATTAATAAAATTTTCATTAATTTAAAATTATAGCGATAATAGAAAACAGTTATAAAAGAAATCCAATCTACCTGAATAAATACGCTTATCTGTTGATTTTATATTAACTGTACATATTCGTAGCAGAGTTACGCATAATAAAATAACATTGAGTTTGTAAACAGATTTTCCATTCATTCAATTCTATTCCACTTAATTAATTCATAAAACTAATTCACTGGAATATTTATACTACTGTGACAATTTTCCACTGCTACAGAAAAGCACCTACGCTTCAACGATAAATAAAAAATAATTATACATCTGCTTTTATGTGCTTTGTTGTTTTTTGTTTACGTTATACCTATTTTACTGTAATAAATTTGTAAATACTTTCCATTTACCTAAATATTTTTTCAAATTCAGTAGTTTAATTAAAAGTAATCTCACTATTAGTGTAGTTAAGTTGTTTTAATTTAGTATACATTTATGTATGTAATCCTACAAACTTATGAAGTAATTACAGTTAATTGCAAAAATGAAATAAAATGAATGTACAGAGTATATAGAATTTAATATAATACTGAAAGATAAAATAAATGGTGTACGGAGACAGTCAGACAAACTAATTTTTATGAAGTGGTACTTTAAAAAGTATAAAACGTGATACTTATCCTTTCAAAAGTATCATACGGGTTAAAATGGAGGTATTCAAAGTACGCTACTTATCTTAACACTAAAATAATTGAAGTTTGCTTTCAATTTATTTAAACGCTACAATTATGTGTATGATGCTGAAAATCACTATAAAGAGAACTAAATTTAATAATATTCACTAAATTCAATAATATTCTGTATATCATTTAAATTCATTGATTGTTTTAAGAAAAATCTTTTTAACATAATTCTTGTAACCTTTTTAAATGTTCCAATAGTACTTTAGTTATATATAAGTACTATAATATAGTACTGTAATAAAATTACATATATTATATGTAATTTTTTTAAATAATTTTTTTGTATAAGTACTCTTATGCGTGGTCGTAACTCTTTGTGAAGAAGAGTTTTTGCACATAAATATATTTAGTTTAAAAATATTGTGTATAACCTAGTTTAGTAATTAATTATAATGTATATTTGACTAAATAAAAAATGTAGTAATGATGATATCTGTTTGGAACAAAAATAATTTTTAATGATATTTTACTAAATAAATTATAATAATTACTAAATTTTACTTTATCCATCTATTATAGTGGTTAAAGAGACCTATAAACGGTAATTTAAAAAATATACAGTTTTACTTCTTGACTTGAAATATTCTACGTTTTTTTCTGAATAATATACTGAATTTTTATAACTGTGCGATTGTTAATTCTTACTTTAATAGATTTTTAAAGTAAACGTCGCATAATTAAGTAAAGTCTCAACAACAAATGTACAAAAAACAAAATTTTTACTATAAGTATAGTAAATTATAATTTACTAAAGTAAAATAATACCTAATAATTTACTTAATGATAATAAAAATCGTGACAGCGATTGTGGCTAGAGCGCAAAGAATGCTTGGACTTGTTGCGTGAATCGGCAGGAACTTTGCGAGTTCTGGATCATCGATATGCTATAAAAAGTATGTGGTTCAACTCATACTTGAGTACTGTGCTTCAGGTTGGAACTATCAAAAGGAAATCAATGAGAAATAAATAGGTGTCCAGAAAATATTAATCAGCATTCGGGAGTCTAGGACTGGGCTGAAGTAATTTCACTTAATACAGTTTTTTTCATTTTGAACAATTATTTTGGTTCTTTCAACAGTTTACAAACGCTTCCTGTAAGTTGCTGTAAAATTCTTCAAATTGTTTTTTGTCTGCATTACTAGTCGAGGCATAAAGCAGGAAAATTTTCTTTTTTTTAATTGCCATCGATGTATTTTCCCCTCATTATTAAACTCGAGATTCTGTGTGTGTAGGTTTTCAAAATTATTATCTCTACATTTTCTTCTTTGTTAATATCAAGCCTGTCCCGCCATATCCCCTTCTCTACCATTAAAGTAAATCATTAGATCATCCGTCCGGAAATAACTCTCACAACTTTTTCTCACTCTAGCTAATCCAATAATTGTCCAGTGGATGCATTAAGGTTTATCTATCGATTCGACTACTTTTTGATTGTGTTCGTCACGTTTGATAGTTATATTTTTAATACCTTATTCTCATTGCTCCTATTTCCTGTTTCTCTTTCTTCTAATTGCAATTACTACATATTATCAGTATTAGAAAACACGGTGGAGACGTCACCTATATTGGACCCAAAAAATTACTCGTTAACGATTAAAAAAATGTACTCGTAAGGGGTTGAAAACGGTGTTTAACCCTTATACCAATATCTTTTGTTTGTCAAGTTCCAAACAAGGTAGATGACTCAAACTTGGTGGAAATGTTACTGATAGTGCACCTAAAAATTATTCCTTAAAATTTTCAATATGTAGCCTACCCTTAAATCGTTAAAAAGGGTATTGAACCTTTAAACCTTTAAATGTTTTTAAATTTCAAACTAATAGATCTATTAATATTTATTAACAATTCTTCTAAATCAGAAAATTTTATTTTTGATTTATTTATAACTCTAATTTAAAAATTATTGATGCAAAATAAAATTACACCCGGGTGAAACAAGGACGGGCTGCTAGTTTTAGTTATAAATCCAATGAATAATAAACAAGTAGTTATGAAAGTTGTACAAGAGAATTATGGGTGCATTATATGATTTACTATTCTGTATTTAAATCTAAATAATAGAGTAGTATTATTCTACTCTTTTTAATGTTCTATTTTGTACTGTAATAGAAAAGCAGATTAAATCTGGCATCAATAATATTTCATTCAATTGAATCTAATGAATTTGTAACTAATTAATGACAATTCAGCAGAGTGAAAACACTCAATACATTTGCTAATCTGTTTGTATTTCAGCTTAATACCAGCATGTTTAAATCAAAGAGTACACCGTTGCATTTTTACTTTATTATTACTATTATTTATTAAACAATTTACATTCATGATATGAATAATTCTTCATATAATAAAATAATGTGATTCGAAAACAACCACCATATTACTGAATAAAACCGTTTATTCTTTTAGCTGAATATTCTATTATCAAGGGCAATGCAATATGCAAGCAAAAGTTTATGATACATATACTTCCCAATAATAAATGTATATTATGCTCTAAAATCTGATAAGTTGTTTGTCATTCTACTAGATAGATGCACACATTTTCATTCCATTTCTTCCTCGTATATTAAACAAGTTTCTGTGTGGAAGGATCACTTTCCCAATCGTTATCTAAAAATTTTACGTGTTATTATACGATGCACTTTATTTTTACTTTCTCTTGCCTATATGAATATATAGGAAGGAAAGTATTGTTTTTTTTCATATAACTTTTTTTAAAGCATAATCTGCTATACAACAATAAATGCAACTTATCAATTAAATTTAACTCATGAAAAAAATTACAACCCACTGGTGTAATTAACAAAAATTATAACATTAAAACATATTATACTGTTCTTAATTATTATTTACAAACAAAATCAGATAGTGTTTTGAATTTAAAAATAAATAAAATAAAAAAATAACCAAAACTTCCTTTAAAACGAAAAAAAAACAAAGTGAGAAGTAATAAATAATAATCACATGATTCCGAAATACATGGACACCAAACTTTACTGGAGACAACTAAAAATGTTCATTCAGTTATTTACAACATTCACACTCAAAGACGACAGTTACCTACAGAATATTAACAATATATTATTTACAATTTTAAAATCACACCATCAGAATCGCCCCAGGAGATCCAGTACTGTAGCACGTTTTAGCCTATGGACATCATTACTGTTGTCTAAGAGATTCAGTGCTAAGTGATTTACGTGGTTGTTTAGACGTTTGTTGTATTTACAACTGAAATTTCGTATTTCTTATCGTACCGTCTGCACATCCATATCACACCGTGGTATATTACCAACGCCGATATACATCGTGATATGGATGTGGAGACGGTACGAGTATTGTTTTCATGTCGATTTTCGAAATCGAGTTTTTACCGGACCTACACGTTTTCAGACCCCCTGAACCCAAAAAACATGTTTTTAGCGATTGGTCTGTGTGTGTGTCTGTGTGAACAAAATATATCAAGAACGGAACATTGTACGAACTTGAAACTTAAGTTAGATACCACTAGAGAACCCGACACGAACATTTTCATCAAAAATCAGTTGACCGGAGGTAGTAGTTTATTAGTGTAATTTTTTACTTTTTTGCGATTTTCTCAAAAACCTGTCCTTCAATTTTTTTAAAAATCGCCTGGTTTACTAAATTTTTTATGCTCTACAAAATAGGGTAGGCGCCATGTTTGCTGAAATTCTTGGTGAGGCTGTTTTCACGTAAAAAAATTGTTTTTTTAAGATTGTACTTTAATATGCATTTTAGCGCAAAATTTATATAATAAAAGTTTTAGAGAATTTAAAATCCTACAACTTTTACTTCAAACATTTTTTTGTTTAACGCTTAGTTTAGCGGCAATTAGTAATTGTCTGTTTTTTTCTCACGAAAACGTGTGAAAAATTGATTTTTTTAAGATTTCGGCCTTAGTATGCATTTTATGACAAAAGTGTATATATAATCAAATTTATAGGAAATTAAAAATCTACAACTTTTATTTAAAGCATTTTTCTCTACAGAGCCTAGTTTAGAGTAAAAGAGTGATTTTCCGTGTTTTTAAGCCAAACTGAGGTCGATTTTCATTTTGCGTCTTTCACTCATGATTAAAAATAGTTTATATTTATTGAGGTTAGTTTTCTGTTTGTTTCTAATGTTAGGTTATATTGTTCATTATTTGCACTGGCAAGAAAACGTTGTGTGAGTGTTTCACACCAGATTTTTTTTTTAAAGCCACATAAGACTACATAAGTTCATAAGAAGAAACACCTTATATCAATTTTTTGTGTTGGAGTACTTTCCTGATGTTTCTTTCCTTGATTCTTCTCCAGTATTCCTTCAATCTTTCTGATCCCTTCTGACGTTCTTCGTCGGAACACGACTTTCTGTCGTTTGGTCAGTCTCTGCTGCTTTTTTTCTCTCTTCTGTTCACGTCTTGTGTTGTTCAGTTTGTGGTATTTTCCGGATTTTCTTTTCAGGTGTTTTAATTTACATAACAATAAAAGTTTTAAGTTTATTTATTTATCCACAAACTTAAATTACTTCTTCTAGTGTCACATCCTCAGTAGACATTGACAATCATCATAGTCCATCCAATCCTACCTACCCACTGCAGGTTGTAAAAGGTCCAATGAAGTGAGACAATTGCCTCAGGTTTTTAAGCCAGGTTGTTCTTCTTCAGCTAGGATGTTTTTCTCTTTGATTTTTCCCGGCAGCGCAAGGCTAATAAACTCGTATTCTCGCCCCTTTAATGATTATTACCAAAATAATAAATTGTCCTTCTCTTAATGGTGCTCAGAATTTTTCTTTTTTCTTCTTTCTCTCCAGTATTCTTTCGTGAGTTATATGGTATATCCAGGAGGCTCTGAGCATTTGTCAGTAACACCATATTTCTAAAAACTTTACCTTCATTACTTGCTAACCTTACAATTACAAAAAACCTTCAATACTTGTTTAAAATATTCAGTCCTTGGCCTAACTTTCCCTCAGACTTAGTCGTTCTCTCTGAGATAATTCTCAGTCATTTTAGAACATTTTAGAACACATCCAATCAGTGTATCACATCGCGTTCTCTAAGCCTTCTAAAGAATTTTCCTCCATAACTCTATAAGATCTTCAACCTCTATATCAAGATCTTTAAATCATTCTAAAATACGAGATTTTTTACGTCCTCATCTGCCGTTCCAGCTGTCCATCCCTCATAGTCAAAGTTAATATTTGACTCTCCAAAAAACAATTTATTTTCAGAAATGAAATTTACTTCCTTACACTTATATATTTATTTATTCTCAGTGCCTGTACTGTTTTATTTCATCTAAATAGTATCTTACTAGAATAATGACTGGGTAAATAAATCTCTGTAACGTTTTGAATGTAATGAAGTGTAAAATATTTTTTCTAGTAAAATTGAAAATTGTGAAGAAAAATATTCACATAAATTTCCTGACAATCCTTGTAAATTCAATAGGTGGGTAAACGTATGAACGGACTCTCTTTGTCTGACTATTTAATAATTTTCAAGCGTTTCAGTAGTACAAGTATGTTACTTGTCACATAAATTGTGCATACCACAAATTAAATAAAT
This sequence comes from Catonia carolina, assembly GCA_035578175.1. NCBI lineage: Eukaryota > Metazoa > Arthropoda > Insecta > Hemiptera > Achilidae > Catonia > Catonia carolina. Next base: position 336,970,596 of record JAQMRL010000001.1, on the reverse strand, counting down.
TTTATGTAATTATGAAGCAGATCGTCAAAGGCCTTTTGATATTACAAGGATTATAACAAGCTATAATAAAAATACTACACAACTACGTATGCTGAGATGACGTACGAAATTCTACATTTCATATGTTATTGTTTATTATGTCCATGACGAAGTCATGTGTTTACACATGATTACAGTAAAATAACATTGACATAATTACAAAGGGTTTAAAATAACATTTCATGTGATATGTATCTGAAATGTTATTGGCATAATATAACTGAAATAAAATAATAATAAAAGATACATGTGCATATACGTGAATATCTAATGAATGTCAACAAAATAAGGAATATGAAATGATGTGCTGTTTGTTGATATAATAACCTTAAATAAACAACTGTCTTTATTTGTTTGATCATGAATTATGATTGAGTTTATCTGTAGTTTAAAACAGATGCGTTTTGTATATTTATATTCTGTAATAAAAACTTTTATAAATTATACAGTGTTTGAATAGTAATGAGATGTATCTGTATGGTAGACAATATTATGATATATTTTCATAAGGTATTAAAATTTACCTGACATTGTTTCCAGAAAAAGAGAAAAGAAACATGCAGTATAACGCTGATTATCCGAATTACTTTCGGAAAAATATTCTGAATTTATTTGGTTTAAATTTTCAATAAATATATTTTACTCTATTGATATTTTTTTATATTGGGTGATAACTTCTACCTAAAGCCATGGCTTGTGCGTAGGTAATAATATTAGGTGATATAAAGATGAAAAAAATGCCAAACCTGACCGGGAATCGAATCCGAGACCCATTGACACGGAAGCCAGTTGTGCTGAACACTACATCAACGGTCAATATTTCTTAAAAGTAACTGATAAAATAACTGCTAAAAAGAGAGCTGATAAAATCACAGAATCACTTCTGTCTTTCGTAGTAGGCTACAACAGAACAACGTAGTAGCAAAAGCATAATGCTTAGCTTAATTACTTTTATGCTAATTCACAAGTATTATTCTAATTAAAAAAGGAATTGGTTAATTTGTTTAAATGGAACTGTAGGTAAAACATACAATGATGACTAAAACGATAAATAAAAATCGACATGAAAACGATACTTTCCTTCCTATATATTCATATAGGCAAGAGAAAGTAAAAAAGACAGTTCTGAAACGGGTTAAAAGACAACTATTACAAACCCATACAAAATTATAGTAACCGAAAAACACAACTTCATAAAAAGACTGACTAATGTTTTCACTAAGATAGCGCACGATCTTTACTTTTTGGCTTTCATACAAAACTGGTTATTGTCTAATCCCCACCACTTCAATTATTAGAACCACAACGCATCTACTATCGGTTTCATAATCATAGACACCCGAGTTTGAACCCTTGCATCTCCAAAACTATGAGTCGGATTTCAAAACTTTTTTCATGAAAATTTAGCTCTATTCTATTCTGCGTTGACCTATAATAGTTTTATATTTCTAATGTTGTTTAAAAATTGCCTTATCGAGGTTGGAAGACAAAAAGACCCGGTTTTTTTGCTACCGCAATAAATTTCATGAGTTTAAACGCGTGTAACTCGATAATTATTTGACCGAAAAGTTTGATATTTTAACACAACATAGACAATTATATTTTTACAGCGTGTACGAAATCAAATTTGTAAGTTATTTAAATTTTGATTTATTAACAATATTCTAAACTCTTGCTATCTCGGTAACCGCTCGATCGTTCGGCACGGGCAAACTGTCGTTTTATTCAGCGTAAAAACTTAGTACAAATATGTTAATAACATGAAATATTGATTAGCCTATGTTGTGATAGAATTTTTAAAACTTTGAAAAATAGACTTTGTAATGCGGGGTTGGGTGCTATTATCCATGTTGCCTGAATCTGATTGTCTACCTGAATTGACAATGCACTCTGTCAATTCAAGTAGACAGTCCGACAGGAGGTCAGATACACAAACTGGCAACATGGATAGTAGAGCCCACCCCCGCATTAACCAGTCTGTTTTTCAAAATTTTAAAAATTCTATCACAACATTGTCCAATCAATAATTCATGTTCTTAATACATTTGTACTAAGTTTTTTACGCTGAATAAAACGATAGTTTGCCCGTGCCAAACGTTCGAGTGGTTACCGAGATAGCAAGGGTTCAGAATATTGTTGAGTTGAAATTTCAAACCTTTCGGTCAAATAATTATCGAGTTACACGCCTCTAAACGCATGAAATTTGTTGCGGTAGCAAAAAACCGGGTCTTATTGTCTTCCAACCTCAATATGGCAATTTTTAAACAACATTAGAAATATAGAACTATTATAGGTCAACGCAGAATAAAATGAGCTAAATTTTTATGTAAAATATGTTGAAATCCGACTCATAGTTTTGGAGATGCAAGGGTTCAAACTCGGGTGTCTATGATTATGAAACCGATAGTAGAAAATATAGTCCATCTCTAGGCAAACAAGGCATACACCATATATTACAGCTGTGATTTCTTCAGCATAGTCGTTGTTTTAAATAATAATTTGTTCCCACATGTCATATTAATTCTGTGGATCAACATGAAAATTTTTTTTAATCTCTATTGTGTGTACCTTGCAATTTTTCAATTCAGAACAATAAGCAACCCCATGACCCAATGAGATGAGGATGATGTGTGTGACGTGTAAATGAGATGTAGTCTTGCACAGACCCCGGCCGACTATTCCTGAGAGGGTATGGTTAATTAAACCCCAACCATCAAAGTACACCGGAAACCACTGTCTACTATTCAAATTCAAAATAAAAGTAACTACCTATACTAGGATTTGAACCAGGAACCTTTGTCACCGAAAATCAGCTGTTAAACAGCTGACTCGCGGCGACGACTTTACCTCTAGACCAACTCGGTAGGTCAGCATAATATCTTCTTCTTATCGTGCCAGTCCGTTCCGGACGTTGGCTATCATCCTGGCTATGACTACTCTATCTACCGCCGCACGGAATAGTTCAGTGGACGTCTTCGAAAACCATGTTCTGAGATTCTTCAACCACGAGAATCTTCTTCTACCCACACTTCTTCTACCTGATACCTTTCCCTGCAATATAGACTGCAGCAAGTGGAATCTGCTTTCATTCCTCATTATGTGACCAAGGTATTGTAGTTTGCGACATTTCACCGTCAATAGGACCTCCATATTTTTCCTCATTCTCCGGAGTATTTCTTCATTTCTCACCCGACCTGTCCATGACACTCTCAACATCCGGCGGTAGAGCCACATCTTAAAGGCCTCCAACTTTCTACAGGAGGCTTTAGTCAAGGTCCACGACTCAACCCCATAAAAAAGAACAGAGAAGACATAACATCTTATTAGCTTCATCTTTACCGTCATTGTTAAGTTGTGGCTTGTAAAAATGTTTTTCAATTTATTAAAAACAGCTCTGGCCCTTTCTATGCGAGACTTTATCTCCTGAGATTGATCCCATTGCTCATTTACGATGGTCCCAAGATAGGAGTATTTGCTTACTTGCTCGATACGGTTATTGTTAATAATAAGATGACATGTAGGGATTCTATTTTTGCTAATGACCATCAATTTTGTTTTGTCAGTATTAATGTCAAGTCCATACTGTTGGCTACTATGAACCAGTCTTTCCATGAGATTCTGTAGGTCGTCAAGTGAATCTGTAAAGACAACCGTGTCATCTGCGTAACGAAAGTTGTTAATTCGTTTGCCATTCAAGAGGATCCCCACTACCATGCCCTCCAAGGCCTCTCTGAAGATGTACTCAGAGTAAATATTAAACAAAAGTGGGGACAAAACACAGCCCTGTCTGACACCACGCCTTATCCTCACTTCTTCAGTACTGTCATTCCCCAAACTCACGGAAGCTGACTGATTCCAGTACAAGTTTACAATAATTCTTAAATCCTTGTCATCCAGGCCAATACTCTTCAAAATCTTGACCATCCTCCTATGGCGAACTCTATCAAAAGCCTTCCCATAGTCCACAAAACATGCATAAATACTACAATTGACGTCTTTGCATCGCTGGAACAAAACTTGCAGACTAAAAATGGCTTCCCGGGTCCCAACTGCATTCCGGAACCCAAATATAATATAATCAAATATAATATATCGGAACCAGCATAATAAATATAGTGAGCGATATTGGATACCCAAGAAGTGTAAAGGAACTATATTCAGTTGCCTACTGAACATTGTAAAAGTTTATATTACTAAAAAAAAGATGGTTCTAAATATCAACGTGACATTGTTGAACGACCCACAAATGAATTTAGATATTTATGAATGCAAAGCGAGTGGTTGTGGGAGCTACTTTTTTAATATCTTATTTCATCTGTAATACAAAACTACTACATTTGTGTTTCCTTGATTAGTTACAAAAATACAAATTATTAACGAATGAATAAGAAATATATTTCATAAATTTTATTAAAAAATGATTGTAATAAGAAACAATTCTTTTGTTTTATAGCCTTCATACATAAAACTATCAGTATAAGGGGTATTACGAATATATGAATACAAAATATCCAATAAGAAAATACATACGAGAGAATGCTGACAATAAGTGTTTGATGAAATACCTAATAATAAATATATTATAATAAATAACGTGAGGTAAAGCATTCACTTGGAAATGTATTGTATTATATTACCTAAGCGCGTGTTTTTCATTTTAATTTATTTATCTATCGTTTGTGTTATGAATATTTTTATTCTAACGGTAGAGATGTCGTTAAAGAAACACATAAATTGTACTGAGAAATTCAATATGACTGTAAGTGAAGATGAAATGCTATCTAGGGAAATAACGATAAAACAGAAAAGCTTGATTTCATATTTAAAATAAAAATCCATTGTTTTCTTCAAATAAAAAATAGTGCAGGCAATATTCTTATGATTTTGTGTAAGATGAAAATAAGTGATGAAAAAATGAAAGCTCTAATCGGGAATTGAACCTGGGATCCCTTGCGTAGAAGCTAGTTGTATTGACCCCTACATCAACCGTGCGGTAATCTATATAAATAAAATTGTGATATTGTCTGCACAAGTTTTAAAAATGCCCCAAATTTTGTTTCTACGCCACATGTACTACCATGTAAACACCGAAAATAAGTTCAGTGAATTTTTGTTTGTTTGTCTGTTTGTATGTTACAGCATCAAGCAAGGACCGCTGAACCAATTTCAATGAATTTCGGTATTTAGGTTCTAGACATATTCAAAATAACAAAAGGTTTTTTATTAATATCACTTTTTTAATATCACAAAGGGATGGGGGAAATCAGAGGGAGAGGTAAACAAAAAACTACGAATACCTCCGTTAAAAGTCAATGCATCAAAAAATGTTGTATAATCAAAATTATGAAACGTTTAAAGACAAATAAGTTTGATCATATAAAGTTTTTCATTTTAATGCATAATGACGGAGATATTACCAATTAAGAAAAAAATAAACATATCAATACTTTTAGAATATTGACATACAAAATAAACAGAACAATAAACATAGGTTTTACGCCGGTAAAACCCGTATTCATTCAGTCAGTTACCTACCTACGCATTCCACCAGTACCCTATACACCCATTCTCGGTCAAATTGTCAAAAAAGAATCAGTGTTTTTAATAGTTCATTAGTTAACTAACCATCGTGGTGTTCCTATTGTTATTTGCCTTTCATTTATTATGAAAATAATAAAGCTGTGCATATCTTAATTTAAAAATACTCGCTTTTATATTTCGCTTTTGTTTTACGTCCAACTATTTTTTATGGAGTGCTGTCGTTGAAAAGAGGCACGAGTAGATAACAATGAATGGTTAAAGAATATCAGACCTGACAGGGTTCGAACTCGGTACACCAACAGGCCATCCACAGCACCAAGAAAACCGTTCGAAGAACGGGTACTTTAGCTAGTTCATTAATATGATTTAATTTTCTATCATACCTAGTACTTATTTGTTGTATTTAGTTTAAAAAAATGATAGTAAATAATCTGTAACGAATTTTTACATTGAAATAATAACAAAAGATAACGTGACATGTCGGCTGGACGGAAAATTTGTGTTTTGACAGTCTGCTATTAAATGAGTTTTGACAGATGTAATTTATTTCCGTACGGGCGCTGAACAGCAGTTAATTGGTTTCTTTTTAGTAAATGTAGAAAATACGATGTTGGTTTAATTATTCTTTTATGCCTATTTTTATCTATTTTCTATTATTCTTTGCGTCTATTGTACTATATTTATTTACCCGGAACCCTCTTTACCCTTCAAAAATTCTATGGATCTCTTCAGCCAATTATACTTTAAGAGCAATATGTAATGTGAGGAGTAAAACGGTTGTGCACAATCCAATGTTATTAGATTGTGTTAGTTTTTATGTTAAGACCAGTTTTGTACACAGCACGTTGCGATTTTAGTAGTTCTTCGTAACGATCGGTCACTGTTCAATTGTGTAGTTAGTAAGTTAAGAATTCATTGATTGTTTGATTGTAAATGGCCATATTTTTTTAAAGTTGAGTTTCGTTCGTAACCATATCAAGTTTAAATAAATAAATAAATAAAGCAGTTTTATGCTGATAGAAATATATTACAGTACTAGATTTTAATTATTGGCAATAAATAAAGAGTTTTGACTCATTTCTGAAACGTAAATTGTTATCAACTGTAAAACAAAACTAGAAAAATGTTTTATTTATTCAATCTAAAGGGCCGAAATCAAATTTATCCTGATCCTTACAGCCAAACAGTTGGAGTGTTTATTTACTAAGTTTAAGAATACAAATACTTGTTGATTATCCCAGTTGATAACAAAATTGCCTTCTAACTTTATCCTGATCCTTACAGCCAAATAGTTGGAGTGTTTTTTTACTTAAGTTTAAGAACACAAATCCTTGTTGATTATCCCAGTTGATAACAAAATTGCCTTCTAAATTTATCCTGATCCTTACAGCCAAACAGTTGGAGTGATTTTTTACTTAAGTTTAAGAACATAAATCCTTGTTGATTATCCCAGTTGATAACAAAATTGCCTGCTATTTTTCGCATGGTTTCATTATTGACTTTTGTGCTTTTCATTAAATAAACAAAACAGTCTATTTTCGAGGTTCATTAAACATTTTAGGATTAGCAAGTGATCTTTGCTTACCTAATTATATATTTGTGCCTATAGAGTTAATTACAATAAAAAATGAATAACATTAATACGAATAATGATATATGAACGGCATAAGGAACTAGTATTCGATATAACTTCTATGATTTTATTTATCTAATGTAACTTTCTATTAGTGTCTAATTATTACACTATAGTCATCTGAATTTTTAAAGCAGCAACAAATCTTTGTTCCAAGCTCTCTTTAGCCTTCTAGGAGGGTTGTCCGGTAAAGAAACTAACCTAATCGTCCAGATTAGTATTTATATATTACTTATTTTCTGTGGAAATTTTGATGGAATTGTTTTAATGTGTCGAATATAGTCATGAATATAGTAATGATCCTGTGGATAATAGTAAATAATCTCGTTTCGTAAATACCAAGGGGCGTTCGTTAAAATTAAATTAAATTAAAATTAAAGTGATCTTTATTGTACAGCTTTTTAATAAAATAATGGGTTAATAACATTCATAACACAATAATTTTCATAAATTTTAATTCTTGAAATTTATTTATGATAATGAAAAACTAACGATACGTAGACACGGGGAAAACACAAATTCATTCACGTTTATGAATTGATTTGTTATATTTAAATAATTATTACAGCTCAATTGATTAGAGTCCGTTATTCTGCTACATTCATTGTCTTCACAATGATGTTTATTTAGCTTTATAATGTTAATGTAAAATTAATTTGATTAAATAATGAATTATTAAAAATAATATAGTTACCCATGGAGAATAAAAAAAGGAAAAATTATTATTAAAACATGACCATTATAAAGAAAACAACAAAATACCGTTATTTTGTTTTCATCGAGAGTAAACAAATAACCCAGTGGGAAATAAATTCCATCATCAATAATTAATAAAAGCGGATGCCGAGATATCTTCCTGTGTTGGGAACATGAAAACGGATGTGTTTCTGGTAACGGATCTTTCCCTCGTCTATAATCCGTGTAGAATTGAGTGAGCTTTATGATAAACAAACAGGTAAATATTAATACGTATAAACCTTTACTGGCTGTTAATTACTACATTTTTTGAAAGAGCAAAACAAATTTAAACGATCACGAAAAACGTAATAAATATTAGATTTTTGAAAAACTCACAGTGTTTTCAATAATTAGTAAAATTTCTTCCTGCAAAAATATTTAAAATATGTATTAGTAAAATACTTACAGTATTACAAGCATTACGACGTGTTGCTATTAAATAACGAGACTGACGTTGTAAAAAAAATTATTTTTATATTATACATAATCACTTATTGTCACCTTCAATATACTCTCCTCTATCCGTACAACGCTCTATGCGAATTTTCCATTGTTGGAAACAGTGCTGGAAGTCATCTTCTGTCAGCTTCTTCAGGACACGTGCCGCTCAAAAATGTTTGTACTGACACTTTGTATGCGATTGAAAATGACCCAAACTTTTTTGGAAACGATAATAACATGTGATGAAACGTGGTTTTTTACTTATGATCCGGAAACGAAGCGCCAATCCATGCACTTGAAAAGCCGAACTTCACCGAGAGCCAAAAAAGCTCGAATGAGCAAGTCAAAATTTAAAGCAATGATGATTGTTCTTTTTGTTATCCATGGGATTGTGTACCTTTACTGGGTTCCTGAAGATCAAACAATCAATCAGTATTACTATCTTGAGGTACTTTCTAAACTACGTCAAAGAGTAAGGAAAAAACGCCCCGAAATGTGGAAGGACAAATCATGGGTTCTCCACCAAGACAATGCGCCAGCTCATTCCGCGTTATCTGTCAAGAGGTTCCTAGCCAAGTACAGAATCTCAGTGTTAGAACATCCACCTTATTCACCAGATCTTGCACCATGTGACTTCTACCTGTTCCCTAAGGTGAAATCTGCATTAAAAGGGACAAGATTTGAAAAGAGAAAGTGGCACGTGTCCTAACTCAACGTCAGTCTCGTTATTTAATAGCCACACCTCGTATTGTTGGCTACGCTGTCCCAAAAGGACGGAAAAATTCAAAATATAATTACTTCTATTAAATTATTTCAACGGTAGTAAGCTCTGCTGCTATTAAACTTTTCGTGTTCAGTTATCTTTGCCAGATGTTCAAAAATACATTGTAAACATTCTTTATCTGTTTCTGTTTAATGAAACAACTTATTTGATTGTGTTAACGCTTTTGTTTATTGTGATTAAACAAAATTAAACGTTTGTCAAATGTATAAATAAATATTCTAAAATATCCTAAATATTTAACCTAATTTGATTATTGAATTTCTGAGTTATCTGAAAATTTGCAAACAAGTACCAGAACGAAGTGACTTATTAAGCTGCAACGAGATTAAGTCAATGTAGTGTAAGAGGGTCAAGAAAATATAATTAATTTTGGCAGCCTGTAAAGACGGCAATGTTATCCAAAAATGAAAAAAAATATTTTATTTAGAATTTGGAGTGATTTTTCACTACGTTTAATAAATTAATTTGTTTTATTATAGCGCAGACACAAATAACACATCATTAATGTTTTATTACAAAAATCAGGAACTACAGGTAAAACATATCTATTCAACTTTTTAAAGAAATAAATTAAATATATTTCTTTATTAATTAATTAATACAAAAAATTATCATTTTAATCAGTAAATAATTGGAATATTCGTTAAACGCTTTATTGTTTAATGATTTATTGCGCCATTACGTCTTACAATTTAATCATTAATAATTAAAAATATTCAACGGTATTGATTGAAATTCTATTTCCAATTTATTTGGCATTAAATTTTTATTGGTTCCGTACTCGATATAAATCTGATTTAAAAGATTATTGCTTTTAGTACGACTCTGATTGAAAATTACATCTTCAAAAAAAAGAGGAAATAGAATACAACATTAATGTATCGTACGTTTTAAACCATTGTTTTTCTATCTATGAACGAGAATGTACAGTCTGTTAAGAAAGTGTAGTGAAACAAAATCATAGTGAACAAAACAATATCGGGAAGATAAAATAGAATTGTATTTATTGAGCTGACTGTACTCTTACTATCGCTTTTCCCGTTCCTGTTTCCTTCTTGAATTACCTTAAGTTTCAACATCTTTGCTTCACTATATTGAATAAAAAAAGTCTTCTTTGTTGAACAAAAATTTTGTGGCATACAGTTATTTAGTTTCCATTACTGACGTAAAATATTAATTTAAGGTTACATTTAACCTTACTAAAAAATCTTATGAAGTTTGTCATAAACTATACGAAAGCTAATATGAATTTTGTGGTACACCGTAGAATTTAATGAGTGAAACTTCAACGTGTATTTTGTTTGGTAGAATTAATAAGGTAAACCAGGTAGGCAACATCATTAACGAGCAACTACAACATATTCTAGACCCATCCTTATGTGAATCTACATAATTACACACAAATTTCAAACACGTTTTACTACAAACATAATTCTCATATCTTCGTAGTTTATAAACTTTGAAAATTATGAAAAGTTATAACAAACGACGTTTACTCTCAGACGAAAAAACTGTCCAACCTTTTACATTCATAATATTCCGCTGCCTCACACTACTAAAACACGCTATTTAGGCTTACACTTGGACAGTAAACTTACATGGAACGCACATGTTAAACGCACACACGCCACAAACTCAAACACGGTTCTATCAACTGAAACGCTTACTCGATAGACGTTCTAAATTAAATATGTCACATAAATTAACAATCTAGAAGACAGTCTTAAGACCAATCTGGACATATGGAGTTAAACTTTGGGGATTTACTAAACCTTCACACACGAAACGTATACAAGCGATTCAGAACAAGATTCTATGAACGATAAAGCAATGCCCCTTTTACATCACAAACTCAATGTTGCACAGAGACTTACAAATCTCATACGTAATTAATGTCGCGAAACAGTTATACAAGATGATGCATGACAAATTTGAAGTACATGAAAACCCTCTTATACAAAACATGTACACTAGGGCGATACCGCGTACTCAGCGCAGACATTTAAAGCGCCTCTGGCCAAGAGATCTTCTTGGCCAACTGTAGGATTTTGATGATGACTGCACGCTTCTTCAAGTAAATCAAGTTTTGGAACATTAGCTTCACATTTAGAATTGTTGTATTAATATAATAACAGATACTAAATTTAAATTTAAAGTGTAAGTGTGAAAATTATGTAAATATTGTAAACGAAACAACTATTGTGACATTGCAATAATTAATAGTGGTAGACTAATAATACTTAAGGTAAAAATAAATTGGTTATTGTATGAAATAAAGGGTTATTGTTACCTTGTGTCAAAAAAAGAGTTATATTGAATCCCTTGGGCAATCCTGCTCTTTTTCCTTTTTATTTTATTAATTTTAATTTCTGTATTTTTGTCATTTCTACTATCCTTTATTATTTATTGTAGCAAAGTGGAGGAGTTACAATTTTTGTGTTTTTATTTTTTTAATCAAATATTCTGTATTATTCTAGATATTGGAAAACCCAAATTTTTAGTTCGGGGTTTCCAATAAGTAATGAGTGACTTCATACGAGAACGAATTTGACTGGGAAACGGAAGCTACTTGGCCAATTCAAAATGATTTAAGAATAAATTAATAAATAGGAACACAAAAGTGAAAATATATACTACATGTGCTTGGTGCGTCCAGTTGTCACCTATAGCTGTGAAACATGGACTATGTCAGAAACAGATTAGAAAGTGTTGAGAAGGTTTGAAAGAAAAATATTAAGGATGATTTTTAGATCGGTTCCGGAAGAAAATAAAAAAGAGTACGTAAAAATGAGGAACTGAATAAGTTCATTGAAGGCCGAGACATAGCCCTAAGATTGAAGTGGTTGGGGCACATTGAAAGAATGGAGTCAAGGAGGATGGTTAAGGTGACGTGGTAGGAAATACTACGCACAAAAAAGGTGGGGCTGTCCTAGAAAGAGGTGGATGGTCAATTTCAGAAATTATTTGATTTTGATGAGTGAAAGTAAATGGACTAAGTAGCAAAGGGGGTTAGTTAGGAGGATTTATCTCCTTAGAAGAATGTGGAGAAAGCCAAACCCAATAAGGGTGTTAGAGTTACAAGTTGATGACGATGATAAAGTAAAATATAACAATTCGTAAAAATAAATAGAATGATTGATATACTTTATGAGCTTTCTCTTATTTTGTTTTGTAAAACTTTTTCAACGGAACATTTTAGAAAGACAATCGGGTTTTGTTTATGTAGGTAACAAGGTTCATTCAGAGAAAAAGGTAAATTATTTTTAACGAACGTTCCAATTTTGAAAGCGGTAGGGGATAGAGTTATGTACAGCCATGTAATAAATAATAGTTCATTTTTTGAAAGGTCTGTAATACATCATTCGGATTAACAGTTGTGTCTGTATATGAAAGTTTCTCACCTGACAGCATGTCAAGTGTATATAAAATTTAAAAACTGCCAACAACAACCCGCCGCGTTAAGCTTGGTCTGTAAAAAAAGGTTTGATAAAATAAAACACGTAACGTTCGAAGAAGAAAGGCTGCTCTGAATTGTCATTGTAACACGTAATTGTGTTTTTTTCTGTTTTTAAAGTTTTATCTTTTCTGTTTTATTTATCGTAGATCGTTTGCCAAAACTTTGTCCTGATATCCTGAATTCATGCAAATAAATTTGTTTTGTTGTATAAATTAAACTCTATTGAAAATATTTGTTAGTCCGTATTTAACTTAAGGAAAAGTAATTGTTTTATAATCAAAATACAACCCGTATAATGCAGCCAATAAAAAATTTACTCAGATATTTTCATTTATACGAAAAACGTTTTGACAATACCAAAGAAATTTTTGTTAAATACTTTACTCCCGAATCGGGAATTTTACTTATTTATATTTATTATTTGTTTTCTATAAAATACAATCTGACAATTCTTTTAGAAACTGTTAGTTTGTAGCGGGACTGTTGTTAAATCAGGAATGTTTATACTGAAGCTTATTTTTTTAACAACGCTGCTTTTTTGTCAAAACAACTTTCATTTTAACTAGCCTAAAAAATCATACAATTTCTGTAGTAATGACTAGCAACTCCGCTCTTGCTTCACGGCAAACTAAACTTAAAGTGTTAAACTTCTCACACAATTTTACAAGTCAAATGCACGACTGTAAAAATAAAAACCAATTAGTACTGGAAACAGGAATATTGTTGAGATAAGTCCATTGCCAGTGAAAGTGAATAAAATACGACCCGAGAACAACTGAATATGTGGTATGAGAAAAAATAGGTAAAATCTATTCCTTAACAAATGGTATGATCTCTTGCATTTTTGGAAGATTGACATAACATTTTCTGTAGAAATCAGAAGTGATTTTTTTGAATATCTGTTCCGTAAATAGTTTTCAAAAATTTTGGGACAAACCAGCTACGATCCTCAGAAATTTTTATTGGAAGGTCTGAATGTAATGATGGTTTTTGCTGTTCTTCCAAATTTAACAACTGGAACACGTACTTTAAACGTAACATTACATTTGATCTGCAGGTACCTCTTGTAAAGGACAGTGCCAAAAATATGTACGTTTGCCTGATTGACAGATTTCATAGACACCCAAACGAACTTATTCAAAATTATTAGTAAGGTAATTTCCAAATGTTCTACGACTTTGAAAATCATAGAGTACAGATGGAGACAATTATTTATTTAGGAGGTACTACGAGTAATTTAACGAAATATTTCTTCCTTATTATGTTTTGTATTGACAACGAAATAACTTGTTAAATTTAACAAACCCTCCTATTTACTACTCTCCCTTGGATTGATTACATCAAAAGGGTTTCTTCAGAGAATAGGGTGTCAATCTGAGCTGTTGTCGACGATTAACCACCGCACGTTGAAGTACGTTAACTTTTCACTAGATACGGGGACAAGTACAGACTGCTTCAAATTTCTATTCAGAGCAAGGTGGAGGGCATTCTAGGACTTGGTTGATGAAAAATATCCTGAGTCTCTAATATGAAGAATGGTTTGATGTTCCTCGGTGGAACTCTTTTGAGCAGGAAGTACAAAAAACCTACATCACTATGGTTATCGCCAACGTCCAGACCGAATGGGTTAGAAGAAGAGAAAGAAGAAGAATGAGGAGGAGAAAGGAGGGGAGGAAAAGAAAAAATTCAAAAATTTTAAATACAGTCCCTAATAATTCAAGTGGAAAAATAGTTAAAAGATAACATGGTACGCAAATTAAATAAATAATAACTTCATACAATATAAGTCTATTGATTTATTTATTTTATTTATTTATTATTGGGAAAAACAAGTACAATGAATTTTATCCTATCTTATTTCCTAATATCCGCATAGGTCTGGCCTGTCCGCGGGTATGAGTTGGTTTATTTTATTTATTCTATTATAATAATAGCTTTTCATATCTACACTAAATTTACATAAAAGAAAAGAAACAAAAATTTACAAAAAAAAACATACAACAAAATTTCCTAGAGTCATCATCATCATCGTCCTTCAAGGATTAGGCTTTGTTGGCCTGCTCCGGCATCCATTTCTTTCGTGGTCTTCCAACGTCTCGCCTTCCACCGGGTTGATACTCCCATGCTAGTATGGGAAGCCTATCTCTTGACATGCAGAGTAAATGACTGGACCAGTTTCTCCTGTACCTTTTCAGAGTTTCTAGCAAAGGTTCCACTCTCAGGTCCGCTCTTATATTTTCATTTGTTATATGATCTAACCCAGAGTAGCCCTTGATTGCTCGCAGAAATCTCATATCAGCTGCTTGTATTCGAGACTCAGTTCTTCTATTTGGTACCCATACTTCGCTTCCATAGGCTATCAATGGTATTGCCATTGTTCTATAAAATTTTAGTTGGGTATCCTGCCGTGTTTTCCTCCCTATAGCTCTTCTTATAGAACCACAAACGGCGCTGAATTTAGCCAGCTTCTCATTCACATCATCCTCTTCAACAAATGAGATACGGCATCCCAAGTAACTAAAGTCTCTTACTTGGTCCAGAGCCTGATCATCCAGCACAATTTTGCATCTAATTGGCCACTTTCCTCTGAATGCCATAACCTTGGATTTATGAGGTGAGATCTTCATGCCAAAATCTAAACCAATTTTATTCAGCTTGAAAAGTGCATATTGTAGTTTGTCTTTAGAGTTGAAAATAATTACAGTATCGTCAGCATAAACCATTGAACTCAACCTGCGCAGCGTTCGTACCGCGGCCAGGGGATATCTTTAACTACTGGCAAGCATCACAATTTAGCCTCGGATCGGGACCGGATTTTAAGGAATAAATATACTGGATTTCCTAGAGTAAATATACAAAAAAAGATAATAGTGTAAAAAATAATTTAAAAAAATAAATAAAATGTCATGTAATGGTAAAGGATGAAGCAGACTTTCGATGACAATGTTAACAAAAATTTTTTAGCTGACACAAGAGGAAGAGCAATTAGTTTGAAAACATAGAACTAATTAATTACTCAGAATTCCCTCTCCCTAAATTAATCAGCCAGTTGGTTACTTTTCTTTTGTATATTTGAAGAGTTACATCAGTATTTCGGATATTGAAGATAAAACTTTTTAAAACATTTCATAAGATCTTATTTAACAATTTTTAACCGATTAACTGAAATATTTTTTGGTTTAACTGAAATATTTTGACAACATGCCAACCTAACTGCGGCTTTAAATACTCATCAGTAAAGTCTTCTTAACTTTTAAGCCACTTGAATTACTGGTTTTACCAGTTCAAAGTAAACAGAGGAATTGGTTAGTACCTAATGGGTTAGGTACTGGTTTTGAGGGCGAGTAAGAGGAAGGGTTTCATGAGCTGACGATAGGTTTCGAGTGATTGGGGACTGCGGTTGTAAGTAGTTTACTTCAGACTTGCAAGTACGGCCGAGGTGACATGATTAGATTGTGTTCCTACACTACGAACTTACTGCTTTACGTTCCAGGAGCACTTTACTCTTGTCTAACCTAATAAATTTTGAAATGTACTCGTAGTTTATACTGTCTAGAATAAGTTTCCTGGAACACCACTTTAACTTTAACTTTCTTTTACATCTTTTTACTACTTGTTATTGAATACAGTTTGAAATTCCTCTTATTCAATTATATTAATCCCTGGTAAGGTGATACAGCTTGTTTTAAAACAGTTTACACAAAACTGATTGAATAAATATGTAAAAAAGTAAACTATTTTAGTAAAAATGTTTTAATCTTTATTTGAAAATTTTAAACTGTAGTATTTGACAGGTTGAGTGCCATAAGAGACATACTGAACTCGCACCATGATTTTCCACCATTAATCGTTCACAAACATCAACATGCCAAAAAATTAAACTCTTATGCATATCGTAATTACAAATTTATTAGACACATGCGTTTGATTTATCTACCTCTTATTCGACCTCGTAATGCTGAAATCATCGTAAGACAAATTTTCTTCTCATGGCACTAAGAATCAATTTTTGTATGAGAGATGAATGTATCTTAAATAAAGTAAAAAATTAATGAATAATATAGTTTTTACACATTAAATGAAAGAAAACCAACTTCTTACAAATGGGATTGTAACTTTTGAACTTTTTTTTGAACGTTTGATTTGAAATATGATAAAACATGTTGATAAATTTTTCCAAATTTACGACACAGTTTATTTAACTAGAGATATACTTGACTCTCGGCAACAATATGTTGAGAGATATCAGAGACAAATGTGTCTCTCAGCTACGAGATAGCCAAAGTATGATGAGAGACAAATTTGTCTCTCGTTGGCATTTTTGGGCAACACATATATTCTTGTGTGACATTACACCTGTCAATAATCTGTTCCAGATTGCTTAATATAATAACTACTTATGCAAATGATACAGCTATTATGACCAAAAATAATGGTTGAAACATTGTAACGTTAACTTTGCAATATTATATCAATAAATCTTTTCACTGGTGAAAACCAAAGAAAATTAAATCAAATCCAGCACCTCAGGCAGACATACTGTAGTTAAGTATTTAGACCCTACACGAAACAGGAAACTGACACGGAACCATGGAACACGAAAAAAGGGAAAATTTCAGTGAATCATAGATTAAAGAGTTTGTCTCTCTACACTACCGTAGATCACATTTACCTGTTCAACAAAAACTAAATTGTTTAACTACCCAATTCGTTCAATGTGGATATACGGAGCTTTGATCTATGGTTTAGCGAAAAAAAAATCAAATGTAAACGGTTTTACGTTTAATCACATGTAATCCATAATACGTACAAAATTCTGTCATACATCGAGAAGTCAATATAGACACAGTACACACAACTACTGAAAAATTATACACACACTTTCACTTAAAATTAATTAATCACACGAATCCAAGGTACAAACATTGTCACAACATCACAACAAAAGAGATTTACCTCCTCAACAAAAGAGATTTAAACGATACTGGAATACGAATCTCATATAAAACAACGCCTTTTACTCTGGGTGATTTTTTCAATTAAAACGAAAATAGAACATTACGCAAGTATGTCATAAATATTACCAATTTTATTAATACTTACAGTTATACTTAATTTTAAATATGACAAAAAATACTATTGTAGTATTTACAATCAGGAAATGCGATGACTTATTCTCAACGAAGTGATGACACTAAGGCCGTTGAAATCTGGCCCACTCTCACTAATATTTATGAATATAAAATTATCATTCTGAATTTTCTGAATGTTGAATGAATTAGAAAATTATACTTTATAAAGTATTTATGTTTCGCTTGAAAGAACATTGAATGCCACTGAAAAATATGTCATTTAAAAAGTCTATAAGAATATTTCGTCTTTTAAAATGTAGAGATATTGAGGTTGTTACACGAAGTAACTTTATATGTGAGTGAATTTATTGTACAAGTGGAAAAGTTTTAGATTGTCGAAGTAGTATACAAAAAATTTATATGAGTTAGCTGATCTTTATTTTCGAATTTCGTTGTTCCGAATTAGGTAAAAATAAATACTTAAATTTACAATTCTAATAAAAGAGGACAACATATATTAATTATATCACATTAGTATATCTTGTGGAACTGTAACGAAAACAAATACAGTTTAAAAGTGTAACAAAAACATCTAGAAGATTATTAGTATTTCTATAATTAAGTAGGTCTACCAATTTTTGTATGGATTATATATCTCATTTTTAAAGTCACACAGACTATAACAGAACATTTCATTCCTTAATTGCATTCACTCGGTCAGAAAACTAAAACACAGGTAAATATTACCATATTTTAACTGCAAATACATTATAAATAACAAGAGTTATTTAACCGAGTATGGAGATATCAATTAATGATAGACTACCTGAAAAGTTAGAGTAACTAGTAAAAATACACTGTTGGAATATCTGGAATAAAAATAAACTTAAGAAAACTGTCATGGATGTTAATCACAAAATCCACACAACTCCAGTTGAATCTAACTGTTTCAAACACCATGATACAAAGAGTTACTACCTTTAAATATCTGGGAACATGGATAGAACAGACGGGAGAGCAAACGAGTGAAATAAGACCAAGGACAGAAATTGGAAGGTTGTCATTTGTGTCACTAAAGAAATTGCTGTGTTGTCTTGGCATTGAGCTCAGAATGAGAATGCTGCGATGTTATGTCTTCTATGTTTTGTTGTATGGGATGGAGGCGTGGATACTCAAAATGATCCATTTAGATACGGACCTTTGAGATGTGGAGCTACCGCAGGAAGTGGCCTATTCCGGTGACAGAGAGAATAACAAATAGAGTTGTGCTTATTAAAATGGGCAAAGAATATGAGTTGGTTGAGGCAGTGAAGAGGAGAAAACTTCAATATCTTGGACATTGTGATTAGAGGTCCTAAATATCACATCTTACAATTAATTATGCCTGGGAAGATAAAGGCAAGTGGAACATTGGCAGTCATCGGGCATCCTGGTTGAAGAACCTGAGAGACTGGTTTGGTTGCAGTAATACGGAACTGTACCGTGCAGCAGCGAATAAGGTTCGGATAATGATGATGATTTCTAACCTCCGATAGGAGAGGAACTTTAAGAAGGTATATCTGGATTATTTAGGTTGAAAACATTGGAGGTTGTCTTGAGTAAAACAGTTCTATTACCAAAAAAAATATATAATAAATTTGTAAATATAGAATATTACGGTGGGGGGAAAAAAGAATGAACATGACATAAGGGACATGCATGGAGAGCACCACCCACTGACAGGTCTCCAACATTTTATTTATTTGTTTTTTTTTATTAATTCATTCAATTATTTTTTATTAACAACATAATATAGTTCCTAAAACAGCAGATCCCTGCTCTACGTTCTCCTTAATCGAATTTGAACGTTGTTTGGTAGATGAATAGAAAAGTTTTGCATACAGTAGAATATCTCCTTAATGAAATTAAAGTAAATATGAATAAAATTACTCACCAGGTCTAAGTTTGCATTCTCTTGATATAATTACACCCACACTATTAGTGGCTACACAACGATACGATGTCGAATGAACATCAGAACGAAAACTATCGGCAGAAAATGGCGGTAGATATAAACTACTATTGAGCATTATTTCCCTGAAAAAAAGAAAACAATATGTTAGTATTTTTTGAAAGAAACGAGTAAGTTTTGTTTTTAAATTAATGTTTTTACCAAGTGCAAGGGCCAGTGGGCAGGGACAACGATTTTATTTGAGTTAGATCCAGAATCTACCTCAAAAGTTGAGGTTGCCAGAATCAAACCCAAAACGTCGGGTTACCAGATAAGTCCACTACTATAGTCACTGAGGAGACAAACATATTTTTAATTAATCATCACCATAAAATATCAGTTTTAAAGTTCTATAAAGCATAAAGAAAGAAACATATCAACTCAATGGTACAGTTGTGCATACTCATCTATTACAAATGATTAAGCAAATGATTCTAAGTTTTACAAAATATTTCTTATTGTATATACATTTATTTATAAGTAAGGTGGAGTAAATACTTTAAGTTTTTGCTTATGGGAAGACATAGATTCTGTTTAAGCACTTCATCTATTTTTTTTAAGGGAAAACCTCAAGAGTAGACTTTAACATTTTATACACAGTATATAAAGAAAGATGAACGCAACAGATAGTATCCAATATTTCATTGTTAATATTTATAGATAAGAAAAGAAGGTTCACAGAAAAGAATACCGCACGTTTAGTCAACTTTAGGAAATTGTACATTAATCATAGCTTTATATTTTTTACCTTGATACATGATAAAAAAAACTGAAGGTATTATTATGAGGTAGGACATTTACTTTTTAATACACGTTAATGTCAGCTAGACGAGGTTCAGATTGGTGATATCAAGACTGAATTAGTGAGTAAATTAATTTTTCATGGAAAGCGTAATGTTCTGTTAACCGACTTCAAGTTTCAATAATTTTATAATGAAATTTTCTATCTCATTTGGGAATCGATTCAGAGGCATTTTCAGAGCTATTCAGAGCTATTGAACTAAACGAAATTTAAAAAAATTTGATAAATAAAATTTTTATATAAATCCATTTCTTAGGTTTTTAATTAACCGGTTTAAATTTAATGGGACTCACGTCTACCTTTTTCAATGTATTTCGGCTTTCAAACTTTTTTTTTAAATTCCTTTTAAAAGAGACAAAGAAAGATAAAACCAATATAATCAGTAATATATTTTTATACGTTTAGTTTGTTTACAATCTGTTTATAGAATAACCGTAAGCAAATTATAATTTAGGCCGGCAAGTTGGTGTAGTGGTCAGTGCAACTGGCTTTTATGCCGGGGTCCCGGGTTAGATTCCCGGTCAAACCTGGCATTTGTTTCTCTGTATATCACCTTGTATCATCACCTATCACAAGCCAAGGCTTATGTAGTGATTGCCACTCAAAAAGAAACAAATCTAAAATTGCAAATTGTAAAATGATCACTTGTGCAGTCGTTATTACTAGTTGGTACTGACATCTCTGCGGCAGCCACACCAATTCCTGTGGATCTTATTCGATATTGTCAAGGAATGTTTTTTAGTTTTTAATGTCGAATAAAGGTCCAGTCATAGTCCAGTCCAGTCATAGTTGGTCTCTTGGCCATCGGTGCTTAAGCCTTCTTCGCAAATTACGTGATATGTTATGCAAATCTTCTGTACGGATTTGTGTATGTTTTAAATTGAATGTGAAATGAATTATAAAAGTCTTTTCCTAGTTCTGTGACGTACGGTACGTATAAATGAATATACAATTAAAAGAAAGCTATGTTATTTATATTCGGTTTCAGTTTTCGGGCTTTACTCATCAACAGCGGTTTTTAAACTACAAATTATGCTTTAGTATCTGAATCTAATGAAGTTAAAGCTTCAATCTGTTAATGGCTTAAAGAATATCCCTATACAACACACGATGTGAATTGATAAGTTATATCATGAAAAATTCACAAGCGGTCGGGTTTAGAATGTCATGAAATTCATGTTGTAAAAATAATCCATGTCTTAGTGGTAGTACGGATGTATCAAACTGGAAAACTCATTTAACTTTATGCATCATTTAAAATAAGAGACAAACTGGTATCAACTAAACTGATTAAAATCTGTTTTAAAATATTATAATATGCACAAAGGAATAGTGGGAAATCGGTAATAATGATTTTTGTTTAAACAATGTAAATTTTAATGGCTTTTAAATTCGTTTAAAATTGTTCACTGTAATGTATAAACTAAAGACAAAAATTCTGTTAGCAGAATTCTTTATATAATCTTTCGGAAATTAATTTTATTTTCTTCGATCCCATTCCTGTTTTTAGCTGAGACAGGAGAAAGAGAAATAAGTACAAAATTAATTCTTTTGTGATTATTTTATTAAATTGATAGCGGTTACCATAGCAACGTAATTATCACTAAGAATGTAAAAATCAGCATAAAAAATTATTTCTTTGTGCAACGTACACTTATTTGAAATATAAAAAGAAAAAATGAAATTTAAATTTTATTAAATTAATATTTCAACGGAAGTAAAAACTCTTCAGGATAATGAAACAAATTTAATTTTAAATTATAAATTCATAAAAGATATGACGGTCTGTCAGAGATTTAATTGATATAAAATAGTTTTATAATATTATAAATATGAGAAACTATTAGTTAATAATTAGTATAAAAATACGAAACATAGAGTAAATTACAATGAAATAAGTTGGAACTAAAGAATAACAAAGAGACGGAAAACAAAAAAAAGAAGTTGTGAATAGAAGAGCTTTGTTACCAACGGTGGTGCTCTGATACACAGTAAAAAGAGGGAAGTGACAGTACTCTTATCGCAAAGTTAAAAAATGAGCTGTTAAGTTTTCGTATCGACTTCACTTTACACCTAATCTTGGGTTCTGTACGTCTATTTATAACTTTGTTGAGGTCCACTAAAGTTAAGAGGAAAAATATACAGTTTGGGACACGTACATTGCATTGCGTTGAACCCCTTTAGGCACTACATTTTTATCTACTAAAAAAACCTATTGTAATAAAATGTGCTGATTTATTTTTACAAAAACCTTTCCTCATTCATTTTTCAATTTAGTAGTCTAGATAAAAACAATTTATTTCATGGATTTGCATTTGAAGGTACACTACAAACTGTACCATATGGACCGGTTTAATACAAACGCATTTGGGGTTAACTAAAATGGTAAGCGTACGGACAAAATGAAACCATATTTTTAGTATTACGTATAAAATAAATTGTGGCAGTTAATTGAAAATTTTAAAAGGTTTACAATTTTATATTTGCCAAGTAACATTTACTTTTTGCAGAGGTGACTGCCTACCAGTATATCTTAAAGACGTTGCAATGCATAGTTCAGATTTAGCCAAGTATCTTGGTATGCATTTAGATAAAAATCTTACAAGGAGAGCATACATAAACTTTTAACAAAAAAATTAACGTAAAATTTAAACATTTTTACTGGATACTGGGAAAAAGGTCGAAGCTTTCCCTTTCGAACAAAATTCTTATAAAGCAGGCCATTTTGAACCCCATATGGAATCATGGAATTAAAATTTGGGGAACAGCCAGTAATTCTAACGTAGAAAGAATCGAAAGATACTAATTAAAAATTTGTGTAACACTTAAGAAATCACCAAACAAAATTTTACAGTTAAGTTTTATAGTACATCTCAAACAACATTTTACACACAGATTTAATTTATATTAATAGTAAAACACAATATATTAAAACTCCTCTCAACATATCACACGAATTAGAAAATCATCCTAATTTTTTGGTAGTGAACCTCCTAAATAACTCGTAAAAACTGAGAAGATTACGGCATAAACATACAACAGATCTTTTTAGAAGGTAAGAAACATATTAACTAATTACACGATCCGGAGGAAGTGCATCGACGGGTGATTCCTCCATTGAAGCTACATTTATCGGTTATTACTTATTCTATAATAGCTATTTATTTTTCCCTGGCAAACAGATTGTAGATTTTACTGTTGCAAAAAATTTGTCATTCTTTTTAATATATTTTAAAGCCCTTAACATTCTAAAAAACCCAATTTTATGACATAAAAAATTGTATCAA
Source organism: Catonia carolina (assembly GCA_035578175.1). Taxonomy (NCBI): domain Eukaryota; kingdom Metazoa; phylum Arthropoda; class Insecta; order Hemiptera; family Achilidae; genus Catonia; species Catonia carolina. The sequence goes on along the minus strand of JAQMRL010000001.1, from coordinate 336,946,812 downwards.
ACAAAATTAACATACATGCAACAAAAAGCTGTTTCGTGTACATACACATAGTAAACATAAGGATAAAACCGAAATACATTACAGTGCTAAAAAATTCTACGACAAACTTCAACCTTGTTTACGCAATGAATTCAGCGAAAGCTTCGTTAAGAGCACCCACAACCATAACCCAGACACATGTTAAAACTGAATCTACCTACAGCCCATTTTCTCAAAACCCTTTGCAGATAACTGAAACTTCGTAAACATAATTATTAAAATATGCAATTTATGAGTTCGTTGTAAAAAATTACTCATTTTCGTGATGTTACGTTTGAGATAAAAAATAAAATTAAAGAATTTGATAAAATGTCTCAAGTTTAATAAAAACTGTGTTTAAAAACCAAGTTAATTAGAGACAGTTTTTAATAGTTTTACTACAGTTTTTAAAATAGACGTACATATTATGCTTCCTAAATTTCAGCTTTATACCTCTATCACTAACAATATGGATAAAATAAATTTGCGGAATCATGCGTAAAAGTTTAAATTTTCAACAAAAATCATTTCAAAACTTTGAGGTAACCTCAGTATTTGGGGATAAATAAAACAAGTATTGTTGCAAAACGTAATAAGAACAAAATATCCAATTTTGAGATTAAACAGAAAAATATTAATTGTAAAATTTGAAGTTTTCTTAGATTTTTTTAAGATATCTATTAATTATGTAATATTAATTTTAAAAATTTATAAAAAAGTTATTAACAATCATGCAATAATAAAAATTCACCACTGTACAAAGAAGAAAGTGTGGAATATTTAAAATTAAAAACCAAAAAGGATTTTTTTTTCTAATTTCCGGTTAAAGACCTTAAAACTTGAAAAGAAAAATTTAACGCCAATCCTTTCTACTCTGACATTAAATTTTCAATCTACGCAAAAACATTCCTACTATAACGATTTTAGACAACAAAAAATAAAGTAGGTTGTGTGATATTGGGTTTATGGTTGTTAGATTAATGGAAATTACAAAAAGAAATACAGTTTTGAAAGAATATATTTAATATTTAGAGATGAAAAGTACCTAAATCTGATCATTTGCTTATACAGTCAGTGGTAGCATTTGAAACGGGAACAAACTTGAACGAACGAAGTTGTGTGTAACAAAGTTCAAGTGTTCAGTTGTATTCAGCTGATATTGTGGTTGACTAGTTTTGGTTGTTTTACTGAAACATTACTGTTACAGAAGACTAACTATAATAGCCTACATGAATAAGTATTACCAAGCCGTAACCTCCAGTAATGTAACTTGATACAATATAATCTTTGAGAAATCGATGTTTAATTCATAGAAATGCTATTAATCTAAATGCCTTGAAAATACATTAACAAATAACATTAGTGGTTGGAAATTTGCGATCGAATACTAAATTCCTAGAAAAAAATGTAACTGATTAAAAAGTACTAGCAAAATTCAAGAAATTAAGAAATACTTATATGTCTAATTTTTTTTGGGGTTTACGTTCAATTTACGTGCACATTAAGGCTAATACAGATAAAAACATTTTTTATTTATCGTAATTATTACAATTAATTTATCGTAAGACTACACCTCATTTCCACGTCATACACATCATCCTCATCTCATTGGGTCATGGGGTTGCTTATTGTTCTATATTGAACAGATTGCAACGTACACAAATTAAGAATTAAAAAAAAAATCGTAATTATCATTACTATTATCCATGATTGCCCAAAATGGGCAAATGGAGTGTTAAATCAATTGCACTCGATCTGTTGTTGGATACTGGGCTACAAAAAGTAGTTCTTTTTCTTATCACATATAAAGCCAATCATATGACTGAACTATTTAAGAATAGAAGAGGTAGAGATGTAAAAGACACTAGTCAGAGTTATCTCCTCTGAGAATAATGAATTTCACTACACAACCAGACCCTGTGGTGAATGAAGTGAAGGTGTCATTGGCAGGATGGAAAGTAGGTGCTTTTCGGAGGACAGTTGTTGATAAGCATATTGATTTTACTCAGTGAGGAAGACAGTAGTAAACCACCTCACTCCTCGTTTTTACTTAGTAAAATCTCTAGAGGTTCAAACCAGCCTTTCGGCTGTTACATTATCCATGAAAGACTAAAGTTGTTGTTATGTCATCGATGGGGTTAATGCCAGGGTTGCATCTTATGAGGATGATTGTTTGCATTAAAGGTGCGAAGAATCATGTATTATGAACTTAATGTAAACATGTAGCTGAATGACCACATGCGGATAAATATATAGATAAAAACCATAATGCGGATATCTAACAGGTAGGACTGATGATTCCAAATGTGGACAGTAGAAAGCGTAACTAAGTTGTGACACTTGAGAGTTCGATTCAGTGTAAAGATGGATTACGGTGCTAAATAGTGTGTGCCATTGCGATTGCACTGATATTTTTAACATCAAGTCAGGCTCATAGAGATTTTAGTTCGGGAGGCTGAATCTAGGATTTTTTCTCGGAGGCTGAGCCTGAAGAATCGAACTCGCAAAACCCAAAAGATCGAAAGGGACACGTGGCATATTTGACTGGTATGCAATTTAAATTTTCGTTCAAAGCCTCTCAAGCCCCTGGCTGAAAACCGTAAAAAAGAGAAAAATTGCTCGAATAACATTTTGATGAAAATAATAGTGTCAAATCCACTTGTTATGTCTAATTTGTTCTATGTTTCAGCTTTGCACGTCATTCCGTTTTTGAGGTATTTTTAATTAAAAACATACACAAAAACAAATAGCTAAAAACATGTTTTATGGGGTTGTAAACTCGTATTTTAGTTAAAAACTCGATTTGGAAATTCGATATGAAAACAATACACATTTCTTTCGATTTGCATATTCATACTGGGCAAGGGAAAGTAAAAAACAGAATAAAGCGAGAAAACATATTGGATTGGACTAAGTACACGTTTACAAACTCTACTAAACTTACGGACTTCCATAAAAAGCAAAATGAGAAAAAATGCCTAAGTAAGAAGAAATTTAAAAAGCAAAACAATGCTTGAAATGTGATAGTTGTGAAATTAATCTAGCATTTGTGATTGCAATTATTATTAATTATACCAAGTAGGTATAATATAAGAAGAAGGGTGAATGTAAGATCCAGGCGGCGGAAATGCGGATTTTGATATGAGTTCAGGGGTGTAGTTTGATGGATTGCATTAAGAATGAGGCCCATTTAAATGTCTCCTCTCTTTTAGAATCAGTTAACAAACACAGAGAGAAATAGGAGGAACATTTAATATAGATGAGTGAAGATAGATGGGCGAAACGGGCATTAATATCTACCGGTCGAAGAAGAGTAGGTAGACCGCGGAAAGATTGGTTAAGTATTCGGAACAGGTCGGAGGGCCTTATCCATGAAAGGAAAAAGAAGAAGAAGGTTTAATATACATTTAAGGTGCTGAAGTACAATAACACAAATGAAATATACTCCTTACACAAAAGTTCCACAAACTGAACAATTTTAACACTATTTTAAAGTAAGCTATTAAAAATAGTGAATATTAATTAATTAACAATTAGTAATAAAATACTTATGGATGGTAAGTAGTTATCAGCTCTATTGTAGTTTTAAACTTCTCCTATTTTCCTGGAAGTGAAATGTTGCAAGTGATGCTTTACAATTAGCACTTTAAGATGATAAGGTAAATTATCATAGAAAAGGTAGCTAATTGATTTAATTATTTCTTGAAGAAGTAATGAAATAAAATTTAATTTCTAAGTTTACTAGGGCGTTCAGTTAAAGAAGTGTCTGCAACCTTGTTTAGTGATTCAAAGAAAGTTAAAAAAGCACAAGCGTTGTGTCAGTATTTTTATGTAATTTGCAATCATTCAATTAAATATACAATAAATAATTCAACTATTTTTCCAGAAATGACAATATTACAGTTGAATCTTTTCAGAATAAAAAGAAATGAGATGAGTTAAAGAAGAAATTTTCAGATGACGTATTTTACTTTCTCTTGCCTATATGAATATATAGGAAGGAAAGTATTGTTTTCATGTCGATTTTTCGAAATCGAGTTTTCACCGGATCTATACGTTTTCAGACCCCCTGAACCCAAAAAACATGTTTTTAGCGATTGGTCTGTGTGTGTGTGTGTCTGTGTGTGTGTGTCTGTGTGTGAACAGAATATCTCAAGAACGGAACATCGTACGAACTTGAAACTTGAAACTTAAGTTACGTACCACTACCGGACTCGACACGAACATTTTCATCAAAATCGGTCAACCGGAAGTAGTAGTTTATTCGTGTAATTTTTCACTTTTTTGCGATTTTCTCAAAAACTGGTCCTACGATTTTTTTAAAAATCGCCTGGTTTACTCAATTTTTTATTCTCTACAAGATAGGGTAGGCGTCATGTTTGCTGAAATTCTGCGTGAGGCTGTTTTCACGTAAAAACGTTGTTTTTTTAAGATTACAGCTTTAATATGCATTTTAGCGCAAAACGTTATATAATAAAAGTTGTAGAGAATTAAAAATTCTACAACTTTAGTTTCAAACAATTTTTTGTATAACGCTTAGTTTAGCGGTAATTTGCGATTTTCTGTTTTTTTTCTCACGAAAATGTGTGAAAAATTGATTTTTTTAAGATTTCGGCCTTAGTATGCATTTAACGACAAAAGTGTAGGCCTATATAATTTAATTTATAGAAAATTAAAAGATCTACAACTTTTATTTAAAGCATTTTTCTCTACAGAGCCTAGTTTAGAGAGAAAGAGTGATTTTCCGTATTTCTAAGCCAAACTGAGGTTGATTTTCATTTTGCATCATTCACTCATGATTAAAATAAGGTTATGTTTTTGAGGTTAGTTTTTTGTTTATTTCTAATATTTTATTAATAATGTTAGGTTTATTGTTAATTATTTGCATTGGCAAGAGAAAGTTGTGTGAGTGTTTCACACCAGATTTTTTATATTGAACTCTAGTATGCTAATGGTTAATAGTGTAAGGGAACTATAGAAATGCATTATTGTTAAACGCTTTTATTGTTACTGAACAATAAAGAGTTATAATGAAAAATAAAAATACTTTCTGAAGTTGATATTATTAGAATTCAGCCTTATTAAGTAATGAATTTTTTCTAACAATTTATTTAATTTGTAAATCATTAACAAACATTGTTTCTTTTTGTTAAATATTATCCTTATTAAATTTTTATATCACTGTATTTTCAAGAACGTTATTAACAAATTCCTGTACTAATTGAAATTTTATATTGGTTATCAGTTTTCCCGTATTTCATTTTCTAATAAAGATTCTGATACAGTACCTATTGTAAAACAAATCAATTTTATTAATAATGTACTTTTAGTTTTTAACAGTCTTCAGAAAGAAGGAAGAGGTATTTGTTGCGTATAAAATGTCCAGTTTTTTCGAAGCACATTTCAGGGCATGTTTAATCAACTTTTTAGCCTATGCTTCTTCCATCTTTCATAAGTGGTGCTCGTTGAGTAAATTTTCTTTCTCTTTTACAAGTGAGTTTTTCTTCTCCTGAAACTCTAAGTCCTGTATTGTTTGTCCGAAAAGTTGCTCTATCTTTTGTGGTTTCTGAGTCTAATGAGTTGTTAGAAATAATAATAAATATAATTAGTTGATAGAAATAATGACGTATTACGGTATATTACTAATGTAGTATTCTTGTCCAAAATAGGCAGGTGGAGTTTTAAATTACTACACTCGATCTGCTAGTTCCAGGGCTACAAAAAATAGTTCTGTTTCTTATCACATGGTCAGCCAATTATTATGACAAAAGCATAACAAAAGAGGTAGAGTTGTAAAATACACTAGTCAAAGTTATTTCCTCTAAGAATAATGAATTCCATTGCACAACCAGACCCGGTCATAAGTGAAGTGAACGTGTAATTTGCAGGGTGGAAAATAGATGCTTTGCAGTGGGTCTGGCATACTAATAAGCATACTTTTCCATTCAGTGAGGAAGGCAATAGTAAACCACTTCACTCCTCGTTTTATTAATTAAGCCTGTGGAGGTTCAAACCAGCCTTTCGGTTGTTGACCTAAACAACTTCAATGTAGTATTCATATTAAAATTACGCTTGAAGGTGTCACCGAGTCAAACAAATTAACAATTACCTGAATTAATTAATAAAAAAAATAATAGATTTAGCATGCCTTCAATGTAGTATTGATAAGCCCCATTAGAAATTTAAAAATATCTAATTGTTTTTTTCTACGTAGTAGTTTTTGATATTCTCATTTTTGAAGTCGGTTTTTCAGTAAAAAATAATTTTACATTTAAGCAAAAGAAGTATTGAGATTTTAATAGTAAACAACAAAGACATTCCTAGACGTTAATAGTCGTTTAAGTATCAGTTTAAAGAAGTTAGTCTCGTTGACGTTCAGTTGAAAAGAAAAAAGAAAAACACTTAACTTCTGTACACTAATACACAACCAGTACCTGAACAGTTGTAGCACGTACAAGAGATTACTGGATATACTTGAATTCAATACAGTTATTGAACACAAGTAAATGAAAATTCAAAAAAAGTTTTCACAAGATATTTTTACAATCTTCTTTGTTTAAAAATTTGTTTGTCATCCATTCTATACAGGTGTCTGTAAAATTTTAGTTTTCTATTTCTAATAGTTTAAATTAATATTTTATTTTCCTAGTAGAATTTTCTCCTTCTCATAACTTATATTCTCCGTCTGCTACTTTCGAACCATTATATTGTCTATCAAATTTCTTTGCTTCTCTTATACCAGCCTTATATCAGCCTTCCCGGTCATTCTAAAACTCTCGGTTACAGACACACAGGTTTTACTACAGTTTTATGAAGTTTCATCCTGTCTTGAGAGTGTTTTCTTTTTATACAAGTGGTGAGTTCCTCGGAGTGCTATGACCATCTCGTCTGCTCCTCGTCTGCTGTAGTTCGCTCCTTTTTGGTGGTCTTTCGTTGTATTACCTCCCCGAGATACGAAAAGCTATCAGCGTTCCCAATTTTTCCGTATTGTGTCTTTAAGTGACGCGGGGCTGTTTTGATGTTCGTTATGTATTTAGTTTTTTTGAAAGAAATCTGCAGTCCTGCTTTTCTTGCATATTCTTATTCATTTAACCCGGTGATTTGTTCTATTGCTATTTCCGTGTTTCTAGACACTTTTGTTAGTAATATACAAAAGCAAGACAGTTCATTTTTATGCCGTTCTTTGATCCTTCAATGTTAACTTGGTTTAGCAAACAATTGACAAGTTCCATTTTCAATTTCTGATTAAACTTCTCAATCATGCAGTTAAAAAGCACAAGTGACAGTCAATCACTCTGTCTAACGCCAGTTTTAATCTCAAATTCTTCTGAGATTTCTCCTAGAAATTTTACTATTTGTTCTAAAATATTTAATAAATGGTTGAAAAATTTAACAATATTTTCGAAGTTCAAGAATTAAATATTAAAACTTATTTAAGAGGTAACTATAGGTATAAAATGAACAGAATTTTACTTTACCTTACTGATTGTGAGGGAGATATATTATTCATCAAGGAATATATACAGGAATATATTTGAAATAAAACCAATACATACCAGGAAAGCTATGTGTCTGATACTGAATACCAATCTAGCCAAGGAGTGGATTCTAAATACCGACATAATCTACATTCCATACTAATATAGCTTACAATCCATTTACCAGAGTGATTCTAACGTATAAAGATGGTTTGTTGTAATAATCAATATGAAATTCTGATTGAGACAAGACAATTCACTCATTTACAAACACTATTATTGTATTTATTTCATAATTTATAAAATAATTTTACTCTGAAAATCAAAAGTGTTTAGGACAGTTGTTTACGCTCCTTCATACATTCCCAATTATACACACACACACACACACACGCGCCCACACACACACACACACACACACACACACACACACACACACACACACACACACACACACACACACACACACACACACACACACACACACAGATCTTAACATTTAACGGGTGTACAGTATTACAGTCAATCAAAATAATATAACAACCACGAGCAACAGCTGGAAAGCACAAGGTGAAAGAGAGGCAATTTCATTAGGTTGTTACATTTAAACTATTTGTAGTGTAATGTATAATATGTATATTACTAATAACAATTTGAAGTGCAAATAGATCATTAGGTATTTTATATAAATATATAAAATAAGATAAAATTTATAATTTTTTGTTGAATAAAAAATTGTGTTAATTTTTTGTTTGTTTAAAAAATATTTGAATATAATTGCGCAATTATCAATTAAAAAAGAAAACTAGCTATCGTTAGCGTCAGAGGGGATGTACTAAGTTTTGGGATGCATACGTTTGGAGTTAAATTTATCAAATGGTTTATTATTGCCGATAATACGGTAATTTTTGAAGCAGTTTCTGAAATTGATGTCGCCGAACCGATACACGACACACCTAAATTGATACGGCGATCTGAAATATTCGGGTCGCAATTTTTCGATAAGGAACGAGACAGGGGTCTAAGTTTTGGGATGCATAAGTTTGAAATTAAAACTGAATCGTCTAATTACAGAAGCAGATAATATCCAAAAATGTAAATTTTTTAGGAGACCTGAAAAACGTATCTCTCAAAAACATAAAATGATACAACATTGTGACTTACTCGAGAAATAGTATTAGGGTAGAGAGTTTTACATACCGACTTTTAATTTTCTAATGATCGTAGTTTAAGAAAAAATACACATACTGTATGTGGATTTATCTGGTTTTGAAATAAACTTAAAAACTAAAGTATAAAAAACTCATGATTATTTTAATTTGTAACAAAACTAATCACAAATTTTGTCGTTTTAGGAATAAAATTTAGAAAAATTAGGTACGATAATATTAAAAAATTATGAAAAAACAATTTTCATAATGCTTTTTCCGTGAATTATTATTACTATCTTATTCAGGATAATACTCCATTTCGTAATATTGTTAAAATAAATCACTAACTTTAATATTTGTTTAAGAAAAACGACAATACTAATTGTAAAAATGAAGAAAAAATGTCCTCTAAAATACTGCTGCAACTCATATGAGCTTGCTGCTCATATTACAACATAACTTCAAACTAATGTTCAAGCCGTGTGACAAACATTTTTTTCGAGGTCAATACTAGAGAATGGATGTATCTGAATTTGAAACTAATCAGCAACTTTATCCACGGTTTTATTAAAGATGTAGATGGTTTTGAAACATATGCATTTTAAAATGCATATAAAAGGTTGTAAGCTGTTATAAAATGAAAAAAATTAAAATTTGAAAGTTTTGGACATATCTGGTTTTGTAACTAGAGAATTCACTATCAAATTTTTTATTATTTCTGTGTATAAGGTAATTTTTGAAGCAGCCGCCAATTATTCTTCTTGGAGGCTACAATTGATTAAGCAAAACATCGGATTGGTAAATCTTCAAAGAACCAAAAAAACCTTAAATTTCTATTTACTAGATTAATTGGGAATTTGGAAACAAATAACGACAGGTGATTTCAAATCTATATGTCGAGAGCTACGGTCTAAAAAACAGTTGACCGGATTCAGTCCCGTGGGACTTCAGACTAAACTCGAAGGTTTCCATGCATTAAAGGTTACGTGGTTTAAGTCTGGTAAAGGTAGTTACTTTTATACGGATTTGAAAACTTGCGACAGTGGTTACCGGTGTACTTGGATGGTTGGAGCTCAATTATCCATACCTTTACGGAATGGTCGGCCTGAGTCTGTTCAAGACTACACCTCATTTACACGTCATACATATCATCCTCATCTCATTGGGTCATGGGGTTGTTTATTGTTCTTAAATTGAACAGATTACAAAGTACTCACATTACGGATTTTTAAAAATAAATAAATACCTGTATATACTATAAATACTCGTACATCGTATCTTGTTACATTAATAAGCACTGTGAAAGCTTTCAAGCTTTCAAAATTATATAAAATTTATTTTACTATTATGGTACACGTACTTGTAAATCTTTTACACACAATTATTTCCTATTTCTGTTATAAAAGTAATCTTTAAAAAGAATTATTTATGTTTAACAAATAAAATGTTGTTTCTTCCCTGTAAAGTTATCCACTGGCAATCCATTATAAAATACAAATACAACTAAAACAACATTTACCTTGGTAAAAGAAAGTAAGTAAAATTTAAAGAGGGATCGGTTGTCTCAAGAGACGAAACATCCGTCGTTAAATGTTACTTGTACCGTCGTATAACTTACTTTGGGTTAGAGTAGGAAGAACTTTAGTGTATTTAACTTTTTAGAAAAACCACCTGAAAGGATTTAAAGCTGTATTGTTAGAAGTATCTACCGGTAAGAATGGTCGAATTCTATTCAGATAGTTTGATGAATATATAATTAAGTAATTTATAGAATTCAGATGATATATTCCTGAAAACATGTGAGTTGAAGGATTTCCTGGATCAATACGTTAAGTATTAAGTTCGGTAAAACTATCAAGTTGGAACCATTGTGATTGTGAGTGGGAAAACACTGATAGTCTTTGGATTAAAGTCTAAATAGAGGTGAGTGTAGTTGATAAAGAGGGCTGAATATGAAGAGAAAGAAGAAGAAATGATGAAGAGGTAAGAGGGAGGATTTGTTGGTGGAACAAAAGGCCATCTGGAACTGGCGACCAAGTTATAAGCTTGCTCTTGTAAAGCATCGGTATGAAACGGCTAGGGCTAGAGAGCCTGAGCTAGCCACCGCCTTACCATCAGTGCCATGTGTTGCGTCGAATCCATAATTCTCTGTTATTATAGCTGCAAAGTGTAGGTCTGAGGTGTCGAGCAACCACGGGCCGAGACAACTGTCATCTCATCCGGCGAAAATTGCTTCTCTTCGCCTCATCTGTTGAAACAATACTACCCCTTTAATGCTTCTACCCGACCCTTACTTCAACCAGTACCATCATCTCTTCCCTTTATATATATTTTCCTTTTCCCTAACATTTTCCACAATCGCAACAAAATTGTATTTTTCTTACACGATAAAATGAGAAAATATGTTGAATTTATTTCTCACTAGAAACTCGGTACAGTGGCATTACAAAAAGAATAAATAAAGGAATAAGGACCAAGAAACTTACACCCGAAGCAAACAAGCACGCAATAACACGAAATTTATTGTAAGTTTCTATAACAAGAACGATCTGCGTAACAGCCGTTCCAAACAATACGTTGCTACTTTATTGTATTTTAAATAACATAACAACCTTGATTGTCAACTACCCTGATATAAACTTCTCTTTTTACACAAACCTATCGTCAGAACAAAATCTAGTGTTTATAATATAATTATTTATATTTAGTTTATTCAATGTTGCACCAGTATCTTGGTAATTAACTTATTACAACTATCTGTGAGCTCGTTTCGTGATATTCTGATTCTAAACGACCCGTTCTTTTTGAAAAAAAAACTAAATTGACTTGTCTCAGGGCATGGAAAATCGTAGATGGATACGTTAATTTACCGACTCGTACATAAATTTAAAAATAAATATAAATGTAGATGTAATGTAGTGTAAAGCTTTTTATATATTTTAAACAGGTTTCTTTTGGAAATAAAAAAATATTATTATTAAATCGCAGCGACCGTTAGGAAAATTAGGATTAAACGTGTTAAAATTTCAAAAACCTTCCCGGGAGGTACCAAACCTTCAGGTTTCAATTTAATAATATTAATGTTTACATTTCAGAATCTTATAATTTAATTTAAACAACTTATGCAACAATTTTGAAGATTTTTTTTTTAGTTTATTGGTCGCATCAACAGCTTGGTTATTAGCGACTGCGGTGGGTTATATAACTGGGATAATCGGGTTTTGACTGGTGAAAAATTCCAGATTCTACTTAGAAATCGAACCCAAGACCTCCGCGTTAAAAGATAGCAGGCTAACTATGCACAACAAAGGCAGCAATTTGATGACATTTCATTTTAGTAAAGAAATGCATTAATATTTACTATAAACTACGTTATAATATATTGGTAAGCAAAGAAAAACCACATGTATTTATTTTATTTTTTTTTTTTTTCTCTTTAATTATTTATTTGCAACTGTAAAATTTTACAATAAGCAAATGAGCTGGTTTTAACATAGGAAAATTTACAATAACAAAGATTAGACCCAGTGGCTAATCTTTGTAGGTGCCACGAGTCATTGTCTTACAAGAGCAGGTCTCTATTCCATGAACGGCGAAGTCGTCGGCGAGGATTTCCAGGAAGAGTACGAGATGATAAGTTTTTGATGTATGGATTTTGATGGTTTTGAAGTTTTCCGAAGAATCTTCTGTAGCAGCTGTATGCCATATCTTTTATGTGTGGTATTTTGAGGTCGTCATGTAGTATTCTGTTGTTAATGTAGAATGGAGCATTGGTGATGAGTCGTAACAATTTTGATTGAAATGCCTGTAGTTTTCTGATATTACTTGGCTTTGCTGTTCCGTAGATTTCAATTCCATAAGTCCAAATTGGCCGAATGAATGATTTATAAATGAGTAATTTTGAACGTAACGGTAATCGGGAATGGCGTCCTATGAGGTGGTATAATTGCTTTACTTTTTTATCCAAAGTCAGTCGTGTATTGTGGATGTGTGTTTGCCAGGTTAGTCGTTTGTCCATCGTGATGCCTAGGTATTTTACTGTGTTCTTTTGTGGAATGGGTTCGTTGTTGAGGAATACCGTAGGACTTTCTCCTTTACATAATGAGAATCTTATATGTACTGACTTATTAGTGTTTATTTTTAATCTCCACTTTTTCAGCCAAATTTCAATTGTGTTGAGAAAGTGTTGTAAGTTGGTACTGGCCTGCGTTAAATCGTGGGATGAAGTCAAGATAGCAGTATCGTCAGCGTATGTTGCTACCGTTATTCTTGGATCAGATGGTAAGTCCGCAGTGTAAATTGTATACAGTAGTGGTGAGAGTATAGAACCTTGTGGAACTCCTGCACCTATATTTTGGTAGTCAGAAACTGATGATCCTTGCCTCACTACAAAGAAACGATCTTCTAGGAAGCTTTTCAGTACGTGATAATACGTATCCGGGAGGAATCTTTTCAATTTATATAACAGACCTGGATGCCAAACTTTGTCAAAGGCTGCTTGAACATCTAGGAAGACAGCGGTGGTAAATTTCTTCTCCTCCAGCGCAACAGCTAGCTGGTCCGTCAATCGATGTAACTGATGAATCGTTGAGTGCCTGCTTCTGAAACCAAACTGATGGTGTGGTATTATGTTATTTTCGTTGCAAATCGGCAATAAGCGGGCTAGTAATAATTTTTCGAATAATTTGGATAAAGTTGGGAGTAAGCTTATTGGCCGATACGAAGATGGAGTACTTGGTGGTTTATTTGGCTTCAGAAATAGGACGACGTGAGACAGTTTCCACTGAATCGGGAAGTGCGTCGTTCTGAGGATGGAATTGAATATTTGAGTCATAAGGGTATATCCACATAATGGTAAGTTCTGAAGAATCTCCGCCGTTATTAAATCGTACCCCGGACTCTTTCTTGATGGAAGTTGTTGGACAGCCGCCTGCACTTCCCTTCTTGTGAAGTTTTCCGGAGGCAATGACAAATTCAATGGTGATGACAAGAAATTTTCTACATCTGAGGTGAAACCAGGTAAAGAATTATCATTGGGCTGAAATACGCGCGCTAGATGATCGGAAAACATGTCGGCCTTCTCTTTGTCTGATTTAGCCCAAGATCCATCGGGGTGTTTAAGTGGGTGTATGTATTATGGCTGTATTTATGGCTGTCATTTTTTAAATTTATTCAGCAAGCGTATTACTATATATATTTATGTATTCAAGGGTAATGTAATGTTTTCAATAATACTTATAAAAAAAATATTCAATTTTGACTACCTGGATGAAGAAAAGTTTTAACTCAGTCAACTTCTAAACTGAGATTTCCAGGTTTGATATTCGGATGTAAAACCGGAGTACGTATTACTTAAAACTTTTAATACAGTGATGTAGTTCTAAATCTAATAGTCATAAGTAATGGTTTTGCTTACTGAAATCTAGAAGGATTAAATAATTTAAATTGCATATTGAGTATAGTGGTATAAAAAGTTATTATCTCCAACGAAAGCGTTAGTTAACTCATTATTATCACTACTAAACAATCGAGATTTAAAAAATATTTAATAACGCTATTAAAATTATAGTCGACTATTAAATGGAATAAAATACCGATTTAATTAAAAATTAAGCCTTAATCGATAGCTGAAAATTATTTTACGGTTATTAGGTTTAAAGTTCCTAACTTTTTTCAACGATTGGCAAATAAGTTTAAAAGAAATCTGGTTTAACTTGCCATCTAGGTTGGCTTATCGCACAGCCTAACTGCTTTACAAATCCCTCTGTAATGGAAGTGAAACGATGCCAGACCTAGACATTATCTGGTGTAAAGGGAGAGGTAGCTATAAATACGGTATTTTAAACAAACCAATCTCCTTTCAAAAACATATGGGGATGAAAAACATATATCCACAAAGCACCGACGCTAAATTTATAGCTAATATAAATTTATAAATATTTCTATTCGATGAGAGAACAAACATATATATTTAATGTGATAAATTGTTAGTTAGTTATTACAATGTTTCATTACAGTACGAAACATAAAATTATTATATGAATTATAATAAATTATAATTATAAAAATAATAAATAATAATAATAAATAATAAATTATAATTATAATTATATGAATTTAACCACGTACATAAAAATAACTTAAATTAACAAACATAATGTAGCTAAACTAACAATGTCATTAGTTCAGTAAATGGAAAACAGTTTTAAATAGAATAATATTTATAGATGACATTTCATAGTGATAGCAGTTTATGTGTGTTTCATTTTCAAAAAACAACATAAACTATATGTCATACTGCTATATAAATCCTCTATTTAAAAATTGTCAAATCAATTGTAGTTCACATAGTGACCATTTTGTGTGAAAGATATTTTGCAATTTCTTTTAAACAGTAAAAAATATGAATTTACTTTTATTACCACATGGCAAATTTTTAATTAATAAAAAACATTTAATTTAATTGTTTTTAAATTAAATTAATGTATGAATTTAATTTGTCACTATCTGGAAATTTGTAATTCATAAAAAAAAATCATCCAATCAATGGATGTTCAATTTAACAAATAATAGATTATCAGCAAAATAAGTAAACATTTTATGTGTAATTTACAGAAGATTTATGCTTCAGAATTTGCAAGATCAATATTCAAAGTTGGGGCTTAAAGTCAATTCCGACAAAACTTAGTATATGCTTGTAGGAGGTGCGGTACGGCAGTTTGTAATGGTCGACTGATTCATCTTAAAACCATGCTATGAGTTTACTTACCTTAGGTACGTGGGAACCTGCAAAAGGTGGGAGTGCAGAGGAAATTGCAGTTAGAATAGCAAAAGGATGAGGTGCGATGAAATCATTGCACCTCATAATTTAGAGCTGGAATACAAGGAAGTCAAAACGTATTAGTATACGAGGCGTGGTTATTAAACAACGAGACTGACGTTGTAAAAAAATTTATTTTAATTTTATATATAATCACTTATTGTCACCTTCAATATACACTCCTTCTCTATCCCTACAACGCTCCATGCGAATTTTTCACTGTTGGAAACAGTGCTGGAAGTCATCTTCTGTCAGCTCCTTCAGAACACGTGCTGCTTTCTCTTTTACAGCTTCCACAGACTCAAATCTTGTACCTTTTATTACAGATTTCACCTTAGGGATCAAGTAGAAATCACATGGTGCAAGATCTGGTGAATAAGGTGGATATTCTAACACTGAGATGCTGTACTTGGCTAGGAACCTCTTGACAGATAACGCGGAATGAGCTGGCGCATTGTCTTGGTGGAGAACCCATGATTTGTCCTTCCACATTTCGGGGCGTTTTTCCTAACTTTTTGACGTAGTTTAGAAAGTACCTAAAGGTAGTAATATTGATTAATTGTTTGACCTTCAGGAAGCCAGTGAAGGTACACAATCTCATTGATATATAAAAAAAAATAATCATCATTGCTTTAAATTTTGACTTGCTCATTCGGGCTTTTTTGGGTCTCGGTGAAGTTCGGCTCTTTCAGTGCATGGATTGGGGCTTCGTTTTTGAATCATAAGTAAAAAATCCACGTTTCATCACATGTTATTATCGATTCCAAAAAAATTGGGTCATTTTCAATCGCGTACAAAGTGTCAGTACAAACGTTTTTGCGAGCTTCATTTCAAACATTTCTGAGTGGCACTTGTTCTGAAGGAGCTGACAGAAGATGACTTCCAGCACTGTTTCAAACAATGGAAAATTCGCATGGAGCGTTGTAGGGATACAGAAGGAGTGTATATTGAAGGTGGCAATAAGTGATTATGTATAAAACAAAAATACAATTTTTTACAACGTCAGTTTCGTTATTTAATAGCCACACCTCGTAAATCAGTATCACCATCTATAGAGTAAAGATGAGAGGGAGATATCAAATAGAAAAGCAAAGCGCTTGGAAGCAATGGAGATGGACTATTGGTGTCGGAGGTACGAGATTAAACAAGCTTAGAAATAAAGTGTCAGGACTAGAGCTGGAGTTGATATCGGTATTGTCAATACATGGAGTTTTAAAGGTTGAACTGGTATGGATATATATGTAAAGAATGCCTGAAGGTAAAAGGCTGCGGTGGTGGATGCCAGAGATAAAGCTTGGGAAAGGAAGACGGAGGTCGTCCTGGTGGGATAGAGTTTGTCGAGCGATGTGACAGAGATGTGAAGGAGGATGACCGGGTAGAATAAGGGTAATAGGAGGTTAGAAAACAAGAAACACCAGATAGATTTATATAAACTTGTCGCGTGTAGTTACAAATTGGGATTGGAACACCTAGTGATGTTCATATCTGGCTTTAAATTTTTACCTTGATACGTTCTTCGTACGATGAACGTAAATTAACATGAAAAAGAAGGAATTTAAAAAAAATTAATTGCAATTAAAACACATATGTTTTTAAATCTGTTCCTTGTCACAACTTAATGCAGAATTTTTATTTTCAAAAGTAGTCGAAATTTAATAATGCTTATGTATACGAAGTAACAGCTGCTTTAGTTCATATAAAGTTGTTTTAACTAGTTGGTCATTAGGGTTTTCAGTGGTTTTTGAAAAGTTATATATATGTAGTTCAACATAAAAAATTTTCCAGACCAAGTCCACTAATCGGTACTGAAACTTTTGGCTTAGTAGTGAAGCCCTTGTCCTGATGCACCGATGGGAAGGAGGTAAATTTGAAATTTTATGTACTCGGAAGTACTGCTAAACTGAATGGTTACGTACTTTTATTGAATAATTATGTTTTATATTTCAAAAATAAAATTTATCAACGAGTTCTGAATAGTAAGAAGACGCCATTTACATAACTATTAGTTTACCATTCGTGTACTAATATTTGGAAAAATGTTACTTAATTACGAATCATTAATTCACAAATAGTGCATAACTTTCTGAAAAAGTGTATCAGTGCATTTATTCCTATTTTTTTAAATTTTTATTCGCCGCCGCATCAATTTCTTTGTTATTAATGACTACTTTGGGTTAAGAAACGTTGGGATTGAACGTGTAATAATTTTCCAGATCCTAAACGGAAATCGAACCTGGGACCTTCCTACCGTTGCACGGTAATACCTTTGTATATGCTTCGGTAATGGTTCGCGTATTTTTAAACACTGGGCCACGGAGGCTGTCAGTTGTTTTTTTACGTCTATAAACTATAGCGCTATACAAGTGTTGCCAAATTGATGACTCCGCTTGGAGCACCTGCATTAAAATTGTTTTTCATTTAATAAAACGGGTAAGGTTGACAAAATATTGTGACAATAAGAAGGGCATGGTTCGCGAGAGTTCTAGCATTTCATTCAATAAATGGTAAAGAGTAGATAATAGAGTGGAAAAGTAACAATATAGTGACAATAAAAGTATGCCTATTTATAAAAGGATATCTATTCATAAAAATTGTTTAATAGGACTGCGCTATTGTGTATGATAAAAGATCGGGTATTGTACAACTATTTATGAAAAGGTCGACCTGTAACACTTACTACAATAGATCTATTGTTACTTGTTTACATCAGTTCATCAGTTATGACTTTTCGAGAACTAATAAAAAATATTATTGATTGAATCTCTGTGTCGTTTGAGAAGTCTCTTTGAACCCCCTTATATAAATAGACCCCCGAGCGCGGTCAGGGAGTTAGTATTCGTTTGATCTTTGACAAGTGGCTATCGGGAGTAGTGCAGGCACGTTTGAACATTGTGTTGGTCAACGATTGTTATACTGTCTTTCTTTGTTTGTGTGTGTACTGTGAAAAGTTATTGTGTACCTGTATTAAATTCAGTTTTTGTGTATTCAGTCTCTTTTTGTATGTGTATTCTATAAAATTTATTGTAAGTAGTGCTAAGTAAATTATTAAGTTATTTATTGTTTATTATTTATTTTAATTAAATTATTAAGTTATTTGTTGTATTACTTCATTATAATTAGTTTGTTGTTTATTTTACAAATCTTTTAGTGTAATAAATATTTGTAATTGTAAACTTTAGTGTATTAATTATTTAATCACCTAGATCCCGAAACGGACTTAGCGATAAGTGACAATATATTAGACGAAAATTAAATATTCATTGATTCTCCATTAACTTTTATTTTTCAATTAAATTTTGGTTATTTCAAAAATAACTATTGTGATTTAATGATGTAATTTTAACAGGTTGATTCCCACGAGACACTTATACGTCTCTCACTAGATGTGTAAAATTTACTTTTGAGAGACTGATCCGTCTCTCACGTAATATAGTGTTTTTAATAGAATCGTGAAACGAATTGGATGCTCGTTTGAATTTAATCGTATACTGAGCTCTTAGAAATGAGTTCAAAAAACATTTACCCGGTCATGATTCGTGATTTACTTGATCCGATCGAGTCAAAAATGAGTCGGTAAACCTTGACAGCTTATTAATTACAAAATATTGATTATTATTATAGTTTAATATTGCATTATTAATCATGTTTTAATAATATTATAAATAATGAAAAATCGTTTTAATGTTTAATGGTTTTCCTATTACAATATTTTTGTTTCATTGAAAAAGTTGACTCTGGTCGGTGCCTCTATGTAGACAACTGGTACTAAAGTTTACCACTCGCCAAACATAGAGAAATTATTAAGTTATTTGTTGTATTACTTCATTATAATTAGTTATCGTGTTAGTAATTAGTAATTAGTTATCATTATAATTAGTTATTATTACCGTATATCGTGGACCGACAGAGTACGAAACACGGACGTACTGACTCGGATGGGCAAGGAGATGGAACTGCTATACGACATCAAGCGACGAAAACTGCAGTACTTTGGCCATGTTCTTCGAAACGGGAAATACAGACTTCTTCAGCTGATAATGGAAGGAAAGATAGCAGGAAAGCGCCGGCCGGGCAGAAGGAAAGCGTCCTGGCTGAAGAATTTGAGAGATTGGTTTGGTCTCAACTCCACGTCACTGTTTCGAGCAGCTGTTTCGAAAGTTAGAATAGCAATGATGATCGCCAACCTCCGACGCGGAGACGGCACTTGAAGAAGAAGAAGAAACATAGAGAAACGCATCTTCGATATTCATGTAGTTTTATTGAAAAATAGCCAAAAGTATTTATTTACAAAATACATGTAATACTTTATAGAAATATAAGTAAAATTTCAGTCAGATGCGCATTAGTCTTTCACAGTAAATTTGACTTTTTTACTCATGAGTACCTGATCAGTCTCTCACCTAAAAAAACAGCGCCAAAAAATTTAAGCCTTACAATACTCTAGACTTGAAAGAAAATTAATTAAAAAATGCATTAAATAAGTATACGTTTTTTAAATAAAATTGCAAAAATTACCTTGGAAGTCAACATATTAAATAACTGACAAACAAAATTTTAAATTTTATTTTGTGATCGCTAAATTGTATTTCTCACTCTCTAATAGTACGAATATATCAAGGATATAAAAATAATTTTTTAATTTTTCATTGTGACTATTCTTAGTTGTGGTAGATGTATTGAATTTAATTTACTCTGTCGATAACACTTTCTTAAGTCGTTATTATTGACAAACGTATATCTTCGAGCGTGTTTCAGAGTTGTACGATAAAGTGGAGTCAACTTCTCTTAATCACACTTAGGACATCCATTTCACTCAAGGAAAGGCAATTCACTCTAAAAGGAACCATCATCCAATGACTTCATCATCTGAAGGCATTGTATAATAACAATCTAATGTTCCATTTGATAAAATGTCCTTTTGGTAACAGACGTAGTATTAACTTGTGTTACGTTTATTCAGTACCTGGTACTATAAAAGTAATTACTTTACTTATTTAAAGTATTTTTAATCAGGAAATTTATTTTAATTACAGGTAGATATTTGTTTTTAAGAATAAGATTAAGAATAAGAAATTTTTTTCACATGTTGCAGACAGATACATTAAGACACAAAATTATAACATATAAAATTAAAATAATGAAAGATATTCTTTCATTAAACAATGAAACAATCATATTTAATTCTAAATAAAAAATAAAAAATAAAAAGACTACAAACTAATTCCACAACAAGAAAAAATAGGGCCTCTAAGGCAATTTTTTTTAATACTTGAAGAAAAGACAACGAATCCGCATCAGGTTATTCCTTTTAGCGTGAGTTAACATATCTACGCGAATTTTTATAAATACATTTTATGGCCGCCTCTGTAGCGAAGTGGTAGCGCGCTAGCCTATACCTCAGAGGTCCCGAGTCCGATTCCCGGCTAGGGTCTGGAAATTATTAAATGTCAAAACCCACTGTTAAAGTTAGATAACCCACTTAGTCGCTGATAACCAAGCTGTTGAAGCGACTTTAAATAACTAAAAATAAAAAAGTTTTCTATAATGCAGTTATCATATTTGATTATCATAATCAGTATTTGATAATCATAAATTCATTGTATTGTAGTCTAAATATTAATACTAAATTAGAAAACAAGTAAAGCTATAAATAAAAGACTTTATAGCACGTAATTTACTTTAAATATTGCTAAAATCTGTCACAATAATAACCCTATAATTGGTCAGTAACTAAATTATTTAACAGGGACTCTTGTTTTACTAATCTAACAGCTAACGGTTTTTAAAGACGATGTGAAGGCTTTTGATAAAGTGAGGTATAACGAGTTAATTAAAATGCTAAATTCGATTAAAAGTATAAAAATCTCCATTGGTAACAGACGGAGGTCACAGACCCAGTTTTTATGAAGAACGGTTGCAGCAGGGTTGTGTTCTTTCACCAAATTCTGTTTCACATGTACTCCGTCCTTGATTTTAGAAAGCCCTTTATAGTGTTTTTTTGTAGTACTAAGCAGAGTGGAGTACTACTTCTTAAAAATTTAAGATATGCCGATGAAACAGCCATTTTTTTTGATTCAGTAGAGAGAATCCAGAGCTTTATAAATACAATTTTTTAAAAGATAGAGGCTCCTGATCTGAAATTCATTCTACTGAAAAGTAAGGTGATGGTGGTCGGTAAGGTTCCATACTCTCGATGCGACTTACTGAAACTTATTAAACGACTTACTGAACTTATTAAGCAGGTTCAGAAATTGATGTAGCTATTTAGGAAGTTGGATTATAGCATATCTAAAGCCAGCAGTGGAAACAATGTCAGTTCCTGTAAGATATTTTTTATCGTGCCATTTATTTAATTTATCCTGCTGTATGGCGTGGAAACGCGAACTTTAAGTGTACAATCCATAAGTCATCTAGAAACTTTAGAGATGTAGGTATTCAGGATAAAACTCAGAATTTCGGGAACCGTTCATGCGCAGATGTTTTAAGACTTATAATGGTTGACCGAGAGTTAATGAGCATGGTTAAAAGAAAGAAGATAGTCCACCTTGGTCATTTATACAAGGTCGATAAGTATGAGATTCTCAGACTTATTCTCAAGGGAAAAGTTGAGGGTAGACGCTAACCTGGACGAAGGAAATTCTCGTGATTCGAGAATATCAGGGACTGGAAAATCATGAGAACGTACACTTTTTGAAGGTAGTTCATGTTAAAGGTCAATTTACCAAAGTTGCAATCAATCATTAGTAATGGATTAACTCTAAGAAGAAAATGGTAGGCCTATATGTACATTCTATGTAAAATTTCTTTGTATATTAACATAATACTAATATTCTAAATTAAATAAACTAATAGCTTTTTCTTGCATAACCTACAAACGCAGTGCTAGAAAGAATTGTTGTAAAATTGTTCTTTGAAAACTTTTATAACGAATGGGTTGTAGTGGGATTCATTGCGTAGACTGATGTGAAATTTATTTTTGTATAGTATATCCCACAGAACCGTGCAGCAGATGTAAACAAACTACGGGTTGAAAGTCAGTGAAAAGGATGCGTAATCATATTCCAAAATCCAGAATCCAAGTTGAGAGGGCTAAGAAGCCCTATGTTGGCGACATCGTGGTATGAAATACCTGGTCGCTCGGGAACAAAATTACGAAACTAATATAACCTCGGGGAATTCAGGGAAATTTTATCAGATTTAGGTAAATTGGATTCGGGTTCATGGGGGGAATGGTACTCACGTACTTGGAGAAAATTTTTATAAAAATGGAGGGAATTTTAAAAACATATGGGGGTGTGGCAAGTAAGAAAACATTAGTGGGACGGGTAAAGGGAGGGGATTGGCGGCTCTTATGTGTTTACGTTTTTGGATAATCAGTGTGGCCTTTTATTTTTTTTATTTAAGTATTTTTTTTGTGTATTTGGCGGCTCTTTTGTTTAATTTTTTGTGTTTTCAGTGGCCTTTTTTTAAATCGTGTTTCACTCTACCACAACGTCTTTAGTCAAAACAACTGGTGACAGACCGGCTGTTTTATAATAGGCCTACTCTATGAATTATTTTTCTACTGGTACTGTCGTATTTTTATTTAGTATATTTTTTAATTAGTACATAGCAAGGTTCATCTGACAAGAAAACATTTTTTTTAACTCGAATGGATCGTGCTAAGTTCAATCACAATTTTAATATATTTATGTTTTGACGTGCTGCACGGTTCCATGTGATAGCGTATAGTACTTTTTAGCAACGTAGATGTTTCTCGTTTCATTCTTATGTTTGTTGTGTTTATCTAAACGAAATAGGTTTTTGATGCGTTTATGATATTTGTCATAGGAATTACCTCTGTTGAACAGGTTAGTGTTACTCTTGGAAAATAGGAATGATGATAAGAATAATATATAAATGAAATGTTATGAAATATAGAGTTAATTTGTTTATGAAATATTACTAATGATGAAAATAAATAAGAAACAAAGTCTATCACATAATTAATACGAGTATAATAATGACAAATAAATGATTATCATTAAAACAGAGTATTAGAATTATAATAAACAGAGTTTATATTCCTTTAGCGTTATGTGTTTACAAATCATTAATAGGAATAACAAGATGACATCGTCAGTGTCTCTTTGTCAGTAATCATTCTCATTATACACTAATTAGATTGGCAAGGTTATGTTCAACCCGAAACACTGACACAGTTTATTTATAACCGTCATGATGTATCAAACTCATCAATATCACAGCTATATATATACACAATATACACAGTTAGGTGTACTTATAAACCTTTAAAGCTTTCATGCACGCTTCGCTTGATCCAAGCTTATTACAGATAACCAGAAGCAGTTTGTTTTAACGATATCATCCTGTCGTAATAAACGATGTCAAATAACTTATGGCTGTTTGGATACAGCCATACTACCACCGAATAAACCACCCCTGTCTGGTTATACGGGGCATAAAAATTAAGGCCGTATATTTACGACCGACGGTTGACACCAGAATCAATACTGATAATCTACAATGAAATTGATGTTACAATCTTGTTTTATTTCGCTACAAAATATTTTTGAATAAATTCTCAACAAACATTAAGCGATCATTTTTTATGTCATATATCTTTGATTTCAAACGGATTAATTTATATTAATTTTTGCTCGTATTATAGTATTATTTTCTCTCATCTAAATACAACATTAATTACACATACGTACATATATCATTAAATTATGTAATAGAATATAACTTTGTCGATTATAACAAAGCAAAAGACTAATCTTGTCAATGGAATAAATCCGCATTCAAAGTTAAACAATTTTCAATCCGATTTACCGCAATTTCATATAAAATATTCTATCTAATATTTTTTTCTTTAAATCAATGTGTACAGATTTAATATTCTATAAATCTAATTTGATTTATTTGGTCTGATTCCTTGAATTCCATTGCCAATTTTTTCCATTCGATTTCGGAAAAACTGGTTTGAATCATTCTGTTTTTAATTGTAAAACTTAAAAACGAATCACCATGATTACCATTTCATGTAAGTTGTACTATCAAGGCTAGTTAAAATAACCTAACCTACAGATTAAAATTATTTTTTATTTGGTAAATTTTAAACGGTGCATAGAAGATATAAGGAGTAAATAAAATATTTACTGACTTTCCATTAACTTTTATAGTTCCATTAAAGTGCCTTTCTTCTAAGAAACATGATTTTGCGGTAATCCGAAATTTTATTACTACTTTTTTAAAATATTAGACTTATTTTCAGAATTTTGTTAATGATTAAACGAGTTATTATGTTTTATTAATCTACTTCTACTACGTCTTCTTCTTCACAATGTCACGGATGAGACCTTTCGACTTGTTCCGACTTCTTTCCCAATTTTTTGCGGCCTACCTACATCTCTTCATCCATTAGCTGTGTAGCTTAATGCCCATTTCGCCCATCTATCTTCATTCACTCGTAAAAATTCTATCTCGGAGCAAAATAATTACGAAAAATAAATTTAAATTAAAAAAAAAACAAATTATTCGGTAGGTCTGATCTGTTTTACTGACACCAAGTCCTTAATAAAAAGAAAATTAAATTTATAAATAATCCGTAATAATTTTATTTGTTACATTGTTAAAATTACATTTTCTTTTTTTGCAGAAGAGCCCTGTGACGGCCACGCACTGAGTCAAACATTCAGGTTTCCTTCGTTCAAATGTTTCCTGATTCCTTAGCCTTCACCCACAATTCTTTTATTAACGTAGATCGTCTTCTCTTTTTTTAGGAGAAAATTATTTTCTTGGGTTCAGCTAATTCGGTGGACTCAAATTTCAAACTGAAAATTCTTTTCTTGAATACTGAGATTTTAATGAGCTGGTATACTACTTGTGTGAGTGAGGTAATCGTACGAAAAGCTCATAGAAAATGCAATCTGGCAATACTGTGGCTAATTCCATTGACCTTCAAGCTCACAATGATAAGACGAATACTCTAATAGTTTAAAAAATTAAGTAGCTAGGCCTACTCTGTATTTAGTGTGTAATTTATGATTATGTAATTGTAATTGAACTTTAGAATGTTAAACTATATGATGTAATAATCGTACTTAAAAAATTGTAACCTGTTCCCAAAAGGGTTCAACCACCAAATAAATAGAAGTAAGTCATCGCCGTGAGTCAAGTAGGGTAATTAACAGCTGATTTTCAGAGTCGATAGTTCCGTAGTTCAATTTTAGTAAAGGTATTTACTTTTGTTCGGATTTGAATATGCTGTGGTTACTCAAGTACTTTGATGATTGGGGTTTAAATAACCACACTCTCTCAGGAATGGTCGTCCTAAGCCTTTACAAAACTATACCTCATTTACAAGTCATACATAAATCATCCTCGTTTCGTTCGGTCATTGGGTTGCTAATTTTTACAAATTTAACAGATATCCCACTTTCAGTATCTAGATTGGAACATTACATACCAACAGAATAAAGACGCTTACAATAAGATGGACCGATTTTAGTAAATATTCGGAACTATCAACCGCACCTTAAAAAACAGCACCAGTAAAACCACAAGGGTGAGATTTTATAAAAAAAATAGCAGTGCCGACCCTACTCTATGGCAGTGAAACTTGGGTGCTATCAAAGCAAGAGGAGAGTAGATTGCAAGCATCTGAAATGAAATTTCTTCGACATTCGTACAGCTGATGTAGTAGAGAAGATCATTACAGAAATACCGAGATAAGGTAAGAACTCAACATCTTCTCCATAAACGACAAGGTATCTTAGAACAGAATGCAGTGGTTAGAGCATGTGAACAGAATGAGGGAGGATAGGATACCTAAGCAGACACTGGGTTATAAAGCCGGAGGACAGAAGAGAACGAGGACGCCTGAGAAATAGATGGATTGATTTGAGAGGTTCGGAACAGGCAGAGATGTCTAATCTTTGAAAGGCAGAAGAAGAAGGAAAAATTTAACAGATCGCAACATACATACATTAGAGATTTAAAAAAAAAAACAAAACGTGAATGTAATTCCCCCGGAGATTTCAGCTATAATCTATCTTTTTAAAATTCTACTCTTTCACGTGAAAAAGTGATTAAAATAATTTTAAAACAAAGTATACTACATATTAAATTAAAAAAAAATACAGTACTATTGGATTAACCAGATTTAAAAACATTCAAATAAGCAAAATTTTTTTATTGTTTAATATATTACTCCCCCAGTTAAAAGTATAAAATCATGAACTTCCGGTAAATCACCTGACACTGTTCTTCACTTAATAAAACCTCTAGGGGTTCATACCAAGTATGGTTGACGGTCAGAGCAACACAACATCACGTACGTAGATGATTTCTTTTTAACTTATAGTCTAATAAAGATGGTTTAAGGTAAACACATTTTGCAGTAGATAAATTTAAAAACAAAACTAAACTCAATAATAATAAAATGAGTCGTTAGATAGTAAATTATTACACCAGATTTTTATTAGAAATCAAGTTTTGCAAAGTATACTGTTAGTTTTTATGATTACTGCAATAAAGTTATATAAAATTCACACTTGCTAGAACAAAATTTTATTCGGTATGTACACTGAATAACATTGTAACTGTTTATTTTACATGAGTTTCAAATAGCGGCTTATAAATCAGAGAACAAAGTATGAATTTAGATTTACAACCCGATTTGTATGTATAAATAACAGACAATGGTACTGTTGTTCAGATAGATAGCTTCCCGTGCTCTCTGTTCACTGAATATTCACTATTCTGCGTATTTATTAACGCAGGAGCAGTCAACCCATGAATAGAACAGACCGACTGATACAACTCGCCCGGATAATCAATCAAAAACTACAGTCCATTTCTTCACTGTTTATGTAACTGACTGGCCGTGTTCAATAATACGAATTTGATGTATAACTGATAGACTGGCCAAATGTCATCGATGAATATTCAAAAATTTTATCGTTATCTGACCCAGGTTTTGTAATTTTACTTTTAATTGAAAATTTAAAACTCATTAATTGAAGAATTTTATGCAAAACACATGCCTATTCATTGAATCATTAAACGGAAAACAACTGTGAAATTTCAATTTAGAGATTAACGTTACATGTTTCGTTGATGAATTTCTCTTAAAAGTTGGTCGATGTGGGGCTTTCATTATATCGTATTAAAATATTCACATCAGTAAAGCGGCGCTTAAAACGTACCTTTGATTAATTAAATGGAGTCACCTGTTTATTTACAAAAATAAGGTACACATACCGCAAATATTTTGTATTATGAAATATTTTGTATTTTAACATATTTATTTTTTATTTGTTGCTGTTTTAAGCGACAACTACAAAATATTTATTGCATGATATGATGAAAGAATACCCATAACAGGCAGGTGGAGTGTTAAATTAATTGCACTTGATCTGTGGTTCTAGGGCTACAAAAATAGTTCTGTTTCTTATCACATAGTCAGACAATTATATGACTGAACTATTTAAGAACAGAAGAGGTAGAGGTTTAAAAGACACTAGTCAGAGTTATCTCCTCTGATAGTAATGAATTTTACTATACAGCCAGACCCTGTGGTGAATGAAGTGAAAGTGTCATTTGCAGGGTGGAAAGTGGGTGCTTCTCGGAGGGCCTGGCATGCTGATAAGCATACGCTTTCAACTCAGTGAGGAAGGAAATGGTAAACCACCTCACTCCTCGTTTTTACTTACTAAACCTCTAGAGGTTCAAACCAGCCTTTCGGCTGTTGACCTAAACAACAACATGATGAGAGAATGGCATGAGGAAACTTAGCACTCATATGACACTTCCTTTTAATATGTGCTGCTAGAAACTTTATATTTTTAATTCATCAGTGAAATTTTTAATTATAATATGGTAACATAATTGACAAAAGGTAAGGTAATAAAAGAGGTTATTGTATGGAGTTATAACAGATGTATAATTACTTGACTTCTACTCTATTCATTCTTGCATTTATTCATTCGTTGATTCTTTAGTACCTAATGGAAGCTACGAGTTAGTCCCATTATTCTTTTATTTTATTTGATAATTCAACTGGGTTATTGTGTGTTTATTTATTTCATCCTTTCTCTGTCCTTCTGTAATCCTGAAGAAATGTTATATAACAACATCCACTTGTTAACTTAATGAGAAGTAGCTTTGTAGGAGGTACTATAAAGTGAATGTCAGCTAAACCGTTGTACTTCACTACGCCACATTGTTATTTTTTATAATATGTTATTTTTTGAAAAAAAAATTATTATAACCTAAATTCGATCATGGGACAAAAATGCTTCCATTTTAAATCGAGTAAATATATATACAGGTGTCCCGGAAGGATTTGCTAAACTTTGCAGGTGTGTTATTTTTATTAAAATAATGAAAGAAGTTCATAAATAAACATAAATGTCCGAAAACGCTTTATTAGCGAGTTAGCTAGCGGGAAATTTTGCCCCGATTTCAGTTCCCCTGGTGAAATTCGGTCATTCTTAATTTTTTGGGGGCCGTTTTTAGTGACAAATTTGGTGAATTTGTCTGATATTTGGTCTAAAAAATTGAGAAATACAAGTGTATCTAAGTAATTTTAAAGACAAATAACCTAAAACACCAAATATTGATATAAAAGGAACGTTTTTACGTTTAAACTGCAATAATTTTGCAAAATTTATAATGAAAAATCGAATTATAGTAATGAAATTGTAGATAATTTAATGCTGAAAAATTTAATGTAAGTTTAAACTATAATAAAGAAATATTAGTGCAAGAAATGACGGTATACTTTAATAGAGAACAATACCAAAAAAAATTAAGTCTAAAAATATATATTATTTGTTAGTAGATGGCGCATTCCTCTACAAAACTGCAAATGAAAATTTCTCTTCATTGACATAAAATGTTCTTTGATTATTAACTGTATTTTACGTTCAGTTTCAAAAGTTTTATGAGTTTTCAAAACTGCTTTGAGATAATAACATGTTTTGCATGTAGGCCGATAGTTTGACATTTTCAAATGTCAATGAATAAAGTGGTCACTATAAGGATAAAATGTCACATATTATGTTAATAAAAGTGTAAAATATTTTATATTAAATTATAGCGTAATTGTACTAGAATTACAGTGACCAAAAAAAAAAATAAGAGGATGCAGAGTTTAAAAAATATAGAATAATCTAGAGAAGTAGATAAAATATGTGGAAGGAATTTACTTGAGTGTTCTTTGTTCCAAATATTTAGAACAACATAAATATTTTTATGGATAAAAATGAGTGACATATGAATGGTACGTAAATAAATTGTGATTATGGAAAACACGTATAGATTACTAAATCAATTGAATTTTAAATTCGTTAGCTCTTAAATGACCTCTTCTTGTTTAAGTCCACGATGCCCACATACTTCTTGGCTTGGGCGTAGGTAAATACAAATGAAGAAATACCGTATCTGACCGGGAATCGAACCCGTTATCATGCAGAATCTATTTTACATGACTACTACACCAACAAGGCGGTTAAACCAACCATGTTTATGTTTTGTCGAATGTTGGCTTTGATCCCGTAATCTTCCCGTAATCTACTTCTAGAATTAGTGTTCCATGCAAGAGAGTTGTATTGTACAATTTACACTGAATTTGATAAACTGACAACTGTCAATAATTTGTTTAGCAGACCGTTAATCTAGTTGTACTTGACCTTTTAGTTTGAAGACTACATACGTTGATCTGTTTATCAATCGCGCTGTCAAACCAATGATTAATAACTAATAATGTTATGCAGAAAGTATAGTAATATTAGCCTGGATTTTCTACCCTTAAACCATTGAATGCAAATCGCCTAATAATTTAGTAATCGTAACGTAGTATAAATTTCTGGGAGTGGTGAGTACAGTTTTAGAGAGTCTCTTATAATAACCACTCATATAATTCATCCTAATAAAAGAGATAAGGGTAAACCAGTCCACTTATCACTTTAATACAGTAGTATAATTTTATTTGATATATATATATATATAAATATATATGATGTAATATATAATATTATATGATATATTATATTTGAAAAGTTCAAACAAATATTTTGATTATTAATCTAATTAGAACATATTTTGTATCTAATAACATGTAGTACTAGCATGGCCCGCGCTGCTTCGCATGCTTAACATGTGTAGGACCTAATAAATTTTTTAAAAATAAATAGGTAACAAAAATAGAGAGAGCTATAGAGAGGTTTTACAGTAGTTATAAAATAAAAGTTATATAAATTTCTCTCTATTACAAATGTACAAAAATAATCTTAAAGTTTTTTTAAAAAATTTATAATTTTATTAAAATTAAAATACAATAATGATATTTTATGTAAATGAAATAGAATTTATCATTTATTTTATGTTTTTTATTTTAAATTCTGTTTAACGCAATCTTTGTAATCTATGTAACTGTAGTAATTTAACTTAGTAATTATTATAATAGTTATAAGTATTTAAGTGATAAAATTGTTTTCGTTCTGTATACTTCTATACACGGACAGAACTCTTTGTGAAAAAGAGTTTTTGCGTATAAGTATATTTAGTTTAAAATATTTTATATTTGTACAGCTTATTTTAGTTCAGTATTAAATCGTTATGTATATTTAACTAAATATAATAAATAAAATAAATTGTCTAGCTGCTAGATCGACTGTATACTCCAACGCACGCGCGCGCGCGTACACACACACAAACACACATACACATGACGTTTTGATAATTTACCACGCGTACGTCTCTCGTCATCATCATACCCCTTCATCTACATCAACAGCAATACCTTACTCACATGTACACATACAAACATATTTACGAAAATCTTCATTAGGGCCCTTAGGGTTACCATTTTTGAAAATTTGAAAATAAAATGTTGCTGTGAATATAAATACGAATATGCTGTCAAAATTTTATGAAAATCCGTTGAGTAGTTTTGGAAATAAGCCTGCACAAAAAAGACGCTTTGTTTTTATAATATTAGTACATTAGTACAGATACCGATATTGATAAACTAATTTACACACACACCGATTTTGGACGGCCGATTTTTTACCGGCCGTCCAAATTCCAATAGTGAACTGCATGAGGGAACGGAACCTGGCACACACGCCGACCGCTGATCGGCGCCGGTAAAATCCCGGTGAGCAGCCGGCCACTGCCACTGCGTACCGCCGATGCCGGTGGAGTATCGGCCTCTCAGTGGCGTACGTGACTAAATACATGCTGGTACACGCACCGATTGTTTACCGACCGTCCTCGGCAGTTCTCGCTGCACCATCTTCCATTCCAGCCGACTGCTGTGCTGATATAGGACTACATTTATCACTATTGTTATTAGTGCGTGTTAAATAAATTTCCAATGGGTGAAGTTATAGATAATGATGTCCTTATTTCGTTAGTGGAGGCAATTTGATTGATAGGATGAATCCAGCACTTGCGCTTAATTCTAAGTCGCTTAATACGGCGATACAAAAACCACATAGCAACTACTCGTTTAGGATTCATTATTATTCAATAATCTCGTGCCACGAGAATGCAACTGGTTGTTTGACACGACACGCACATTCCCGGTCACATTGTCAAAAATGACAGTCAGTCACCACGGTAAAAATTCGGTATACCTGCTACCGATAAAATATCGGCCGATATTTTACCGACCGTCCAAAATCGGTGTGTGTGCAAGTAGCCTGCAAGGGAAAACTAGTGAAGGTAATCTATAATAATTCTACCCTTGGTAATATAGGTTACACATCTTTAGGTAAATAGTTGTGTTAACTGTAACAAAGCCTATTTACGACCGATATGGAATTACGGTATTGAAATTTTTGGGACCGCAAAGAAAACTCACATTCAAAAAATTCAAACTCATCAGTCAAAAATACTTCGGATGATAACGAACGCCCCATATTACGTAACAAATTTAACATTGCATTCCGATTTGAAAATCCCTTTTGTAACAGAAACTGCTAAAATAAAATATTCCAAAGTTAACAGGAAATTAACAGATCACATCAATCCCCTAATACAGCAAATGTCAAGACGAAACTTACCACACTGACGCCTACGAAGAAAATGGAGTAGAGATCTATTGATCTAATTGTTCTATATTTTTATTAACTTATTTTTTGAAATCCACAATACTTTTGAATTATCCACTGGGATGTATTCTTTAAAAAAATATTTCTGTTTATTTATCAAGTCATTTGTTTTTTTCAAAATTTAGTTAAGCTTTTGGATGGTTATACTGTACTGTATAGTTTCTAAATAAAATTAACGTTAAAAAAAAAAAAAAAAAAAAAAAAAAAAAAAAAAAAAACTGTAACAAATCTTGTTAATTGTAATTGAACGAATCCTCAACACGACACATTTTTTTCAGCAACCCCCAACGCAGTTTCCGCAAAAGATAGACTTTTTAAAAAATTTAAACATTAGGGAACTGCTGTAGCAATAGCAGTTCTGTTCCCAGTATTCCCTTGTATTCATTCAAAATATTAGTCTCTTACTACTTGTCTTATCGCTAGTTCCGATAAACTCGAGTACAGAGGAAATTATAATATTCTTTTGATCTGTCAGTATTTTTATGTCGGTATTATGTACTAGAATTATCAGTCACGTTCTATCAATACAATTTCTCTTCCGACCCGAGACTATTACCAACGACTTCGTATAAATCACAATCAATATTTATTATCCCTCAGATATTAAATTAAATTTTAAAGATTTAGTTTTCTTAAACAGACAAGTAATGTATAATTTCTACCCATTTGTTATCGGTCACAATCAACCTTCTATCATTTTTCCAAAAATGAAATTCGAATGGATGTTGATATTTTTTAATAGTCTCAGAAATTTTATTATAAATTTGATCTTTTTTTAAAACACATCACGAAAATTAATTAGAGATAAAACTTCCAAACAATGCAGAAGAAGTTAGGCGCCTGAAACGTTACCATATTTTGGACTTGTCTGAAAGTGTTTAAATGTACAAAAAATTATAGTGAAAAGTATTCCATATTGTAAAATGTAAATTATCTTAGTACATAGTCATTTTCTCTTTTAACACATGAGTAATTGATATAATGAGAGGTATTCAGGGTAATGAGGCCTCAACTTGTGATTTGTTAATTCAAAAAATCTTTTTATAGTTTATTTTTTAAAAAACTGATTGCAAACAATGTTATTTAAAAAAAAACGAATTTTGATGAATATTTAAATAAGATTTTTGTACGTTTAGTACAAAGTAATACACGATCATTATCATAATAATTAAAAAAGTCTGGTGTGAAACACTGAAATGGCTTTCTCTTGCCAATGTCAATAATAACACATATACACTACGTTTATTCATTAGTAAACAACATAAATTAAAAAAACATAACAATTTTAATCATGTAATAATGTATTAATAATGATTAGCTATTTGATTTCACCGGCATCTATTTGACCTACATAATTTTATACATTCGATTGTTTTTAGTTATATTATCATATTGACATTATAAATTTGAAAACAAAATTTATTTGTTAGGTTATCAATGAATATCTTTCCAGTTGAATGAATCTGTAAATGAAACAGGTTTTTATGAGATAGATTTTATGAATTTAAACATGCAGAGAATGCATTGAATCTGTAGTTCAGCGGCAAATAACATTATAAAATGTTTAAACAAAGAAAATATGTTTACATTACATTAATTTAATATGTGTTTTAATAAAAAAATTGAAGTGGATAAATAATGTAAGAGACGGTAAATTTATCTCACATGATGACGTTGCATATTCATTTAACTATGTAATTAGAGGAATGTAATGACTCTCATTAAAGTAGGGTACTTTACCATTCTACACTATAATAGTATTCTGTACTGACAATAGTCCATTTATTACACGTATTTTTATGTGTATCATGGAGTTATTATACTGAGGTTATAACATAAAAAAATCAGTAACTTATGTTAATAAAATACATGAAATTTATTCATTAGCTTCAAAACATGTTTGTATTAAAAAAAACTATGTCATATTTAGAAGAATTAAAAATAAGGTGAAATAATATATCGGGTGTCTCATGGAATTTAAATCAAAGGGAAATAGCATTGATTTTCACTGTTTTGTTAATGTTTTCTCCCCACGAATAAATGAAGACTTTTTATAATTAGGAATCATTAAAAAATCTTTTGATCTTTAAAAAACATATTTGATACATTTATGCTTTATTTTAGTTTAAAATACATAAATTTGCAAACCGTTTAATATTTAAGTATGGTAGGTAAATATTATGAATTATATTTGGACGAATGAAAGACTGCAGATGAAGGCGAAGCATAGTGGCCTAGAACACAGCGCATAGCTAATTGACTTTCGGCAACTGCATCCTGCGTTGTCACGCTGTGGTCTCACTGTTCACTTTACTAAACCACAATTACAAAAATAAAAAGTCAGCTAGAGTCGATGGAACGAAGTGTGACAGCAAAGCGGCATCCTCGCACCCGACCTTGGCTGTTATTGGCTAGATCTTATCTGCAATCTTACAGTAGTTTGATTATAGTTAGCTTGCATTTGTGGAGTAATGGTTAGCATTACAGTGTAGGTATAGTGACAGTAATTGGTACTTGGTCGTTTGAATCCTGCGGTCGAATACCTGCGGTAACATTTTTTATTGATAAAAAATATTGTAAATATTAAAAAATATTATTTTTAATAATTATTCATTTCTTCAATAACATTTAATTTTTAGAGAAAGCTAATTGTTGCAATAATTTTAGATGAGAAAACAATATTGTCAAAATTAAAAAAAAAAGATTAAAAATTATTTCTTAAAAATATTTTCAATTGTTTTTTAACAATAAATCATTTTTACCGCAAATGGATTCGAACCACTAGTTATCAATTCCCACCTACCCACATTACAATACTAATCATTACTCCACACACAGACAAGCCAACTACTTCATAAAATGTACAATACTTTAAAAGATAGCGATTCACAATTTTATGTATTAATGTATTTTAATCTAAAATACAGCTTAATATGTATCAAAATTGCAATTTTTTTAAAGTTCTAATTTTCTAATGATTCCTTATTGTAACAAAACTTTATTTATTAGTGGGAAGAAACATTAACGAACTAACGAAAATCAATGCTATTTTCCTATGGTTCAAATTCCGTAGGACTCTCGGTTTATAAAAAAAAAATAGCAAAATAAGCAAAAACAACTTCATTTAATACGGCATGCATAAAACAATACCATTTCGTATGGTTGCTCAGAAAATATGCTGAAGATTTTTCGTTTCAATTACTTAGTAGCTTATATAAAATTTATAAACGTTTAATTCCCCATTGACTTTTGAAAACTAAAGCAGTTAATGACTAAAATCTCAGTGGCTCTACAAAAATAAATAAATAAATGAAAACGTAAAACAAAATCATGAAGATTGCAAAAGTAATTGATTTTGAGAACGTATAAGTGGCTCAGTAGGTCATGGACTAAACTTTTAAGATTAAAGTCTTAAGTTTTGTTTCCTAATTCGGCTGGAGATATCTCAGTGATTTTGTATTATTAAACTATTCCAAACGAAAAAACTAGAATATCTTAAATACAGGATGGCCCAAATGTCGGTCCCCAATATTTACGGAAATCGGAAGAAAGGTTAATGGAAAAAGAAACCTAAAGGCAAAAAAAGCCAAATTTATTATAAATGACGTGTAAATATTATATTACCTTGAAAATGTTATAGCAGGTGTTTCAAATGTCCACCATGATTCTCTATACTTTTTATACAGCGACTTAAAACTGATTCACAAATTTTCAACAGTGTCTTTTTATCGTCATTTACATAGTCAAATGCAATTTCAATTGAACTTTTTAGTTCGTGCAGGTTTTGTGGCTTGGAGGAATACACTAGTTCCTTTACAATGCCCCACGGTGAAAAATCACATAGCGTTAAGTGTGGCGAGACCGCAGGCCATTCGATTGTACCACGACGACCAATCCATTCATCAACTTTGGAAAAACTCACGAATTTCGATGCCGAAATGTGCTGGGGCGCCATCTTGTTGCCAGATGAGTGATTGGATATTGTGAATAGGTTATTTTTTCAAGTTCGGGAAATACTACATGCTGGATCCTACATCCAGCAGCATTTGTTTGTAATTTTCCGAGTTATCATTCCCTCAGAAAAAAAATAAGGACCTATCAGTGCAGGACTCGAAATATCTCCCCATCCCATTACGCCAGCCAGATTAAGCTCTTTTTGAATTACAATTTGAGAATTTTTATCCGATTAGTACACGCAGTTATGTCAATTAACACGGCCATTGAGTTTGAAACATGCCTCATCAGACCATAAAATTGATCGCAAAAAGTTTGGATCGGTTTCTGCACGGATAGCGACTGTCTCACAGAATTTCACTATCACTATCGTCCTCATGAAGCGCCTGGAGTAAAAATGGACGAAATGGCTTCAATTTTAATTCCTTCATCATCCTTTGCAAGCTAGTTCATTATAACCTTAGTTCAGAAGATACGTTACGGGTTGATTTACTAGGACTAGATACAAACGCTTCAGCAACCTTTTGTAGATTATTGTCATTGCAAATCGATTGTGGACGACTACACTTAGGGGCATTTAATACGCATCCTGTGTTTTCAAATTTCTTATTTAACTTTGGTAAATTTTGCCGAGTCAGTAACGACACATCTGGATACTTATCACTTAATTCTTCCAGTACTTTAGCAGTATTTTTATGATGCTTTCACCACAACTGAAGCATATAAACTCGTTCAGTTGTAAACATTTTAAAAGTACCGTTACGAAGGAAAAAAATAGTAACTACACGGAGACGTACCTCACACTAGCCACTGTTACAGACAACTAATGAATGTTGTACGTGATGCTGCCAACATTACATTATTACCAACTTATCAAAATGAAATGCCCCATCTCATGAGGAAACCGACATATGGGCCACCCGGTATTTAGTGATGCAATTTAAGCTTCCATTTACTGGACCTATTTTTAATAAAAACTTACCCATAGTGGTTATTATCATACAAACCCAGCATTTAATTTTTTTAATTGTTATGAATTGCCGGCATATTAATAATAGACTATTTTAAAATGTTTACTATATTAACTGAAAATCACTAAAAATTAATTTGTAATCAATGAGTTTTAGTGTAAGGTTTGGCTGTCATGGTCAAGGTTTCTGGACAGTTTTCATTGGCCACTCCAAGCATTATCTGGTCAGTCACCTTTTTGCGTTTTGTGCAGTAGTATATTATTTTCATTCCCAACCACAAAATTGAGACTTTTCGTTTATAATGTGTATCATTGTACGTAAAAATAAGGTTTATTGATTAATTTACTTTGAAATTTTAGTATAAAATGATCGAGAATCATTTCTTTTAAAAAAAGAAACTAACTCAAATATCTTTACGATTCGTTAGTGTTAAACTCTCCAAATTTTTGTTTTAGTTGTTATCGTAAATTCGCAAAAGTTTTATAAGATTGTAGGTAATAAAATAAAAAATAAAAATTGTTTGGAAATAATAAAAAAGACATGGATACGTTCAGTTTTAGTTTGCTTTATAACAAGACAGGATAAAAAAAGCCATAGTAGATAACATGTGTTTCTTCCTGAAAGGAAAGAATATGTAGACCTGAGGCTTTGTGAAAAAACAACGTAGATTTATGCATGTTTTCAGGTCCTTAAAAGTGTGATAAGTTAGTTACTTGAAATTCTTTTATTAAATTTTTATTCAAATAAACAAGTTTCAATATATATTGATAATCTGAAATTCTTTCATGTATAAGTAATTAACTCATGAATTTCAATAGCATACTTCAATTAAGATGAAAGATGTCCTAAGAATTTTGTGTAATCAATAATATCCGATGTAAGAACTTGTGTTGTGAAAGTAACGTCATGAATTTTTAAGAGATTTCAGATGTTTAATTAACATTCATGAGTATTTGGTAAATTAACATCTCATAAATATTCATGAGTTATATAATTTAAATTATATTAAATAATAATTTTACTATTCAAACTAAATTATTATAAATAAAAGTCCTTTTCATGAGACGACGCGTCTCATGGAAGTGGCAATTTTTTAAAAGGCTGACCTTTTGACTTATGGTCAAAACCATTAGTGATTTCTATATCTGCTCTGAGAATTTTTTTTTTTTTGGTTTAACATCCCACTGTTCTGCAATTACTGCTAATACAGATGGCGAAGGATGAAATGGTTTTTTGTAACGTATAAAAATATGCCGTACCTGAATGGGTCCAAGAGAAATTGAATGACACTATTTTTGTTTCCAAATTCCGACTTTGATTTCTTGATTTCCAGTTTTGGCCTACTTTCGATGGACACCGAACTTCAAACCCAATTCAGGCCCACTATCTTTTTGTGTAGATTCCAAATCCGAAAACCGTTTGTTGCTATCTCTTGTAGTTTCTGACTTTGATTTCTTACTTCCGGTTTTGGGCCACTTTCTGTCAAAACCGCAACTTCAAACCCAATTCAAGCCCACTATTTTTTCTGTAGTTTACGAATTCCGAAACAGTTTGCTGTTATCTCTTAAAGTTTCTTATACCTGGGTGTGACGGACGGACAAAACCAAGTGATAGACGACAATATTTCAAAATTGACACCAATAATTTTATCAGTAAATACTTTATCGTGTATCGAGAGTCAATCCTGACACTTCGTCCTAAATGTTTGATGTTTGTTACTTCCAGGATATACAAGAACACTACAGTATTTTTACTAATACGTATTATAAAGAAACAACGTTTTTTCAATTGTTTGTACGAGGTAATATCAAAAACTATCTAACTGATTTCAAAAATTCTTTCAATGTTGGAAAGCTTAAAGCTTCTTGAGTAACGTAAGCTATAGTATTACGTTATTTTTAAATTTTGTAAAAGTTGTGAACGGTAAAATAAAATAATCTTTAATTTTATTTGTTTAATATCGTTTGGAATCTACCAGGAATCGCACAAAGACAACTGAAACACCGATGAAGTAGAGAGATGATACATTAATAGAACTGTAGTAGTACAAATTTAATTAAAAATTTTAATTAACACCATTTAATTCTACCGAGCACTACTATCACTGGGCTGTGTCCTCATCTAAGCCATTAACGCTATTTTTCTTTTATTTAATAACAACATATCGTGATTATTTCTGCTAGTTGTCTTTGTACAGTTACAAAATTAAATTAAACATAATAAAATAAAAACCGTTTCTTTACCACATTAATGCTAATGCATTAACAACAAGGAAAGAACAAACAAGAGAAGAAATGTTAAACCTGGAGATAAAATCCGGCATTCTTATATTGATGCTCGTTTTCCTTGTACCTATGTTTGTAACAAAAATGAATTTGTTTTCTGGTTATATTTTGAACAGTTTCTTAAATAACGTTTGCCTTAGAATAAATTTTCAATATTTTTTTTTTCAAATAT
This sequence comes from Catonia carolina, assembly GCA_035578175.1. NCBI lineage: Eukaryota > Metazoa > Arthropoda > Insecta > Hemiptera > Achilidae > Catonia > Catonia carolina. The sequence goes on along the minus strand of JAQMRL010000001.1, from coordinate 336,906,837 downwards.
TCTTAGGTTTCTTGTTATTATTTTTACGGTGCAATATTACAAAGGAATGTATCAAAAGGAATCAAAGCTATTGTTGTGTCACAGATTCAGGAGCAGCAATCTCTAACATTTCCTAGAGGAAATCTTCTGTTATGTCATACGGATATGACAGCAGGTCTCGCTTGTTAACACACGTAGAGACTGGGCAAAATTGTTCAATAATGTTTAACTTACAATTGTTTCTTTTTCTCTCGTTACGAATAAAATTTCAATTCCTTTATAACTATAGCGTTGTTATTATTTTTATTTTCAATTTTCTACTTCACTTGTTATTGGCAGGTCAATTGAAAGAAAATCTAAAGCGTTGATCAATAAAGCGGTTTTAAAAAAATAAATGTTAAACCACTCGTGATGAAATTGTTTGTATATTTTCAATTAATTGTTTTAATATTATTTTTGTAAAAATAATTCAACGTTTAACAAAATCAATTTATCTCTATATAATGCTTTGTACTATTTAGCTATTGTAGTGATAAATTGAACGTTACATAATTATTATTAATTGAATAAAAAATATAATACAATAAAAAGAATTAATAAAGGGTTGTTGAAACTCTATCCTTTGAAATAATTAGAGATTCACGTATCCCATAGCACTAGATATCTTTTCAAAATATAAAATCATGATTTTTTTATTGTACTAAAAAATCCTTTTTCCTTTTTTTGGGGGTATTATTTTAGTGCATTGCAACAAATTTTTGTAACTACAAGAAAAGTTTGCATAATGATATTTTTTCTGTATTCGGCCATTTTTGATTACACAAAGTAGTTTTGGGTTTTAATTTCTGGAAGGTTTTTTGTAGCTCATACGCTTTCGTTGAAGACTTGCCCTGGTAAACTGTAGTGTCTAGCGTACTAGTCATTCAAAAAACATCGGTTCGTTAATTACTTGAAATGCGACAACTTAGATTCAATTCGTTTGTGCTATTCTCATTATTAATTACACGGTATAATTATGTATTGCACGGTATAGTTTGGAATTATGTTATCTGTTACAAAAAAACAAGCATTATTTTTGACTATGCGTGCCTAGTCTCTCCTGAGTCACCGTCTATTCAGCACTCAAGGGCAGAGGAAAAGCTCCGACAAAAGCATAGTACTCTCAGCATTCCTTCAATGCAGGCTCTGTCCTTTCTTCCGAGCAGCTTTTACTTTATTCCCAAAGTACTGACTCTACCTATATTCTTTTCAAGTCGGCTGAATTCTATGATGTAATTGTTGTCATGTAATGCAACTGTTCTGTCCAATTTTGACAACAGTTTTCATAAGTTTGTTAAAAGTTGTATCGTGGGACATGTACAACATGTAAACTTTTTTGGTTGTTGCAGATGTTGCTTATATGGTATAAAACTTGTGGTGGGAGAATAATTACCGCACATCATCATAATACCGACATATGTCACAAAGCATTTGTAGTAAAGACAAAACTTCGGCTTGTCTCCTGCGTTTATGATTGTACAAGTTATGCTGTTACTACAAAATGAAAGACGACCTGTTTTTTATGATATATTTTGTAAACTAGAGAGAAAATATATCCATATATTTGGAAATATCAGCTCACTCATTGCTACATTTGAAGAAAATTTTTTTAAAAACATTTGTCGCTTGAGACATTAGCCTGCTAGTTGAACAATCATTTGTGCTTCACGATAAACATCTTACAATTTATGTCATAAATTTGCAAAAATGTAAAGTTCTTTTGTGCGACCCGTCTAAACTAAAATGAATGGATTCTGACACAGACAGAAATTTTAACAATATTGAATTATCCTTAAAATAAGGTAACTATCTTAAGCTATTGTATCAGAGTTTGTGCCATATTTCATACTTAAGTCAATTAAGAAATCTTTCATTTTCTTGAAGGATTTCCCATAAACCAAGACCATCTGCTTTGTTTTATTCGTATTAAAAAAAGCAAAAACAGTTTTTCTGAGCACAAGTCTCCTGAGAATAACCATGAAATTAACCTTTCATTTTTTTTATGTATAATTATTCTAATATTTTATTTAAAAAAAGAGTAAAAGTTTTACAAGACTTTATAGATTTTAAAATATTCAATATGTTTTAAAATTACACTAATATTCTTAGTTGGTCATCGGTTGTTCTGACTCACCGTTGTAAAGTACAGTTTATATCATTCAAAACTCTTTGTACCCTTACTTCACTAAATGGTTGTTTTAGTCTTATCAGAAGACAACCTAAAATTTATTTAGATAAATAAATACAAAATGTAGATTTGTTTTTCCTTATATATTTTTATAAATATCATATCAATGGGATTTCTCATCGAATTTCATTTAAAACAATGCATTGGTCCAATAAATGCTAAAGAAGCCATAAATCTAACTCGCTATTGACAATGGAGAGAATAAATTTCCCACTTTCCATTTTATTCAAACGGTTGCTGGGAAGATTTAGTAAGCGCTATCTACGACGCACGTCTTTTTACATAGTGATTGAATCAATATTGGATTTAATTTGCCCACTTAAAGTTTAGAATTACTTCTTTCTAGTTATTTTACTTCAAAAAGGAATAAAGAAAGATTGTTTACACGTCTGTCACAATTGTTCATTGTGCATTTCAATAATGAAACAAATTATCGGCAAACAGAACTAATTTTCTCGCTAATTTTCAAGCAGAACTAAATTTTTACTCATTTTATATCGTCTTTTGTTACTTTATAAGTAACGATTCAACATGGATGTCTTTTTTTGTTACTGTATAACTGACGATTCAACATGGAATGGATTAATACTAATTTGGTTATTTACTGAACATTTCAAATTGTCGAACTAAGAGTTAGGAGAAAATTTTACATACAAAAGTTGCAGAAATTTTTAAACATTTATTAATCATAATCATACACACACAGACATTCTTCCACGCCCTATTATATATTTTTTTGTTTTTAATTTTTATTATGGTACTGTACAACTTCAGAGCTGCACAACTTACGTGTTTGATATTTAAATGGCGGTGGGGAATTTCACTTTAAGGAGAAGAGGTACCCAGTGATACATTCTCCGTTCAAAACTTCGAGTATTGTCCGTTATTCAAACCAAGAGGTCTATACTACATTTTCGCTTTAAACGACGCACAGTTGGGAAGTTCCTATTATATTTTGGCTTCAAAGAGTTACGAAATAAGTTGAAATTAAGAAAGTAAAACTTGAATTTACTAACATTACTAACTAACGTAACTTTTACATTTTATTTTAAAAACACGCACATTGGCCTTCCATGTACGTATTTTATTGCATTTTATAGGTATAAGTTTACATTTATACCTTTTGCATCACTAATAGGCTTACAACTATTAAATTCTTTTACATTATCATGAATTAGCTTTTACGATAAAATATTAATAAGTGAAAATGGTATCACAATGTGCTTAATTGTTTAATATACTAATGGAAGTCCAGCCTAAAACGTAATTTCTCTGTAGTTTGATGTTTACAAAAGACCCCTCCCCACCGTATAAAACATATAAAACGTAAAAACCTGAATAGATAGCCTGAATGGTGACATGGGGGACGATCGGTCAATATATTGACTGCAGATGGTATCTATTATAATTCTGTAGTAAAATGTTCCCTTGATAAACTCCATTAAGCCTTGTGCAATGTCATTATATTCTTATATCTTGTATTTTTGTTGACCGTATCATATCTTTCTCTAGTTCATTTGACAATTATTTCCCAACATTTTATTGTTTCTGAAATAATACTGTAGCACATAGTATATTTGTATAACACTTTTTTTTAGCTGAAAACATTTAACAAATAAACTCACGAAGAAGCTAAATATGGTACACTACATGCACCAAATTAATAAATAAATCTTCCCACTGAAAAATAGAGAAGATGTTCAAAACGAAATTTAGATTAAATTAGAATGATCAGTGAAATACTTTAACAACTGACCTACTCAATGTACGGAGTGATACTTATGACCTACAACCAGAAATGTTTGAGAATTAGACCAAATGATACTTACACGATTACTAATTAGTTACACTAAACTGACAAACATTCACCTTTGACGAAACAAGAACATAATTCATGTAATCACTGCAACATAAAATAAATAAAACATCCTTGTCAAATACTCTGCACTGAACACGGAGAGAATTTCACTTTCCAGACACCTACAAAACAGCGATACCGACACACACTGCACAAGAAGAGTAGAAAAGAACTTTAAAAAAATATTCAAACAATATTAAATTTTTTACTATAAAATATATATTTTACTTGATTGTAATCATTATTTGTAATGTTATTTATTTTGTTTGTGTTATTTATTTATTTTTATTAGTAATGGGGTCGCTAAAACTGTAAATATTGATGTGATAATAATAAAACTGGTAAAAAAGTATTCTAGCTGCTTTATTAAAGGAGGGGTAGGGTTTTGGGGTCTAGTAAAGCGGCCATCCAGCATTTAATTCTTTTTAAGGGTGTAAAAAACCTTCAAACCCTTTAAAAATAATACTTTTTTTAAATATCCATAATGGTACCTATTATCAAATCAGTTCATGTGGCGCAACAAAAATTGCTTAATAAAGTTGTTAATATTCATGATAAAGAATCTCTTTTATTGTACATTGTATTGAGTATAAAATACATGAAAAATTTAATTGAAACATACATTGTACGGCTGATAAGTAGATATTTTTACAATCGTGTACTAATTTTTCATCTGATACAATGTAGTTTTGGAATTAAAAAAATTGTTAAAAAAGCAGCGTATATTTAATAAATATCTCTTTCAATATTTTTTTACTTTAGTGTATTTGTCTACCTTTGATTAACCACCACGGCCAAGGGATATTTTATAAACATTTTTGAACGTATACACAGCGAAAACTCACTGAATTGATTTCAATACTGGTTTATTATGAAAAAATTTTGATTTCAAAATCCATTTTGTTAGAGTATCAATGGAGAAAAAACTTTTCAAATTTCTGATCTACAAATATTTATATTGAAAAAATTCTGATAAAACATACTAAAGAAAATTTAAAACATTTATAACTCGAAATAATTTACTTTTTATTTCGAACAAATGAGTACGTAATAAGTTGGTAGATACGTATAGATATACTACTGTTTCTGTGATTTTAAATAAAATTCATGTAACTTGTAAAAATACAACATTTGAGCTAAATGGGTACAACAAAAAAAAAAGAAATGAAAATTTTTTCTTTTTCCACTACCACTACAGCCCAAAGTCTACTACAGCCCATAAGTCTTGGCTTCCAACACCAAACCCTCTCCAACGTCCTCAATCCTTTTCAATCCCCGTGTAGCCTCTCACCCTCTCACCCCTATTCTTCGGAGGTCTTCAGTTACGTCATCAAACCATTTAATATTAAGTCAATCCCTTTTTCTGGTACTATAAATCTGAGCCTTCAATATATTTTTGGCATACGCTGTTCGTTTACTCGCTTCAAGTAACCAAGCCATCGTACTCGTTGAGACTTAGGCGAGTTTTATTTCATTCTTCTGTTACATCTCGTCTACTTTTCTATTACATTTGATTTTCCGTTTGTTGTTGTTTAGGTCATCATCTAGTTTTAACCTAGAGGCTTTGCTAAGTAAAACATGTAATGAGGTGGTTTATCATGCCTTTCTCACCGAGTGGAAAAGTATGATTTTATCAGCATGCCAGACTCTCTGAAAACCATCTACTTTCCACTCTGCAAATGACACATTCACTTCGTTCACCACTGGGTCTGGCTGTATAATGAAATTCATGACTTTCAGAGGAGTTAATGTGACTAGTGTCTTTTACATCTCTACCTCTTCTGTTCTCAAATGTTTCATTATTTTGCTGACCATGTATCATTCTCTTTAACTGATTCATAGACATGCAGCACAATTTTTCTTCCAAAATTTTATAGTTTTTCCTGCTCCATTTTTTCGAGTCTTTATGTTTCTTCTTGCCTAATAACCAAACTGATACATATTTTAATTTTAATTTTTATTAAAAATGAGATTAGTTCAAAAACAAACCGTCAAATTTGGGAGTACCCAGGCTCCTGTATAAACAGATTAAAAAATAAAATAACGTTTTCTGAATTCAAAACAAAATTGATTTGGAAGCTTACAGTCTCATCAAATTTGCTAAAAGTGTTAGCTAATAGGTTTGAAATATTTTACATCATAATAACATTATTGTATTTACGGATTTTAGTAGAGAATGAAACTTAAACAAAGCTACCGGACAACTGAGCTGTAAGTAATCTTTCTCGTTAAGATTTTTTTCTAAGTCAGCAAAATTACAGTCTGTTCATATTAAATCGACCAGTAAGTAATTATAATAAATGTTTATTTACGTGTTAAAATAATTTCATTCGTTCATGAAAATATGATATTGTCCTGCAGAAAGGAGAAAAAACATTTTAAAACATTAATAACATTAGTAAAAATTCACAACTTAAATCTAATAGGTACGCATTGTCTTTCAGTCTTGAAAAACTATTTTCAGTATTGATAAACAGATTTAGAGCCAATAATTTTGGGTGATGGAAGAGTCTTTCTATTTTATAACTGAATTTTGATATTGATTGATAGTATTAATATTTAAAGATAAGAATAAAAAAAGGTGTTGTGATACACCATGGTATTTGTAGTGCTCGCCGGAAAAATTTAGATCGGGAACGTTTGAATATGTTTATATTTTAAATCTTGATGTTACTTACAATTGAATCGCTTATATTCATATGGGTTTTAAGATTTTTTGATTCAATTGACAAAGATGAATGTTTTCCATCCAGCCAAAGTACTAATTTACATACTGCCAGTTAAAGTTGTTTATTTTGGGTTATTATATATGATGTTTCCATGTACGCTGACGATCTAGATGGAGTCCTAATTATTTTACCTTTGTGTTTTGTGTAGGATAATATTATATAAAGTTACCCGTGGGTAGTAATTTTTAGTTAACTTTAGTTCTCCACTTCATAACTATTTCTCTAAAATTTAAGAAATTTTTGTTCAAATTTTGACGCAATTATTAAATCTTCATGGATGGTATCATCGGAAAAGATAACTTTGGCGTTTTTGGAGCTGTAAATGCGAATAACAGATATAAAACCGATCCTAAAACACTTCCTTGTGATATTCCTGATTTAATTTTCTCTAACTCAGAAAATTTATTTAGACATTTTACTTTTTATGTATATGATAGTTTATTAATAAATATCGTATTGTTTTCGTTCCAATTAACATATAAAATAACTTCCGTCATAGTCAATGAAATATGTGTAAGTGTACTGTTGTTATTGTAATGAATAACACTGCCAACAACAGAAATTCATTATGTTATACGTTAATTTAAAAGTATATGATTGTATGAACATGATTTTTCTGATTATTTTCCTAGAACACAATATCATTATTGGAGGAAGTAAACAACAAATATCAGTAAATATTAAAACAGATAATTAATTTTAGATACCGTCATGAATGTAAATTAAATTCACTAGTCGATTTTTAAACCGAGAAACCTTTACTGTTATCAACTGAATTTATAAATTTATCAAAAGATTTCAAAATAAAAAAAAAAAAAACGGTTCATTTGCTTTTGTCAGTAATATGAATAGCAACAATAAAATAGCTTCGCAGATGAAAACGATGAAAGAAACTCAAATGAAATATAATGAAAATAAATGATAATTTTGTACTCCATTTTCAATTTTTGTACAGGTATAAAGTAGAAAACACCCGAACTGAAATAAGATTAAAACTTTAGAATTGCTTCCATTGCATTCTTTGTTGTTCTTACAAACTAAACTTATTATCTTTTTCACTATATAATATATTCTGTAACAACCATGTCATTTCCAAGACATTATTAAAACTTAAAACTAAATCAATTAAAATGAATTACTTGTACATTGAAAATTGTAACATGAATCATTAAAGTTTTCATTAATTTTAAAGATTATGAAATATGTATGTGTTTTAAATTACATTTAGATAAATGAAGTTAATATCTGAAATTACTTTATTTTATTTATAAGCATTAAAAATGTACTACTTTTTAATAATCCCATTACCGGCACGGTTATAAAAATCAGATTTGTTTAAATAACAACCTTTCTTCAAAATTAATCTAGTTAATGGAAACCTACATTAAAATACTTCATTTGCATTTTTCAATAAAAAATTTATAATAAAAATGTTGTTTGTTATTGTATAATCTGACACGTCACAAACTATTTTACAGAATAAGCAACTTCAAAAACAAAAAGAGACGCAGTTAAAACTTGTATGTTCAATGGGGCAGTAAGTTAACGTGAAAAAATTATAAAAATAGCAACCTCCATAGTCCAGTGGTTAGCATAATACGTTGCAAAATGGTTCTCGTTTTACAAAGTGTTCGATTCCCGGCTAGGGTTTGGAAAATTATCACACATTTAAACTAACCATTTGTTAACCCAAAGTTGTGTTTAATGACCAAAATGTTGGTATGACTATAAATAAACTCAAAAACATTATTAAATTAATTAAATCTACAATGGAAAATTGTAAAAAATATAAATACGTATATTAATTAATACGAAAAAGTTTATACAAGATTTCTTAAATGGTTAATACTTATATAAAACTTTTATTTAAGAATGGTAATTTGAAAATTTTATTTTGATTATAAGCAAATTAATTGCTTTACCTAAGTCAAAATGATAATTTCAGAATAATTTGTCCTTTTAGTCTAATAAATTTAGAAAGCGTCCAGTATTTTTATTGCTTAATAATCTGTATATTCTTAAGGACGTTAGAAGTGTAAGTTATGACCATAATATCTTTAATGTACCAGGAAATTCAGAAAGTATTTAAGTGTTTTGGCTGTAGGTGTACGAATAAAAAATAAACTTACTAGTAGACTATTTCTTGAGGAGTTACACAATTAAAATAGTAAAAATTTCATAAGTATTACTTTGCCCATAACAGGCAGACGGAATGTTAAATTATTTTCATTCGATCTGCTAGTTCTAAGGCTACAAAAATAGTTCTGTTTCTTATCACAAAGTCAGCCAATTATATGACTGAAATATTTAAGAGCAGAAGAGGTAGAGGTGTAAAAGACACCAGTTAAAGTCATATGCTCTGAGAGTAATGAATTGAATTATATGGCCAGCCCTGTATTGAATAAAGTGAAAGTGTAATTTGCAGGGTGGAAAGTAAATCTTTTTCAAATGGCCCGGCATGCTAATAATCATACTTTTTCCACTCAGTGAGGAAGACAATCGTAAACCACCTCACTCCTTATTTTACTCAGTAAAGCATTGGTTCTAACTAGCCTTTCAGCTACTTAAACAACAAACACAAGTAATTTATTACTACCACTAAAATAAATTAATTTGTGAACGCTCAGTCATTTATTTAAGTTCCAAACAAATGGATAGAGTTGAAAAAATTACATAATTAATTTGTTTCTTTTTATAACTTACCATTTCGTATTCCAATATATTTTAGTTATTCTGATCCTATGAAACGGATGACGATAAGTGTCATAACTTAATAAGCGGTGAATGTCACAATTAAATTATAAGTTGACTATCTCACTGTATTAAAACTTGGGTAGAGGTAACTTATAAACTTTGCCTTAAGATATGCAAAGTTAAGTTTTCGTTCTACTTAAATTTAAGGAAGCAATGTAATGCTAATACCTTTAAATGTGCATCCAGTTTTCCTAGTTTTTTTAAGAGTAAGATTTATATCAACATAATTCTAACTTGTTGTTTTTTAATGTACATAACGACTCTGTTTGAAACCATTTTCTTTTATTTTATACCTGTTTTCCTTTTTCGAAAACAAGTTGTATTTATTGTCTTTCTCTACTTAGCAAATTAATGTCTTTCTACGTTAGAGGGTTAAAATTCCTTTCCGAAGAGTGGGTAGCTCAGGTGTGCTAGGCAACATCAGTAATCGATTACTCTTTTTATTCCTCACTCTGAAATAAATTGGTTAAGCATCTTCTTCGGAAATCACCCTCGTACATCGCTAAGGAACTTCAGTTTATAGCATGTGCTCTTAAAAATAAATTATGCATTTAACTTTACTACAAATTTTTTAAGTTTTTACCTTTTTCTTAATACACAAAAAGAGCTTATTCAGCTTATGATTAAAATTAATTAATATTATAAAGGTTTCATATTGCCGCATTAACCATAAATGTTTCTTTTACTAACAATTTTTTACAAGCTATGTACCCATTAATCTTATATATTTCATTAACTTTTTTAAGTTTTGATTTATCGGCCGTCCCTTTCCTCTCTTACTTAATATCCTTTATTTATTTCTCAAACGCTACAGTCCGAAGTAAGCTTTGGCCTCCAACAACAATCCCCTTTATGGTCTTCTATCCTTCTTCTTTCCCACGTATCCTCTCACCCCCAATGTTTTTCCCAGTATTTTCCCTGTTGAAAATACTCACAATGCAATCATCGTATCTCATACTATGGACGGATTTATTTCATCTTCCTTTTTATGCTTGCATTGAGTATTCATCACAGAAAGCAGAAATTTTAAAGTTGGTAGAACTGAATCCAGAGCAGGAACATCATGTAGAACGACTTTAAGTTCATGATGTTAAGCGTGCGATTTCTAAACTACATCCTCAGAAAGCCCCAGGGTACGGTATCATTACAGGGAGAATGTTGCATGAATTACCGAGGAAAGTCTGAATTATGCTTACCACGATAAATAATGCTGTGTTCCACTTAGGATATTTCCTAGCCAGTGGAAAGTAGCAAAGATTATCATGATATTGAAGCCAGGTAAATCAGAAACTGTGCCAACTCCCATCGTCCTTTTAGTCTACTTTGGTAATTTCAAGGGTTTTTGAACGAATATATCTAAAGTTGTTAAAACCGGTGCTATAAGATCGTCATCTGATTCTGGTTCATCAATTTGGATTTCGTCAGCAGCATAGTACAGTAGATTACGTACGTAGCCTGACAAGTGTCATCTGAGAATATTTGGTGGAGAAGAAGCACTGCTTATTTATGGAAGCTTATTGTTTTATTTTTATTTTTTAATAATTAATGGACTGTATAATATACTATATATTATATTTTGTTAGTTACAACCACTGGTTTGTAATATTTACATGCGCTATTTAAAAATGATAAGTTGCTGTTATTTTTGTTTAACTGATCATGCATTTAAATAAACGTTGTATTAACAAAAAAGTGCGTAACACTTTAGGTAATATTTTCCAAAATTGTTTTCTTGCCTTAAAATTTGTTTAATTATTCGTTATAAATTATTTTTAAATACACACTGGTATTCTCATAGGAAAAAATAGGGTTGCAAACTGCCTATTACTTGCCGATGACCTGATAGTACTACAGGAGAATGAGGATGACCTGCAGAAGCAATTTTCATGCTGAACAAACTCTGCAAAGAATATAAGTTGACAGTTTTGACGAAGAAGACAAAGGTAATGGGATTCAGGGGGAAGGAGCCAGTCAGAAGCAAAGTTGTTACAGATAATAATATTTTGTAACAGATATCCCACTTTCAGTATCTAGGTTGCAACATACCAACAGGATAAAATGCTTACAATAAGATGCAACGATTTTAGAAAATATGCGGAACTATCCACCGCACTTTAAAAAATAGCACCAGCAAAAACACGAGGGTAAGATTTTATAAAACATTACCAGTGCCGACTCTACTCTATGGCAGTAAACTTGGGTGCTATCAAAGCGAGAAGAGAGTAAATTGCAAGCATCTGAAATGGAATTTCTTCAACATAACGACACCCATAAGGGGGGGGGGGTAGTAGAGAAGATCGTTACAGGAATACCGAGATAAGGAAAGAACTCAACATCTTTTCTATAAACGACAAGGTATCTCAGAACAGAATGCAGTGGTTAGAGCATTTAAACAGAATGCGGGAAAATATGATACCTAAGCACTGGGCTATAAGCTATAGGGGAGAAGAGAACGAGGACGCCCGAGAAAGAGATGAACAAATTTGAGAGGTTCGGAACATGCAGAGATGCCTAATCCTTGAAAGGTAGAAGACGAAGAAGAAATTATTTTTACAATAAGTTTTAGTTTACCTTAAGATATTATTCATTTTATTTCTTTACTGGTTCCATTGTTATTAACTATAACATTTCCTAAATAATTATTTACTTCTTACAATAAGCCTACATATTATATCATGGAATAGTAATTAAAAATATGCAGTTGTTAATATGGTTTGTTTAAAAAAGTATCGCTTATTTATTTAAATATGCAGCTTACAAAATGTGCATAAAATCTAAAAAGAAGGAAAGTTAAACAAGTTTAAACATGCCAACGTTGGATCGTAGTTATAAAACTAACACAAATTCAACAAAGAAAGTAAATGAAATTTTGTTTACGTTTTATGGCGTTTCAGTAAAATTAAACAAAATTACAAGTCAGGAATCTTTAGAGCTACAAAAAGTTTAATTGAAAAATATCTAAGTTCTAAACTTTTACTATTTAATATTTTATATAAATTGCGTGTAACTTAAAATAAAATTATTGTAAATGATTTATTTAAATAATCTAATTTCCTAATATATAATATTTAAAAAAATTAAAAAGTTTTACTTTTTAAATACTCTTTATATCTAATTACAGGTAGATGTGAACTGATTTAAAATAATGTATGTATTTTAAAATTATTCATTGTATAATAAGGATAGTTAATCTATGGTTTATCTATCTATAGTTTATCTATCTACTATATCTATCTATAGTTTATCTATCTACTTGTGGAGGGGGACTGGATGAACCGAGAGAGATGGCGGATGGGATGCGAGAAGCGGCTGGAGCTGTAGATCAAACTCGCTTATATATATATAATAAGGATAGTGACTTTTGTAGTTATTTTACATGAAAATTCAGTGATGATTTTAGAAATTTGAAGAGATTGTACAAGCACAATCACAGAAAATTAGTACAGATGAAGTGGGTTCTCATGGAGAAGAAAGGGTTTTCTTGAACTTATAAATCTTTATAAAAGCGTGCTAGCCTTTTCTGGAAAAAGAATTAATCGGGTTCTGTAAAAAAAAACAAATCGGTTTAGGATTGATGAGAGAAAGTATTGCCATACCGCATTTTTGAAATGACTTAAAATTTTCTCATGTTTTATTTACATTTAAATATTGCCTATCTTACGTACGGGAGGTACTTTTTTTACTGTATTAAGTAGAACGCTCACCAAAAGGACTCGCGAGTTGATCTGACAACACCATGACCATAAATAATGATAGGGGCGTAACATTATTATTACTTAAAGCCTATCAAATTAATTTAATTATAATTATAATATCAGTAAACGAAAATCTCGTCATCTTCTGGTGATAAAGATGCTATAGTACTATTAAACCTCATTAATATTCACAAAAGTTATCACCAAAAACTTTTCTGGGTACATCTATGTTGGGAGTAAAAACGTTGCGTTTTTAATGAGCTGAAAATTTATCTCAAAGATTTCAGTATTGCAGGGAGAAACGTTTGATTCATTGGTAGAAAAATTGCTACTACGATTTAAAAAATATACTAGGCTAACTACAGGGTGTCAGTAACCACTGAAAAATGTATTTTAAAATATTTTAGACACATTTTCCTACGTATTCATTATTCTTGTGGTATTCTGTGAATATACAATCACACAAACACAGACAATTTTAACTATAAATACTAATTTTATATTAGAATTTTGTTATTCTTCCATATTACAACACAAAAATTAATTTAATATAAAAAACGAAAAAATAGCACGGTAATCAGAAAAATAAGGCTAGTACGATGAAATAAATATTATAAGTTTAGTTCCATTCAAGCAACGCACAAATAATACCCAGAAAAGTGGAGCATGCTGCACTCGAATGACTATGATTTATGTTTGTTACGTATCATGTCGGTGAGTCCTGACTGATACGCTAATTTTTGTCTAGCTCGGAAATTAAATGTCAGTATCGTGTAACTATCATGTCACAATCATAATAATACTATACCTACTGTGCAAACTAATTGGGATAAAAGAAAAAACTTAATTTTTTTTGAAAACTGTTTTTTTATTCATTCTATGTCTTGATTTACACTGACGTATATGATGGTATTAAGTACCATGTATGTACTCCTTTAGCAAAAATTACCTCTTGAAGACTTTTTGGCATTGACTATACTAGATTAGTGCATATTTTTTTAACATCGTGAAACGACAATTTCGTAGCATTAGTTATCACGCGTCCTTTTGTTGTACAATCCATCTTTACCAAACGCCTCTTCAAAATATTCTCCACAAATTTTCAATGAAGTTTAGGTCTGGTGAATTTCCAGGCCAATCAAGCACATTAATTTGATTTTCCAGCATAAAAGCTTTGACCAATTTTGAATTATGACAAGGAGCCAAGTCATGTTGAAATGCTTCTCTAAATGTTTGCGTGAATGGAACAATTTAACATCGTAATAGTTCTATGTACTTCATTAAATTCATCATAAATTGAACAGGAACTAAGCTGCCAGGATTATTTGTCGTGAAAAACCCCCAAATGATCTGTTTCAGAGGTTGTTTTACAGTTTACATATTTTACCGTAGAGATAAAAAGTAGCATGTCCTAATTAATTTGCACACTATAGTATCATTTTAGTGAGCGCTTCGACTTAGAATTTTCAATAACAGATTTTGTTTCAGTATCGTAATAGACTCATTTCATTGAAATAAAATACATATCATAACCAAAATAAAATATTGAAAATATAAAAACCGAAATAATTAAAATTTCTAAAGTAAATAAAGAAAGTAAAAATAGTTTAAGAACCAAAATCATTCTTTTAAACCAAAAAAATAATACAATTAAATTAAATTTTTTTTGTAACCCCTAATTTGTGTACGTTTCAATCTGTTCAATTCAGAACAATAAGCAACCCCATGACCCAATGAGATGAGGATGATGTGTATGACGTGTAAATAAGGTGTAGTCTTGTACAGACTCAGGTCGACCATTTCTGAGAGAGTATGGTTAATTGAATCCCAACCATCAAAGTACACCGGTAACCACTGTCTAGCATTCAAATCCGTATAAATATAACTACCTTTACTAGGATTTGAACCAGGAAACTTCGTCTCCGAAAATCAACTTTTAAACAGCTGATTTTGGCGACGACTTTACCTCTACTAGACCAACCCAAATTGAATTAATTAACATAAGTTTTTATATCTGAAGAAAAACAATGAAAAAAGGTAAGTCATGTCTAAAACAATTATTTAATATGATGTAGGATAAATTAAATTAAATTTAATAATATTTACCTAATACAAATATTTAGAAATACAACAAATTAATATTAATTAATTAATATATATCTATCTGTCAATGATGTTTGAAAAGCGACAAAACAAAAAATAATAAATATATGAAGTATCGTAATTTTTTTTTGTACGGTTGTCAGCAGCAGAACGAGCTGAATCAATATAGAGTACTGGTGCTGAAAATTTTGTTTAAACGTTCAACTTCAACCATCCCTTATAATCAAATTATTCATGTACGCTTGTTGGACAAAAACGAATCGTGCATATTTAAAAGTTCTACTATGTTACTACTACTACTAACCTAGAACAAAATAATTGAATAAAATGACATAAAAACTAGACAAGAAATAGTTTTGAATATATTGTTCAAAACATGAGATACGAGTAATAAGATAGACTCTTCTGTTAAATGAATAAATAAATACAATTTTAAACGTAATAAAAATATATTGTTACAACTCGTTATAGTAAAGTAAAATTGTAAACTTTTATTTAATTAATTCACATATAGTTATTTAACAGAATTATTTGACAAGAACTAAAAACTAACCTTTACAAACGACAACAATGAACATGAATTTATGAAAATAAGTTATTAAACATTGAAAATAATACAGTTCACGCAATTAATTAACAATAAAATAAAATAGACAATATCCCTTACCAAATTAAACATTAAATAACAATGTCTGCTGACAAAATAACAAACTTCACTGTAACGAAGATTCCCGTACAATTTAGACCACTAACACGTCAGCCATTCAAATCGCGGCCGCGTCCCAACAATGGGAACCTTCGTTTTTATATTTAACCAGTCAGCTGTTTATGAGAAGCTGATTTTATTTGACCAGCTGATTGTATTTTCGCCACTTCATTATAACAATATTACAATTATTTTGTTTGACGTGTCAACGTTCGGTGAAGGTTTCCTGTTGATCTTAACTTACAGTACGATAATTCACGGAATAAGGAAGATTTCATTATTCTTAGAACAGAGATTTATTACAATGATTTTTTTAAAATTTTGGTTTACTATCGTCAATCGTCATCAATATTTTTTTAATTTTTTATTATTAATATTTTTTAATTCAAGTAATACGGACTAAGTGTAAATTAGTAAAGTTGAAATCAGCAAATGTTCCTTTATGTGATTAATATAGTTAACCCACCAGGTAAGTCTAGAGGTAAAGTCGCCGCCGCGTAGTCAGCTGTTTAACAATTTTATTTTCGGAGACGAAGGCTCCTGGTTCAAATGCTAGTAAAGGTAGTTACGTTTATACGGATTTGACTACTAGGTAGTGGTTACCGGTGTACTTTGATGTTTTGGGTTCAATTAACCATACTCTCTTAGGAATGGTCGGCCTGCGTCTGTACAAGACTACACCTCATCTACACGCCATACACATCTTCCTCATTTCATTGGGTCATAGGGTTGCCTATGACCCAATTCATTGTTCAATGAATTGTTTGACCCAATTATTCATTGTTCTGAATTGAACAGATTGCAATGTACACACATTAGGAAATTAAGAAAAATTAATGTAGTTATTTAAATTTTATCATTGTATTTTTTTCTATTCTACAAGAATTTGTACCTTTAGGTATAGCCTTTGTACTTTCAAGTATAATAATAAATGCATTTATTTCCCATTCGAAAGTTACATGAAACTAAAAAAAACATGTTACATAAATTACTGTTATTATTAATACAATTATTATTTATACAATTTTATAATAATGGTGCGGGGGAGAAAACCTATCCTACTATTGCAGAACCATATTCTAAGGTAAATTTGATGAGTGCTTCTCGTTAGGCCAGAAGTCTGTTTTTATTCTTTAAAACAAAGTAAACCAGTTAATGATTAGAAGGGGTCAACATCCAGTGGATTTCGTGTCTATCTTGGCTAAGCAATCTCATACTGACTATCTGTTTAAACCTTATAATAATCAGCAGATTTCTGATACCAGTAGTAGTATTTTATGTTGGATTTAGTTTTGTTATTATATTTGGTGGTTGTGTACATTCTACACAGCGTCAAATATAAAGAATTTTTTAAGCTTTAATTTGTTGTCGGGAACTACTTAATGACAAATACCCAATTTATCGCTGCTTTTTTCTGTATTCTGAGTAAATTTTCCATGAATTTGAACAGGGACCCCTAACGGAGTTTATTCACGAATGACTGTCAGTGGTCAGCGTACAATGTTGCTTATCCAACCAGTGTTACTTAACAAATAATAGCGACTCTCTACAGACTGACTGCCTGCGCTGACTCGTTAGCCTAAATAATTGAAACTAAAAAAAATAATACTAACAATGTAGTACGTTTTACGTGTCAACGTTAAATTTAAGACTAAAAGATTTGTTGTTGGAGAAAATGGAGATTTATAATTTTTTTCTTATTATGTTTTATTATGTAAATAAAATATTTATGATTATTTTTAATATGAATTTACTTCTCAACTTTAATTGGAAGTTGATCGAAGAGTATGACAAGTGTGCACTGGAAATTAACATTGGAAAAACCAGATAGCGATCGTTGTGGGGGTTTCAAGATATAATATACAAACCAATAACGGAGCCATTGAATTGGGACACAATATAAATATATTGTCACACTTGTAGCGTCATATGGTACAACAGAACGTTACACCCTGTTTTGTAGAGTAATCGCATATCATGTGGTACTAAGAAGAAAATCGACTGTCCTTTTATAGAACAAATAAAGGATATTGAACAAATCTGTATTATTTAACTTCTTTTAGTGACTGCTGACTGACTGGGTAGGCGCGAAGGCTAAATCACGTTAAATAAATTTTATATTATTTGTTTTTATTACTATTGGTAATAAGAAATTTTTTGTTTTTCTTTAATACTTTTTCCGGCCGCATTGGCGTAGTTGGTAACGTGCTCGCCTCTCATCATGCGGTCTTGGGTTCGAATCCCATTCAGGCACGGCATATTTTTACACGTTACAAAACAAAATCATTTCATCCTTCACCGTTTGCATTAGCAGTAATTGCAGAACAGTCGGACGTTAAACAAAAAACAAAATTCATACTTTTGTGTATTTTATGTTCATTGTTATTCCAAATTTAACATTGCTGAACGTTGAATTTTATATCATGTCTGTTTTGTTATTTGTAATTTAATATCAATGTTTTCTCATCTTTTGCTTGTTTTATATAGTACAGTTAAAGATTAAAAAAAAGGATAAAAAAATTGTTTGTTTATGGTTATGATTTAGACCTCTTGTTTAAAATCCAACGTATAAATTACTAACAAAATAATAAAAGAGAATAATATATTAATAAACTGCAGAGCCAGAAATACGCACCATGTTTTTCAGCTGTGCTACAAGTTAATGTGTTTATTTCATTTTTAATTGTAATTTTTTTAAACGCTATTATTTTAGTGAGTTTAAATACGTTTCTTCTTAAAAATATTTGTTGCTACAAAATTACCTGAGATGTTTAGTAGTTAATCGGAACACTTAGTTTTGAAATAAATTATTTACGTATTAATTACTGAACTCAGCTATGGAATCACGCAGTGGGGCAACTCAACCGAGCACCTTAAGATTTTTCACAGACAAAAATACGCAATTAGAATTATTGTAAACATTCCAAGGCGTTGTACTTGCAGAGGATTGTTTGTTAAATATAATACACTCCCCTTACTACATCTTTAAGTTATGAAATTTTAAAATTCGTGAAAAGGAACACTGTGTTATTTACAAAAAATAAGTACTATCATAAATATTGTGAAACTCGATACAATGATGACTTCAAAATTAAAAAATATAGAACTTCAAAGTTCTCAAAAGGAATTCACTATAGTTCAGTTTTTCAACAGGTTACCAACTAAAATAAGACTCCTTAATTTAAAAAACTTTAATCGGGAAGTAAAAGGTTTCTTAATAAATCATGCATTTCATTCTGGTCAGGAGTTCTCAAATAATCTTACAGGAATGCACTTTAAATGTAATTTGTGTAGAATTTAGAATTATGAAACATTTTTGAAGTAAATAATAACTTAGAATTTTAATGCGTAATTTAAGTAGTCATTTAATGAACAAGTTATTTTTTTGTTTTAGTGAATACTTAAAGAAAATTGTAAACAAAATTTGTTTGGAGAAATAGATTAGAAACGTACGTATAACTGTATTTGACGAGATCTTTTCCTTTTTCGGTCACTGACAAATAAAGATTTATTTATTTATTTTTTAATCTAAGAGATTATACGAGAATACAGTTAAGAATATGTCAATTTGAAGTACATTCTCATATTTAGGGAGAAATTCCTTCTATAAAATCTGATAAATTGGCAGTTAGCCAATAGCAACTTACTTAATAAAAATGAATGTCTTGTTAATTTTACTATGAATGTTATCTTACTATGTAATAATAACAATTACTATTGATGGGTTGATTATGTAGGTCACTTTAACAGCATAACTTTTATTGATGTTATAAAATTAAAAATCTGGTGTGAAACACTCACACAACTTTCTCTTGCCAATGCAAATAATTAATAATAAACCTAACATTATTAATAAAATATTAGAAATAAACAAAAACTAACCTCAAAAACATAACCTTATTTTAATCATGAGTGAATGACGCAAAATGAAAATCGAGCTCAACTTGGCTTAAAAAAAACGGAAAATCACACTTTCACGCTAAACTAGGCTCTGTAGAGAAAAATTCTCCAAATAAAAGTTGTAGATCTATTTATTTCCTATAAAATTATTATATACAGTTTTGTCGTAAAATGCATTCTAAGGCCGAAATCTTAAAAAAATCGATTTTTCACACGTTTTCGTGAGAAAAAATCAGAAAATAACTAATTACTGCTAAACTAAGCGTTATAAAAAAAAAATGTTCGAAATAAAAGTTGTAGAATTTTAAATTCTCTACAACTTTTATTATATAAATTTTTGCGCTAAAATGCATATTAAAGCCGTAATTTTAAAAAGAAAATGTTTTTACAAGAAAAGAGCCTTACCGAGAATTTCAGCAAACATGGCGCCTACCCTTTCTTGTATAGAATAAAAAATTGAGTAAACCAGGCGATTTTAAAAAAAATCGTAGGACCAGTTTTTGAGAAAATCGCAAAAAGTGAAAAATTACACGAATAAACTACTACTTCCGGTTGACCGATTTTGATGAAAATGTTCGTGTCAGGTCCGGTAGTGGTATGTAACTTAAGTTTCAAGTTTCAAGTCCGTACGATGTTCCGTTCTTGAGATATTTTGTATACACACACACACAGACACACTCACAGACACACACACACAGACCAATCGCTAAAAACATGTTTTTTGGGTTCAGGGGGTCTGAAAACGTATAGATCCGGTGAAAACTCGATTTCGAAAAATCGACATGAAAACAATACTTTCCTTCCTATATATTCATATAGGCAAGAGAAAGTAAAAATCTAATCTTCTGTAGTAATTTCTTGGAACTTAAGAGAGTGTTATTTTAAAATTGGAAAATTCTAGTTAAGTTAATTTACATTACTGCTGAGATCTGACTCACTTTATTAGGTATTAGTACCTCAATCTAAATTTATCTTGATAATACTAAAAATATTGTCTTCTGTAATAAAGTATTGTAAATCACAATTTAGAAACTATAAAACTAAAGGGTAGCTAACAATTAAATGACACCAGTCTTTAAATAGGAAATGCTGATCGATTTACAAAACTTTTTATACTAACACAATCATTCGGTATTTACTTAGAACACAAATTCACATCTACTCAAATTCAAAGAAACTAATTTCAACAATATACAGACACGTACAATTAAACGTACAATTTTTTTTCTCTTTAATTCTTTATTCACAACTGTAAAATGTTACAATAAGCAAATGTGATGATTATCATAATAATGTAAATGACATGATAGGCATGAGAGGGGTAGTGCCCCCATTGGTGCCTCCCCAAGAATGAAATTTGTATATAAAATTAGTAGGTCTCTACTCCAGCGTCTTTTAAGGCGTCTAGGGGGATTATCAGGTAAATGGACAGAGGAAAGTGAACGCACCAGGGGGTTCTCGTGTTCGTGTGACTTGTCGTGAAAGCGTTTGTATAGGTATTCAATGGAATTTTGTACAAGTGGGGTTTTCAAATCTGTATGTAAGGTTTTGTTGCTAACGTAAAGAGGTGCATTTGCTATAAGGCGTAATGTTTTTGACTGGAATGCTTGAATTTGTTGCAAGTTAGAGGGTTTGGTTGAACCGTAGATTTGGGACCCGTAGGTCCACATAGGTTTCAAAAGAGAACAATATATGCGTAATTTTTGTGCCATTGGTAATTTTGATCGTTTGTGAAGTAGGGAATATAGAAGTTTAAGTTGGGAATTCAGTAATAAACGTTTCCGTTTGATATGTGTGCTCCAAGTTAGTCGTTTATCAAAAGTCAGACCGAGATACTTGACCGTATCTGTTTTTGTGAGAGGTTCATTGTCTATGTATACTGGTGGGCAATTAAACTGTAAAATTAACGTAAAATTAAACTGGAAGGATTGAACAACACGATATAATTTAAACTATAAACACATGACATACTTTTTTGACTCAGTTTTTAAATGTATTTTCTGCTTTTTTAACAGAGTGAAATTCTTTTGTAACCGATTTTTAAAGTGTAAATATAAACGAAGTAAAAACGATAAAAGTCTGGAAAATAAAGTTGTTAAAATGAAAACATAAAACACTCAGTAGTGTGATTCAAATAAAGATAAAACTCTGAAATAAAATTAAACTTGATTTTGAACTGTGCATTAATATCATGAAACATAAAGTAGTTGAAGCTGAAGATGACAATGACCATGATTTAGATGATTATGATACCGATTATGAAATGACATGATACGTAGTAAAAGAACAAAAAGTTAACTGATCGACAAAATGGTAACGGTAAGTCTACTGTTTTGAAATATGTCAGTCTGTATCTTCCGTTTTAAAAATGTTTTTCAATAATATTTTTTATTGCCAGTTATTCGTAAGTATATTCATAATTTACTAAATTTTATTGATGATAATCGTATTAGTCTAATTTATGTTATGGTAAATGTACGGCAGAACACAAATCACTGAAAATGTTTTCAAGGTAAGTTACAGCGGGTTGCATATACTCTAGATTGAGGCGTTTGCTGTTATAAACAGTATCATAATAGAGAACAACAGTGTTTACCGGTACGATGGAAGGGAGGAGGGTTGTTAATTCTATAGAGGTGTATCCAGTTGCTATTGTCTTAACATTACGGTAATCCTGTTGTCCAGTACAAGACGCATAGTATTACAGAACAAGTACTGTCATGGTAGCTGTACACAAGACATGATTTAATGCAGGGAATTAGGAGATACATAATACAAAAGGAGAATTGCAAATGTTTGAATTCATTAAATTTAAACAATGAAACAGGTCAACAAAATTAATTAATATGGGCTTACTGTTCGTTTATAAATAAGACGCCCATTTATTTGCTCGGACTGTTCTAATACTATGTAAAGTAATGGGCCGTATAATAGTCTAAGGAAATTGTAACGTTAACGCAGTAAAATCTCTCTATAGCGGAATTGAAGGGACCATGGGTTCCGCCGCTGTAAAGAGAGTTCCGTTATATAGAGAGCGATTAATTAATGATGGGAGGGAAGTTAGAGTACTAATTTTTCTGTACCTAAAACTCATATACGTATGTGAATGGTGCAAACAATAAGTTTACTTTGAAAAACTACTGAATAAATTACTTTATGACGAATGTTTAATACAGTAGATTACTTAAATACAGTGATAGCTATATTTAAATTACTTAACTAAAATGTAGGTTACTAAGTTAACAAGAAATTTGGATACAAACAGCTGGTTTTATTAGATGTTTTGTCACTAATTTTGAACAATATAATTTCACTTTTCATATTGAACTTTTTTCAATAATAATTCATACAGTACATACCGTAATAGATAGCCTAAAATTAATTAGCACTGAAATTCGTTTTTCATTGAAAAGTAATAGACATACATACGATTAAAATCTCATAAACCATGGGCTACCCAAACACAAAAAAACCCAGTACAGTATATATTTCGTTATTAAGGAAACAATGACTGTAAAGTACATTTAATTTCGTAAAATAAATTGTAATTTTTGTTTGTTTGGTTTTAAATACGTAAAACATGTCTTCAATCTTATTTTTAATGTTTAAAACTTGTTGTTGTAAATTTTCATCTACGTTGTGGCAATGACAGTACGTGGAAACAAAATGAATAGCGTCTAGTGCCTGTTTACTTGAAGCGGGCATTATTTCTGTTTCCATTTTATCGTCATCTTCACTTTCTTTCTCGTTGTATTGGGCTAAGACATTTTCGATTATTGCATCATCGCCGCCATCTGCTAAAGTTTAGCCGCTAAAGAGCAATTTTTGTGCCGCTATAAAGAAAGTTAAATACATTACCGTAATATACCAAAGGGCCGGGGTCGGCAAATAATGCCGCTAAAGAGAGATTTTACTGTATAATAAATTAACCCCAAAATAATGAAGTTTCAAAAATTATCAGATTATTTGGGGGACCGGGCTAGCCCAGTCAGTAAGCTGATAGAAAGTTGCTTTTAATTGATATGTAACGCTGGTGGGCTTGTAAATTGTACTTTGTGTGGTGACAAGGTTACATTATTACATGAACAGGTCATGATGAATGTCCAAGTTTAAATAATAACTGAAAAGACAATCCAGCAAAAAACAGCGATCAGATTGAGTATTTGTTTCAAAGTAACAACAGTTTCTGGTAATAAAATAAATCGTTATGTTTTTGATTATTTCGAATTCATTTATAGCAAAACGTTTTTTAGTAATTGCTAAATATATGTCTTACCTATTCCAGACAGGTGGAGTGATAAATTATTTTCACTCGATATGTTAGTTCCAGGGCTTCAATAAATAGTTCTGTTTCTTATCACATGTCAGCTAATTAAATGTCTAAAGTATTTAGGAACAGACGAGGTAGTATAAAATACACTAGTCATAGTTATTTTTTCTGAATGTAATGAATTTAATTATACAGCCAGACCCTGTGGTGAATGAAGTGAAGTTTTCATTTGCCGGGCGGGAATAATGTACTTTTTAGATGGCCTAGCGCCATGATAAGCGTATGTTTCAAATCCGCGAGGAAGGCAATTGTTAACAATTTTACTTCTCGTTTTACTTAGTAGGCCTATAAACTCTAGAGGTTCAAATCAGCGTTTTGGCAATTGACCTAAAAAAAATAAAATGTTTAAAAAATTGATTTACTTGTTGAAGTTAGAAGTCATCGCTTCAATCTTATAATTGACCTTTTCTAAAAAGATTCCTTCGCTAGAGTCGTTTTAAACATCTTTGCTGAGTACCAATGTTACTCTAGTATACATGTTCTGTATGGAAGGTTTGCATGCGATTCAAACTTGTCGTGCGTTGTGTTATGATGTTATTTCACGACATTAGTTACGTATGGTATTTTACATACGTTATATATGACGTAAAAGGAGCATTGCGTCACCGTAGGTAAAGTTTTGTCTCGTTTTGCTCGTAAGCGTTTCTTGTGTAAAGGTTTAGAAGATCTCAAAAGCTGAACTTCCTATATTCAAGTAAGTCTAATAAAGTGTCAAGTCTTGAAACATAACTTTACAAGATATAAGTAAAGCGTTAATTTATGTAACATATAATTTGAAACGTCTATAGAGCTAAAAAGACAATGTAAAACATCATTCAGATTAATAAGAAATTTTAATTACAGGTCCTTAATAATTAAAGTACAAATATCTCTGAATTAAGGGCAGATATAAATTGAAAAAAGAAATATTTGAAGTGTCAGTTGTACAGAAAAGTCAGGTTAAACGAAATAAGTCAATCATTAAGTAACTAAAAACTTATTAATTAGTAAGTTATTACTAAATAGAATGTACCCAGTCTGATTGTAAAAATTCAAAAAAATATTCCTTATGCATACTTCTATTGTAGGTATTGTTTTTATTGTATGTAAATTATATTGTAACGGTCGAATTTTTAATATAATTTTGTTTCATTTAAAATAATATCTGTTGTTAGCCTAGTTTAAAAAGAAATCAACCTAGAACAGAGAGTGTTTATTTATATAAATTTATATACATTGAAAATAATAGATTTTTGTTTCGTTAAAAGATTGTTAAATCAACGTACAAAAAAAAACGAGAGATTGTTAATATTTATTTGGAATGAATAACGGGAACATATTTTTTGTTGATAAAAAGATGTTATCTATATTTACAGATATTGTTCACTCTGAGCTTTTGAATTAAAGCCATTTCGAGTTATTATCGCTCAACGACTCAACTAATTTATTTATATTGAAACATATTTAAACAATGAAATGAAGACTATAGTGTGTTGTTAAACAGAGTTGCAAAAGTGGTTCAAACCAATGGACAAATTTTTTTTGTCTTTAATTTTTGTTACGGTACTGTACATTGAGCTGCACAACTTCCGTATTCGATTTTTAAATGGCGGTGGGGAATTTCACTTTAAGGAGAAGAGTTACCCTACATTCTGCGTTCAAAACTTCGGGTATTGTCCGTTATTCAGACCAAGAGGTCTCTGCTCCATTTTCGCTTTAAACGACGCATAGTTGGAAAGTTCCTTGTAGCTAGATCACGGGCTAGTTGGTTTGGATGGTCATCTAGTCTTTCGTGAAATGTACTATACAAGGACGCGGTTAGCTCTTTTACTGTAGGAATTTTGAAGTCGTCGTTTTATTGCTTACATAAAAAGAAGCGCCAGAAGCAAGTCTTAAGAATTTTGATTGAAAGGCTTGGATCGACTTTAAATAAAATTACTCTCTGCCGCTATTCCAAAGAGCTGAACACCATAAGTCCAGATTGGTCTTAATAGGGATTTGTATATTATAATCTTGGAGTGGAGGTTCAATCTTGATCGAGAGTTAATTAAACAACTTCGAGGGTTAATCATAATTTAAAGAGATCGCACAATTTTAAAAAAGTTTGTCACTATATTAGCATTTTTTAAGTTTAATGAAATCATTCGTATTTCATAAAACGTTAGTTTCTAAAACCTTTGAAATTTTATTTTATTTTGTTTTCTTTTAAACATAAATTACATCCTTTTGAGGTAAATATAGTATTCTAAATTTTAAAATTTTACTATTCAACGCAATGGTAGTTCTTACATTAAGCAGGAAAACATAAAACTATGTTAAAAAACGTTTATTAGTAAATATTATTTTCAGGTTTAAATTAGTAATAATAAACGTTTGGTTTGATACTATTAATCTATTTTTGTATACTTTTTACACAACTAACTTAGAATAAAAAAAGCGAAAAGATAAAATTATATTAAAAGGAACTAATAAAGAAGCTAATGAAATTGCAAACAAACAAACGAGTTTCAAAACTTCAGAGTATCTTTACAGGTCTACGTGGACCAATTTTCCGGCGTACGAAATAGAAATGTCTGAGCTTACCTTCAATTGTATAAAATAAGTTTAATTTTCTTACGTGTGTATTTTCTTAATTACAATTTTGTGTAGCTTATTTTGAACATTATATCGACTTAAAAAAAAACTTTTAATGTAACTGATGTTGTTCATTCATTCGTCTTAAAAATTATATTTTTATGTATTTTCATCTGAATTGATTATGGTGATTTCAAATTGAACCTTAAAAACTTTCTAAACTGACTTATGTTGCTTTACTTGTTGTAGCAACCTTTTACCGCTTTTACCAGCTGACTAAAGAAGACTAAAGGCGTGGGCTAAAGAAAATATATAGGCTATTATTCTTATGTATGGTATCGGATTAGATCTTGTGAATCTTTCGTTGAAAATGTATATAATTTTGTAAAGCGTTTATTAATTTAGTTAGAGGAATACTTTTCGGTTGCTCATTATGTTCATTACTACATTATAAATCATAAGATTTTTTATAGGCAATAAATCAGAGTGGTTATCATCGCCTGTTGCTCCACACAAGGGTGTAGAGAATATCACATCGTTTTAACCCCATAGCCGGCAATAAAATTTTTTTAGACCGGCAGAGAATTTCCAGCATATGGGTCACCGAACCGTAAAGAATCATTAAATTTTTTTATAAATCACAAACCTTACCACGTGCCGTATCAAACTATCAAGTAAACTTAGGAAAAAAGAATAAATAAATTATTGAAATTTTAATCTGACAATAAGGGATGCTGAAGCTATTTGAAAATAATTTTTAGACAAATATTTTTCAAAAAATTCAGATGACATTATTGCTTAAAACTTTGTTATGCTCTACTTTCAAAATTCATTAGATACGAATCGTTACTTATAATGTTTATTTCAAAATAAAACTAAAAGACGATTCTATGTTCATAACTGATAAAATATATACAAAAACACATCATCTAAACCAAGAAATAACCGAATTCAGCTCTAGGATAGCGTGGTTTCAACAGAGAAACACAGGCAGAATATGCAACTAAAACTATTGTATTATACATTAAAATTTACTTTATACATTATTTAACTATTTTACAAAACAGTGACGTTGTAAGTAGATGAATTTAATACTAAAACGACAACATTGCAATGCTATGAAGCAAATCCAATTTTGCGACGCGACCGGTTCAAGAAGCGGTAACATCGTCTCAAAATCGACGATTTCCGGCTCTAGGCTTAAGAGTCTACCCGTTGATGTTTCTCTTTCCAGTATTTGTGAGTTAACCCAATCCGCAGACACTTTCGATCCTCGTGGCCAAAATAATGATCTTTCCAAAACCTTGCCGTGGTCCGATACATTTTACAAACATTTTATAATTTCCTAAGCCCGATACATATCGGACCTAGGTTCGATACATTTTATAATATCCCAAACCAAAAGTCTCTCTCTCTCTCTCTCTCTATGATTTATCACTTCTTAGTTAAGTTTGTAACTTTGTTAACATTTCCCAAATTCATATTCCATGTATGCAGACTATTAATATATTATGTACATAATATGTATTAATATACACAAACATAAGTAAAAACCTTTTTTTTAATCTCAAATGCATACGTATACATTGTAATCTGTTCAATTACGAACAATAAGCAACCCCATGATCCAATGAGACGAGGATGATATGCATGACGTTTAGATGAGGTGTAGTCTTGTACAGACCCAGGCCGACTATTCCTGAGAGAGTATTGTTAATTGAAATCTAACCATCAAAGTACACCGGTAATCATTTTATAGTATTCTCAACCGTATAAAAAACCTTTACTAATGTTTACACAAGGTTCGTCTCCAAAAATCAGTTGTTAAACAGCTAACTCACTGCGTCGATCTCTAGACCAACCCGGTGGGTAACTTTAAAACATCTTATATAAATTTTTTTAATGAAAATTAATTCACCGCATGTTTTTATTTAAAATTTTTTTAGACCAACCATTTTAGTACTGTTGTTGTTTAGGTCATCAGCCAAAAGCTGATTTGAACCTCTAGAGGTTTTACTAAGTAAAACAAGGAGTGAGGTGGTTTAATATTGCCTTCCTCACTGAATTGAAAAGTATGCTTGTCAACATGCCAGTCCCTCTGAAAAGCACATATTTTCCGCCCTGCAAATGACAACTTCACTTCATTCACCACAGGGTCTGGCTGTATAATGATGAAATTGATTACTCTCAGATGAGATAACTGTGATTAATGTATTTTATACCTCTACCTTTTCTGTTCTTAAATGATTCAGTCATTTAATTGGCCGACCATGTGATAAGAAAGAGAACTATTTTTTATAGTCCTGCTATTCTGTTTTTAGTACTAAAAACCATTTTAATTACAATATAATTAAATAAGATGGCTACTGAATTTCTTTAATTTTATAGAACAAACAAATTAATTTTCTCAGTTTACTTAAATTGTAGATTGTGTTTCATAAACTCGAAAGTCATCAAATGATCTACCTAATTGAAACTTAATCAACAAGTTATTTCGTTTACCATGTAAATACATGTTATGATATAGAACACGTGATGCAAAATTGACTTTAATTAAACTAATTTGCTTCTTACCATATTAATTATCTACACACGGTATATATAATTAGTTTCTCATTCATAATCTTATTATTTTAAGGGAAATTGATCTTCGCCTATCTAATTATTTACCTATTTTTTATTGCTGATACTTTTAACTTTCTGTTTTATTTTTCTAGAGTCAACGTTAATTAACTACGTTTATTTATAGACCTTATATAAGTATCTCTAATTAGCGGTGCTGTTCTTAAAGTAAGCTTTCTTAAAAATTTTCGATATTCATTGGCGCTTTTGAATAAAATTTTAAAATATCATTCAAAAATATAAAAAGTTAAACAGTATAGTATTAATGATAATATTGAAATCTAACGATTTTGTTATCTCAAATACAAAATAAGCATACCATAAAGGCTTAATTATAAATATTTAAATTAGTTATCAAAGGTTTTTAATTGGGAATTTTGTTTTTAGAATTTTTTTATTTAATATCAAAAATTACAATTTGTTTTACAATTAATGAGCATTTTTCTTTCTTTTACGTGGATTTATGTAAGATAATTAACTGAAACTTAATTAGGTTGAGCTCTGCTCTACTGGAATTCAGTTGTATCAAAAATAAAGTTAATTATTATGCTCTATAAATCTTTGTAAAATGTTTAAAACAAGACATGAACCAATCCATTTGTACTTTACCAGAAATTTATTTTTTAATAGCAGGGTTTTTAATATTCACATCCAACCTACAAGTTTACTTAAATTTAGAACATTTAGTGGATAAGTTATGTCTCTTAAATAATGTGATACTTCCCTTGGGGAGATACTACTTAAAATTGTCTTCTTGCTATCAAGGATTAGGGTTCTGCCTGTTCCAAACCCACTTTTATAATATAGTTTACTAGTTTCAGCGAATAGCCATTTATTTTGATTAATTCAATTCTTACAGATTTATCACACTTTCTGTGCTATTCAAATTTATGAGTACATTTGGAATCGAATCATTCTGTGAATTAGTTGAAATCTAAAGGGTGAGTAAAAGCTATCCAAATTTATGGGTACATTTGGAATCTAGTCATTCTTTGAATTAGTTGGAATCTAAAGGGTGGGCAAAAGCTATTCAAATTTATGGGTACATTTGGAATTGAGTCATTCCTTGAATTAGTTGGAATCTAAAGGGTGGGCAAAAGCTATTCAAATTTATGGGTACATTTGGAATTGAGTCATTCTTTGAATTAGTTGGAATCTAAAGGGTGGGCAAAAGCTATTCAAATTTATGGGTACATTTGGAATTGAGTCATTCTTTGAATTAGTTGAAATCTAAAGGGTGGGCAAAAGCTATTCAAATTTATGGGTACATTTGGAATTGAGTCATTCTTTGAATTAGTTGGAATCTAAAGGGTGGGCAAAAGCTATTCAAGTTTATGGGTACATTTGGAACTGAGCCATTCTTTGAATTAGTTGGAATCTAAAGGGTGGGCAAAAGCTATACAAATTTATGGGTACATTTGGAATTGAGTCATTCTTTGAATTAGTTGGCATCTAAAGGGTGGGCAAAAGCTACTCAAGTTTATGGATCCATTTGGAATTGAGTCATTCTTTGAATTAGTTGGAATCTAAAGGGTGGGCAAAAGCTATTCAAGTTTATGGGTACATTTGGAATTGAGTCATTCTTTGACTCTTACTTTTAATTGGAATCTAAAGGGTGGGCATTAGATTCATCTGTGAGATTTATCTACTGCGATTTTACCCGTAGCCTTCGGAACGCTCATCCTCCATGTAGTCTATAGTTCTTCACTTTCAAGTTATTTTCTCTTCCGGCATCTGATCAGATGCTTCTCCACTTATCACAAATAATTTTCATGCTTTCGTACAAGCTATAGCTTATATTTCTTAGTTGGCTCTTATTTCTTTATTTCATATTATGGTCTAATCTTGTTCACTAAATTTGTTAGTAGGAACCTCATATCTGCCTCTGAATCTTGCTCTCTTGTGACCTCGTAATGATCCAAGACTTACTTCCATAAAGGATAACAAGAGTAAAAAAAAATGTTAAAATTGTTACTTAGTTAAAATTTGATTTTATTATAAATTGTTAATAATTTAATTTGTAAGTATATCGGGATGAGTGTTTGTTTAATACAAGCCGAATGAACGTTTATGCTTTAATCATCTTGCTGTTTTAAGGTTATCCAGTAAATTCGTGGCAAATTAGTCAGATTGAGATTCTAATCTTTTCTGATACTTATTGCCGTAACAGGAAATTTATTTACTAACTGCTGCAATGTTTAAGTGTCTATGTATGTACCAAGGTGAAGCAGTGACTGAGCGTGAAAACTTGTTATAAAACCGTTAGATTATGTAGATTTAAACTCTTTCGTGGCTCCTCATAACTGTAAAATATAATATATAATACAAACCAGTATGGACACATGTTCATACTGGCGTTTATGTAGAGGTCCCGATTTCGATTGCCACCCAGGTTTAGGATTTTTTCATCTGTTTGTCACCTCATTATCTACATAATTTCTACCTGTATAATTACCTAAGCACAAACTAAGACTTATGTAGACATTATCACTCAATTATAAAAATAGTTTTCTAAGTAAGAAGCTTGGTGTTCAGCGGTAATTTTGAATTTCGTCCAATTAACCAATTAGTGGCGTGATAACAGAAATATAGATGTAAAAAGTTCATCACTAATAGAATAATGATTGGTCAACACGAAAATTAACGCATATATTTAAATATAAAAACAAATGTAAAAAGATTTGATTACATGAATGTTCAATCAAAATTACATAAATATATTCAGATCGATTCCGGCATTGAATTTGAGAATTCAGAAAGCGTTTCTTTAATTTTGAAACGTAGTTACTACTACAGGAACTGTGTAAAATATGCATTAAGTATGATATTTCAGAAATATTCTAATTGTTACAATATTGTATCCAACAGAGATACTTGATTAATTATTATATTCCGATAAAAACATGAATTACTACTAACATGAAATGTATTTCTGAAACTGTAAACGGAAGTTTTGTAATTTGCATATGACCGATATGGCCATAACGGTTGTATAATTAGATTTAACCCTGAGTCCATTCAGTTGGTTTGTTATGTACAAAAGTTGAGGTGAAGCGCTCAACCGTTCAGCAACCGCTAGAATGGGCCAATCATGAGCTCCCAAGTGAGGGACAGGTACATTCAATATTGGTAATGGTCACAGTGGAAGCTTATCATCTGTAATTGTGTTACATCATACTCTCTCAGTGTCACACAACGTTTATAAAACAATTTCTGTCCACCTTCATCCATACCGTAATTCATTTTCTAACTTCCAATTCTATTTTATATTAAAATTACATTTTCTTTAATGACATTTACAATTTTGTTCTACCTTAATTAATTCTAAAGTGGAAAGTGCTACTATAATCTCCTTTTATAGGTCGTTTTGTAATTTAACATGGAATGAACGACATCGTTGAGAATATTACACATCTACAATTTTATTTTTAACGCAAAGTTAATTAATTAATACTGCTCTGAAATATGTTTACATCATTTTTGATTTAACCCTTCTGATTTCTTGATAATTTAACTTTTTACACCAAATACCCAACCCCTTTTTGAAGATTTATGCATTATATTTAAGAAAAAAACAACATAGCATCTTTTAAATTCTTATTAACAATTTATTTAAATTAAACATGTTAACACTTGAGCCTGCTAGACTAAAAAGTGAAAGATTATAAGTTCAATTCCCAGCAAGGATCTAGACATTTTAACAAGTTAAAACTATCAAAACAATCAGCTGATGCGTCTTTAAATAAACTAGATAAATCTTTTCATCCGTAATTTTTATATTTTAAAACAATTTATTAACCTATAAATAACTCTAACGTTTGTAAATCTTACTAATAAAGGAACGAGATTCCCACAAATCATATTAAAATAATGAGCTGATTTTAAAATATAAGAAAATACTTAAATAAAAATTAAATAAAAGTCAAAAGTGTTAATTATAAAACTATATGAAAGAAAGGTTAAGTTTAGTTAACCCCAAAATATGTATTAAGAATCCAGCAATAAATTACTAGAGGAAGACATTCGTGAAATTCTGTGAAGACGTATCATTATAATGTCGGCATTCCGGTTCTGGATAAAATCAGAATTAGATGGCTTGTTAAGCCTGTGTCAGATGTGTAAAATATTTGAAGATTTAAGTCAGAGGAACCCTGAAATTTTATTATTTTAGAGTCTGGAAATTGACAATGTGTTATTGTTTTGATAATTTTATTTTGTAGTTTATATAAAGTCACAACAACTTCTTGATCTTTAGCGATATAACTTAGGGTTAAGGAACGGTGGATTTGAACGTGTAATAATTTTCTAGATCCTGGTCGAGAACTAAACCCGAGACCTTTGCTTTGCCGAGTCGCACGGAGACAGACATTTTATTTTATTATTTAATATGCTCTTACATTTTTGATCTGTTGTTTCATGTTTTGTAAAACTGTTATATGTCATTAAATAAAGTTTGACTACCTGCCATTGGTTTATATCCATGCCAGTTAATTTGTTTTTTTAGTATAATAATTATTATTGTTTTCTATACTAATATAATAAAGAAGAAACGTCTGTATGTTTGTATGAGGTAATCTCAGAAACTACTGAACTGATTTTAAAAAATCTTTCATTGTTGCATAGCTTAGAGCTTCCTGATCAATATAGGCTATTTTTCAACTTTAAGCAACTGTAATTAAGTGAGTTAAGCAACTTAAACTGTGACGATGTCACGTGTTTTAGTTTATCAGGTGCATAGCACTTTTATTTTTTCTAAGTCCACTGGATGGTGTATTTTTGTGCGTTTTTCGTAGAAAAACGTGAAGAATAACATTCGATTCCAAAAACATTAAAAATTCGGAAATATTCAAAATTTTCATCTTTGTACTGTATTTCATATATTTGTTTTCATTTGACAGGTAGTAAATGAGTCATATATTTCCAATTACTCTGCGTACACCCATGTATTACTGTCTCTTATCTCAGCCATATATCAACTGTCTCTTTCTTTTCCATCGGTATTCTTCAATGCATTCTATTCAATTCTATTAAATTGCAGGGATAAATATTTAAAACGGTGGGCTTCGATTTGAGACAAGAGTGCTTCCTTCACTCATGGACAACTTTATGTCGAACTTTCTAGAGCTGGAAGTGCAGAAAAACAATTTATTTTGCTGCCACAGGGCAACAAAGCCACAAATATATTGTATATAGAGAGTGTTGTGAATAAATGAAGTCGATATAGTTGAACAAATTTTGCTTTATTAATTTTGAATTATCTCACAACATAGATTATTAATTTTTTAGTTTTTCTTACGTTTTTTCTTTATTACATGTGTAGTTTATCTTTTTAACAAATGTGTCCCACAAGTTTTAAAATTACTATTATTTTAAATATCATTTTAATTTATACTGTCCAGTTTTTTTTAAATGCATATTAATTTAAACTTTTATAGCTGGCATGTGGACCATCCATCTTACTTGACGTTTGGAACCACACTCCCCTTCTTTTACAAAATTCTTACTTCTTATTTTTTCTAGTTTCCTAGCAATGAAACTTTGTTTAAATAAATTAAATAATTTTATATCTATTTTCAACCAGCTGAGTTTGTTTATACTCTTGACTAGAGCAAACATAAACAGATTTATCTGTGACTCATTTTCGAATCGTTACAAGAGGTTTTAAAATAATTTAATGAGGCCTACATTACCTGCTGTGAAGCAAAGCGAGCTGGGGTAGCTAGTATTGTATAAAGTTTACATTGAAAAATAAACACACATTATTATTACTATTATTAAGAAAACTCACCGGGTTAATCTAGTGGTAAAGTCGTCACCACGAGTCAGCTGTTTAACAGTTAATTTCGGTGATGAAGATTCCGTGGTTCAAATCTTAGTAAAGGTTACCTTTATACGAATTTGAATACTAGACAGCGGTTCCCGATGTACTTTGATGGTTGGAGCTCAATTAAACATATTTTCTCAGAAATGGTTGGCCTGAGTCTCTACAAGACACCTCATGTACATTCGTACATAATCACCTTCATCTCATTGGTTATTCCTCAGCTCATGGGGGTTGCTTACAGTTCTTAGATTGAACAGATTGCAACGTACACACATTCTTCTTCTGCCTTTCAAGGATTAAGCATCTCTGCCTGTTCCGAACCTCTCAAATCTGCCCATCTCTTCCTCGGGTGTTCTCGTTCTCTCCTGCCCTCCGGCTTATAACCCAGTGTCTGCTTAGGTATTCTATCCTCCCTCATTCTGTTTACATGCTCTAACCACTGCATTCTGCATTGAGATACCCTGTCATTTATAGACAGATTTTTATAGAAAGATGTTGAGTTTTTTATCTCGGTATTGTAACGATCTTCTCTACTACACTTATACGTATGTCGAAAAACTTTAATTTCAGATGCTTGCAATCTCTGTCCTCTCACTTTGATAGCACCCAAGTTTCACTGCCATAGAGTAGGGTCACACTGCTATTGTTTTGTAAAATATCATCCTCGTGTTTGTGCTGGTGCTATTTTTTAAGGTGCGGTGGGTAGTTCCGGATATTTGCTGAAATCGGTGAAACGTACACACATTAGGGATTAAAAATAAAATATTCAAAATTTTTTTACATCTTTTTCAGCTTTATTGGACAATATTTGTAATCCTTCATCAATTCTTTCTTGAGGGACATGGGTTCCTAAAGAACTTCGAGGAGCTCTTATGAGTTTCTCAGAACTTTTGCTTAAGTTCTGACATCTGTTTTTTGACAGCGTTCGTCACCAAGATATTATGTCTACGTGATGTGGTCTCTGTGAAGAATTTGTGTTGATTTTGCTTGATATCTTTCATCCATTTGTCACTGAATTTCTTTTTGAGCTCTAAAAGAACTAATTAATTTAAAATCCTGTTTTCCGGCATTCTAATGATGTGAAAGAAGTAAGATATTAGTTTTTTTTCTTCAGTGTACTGATATTGAATTGATGTCTTTAAGGACAGTTTGTGGGAACAATTTGTCAGATCCCGTCGACTTGATATTATTTTTGTTTATGAAGGTCATAATGATTTATTTTTGTAAACATTTTGCTGGTTGTATTTATACAGTTGCATAGTAAAATAAAAAAAATTACTAGAAAAGAAAGAATAAAATAGGTGTTAACTATATCATAAAATAAAATTTTACATTCACGTGGAAAACTTTCTTAAAACATTTATTTAAATATTTATTTGAATATATAATTACTACGGTGAATAATATTTCCACATGGAATAAGCTACATGCATATTTTTATTAAGCTACACAGTTTAATTGTTATGACTTAAGTCTGTTGTCATTCTATATAGTACATGCATCAGGTGTGTAGAAGTATAGTGCATGAGAACATTTTCAAGAAAAGAATTATGTGAAAGTATAATCGGTCCATTACAAGTAATGGAATAGACTACATTATAGTAGAGTAGTTTGTGAAATATATTGCTAGTAAACATGCGATGATATTTTAACTGCAATATTAATATTAACATTTTTAAATATGGAGAAAATGCGACATAGTTACTGGTCTGTTAAATTGTAATGTTTTTGTGCAATAGAAAAACCGCATCAGAACAACTTCAAATATAATGTAGCCTACAATAAAACGTCGCAAAAGGACAATACATTTTTTAAATAACTTTAATATAAATATTTGAAATTGTTTTAAAATTTGTTTATTATTACAATAATAATAAAAATAATAATAGTATTAAAGCAAAGGGAAGAAGCATAACACGTATTTATTGTATTATGTTCGTGTACAATAAACAGACGGTATACTTATAAATACTGGATGCCCCAAAATTCAAAATTCCGAAAATATTTCCAGTGTAAGGGAAATAACAAGATATATGTAAATGTAAACCTCACTCGAATAGAATATACTATTTTAAGATGAATCAAAAAATTGTGTCCGCCGTATTCAATGTAGTTTTTTTAAATCGGAAGTTGGTTATGCCACATATGATTTCAATGCAGTTGGTTATGCC
Source organism: Catonia carolina (assembly GCA_035578175.1). Lineage (NCBI taxonomy): Eukaryota > Metazoa > Arthropoda > Insecta > Hemiptera > Achilidae > Catonia > Catonia carolina. The sequence goes on along the minus strand of JAQMRL010000001.1, from coordinate 336,869,386 downwards.
ACACATGACTTCAATGCGAAGTTTCAAAATAATTTTAACGGCGAAATTTCTCATTGATATCTACTACGGTTTCAAAAATATTCTTTTGACGCCTATTTTTACATTTCAGCAACACCTTATTGAATCATGTGTAAATTACTTATCATAATGTGTAATAGCTTAAAGTTATTAAGTTAAAAATTACACATGAATAATTTTAAAAGAAATATTAAATCATGATAAGTAATTACATATGACATTAAATAAGCTGTTGCTGAAATGTAAAAATAGGCGTTGAAAGAATATCTTTGAAACCGTACGAGATATCAATGTACAGTTATAACCATTCAAATTGTCTTAAAATTTCACATTGAAATCATGTGTCGTAAGACCCTTTAAAAAATAAAGTTACTTTCAAGATGGCGGACAAAATGTATTGATTCATCATAAAATAGTATTTTGTATTCACGTGAAGTTCACATATACATATATCTTGAAATTTCCCTTAAATTCGAAATATTAAGCTGTTCATGGACTTTTGGGATACCCAGTATATCTAACTGTATTGTGTTATTTATATGAAGGTTTGTGAAAACAAATAAGAATGTTTTTTCTACTGATATGTTTAATGCAGATAATTTAATTACACAGTGCTTTAGTATATTAAAAAAAGGCTGTTTAAAGTCATATTCTTTATTACAACATTATTTAAAAATGCAAGTTATATTTTGAGTGTTGGCATTTTGTCAGTTTTATTTAAATTTAATTTTTTCATTTAAATTCAGTTGTTAAAAGTTTTTTCAACCGATTGTTGCCTCTGGTTTAAGTATAATTTTATTTAATAAATTTAATGCTTTAATTAATACATTCTTGGAAACATACAATATAAAAATTTTAATGTTACTTATATAATATATTACTCGTATTTAGAAAATATAAAATATTTTTGTATTAAGTTGAGTACGAAATTTTTTCAATTCGGACATATGGAATCCATTTATGGAATTCAGAAAGCCATCCCAACATTGAAATTCTGCTCAAGTTCCAATCAAAATTACTCAGGACAATCACAGACTGAACTTGGTACATAACGAGAATATATTACACAGTGATCTACAGCATATTCAAACACTTCACCAAGAAATCAACTCATGCAGTTCAAAGTATTAAAGAAGGCTCGAATCACACACGAATTACGTCGCCATCTTACCCTTAGAAAATTAATCGCCAGCTAAAACGAATCCTAGGAATTTATTTTAAAGCAACAAGTAGTAGTTTATGATTTTTTTAATCGGGGTTTTATTAATACGGAAGACTACCACTCCCCCAAATTAATTTTTTTTAAAAAGTGTAATTTTTGTAATTGTTTTTTTAAAAATATAAATATAAACCTCGAGCCAAGATGATGAAAGTCTGTAAAAACGTTCTTGGAATTAAAATATAAAACATATTCAGTAGTAAAAAAAAGACTAAACTTTAAACAAAAACACATAACATTGAACTTGATTCTGAAATGTGCATTAATATGTACATTCAAACATTAAGTAAAGTTGAAATTGAAGATCACGATAAAGAAGATGCCGATTAAGACATGATGATGATTAGTAGTAGAAGTAGAACAAAAATATTAAATGAGCTAAATGATTAACAAAATCGTAAAAATAAGTCCATTTTTTAAGTTCCAGTCTGTATTATCGCTGTTTTCAAGAAAGTTGGCTGTGAAAGGATCTTGATGCTCTTCTAACTTTTTTAAATGTTTGTTGTTGTTTAATTTTTTTATGAAGGGCAGGTTTATATCGTTGTGTAATATTTCATTGGTTACATACCATGGGGCTGCAGTGGTCAGTCTTAGCCATCTTGATTGAAATGGCTGCATTATTTCCGCATTCGATGAAATTAGCTGAATCCAATATCTCTGACCCATAAGTTCAAATTGATTTGAGTATTAATTAACAACCAAAAATATTATAAATTTTAAAAAGAATTATTTTATACTGCTATTTTAAAAATAAAAAAATAAGCTATAACTACAAATTAATGCTTTTTGTGGTATTTATATGTAATTTATATTTTAAATCTGAAACAGTGTTGTTTATTTGACTAGTTATCTAGTCCATGAAATTTTAAAATACTTACATTACAATGTCACTTCCAAATCGGCGTAACTTAGTTTTTAAAAGAACTATTCTACAAGCAAACTACTGGATATGCCCGGAAACCATGTGTAATTTAGAAAATATATAAATAATTAATTGTATTTGTAATTGAAATATATTTCTGGTTCCAATTAAAATATATATTTCAATTATATAGAAATATAATATGGCGTTGATAATATCTGTACTGAATGTTTGATAATATAATAATGTAAATATAAAATATAAAAACTTTCCTGAAATTTATTAATAAATTGAAGATTGGAATAGAAGTAAAATGTAAAGTATTTGATGTACAATATACAATTCAAAATTTGTGCTAATTTAATTTTATATTGTGTAAAAAGGAACCGGATTCGTATGATGATATTCAAAATTGTTCAGCTCTGTTTGTAACTTAATTTTTTCAAAGAGTATGTTAAAATTTGTAAATCCATTGCAATAATTTTTTAAATTTTAAATTACATTAGCAAAAATAAATGTATGGTAATAATACTAGGTAGAAAAACATAAATAAACTGTTTTAAAAGAGAAAAAGCAATGGCAGGATGTGCGATTACACAAAGAATGTGGTAAAGATAGCTTTTGCGCAAAAAGCAATCTGTAATTCTTGGACGTTACCACAACTTTTACTCTTTGACCACAACAGAGAGGCAAAGTAAATCAGGTTAAAAAGTGTCCTTTACAGAAACCACGCATACAGTTTACACACAAAAATATTTGTTGAAAAAGATACGATGCCGGTTATCATAAAACGTACTGTATATATTTTGTTTGTAAATTTTTAATTAATTTATACTTTATCAAATATTGATCTCTAATTCACCCACTTTTTTATGTTTGGATAATATTATATTAGAGGTTGTACTGGGTTACAGCTACTTTTAGATTGATATATTTATTTTAACTTGTATGGGTATGTTTTTGATTCATTTTGAATGAAAAGGCCAGAAAAAAATCTATTAGCGTATATAAAAAATTAATTAATTAAAATGAGTATATTTTTACTAAATTACACATAATGTATATTAGTAACTAGCAATTTCTAGCCTCGGAGGAGCGGAATGTATCAGACTAACTGGATTATTTCTTTTACCAGATTTACTAAATTTCTTTTTTAGGTATTTTTTTTTAGGTATCACGCCTAATATACTTTCGAAAAATTTAAAATATTTATTGTGAGTTTCAAAAAAAGAGGTTAGAATCCTAATGTTATCTACCATAATTACAGCTCTATGAAAAGGTACAAAAATAACATCTATCACTTCATGGTAGTTTATTTATCCTGTTTACAAAGATACACAATTTTCGGCCGTCCTTACGAGCAAATATCTGAAATTTAAATGGTTATTTTTCCTAGGTATCACTCAAAGAACAGACAGAAAATTTTGAGAACCGTTGTTCTTAAAACTAATACTTTTTTTTTTAAATCCCAAATGTGTGTACGTTGCAATCTGTTCAATTCAGAACAATAAGCAACCCCATGACCCAATGAGATGAGGATGATGTGTATGACGTGTAAATGAGGTGTAGTCTTGTGCAGACTCAGGTCAACCATTCCTAAGAGAGTATGGTTAATTAAACCCTAACCATCAAAGTACACCGGTAGCCACTGTCTAGCATTCAAACTAATACTTAGAACTAAAAATGCAGAACTAATGAATTAAAGCAATATAGAGAATTAGTAATGCGAGTGAGTGAGTCAGTCAGTCAATGAGAATGCCACATTTATAAAACTTTATTTTTGTTAAATCTTATTTTTAACAAAGTGTAATTCTTTTGCAGTTTTAGTTTTTAAATGGAATTATAAACTTTAAGTATGATTAAAATCTGGGCAATAACGTTTTTAGAAAGAAAATATGAACCACACTCAGAAGTGGGTTTCAAAAAAGACGAGACAGAACAAAAATACAACTAAACTTTACTGAACTATGAATTAATATCGTTAAACATGAAATATTTGAAACTAAAGATGACAATGATGCCAATTATTATGAGATGACGATGATTAGTAGTAGATGTAGAAGAAAAAGATTATATGAGTTAAATGATTAACAAAATCGTAAAGTCCAATGTTTAAAAACTTTTCAGTCAGTGAGTATCTTTGCTGTTGTCGAGGAGGTTAATTGCGAAAGGATTTTGATGGTCTTTTAACTTTTTAAATGTTTTTCGCTACATTGTTAAAAAATAATTACAATTAACCGATGGTTTCATGATTAATTCTAGGCTGGGGTCTGAAAAGTTTTCACCGAATCATGGAAAATTCAAATGGTAGCTGATGTCCTTAAAAGGTTAAACAACATTAAAAAATTCTTTTTGTTAACACATTTATTTATGTTATGATCTTTACAGAACAATAAATAGATTAGTAAAAAGTTAATTATCATAAGAATATACTTGTATCCCCAAAACGATACTCTTAAGAAATAAATATTGTTTACAGTTACATATTTACCTACTTCAAATACAATAAGCTAAGTATTGAAATATTAAATTAATAGTTAATTTTCTCTACTAATAAGTATACTGCTTCTAATGTTCATATAGTACTACATTTTTTCAAATAAATCAATTAATAAATAATTTTCATTTGATTTAAGCCATTGTATCGTATGGTGACAACAATTTGAAATTTTTTCGTTAACTGTTAAAATAAATAGATCATTGTATGTGTGGTTGTTTGGTTTAAATATACATAACAACTAGAGCAATATAGTAATGAAGTAAGAAATACGTGCAAGATAGTAACATACCAACTGACTGTTTAAGATAGTTACGAACTACTAATTAAATTATTTAGATAATACTATTTAAGATAGTTAAGTTGTAAGTAATTGTTCAAGGAACTTAATAAATTTTAATATAAGTTTTTAGTTTGTTATAGCAGATATTTTCCGTCAACATTATGTATAATTAAAACTAATTATTAAAAAAAGAATAAACTTAAACTAATTAAAACCATTACAATCCACATTTACCCGGTAATCCTCCACGTAGGCTTCATGAACGATGTAGTAGAGAAATCTTGTAAAACATTTAAAAATTACCCGTGGGAGTCTTACTACTGAGTACTATTTCTCTTAAATCATTCACGTCATATTTTTACCCATGATCGAAAAAGCAATTCTTAAATTTACTAGTTGTATGAAATAAGACTCTTGTATCTACGGGAAAGATACGGTACGTTAATCTGATATGCAGATTTTAGATGTGAAATAATTTTTTTGATATTTATCCCGTAAATAGTTTTCAAAAATAAACTTAAGTATTGCAAATTAAGGGAAGCAGACTGATTTTAATAAAAAACATTGATTTTTCAATTTTTCCATATATTGATAGATCGTTTTCCCCTATTTAAATTGATATAACACGACATTGGTTGCTTTTTCTGTTGAGAAAAAATTAAGTTTTTATGTTTACGGGGTACATACTGCCCATAACGGCCGGATGGAGTGTCACATTATTTACACTCACTCTGTTCGTTGCAGGGCTAAATTAAATAGTTCTGTTTCTTATCAAATGGTCAGCCAATGAAATGACTGAATCATTTAAGAACAGAGAGGTAGAGGTGTAAAAGACACTGATCAGAGTTATCTCCTCTGAAAGTAATGAATTTCATTATACAGCCAGACTCTGTGGTGAATAAAGTGAAGGTGTCATTTGCAGAGTGGAAAATATGTGCTTTTCAGAGGGCCTGGCATGCTGATAAGCGTACTTTTCCACTCAGTGAGGAAGGCAATGGTAAACCACCTCACTCCTCGATTTACTTAGTAAAACCTCTACAGGTTCAAACCAGCCTTTTGGCTGATGACCTAAACAACAACGGGGTACATAGTGTTTATTTCGATATTTCTTTAACGTTTTTCATTCTTGTAAATTGGAATAATATAATCACGTTACTGTTCTAATATTATGGAGATCGCGTTTACAAAAAAAAAAAAAAAAAACAATAATTTCTAGAACGCACAGGAATCAGTAGTAACGCAAGATAAATATTGGTGTGTTTTTGTTTGGAAGTTAATTCCAGTTGGCAATAAGCGCTTCTGTTGAGGTATTATGCTTTTGCTATATCCGCATTTTCCGCATATTGTATTTTTTGATTTTAGGTACAATTATTTCAGGAACCATCCCACATAGGAGTGTAAAATTTCGCACACTACATTTTAGTACTAAGGCGTATATTACTCCAGATGTATTTCAAAAATTTTGGAGTTTTTATTTTTTTGGTGTCTTTTTCATAAAATAAAATGTAAATTACATTTGAACATTCTTTGAGAACAAAAATCATTTTTGATTGGATAAAGATAAATAAAAAAGTTCTAGTACAAATTTGTAAAAAAGTACTGTAGACAGATGTGCTTAAGCTCAGCCGTGTAGCTTTAACGGTTCCAAAAAACTCTACCAAGTTAGTATTGCAGGTATAGGAATATGAAAATGGTCTGGCCCGCTTAAGTATTCATTAATTTTTAGTATTATTCACAAATCAGATGCAATAAAACAATGTTCGTGATATACCACTTAACAAGTAGGTACATTAATAATCTGTCATTGACAACTTTTTAAAACAAACTTAGTACATTTGTAGACATTAACCTTGCGCAGTATAAATCACCAGTAGGCCCTAAGAGTAGAGAAATATAACCTGAGAATAATAATTTAATATGTGTTAGAACTAAAAGTAAAATTAAATAGAATCTATCTCTTAAAAAATTGTATGATCTCTTTGATTTTTGGACGGTCTACATAAATTCTATGTAGAAATTAAAAATGAAATTATTTTATCAGTCCCGTACATAATTTTCAAAAATATTGAAAACGGAAAGAATAAACGATGAGGTCACTTTGTAGGGTGACATTGTATCGTATCTTATATTTGACTCCATAATACCATATTGGTTACATTGGGTGGTAATAAAGTTTGCTGATACATATAAAATAACTAACTAACTTTCCCAAAGGATCTTACACCAAACAAATAAAATAAAAGATGACTACATTTCGTGTTTTTGTTTAGGTAAGTCAAGAGCCAAAAGGCTGGTTTGATCATCTAAAGGCTTTACTAAGTAAAACGAGGAGTTAGGTAGTTTACAATTACCTTCCTCACTAACTGGAAAAGTATATTTAACAGCATGCCGGGCTCTTTTAAAAGCATCTATTTTTCACTTTGCAAATGAAATCTTCACTTCATTCACCACAGGGTCTGACTGTATAATGAAATTCATTACTCTCAGAGGAGATAACTCTGACTAGTTTCTTTTACACCTCTACTTCTTCTGTTCTTAAATGCTTCAGTCATGTAATTGGCTTAACATATGATAAGAAACAGGAAAATTTTTTGTAGCCCTGGAACAAGCAGATCGAGTTCAAATAATTTAACATTACAACCGCCCGCTACGGGCAAAATATCAATTTATCAATATAAACTAATTTAAAAAATTATGTAGGCCTAATTTTATGTTATTCAGAAAACTCTAAGCTTTCCACGAGTAAAATAATTTTTAAAACGGTAGGGTAGTTTCTGAGAAAACCTTATACAAACAATTAAACATAAATTTTTTATAATATTTTTATAGAGTAGATAATATACTCAATGTATCTGCTCGTTCGTACATTAAAATTATTTTATACGAACTTAAACGAGATTAGAATTTAAAAAAAATAAGAATAAAAAATTTAAGAAAAAGACTTAAAAAAACAAAATTTATAACAAAAAAGAAACTGAATTATAAACAAGTACGCAAGAAATCCGTATAAATCCGTTGATGCACACAGCTCATCGTGCAAAAGCAACTCTTAATGTAACCTGAACAAATTTTGCTTTGAAGTATTAGAAAATAGAGGTAGATAAATGTTACTGTAAAGTGTTTTTAACATACTTTTTAGTATTATTCACAAATCAGATTCAATAGAACAACGTTTGTGTTATACCAGTGTCTGTTTCATAAGTATTAATAAACCTGTCATTGACAAGTACTTTCTTGACCATTATTTTAAAGAACATCATCGTAACAAAAACGTATTTTATCCAGTTCCAATACCTCTTTGTCATCTCCATGTCTGAAACGAGAACACGAACGAGATTATTGCTTTTTCAGATCTTATAAAAAACTACCAAGCATTATCTGTCAAAGTAAAACATATTTTTTAGAAAAAATAAATACATTAAACTTTAAATCGGCATCAAAGATGAAGAGGGTTTTTCCTACCTTTATGTATTATATATAAGTTATATAAACCAATGATGATAAATCTCCAATCTTTTCTGCCTACAGAGCAAAAACTTGAAAAAGGAGAATGTACAAAGACGGATTGCTTGTCTGAAAAAAGAAGAAACCCAGAAAACAACTCTATACAGAAAGTGGTTTAGTTTGAAAAGTATAAGAAAAATATTGGTGTACAAGAGTAATATTGCAAGAAAAACGATAACATAAATAAAATATTCATGTAAAATATTGGTCGAGATAACAAATTCCATAAATTTACTTACTGTTATATAAGTCCGAAAATTTTGAGTAATAACTTACTAACTTTGCAAGTTAAGATAAAAAAACATATTGAATTTTATATTGTAATCATACCAGACATATGATCACAATTTTGTGGTTTATTTGATTGAAAATATTGATAAAGTATAACAAAGCAAAAACCGACTGCTTTAGTCTGTTGAAGTTTTTCGGTTAGTTATTGCTCTTAGCTTATATTCTGTAATTAGGAAATACTTTACATTAAAACAACGACCAATTCCATCACTGCGTTGTGCTGGATATCTTTTGTAAATGGACCTGTCAGCTGGTAATCGTTTGGTTTACAAAATGCTACTTAACAACTCAAAGACACTTTCTGTCAGCTGGACCAACTGAAAGGGTATGGAGGTCAATGCTATTTAAATTAGATAATATGTTTTCTTTGTAGTATTTCCAGTGAAAACTATTCTGGGCGATGCAAAAGAATTAGTTAAGTAGCTTCAAGTAGCCAAAGCTAACGTTGTCATACCATCAAAATATTAGTTCATAAATTAATATCTTAACTATTATTTTTGGTAGATAGTAGCTACCGTAGTAATATTTAAAATGGGCCTTTTGTGTGGTACTAGTCAGCGCAACTGGTTCATATGTCATGGGTCCCGAATTCGATTCCCAATCAGGTCTGGTACGTTCTTTTAGTCATTTGTATCTATCACTTTTCACCACCTGCAATAGACTTTTTGAGCAGAACAGTTGGACGTAAAACAAAATAAAATGTATTTATATTCAGGGCTAATTTTTTGGAGCTTAAAATACAATTAATAAGTACACTTTTTATTGATTAATTAATAAACCTTCGAAAAACTTTTATTAATTAATAAATTGCCTTTGAAAAACTTTTACAGAAAAATACGTTAGGTTTCTTTCAAATCTAAATAAACATATAACCCGGGAGGCTGAGCTTAGATCTAACTAGCTTACACCTATCAACTAAGTCGGCCTTTAAATTTATGTTTGGTGATAAATTTTTCATTGTCGCTTAAAATCTAAGACTGTCATTTTTATTATGATTTCATACAAAATTCGTTTATGTTTGCCATAAATAAATAAAACGAACAATTCGTTGAACCAAATCTTTGATTGTGAATTTGGAGGCGTTTTGGGTGGCTAAGCTAAAAATGTTCTGGCTAAAGTAAGTAGTATATTCCATATAGTTCTACAGTGTACAATAGGCTTTGAAACTTCTCCGATTTGATTTCCGCATCTCGTGATTGCACATAAGACAATTCACATCCCAAGTGCACAAACGAATGCACCTGTTGTACGTTCTCGTCATTCAGAACTACTTTGCTTCTGAAATGATCAGGATCCCTGAAGATCATTACCTTTGTCTTCTCCAAAGAACTAAGGAAGTTATATTCCTTAGCAGTTAAACTAAATATGTGAAATAACATTTGTAATTTATCCTCGAACTTTGCAAAAAAATCCAAATCTTCAGCGAAACCGAAAGTCTCTAAAGGAGTTGAATTCACAAAACCCTTTTTCGTTAAAAAATCATGAAAGCTGAGACAAGACTTTAGTAAGCAAATCTTTTTAAATACACAATAAATTAAAAATACTGAAACGAATATAAACTTATCTATTCATATTCGACAGAATGATCGCTAGAACAATACCAAAGTATTTTTATGAAAATTTAAATAGAAGATATAACTTATTCATACAAAACCCGAAAGGAAAGCAAACAGAGCTGGAAATAAAGAGTTAAAATCTATGAAGAAAACTGTCTGGTTATATACAACAAGTGTTCTAGTTATGTACACAAAGCAGAGTTCATTGGGGTGGAACGATGATAAGGGCTGTTCCACAATTCTCACAATTTGTATGTATTATACAGGCAGAAATTATCTTAGAATTCTGTAACATCAAATGCTTTGGAATAAGTGCATACAAGGAAACTGATTCATGAATGAACTGTGGTACACTAGGGATACATTTCTGAAGTAAAGGTAGAACTATAACATTATGCAGTGCAATAAATAACTCTTCGTTTTCATATTAAAATAAAAAAGTCAACAAAACCTTTTTTGATTTTTGTTGATTTTCCATTGTGATCATTTAGGCGTAACAAACGTCTTTTAAAAACAGGAATTTCAGCAAATTTTATTTATTTTTTAATTTTTATTGTATGTTCAGAAACTATTCTAATATATAGTAAAACCAACCAAAAGCTTAACTTTAATATTGAATAAACAAATGACGTGAAAAAAACACAAACATTTTTTTAGAGAATACATCCCAGTAAATAATTCAAGAATTGAACAATAAAAAGTAAATTTATAAAATTAAAGAACAAACATAAATACAACAAGAATAACATAAAATATACAGAACCAGAAGAAGAATGGAACGTCTCGGGTTCGACTCCTGGTTACGGTTTTGAAATTATTAGGCCTACTTGTCAAAATTAACCGTTCCATAACCCACCGTAGTTACAAATGACCAAGTTGTTGATACAACTTTCAATAAACTAAATAAAAAAAAAACATTTTATATATAACTATAAAAAGCTACGAAAAATTTCTTTTAGCTTTTCTTTCTTCTTTACAGAACAGATACTCGACCTGTTCCAGCTTCATTCCAGCGTTTTCTCAGACGCTACTGTTCTCGGTTATCTACAGGCACAAGTACAGTAATACTTGGAAATTCTGTGGTCACTTATATGTACTAAATGTTATACTCACGTTTGACGGTAATTAGCCTATATTTAAAATTCTGGATTCCAGAAACTTCCAATTCCGCACGAATCTCTTATTCTATCTGCAAGAGAAAGCTTCAAGCTTCAAGCTTCTTAAGCAAGTCATTTATGCTGCCTGAACCATTAGACTTGTCTTTATTTTTCTTTATCTTCTTTTGATTATTATTATTTTTATTTTTTTTATTTTTCTACTACCATGTAAATGTTTGGCCACTTAATAATATAGATTCTCAGAATAGAGAATTGGGTAATAATTATTTCACATATTGCAATTTTGCCTGGCTGCCATTTCTGCTGCCTGATATGTGAAACTACATTAATTACCCATAACAGGCAGGTGAAATGTTAAATTTCTTGCACTTGATCTGCTAGTTCCAAGGCTACAAAAAATAGTTCTGTTTCTTATCACATGGTCAGCCAATCATATGACTGAAGCATTTAAAAACAGAAGAGGTAGAGGTGTAAAAGATACTACTTACAGTTATCTCCTCTGAGATCTTTATTCAGCCAGTTTTTAAACTGGCTGTGTACTTTTAGTGAATACTTTTCAGAGGGTCTTACATGCTGAGGAGCAAACTTTTTCACTCACTGAGGATGACAATGATGAACCACTTCATTCCTCATATTTATTACTGAGTAATGCCTCTAAAGGTTCAAACCAGCCTTTAGGCTGATGTCCTAAACAAAAGCATTACTATTAACCTTAAATCTTCTTCCTCGTGTCATTATGAACATTTTCTATGAAATAATCTCCCAAATAATTTAATATACAGACTTGTTCAAGAATTATGGTATCAACTACAATTTTTGATCTCCCTTCCCCTTAAAACTTTCAATTGTGGTCTTCGAGGTCGAAATTCTGCAGTTATTTAAAGTTTAGAACAAACATTGTTGAGATTATAATTTTTTTATACACCGGTGAAATAAAACCCTTGAGACTTTAAGACACTTTGGCAGTTTTCCAAACCTTAATTAATTAAACAAAATTAAACGTTAGATTTTAACTTCTGGGCAAACCTGGTAAAATGTAAATTCAAAAATATGCTACCTGTGAAAATTTAATATCGGTAATAATGTTTATTAATTTTATGCCATTGTTAAAGTAAAGTAACAAAATGTATACTGAAACCTTCCGATAGGGTGTCAATAGCTGTTTTCCGCAAGTATAACGAACGGATTTTGTAGTTTAAACAGAATTTTATACAGGACTTTTGAGACTTTAAACAAAATAAGTTTACGTATGAAAACACAGAGGTGAACAATTTTATTGGCAAGTAAATAGATTGTTTTCTATCCAAAAAAAGGAAATAAAAGGAAGTACATCTTATCTGCAAAGCCTACAAAGATAAGCATTTAAGGGTTGGTTAACGTCAAGAAGGCAATACAAGTCTATTAAAATAATAGGAGTTGCCCATGGTTAAGGATTACCGGTTTTAATCTGCACTAAGACCAAGGCGGGTTTAGGAGGGTTTAGAGTTGGTTGCAGGCAATCTGATTTACGAGGAAATGCAAATTGATGAGTGTCTGTACAAGCAAATCTGTAGAGGGGAAGGCCAGTGTGACGCAACTCTCTCTCATTTGTTCAAATTAACTTAATTGCTTTAGCCGACTCATTAACTGTACTATCAGATTTTTCATCGTCATCCGTTTCTAATAGTATATTATTAAGTGATATAAATCACAAGCCTATGCATTATTAAGACCCTTTTATAACGTACATATCAACTATGAATTATTATGAGAAGAGTTTAAAACAAGAAGGACTTTTTTTGAAAAGTAAATGCATTATGCGGTGTTTCTATTTACTACAACAATATTTTAAATTAGTAATAATCAAACGTAAAATTTTTAATTAATGGTTTATTTTCTTAGTGTTAAATTTAGAATAACAATGAATATAAAATATAGAAAAGTATGAAAAGAAAAACAAAAAAATTCATATTGTCACAGAAAAGTTATTACCAATACCACATATTTAAAACATATTTCATATTACATTATTTTAAACAAATTTAAAACATTACAAAAATTACATCTAATATCTCACATTTTTTTATCTTTTTTGACACAAACATGCAGAAAGAATGAAAGAAGGTCTCTGCTCCATCTTCTTTTTAATCTTCTAATGAAGCCTGGCGGATTTGCCATATCACTGATAAGCGGATTATTATGAATTAGTAGTTTTGAGTAGAATTTAATATAACTATTTTTGACGATGTCGCAAATGAATGGTGTTTTTAAATCGGTGTGCAGTGTGTAATTTGAGACGTAGTATGGTGAACTGAAAATTAGACTGGAATGCTTGAATATTTTTTAAATTAATTAGCTGTGCGCAACCAAAAATTTGAATACCGTACATTCATATAGGGTTTAAGAGAGAATTGTAGAGTAATAATTTCTGTTTGAGACGTATGGGTGATTTAGAGTGAACAAATCTGTATAGTTGTTTCAAACGTAAGTTTAGTTGAAGCCGTTTTGTCTTAATGTGGTGTTTCCAGGTCATGCGTTGATAGATATGAAGTCCAAGATAGCGAACAGTAACATTTTTCGGGATAGGTGCATTATTTAAAAACACCGACGGCACGGTTGTTTACTTAGAATGAATACGATGTGAACAGACTTCACCGGATTCACCTTCATTTTTCAGTCCTAATCAAATTTAACATTGCTGAATGTTGAATTTTATATCATGTCTGTTCTTTTTATTTGTAATTTAATATCAATGTTTTCTCATCTTTTGGTTGTTCTATTTAGTACAGTTAAAGATTCAAAATAAAGTACAAAAAAAATTCTTAATGTAAAATTCTAATCATATTATTATCGATTTATTTTTATTGATTTTTTTGAGTTAGTTTGGTAATGACCTTCTTTTCATCAGTTTTAAAGACCACTGATTTTAAACAATACAAACATGTTCTTCTTATACATATTATATATTTTTAAATACAACAGTATTTTAAAAATACCTGAACTTATCTTTTTTTTTTTTGAAGCAAGTTTTGCAACCTTAGAGTCGCTTCTCGCATCCCTTCCGCCATCGCTCCCTATCTCTCCAGTCCCCCTCTCGCAATCCTCTACCTTCCATCTCCTGTCGAACATTCGTCATCCATATTTTCCTTGGCCTACCCCGCTTCTGATGCTGGTTTGGAGTCCATTCAAAGATTTTCAATGGTATTCTCTCCGTATTCATTCGACGAAGGTGGCCATACCATTTTACCTGATTCCTCCCAATGCTACTTAGTATTGTTTCTTTTGCCTGCATCTGCTCTCTTAATACTTCATTTCTTACTTTATCTAATAATGATAAGCCTGCGCATCTTCTCCAATACATCATTTCTGCAGCAAGCAATTTTACAGCATGTCTGCGATCCATGACCCACGCCTCAAATCCATACGTCAATATTGGTTCTATCATAGCTTGATATATGTTTGTTTTTGTCTTTTTTGTAAGTGTTTTGTTCCACAGAATTGGATGCAGTGCTCCGATAATGTTTTTTCCTTTCCCTATCTTCCTCAAAATATCTTCATTGTCTCTACCATCCTCATTTATTGTAACACCCAAGTAATTATATTGCCTCACCATTTTTATAGCACCAAAATCTGTCTGTATGTCTTGCCCCTTGCCACCAATATTCAAATAATTTGTTTTATCCATGTTGAACTCAAGTCCCCACTCCTGAAAATCTCCTATCAGTTTGTTCAGCATATATGTCATATCCTGCTGATCTTCTGCTAATACAACTTGATCATCTGCAAACAATATAGTATATATGGGCCCGTTTCCTGTTTGTATTCCCATAGGGCTACATTTCCTGATCCACTGTCTGAGAGCACTATTTAAGTAAATTTTGAACACGGTTGGTGATAGACATGAACCTTGTTTAACGCCCTTATTTGGGAATATAGCAGCTGATTCTTGACTTCCAAATCCAATAATTGATTTATTGTTTTTATAAATTTCCTTTATAGCGTTTATGTAGACCGCATTTACACCAGAATCCCTCATAGCAGTCCATAATTTTTTACGCGGTACAGAATCGAATGCTTTTTTTAAGTCTATAAAGGTGGCATGGAGCTCCAAACCTCTTGCTAATCTTTTTTCTATCAACTGCTTCAATGTGAAAATATTGTCTACACAAGACCGTCCTGGTCTAAATCCACTCTGTTCTTCACTTTCTGTTAAATCAAATTCCATACGAGCTTTAAGGACTCTTTCATAAAGTTTACCGATAGATGAAGTTATGCTGATCCCCCTATAATTACCGTAATCCTTTCTATTTCCTTTCTTAAAAATAGAGTGTATATATGCTATTCTCCATTCTCCAGGAATATCCTCACCCCTTAGGCACTTGTTGAAAATTTTGCACAATATTTTTAGAACTTCTTGTGTGGCGTGCTTTATCAACTCAATAGCCAAATCACCTGGTCCGGAGGCCTTGTTATTCTTCATTCCTTTCAGAGCAGATTCCACTTCTTCCAATGTTATCGGATCCACCCCTCTCACGGCTGTCTCTTTAACATCAACTCCAGTATCGAGGAAATCTCCTCTACTCTCCACCAACAGCATTTCATAATAATCTTTCCATTGATCTACTGTAATGGGGCTAATTCTTTTTCGTTCATTGGAATTCTTTCTCAATACGTTAATCGTTCCCCACGCCTCCCTTGACCTAGATCCACCTACTAGTGAGCTGATTTCTGCACATTTGATGTTCCACAATTCATTTTTCGCGGTTTTTATTTCTTTTTTCACAATATATCTATATCTATTATAATTTCTCAGGTCTTCATCATCCTTTGTGTTCAACCACCTTAGATATAGTCTTTTTTTCTCTTCAACAACTCCTTTCAGGTCCTCTGTCCACCAAGAATGAGCGTGCCTTGTCTTCTCTTCAAATCCCAGTGCCTCTAGTGCTGCTTTGTGAACTTTCGTCTTCAATGCATCATACATCATCTCTGCAGAACCATTTATTTCTCCACGAAAACTCTGAGCCAAACGAAGTTTATACAGGAAACTGGTGGATTCATTCTTTAAACTATCAATGTTATACTTCCTATGTAATTCTTTATTAGTGTTTTGTTCCTGCGGCCTTCTTCTTGTTGAATACTGAATTTCAAGTTTGGCTTTCACAAGAAAGTGATCTGAACCACACTCCGCTCCTCTCCAAACTTTTACATCATAAGGCTTTATTGCTGAGTTCTGCTTCATTATAACGTAGTCGATAATTGACCTTAGCTTTCTTGATTTCTGGGTCCACGTATATTTATGAATATCCTTGTGCTGAAAATATCCATTTAGAATTCTCAGGGAGAACTGCTCACATGTCTCTATCCATCTCTTTCCATTATCATTTATTGCATCCTCGCCGTGTTGTCCTATTATTCTATTGTCCAGTGCTTTACCAACTCTTCCATTCAAGTCCCCCAATAGAATTACTTCTTGTCTGCTTTTCGTTTTATTCAACTCTTCCGTGAGTTTATCGAAAAAGGCGTCCTTTGTGTTATCATCTGAATCATCGGTGGGTGCATAGATGCCAAATATTTTTATTTCTCTACCATTCACCTTAACATCAACAGTAATGATCCTTTCATCCACAGGTGTCCAATCAATTATATTTTTCACCATAGTTCTCTTTATTGCAACAGCCACCCCCGCCTTAGTTCTTCTAGATTTGTCCACTCCACTCCAAAACAATATGTAATCTGCTCTGTAAGCGTTTCCTTATCCCTTCTTTTTCGTTTCACTTAGAACCGCTTCATCCATATTGTATGCATGGAGCTCCTTAAACACTTGTTCTTCTTTCGTGTTCAATCCTTGTACATTCCAGCATCCAATATTCTTTAGTTGTTTGTGTTTCCGTTTTATTTTCCGAGAGTTCCAGTCCGTCCGAGGCAAGATTTTGGGATTTTTTGCGGTAAGAATTTTTACAGATGACAGGGTGCAGGCTTATCGATCTAACCCTCTACCAGAAGGATCGGTCAATTTTCTTTCAGGGTTTTCTTCCCTCAGTCATTGATAAACCAATATCACATCTACAAGGCAGCCGCATTTCTTAGACTTTATACTAACCCTAAAATCTGGGCTGCCACTTCCGCCATTCAAGCCGTTTCTGGAGACACTCTCCTTCGCCATGTCTGCCGTTGTGGTCTTCACCCGTATCCCTGGGCAGGGGTCCGTGTTATACCCCACAGAACTGGGTCCCTACCTGAACTTGGCCACCTATTCACTCCGGCCTACTTGAGTGAGAGGTGCCCACCCCCGCGACTTGGACGCGCCAGGTAAGAATTCCTCATGTGGGTATCAGAGAAGGGAGCTCTGATTCCCCATGAGGCGGGTTAATGAGCATGAACCTATCTCATTCGAGAATTAATGGAAATGAGAAAACTGACGATACTGCCAAGAAAGTGTTAACCTTACCAATGCCAACATCCTTCAAAACTCATTCAAAGAGATCAATAATACCTTGAAAAAAATCGACTTTGGAGTTAGGGCCATTTTTGATCCCATAAATTTTTCAAAATCTACCATTTTGTAAAATTTGTAATATTGGAGAAAATGTTTTTGCAAAACAACCAACACAGTTCACTAACCTACGTGATTAGGTGCTTCTATTAAGACTTAAAATAATTGCACATACGTTTTTGATACATAAAGACGTAGGTTACAAAAACCCTACTCACAAAAACCCCTTAAAACTACTATTTAAACACTTTTATTGTTTACGTTGTAAAAGTGACTTCCCGAAGTCACTACTAGTTTGTAGCAAATTAGAATACTGGATTTCTTTAACTGAAGAAACATGCGTACCAACACTAATCACATCAAGTAAAAATATGGTATAGCAAGTAATGGTACCAACCTAAATCATATGTGTGTGTGTGTTATAATAATGTTTTAAGCTTGTTTCCTTGTCCATGATAAAAAAAAAATTATTTAGATATTTTTAATGACTTTTTAAATATTTTATATATCTTTATAACATGATGAATAGTAAATTCAAAGTGATAAACATTAAATAAAATAAATAGTGTAAATCAACGGTGTTTGAATTCGGCTTTATGTTCAAAAAGGTTAAATAAAATAGTGCGGTTAAATTTCAACAAATGAAACTATAATTAGTAAATATAAATGCGCGAGTGAAGGAACAATGGAACATCGAATGTTAATGGAGTTGTTGAATATATAAATGAACGAAACCATTTTTTATTTGAGGATGGTCTCAGATCATCAAGAAGAGGACATGAACAGAGTACCTCAAGTACAACAATACCTTGTAGTACCTTGTACAACACAACAATACCGACGATCAAAAGTAAACAGCATGGATAACCATTGTGATAAAACCTTTTAATTTTAAAACATACGATAAATAAACTTTAAGATCTGTTAAATTAATATTACTTATAAAAAGGAAAGGAATCAAATCATAAATCATTTAAAAAATATATTTAATATATTACTAAGTAAACTCTCATTTTTGTATCTTATTCTAAATTCTATATGATTAAATTTTGTTTTTCTTAGCATAAACTTAAAATTCTGTTTTTTTTATTTAACTCCATTTTTGGCTAGCTTAAATTTAGGGCAGTTAATTATTTGGAACCGGGGCACATTACATTTTGGCGCCCAACGTGGGGCACCTTACAAGTAGTTGAAGTGAATTCAAATGAAATGCTAAAAACTTAATGAATTTAAATAAAACAAAGTGAAAATTTTATTTGGTTTTAATAATAACAAACACCCTTTTTATCCTTTTTTTCTTTAATGTATTTTATATGACTTTCTGAAAGAAAAAGAAAAGTCCTGTAAGAAAATACTTAAATCTTGTATCCTACTTAACTCTCATTTCTAAAGTACCCTACATAAACGTTTAAATTAAACGTAATAAAAAAGAAATTTAATTTAAATCTAGACTTTCAGTTTAAAGAAATATAAGATCAAATAAATAAATTACTTGTTTTATGACATTCCTACTAAAAGTACTTATCAAAAGAAGGGCTTATTATTCTACAACATTAGTGAAACTTGTTTATTTATTTTATTAATTAAAATACTTATATATTTATGATGAATTACTACATCTATTAATTAATTAATTAATTAAATTTTGTTATAACTTTGCCCGTTGCTATCCATTTAATATAAGTAAAGATGAAAAAATAGATTAACTGCATTTTTCAATTTCCTAAGAGGGAAGAATTAAAGCTTAACTTTACTGCTATGGTGGAATTACGTAGCCAAGATTAAAGGAGACTTGTCCGTAGTAATGGGATATTAGAAACTCATCGGCTTCATTTTTTTGGAAGATTCTATTTTACTCCAATTACAACAATATCCACACTTGATATTTTTTGTTTTATGTATCTGTAGTAAAGTTTCAGGATCAATAAAAAAATTTTTAAGTTAAAATTTATTAAAGGTCAAGTGTTTTCTTTCAATTCGAATGAGTATTTGTACTTAAAAACGATATATATGTATACGATGGTAGTATAAAATAATTAAGAATTACTTTTCTCTTTTTTTAATTAGACTTGCTCACTGAAGAGCGCATTAGTTACATAGTCAATTTCTTCGCTTTTTAGTTGAATTCTTGAGCTGCTTTCTTTGGGCATGAAATTCCTTAATTTTAACACTTAAAGACTGTTTTCGTTCTTTTTCAGTCCAGGTCTGCCCAATTCTCTACACCTAACCGGAAACTCTCTTTTGTAACCGGAAAGTTTACAAAAGATTTTAACTTTTTTTTTATAAAAGTCTTTATACTCAATACTTTCTCTTGAAATGTTAACAGTTTCTAGGTTTTAAAAAGGTTTACATAGTTTCTAGTTTTACTTCTCTATTATATACTATATATATATATTAATACACAAATACTAGTTTTATTGAAGATAGCTCCCACGAACCAAGAAAATTTCCAGTATTTCATTATTAAAATCTTATATTAGTATTACTTACAAGAAAACCTCCAATTTCATTAAAACGGTAAATATTCACACTCTGAAGCAAAATCTTATACAGTCTAATTGGCAAAACTTTATCAAAGAAATTAAAGCTATTTACTATCTGAAACTAATCTGGAAAAACTTTTTCCACATTAACTGATCCGCTAAACCGAGTAATATAGCTCGATTACAGCCCTGTCATCCAAAACACTTGGATTTAAAACGGGCATACATACGTTGTGTGTACGATACAAAAGTATTTACAATAAGTTACAAGTTCCTAACATATTTAGTGCAATAAAACCATACTCCAATTTTAATTTTCACATAAAAGGTTAACGAGAACTTACACAATTAAATTATAAAAGAAACCTAAAACTCCATCGACGTTCCTGATGCCGTTCATCTTATTATTTGTATTATCGTCCCCATCAATTTATTTGTTATTGTAAATCAACGCACAGGCACAAATAAATAATAAGGTCAAAATAATTATCTATGAATCTATTTTTACTGCACAAGAGAGTGTGAAGAAATATAAAAAGAAAATTCTGAATTAAATTTTTGAAACATTTATGTGTTGTTTAAGTCATCAGCCGGAAGGCTGGTTTGAACGTATAGAGGTTTTACTAAGTAAAACGAGGAGTGAGATGGTTTACCGATGCCTTTCTCACTGAGTAAAAATGTACGCTTATCAGCATGCCGGGCCTTCTGAAAAGCATATATTTTCCACTCTGCAAATGACACCTTCACTTCATTCACCACAGGGTCTGGCTGTATAATGAAATTTTTATATTTTCAGAGCAGACAACTCTGATTAGTGTCTTTTGTACCTCTACCTCTTCTGCTCTTAAATGATTGAGTGATTTAATTGGCTGACCAAGTGATAAAGAACAGAAATATTTGTTTTAGGCTTGGAACGAATAGATTGAGTGTAAATAATTTGACACTCCACCTATCTTTTTACATTTATATGCTATGTTAAATCTGTGGATCAATCAGAGAACTACAAATGCCGGCGAAAGAGCTAGCCATAATAATGAACCGTAAAAATTAGTTTCAAAATAAATTTTTGATAAAACAAAAGTTATGACGAACCATACGGAACTAAACGTTTACAGTTGCTTACAATATAAAATAGAGGAAGTTGCAAAATATATAAATACTTGGGTTAACTGACGAAACTGAATAACGTCAGCCAGACGAAAGAAGTTTACAGAAGAAGTAGATTGACATGGATTTCAATTCGCAAAGTTACATTCATTCTAATACAGGAAATAACAGCAGTATCTGGAAACTAAAGTAACTCGTTCTTACATATGACTCCTAGCCATGGAAATTTACAAAGAAGAACATTGATAAAATGGTGAAGGCATGAAGGCGAATAGAGAAACACTGGTCATTTCACTCATGTAAAAGAAAAACAAAAAAACACGTCTATAAGAAACAGAACAAACGTATGGGATGTGCCGGCACAGATAGCCTAGCTTAAATTTAAATTTATCGGCAATTCTTTGAAACAGATGGAATAAAAGGTATACAAAAGAGGCAGAGAAAGAAAATAAATAAAAAAACTAAACGACCCAAGAAGTCTTGATGGACATGGATAGATGTAGATCGCGTATGGCAGAGAAGAATGGAAAAGAAAAGAGGAAGCGTATTTCAGAAAATGAATGTTTGAGGTTGTATAGTTAGATAAAAATTTACTTGTGACTACTGTTATTTTCCAGTGATTAAAATTTATCTGGGTACAACTCATCGGCTACTCTTATTTCTAACTATTTTAGAATTTAGCTATACATCAGGATAGCTATTCTTACTTCTAGTAAACAATGCACTTAAATAACAACGTTGTAGCTATCTTATTTATTAAATCAAACAAATGTTGAGATGTGGCTCTTAATTCTTATATTCTGGTTTGAGTTGTCAAAGGGTTGCATTATCTTAACATTTCCAATTACGAAATTTTATTTGAAAGTTTTGATTTAACCTAAAATTCTACGTTTGGGACTATTTATTGTTGTTTTCTTAATCTTTGGTTAATGGGAGAAAAGAAAAATATTACTAACATTTTATTTTAGATTTTAAAACACACGGAATTTAAATAAAAAAACCGAAATAAAATCTAAGAATTTGAAATATGAGACAGTAAAATAAAATATAAGTCAAGGTCAGGGTTGAGTTCATCATAAAAAATAAAAATAACTTAATTTTTATATGAACGTGTTGAATACTCACACACGATTTATATTAATTTGATAAATTAAAGAACTTTGTAATTATTTAAGTAAAATAGAAACTTTATGTAAATGAGCATGTATGTTGGACGACTTTAATGGTGTAGAAAGTTTCCCGCTCTTTAACTCGCACAGAGATAAATCACAACTTAAGGCTATGTAGTTTTAATGTAAAATTAGACCAAGAGAGCGGGAAAGAAAGAAAGAAAGAGACATATACGCGCAGAGAGACAGCAAAGTGCGTGAGTTAGACATAAGAAAAGAGAAATGAAAGAAAATTATGAACTGTTGAAATAGTATTAGTAGTATTATGTAAAGAAATGAGGCAGATATAAAATGATGGAGACTGCTTTTCGGATTAACCTTGTAAACTTGTTAGAAACTTAATAAATAAGCAACATCATCTTGTATAACATTAAATGTATAACAAATTTAAAAGTTACAAATGACATGTTTTGTAAAGAAAATTACTTATGTTACTTTTACTCTTTCATAGAATATAATATTATTCAGTTAGTCTGTTGCTATTTTATTAACAAAGCCTTATATTCGTACAATCTAAGAAATTCATTTTGAATCAAATTTGAACAAAACAACAGAAATAATTATTTAGGAACGTGTAGCGTTGAGATCCACAAAGTCTATTAAGCAAACAGATGTGGTTGAACGGTTTACAAACCCATTTACCATCTATTATAATATTCTGTTTGTGCTGCTCATATCAGTATTATGCGAAAAGCAAAATTCATGAAATTTTGGTTAAATTTACAATCTTATGATGCGGTAATTACACAATTTAACCTCAGGTAATTCAAAAAAGTACTTATCGACGCGGTAATTAGACAATTTAACCTCAGATAAAACAAAAAAGTAATGATCGACTCTGTGAGAGTTATAGATTGATTGATCATGTGGTCTTCCTTTTGTATGAAATCGGGAACTAAAAATGTACAGATTGGGTTATCGAAAACAAATTAACAATTACCAAAAATGTGAATAAATAATTATTGATTTAATTTTTGATCGTTCCTATTAAAAACAAGAAGTAACAAAAACTATCTTTTTTAAGTTTATTTAAAGTTGTATCAATTTCTTGGTTGTTAGCGACTACGGTGGGTTATGTATCTAGTGGATTTTGACTTGTGAAAATTTCCAAACTCTAGCCGGGAATCCAACCCGGGACCTCTGCGTTGTAGGCTAGAGGGAAAAAACAATCTCTTGTTTCATTATGTTTGATATTTATTTATTTTATCACCAAACGATAACCACTTTATACCTAATGAAAAGAATTGAGGAAATATTAAAAAAAAAAGAATTTCAACAAGTATTTCTTGCATAAAAAGAAAAATTTTTAACGCTGAGAATAAAAAAACTTAATTATATATTTTTTTGAAGGATATATCAAGGAAGTCACTCGAAAAATGTAAAATCGCACATTTGAAGGGTATTTTTTCACCTAGTTATATAATAACCTTTATTTTTTTAATTCGATTCTTGTTGTTATAAAAATTAATCTCTCAGTATTTATTGAAAAACAATTACAAAAATTCATTGAACAGTTTATATTTCTTGACTATATTAGATTTATTGAAACCAGCAACTGACTTGATAGTAACTTGGAACAATAGAATTTGACTTTATAATTCACACAAAAGGTTAAACTTATTTTATATCCTAATGACTTTATTCGTAAAATATGACATGGAATAGGACTTCTTTTTTCTCTAACTTTACAAGTCTCATACATTAAGAGGAGAACAATACAAATGCACTTTTTACATTACATTTAAAAGACCTAGTCTATTCATAGAATTCTGAGTGGTTTAACTTAACTTATTTTAGCTGCTTGTACTCTCATAGTTTTCATATTCTAAGTAAGTCATAAAATCTTTTGAGTTATTCGGTACGTCCTATTTTAAACTACTTCATTTCCTACTTTTATTTTCCTTTGAATTATTAAGTACAACGAAAGTACAAGAAAATATTTCCTGAAAAGATAAATAAACTGAGTTTATTTTATTGTTACTGTAAATTTATATTTTTTAAATACCTGTCAAGAACATATTTCTTATTTATATTTTCTGTGCTGGTGACTTTTTATTTAAAACGTCTGTATTTAAAAAAAACAGTATTTTCAATTTAATACAATTTTTTCTCTGAAATGAGACATAATAATTGAAAAGGAACAGCATATAGTCAAGAAAATAATTATTACAGTATCTGCTTAATTCCTTAGTTTAAATTGTTATAAAACTTTTTGACTAAAATAAATTTTGTAGAACGTTCTATCAACTATTTCTCTACTCAGTGTACAACGAAATGTGAATCTTCGAGGAAGGAGCTAATCTTTAACGATTTTCAGATTTTTCAAAACGCTCATTTTTTCCGAAACAAAGAAAACTTCCGTAAAACTACGCCAGGTATTTTTCATGGAAGCAACGAATTGGTTGGACACGGCATGAATGCGGCAACTCTTTAAAGAACTGAGCTTAAAAAAAACATTTCTACGTTAATTGGGATTTTGGAAAAATATTGATGGGTGATGGTAAATCTATACGTGCTTCATTTAAAATAAAAAATAAAAAAAATTGTACGGGCTTCATATAAAATAAGGAATGAATTTAATGGGAGTTGAGACTAAACTCTAAAACAAAACCTTTTAAATAGTATAGAATGATAGTTCATACAAAAAATATTTACTCTGTTTTGAAATAGATAAAAAACACAATTTACTGACTATATTTTTATGAATAAATTCAACTAGACTACTTATAAAATAAAATTACAAAGTAAAAATATAACCTTAAAAAACTCGGTAATTTAAACTCGTTTATTCCGTATTATACCAATAGAAAGACGACTAACATCGGCCCTATGTATTTAAATTAAAAATCCACGTTTTGGTTTAGCATATAAATTAATACGCCACAAAAGCAAGCAGACACGATAATAAAGTTGACAGTGTATAAAGCAATTAATTGTAAAACAAAGAGCCGTAGAAGACGAGCATAATGTCACGATAAACATCCCAAACTAATTATCACATAGATACACCATTAATCTATTTCATGCCGGAGGCTATTGTTCAAAGGTTTCAAATGTACATACTCCAATATAATTCAATACAACAGCGAGCAGTACACAAATGGAAAGTACAAATACATTTAATATCACTTATTATTAAGTATCGAATTACAGAGATAAGAACCGTTTGTTGTCAAAGGATAAGTTATTTTAATGGACAGAATTATTTGATATGAAATTTACATATAAACTAATAGTCGAATGACTTCTGCATCTCTAATGCAATAAGATAAACTACAATAATAAAATTTGATAGTTTAAATGTAAATTTATTACACAGTTTGTTAATAAAATGTTATCACAAAACTTTAAAATTATTGTGATTTTATATTTGATACTTAAAAAGTTTTATGACAATGTTTTATTATTGTGGTTTAAACTTACAATTTATAAATCCAGTTTCATAAAAATTATTAAATAATTATTAAAAACGGTGAATTTTAAAGGCTCTTGGTGTAGTGATCATCGAAACTGGCTTTTGAGTAAGGTCAGAGGTTTGATTCCCGGTTATGTCTGCTATTTTACATCACTGGTTTTCATCTGTTACTCAATCATTAGTTTGGATGAAGCATTAGCATTAATGTGGAATTAGTCGTACGAAAAACCAAAGAGAAAACTAATAAATACATTTTGAATATAAAAACATGTTTTCAATTTTTTTTTGTAAATAATACAAAATGTATATGTAAATAATACTGGGCGCTGCCCATAACAGACAAGTGGAGTGTCAAATTATTTACACTCAATCTGTTCGTTGCAGGGCTAAAATAAATAGTTCTGTTTCTTATCACATGGTCAGTCAATTAAATGACTGAATCATTTAAGAACAGAAGAGGTAGAGGTGTAAAAGACACTAATCAGAGTTATCTCCTCTGAAAGTAATGAATTTCATTGTACAGCCAGACCCTGTGGTGAATGAAGTGAAGTTGTCATTTACAGAGTGGAAAATATGTGCTTTTCAGAGGGCCCGGCATGCTGATAAGCGTACTTTTCCACTCAGTGAGGAAGGCAATGGTAAACTACCTCACTCCTCGTTTTACTTAGTAAAACCTCTAGAGGTTCAAACCAGCCTTTCGGCTGTTGACCTAAACAACAACAACAAATAATACTATTATAATTTTTGATTAGACCAATTTTTGGACACCTTTAATTAAAAGTAGGCTATCATGAAGCGCATTTATTTAAACATTAATGTACAAATCAGTAAAACGGGAAAACCTTTAACAAAATTTCAATATTAGTTATGAAAACTACGGTCTAATTTTTGTGGCTGTAGTTGTAAGTTATCTAGTCAAGTAAAAGTTTGTTCTCTCGTTAAGTAGATACAAATAAAGCCTTCAAATTTTCAACAGCTTTAATACTACTTATACAATTGAATTAACTTTTCAAAGCTAGATTAACTTTAACTTTACAGATTATTCAAAGTCAGCTAAAAAACAATTCTGTAGTGATAAACCGAAAATATTATGGCCGCTTCAGTGACCCAGTGGTTAACGTGATACGCTGCGAAGAGGAGATCACTGGTTCGATTCCTGGCTGGTGTCTGAAAGATTATTTTTACACCATTCTTTAACCCAAAATAGCCACTGACGACCAAGAGGTCGATTTTAAATAAATTAGAAAAAATAATTTAAAAGGTTAAAATATTTAATAATTGGCTTTGTTTACAATTCGTTTTGTAAAACCATGAAATATAGTAAATTCTAACTGGCTATCTCTATAGCGGAGTAGTTAGTGTATTAGGCTGTGAAACGGAAAGTTCGGGATTTGATTCCTCGCAACCGTCTCGAAATTTTAACGTGTTACCACCGCTTTATTACCCATATCACCCTCTTATGTTGCGATTCTATCGATAAGACTTTGCTAGAATAGGAAACGAAATCCTAGAATCTAATAGGTATATTTTATCCAAGGACGTCTCCAATTCGACCAGAAATTTCTGTCCTATTGAGAAAAAACCTAAAATCTACGTTCTATATTAAATTTCTTGTGTTGGTTGTCATAGCAACAAATTTCCTCTCAGTAGACATAAATAAAAATGTCCTGTGAAGTTTATTCAGTACCAAATAAGAAACATATGGAGAAAATGTCGTTAAAATGTTATTAAAAATATGAACGGCTTTAAAACTTCGCACACAATTAGTAGACAAGGAACTGGGTAAACTTTTGTCAAAAAGTGGTATTTATATAGGATGGAGAAGAACATAAAACTAAACTCAAGAAAGACTGATATAATTTATGTATTCCTCAAAGGTAATTAGATAATATTTTATAAATGTTTACATAATTTAAAAATTTTGTTTAGTCTTTTAAGACTTTTTAAAAGCGTGAAGTGATCAGTTAAAAAAAACCATTGAGTGCAACATGATTTTGAATCATAACGAGGTATTTTGTAATAAACGTGGGTAACAATATTTTATAGTAATACGTGCCTTAATACTGAAATATTGTGTTTAACATTTTGTAGAATTATAAACCAAACGTGATCAAACATAACAATTACAAATAATTAGTGTCAGAGCATACATGAAACAAATTTAATTCTGTTGAAGAGGTTATTTATTAAAATGTAGGTATTTAGAATACATTAATGTAGCTAGTTTTAAGCATAGTAATTGCATTTATCTTGAGCAAGTAATTAATTTGTTGTAAACGACTCTTATTGATTCATTATAATATCAGTTATTGACACGAATAATCTTGAAATTGAACAAAACTCCTAAACCCATTCAAACATTTTTTCAATTTATTTTTGGGCCTCCTGGTCAGCCTGTCAATCATTCAGCTGGTAGAATGTCGTCTTCAATTAATTATTCATAGATTACATGGATTGGGCGAAGGTATTGTTTATTCACCAGCTGAACAAAACATCCGATTTTCAGTTCAGTGCAATCTAGCACTCTAAACCACTGCACCAGGAATCAGTAGAATACATACTCAATAATGCGCAAAATATTAAATTTGAATGTAAATATAAATTTAAATTTGAACATTTGAGAAACTTAATAAAATTATTTACTTGTATAGAATTCATTAGTGCAAAAATATCACTGAGTGTCTTTACTTTGTACCTTTGGGGAACGTCTCTTTGCTTTTAAGTGTTCCCCGCGGATTACCTGGTGTCAAGAATATATATTCGTGACAAATATTATCTGCTGTATATACAAATTTGGATGTGAAAAGAATGATTAAGGTCTTTTGCTATATCTTTCAATATGGTTAAATTATGTCGTTGCTGGAGAGTAATGTTGAGAACATGGTCGGGATATCATGTTATTGTACGTAGTATTTTTTTTCTGAATTGTTTAAGTAAGTTTTGTTTAGTAGCCCAGTGATTAGCAAGCTACGCTGTAAAACCATAGGTTCAGGGTTAAATTTCCGGGTAGAATCTGGAAAATTAATACAAGTTAAAACTCGACCGTTCTTCAACCCAAAGCAGTCACTAATGACCTAGCTGTTGATGACACTTTTAAAAAACACAATTTATAAAAAACACGTTATAATTATAATTTTTAAAAATATTTATGAATTATATTGAAGGTTACAACGTTACAGTAAATGTTTTGATACAAATACAGTCTTTTGTAGAATATGAAAACTACTGAACAAGTAATTTCAGGGTATTCGATTCTGGAAATAGAACAATATTCTATATTATAATTATTGTTAGTAAACGATAAACCTCTACTTGAATTTAATAAAAAAATTGATAATAATAAAATCTTTACATCTGGAACCATGATATCTCCTGTAATGACAACTAAAACTTCTTACGTTATATCAAACAACTTTTCCCCCGGAATATATAGCTAAGTTCCTTCGAAAAATAAAATAAAAAAAATACTTTGAACATTTTCCTTTAGATTGCTTTAAAATTAAACTAGCAATCGTTCCCTCACTACGCACAAGCTTACTGCTACCATCAGATGGGTTGCAAATATCAAATGTTGGGTTGACCATTTCAGTTATTAAAGTAAATTTCAAAAATATGGCGATAGGAGGGCTAATTCTTAAAATAATAATAACAAAACTATAATATGTAATCAAAAGGACGCTTGTCATTTAAATATAGGTGGGTAGGAATACAAAATGTAATAAATAAAATCAAATGCCATAAATAATGGAAAGAAATGGGATTCTCGAAAAAAATATGTTAATAAATGTTCCAAACACAATGTAAAGAAAGACAAATCAGATAAACTAAAAGTGTGAGAAAGAAAGTAAATGGCACTTTGATCCGATATCTCTGAATTTACACGGTGATTTGAAAACTTTTGGTCGCATTTTTTACAGCATGGACTCAAAATAGGGTTTGCCGGGGATGTTCATTTTCGAAGTTTAAAATCTACATCCTCACATCTCTGAATGGGTCAACGAACAGCTGATAACTTCAAGAAGATAATAACGCAATAATTTCGCTCAAAACTAAGAAAACTTCCGTGAAACTGCTCCAATTAGTCTAAGTGGAGGTCACAATTCTGTTTTACCCTATAATGTGTACGTTGCAATTTGTTCGATTTAGAACAATACGTAACTCCATGACCCTCACATCTCTGAATGGGTCAACGAACAGCTGATAACTTCAAGAAGATAATAACGCAATAATTTCGCTCAAAACTAAGAAAACTTCCGTGAAACTGCTCCAATTAGTCTAAGTGGAGGTCACAATTCTGTTTTACCCTATAATGTGTACGTTGCAATTTGTTCGATTTAGAACAATACGTAACTCCATGACCCGATTAGATAAAGATGATGTGTATGACATGTAATTGAGGGTGTAGTAGTCTTGTACAGATTAAGACCCACAATTTCTGAGAAAGTATGGTTAATTGAGCTCCAACCATCAAAGTACACCAATAACCACTGTCTAGCATTCAAATCCGTATAAAAGTAACTACTTCTACTAGGATTAGAACCACAGAACTTTCGTCACCGACCATCGGCTGTCAAACAGATGACTCGCGATGACGGCTTTATCATCAGATTAACCCGGTAGGTACAATTAATTTAACACGGAATCTGTGAGGTAAATCCTGAAAGAACCAAATGATAAAATATCTTAATTTCCTATTTTCTTCATTAAACAGAACTTTGGAACAAAATAACGTTGAGTCAGAGCAAATCTACACTTGGAATGCTGCAGAAACAAAGTTGACCAGAATCAGTCTAAGGCCGCTCTCACACCGGTGAAACTCGACTGCGACTCGACATCAACTCGACGTCCGATACGAGTCGTACCCTTACATTTATATGTTCGCCCTCCCACCAGTACGAACTCGATGCGACCTCGATCGAACCGATCGCATGTGACTCAGCTTGTCCAACATCTGCTCGACCAGTCGCGTATAATTTTGGCAGACGAAGCAGCTAACGTAGCCTTTGTGCTTGAAAATGAAAAATATCCGTGTCTGTACAATTTTAATTTGATAGAATATTCTAGGCAAAACATTACCTTTCTTATGGTATCCGTTGAAAAGACTTAAATTTTTTTTCATCGCAGGGAGTTCCTGAGCATACCCGGTACGCTCCTCTATTACGAATATTACTTATATACGGTGATATCCAACAGCTGCGGTTTTTTTCTGTTTTCTTCTTAAATAGTTAAAAGCAATGACTACGTCTTCTTCATCACTTGACATTTTTAAAACTGCAGGTGTATTCGAAGAAATGTTTGAACAATTGCGTCGAGATCGAGTCTCCTCGATGTGCGAACATGCACGACGCGACTCGTTTTCTGGTCGAGTCATTTTAATCGCGTCGAGTTCGAGTTTCACCGATGTGAGAGCGGCCTAATGGAAGCTGAGATTAAACTGTATAATAAACATTTTATCTCTTTAAATATGTAGATAACATCGTTTTGTTACATGTAGCCCTAATCCAGTAAATAAATTATCATTATTATACGTATTTTTGTACCTATAGATTTCAGCCGGCGGAAACACGGCATTTCGTTATATATTTTTCTGTTTCATGTGTTAAAAATTTTTGTAATTGTTAAGGTTATGCAGATGAGAATAAACGGTTAAAAAATAATGATAATATCTGTAGCAATGTATTGTAATATGAAATAGTGATGTTATTGAAAAAGAGGAAGCACTAAATTAAAATAATAAAGGTATTAAGTACGTAAGGTAATTAACAATAAGCCGTATTGTATAACATCCCTAACACCATTTCTGTATTACTAAATTATGTGTAAACGCCTCAAGGCTAATATATCTACAAAGCTTTGCACAAAACGTATAGCACGATTTGACTTTATCTCATCATTTATCAAGCTTAACGTAATAGTTACAACAATAGATTACTACTAATAATAAACGTTGAACGTGTATAACAATAAATTTCAAAATGGAATTACCTCAGGCGAGGAATATGTGTAACTTCTTTGTCAGCCTGATCAATCCAATGAATGACTGGCAAAGGTGACCCGTGTGCTTTACAAGAAAGAATAGCACCAGTTGAATTAGATAGATCCATCCACGTCGGTGGTTCTTCAACAAAAACAGGACCTTGGAGGGCATATCCTGCAACAAAGAGAATTGATTAAAACGTAAATGTTAAATGTGTTAAATGGAAGATTACAAGTATTGTTAAATAATAGTTTCCTTTAAGCAACTAAAATATTTAATACGAGTATAATCAGTAATTACAACAAAACCAGCAAATATCATTTAATGGAGAAAGTCAGTGTCTAACAACATTTTTACGAATTGAGGGGTAATGGGGAGAGTTCACATAGACTAACCCAATTTTTCAGTTATCAATAAAGAAGTTTTACCAAGTCGTGCTGGAATTTATATTCAATTTGAACCTGGTCTATACAAAATTGTTGTTGTTTAGGTCATCAGCCAAAAGGCTGGTTTAAACCTGTATAGGTTTTACTAAGTAAAACGAGGAGTGAGGTTGTTTACCATGCCTTCCTCACTGAGTGGAAGAGTACGCTTACCAGCATGCCGGGTCCTCTGCAAATATCTGAAAAGCACATATTTTCTACTCTGCAAATGACACCTTCACTTCATTCACCGCAGGGTCTGGCTATATAATGAAATTCATCACTTTCAGAGGAGATAACTCTGATTATTGTCTTTTACACCTCTGCCTCTTCTGTTCTTAAATGATTCAGTCATTTAATTGGCTGACCATGTGATAAGAAACAGAACTATCCAAAATTATACATTATTATTAGTTTTTTTTACCAATAATAAAAGATTTTTAATAATAGTTATCTTACATTTCCGTCCTTATTATTGACTCTGATCGCATTTCACCACAAAATTTTAATTTAAGTCATAATGAAACCTTCACAGAACTCTTTTTAATACGTTAATCATAAAATAGTTATAATAAGGTATCTAATTTAAGATAAATAGCGGGTTCAATAAGTCGTGGAATAACTAAATAATACACAATAAGCTGATTCTTAACAACTGGTATAATATGACATCAGTTATAAAGAGTAACCATTTTTGAAGGTTTTAGTTTAACTTTCATTAATATTTTCTCTTTTCAGTATAACTTTACAGCCAAAGTTTCTTTGAATTATGAGCGATTTAACCATTTTAGAGAAATGGAGTTAACCCTTTTCGTTTGTTAGAGAAGTAAAAATCAATTTCTCAAGAAAGTGGACTATGATCGTTTTACGTTTTTGTGATGTGATTTTATGATAGTTTTTGGATTTGCCATTCGTTTTCTTACATACATACAACAGCAGAAGATATTCGGCTCTGTTAAAATACCAATTTTAAATTTCAATTTCCAGTATGCCATAATCAATACTCGTATAAAAAAATCAATTAAAATTAACATTTAAAAATTAAAATTATCGACGGTACTTATTGGCACTGAATTAAATAATGTCTATTAAATCAAAATTTGTGATTTTTTGCATTTTAAGACCGTAAGTATTATCTGCTACCTTTAATTTATATAGCATTTTCTCCCCTCAACGTTGACAAAATTAGTTCATCATCACATGTTCGTTATTGATAACGGCGTTTCGTTGTGTAAAGGTGATATATTTGTACGTGTTGTAAACCTTTAATGAGCTAAGGATAGATGTACCACAATATTATACACATTACAATCCACCACTAGAAATCACAGACATCATTACAGAATGTTTAAATGCGCATTACATGCGAACAGTTTATTATTGTATAAAAATGCTCGGATTGAAAAATATAGAGAAAACAATCCATTAAAAACTGTAAAATGTTGAACTTTTTGCTTTCAGTACTCATTGTTTACTAATATGAGAGAATTTTTCTTGAACTATGTTGTAAGCTAGCATTTTTATTTGCAATACAAAAAACAAACATTCATCCAATGTCTATTTGAGTTCCTTCCAAGTATAACTTATGATAATTGTTAGAAATTATGTAATAGAATAAACAGAGATTTTGATAACGTTATGGAATTTTTTATGTAGGTATACTAGAGTCAAAATACACATTTTTGCTTTCATAATTGATTGTTCACTAAAATTTAACAGTTAGATATGTTAAATTTAACCTCTGATATTTCCTTTAACCTGATTATATTAATTACAAACAATCGATTCGTTACTTTTTTACAAAATAGAACTAAATTAAGTCAAAACGATTATTAGGAATTACACAAATTGAATAATTTAGTAGTGATTAATCCGCACGCTGTGTTGTAGTACAGCAATATTATTAAAATTCCCAGGTGAGAGAGTACACTCTATTTAACTCTCTCTATTATTCTCATTTATATTCATTCGGCAATAATAAACACACACAATATAATAATAATATTCATTGCATTTTGGTCAACGCATACGGTTGATTTGAAAACCACAAAATAATTTTAAAACCACATTGGTACCAACAAAAACCAATTTGTATCGTTATTGCATTGTAAATAGTATACAATTAATCTTTTTCCATTAAATTAATAACATTTAAAAGATTTATGTTAGGTTAGATATTACAGCACTTTCTTTTTTGTAGGCACGTTAAATGTCCGTAATGAAGATGCATTTAGAAACAGCTTCAGAATTACTTTTCTAAGTAGTAATGGCTACAAAACTGATATATTTTTAGGCCAAATAAATAGTTAAATAAGTAAAGATTCAATCTGAATAATAAAATTTATTAATATTAAGAAGACATGAAAAACACAGAGAGTAGCGTTGAAATTACAAGTAAAAAATAAACAATGTTAAAAATTGTTTTTTTTTTAAATTTATTTAACGTCGCATCAACTACAACGGTCATTAGCGACGACGTTGGGGTGTAACTTTTGTACAATGGAGGATGAAATGATTTTTTTTGTAACGTATGAAAATATGCCGTGCCTGAGTGGGATTCGAACCCAGGACCGCATGATGAGAGGCGAGCACGTTACCAACTGCGCCAATGCGGCTGGCTTGATTGATTTTTGTATTTACGATTTGCCTTCTTCTTGAAGTAAATAAGTTCTTAGCAGCCAAAATGTTGATAAGTATTTGTGAGTTATATCATTATCACATTCACTATTACAGTTTGAAAGTTCTTTACACTTTTGCATTTATATCAAGTAGATTAATCACATTGAACAATATTAATAAACTTTAAAATTAATTCAGTTCAAGAAAACACAAACTTCTGAATATGCATTTTTTAGGTAACGAGAAAAATCACACCACAACAAGAATATTTATAATTTAAAAAAAGGAAAAGACCATATAATGTTATAAACGACAAATGATTTTTTAAGCTTTTATTTGTTATCGGGAACTGTACTTTATTGACAACCACCCAATTTAATCACTGCGTTTTGCTGTATTTTTGACGTGATTCGACAAGAATTGTTAAACACGGATCCCCAGTGGAGTTTGTTCAGGAATGGGTGTCAGCTGTCACCATACAAAGTCGTTGCCCAACCAGTGTTGCTTATCAATTAATAGCCACTTTCCGCCAGCTGACTGACTGGGCTGGCCTGAAGACCTCGACAATAGATGAAAACCTACGTAGAAAAAGAGAAGAAATATTCTAAATCAACTTAGCGGCAATCGGCGCTAACTTTGTAACATAGAAAAATTAGTAATAAAAATTAAATTAAAAATTTTAGAAAACACCTGACACAAAAAACTTTTAAAAAGTAAAAAACAAAAAAAACAAAATGTATTGGCCCCTTAGGTTTAATATAAGTAGTTATATTTTGATCCAAGCGTCATCGCGTCATTCAGAGAGCAGCAGGCAGCTTTCCTCATCTGCTGTTGTTCGCTTCCTTTTCACTGGTCTTCGCTTGTATTATCTCTGCAAGGTATGTAAAGCTATAAACTTATTCAACTTTATCGTATTGTGTCTTCAAGTGACGCAGAGCTGTTTTAATGTTCGTTAGTTTTATTTAGTTTTCGAAGAAAATTTGTAGTCTCGCTTTTTCGCCTTATTCTTTTAAAACCTATATTTTTTCCATTGCTGTTTAATATATCCTGGTTTTATTATAAGAAAAGAATTATAATTTTGTACACGTTAGTAAAAGAATTAAAAGAAATACCTGTATAAAGAATGTCAAATTTTACTTTTAGTTAAGTACTCCTTAACCTATTATCCCGAAATTAAACAATTTATTTTAAACAAAACAAATTCAATTAAATTAACAATAAAAAATTACATTATAACTTACTTAAGTAGTGATAAAAATGAGTAGAGGTTTTGTTTTTACATATTATAACAGTAGAAATCACACTGATGTTAGGAAATTCATATGTGAATTAGGTTTATCTTGTTACCAATCTGGCAACGCACCAAGACGATTGTAATATCGTTAAAGTAGACACTTAAATTAATTCAGGGATATATTTTTGCCATGCACTAATTTTATTCATGAGTAGATTATCCATTTGGTTGAAATAATTATTATATTATTAACTGTATAAGAATCTTTTATTTTTAATGAAACAAAAATAGTTTCCTTGTCCAAATATTTATTTTATTATTAGTGCGACACTTATCACTAAGGTCCGTTTCAGGATCTGGGTAAATTAAATAATTAACGCATGATAGTTTAAAATTCAGGTATTTATTACAAATAAAAATTACAATTTATAAAGTGACAATATCTAAAAGTCAGTTACTTATAATAAATAACAATCTAAATTTCAATTAACTATAACAATATAAGCTTTACTAATTTACTAAAAACTACTTACAAAAATGATACAGAACAAATAAACGTTAAAAAATAGATAGTAATTCACAGTAACGTTGACCTTTTCTAACGCACTGTTATGCACTATGCAATTCGCTCACTGAATAACAGACAAAACGAAAACTAACTGACCGTAAAGAAACCGGCTGCTTATATAGGTGGGCTAATGGAGGTTTCGAGAAAGACAGAGATTTTCGATACAATAATAAAAACACAAAATCCTTCTGACGGCTTCTGGATAAATCTTAACAACTGTAAACAAATTAGGATTGAATAGGTGTTACAAAAAGGCCAATTATCTTAATGGGCACTCGCCTTTTTTACAATACCTGTACAACAATAGGTAGGCCTGCCTGTACTATAAAACCCGTTTATATTGTACATAATATTTTTAACTATTTCTTGGAAACTCTATTTATCACTTAATATAGGTGGGCTAATGGAGGTTTCGAGAAAGACAGAGATTTTCGATACAATAATACCGTACCGTAACGTAATTATTTACGTTAACATTTTTAATATCTCGGTCTTCCTCGAAAATTCACACATTACATTTAGATATTGTCACATTATTATTTAGTTTACACCATCAATTGGTTTGTTCACGTAGCATTTTCTCAACGCAAGGCGCTACTTTAAATATTGAGAAAATACTTTACAGTACATATTACGAAAATGATAACTGCATTTTGATTACTTTTACAAGTTGAAGCATTTGAAGTTCGTAGAAATTTTTCTTGTTTGCAAGTAGCTTAGTCGAAGATGCTTAGAGTTATCATTTACTACTTTGGTACGTAAAAAATGATAGTTTAGACAACGATCTCCAAATTCTTTGTTATTAATGAAACTAAATAACACTACAAACGATTCCACCGAAAAATTGAGAAGCATAAAAATGACGTAATTAGCTAAACGCATACACAACACGTACATGATGTTTCATAGAGGATCCCTATGCTCTTTGCAGTGTACAAGAAGTGCACTGTTTTTACGTGTTAGATTAAATAAAACTATTTTATTCACTGTACTGTTTCATTAACTGTATTTTTTATTTATTGTATTATTTATTTACTGCAGTTGGATGATATATTATTAATGTAAATAATGTATAAATAGAATTGTAATGCACTTTAAATCTTGTTTAAACTTTCGTACGAAATATAAACTTTACAGGTAATAAAACATACTACGTACAGTAGTCCTGTACAATCAAATACGATAAGCTAATTTTTAAACAGGAAAACAGAAAAATTTGAAATTTTTCGTTTTTAATTTGATTTTGTTTTTGAACGCATACGTCGCAAATATAATAAATTTATCACTTGATGTGTATAAGATATTATAGACGGAGTTGATTTTTTGAGAGTAAAAGGTGAAGTTAACTTTTAAGTCAACAGGAGCAGTAAGAGAGGAGAAATTGCTCGACTGGTGGGAGTGGCGAGGTGAGGAAATGGCGAAGCAAACTCCCACCCGCCTAAATTTATCGTGCCTATTATAGTAAAAAATACTAGTGCCCCCTCCTTAGCGTAGTGCCTACAACGCAGAAGCCCGGGTTAAATTACAGGCTAGGTCTGGAAATTTTTCTTAAGTTAACCGTTAAACCACCACAGTCGCTAATAACCGAGCTGTTGTTGCGACTTTAAAACAACTAAAACATTATTAGTAATAAGTACACTATAAAATAATCAGAATTATATTTTTTATTATTTTACGAAGCACAAGTTTGATTAACTGATACCATGATTGAGTCATTGGGTGCAACATAAATGATTGCAAACAAATGGATGATTCAAGAGTAAACTTTACTATTTGTAACTTAAAATACTTAAAAAATATGAAAAGAATGTTCAAAACTTACATAAACATGCATGAGACTTCAAAAGACAAGACTTGCATAAAGTTGACAAAACATCATAGAACCAATTTTAAAGTTGATTACCAGGTTTAAAGCAAATTAAATTAATTAATTTACCAATTGAACATCACGTAAAAATTTTAATCTAAGCTAGAAATGTAAATCCACAACCAAAATGATTTATAGAATTAGCTAAAACGTTTTTAAAATTGATTTAATGTTTAAAACACCAGATTACACTTAAAACGTTGAATTTAATAGAAGTTAAGCCACGAATGAAAAAGTAATTATTTGTATTTAATTCCTAGAATTAAATTTTAATTTTATGGAATATATATATATTTTTATTTAAAAATGCGTTGTTAGACTACGACAAAAAGTTATACTAATAGAAAGATTAGGCAGAGATTCAAGTGAAACTAAATTTAGTAAAATTATAAAAATGCATTATTTGTAAGGTTTATCTTAAACACAATTTGAGTAAACAATTTTCTTTAAAACAAATTATTATTCTTACGTTACTTTTATTATTACCATAGTCATTATTACCGTTATTATTCATGACTATAATACTTAAATATTCCAAAGTAACCGACATAACTTCTTCGGATTATTTTAATGGTTTCCGTTGAAATATGCTAAGCTTCTTTCATTTTAAATATTCTACATTGTAACAACCCATCCAGTCGTAATGCAAGCGTTAAACACCCTCTCACTCTCGACTTAGGCTTTTGTAAATGTTTTATACCACTAACTTTTTTCTTACTTTCATTTTAATGAAAATTCTACAAAATACATTACTTGCATTAGTTTTGCAAGTATTTAATATTTCTGGTTTTATGTAATGTAATAAATGTGTAAATTTCTGCAGAAATTATTGTCTTTTGTTAACGATAACAATTTAGTTAATGTATAAGTTTAAACTATTTGTATTTACCGTACTTTATAACTTTTATAAAGTTAACACATTCTAAATGTACAATTATATAAAGGAGAAAGGAATACTTCAGAAACCTCTTCGTAATGTTTAAAACATTCAAAACTTTTAAAATAGTGTAGGTACAAAAGATGTAATAATTTTCATTTTTACTTAATTTCAGGTGACCTATTTACAATCAGTTAGTTGGTCCAGTACTGGAGGACCTGGCTGGAAGAAGAAAAAGAAGAAGAAGGAGAAGGAAAAGAAAAAGAAGGTGGAGTAGAATAAGAAGAAGAAGAAGAAGTAGAAGAAGAAGAAGAAGAAGAAGAAGAAGAAGAAGAAGAAGAAGGAGGAGGAGGAGAAGAAGGAGAAGAAGAAGGAGAAGAAGAAGAAGGAGAAGAAGGAGGAGGAGGAGAAGAAGGAGAAGAAGAAGGAGGAGGAGGAGGAGGAGAAGAAAGAAGTGAAGAAGAAGGTGGAGAAGAAGAAGAAGAAGAATCTTCGTGATCTTGTATGGTGTATTTCTTCGTTGGTCAATCGATGAAACTCAAGTGACCTTGATGGTAGCCAATTTTCTTAGAGGAAAACACTTTTTAAGAAAAGAACAATAAAAATTAACCCATTTTCATTGTATTGGGCTAAATTTTATAAGATAAATTTTTATCTACAACGGAAACAACGAATTTTTGATATTCTTTAAAAAATAATTCGTAATATAAAATTTCTAACTTTACTTGGTATATTATGATATTAAGTTAAAATGTCAGCTATTTATGATTCTCATTAGATTTATTTACTGTATCCATACAATTTTCTCCGTAATAAAAATAACATGCTATACGAGAAACGTAACGTCTTCCTCTTCTCTCATAACCTACAATTGTGCTGTACCTACTTACAGCTATGGAAAAAGTAATAACTTCCGAATGAACTAATTTAGCGAACATTTTACATGTTAACAATTTTTACTCCATCCATAAATAATGAGATATTTTTAAATATATTTTTCATTACATTTACTTTAGTATGCAATTTAGTTAAATAGTTAAATACGTCCATTCAAACGAAAAGCTAAAAATATTTCAAGTAAAATAAATTTTTATATTAACATGCATTATAATTATTAATAAAGATTTGATTAAATTGTTTGTTAAAAGTAATTAAATAAATCTAATTAAATGAATCTGATACGAGTTATAAAATGAAAAATTTAACTATCCATTACAAAATAAAGATTTCCCTTCTGAATACACACAATGAATGCGGATATTCATTAACGATGCTATTATAGAACCGCATTTCACAGTGAACCAGCAAACAACAGATGAAGTAGTGCGTTTGAGAATATTATTCAGAGAAACAAACATTACAGAATTACATTTGTGCCTGAAACACCGAGTGGGATTACTGGTAGTCCTGCTACATTCTACCAGAGCCATGTAGCTTTAGTTACAGTAAATCTTCACAAATATATTCATTCAGTCAAGTTTTTAAAATATTTTAATACGTATTTTATAAACATGTATTTTAGTTAGCATTAGATCGACTACGCCAATACTATAAAAGGAAAATCGAGAACAATTGACTAAAAGGTAATTAATTTGTAAGTATATTTAATATAACTCGATTATATAGCATAGAAATTACAAATAAATTTCAGTAAATTTAACTCGTAAATAATTAATTATCATTTTAAAATTCACCGTGACCGTCGTGTAGTGACTTGATTACAAAGTCGTAAATCCTGGATTTGATTCCCATCTGGGATCTAGAAATTTAACATGTTTGAACACTTTAATAGTATCCCTTTTACCCATAACGGGCAGGTGGGGTGTAAAATAATTGCACTCGATCTGTTGTTTCCAGGGCTACAAAAAATAGTTCTGTTTCTTATTACATAGTCAACCAATTATATGACTGAACTATTTAAGAACAGTAGAGGTAGAGGTGTAAAAGACACTAGTCAGAGTTGTCTCCTCTGAGAGTAATGAATTTCACTATACAGCCAGACCCAGTGGTGAATGTAGTGAAGGTCATTTGCAGGGTGGAAAGTAGGCACTTTTCGGAGGGCCTGGCATGCTGATAAGCATACTCTTTCAACTCGGTGAGGAAGACAATAGTAAACCACCTTACTCCTCGTTTTTACTTAGTTTAACCTCTAGAGGTTCAAAGCAGCCTCTCGGCTGTTGACTTAAACAACAAAGTGTCCCTTAACCCACTGGTAGATGCCAATTCCCAAGCTTTTTATACGACTTTAAATAAACTAAAAAAATTAATGAAAATATTTATGAATATATTTCAATAAATTCCCTTCGTTCAAGATGTAGTTTAATCTTAAACTATCATACAAATTTCTTTTTTAACGTTAAGAATCTTGCTAACCTAGCCCAAAGGTTGTTATTACGTAATTTTTCTAGATAAAGAAGACTGCATCGCTTTTGGAAAGAGATCTACTGAACTGATTCATTTTTAATTTTTGTTTACTGTAATCAATTACCATCATCTGCATCATCACAATCATGGTCATCAACAAAATAATATCAATAGTATCAATAGTTTTTACTGCCTATTTTAAATTTTCATTAATAGTACAAAAAATATGGAATTAAAATTAGACAATTTTTTTTAAATAGATATTGTAAATGTATATATATAATATTAGTTTTTCTTAGTTTTAAAAGTTTGTCTTGTCCCTTTTATTGCAGATTTCACCTTAGGGAACAGGTAGAAGATAATAACATAAGATGAAACGTGGTTTTTTACTTATGATCCGGGAACAAAGCACCAATCCATGCATTGGAAGGGCCGAACTTCACCGAGAGCCAAAAAAGCTCGAATGAGCAAATCAAAATTTAAAGCAATGATGATTGTTCTTTTTGATATCCATGGAATTGTGTACCTTCACTGGGTTCCTGAAGGTCGAACAATTAATCAATGTTACTTCTCTGAGGTACTTTCTAAACTACGTCAAGAGTAAGGAAAAAACGCCTGAAATGTGGAAGGATAAATCATGGGTTCTCCAAGACAATGCGTTAGCTCATTTCGCGTTATCTGTCACGAGGTTCCTAGCCAAGTACAGCATCTCAGTGTTAGAATATTCACTCTATTTATCGGATCTTGCACCATGTGACTTCTATCTGTTCCGTAAGGTGAAATCTGCATTAAAAGGGACAAGAATTGAGTCTGTGAAAGAGAAAGCGGCACGTGTTCTGAAGGAGCTGACAGAAAATGAATTCCAGCACTGTTTCCAACAATGGAAAA
The DNA here is from genome assembly GCA_035578175.1 of Catonia carolina. Taxonomy (NCBI): domain Eukaryota; kingdom Metazoa; phylum Arthropoda; class Insecta; order Hemiptera; family Achilidae; genus Catonia; species Catonia carolina. Next base: position 336,826,576 of record JAQMRL010000001.1, on the reverse strand, counting down.
TTTGCATGGAGCTTTGTAGGGATAGAGAAGAAGTGTATATTGAAAGTGACAATAAGTGATTTTGTATAAAATAAAAATGAAATTTTTTACGTCAGTCTCATTATTTAATAGCTGCACCTCGTTACTCTAAGAGTTTGTTGCGTAAATCTTAGCTTTAAAATTTAAGTTCAGTCAGTTCAGTAGTCTTTACTACTAAATGAATAACAGAGAAAAACTATAATACAGCTGAAAGTCCTTCTATATACCAACTAATATGGCTTCAACCGTTAAATGAACACGAAGATCAGTTAAAATCTGAGTGTAGAAAACTACTCATCTTCGTGATAGTTTCCCACATGAAGATAGAGTGTGAGAAAAAACAAAATGGGAAAATAAACATTTACACACTATTCAGGTAGTAGGTTATGTGAGATTATAAGAATAATTAAGTCTGTAAGAGAATTATAATTACCATTGGCAGATTAAATAACTAATTGATACAAAATAATTATTATAATGACATATTAGGTTACTGAAAAGTTAAAGTTATAAATTGATACAAAGTTTTGTGCTAGGCTACGAACATGTGGTTAAGTTCGAAGAATAACGATATTAATATCTCTCAGAGAATACATTTCCTTAATTAAGAAGTACGTAATAAATTAAATATAATATGATTTATACGAAAACTGAAGTTAGGATATCATTATGTATGACTTTACTAAATTGTGACTGGAAACAATAACCTCAGTATTTAAAGTATTACTGAGGTACATTAAGAAGTTTAGTTCACTAACTTTCAGCAAATTCTATTACCACACTCGTAATTATAATTATAAATGAAAACAGTAACACAAACAGTAAGAATATAAAACTAATAAAATAGATGTTTAATATTTAAAATGGTTTCATTATAATAATACAACTCTGTTTAAACTATTTATGTAACAATGATCAAGTCATGAAAGTACCTAAATGAATTTAAATTAAATTTGAAACACTGGTTATTAGAAACGAATAATCTTACAAACTTCAATTCTGTAATGAGAATAGTTATTGCTATATCCCGGTTTCGTCTTTCAAATTTAACTAGTGGCTTTTTAAGAATTCAACGTAGTAAATGAATTAAGATGTCTGAAATTTTCTTCGTTAATCATTAGTTTGTAAATAATTAATTAAGTTCATTTGTTTGGTTACCATTTACAGTAATAATCTGGAAAAGTTTTATCTACATATTTGTTTTAAAACATTCAAAGAGTTTGATTATTCGATGTAGTAATATATTTCTTACTGATATTATTCTTATTATTATGTTATAAGTTGCTCCCTGCCCATGACGGACAGGTGGAGTGTCAAATTATTTACACTCAATCTGTTCATTGCAGGGCTAAAATAAATAGTTCTGTTTCTTATCACATGGTCAGCCAATTAAATGACTGAATCATTTAAGAACAGAAGAGGTAGAGGTGCAAAAGACACTAATCAGAGTTATCTCCTCTGAAAGTAATGAATTTCATTATACAGCCAGACCCTGTGGTGATTGAAGTGAAGGTGTCGTTTGCAGAGTGGAAAATATGTGCTTTTCAGAGGGCCCGGCATGCTGATAAGCGTACTTTTCCACTCAGTGAGGAAGGCAACGGTAAACCACCTCACTCCTCGGTTTACTTAGTAAAACCTCTACAGGGTCAAACCAGCCTTTTGGCTGATGACCTAAACAACAACAACAAGTTGCTCCGTTCAATTAGATCATAAAAATCCAGCTACAATGTCTGATCATCTCAAAGAACATCTAGATAAAATACAAGGCTGATAGAATAGGTCGCGAATGAAGACGAATAAAACAAAAAGTACACTTGTGACAAACCACAAAAGAAACATTCCCGCCAGTTACAAAACGTACACAACGATTTAAGGAGAGAACTATACCTCCTATCTAACCCAAGTAAAATTGACCTCTTTTTAGGTACACGTTTCTAAGGAAGCATTAAGAGTTAGGGCTTTAACTTTTTTATGCCTTTTCTATGACATCTTTTTAAGATTTAGTACGAGAATTATTAATATAGAGCTAGCGATACCATTTGGAGAATTTTTTTGAAAAAATGCAAAAACAATTTAATTTTTTTTGTAGAATTTTTTTATTTTATTTAGAAATTAGTTATAATACTGCAATGGTTCTTGTACCATATGTCACAATTATACTGGGAAACATGCTCAAAAAATTTCAACCTTCAAAGTCAAATAGTTTTTGAGAAAACTGTACCTTTATGGAAAAAAGTGAATGTGCGGGAAATGAGCTGTGAAGTTTTACTTACCCTAAACTCAGCCTACACCAAGTTTGAAGTTTCAAGTTTCTTCATTGATCCTCACCAGACTGTTCTTTTTCCTCAAATAATTTCCTTTTTTTCTCTTGCTTCTTTTGACACACTTTCCATTGCCTTCTCAGATTTCTGTGTTCTTTGAATATCGTAACTCTTAATTGTTTCCACAGATTAACTCAATTGAAAAAAATTCTGGTCAAAACATCACTTACCAAAAATCTGCATAGCTTCCGTAATTTTGATTGTACAGTTATAATTTTTATATGTAATTTCACAGAAAAAGATATAGAAGGCGATGGCGCCAAAATTAGAAAAATCTTTTTTTTCGATTTTCGAGGTATAGTGCTCCTTTTAAAGAATTATAAAAATACGTCATAGTTACAAAGAATTATAAAAGTACTTTTAAAAAATACGTACACAAAATATAATGTGAAATTATGAATTTGTGGTATCGAAAGGGTTGTGGGCTTCCAAGATCCCCAGATTTTACACCAGTTGACTTTTTCTTGTGAAAGTATTTAAAAAGGGTCGTTTTTAAAAGAACCCTTATACACGTCACAAATTGAAGGCTTCACTTGAACACTTCACACTGAACTTGAGATTTTTAACATAGATGAAAAAAAATTATGGAAAGTGGCTACAAATGTTCCGGAACGTGTACAAACTTGCATTCGGATCACAAGGGAATCATTTTTAACATCTATTATAAAGTTAAGTTAATATAAGTAATAAGTTTCGTTTTAAATTGTAGGCCTATGTACAGAAAAATCTCTCTATTGCGGAAATCTATTTTTAGCGGAATTATTTGCCGACCCCGACCTTTTAGTCTAGACCCTTTAGTCTATTACGGTAATGAATTTAGCTGTCTTTATAGCGGCACAAAATCTCTCTATAGCAGCTAAACAATATCTTCAGGATATGGATTGAGACGCCTATGTAGGGGCAGACAATGACGTAGCCACTTCAGCAGATGTTGGCAATGATGCAATTATCGAAAATGTCTTAGCCCAAAACAACGAGGAAGAAAAAGAAGATGACGATGAAATGGAAACAGAAATAGTGCCTCTTCATGTAAACAGGCACTAAACGCCATTTGTACTGTTTCCACGTATGGAATTACACTAACACTGTGTCAATCTACACTGTGTCATTGCCACAATGTAGATGCAAATTTACAAGTTTTAAACATCAAAAATAAGATTGAAGATATGTTTTACGCATTGAAAACCAAACAAACAAAAATTACAACGTATTTTACGAAATGAAATGTACTTTACATTCATTAATTACAGCCATTGTTTTCTTAATAACAAAAATATATATACAGTACTGTTTTTTTGTGTTTGTGTAGCCTATGTTTTGTAAGATTTTAATTGTATGTACGTCTATTACTGTTCAGTGAAAAATGAGTTTCAGGGCTAATTAATTTTAGGCTATCTATTACGGCATGTACGGTATGAATGATTATTGAAAAAATTTCAATATGAAAAGTGAAATGCTATTGCTCAAAATAGTGACACAACATCTAATAAAATCAGCTGTTTGTTTTCAAATAACTTGTAAATTTAATAACCTACATTTTAGGTAAGTAATTTAAATATCTCACTGTATTGAAGTAATTTACTGTATTAAACATTCGTCATAAAGTAATCTATTCAGTAGTTTTTCAAAGAAAACTTATTGCATGCACCCACCATTCACATAAATGTATATGAGTTTTTAGTACAAAAAAATTAGTACTCCAATTTCCCTCCCACCATTAATTACTAGCTCTCTCTATAACGGAACTCTCTTTACAGCGGCGGAATCTCATGGTCCTTTTAATTTCGCTATAGATAGATTTTACTGTAGTTGTATAAAATTATAATAAATACTTTATCAATTGAATATAATTTTTTACTACGTTAATGTAATCTAAAAGCAAGTTGCGTCCATTTTGAAACAGCCTTTAGTTTGAAATAAAAAAAACCACAATAAAAGGATTTGTCAGTACAGTATAAAACATTACACCTTACTACAAATTATTTTAAAGAATAAAATGACCAAAATAAATAAAATATTTGAAATTAGTGAGGTAGTTAAATTTAAAAGTCTACCTGTAATATATTACTTGCTATATAATAATATTTTGTAGACTACTGTTAATATCAGATAAAAATCGTTGAAGCAATAACGGATAATAAACATGGTATGTCAGCATAATATAATATATAAACTGTTTGGTTGTACAGATGATCAATCAATTTCAACAGCGCAAACATGTCAGGAAATTAATTGAATGTCAACTATAAATGTACACATTCCATTGAACCATGTTACAAATTTGATATGTTTTTTTGTTAGATGTTAAAGTGCGGAACTTTAAAACGTATACGAATCGGAACATTTTCAAACGGATCGACCGAAATAATATAATAAAAATTTTCAACAAATTGTAGTAAGGAAATAATGTTTTCGTATTGAGTTATACAATTAACAATAAAATTACAAAGAATGTTATAAATACACTAAAAAAATATCACGGTTCAATCATTATATCTTCAATAATTTTTAAATAAAACTTCAAGTAGAAATGGTATTGATTTCACGGGTTTTAGTTTATTTGTTTCTACTCATCATGTTTAAATATACGCGTTAGTATTTTTGACTTACTGGATAGACAACTAATATCATTTCTAATTAAAATTTTTTGCCAGTAGAACTGGAGTTCGTTTATAATAATTTAGTGTTAATTTATTTATAGTCATTTGTAATTATTAAAATTATCTTTTCATATAAGAGTAGTTAATTAATAAGATAACGAGCTGCGGTTTACGACCTAATTAGCTATATAATATTATAAACGTTTTGCGTGCGAGCTTATTGCTACTCTAAGGATTTTGGGCTAAAGGAAAATTGCGCGTGTATCCTGGAAACAGAAAATTATTAATGTGGAAGTGCTACGTCAAATGAGCAAGGCTGGGAAATCAGCATAGTGAAGGCGCGAAGGCTGTAATTCTCGGTCATATGCGGGATGAGCGCAGGTATGAATTACTCCAACGCATTCTGCAAGGCAAAATCGACTGTAGAAGGGGAGCAGAACGCAGAAGAATTTCATGGATGGCTAACCTGAGAGTATGGAACAAAAGCTCAGAAGAACTGTTTAGGATAGTTACCAATAAAGTAACCCTTGTCATGATGGTCGCCAAACATTGTAACGGAAAGGCATCCTAAGATGAGAAGAGTATTTAAATAAACTGGTATATTCCTTTTCTGGGTAGCTATCCTATTCTTAACCCTCCAACACAAGTGGTGGATTTTCAAACGATTTAGGTTTTCTATATCCAAGAAACAAGTGTACCAAATTTAATCTCCGTGTTTTATATAAGAAAGTTAGAATCGATGATAAGTTGCCCAGTCAAAGCTTTCCCTTTTACATTAATTTAATTGTTTAATTTTCCAGTACTATTCAAAAACCATTTAAATACTTAACTAGCTTTTATTGATTTAAAATTTACTAAACTTATTGAGATTTGTGGTGGGTAAATTAATCTACTCAACACTTGTTTCAAACACGAATTTCGCTGAATTACAGGTTAAAAACTTTGTATTTTCTACTCCATCGTAGATCACAGTTGCGTACCTATTAAACAAAAACTAAATTGTTATAACTACCTAATTCATTTGATGTGGGTGTAAAGCTTTGATCTATGGTTCAGTAAAAATCAAACGGAAACAGGATACAAACTTTTAAAAATAAATTTTTACATTTAATCACAGGTAGTCCCTACTACGTACGAAACTCTTTCACACATAGAGACCTCAACGTAGACGCAGTTTTCTCAACCATCAACAAATTATACACTCGTTTCCATTCAAAATTAATCACAAGAATAGAGAGACACAAACATTGCCCAACCCATACCTACCACAAAATCCACAAATGAGATGAAATAAATCCTGGAATAGGAATCTTATATAAAACAGCGACAAGAGTTTGCCAAAGGGTGATTTCCTCAATCGAGACGAAAATAGCACCTTAAACAAGTACATTATAAATCCTCATGGTTGTATAAATATACAGTTGTAGATAATTGATCAAGAGTAATAAATATAGTGGTTGAATTTTTGTTGCCCTAGTATTTCTGCGTTAATCTGTTAGTAATATTCTAACTATGTATTAGTGGTTTTACAAAAATGAAACTTATAGATTATGGAACCGGTAAATGAGGCTACAGTATTACAGGTGTAATCATTGCTTTTATCTTTTCTTTATCTACCTCCACTCCATTACTGGCACGGTTACTGTTGTTTTATAATTCATGATAACTAGGGAATTTTAAGATTTAGGGGAGCAGATTTTTAACTCGGGTGAAAAGTAACAAAAATGCCTCTGGAAGAACTATTTTGAGGCCATTATGTAAAAGCAAAAAAAAAAAAAAAAAAATCTTTTTTTTATTACAATAGTGGATTGTAATGGCTATCAACCCACTATGCATAAATAAAATGAAAATAATGGTAAAGAAATTAGGTTTTCTTAACAGTTCAAATATCTAGAAGAAATCATCGACTGCAATATAAAAGAAAAATCCACTTGGCAAAACAGAACTTCCAAAATTAAAAAAACGCAAGGAATAACTTGGCAAACCAAAACAAAATTGTGCCAAAATCCGCCACTACTAAACAGTTGTTCTCCCCGAGGCGCTTTACGCAGGTGCAACTATTTTCCAAATTAAGAATAAAGCTAAAACTGACCAACTTCTTAGAACAGTACGCAGAATTATCAGAACCTGGCTTAACAAGAATTATAAAAATATGGGGTTAAGTGAATTTCTTCTAATAAAGCTGTTCATAAGGAAATTGATCCGATTATTGGCGTGATGAAGAAAAGGAGGATTCCCTACTTTTTCCGCATTTAAAGAATGCCGAATGATAGAATATTGAAACAACTGATCCTCAGGAACTTGAACAAGAAGATTACGGGAAGTTATATCGAAGAGATTTAGAGGGATCTCAATGAAATTGAACTGGCAATTGAAGACGCGTTTTACAAGGAAAAAATAAATAGTACTCTCAAATTCACACAGATTTTATTGGGGAAAAGCAGAAAGACGCACGGTAGAGGTTACAGATGAGATGCGGAAGCAGAGATCGGACCGTCTCAAAAAGTACTGCCAAAACCGAAAGACTAGACCAATAAGTTACGTTCTCCGAAGAACACTAGAAATTAAATGGCTTAGTGGTCCAATGTGGCCTCAAAAAAATTGTGGATTGTAATAGGAAAATAGTTCATATAACCAAATCCGTAAATTAGAGATTTCCTTGCAAAATTTGACGGACACCGAGCACAGGTAATTGTTCAAGGATTGCTCCAATTTTGTTTTTTATCTTCTTCTTCTTCAAGTGCCGTCTCCGCGTCGGAGGTTGGCGATCATCATTGCTATTCTAACTTTCGAAACAGCTGCTCGGAACAGTGACGTGGAGTTGAGACCAAACCAATCTCTCAAATTCTTCAGCCAGGACGCTTTCCTTCTACCCGGCCGGCGCTTTCCTGCTATCTTTCCTTCCATTATCAGCTGAAGAAGTCTGTATTTCCCGTTTCGAAGAACATGGCCGAAGTACTGTTTTTTATCAATTACTATTAAATCACTTTCTGAAATTAACAGTAGCGCATAAATACGAGAAGTTACTACCGTCCCACTCTACGATAAGTGAATATTCCTGGTTATATCTAAGTAGATAATTTATGTAGCGGTAGAAAAGTGAAAAAATAAAGACGTTAGTTGCACTTCAAACGTTTTATGGTAAAATTACAGGGAATGTTAGTATTTAAGATGGAAAATATATTAAGTTTATAATACTACAAAGAAAACGTACAACTAATATTGGTTATTTATAGCAAAATCAATGAATTTACGAAAGCCTATGTTATTGATACTGTAAATTCACTATCACACAGGTTAATGTTTAATCAGCACTAATGACTTGTTGATATAAACTAACAACGTAACGTTGACAGTATTCTAAGCATAGTAATCTGTCAAAATTATATTCTAGCAGATATCAATATAATTATTATTTATAAGTTATATTTTCCTTTCTTATAATAATCGTAACCGATTTACACATAAAACTAAAAATGTAATAAATTTTTTAATGTTTCCTATTGGTTTTTGAACAAAAAAAACTTAGGTATTGGTTTAAACTTACAGAAAAACTGCGCATAAAAATTTGATAAAAAAATGTTATTTATTCCTTTTCTTCTTCTTAAAATGTGGTTATGCCCTGTTTCATCTGTCAAATTATATTTCTTGTGACACCAATGACCAACTATCTCTCAATAGTTTTCAAGACCTATCCATATGTCTTTTGGTTTCGTCTTTTTGTGTTTTAGCTCAGTTTACCAGACGCTTTGAATCATTCTGTCCACATGATCTCTCCAAAACCTTTATCGGAATCTGCATTTTACAATGTGAAGTACCTTTCCGATATCGCCCCTTCTTAACGAATTCTAAGTATAACTCCCTTAGCTTCTTCAATCCTGAGGCTAAACAAAGACCTCCATTTTTATAAATTTATTTTATTTTTATCACACAAAACTCATTTGAAAAATTGGCTTCCTCAAATGAGGATACTCTCTAGTACATATTTGAGGAAATCGGATTTTAATATTGAGTTTTTTGTAATAAAAATGAAACAAATCTATAAAAACCAAGGTTCTCGTTTGAAGGTCTCATTTTGAAGAGGAGTTCTCATTTCTTCATTTCACTTGTGAAGTGGTTTTTGATTTTATCCCTGGTACATTACGTCAAAATGGGTCTGACACAAGTCTAATTGCTTCGCTTTGTTCAAACAAGAATTTTTTTTTTACCAAATTATATCAGGAAGTTGATATTTAATGTTTTTATAAATGTATTGACATTTTTATTCAACTATTTGAACTTTAAGTTCAATTCAAGTTGACATAAATTATAAGTTTTTACTTTGGATTTAATGGAATAACCTTTACATTTTTTTGTATTTATCAAAATTCAATTACATTTATGGAAGGTTTCTTTATATTAAAAGTGAACTACAGTGTTTAAGATTTCACGACAAAAAATTCATAAAAATGTTGCTAATAAAATATATTCTGAGAAAAGGTGAATGAATTTTTAAAACAAACTTAACAGCAATTTAATTTCGAATGAAATATTATATTCTATAATTTTTTTTAATATTCTTTGATTTTTAAAGGAACTGAATTGAACGTACATATAAAAATAAATTCATATTTTAAGTAATTCTGTAAAATTCTGCAGATGATTGCTGTATTTTATTTTTAATATTAAATTAAGTAACGGCTGTCTTGACGTTTCCTGGTATAAAAACACAACTTTAAGAAAAGTAAAATTTAAAAGAATTTACAAGAAATTATTAAGATATTATTTATGAAGCTTTATTCTTAATTTTGCAGTATGTTCGTGATTGATTGACGTAAACATTTAAAACAAGTTTTATTTAAAACAAAATTCAGTATTACAAAAATGTAGGTACTGCAATACCCATTGAACATTTAAAATATTTTGAATATTTTTAATTTTCATCTTTTTTCTAAAAAACACGGTCGTTCTTTAAGATATAAATACATGTTATTTGGGTTTTCCTCTTGGACAAATACTGATTTAGGATCTTCACATAAAAATTAAGCGTTTTTTTTCTGAACTCTCAACTTAAAGAGCATTAAAGATTAATGCATCGAAAACCATCAGTTAACATAAATATAAAATACTGTAGCCTATGCAAAACATTCTAATATCCCACATGAGTGTATGAATTACATAACTTTGACAGTGAAAAACCAACAAATTTATAAAAAAATTCAACACTTCCAGTATAATTATCATCGACTAATAAAACTAATGCACAATACTATGTCTCAAACGAGCTTTAATAAACTTCTCATTTGTAGTGGCTAAACACGCATAAAAGAAATCACATAACACATTACATCATCAAAACTTGTTAGTTCAACATACCTTACATATTCCAAAAGTCATACACCAAAGACTAAAAATAATAACGCGTGTGGTGACCTTTAATAATAAATCATTCTTCAAAATTTATAACGTGCTTGTACCTAATCATGCTTTTTTGATATTTCTATTTCTATTCTATTCTATTTCTCTCAAAAGTGAGTTTTTCGAAATCACTGTACTAATTTAATTTTCTTTCTCATCTGGATCGTAGTCTAACGAGGAGTAAGCATATTCAAGCCAAAAATCATCAATTAAAACTCAAAGTGAAGAATATGTACTAGTTGTTAGACGGAAAATCAAATCTTCATCTAAGTTATGATATTCCATATCTTGGCCCGTTCCTTGGCTCGTTACTAACAGATAAATATCTGTGCATTAGTGAAAACAGTGAAGCAAGAATATCAATTTTTTTAACTAACAATATCAACCTAGGTTTTATGAACAACCAATTTACTTGGCTTTAAAGTTTCTAGATAGTAATGACTTTGGTTTTAATAGATTTAAAAGACATAACGTACTTGCTCTGCCGTTAAGATTTGTCTAAGCAAACTTTAAAGTTATATAACGAGTGAAAGGGTTTTTAAGGGTAAAAAAGGTTTATATGATAAATTTATGTAAACTATTTGTAACTGTAAATCAAGAATTCTTGAACATGAGACTTTTACCTTTTAAATTATTTCACAACCTAATTAAACTTAATTTTTATTGTCTAAATTTTAAGAACAAATTGTCATACTGCAGTTTGGTAATAAAAAAGCATATTTCTCGTTTTTATGAGTTGTCAAATCATGTCAATGTGTAGCAAATTAGAATACTAGATTTCGTTAATTGAACGAACAGGCGTACCAACACTAATCATATCAAGTAAAAATATGGTATAGCAAGTAATGGTACCAACCTAAATCATATATGTGTGATTTAATGATGTTTTAAGCTTGTTTCCTTGTCTATGATAAAAAAAATAAATTATGTAGATATTTTTAATGACTATTTAAATATTTTACATATCTTTAAAACATGATGAACAGTAAACCCAAAGTGATAAAAATTAAATTAAATAATAGTGTAAATAAACTGGTTTGAATTCGACTTCATGTTCAAAAAGGTTAAATAAAATAGTGCGGTTAAATTTCAACCAATGAGATTATAATTAATAGATATAAATGCGCGAGTGAAGGAACAATGGAACATTAAAGGTTAATGCAGTTGTTGAATATATAAATCAACAAAACCATATTTTTATTTGAGGATAGCCTCAGATCATCAAGAAGAGTACATGAACTAAGAACCTCCAACAAGACAACAATACCGACAATCAAAAGTGAACAACATGGACAATTATTGTGGTAAGACCTTTTGATTTTAATATAAACGATAAATAAACTTTAAGATCTGTTAAATTAATATTACTTAAAAAAGGAAAGGAATCAAATCATAAATCATTTAAAAAATACATTTTATTTATTACTGAGTAAACTTTCATTTTTGTATCTTATTCTAAATTCTACATGATTAAATTTTGTTTTTCTCAGCATAACCTTAAAATTCTGTTTATTTTATTTAACTCCATTTTTGGCTAGCTTAAATTTAGGGCAGTTAATTATTAGGAACCGTGGCACATTACATTTTGGCGCCCAACGTGGGATACATTACAAATGGACTCTAGTTTTAATTTATCCATATAACGTCATTTTTTATTTTTGTTTATATGTTTGTTTTACAGTTTGGTCGTTCTGCACTCTACTAGTACAGTTTCAAAAAAATAAAGTTAAAAATTCCTACAAAAGAAAAACACTATTCATAGAATTTTTGTATTTCCACACCAACTTTTTGTGCATTGTAATTTTTAAAAAAAGTTGAGTAAATTCATTGTTAAAATATATTTTAAGTAAAATATTTCTTTACATTTACTCAGGTGATATCATGTTACATTGTAATAATATTTATTGTAAGAATCTGAAATTCAAAATGTGCTAGACGATAAAAAAAGTACGTATTCGTTCAACAAAGGGCATTTTTCAATATTTACTTTTGCACATAAAATCTGTCTGCTGCTTGTTGATACGTCTCGTATGAGAAACCGGGAAGATAGCGGGAGTTAAAAAAAGAATATTGTACATTATATGAAAGTTTCTTCCTGTGGGAGTTGCAAAACGGACTGTCAAGAAGGAATGATTTTCATAGATGTTCCTACATGAAATTGAGTATAAAAAAATCATAACATCTTTATTAAATATTTAATTTTGTAAAAACGATACGAGGTTTACATAAAATATGAATCAGGCTTATCACTGAATAATACTTAAGATTATTTGTTACAGTAGGCAAAACATGTGTTAATTCCCTATTTAACAAACATTAAACACAGTAAAATTTAACTACAATATTGATAAAACAAAAATTGCATTATCACCTTAGAAATGTTTTTATACAAATATTTGAACATGCAATTAAATCAGGTAATTTTTTCTAATAGAATTAGATCTATGTTTGATTTTCCGTAAACCGTTAATTGCTAGACAAATTGTAAAATAAAATGTAGAAAATTACACCTCATGTTAATTTGATCTAGTTATTTATCTCGAGTTAAATAATGAAAAAATTAAGTTAAAACTAAAATTAAATTAAAAATCAATGAAATAAGGATTTTGCAAGAGTAAGAGGAGGAAAGTTTGAAACTCTATTTTTTCAAACGAAAGACATTTTCAACAAGGGAAACATTTCAATAAACACCAAATTAAGATATTAGACTGCTCTAAAATTTATTGTTATTTGTGTGATCGACAGAACGCAATTCAATGAAGGTAAAAAAGAGAAAATTTTACATAAATAAAAATAAATTTTGAGAAAAGTCTACGGTTCAAAAAGGATCGTAAATGAGAAATAACGCTTAAAGTCAGACCAGGAATTTTACAGTTGTATTGAAGCAATAGAAATATCAATACACAAAAGATAGTTAAAGTTTCATGATCGAATGATTAGAATGAATGAGGAAATATTGAATAAAAATATCTTTAACGTGAATTTATAATAACAAGAGTTTACTTGGGATTCGAAAAAACAAAAGTAAAAAAAAAAAAATTGGTAAAAGATTCTGGTTGGTTTGATACAGAAACTATTGAAAAAAACTGGTGCGAAATACTCACAGGACTTTTAATAACTAATGTAAATATTGAAAAAAACATAACCTAATTTTAATTATGAATGAATGAAGATAAATGAAAATCAGTATTTGTTGGACTTCAAACTACGGAAAATCCCTAATGACGCTAAACTAAGCACTGTAGAAAAAATCTTGAAATAAAGACTGTCGGTTTGTTAATTTTTTATTTCTTTCATTTTATACAATTTTACCTTAAATGAAAAAAGGCTGCAATCTTTAAAAAAAAAAACATTTTTACCACGAGCACAGCCCCGCTATAAATTTCTGGAAATATGTCACTTACCCCTGGAAATTTCTGGAAATATGTCACTTATCACTGGAAATATGTCACTTATCACTGGAAATATGTCACTTGTAGTGACTTTAAACAAAATTGGAAGAGCCATTTTGAGAAAATTGGAAAAATGTAAAAAATTTCTGAATAAACTGCTACTTCCGATTGATCGATTTTGATGAAAATGTTCTTGTTGAGCCTCTTATGGTAATTAACTTCAGTTCCAAGTTTTAACTTGAAACTGATGAAAATAATTTCCGTTTTTGAATTATTTTGTTCTCTCTCTCTCACACACACACGCGCGACAATTAGTAAATTCATGGTTTTTGGCTCTGAGGACTTGAAAAATGTATTTTTTTATTAAAACTCGATTTCTAAAAATCTATATGAAAACATAACCTTTCTTTCATATATTTCAAGAGAGAAAAAGAAGGTTAAAAATAATGCGTTAAGTGATTTTGAAGCAACGAAAATCAACAAAAGAAAATCTCTGAATTTCAGCGAAAAAATGGAAGGATGGAAAATATAAGAATGTTGCTTTCAAGAAAAGTGTTAATGTGTTTTCTATTTGTGTAATCACGAAATTCAATCTATTTACGCAAAAAAATTAAAAAATTGTGGGCATCGGATGCAAAAGAGGGGTCAAAATATCATTGCAAATTTGAACAGAAGGAAGGCGTATGTAACAGACATATCTATGACGCAATGATTTTTATTGTAGATATTTCTAATAATATGGAAAGGGACGAAAAGAAAGGCCAAGGAACTACAACTTAGAAGGGTTTATGAAATATATGAAATTCAGTAAAAACGTAGACATGAAAAGAATTGTTACTGAAAGAACTTTATGGCGGCAGAGATAAAGTGAAGCCATTAGAATATAAACGAAAGAGGTATACAGATTTTTAGAATAATGTAATGAACAAGTGGTAAGGATTTCTTTAACTCATTGTACTGTGACAGCCGAAGAAGCAAATGCATAATAATAATAATAATAATAATAATAATAATAATAATAATAATAATAATAATAATAATAATAATAATAATAATAATAATTGGGCGATCGTTAATTCTGTTTAAATTTTTCAATAATTAAATTTATATTCTAATTAATTACTATTTGATCAAAGTAGTTTTATATCCAGTATTTACGAAAATATGTCATGGTATAAATTTTAAAACATGTTCAAACAATTATGAAAATATTCATCTCTTACCCTAATTATAATTAAATTGGTAGTATATTAATAAAATATGACATCATTAAATATTCCATTTTAGGTAAAATTAAACTGTGTTTAATTTTTTATAGTAGGTTAACTGTAAAACAGTTAATTATATTCGGAAAATTATTTGCTGAATTAAATGTTATTTATTGATTGTTTCCAGCCAAAACTGGGTTGGATATAGAGGAAAATATTGGTTATAAATTATGACCTACAATAGATATATGTAACTCTATCTGGAAAATAAGTAAATTTCAGTTTGGAATTAAGCCAAAACATTACTTACTTTTTATGATTTGTAGTTTCCTTTAAATCACGACGAGTATTTACTAACAGCTAGTAGATTTTGAAGACAAACGAAATTTAATGGTGTTTGTAAATAGCTTTTACGCAAATAAGACAGCGCATTAGTTATCTTTTGGTAGCGTATTAAAATTTATTTGTGTTATGCAAGATAATAAAATATTGGCCCAGTGGTCAGAATGTTACACTACGTTGCTATTAATAAAGCGAAAGTTCCTGGGTTAGATTCTAGGTCAAACTCACCGATTCCGTACTGTAACCCAAAGCTTGCTAATAACAACATGCGGGGCTTAAAATTTATTAGTAACCTATAAGTTAACGATTGCTTATTGTGCAGAGGACAGTATACTATCCATCCTAATAACATCAGCCAACATGATAACAAAAGTCCTAGTAGTATAAAACGTATCAAGCGTGTAACTTAAAATGTAACTGACGGACTAACTAGTCTATCACTACAAATGTCAGTGGGCAGTAATTTAGTTTACTGCTGATGACTGATAAAGAATAATAAATATAGCTTACGTCTAGTAGTATGGCTTATTCACAATGACAGTTTATTAAGAATCCATAAATGATACAATGGGATGTTTATAATACGACATAGTTGTAAACATACATAATTCAATGTGAGAGTAAATAACTACAATATAATGATGTTAAGGTTAGAGCTACTGCTATGATGTATTTAGAAAAGTACACATAGTAGCGCTTTCAACCCCCGCATAGTCAACTCTTACACCCGCTGGCGATCGTCAGCTTACGACGCGTTACCAGGGCAAATAAATAATCTACTATGTACTATTAATGATGAACCTGGTTGTGAAACGTTAATTAACATAACCCACAGATTTTTATGAAAACTACAAAATATGTAACTATTAGAATCAATAAATTTTGATCTCATAATTATAAACAATCAGCGTATTTCGATTCGCGTTAGATATTGTAGAGTTTCAAAATAGAAACAAAACGAGCGTACATACCAACAAAAAAAAAACGCTATTGGTATTGATCATTTCTAACAAATGATTTTAGTCTAATTTAAAATCTTAAAAACTTTGTATGACAATGTTTTAAATTTACTTTAGCTAGGTGTTAAAATATGACAAAATTGAAATGTTAAACAAATCTTTTGTAAAATTAATGAAGTTTATTGATTTTTAATTAAATTTTTGAATAATGATCAAATTTAATATCCTTACCAAAAATCTTAACGTTTCTTGCGAGACGATATTATGTCTTTGGGTATTCTTAATACTTCTGCAATATTTTTTTGAGCTTTTCTCTATTTTTATATTTTATTGTACTTTCTTCAATATTATTTCTTTCAATAGGATTATATCCTTCAATATGTGTTCTTAATATATTTAATAATATGTCATATTCATTTCGTTCTTCTTTATTTAATAATGAATTTATACTTTACATCTTCACCCACCATGTTGGTCTAGTGGTAAAGTCGTCAACACTAGTCCGCTGTAACGGCTGATTTTCGGAGACGAAGGTTCCGTGGTTCAAATCCTAGTAAAGGATAGCACTAGTCCTAGTAAAGGTAGTTACTATTATACGAACTTTTATTGTAGACAGTGGTTACTGGTGTACTTTGATGGTTGGAGTTCAATTAATTACATTGTTTCAGGAATTGTCGGCCTGAGTCCGTACTAGATTACACCTCATTGGCACATCATATACTCATATACACATCATATACTCATCCTCATCTTACTGGATCATGAGAGTGCTTATTGTTTTTAAATTGAACGGATTGCAATGTAGGCTTTGCACACATTAAAGCCAAGAGATTAATAAAAAAAATCTTCAAATTCTTCCAATACCAAAAGAAAAACGTCCGTTTCGTCCGGCTGATGTCTACCAATAAATCTAAATCCGTTATCAGGATCGTCATCCATTTTCAATTAATAAAATTTTGTTTTGCAAATACAATATGTTTGTATTCTTTTAAATTTTGAAAATCAATACTTTTATAATTATTTTCTATCTCAAATTCCTTTAGAATCTAGTAACCATTGAAATATTTTAATAGTTATTTAACAAATAGGTATTTAATAAATATTAACAAATATTTTAATAATTTATTTAAAAAATCTAAATATTCTTAAATAGTTATTAAAATATTTTGTTTAATATGTTAAATTAATTTTAAGAATTTTTATTAAATAATTTACAACATGAATAGCTTTAATATTTTAAAGTATTATATAATAAAAATTAATTATATATATATTTTTTCTCTCTTTAATTCTTTATTTACAACTGTAAAATGTGACAACAAGCAAATGTGATGATTATCATAATAATGTAAATGACATGATAGGCATGAGAGGGGTAGGGCCCCCATTGGTGCCTCCTCAAGAATGAAATTTGTATATCAAATTAGCAGGTCTCTACTCCAGCGTCTTTTAAGGCGACTAGGGGGATTATCAGGTAAATGGACGGAGGAAAGTGAAGGCACCAGAGGGTTCTCGTGTTCGTGTGACTTGTCGTGAAATCGTTTGTGTAGGTATTCAATGGAATTTTGTACAAGTGGTGTTTTAAAATCTGTATGTAAGGTTTTGTTGCTAACGTAAAGAGGTGCTTTTGCTATAAGGCGTAATGTTTTTGACTGTATTAATTATTTAAAAAATTTATACGTAACCCCAATACATTTCTTATCAGCTGCTTTAAAGTATTAAACTATAAAAAAGTAACCGAATTTTAAATTGACAAAACAGCTGATTGTTACAATATAAGTGTATTATTTTGAAATACTTAACCTACTTCAGTAGATCTTCTCGGTTCAAGTTATACTTTAAAGAACATTAGTAGCCTTTTCTTTTCAAGAAGGTCGCAATTACATCTCGACCACTGTAAATATTTCACAAGACATTCAAATAGAAATCTCTAACTTATTTTCCCTTACGTTAAGGACTTACTATATTAAAGTTTTTGAAATTTTCACAATTTTCGTCAACTTAGGTTTTAAATGGCAACCGCTATTTTATATAGTTCGGAAGCAAAAATATTATTTTGATTATTCATGAACGTCTTTCTACATTAAATACTTAACACTATAAATATATTATAAAAAACCATGTTGACAATGTATTCATTGTTATGTAACTGTTAATTAAGAAAGTAATGGATAATTAACAAGCCAGTAATATTTTTGGACAGAATAAAGTAAATGGAATCGGTATTTAAGAAACAACAGGATCTGTCGAACACTGGCAACACTGCAGGAAGTCTATGGACAGCTAATTTTTTTACAGTTGTAGATTTGACCCCGGTCAGTTTTGACAACCAAAGTAGGCAACACTGTTTAATATGCACTAAATGTTTCTCAGATAAAAAATATTTGCACAATGATTTTCTTCTATGGTTTAATTTAATTAATAAACATTACAGAGAAATACAATAAGAAATCGTTTATTAAAAAGATCGCAATCAAAGATTTCGAAATTACATGTTTCATTTCACTACTTGACGGACTAACTAGTCTATCACTACAAATGTCAGTGTGCAGTAATTTAGTTTACTGCTGATGACTGATAAAGAATAATAAATATAGCTTACGTCTAGTAGTATGGCTTATTCACAATGACAGTTTATTAAGAATCCATAAATGATACAATGGGATGTTTATAATACGACATAGTTGTAAACATACACAATTCAATGTGAGAGTAAATAACTACAATATAATGATGTTAAGGTTAGAGCTACTGCTATGATGTATTTAGAAAAGTACACATAGTAGCGCTTTCAACCCCCGCATAGTCAACTCTTACACCCGCTGGCGATCGTCAGCTTACGACGCGTTACCAGGGCAAATAAATAATCTACTATGTACTATTAATGATGAACCTGGTTGTGAAACGTTAATTAACATAACCCACAGATTTTTATGAAAACTACAAAATATGTAACTATTAGAATCAATAAATTTTGATCTCATAATTTTAAACAATCAGCGTATTTCGATTCGCGTTAGATATTGTAGCGTTTCAAAATAGAAACAAAACGAGCGTACATAGCAACAAAAAAAAAATAACGCTATTGGTTTTGATCATTTCTAACAAATGATTTTAGTCTAATTTAAAATCTTAAAAACTTTGTATGACAATGTTTTAAATTTACTTTAGCTAGGTGTTAAAATATGACAAAATTGAAATGTTAAACAAATCTTTTGTAAAATTAATGAAGTTTATTGATTTTTAATTAAATTTTTGAATAATGATCAAATTTAATATCCTTACCAAAAATCTTAACGTTTCTTGCGGGACGATATTATGTCTTTGGGTATTCTTAATACTTCTGCAATATTTTTTTGAGCTTTTCTCTATTTTTATATTTTATTGTACTTTCTTCAATATTATTTCTTTCAATAGGATTATATCCTTCAATATGTGTTCTTAATATATATATATATATATTTTTTTTTTTTAGGCCCTCATTGGAGCAAAATTAATCGATTTATAGAAGATCCCTAGTTGTTTCTCCTATCCGCCCAGTAGTTCTTCATCCTTTGCGACACTCTCGCCCTATCCTCCACAGTCCAATGTCTGTTTGTCTGCCTTTTAGGTACTTCTGGAAATTTCGTGTTTGGATTTTTGATCTTATATCCTTCCTCTCTGTTCAAAATCTGTGTCTCTGAGATATCCAGGTCCTGCAGATCCTGTTGAACTTCCTCAAACCAGGCGTACTTGACTTTGGTTCTCAAAAAGAAATCCAGTACCTGTCTGGTAAATCTGGATTCTGGCAGTCTCCTAAGATGTCCAAAGAACCCAACTCTTCTCTTCCTCATTATCTCGGAAATTTCCTCATTTTCCCTGTATAGAACCGAATTTGGCAACAACCTATACTCATTGTCTACTCTGTACTTTTTGTTTATTATTGTTCTGAGGATTCTTCTCTCTGTCTTTCTAAGGTCCTCCATCTTCCCACAGTGCCTCAACCTGCCCAAAGTCTCACACGCATACATTACCACAGACTTCGTGACCGTATTGTAGTGCCTCAATTTGGATTTTATGGACATTGACTTCCTTTTATAGGTGGACCATGTCAGTCTTTGAGCTCCCTTGAGTTTGTTTACTCTTGATTCTTAATATATTTAATAATATGTCATATTCATTTCGTTCTTCTTTATTTAATAATGAATTTATACTTTACATCTTCACCCACCATGTTGGTCTAGTGGTAAAGTCGTCAACACTAGTCCGCTGTAACGGCTGATTTTCGGAGACGAAGGTTCCGTGGTTCAAATCCTAGTAAAGGATAGGACTAGTCCTAGTAAAGGTAGTTAATATTATACGAACTTTTATTGTAGACAGTGGTTACTGGTGTACTTTGATGGTTGGAGTTCAATTAATTACATTGTTTCAGGAATTGTCGGCCTGAGTCCGTACTAGATTACACCTCATTGGCACATCATATACTCATCCTCATCTTACTGGATCATGAGAGTGCTTATTGTTTTTAAATTGAACGGATTGCAATGTAGGCTTTGCACACATTAAAGCCAAGAGATTAATAAAAAAAATCTTCAAATTCTTCCAATACCAAAAGAAAAACGTCCGTTTCGTCCGGCTGATGTCTACCAATAAATCTAAATCCATTATCAGGATCGTCATCCATTTTCAATTAATAAAATTTTGTTTTGCAAATACAATATGTTTGTATTCTTTTAAATTTTAAAAATCAATACTTTTATAATTATTTTCTATCTCAAATTCCTTTAGAATCTAGTAACCATTGAAATATTTTAATAATTATTTAACAAAATAGGTATTTAATAAATATTAACAAATATTTTAATAATTTATTTAAAAAATCCTTCAATATCCTAATTTAAAATCACTATTTAAGAATAGTCATCATCACAAATGTGATGATAACTATTCTTAAATAGTTATTAAAATATTTTGTTTAATATGTTAAATTAATTTTAACAATTTTTATTAAATAATTTACAACATGAATAGCTTTAATATTTTAAAGTATTATAAAATAAAAATTAATTATATATATTTTTTCTCTCTTTAATTCTTTATTTACAACTGTAAAATATGACAACAAGCAAATGTGATGATTATCATAATAATGTAAATGACATGATAGGCATGAGAGGGGTAGGGCCCCCATTGGTGCCTCCTCAAGAATGAAATTTGTATATCAAATTACACAGGTCATTACAGGTCTCTACTCCAGCGTCTTTTAAGGTGTCTAGGGGGATTATCAGGTAAATGGACGGAGGAAAGTGAAGGCACCAGGGGGTTCTCGTGTTCGTGTGACTTGTCGTGAAATCGTTTGTGTAGGTATTCAATGGAATTTTGTACAAGTGGTGTTTTAAAATCTGTATGTAAGGTTTTGTTGCTAACGTAAAGAGGTGCTTTTGCTATAAGGCGTAATGTTTTTGACTGTATTAATTATTTAAAAAATTTATACGTAACCCCAATACATTTCTTATCAGCTGCTTTAAAGTATTAAACTATAAAAAAGTAACCGAATTTTAAATTGACAAAACAGCTGTTTGTTACAATATAAGTGTATTATTTTGAAATACTTAACCTACTTCAGTAGATCTTCTCGGTTCAAGTTATACTTTAAAGAACATTAGTAGCCTTTTGGCTGGGGCTGAGTGCAGGCTACCAGCGGGGTCACAGGTGGCGGATAGTGGACGGCCCTCAGATATGAGGGTTAGCTGCGAATATATTGAATAAGCAGTCCCCGACCAAGCAACGGCGAAGAACACCGAACGATTGCCGGTATAAGCAATCTCCCACTGACTGGCCAACAGCTGCGGGTGGAGGAGCTGGGAAGTGGTAGGGCACTCAATTGCCCTGGGATTGAGAAATCGGTCCCGAAGGCGGAGGAACCCAAACAGATGGGTCAACGGCATTTGGATGCAGAAGGCAACGGGAAACCACTGCATTACAGATCCCTAGTAGAATCATCATGAAGACGTTTAATTCTAAAAATTCCGGAGTTTCAAGTCCCCCACTCGGGTCTCCGGGGGGGACGGTCTTGAACGATGTTGTGAGGAGGAATACGAATGTAAAATTAGTGACGTGGAACGTGAGAAGTATGTTTGAAGCGGGCAAGCTCGCAAATGCGACTCAAGAAATGAAGAGAATGGGACTGGACATCTTGGGGGTCAGTGAAATGCGCTGGCCGGGCAAAGGAATTGTTCGCAGTGGACAGCACACAGTGTACTACTCGGGCAGCGACGACGCTCATCATTGGCATGGCGTGGCGGTAATTGTGACAAACACAGTCAACAGGGCGATCAAGAACTTCATTCCCCTGTCGGATCGAGTCATGTTGATTCAGATACAGGCTAAGCCGGTCAACATGAACATCGTTCAGGTCTACGCACCAACGGCAGACGCAGAGGGGGATGTTTTAGAAGCGTTTTACGCAGAAGTCACGTCGGTACTACGGTTGACTAAAGCGCACGAGGTTAACATCATTATGGGAGACTTTAACGCAAAAGTGGGCAAAGGAAAGGTCGACGGAGTGGCCGGGGCATTTGGTTTGGGCGTACGCAATGACAGAGGTGACAGATTGGTTCAATTTTGTCAGGAGGAAGATCTCAGCGTCATGAACACCTTCTTTCAATTACCACCGCGAAGGTTATACACCTGGAGATCACCACAGGACAATATAAACAATATTGTCAGAAACCAGATCGATTACATTTTAGTTAACAACCGCTTCCGGTACTGCATGACCGCAGTTAGTACGTATCCGGGAGCAGACATCGCGTCGGACCACAATCCGTTATCAGGAAAGCTCCAAATTAGACTTAAGTCGACCAGGAAACGCACCATGAAAGCCAGGATTGACGTCCGCAAATTGCAGAACGCCTATCTTTGCGAGAACATCCGGGAAGACCTGAAAAGGGGTTTAGAAAACATGAACACCAACGTTGATGTCAACACCCAATGGACGGATGTAAAGAATCTATTAATTGCAACGGGAAAGAAACACTTGAAGGTCAACAAGCAGCAACAACACAGACCCTGGATGACGGAGGAGATTCTTGATCTTATGGAGCAACGGCGTGGTTGCAAGACGCAAAACCGCTCCCAATATAAAACAGTTCACAAAATGATTCGCAACAAGATCCGAACAGCGAAAGACCAATGGATGAGCCAACAATGTGCTGAGATAGAAGAGTTACAGAACAAGCATGACTCTTTTCATCTCCACAAGAAAATCAAAGAGATGACAGGCAAACGGCTCAGACAAAACGTTGGAGTGCTCGTGGATGGGGATGACAACATAGTGGCCACCACTTCCGAACAATTAAAGGTGTGGGAGCGTTATGTTAGCCAACTATTTGAAGATGACCGGGCAGCACACCCAGCACACCCAGCCGTGACCACCACGGTAACCGGACCGGATATTCTCAAAGAGGAAGTAAAACGAGCCATCAGTAAGATGAGGTCGGGAAAAGCACCAGGACCAGACGAGGTGCACGCAGAACTACTCAAAACATTGAATGAGGAAGACCTGGATTCCCTGACGTCTTTGTGCAATAAAGTATATCAGACTGGCGTGATTCCAGACGAATGGCTTAAGTCGACGTTCATTCCTATACCGAAGAAGCTCAATGCAAGACGCTGCGAAGAACACCGGACGATTAGTTTAATGTGCCACGTTCTAAAGATTTTCCTGAAAATAATACATGAACGGGTCTACCAAAAGTGCGAAGAACAAATGACGGACACACAGTTTGGATTCCGAGGAGGCTTCGGCACGAGAGACGCCTTGTTTGCCATGAATGTCCTCGTTCAGAGATGCCGAGATATGAACAAGAACGTATTCCTGTGCTTCATTGACTACGAGAAGGCATTCGACAAAGTACTACACGACAGGATGCTAGAAATTTTGCAACGAGTGGGCCTCGACGATCGCGACATAAGAATTATCGCCAACCTATATTGGAACCAATGTGCCAAGGTGCGAGTGGGGGAGGAGCTGTCGGAGGAAGTGCAAATCTGCCGTGGAGTTAGACAGGGATGCGTGCTCTCACCGATGCTCTTCAACTTATATTCGGAGGCCATTTTGTCGGAAGCTTTGGATGGATGCAGAGAAGGCATTATAGTGAATGGAGAGGGCATCAACAACCTGAGATATGCCGACGATACAGCGCTGATTGCAGATAGCGAGGAAGATCTCCAAGTGTTGCTGGAACGCGTCAACACAATTAGCAATGCATACGGACTACGGATGAATATACGTAAAACCAAGTTCATGGTGATCGGTGAGGAGGAGGTCAACGCAGGAATCACACTCGCTGGCTCCGCCATTGAACAGGTGCACACGTACAAATACCTTGGGTGCTGCATAAATGACAAATGGGACTACGGTCAGGAAGTTAAAGTGCGTATCGAGCAAGCCAGAGCGGTGTTCACGAAACTAAAACATCTATTGTGCCAGCGTGATCTTAGTCTCAACACGAGGCTCCGAATTCTGAGGTGCTACGTACTTCCTGTACTTCTTTACGGGCAGGAAGGATGGACACTAACGAAACTTCTAGAAAGGAGGCTGGAGGCGTTTGAGATGTGGCTATACCGCCGCATGCTCCGTATATCGTGGACCGACAGAGTACGAAACACGGACGTACTGACTCGGATGGGCAAGGAGATGGAACTGCTATACGACATCAAGCGACGAAAACTGCAGTACTTCGGCCATGTTCTTCGAAACGGGAAATACAGACTTCTTCAGCTGATAATGGAAGGAAAGATAGCAGGAAAGCGCCGGCCGGGTAGAAGGAAAGCGTCCTGGCTGAAGAATTTGAGAGATTGGTTTGGTCTCAACTCCACGTCACTGTTCCGAGCAGCTGTTTCGAAAGTTAGAATAGCAATGATGATCGCCAACCTCCGACGCGGAGACGGCACTTGAAGAAGAAGAAGTAGCCTTTTCTTTTCAAGAAGGTCGCAATTACATCTCGACAACTGTAAATATTTCACAAGACATTCAAATAGAAATCTCTAACTTATTTTTCCATACGTTAAGGACTTACTATATTAAAGTTTTTGAAATTTTCACAATTTTCGTCAACTTAGGTTTTAAATGGCAACCGCTATTTTATATAGTTCGGAAGCAAAAATATTATTTTGATTATTCATGAACGTCTTTCTACATTAAATAATTAACACTATAAATATATTATAAAAAACCATGTTGACACTTACTATAGAAAAATTGCTATAAATTTGACTATTTAGGTGCTAAAGCACGTTGAAGTTGTCAAGCATCATTTATGTTGCCTATAAATTTCTCTAACTTTAGTATTACTTTCTCTTGCCTATATGAATATATAGGAAGGAAAGTATTGTTTTCATGTCGATTTTTGGAAATCGAGTTTTCACCGGATCTATACGTTTTCAGACCCCCTGAATCCAAAAAACATGTTTTTAGCGATTGGTCTGTGTGTGTGTCTGTGTGTGTGTCTGTGTGTCTGTGTGTGTGTCTGTGTGTGTGTGTGTGAACAGAATATCTCAAGAACGGAACATCGTACGAACTTGAAACTTGAAACTTAAGTTACATACCACTACCGGACGCGACACGAACATTTTCATCAAAATCGGTCAACCGGAAGTAGTAGTTTATTCGTATAATTTTTCAGTTTTTTGCGATTTTCTCAAAAACTGGTCCTACGATTTTTTTTAAAATCGCCTATTTTACTCAATTTTTTATTCTCTACAAGATAGGGTAGGCGCCATGTCTGCTGAAATTCTCGGTGAGGCTCTTTTCACGTAAAAACGTTGTTTTTTTAAGATTACGGCTTTAATATAAATTTTAGCGCAAAAACTTATATAATAAGAGTTGTAGAGAATTTACAAACCTACAACTTATGTTTCAAACATTTTTTTGTATGACGCTTAGTTTAGCGGTAATTTGCGATTTTCTGTTTTTTTCTCACGAAAACGTGAGAAAAATCGATTTTTTTAACATTTCGGTCTTAGTATGCATTTTACGACAAAAAAGTATATAATAAAAGTTATAGAAAATTAAAAGATCTACAACTTTTGTTTAGAGAATTTTTCTCTACAGAGCCTAGTTTAGCGTAAAAGTGTGATTTTCCGTTTTTTTTAAGCCAAATTGAGTTCGATTTTCATTTTGCGTCTTCCACTCATGATTAAAATAAGGTTATGTTTTTGAGGTTAGTTTTTGTTCATTTCTAATGTTTTAATACTAATGTTAGGTTTATTGTTAATTATTTGCATTGGCAAGAGAAAGTTGTGTGAGTGTTTCACACCAGATTTTGTGTTTGTTGTTTAGGTCAACAACCGAAAGGCTGGTTTGAACCTCTAGAGGTATACTAAGTAAATACGAGGCGTGAGGTGGTTTACTATTGCCTCTTTCACCGAGCTGAAAGCGTATGCTTATCAGCATGCCAGGCCCTCCGTAAAGCACTAACTTTCCACCCTGTTTCCACCTTTGCTTCATTCACCACAGGGTCTGGCTGTATAGTGAAATTCATTACTTTCAGAGGAGTTAACTCTGAGGAGTGTTATTTACACCTCTACCTCTTCTGTTCTTAAGTAGTTCAGTCATATAATTGGCTGACTGTGAGCTAAGAAACAGAACTTCTTTTGTAGCCCTGGAACCAGCAGATCGAGTGCAATTAATTTAACTCTCTACCTGCCCGTTATGGGCATAACTTTAGTATTCAATGATACCAAAATGTTGCATTTGGAAGTACTTAAATAACAACAGTAAACTGTATTATAATTATATTTTACCTGAAAAAATAACTTCATAAAATTAATAAAGTGCCAAATTTTCATTCAAGGTGGCAAAGTCTATACTAATTTAAACAAAAAACAACTGTAGTTCTGTAAAATTAGTTTTAAAAAATTATTTATGAATTATAATATTTTACGATGGTATTTTTCAACCTGCAGAAAAAAATAGGTGTTTTCATTTAAAAGTATAAAGTTTTCAAACATATTGGGAAAACGTGTATACTTAAAAACAGCTAATTTGTACTTTTAATGTGGTATGAAAAGTAAGGAAGTAAAAGTAAGGTAAGTATGAAGTTTCATAATTTTGAGCTGTTGAGATTTTTCATGCACCAATAGTATTAGTCTCCTTGAAAAAGAAACAAACCTTTAACTGAGCTAATTCTGATACAACAAAACAGTTCATTTGCCGGACACTTACAAGGAATGCGTTAATGACACACACTACTAAAAAACACTAAAATTTATAAAACTTTGTAATTTTCATTCAATTTTAAAATAAAAAAATCCAATTTAAGTAAAATACTGTAAAAATCTTGTATAATCGTTTAAAAATTTGTAAAATCATTACAAACCTATTGTACATTATCTTTTGCATTGTTACTTGTTTTTGTTAGTGTAATGGGGTCGCTAAAAATTAAAAATGTTGATGCGACAATATAAAACTAATTTTAAAAAAAAACTGTTCACTGAATCTGTGGTTTTTAAAAGTAGCTGTTATACATTATTTCCATTGTATAAAATTCTATTAGGTACAGAGAGAGATAGTTTGTAAAAATTATATTATAATAAAAGGAAGGAAATAAAAACGTAAATTAACAGACATCCGTGAAACAGTTTTTATAAATGAACTAAACAGATCAGCTTAATTAAATGTTTATTTAGAAAAAGCTTGTTTAAAACTAAAAACAGGAATAATTATTTTGTTTATGAAACATTCTGTAAAAATGAGGAATAATCTAGAGAGTTATAACTGTAGGAAAATAATTAGCGTCCAGAGTGGAATGAAAAATGCAAGAAAAGGTTCATCTCTTTTGCCACTTGAGACAATGGATGTGATGTTGAAAATATAGTCGGTAGGAAAAAACAGAGCAGTAACTTTTTAAAATAATACATTTAATTAAAACCTTTTAAAATTTTTAAATAATCTCAAAGAGTATAGAAACTACCCGGAGGATTATTGTAACCAGACTCTAAGATATTATTGATAACTATATGAGTTAAACTTATTGAAAAAAACAAGTTTTACACAAAAAGGTTTGGGATTTAGAGAGACTATGAAACAAATTTTTTATAAAATTTTACATTAATTTCATATTATTATGGAAAACTTTAATCTATTCTCGGTTCTTCTTTTCTTCAATTCTGTCTTGGTTGTGATTAACGACAAAGTCAACTTCTTCCTGTCGTGGGCCTGATAAAGTAAGATGTCTGTATCAATGCTCGATGTTTTGTAACCACGATTTTTTAATTTCTACCTATTCCTCGTTTTCCTTTAACTTTGAGCTCTAATACAATTTAAAGAAAATTCTTGTTGGCACAAAATGTGAACGTGATATGTCGTTTTCCTGATTTTAATCACACTACGAGTAGTTAGCTAAAGATATATGTTAATTCTTGACAGTACCTCTTTGTTAGCAATTTTACTTGTACATCTTAATTTCAACATCCTGCTATAAAGCCCCCCTTTCAAATATTTCTAACTCTTTAATGTTTAATACTTGCATATATATTAATAAACAGTGGACCAGTGCAGTTTTACTGCAGTGGACCAATTCAAGCGGGATGAAAATATGTGAATTATCACAAAATTTGCTGTTGCGATTTCTTTTATATATCACTCGCCAAATTTCAATGTAGCTGTAATTTTTGTTATTTAATATTGTATAAAATTCTGTTAGTTACGGAAAAAGATAATTTGTAAAAGTTTTAGTGTAATAGCAGAAGGTGGTAAAAACGCAAATTAACAGACATCCGTAATTTTTTAAAATATTTTGTATTTGTTTTATTTATTTTGTTTTTTTATTTTTGGCTCTATATTTAACTTATAATAAGGCAATAGGGTGAAAGTGCGCGGTTGATAATTCTCACTTCAATTCAAACATCTAAGCATCTGTTCAAAAAACATGTAATATAGGCAACAAAGTTTTATTTAATCTCTTCAAATCACAGTAATGTTTTGAAACAAACACCAATCTATGACAGTACTTTGATAGAAAATTACAAGTTTGTACGACTATAGTATTGAACAATGTCATTTAATCGATACATTTATGATATTTATTTTCCCAATAGCTATAAAAATAATTAAGTATGTTTTAATATTTTTATAGTGTTTGTTATGTTGTATATTTTAATCCGGTAGAGCAAATATTCTATCAGTATAAGAAATCAGGTAACTCCCGTCAAACGTGTGATATAAAATAGAATTTGATCCAATGTATTCATTGTTATGTAACTGTTAATTAAGAAAGTAATGGATAATTAACAAGCCAGTAATATTTTTGGACAGAATAAAGTAAATGGAATCGGTATTTAAGAAACAACAGGATCTGTCGAACACTGGCAACACTGCAGGAAGTCTATGGACAGCTAATTTTTTTACGGTTGTAGATTTGACCCCGGTCAGTTTTGACAACCAAAGTAGGCAACACAGTTTAAAATGCACTAAATGTTTCTCAGATAAAATATATAGGCACAATGATTTTCTTCTATGGTTTAATTTAATTAATAAATATTACAGAGAAATACAATAAGAAATCGTTTATTAAAAAGATTGCAATCAAAGATTTCGAAATTACATGTTTCATTTCACTACTTGATTTTGTGGCTTAATAAAATATGCATAAATTCTGTTGGTGAACGGATGTGGAAACACATTAAATGCTAAGATAATCTTAAAATTCTAAATAATGAAACAGCTTGTTATCCATTTACAACGGTACTTTCAAGTTCTAAAACTTTCTAGATTAGTAAAGAAAAACATAACATTACTAAGTAATGAATTAAGTAAAAGCTCACATCCAATATTCTTTAAAATCAGCTGTTGATGAAGGTTAAATGAGTACATTTTAGGTTAATTATTGAAACTACAGATATTAGAGGTAAACTAGAAAATGTATCATTTTATTTATCTAAGTCAAAGTACATATTAGTTACACAATAATATTTTATTTTAGCAGTTAAATCAACTGAAGTATTTGAGATAAATCCATTGAATTTTTATGGAAACAAGGAGAAAAGAAAGATCAAATAAAAAATAATTGATAGTACAAAAAAAAATTACAAAAAGCGGTATCTGTAAATCAATTTTTAACCAATTACTGGCAATTTCTTTGATTGGGAAAAGTATAAAATGAGAACTTCAACAAAATTAGAAAAAAATCACTTTTATTAGGAACTGTCAAAAGTTTGTATTAAAGCAATTAATCAAAATTTTCCAGATTAAAAACTTTCAGTATTTTCTTTCTAGAGACTAATTAAAGAACGACAGGCCTACGAGTTATTTGTTCAAAATCAATACTTTTGTAAGCTAATTACATTTTTATTTTAGCTTTGCCCAAAATATAATGATGGTTTGATAATAATGCTTTGACCATTAATCGATAAAAATTGTTTCGATTAATACACATACCTGAAAGAAATAAGATTCTTCTAAACAATCAGAAATAAAATAGTATGAACTACGTTAATGTGTTAATATTTTAATTTATTGTTTAGTAGCAATTGTATTCGTTCTGCACTCGG
Organism: Catonia carolina; assembly: GCA_035578175.1. Lineage (NCBI taxonomy): Eukaryota > Metazoa > Arthropoda > Insecta > Hemiptera > Achilidae > Catonia > Catonia carolina. Next base: position 336,795,804 of record JAQMRL010000001.1, on the reverse strand, counting down.
GGTTGTTAAGAGACTCGTAAGAGTTGCGTTAAAATTAGGTTGGCAACATCACATCTTAAATGAAAATTTACTAATAATGTGGATTACACGTGCTGAGTTTTAATGAGAGGATTGTTTATATTTTTGAAGGTATAAAAATAATATTTATTTTTCTAGGGTAGTTTTCTGTTTCTTACTTTAGCACACTTGATCGTAATTAAAACTCTTTAATTATCCAAAGTGTCACTTACAGAATATCCATGATTATTTTCAGAACTGTAGCTCTCCAAGAAGGTTTAGAAGTAATTTGTTCTGCTTAGGGATGTTAGCCTTTATTATCTTTAGACGTATGTTATCGATATTCAAAAAGTTTTTCTATTCAACCGCTAAGGAACAAATGTGCCCAATTTCAGCTCTCTTAAACTATTTAAGATCTTTGAAATAGAGAGGTTCATACGATGTGTCGTGACATAAAGTTGTACTTTCGGAAAGCAAAGTAAAATCCTGAAGAATGAAAAATTCATTTAAAACTAAGAAGTTTCGTTTTAATCAATGTGTATCTTTCATACCCTTATACTTTGGTTAAATAAGGTTCTTTTAAAAAAGCCTGTTGGAGAGCTTGATCAAGTCACCAAGATCTATGGAAAGACGATGATTAAATTAAAAGAGCGATAGATTAAACAGAAAGGCTAAGCGAGAAATGAGGATATTCAGCAGAAAACTAAAACAGTAGATATAAAACAACACGTGGCATCACTAAAAGGGAGATGGGCCGGACAAATAAAAAGAAGCAGGTCTTATTAATTAGATCAGCTTTAAATCAGATTTAAATCGGTAGAAAAAGGAGATTCAGCAGTGGAAGTACTAGGTTAGATATGAAAGAGAGATATAGGTACTTTACAAACACGGTGGAGAGATGACTTAAAACTGGTGGCAAGATCTAAACGGGCAGGAAGGGCGCAAGATGCGAAATTGTAGAGACACTGAGGGAAGGCCATTCAACACTGAATGATGACAGGTTAATTATGATCAAGGAAAAGTGATCGCGAAGTTAGAATTAATGATGAGTAGTGATTGAGTGATTCAGTCAATTGTGACAATTTATGAATTATTCTACTTATAGATTTTTAGCTTTAGATAATTTTTTGTAATAATATTTCAACTAAATTTCGTTTGTTACCTAATTGAAATGTTATGTTGCGTGGATTTATCTGAGTATATGAATTTTACCAAACACGCAAATAAAAATCCACGTTGTGCCTTACGAGTTACATTTGTGTGATTGTAATAAATAAATAATTTAGTATTTCCCTAACAGCTTCTGTAATAACTGTTTTATTTAGAAAAATTACACGAATTAGCCTAACGTAACATCTCTATTCTTGTAGGTTATTTCCTCAGAGACGGTAACTTCAACTTATTTCTAAGTGCCTAGCGTTGTTTTCTGGTTTCAAGGATACACTTTTTTATATTTACGCACAAATGTAGGTTACATATTTGTAAATGAAAATAGAAAAATAAATTTCAATTATTTGTACTTGATGATATGAACTGTGAGTGAAGGGTTCATTATTCGGAAACAAATTTATTAATCAATTGAATTAATTAATATATCAATTCAATTCACTTAAAATACAGTACCTATATTTGTTGAGAATTGTATTTAAAACGTGAAATCATTAAAAACCTGTACGTAAACACAACCGTTTGGCTTTGTTTAAAATCTTTTGCCATTTCTATTATAAATATATGCCCATAAGAGACGGGTGGAGAGTCAAATTATTTACACTCAATCTGTTCGTTGCAGGGCTACAATAAAAAGCACTATTTATTTTAGCACAATATTGCACAAATTGCCCATAAAAACGTTTCAGTTACTTCACCAGTTTCAATTCAAGGAACTGAACTTGCTCTAAGGAAGCGTATCATTGGGTTTAAACGAGCGAAAAATTTCCATATCCCAGGCTTGAATCGAAACCGGGTCCTTCCTCTTTCCGTCAATTGTAATGTAGCACTCTTACCACTACGCTACAAAGCGGCCTTTTTATTAACTTATCATAATTGTAAATAAACGGTTCAAAAACGGTTCCAAAATATAATTTAAATAATTCTTATTTCACAGAAATTGCATGTTAAAATATAAATTCAAATAAAAGGCTCAGTTATTACATTTTTCGTTCCCTATATTATTTTTTAATTATGTTCAAATTAAATTTATTTGCAGAAATTTGCAATTTAATAATAATTATTTACCCTTGGCCTATTAAATTAAAATTCATTAATTTTAAATTTACTACTTAAATATAAACTTGGAATAGGAATTTAACTGTGTGATTACTATAACATGCAACCAGCGATTATTACGTTTACATGTTATATATGCTCATAACAGACAGGTGGAATGTCAAATTATTTACACTCAATCTGATCGTTGCAGGGCTAAAATAAATAGTTTTGTTTCTTATCACATGGTCAGCCAATTAAATGACTGAATCATTTAAGAACAGAAGAGGTAGAGGTACAAAAGACACTAATCAGAGTTGTCTTCTCTGAAAATAATGAATTTCATTATACAGCGAGACCCTGTGGTGAATGAAGTAAGTGTCATTTGCTTCAAATTTGGAAAATTTGTGCTTTTTAGAAGGTCCAGCATGCTGATAAGCGTACTTTTCCACTCAGTGCGGAAGGATCGTACACCACCTCACTCTTCGTTTTACTTAGAAAAACCTCTACAGGTTCAAACCAGCCTTTCGGCTGATGACCTAAACAACAACATATATTACATATATAATGATAATAAACAATACTGATGAGGTCCTCCGTGTCAATTTTAACTACAAACTTCGTGACATGCTATTTTTACTTTTTCCTGTCTATATGAATTTATAGGAAGGAAAGTATTGTTTTCATGTCGATTTTTCACCGATTGTTTTTAGAGTTTTCACCGGATTACATGTTTTCAGATCCCCTGAACCCAAAAAACATGTTTTTAGCAATTGGTCTGTGTGTGAGTGAGTGTTTGTCTGTGTGTGTGTGTGTGTGTGTGTGTGTGCGCGCGCGCGCGCGCGAACTAAATATCTCAAGGACGGAATATGGTTCGAAGTTAAATCTTCAAACTTAAGTTAGGTACGACAAGAGAACCCGCCATGAAGATTTTTATTCAAATCAGTCAACCGGAAGTAGCAATTTATTCGTGTAATTTTTCACTTTTTTACAGTTTTCTCAAAAACGGCTCCTACGATGGTTTTTAAAATCGCCTCATTACTACAGTTTTTATGCTCTCCATAATAATGTAGGCGCCATGTGTGCTGAAATTCTTGGGAAGGTTGTGCTCTTGTAGAAAAAAATGGTTTTTAACATTGCGGCCTTAATATATGCATTTAGTGCAAGAAGGTATACCATCAAATTGTAGAACATTTTTATCTGTAAATGATTTTGTAAAACCCTTAGTTTAGCGGTAACTAGTAATTTTCTTTTTTTTATGATAATCTGTAAGAAAGAAAATGGATATTTAAGATTCGGCCTTAGTGTGCATTCTACGAAAAAAGTGTATATTATCAAATTTATAGGAAATTAAAAGATCTACAACTTTTATTTGAAGCATTTTTCTCTACAGAGCCTAGTTTAGCGTGAAAGAATGATTTTCCATATTATTTAACCAAATTAAGTTTTTCATTTTGCATTATTTACTCATGATTAAAATTAGGTTATGTTTTCGAGGTTAGTTTTTTATTTACCTGTTTCCAATGTTAGGTTTGTTCGTTATTTACATCAGCAAGAGAAAGTCGTGTGAGTGTTTCACAAACGATTTTTAAAAGATATCTCAGCTTCTTTTAGTCTATCTCTTCCGATGTTGTCCATTTAACTTGTAAGTAAACACCTTTTTGGGTGTTCAATCATCTAACCGCAATAAATGACTATACCACTCTTGGTTCCATTCCTGAATCCGTGACACATTACGTTTAACCCGATGTCTTCATTTATTTTAAAGTATAGCAATCAATATTTTGTAAATAGTCAACAAAAAGAGCAGAATCATTTCATTAGTAGCCTCTATTGTCGAAAATTTATAACGTTCTAAATCGTACATTAAAACTAGTAAAACCAAGGTGTGATAAAACGTTAAAACGTCTCCTTCCAAATTTTACCGCAGAGCATTTTCTTTTCAAAGTTTATTTAATATTTATTTATTTAAAGTCCCAACAACTGCTCGGTTATTAGCGAATACGGTGGATTATGTGAGTGTAACTGTGGGATTTAACTTGTGAAAAATTCCAGAATCTGACCGGGAATTGAACCCGGGACCTCTGCGTGGTAGTCTATCGCGCTAACCACTACGATACGGAGGCGGGACCTTTTCAAAGTTAGTATCAGCTTTTGAAATTTTAAAATTCCTCATTTAACTCGTGATTGGACATAATATAAGTTACATATCAAGTAAAAAATTAATTTAACTGTTCTACGGTTTTACTGTATTTAAACTACTTTGTTTTAGAGATGATTACAGTCTGATTCACGAAAAAAAACACCTGTCTTTAAACAGCAATACCATTTGGTCTGTTGTATGTAAAACCAATTACGATACAACAAATTAAAGATTGTTTTATTGTTCGTTACAGGATTACACTAACATACGATACTTTGTAGCCCTATGCATTATTTAAAGTAGGCATGAACAAAGTAATAGTACCTTAAAGTTGAGACTGTAAAAGTGGTTAAGAACAGGGTATTTTTTGTGCGTAATTCATTATAGGAGGTGTGGCTATTAAATAACGAGACTGACGTTATAAAAATTTTTATTTTTATTTTATACATAATCACTTATTGTCACCTTCAATATACACTCCTTCTGTATCCCTACAACGCTCCATTCGAATTTTCCATTGTTGGAAACAGTGCTGGAAGTCATCTTCTGTCAGCTCCTTCAGGACACGTGCCGATTTCTCATTTACAGCTTCCACAGACTCAAATCTTGTCCCTTTTAATGCAGATTTCACCTTAGGGAGCAGGTAGAAGTCACACAATGCAAGATCTAGTGAATAAGGTCGATCTAACACTGAGATGCTGTACTTAGCTAGGAACCTTTTGGCAGATAACGGGGAATGAGCTGGCGCATTGTCTTGGTGAACCCATGATTTATCTTTCCACATTTTGGTTCGTTTTTTTCTTACTCTTTGACGTAGTTTAGAAAGTACATCAAGGTACTAATATTGATTACCTGTTTGATCTTCGGGAACCCAGTGATGGTACACAATCCCATGGATATAAAAAAAATCATTATTGCTTTAAATTTTGACTTGCTCATTCGAGCTTTTTTGGCTCTCGGTGAAGTTCGGCTCTTCCAGTGCATAGATTGTCGCTTCATTTCCGGATCGTAAGTAAAAAACCACGTTTTATCACATGTTATTATCGTTTCAAAAAAAATTTGGTTCATTTTTAATCGCGAACAAAGTGTCAGTACAAACATTTTTGCGAGCTTCATTTCAAACATTTTTGAGCGGCACGTATCCTGAAGCAGCTGACAGAAGATGACTTCCAGCACTGTTCTCAACAATGGAAAATTCAAATGGAGCGTTGTAGGGATAGAGAAGGAGTGTATATTGAAGGTGACAAGAAGTGATTATGTATAAAATTAAAATTAAAATTTTTACATCAGTCTAGTTTTTTAATAGCCACACCTCGTATTTAATAAACTATTAGTTTCCGAAAATGTTAATTACATACTGTAACCAACAATAAAGCAAGCTTTAATTTGATGTATTGTAATTGTTTTCAAATGCAACGGTTCAAAAGATATAGCTGTTTAAAAATAGGTGTTTTCTTTCGTGAATCGGACTATAGTTCCCCTGAAACCTATCACATTAATCGTCTCTAAAGAAATAAGATTTTATTTATGGTTATAGCTTCATTGTTTAAAATTAACTATGTAGTGTGCCGAATTTACTGAACATCTGGAATTGTTTATTTTTTGAATCTATTAAAATGATAAACATCTCCAGCTGATTATTATTTAAGAATTATTTAAAATTATTTCACATTAACAAAATTATTTTAATAAAAAGTTATTTATTCCAGTTGCTAGGCGACTAGAGAAGAATAAAATAAATTTTGTATAAAATATATTTCAGTGAGGGGCAAGATGGCGAACCAAACGGGTGTCCCTCATTCATCCATTCATATATTTTGTTTTATTATGATTGACTTGTGATTATTTATGAATGCGTTAGCTAAGCAATAGATATGCGTGCAGGCTCGTAAAATAATTAAGAAATATAAATAATAATGACCATGTGAAAGTGAGTAAGTGCTGAAATGTTGTATGCAGCAACCTTATATTAATTATTCATTAATATCTAAACTTCCATTAAAGAAGTACAAAAGCCTAGAAGAAATTGTGTGTCTTTTTATTTTTTGTTGTGATTATTATTATTTTTCAAGGATTTTAATTACGTAACAGAAAGGATGATGATGGTAAATGTTTTAACCATACAATATAATTTAACTATCTCTTAAAAATTGGCATCCAGCTTGTGTGGAGTTATTCAAATCTTTACAACTAATGTAGCTTTTTTATACACCGTATAATAAAATACTTGGTAGAGCTTTCCAAGTTATTACGTTTTAAAATGATAAGTTTTATTTTTTAAAATAACCAATATACTTTATGAGAATGGCACATAGATACTTAAAAGAATAAAAATAGAATATTTTATAATAATGAATACGAGTTGAGAGTGATATTCATGTACATTCTGTTTTTGACGTAATCATAGTTGTAACTGTCGACGTTAAAATATTGTTTCCTCTGTACAATACCTGTGTTTACTGAGTAAATAAACAATTAACGTCTGTCATAAACAGAAAAAAATTATTTATCTTTTCAATTAATTCAATATATTGATTTTGTATCAGTAATTTCTCTATTTTTCAATATAGATGTAATCACTATATTTCAGTTAGTAATGATAGATAGAGTAGTATCAGTGGCTACTGAGAGTTACCTACAGAATGTTTTCTTTAAAATTATTTTTGAATTCTTTTAAAAATTATACAACAAAATTTATTAATACTTCAGTCTTTAAGAAGGTTTAAATAGAAAGACACGTGTCTTTACTAAGACACATCTCTAACATATTCAATGCTGAGCAATTATGAAGTATATGTCTGTCTCTTTGGGCTGATTACTCGTGCAGCGTGTTTTCCGTTTGCTTTATGTAGGGCTTACAACTTATCTTTTTTTCTCTTTAATTCTTTATTTACAACTGTAAAATTTTACAACAAGCAAATGTGATGATTATGATAATAATGTAAATGACATGATAGGCATGAGAAAGGTAGAGTAGGTAAAACTTATCTTACATAGATTTTTGTAGACTTAGTCTATTTGCGATCAACACATGGATTTATGTTTGCTAATTACATAAAAATAAACAATTCAATGTTTTTTAGATTTATTTTCGCCTGTTGTTATAAATTTATTTCTTGTTTTAATTTTTCCATTTACTGTTACGATTTACGGGTAATTTCTTTTATAATTTAAACTAAAATAAAAATATATTTTAAAAGTAAATCCAAAATTGTAAGCTATTTTTAATCGATACCTGCAAAGACACTAAATTCACGGCTTCAACTGGACCCTGAAAACCCTTTAAAAATACTGAACGAGTATACTATACGAGGGTAGAAGATCGTGTAACGAAAATTCAAAAAATAACTGCATGGTTACAAAGAAAAAACCTTTCTTTGGGCTATATAATAGCAAAACGCTAATATCCGACAGTCGTTGTCCCTCCAAAATTACTTAAAAAGATAACAAAACAGAACCCGGTAGGAGAGACGGCAACCTGGCGGTAACACCTACGCATGACCCGCTTGGCGAGTCTCTAGCACTGAATGTGTTAAAAGATTTTGTATCGAATCATTTGTGCGGTACAATAATTTTTTAAATTTTGTTAAAAATTTCCAGTGTAATAACGTTCTTAGAATAAATTTTCCCACGACAGGCAGGAGGAGTGTTAAATTATTTGAACTCGATCTGCTAGTTCCAGGGCTATAGGGGTTCTGTTTCTTATCACATGGTCAGCGAATTAAATGATTGAAGCGTTTAAAAAAAACAGAGGTTGAGGTGTAAAAGACGTATTATATCCTCCTCGTATTATAGGAGAGTTATCTCCTATAAGAGAAATCAATTACGTTTCATTATACAGCCAGACCCTGTGGTGAATGAAGTGAAGATGTCATTTCCAGGGTGGAAAGTAGATGCTTTCCAGATGGGTTGGCATGCTGATAAGAATACGTTTCCACTTAGTGAGGAAGGCAATAGTAAACCACCTCACTCCTTCTTTTACTTTGTAAATCCTCTAGAGGATCAAAACAGCCTTTCGGCTGATGACCTAAAAAACATAATAAAAATATAAACAACACTTAGCAGTCTCTTTAAAAAATACTAAAGTGTGAATAAAAAATGAAACCAAACTTGGCTAAAGGGCGCATTAATATCTTGAACATGAAAAACTTTAAACTCAATATGACGATGATACATGTACATAGGTACATGTAATGGTTATGAGATGACGATGATTATTAGTAGAAGTAGTAACGAAAAGATTAAATGAGTTAAATGATTAACAAAATCGTGAAGGTAAGTCCAAATTTAAAACTTTTAGTCTGTGATTTTGTTCGCTGTTGCCCAGAAGGTTTATTGGAAAAGGATTTTGCTGCTCTTGTAACTTTTTAAAATGTTTATCGTTACGTTTAATTTTTCCTTTTATGAAGGCAGGTTTGGATCATTGTGCAATACTTTATTGGTTACGTACCACGGGGTTGCAATGATAAGTCTCAGGCGTTTTAATTGAAAGCGTTGCAGTATTTCTATATTTGAATAACTAGCTGTACCCCATAGCTTTAACCCGTAATTCCAAACTCGTAGTTTGAATATTACGTTGTATAAGAGAACTTTATTATTTAAGAGAAAGTTGAGACTTACTGTCTAAGAGCCAGATCAATTGACATACTGTAACTTCAGCCCAAGTTCTTCTCATTTCGTCCATATATGACATCTTCACGTGAACCTTCGAACTAAATGTAAACCCAGATATTTTACTTCCCTATGAGAATTTCTGTACCGTTCAAGGTAACCACTGGAATATTTCATTCACAAATAAAGTTTAGTTCTATACAGCGTAATTTTATTGCAGTAATTTATCAAAGAAGTACTTACATATAGAGTGCATGTAAACTTTTATGAAAGTTGCAAATATAATTAACACATTCAATGCTGAGCAATTGTGAGGTATCTCTTCCCTCGAGCTGATTACTCGTGCAGCATGTTCTCCATTTGCTTTACATAGGGCCTACAATTTATGTTATTAACGTTTTTATTAATTCATTTTATTTGCGACCTATGCATGAATTTATGTTTGCTTATAACATAAAATGCTACGTGCTCTCAGTTCTTTTCTATGGAATGGAGGCGTGGACATTGAAAAAGATCGATACCAAGAGGGTAGAGGCATTCGAAATGTGGATGTATCGTAGGATACTGAGAGTATCGTGGACAGAGAGAGTGACTAACGTGGAGGTTTTGAGAAGGATGCAAAAGGAGAAATAATTGATACTAACGATTAAGAAGCGCAAATTGCAGTATTTGGGACATGTTGTGAGGGGAGATAAATACCAGTTGTTGCAACTTATTATCCAGGGAAAAATAATTGGCACAAGATCCATAGGCAGAAGAAGGAATTCATGGTTGAAGAACTTAAGAGAATGGTTCAATTGCAACAACTGCCAACTGTTTAGATCTGCAGTATCAGGAATACGCATAGCTTTGATGATAGCCAAACTTCGGAACGAAGATGGCACCTAAAGAAGAAGATAACATAAAAGTAAACAATTCAATGATATTTTTAGATTTATTTTCGCCAGTTTTAATAAATGTATTTCTTGTTTGAATTTTTTCATTTACCGTTACGATTTACGCATAATTTCTTATATAGGTAATTTTAAAATACAAATAATATACTTTTAAAGTAAATCTAAAAGTGTAAGCTATTTTGAATCGATACCTGCAAAGATACTAAATTCACGGCTTTAACTGTACCCTGAAAACCCGTTGAAAATACTCAACGAGTATACTATACGAGGGTAGAAGATCGTTTGACGAAAATTCAAAACGAACTGCACGGTTACAAAGAAAAAACCTTTTTGACGGCTATAAAATAGCAACAAACTGATATCTGTCAGGCGGTGACCCTCCGAAATTACTTAAAACGATAACAAAACACAAACCGCCAAGTGAGACGGCACCTGGCGGTAACACCTACCCATAAGCCACTAGGCGAGTCTCTAGCTCTGAATGTGTTACGATCATTAGTGTAAGTTTAATGAATATTTAATTAAATTAAAGTTTAGTGGCTGGGGCTTTGTAATAAATAACCTCATAAGTAAATTTGTTCGATCCTATGAGTTATCCATTATATTGATTGCCATAAAAACGATTTTAGTTTTATTAGAAAGAGGAGCAGACATTTAATAAAATGAAATGCGGCCGATCAGGTCAGTTAAAATTTATATAGACCCGAGTACGGGGAATGCCACTAAAATTTACGATGCAATAAAAAGGAAAAGTTAATGGTATTCAAACTTTAATAAAACATAAAATAATATCATAATAGAAGTGACATTTAAAAGCATTAAAAATTCCTTTTAATTCCAAATAATATTATCGAGATCGTATTATCAGTTGAGTTAATACCAAATTTTTTCTGTTGGCATTCCTTTCATAAAATCTGAGTTTTGACTCCCATCATTAAAAAACTTCGTCTTAATGGCTTTTGAAACTTCCAACTTCTTAATGGAACTTACTTAACGGGAAATGAATGCTTTCCGCTATTTATTAAGTGAATATTAAAATAACCCGATCAATAAATAATAAATGAATTTTCCGAACGGAAATGACGCTGTACTTTATAAACATAAAACACATAAATTATATCGTCAATTCAGGTTAATATATCACAAAAGGATATAATTCAAGAATTTTAGAAACTATCTTACAACGATAATACATTAACGGCGGAAATCTTTTATTTCATAAGTTCTGTGGTTCAGACTATAAAATTTATAAATTTTTTAGCCTTTCACTATCTTTCTGCACCATCTTTCATATTACACTATCTTTCTAATTAAGTACCTTACTGTAAAGTTATTAAAATTACTACTGTAAGGTATAAATTATTAAAATATAGTATTTAACTTTAATTTTTATGGTAAGTAAATTAATAAATTTTACTATTGTTTAGAATGAAATATCGGAACAGACCAGGCATTTGTATTACCAAGGAAAACAACGGAACGAAAACTTTGACAAGGACAGCCAAGTATTATAGCTTATTAATTTAATACTAAAATTGAGAAAAAAAAAATTATTACACATGTTAGAGAAAAATAGATTAGCAACATAAAAATAAAACAAAAATAATAAAATATATTCTTACTGCAAACAATAAAACAATCATAATTAATTCTAAAAATAAAATTAAAAAAAAACTACAAATTAATTCTACTACAAGGAAAAATAGGGCCTCCAAGGCAATACCTGTTTAGATTTTCCATCAGTGTGTACAATACTTATATTAATAGTCTATATAATACTAACACTAAATGCAAATTATTCTACTAAAATATCAGTACTATATTTGAAATGCCAAGTTTGGTCTTAGCTCTCACTGGACAGTTTCCTGTTAGCATAATTTGAAGAGGAAGCTTTCTTGTAGCCTATAGATAATTTTTCATCACCCGTTGGTATTTTTCTAAAATTTTCGATTAACGCATGAAATAGGAAACAAAAACATTTTTTCACCCGGTTTTTTTGAAACTTTACGTAGCGATACTGTACTTAATCACTTTCTGGACTTAGTGATACTGTTTTGCGTTAGCTTTCTTTGTTTCCGATGAAATTTATTTTTTGAATTACCGCTATCGTATAGCGCTAAGATTTAATAAAGCTAGAAATGACAATAGTGATTATCGTGTTTATCATAAAACTAAAAATCTTGGGTTTTATTCTCGGCTATATATGAAAATGTTAACATCTTAACAGCATTCCGGAATTCAGAATAATTACTCATTTGATGAATCTAAGGCCATTAAAGCATTAGAATAAAGGTACAAAAAGAAAGATTCACCATTTTTTATGTCGCTTCAACTGTGTGATTTACAGCTATGATTACAGTTGGTTTTACTGTGTAATGAATTTCTAGACCCTAGCCCGGAATCGAAAATGAGACCTTCCACTTTGTGCTGCAGCTTAGTTGAGTTCTTTAATGGACAACCGAAGTGAACTCATCTTTAATATTACCGTTGAAATATTTAAAAATGTTCGCCTTTTTGCTGAACCATTTGGAGATTCGGGGTTTCTATGTGTGTACAAGCAAACTAATTATTATTTTCACTATTTTTCAGAGCCTTCAAGATTAACACATTTTCAGAAATGGCAAGAATCGACTACAAAAATTATAATTTACCAGTCAAAAGGCTCTGAAACACGTAGGTTCACACTCATGAATTTTGGTTTCTTTTCTTGGTGCCAAAATATTGTCAGTTCCGGTAAAAAATCGTGATAACGTGGGTCATGAATTCATGTTAGGTTGAAAGTAAATCTTTCAACCTAATATCATCATTCTTCTTTCTTCTTTTTTTTTTGATTTCTTTTTTTTTGGCTTTTGAGAACAATTACTTTTTAGTAATTATTCCATTATTATTTAATTTTAAATATGGTCGATCAAAATCATTATAAATGATACAGTATTACATTTCATTTTTTAATTAGATTGTTTTTACCATTCAAAAACTAAATTATTGAATAAATTCGTTTATTGATAAATGATTTCTTGGTTTTAAATACGTATTTACACCAAGGCCGTTTAGAGTTATAGAGTTTTACCAAGATCGTTTAAATAGAGTTATTTAAACGGTTTTATTTGTATTTAGGACCAAAAACGTTCAACTGCATACCACAGGAAATGAAATTACTAAAACAAATTTAAACACTTCTCCACATTGACGATCGAGTGGTTGTTTACGGTTGAGGATAGAGAGACATTTTTCTGATGTTGGGTTATTTATTTCACTTTCTTTATTTTACTATTAATTTTTAAAAAAATATTATGTGCAAGACATGTAGTAATTGGTACTTTTTTCAACAGTTACTTTTATTAGCTATCCGCTTTTGCTTTGCGGTCAAAGATTGTCGTAATTCATATTAATTCTTATTTTATCTCTTAGCTTTATTTTTTATAACATCTTTGACATTGTATTTTCATGGATGGTGTCCTTCATCACAACTTTTGCTGCAGAAGATACCTAGTTCTACATATACACTAATATTATAAAGATAAAAGGTGTTTTTGTGCAGGCTAATTTTCAAAACTACTGAAAGGATTTTCATGAAATTTTGACTGCATATTCATATTTATATCACAGAAACATTTTATTTTTAAATTTTCAAAAATGATAACCCTAAGGGCCCTAGTAAAGATTTTTATAAATAAGTATGTGTGTGTACATGTGAGTAAGTATTGCTGTTGAAGCAGATGAAGGGGTTTGATGATGTTGAGAGACATATACGGGGGATCAAAACTTTGTGTGTGTGTGTGTGTGTGTGTGTGTGTGTACTATTATTGAAGACAGTACATTTACGTATAAAGACTAGCGAGTGACGCAGGCGGCAGAATTTATCAAAACGTTGTGTGTGTGTGTGTGTGTGTGTACTTTGGAGTACGCAGTCGATCTAGCAGCTACACAATTTCTGTTACAAACAGCCTATTTAGTTTTATTTATATTTTTAGCTTTTATTTGTTATCGGGAATTGTACATTTTTGACAACTACCCAATTTGATAGCTGTTTTTGCTGTATTAATTGACGTGAATAAGGCATGAGTTTAAACATGGACCCCCAGTAGAGTTTGTTCATGGATGACTGTCAGCTGGTCACCATACAAAGTCGCTTGCCCAACCGGTGTTACTTAACAAATAATAGCGACTTACTACCAGCTGACTGACTGGGCTGGCCCGAAGGCCAACTATTTATTTTAAAAAAAGTATTACATGTTTCGCGTGCGAAGCCGCGCGAGGTATGCTAGTTTTATATAAAATTCCTATGTTGCTTAATTTAGTTTCATTATTTTTAATTTCAGTTATATTTGTGTAATTTTAATTAGGTTAATTTTATGTACTGATTTGAGTAAGTTGCTTTTATGTTGTATTATAATATGTAGAATAAAGATTATTATTATTATTATTATTATTGTTGTATAAATATAATGTATCACTAGATAACGATTCAAGACAAGACCAGTCAGACTAGATCAATTAAATTTGAAATGCGACAGTACTGAAGAATTTTAGATTCCACTCAACAAAGATGAAGAATAAGTAAAAATGATAGCTTGAAAGATATTTATATTTCACTTAGTTATTGTTTTTCTATGTTAAATTGAAATAAGAACGGCTGTTTAAGAACAAAACTCTTACCGCAAAGAAAACGAAGAACTTCTACATCATGCAAAACGAGAGAAATATCGTTATGAATATCGTTGAGAATATCGTTTGTTCCCTTAAAAAAAAATCTTGGATGTTTTCATTTGTGTACATTAAACTCACTGTTAAAACTGATATCGTTACTTTTTTTTATTTTTTAAATTAACTAGCTTTTACCCAAACTACCTAACAAAACCATTTATAAAATTAAACATCACGTTTCTAAATTCTGAATTTGTGAATTGTAGAAAGGTAATATTGTAAGAGCTTAGGAACGCACCTTATCTCATTCTGTGACCCGCTACTTTAGCGCATAGAAAGTGGATTACGAAAACGTTTGCCGGAGAAGTAAATCTACCGTTTTAACGTGTTATAATTTGTTAGTTACGTTAGCACTACAATGTTTTAGTCTCAAAAGTGTTAATATGACTTTTGAAATCGTAAGTGAAATAACCACTTAAAATGATTGGTCTATCAGGGTTGCACATCTGGAATCATATACAATAATAATACATGGTTCCAGATGTGCATAATGATTATAGTAAAGATGTGGAATTTTCTAATTGCTCGAGGTAAGGTAAATTTAAACGTAAATTTCACTGTTAATACGAAATAATAAAAAACCACTCTTTCACTAAATTTTTATGCTACGAGTTTAGTAATAAAATTATTTAGGTTGTTCAAATCTCCAGGGTTCTTCCCCAGAGCTTAAAATAACAAAATAATAAAATACGTAAAAGCTAAACAACTTCGATTATTTGTACGATAGAACTGTAATTAAAATAACGAAAGTGTTTACATTATTACCAATATATATTTTTGTTTTAACTTTTTTTACAAAAAATAAAACGTTTTATTTACAAAAAGAAAAATACTTATAGCATATGAAAGATAAGTCGGCTTCTGTGGCTCAGTAGATTATACCACTAAACTGCGTTGCAATCCAAAGAGGAAGGCCTTGCGTTCAATTCCCGAATATGATCTTGAAATTTATTATACAATTTATTATACGAAATTTATTATACGAAAATAATTGGGAACACTAACATGGACCCCAGGATTTCAGTGGGAGGTCAAGTAATAGAAGTGGTACGGAATTTCAAGTACTTGGGGGAGGTATTGAACATGAGTTGCAATGACAGGGAAGCATGGGCGGAAAGGACCAAAAAGTTAATGAGAGCTCAGTTCATCACCCACACCACATACAACAAGAAGTCAATGTCGGTAAATACAAAGGTAAGACATTACAAAACGGTAATACAACCTGCAGTGACTTACTGTGGAGAGACCCTAACAAAACTGTCACAAAAAGCTAAAACCCACAGAATCCTGACGTTAGAACGAAGAATCCTTAGAACCTGTATTGGTAAGAGAATATACAAAGATAATAGTTGGAGACTGCTACCAAATAATGAAGTCTATAAAATTTCGGAGCCAATACTAGACACAATTAGGAAAAAACGAATCTCCTTTTTGGGCCATATCCTTAGAACACCGGAGAACAGAGTACTTAGACGACTTATTGAAAGTGTCTGGGATTTTAAAATCGGTTTGAACTGGACGAAGGAGGTCAAGGAGGACTTGGAAAGGTTTGGGTTGACGCTGGAGGATGTGAGGTTCAAGTCTGAGAATTATAGAAAGTTGAAGGATCTGGCTTTGGAACCGGAAACCAAGACTAGAAGAGTGCAGAGGGTGACGGAAGAACTCCGGGCTCAGAGATCACAAAGAATGAGGGAATAAATAAATAAATAAATAAATAAATAAAGATCAAGGCTCAGAGATCGAAGTAGAGTCTTTCATGTTGTGGCTGAAGTGGTCCATTGTGGCCTCACAAGTAAAAAAAAAAACTTACTTTAATCCAGCTTTTGATAACGCAGTTGAAGCAGCCTAAGAAAATGTTAAACATTATTTATTCCTTTTATCGGGTTATTTTAAGTTGATCAAAAGTCTTGTTTTTAGCATTATTGTGGATTACGCTAGGGGGTTAAAGTATTATAACCTTCAGAAACTTGCCAAGAATGGACCCAGAAATATTTATCTTTATCCTCAGTACCTAATCACTATTTATTATTACTAGGAAGGTTTGATTCAATCTTATTGCTGCAGGGTTATAATTATTCTGAAACCATCTTTTTGATGTTTTAATCTCACATGGAATAAATGGGCTAGTTTCCACTGATTTCCTAGCTCATCTCTAATTCTCTAATATCCTAAACACCTAGAGAGCTAAAATTTGACACACCGGTCGAATACCGGTTGAACTGAGAACAAATCATTTATATTTCGAAAGATTGCGTCTAAAGGGGACAACCATAAAGTGATATATACATTATTTTTACACCTTACCAAAGCTCGATTTTCCTACTTTTTTGCAATTCTACAAATTACGATGGATATTCTAAAAATGATACCTAGTAAACTTTAGGCATTCGAATTGTAACCAATTACTCAAAAGGGTAGAAACAGCGAAATAACTAAAAAGATAGGGATTATATTTGAACTTTTCATACAGCTGGTATTTTATAAATTTTAGTACTTGTTAAGTGATATCTAGAAGTGCATGTTAAGACAACAGGAAGACCAATATAAACCGGGTTATTTAATGCGCCACAATGAGTTGCAATTAACCCCTCCGGGCAGTGCGGAGAGAGTAGCTAGTGTTTAAAAGGTTGTCAATTTTTTGTGATTATTCCTACATAAGCCTTAACTTATACATAGGTAGTATAAGATGAAAAAAAGCCACACCTGAGTGGAAATCGAACCCAGGATCACTGTCAAAAAAGCCTATCGCGTTTTGATAACTAGCTTTTATTCAACATAAATACCAAAAACTCACTCATTGAAAATAGCCATTCAGACCTTCTCCAAAGAAACTAGTGTAAATGCTGCAACGATTTCAGTGCCAAAAAGTAAATAATTTTACTTTTATCTTCATATTTTCTATTTGTTTTTAAAGTAGCAGTTTAAAAATAAAAATTTATAAAGTAAGCACAAACAACGATTTACTCGGAATATACTCATACTACTTTCTTTTTACGATGTTAATAATGTGAAATTTTATTTGAATATTGTTTTTAAGCACTACAATAAATTACATTATTATAAATTATATAACTTTGAATGACAAAATTTATATTATCTTTAAATTTTAAAGACAATAGATAATATAAATTGATGACATATTTTATATCATAATGATTTATCTATTTACGGAGCAACATATTGCATAAGCAAGCTGTTCTCTAAATAATTATAATATAAAAGATACCGGAGGAGTTTTAAGAGGAAATACGAGTTTCTTAAACCTCGAGTAAGGAAAAGTAATAGACGTAACTTACAGTAAAGTAGTTCCTCTTTTACACTTCATTTAAGATTATGAAAAAGGGTGTTAAGTTTCTTTTTCTCGCTTCTAGGAAAATCATAATTTATTACAATCTCTATGTTATACGTTATAATTTTATTATAATTATTTACTTATTTTTTAATACTCTTATTTCAGGCAGAGTAATTTTTCTAAAGATTTCCTAGAATTGAATTACAATCAACCCTCTCGACAAGTTGACTTTCTTAAGTTTCACTTATTTACAAATTGTGTTTTGACAGCATTTTTAACATGTGCTTCTTGGTTATTCGAGATTTTTTATAAATCTTTGCAAAACAATACTATTCTTTACAAAAAAGTATATAGCAAAATTACACTGAAATGTAGTGACATTGTACACTATATATATTGAAAAGAAAAATCTTGTGGTTACTGAAAATTTTCCAAAACTTCAAACAATAGGTAATTTAAAGTCAAGGATAAGTACCACCGCAAGTATTTAAGGCAGATAAAATAAGGCAGGGTCGGATTTAAATCCATGCTATCCCTAGGTCAACCGATAAACTACTGACAAAAACATAACACGAAGAGACAAACGTGCAGAGATAATAAGCCTCCGAGAATAATATTTTCAAAGTTGAAATCAAAATTTTGCAAAAGTTACATTAGTTACACTAGGCAGAGTTATTTCCTCTGAGAGTAATGAATTTCATTATACAGCCATACCCTGTGGTGAATGAAATGAAGATGTCATTTGAAGGGTGGAAAGTAGATGCTTTTCGGAGGGCCCGGCACGCTGATAAGCATACTTTTTAACTCAGTGAGGAATACTTTGGTAAATCACCTCACTCCTCGTTTTACTCAGTAAAGCCTCTAGAGGTTCAAACCAGCCTTTTTACTGATGGCCTTAACAACAAAACATTAGTTTTAACAATACTAAATTAATAAATAAAGAATTGGTGACCGTAGGCCGGAGTCTACTCTGCCTTATTAGGAATACAAGCCGGAGACCGGGGTTGTATCAGAAATATGCCTAGAAGAACAGTTTCATTGGATAAAGATCTCCCTGTAGTAACAAACTCTAATGGTAAACTTGTTGGGGAATGATTAAAAAAGCTTCGTGCCTTAACTGATTATGTCATCGATTAAGACCCAAACATCCATAAGTCTAACTTCCAAAATAAAAATATTGAAAAGGTGATGACTTGTTACTATGAAATCCCAAAAGAAATGAGAACTATCAAAACAGGTTTTACGGACTGTTTTGCCGCAAAACCTTCTTCAACGCCTAGAAATTATTTTTTTTCTATTCACTTACGTAAACTCTTGTGTACTCGTTAAATTTTTATCAGAGTTTTTATATTTGATTTTGTTGCTCTGAGTGTTTGGTGTTAGTCAAAATTAAAAATTTGTTTTAAAAATATAAGAAATTGTGAAAATATATTTTCGTTCTGTAACCATCCTGAATAATGTTGTTTTAGGATCGTAACCCCTGATTTATCATGGCCTTTACCTTTGCAAATATAAAATTAATATTTTCAAAGACGTAAATGACTGAGACGACAAAGGATGACTAGATTTATTTTTGATGTTAAAGCTTTTCCCGATATTTAACACAGTTCTAATTTAAACTGAAGGTCCGTTGTAATAATATGTCAAAAGAACTTTTATTGGGTTGTGTAAGTCAAGGCAATGTAAAATTTCAAAAAGCGGAAATAGCCTGTTAGTACTTTGAAGTTTATCACTACTTTTTCATAAATAATTCAGGTAAAGAAAACCAGGAGATAAAATCTATAATAAATATTGAGCTTAGTTTTATTACTTGTTCACTGTATACGAACGAGAAATTTATTGGAATGGTTAAAAAGTAAGTCCGATTTTACGGTGAGTAACCTATCAAAAACATCCATGAAAATCTTTTCATATTTCATTTCATGGTTATTTCGATATGGTTATTGTAAATTATACGTTATTTGTTTTAAACCAAAAATTTCTGTTAAAAATTAAGGCTTCTAACTAAAGGTATTAGCTGAATTAAAAGTAATTTTTGATGGTTTTTCTTATAAATTTAACTACCTATATTTTATCTATTGGTAAATTGTACAAAAATTCATTGAAAAAAATATTAGGTGGGACTGTACAAATTAAAATTAAATTATTTTTTTTTAAACAGAGGAAGAGGCTTATATGGAACTTTTACGTTTTTATAAAAATGTTAAAACATTAAATTATTTTAAATTAAAAATATTCCAAGCCATCTTTAGATGATATGAGAAAAGATATATTTTGTACTGCTAAGACCAAATAGTACATCGTATGCAATAAATATTGAATTACGGTTGTTTTAATTGGAAAAGAACAACATTTAACATTTTTGTTAATCTTTTTAAGGATTTAACATTTTAAAAATGTAAATTCCATTTTTGGAAGAGAAGCCTGGAAGGCATTACTTACACTCTTCTGAGACAACATTTCCTGTTTTCCCTTCTTCAGATGGCTCTGATAATCCAGTTTCTTAAATTTTAAATTTTTTAAAAGTTCCGTTTCTTAATGTTTCGTAGTTGTAATCTGTATTAGTATTTTAGATTGTTAAAATTATTGAATTTTTTTAAGTTATGTTTCCAATAAAGGTAAAAAAAAAATAGGTGTCGTTATTTTTTCTGCCAAATCAAAAAACAATCTACCACTAGAATATTCTGCATAAAGAGCAATTCCGAAAATAAAAAATATTAGAAAAGGTGAAAGAAGTGAAAGAAAATTGATTACGTACCAATAAACTACTTAAATATTTCAGCAAAAGATACAAGGAAAATAAGATTTTAAAACTTATCTTTGTACAGTGTACAAATTATGAATTACGGTGGTAAATTTTGTTCCCGTTTAAAATCAAATGGTACATCAGACTTATAAATTAATTCTATTATTTAGGCATACAGTTCTTTTTTTATGGTTAATGCGCATTTTTATTAAACGTTTTACATGATATTTATTTTCTACGTAATAAATTTACAACCATGATTTACTACATCTTGTATTCCCTTAAAATGAATTAAACATGACCGCTTTATTCTCACTTGCTTGATTTAATTCCATTTTATAAGCTTCTTGAATTGCCTAATGAAATATTAATTCAATTACGTTCGGTTTTCACTTGCAACAGTTAAACTGAATACAGATTTCCAATCTACATAATAGAAAATATACTATAAGTATAAACAATTACTGAATTACTTGATAAACTAATTTAGTTGTACGCTTAGATTGCGCCATGACAACTACTTGGCAAAAACTTACTTACTAAAATCGTTTCCTGAGAAAAAAACATGTGGTCTTCTTTTGAACATAGCCTAATATAGAATAATCAAATTTTGAAATAGTAATCACCGTAACTAATTTTATAAAATTCTCCTCTTAACAAACTAAGTCTATTTTTTTTGAAATATAATAACTATTCATTAATTAAAACTATCACGATTAAAAATGAAGAGTAAAATTTCACGGACACCTGTAATGGATGACGAACAGTTGAAAAAAATTAAACTTTAAGACACTTAACTATAAACCTAAATATCCTAAATAGACCTACGATCAATATCGGATAAATGGCTCAAAAAAGTCAGAAAGAATATTGAGAAACCGGAATAAAACAAGAAAACTTGATGAAACCAACCAAATTTAGACAACTAATTATGCTTCATGTCGGCTTCTATGAAGAACGAAAACTGAACAAGAGGTGGACAGAATAAAGGAGAAAAGCTTACAGTGGACGAATGTTGAGAATGTGTGTTGTAAATGGAACTTTCAGGAACGTCTTAAGTCACCTTACATGTTTAAAACTGGCCCCATACGGAAAATAAAATTAATACTAATACAAGAAAAGCAAATAGCAGAGGTTGGAATCAAATATAAAAAAGGGTTATTGGAAACAGCTTCAAAATACTGACCACGTGAATTTTTCCAGTTTCCCAGATAAAGCACTGCGGAATATCGTAGCACCTTGATATTCACCTTGGTATATCAAACTCGCTGAACGGAACCTATTCGGAACTTAGGGATTGAAATAGTCATGAAGGAGATCGGAAGATTTTCGAAAATACACAAAGCTAGACTCTTAACAAGCTTAATAAAATGTCTACTACTGGTCCATGAGTCTTACAGGCGACTCAAGTGTATGAAGTAGCATAAACTAGTTCAACGGTAAATTGTGAGAGCAAAACTGTTATAAAAGAGTTTATTTTGGAATATTTTACATTATTTGATAAATTAGTATTTATAATAGTTAATTTTCTAATAAGTTAGTATTTAAGTTTACTAAATTTATGACATGTAAACGTCATATTTGCTGGTAGTTGCATGTTAAAGAAACCATACAGTTAAATTCCTATTTCAAGTTTAAATTGAAGTAGTAAATTTAAAATTAATAAATTTTAATTTAATAGGCCAAGGGTAAATAATAATTATTATTAAATTTCAAATTTCTGCACAGAAATTTAATTTGAACATAATTAAAAAATAATATAGGGAACGAAAAATGTAATAACTGAGACTTTTATTTGAATTTACATTTTAACTTGCAATTTCAGTGAAATAAAAATTATTTAAATTATATTTGGGAACAGTTTTTGAGTCGTATATTTACAATTAGTTATGATTTTTAAGTTAATAAAATGGCCGCTTTGTAGTGTAGTGGTAAGAGTGCTACATTACAATTGACGGAAAGAGGAAGGACCCGGTTTCGATTCAAGCCTGGAATATGGAAATTTTTCGCACGTTAAAACTCAATGATACTCTTTCTTAAAGCAAATTCAGTTGCTTGAATTGAAACTGGTGAAGTAATTTAAACTTTTTTTATGGGCGATTTGTGCAATATTTAACGTAAGTCTACTCTAATTTATCCAGGTTTCCCTGTTTTTTTCCAGGTTAATCTCGCCCCTCTCTTCATTTTAACTCTCCACCGCATCCTTGTCTTCTCGTGTCTGCCTATGATCTTCGTTTTCGAATAACACTATTCCATCTTTCGTCTGTGTGTGTTCCGTTATGGCCCATGCATTCCTTTTTTTGAATTATTTATTTTAACGATATCTTACACTTTAGTGATCTTTCTTATTTTATTTATTAATTTGGTTTTCAAAGTTGAAATGTCACCCGTCTTATAGAGATTTCCATTACACATTGTGTTTTTGCTGGAATGTTAATATATTACTTAAAACACCCAAGTTAACGCACTGTGCGTTTATAAAAAAAAATCAAATAGCTTAGTCTACAAGTATTGACGGATGTCCTTGTTCCTCAGAATACTCCTCAATCTTCCAAATGCTGCCCAACCCAACCGGCTTCTTCTCTTAATTTCTTCGTTTGGTTACTTCTGTTAAGTCTAATTAATTAATCTAGATATGTAGCTGTTTAGGTCAACAGCCAAAAGGCTGGTTTGAACCTCTAGAGGTTTTACTCAGTAAAAACGAGAAGTAAGGTAGTTTGCTATTACCTTCCTCACTGAGTCGAAAGAGTACGCTTATGAGCATACATGGCTCTTCAAAAAGCACCTAATTTTCACCCTGAAAATGTCACTTTCACTTCATTCACCACAGGGTCTGGCTGTATAGTGAAATTCATTACGCTCAGAGGAGATAACTCTGACTAGTGTATTTTACACCTCTACCTCTTCTGTTCTTAAATAGTTCAGCCATGTAATTGGTTGACTATGTGATAAGAAGAACTATTGTTTTGTATCCCTGAAACCAGCTGATCGAAAGCAATTATTTTAACACTTCACCTGTCCGTTACGGGCAAAGTTCTGGATATATATATATGTTCATTAGCCTATTCTAGATTTTATCTTCCATATTTTCTGTGTTGGTAATTAATTTTATTTAGTACATTTATTTTTGACCTAATTTATGTAATGCATCATTCAAAAATTTTAAATCTGCTTAATAAATTAATTAAATATTGTTTTTTATACATAAATTTATATTTCAGCTGTACAATGTAACAATTACTAAATCAATATTATGTTAATGTATAAATCGATTTCATTTTTTTTTAATTAACCTTATTATTTAATTTATTTAAAGTAGTATAGGCTTCTCGGTGAAGAAAAACTATTATTTCTCCCCACAAGGGTATGCCAAATTTATAATAAATTACATTAATATTGTATCCTTTATTTGTTTTGCCTCAGCTTTCAAGTTTGATTTTATTATTTTTTATTTACCTTGTCCCCTATTTCATTCAATAAAACATTATTTACATTTAACACATTATGGTTTTTATTTAATCAATATATTTTCATAATTACAATCACAACTTTCACTGTTCAAGTGTACTTCTAAAATAATGTTTCTGTTCTTAATACTGTTAAATCAACTCACTGGTTTTATTTTATTAATATTCTTTATAATTATGATGTATATTTAAAATTGTAATTTTGAGAATGGGACGTTGAAAATAATACGTGTTATTGGTTTGAGGTTTTACGCCCCATTAAAATAATTTATAATAATAAATTTCTTCTTCTTAGTTGCCTAGTAACCATATTTTGTTAATGAAATTAAATAATTTTTAAAATATTTATCTTAATCAGCTGAAATTATTCATATTTACTTAAATAGACTCAAACATAAACAACTCCAGGTGTCCAGTAAATTTGTCTTATTACATCGGTTTTTGGCGATTTTAGTGGATTACAAAAGGTTACTCGTTTGGTAAGCTATAAAATTGTTTCATAAATAACAAAGAATTGGATTTCAGATCTTCGGTTAAGTTGTACGATGATATTTTCGATTGTTGCAAAGAATCTAGAATATTTCATTTGGTATATAGCAATCCAAAACCGACTAATCAATGAAAAAACTTTATGGAAAATTAAAAAATATTATTTCAGCAATGATTTATGATTATTAGAAATACGGAGCCTGGTTTCATGCGGTTGTACTGCGGAAAAGTTTATCTAAGCTCAGTCCGGATTTTAAAATAGTGAAAATTCAATTTAAATTTATATCCGCCATAAAACTTCTGATGATCTGAAAGTAATGAGATTCAATTTTAAACGAACAGTAAAGTGACGATTCTTATATGAATTTATCTTACTGTGCAGTTATCTTACCATACCTTACCTTTCCTTATAAGAAGTAGAGGCAGTTACGTTTAACTCAACTTGAAGGATTTCGTATAAGAGAATTCACCTTGAATAAAATGTTCAATACATACTATTAACACTTGGTAACCAAGTTTCAAAATCATTCACGACTTATTTAAATCCAAATCATTACAAAAGATTGCAATTTTCTACTGCGACAATTCTTTACGTGATTTTTACATCGTGTAACGTATAATGACAAAGAAAATTGATTTCCATTTCTTAAAATAACTTTATATTGCGCTAAAAAGCAAAATCATGTATTTGAATCATAGTTTTTAAATCAGCTGAGAAACACCTACTGAAAATTTACATTTCGATATCGCATTAGGTACTTCCTTGCACTAAAAACCTCACTTTCATTGTCCTGATACTCATCATTGTTGCCAATAATCATTCAGTTAATCGACTCGTGGAGATAAATGAGCAAAACGATAATTTCAGTTCTGTCATTTTGAAAAAAAACATAAATTGTAAGGTTAGTTCAGAGTTATTTTTAAATTTGGTTTTTAATCAATTATAAACCAATTTACTTTTAAACTTATCACAATGATTTATTAACAAACTAATAAATGACTAGAAAATTATTACTGTTAGATTACTATTAAAATTACAACTTATTACTTAACTTAAACAACTAAATTAATTATAAAAAGTTAGTACTAAATTGAATACATAAGTAGAAAGAAAAGATGGCCATTTCAATTAAAAAGATAGTGTTTACCTAAACAAAATCGCTCACTATTACCTGTACGTAAATCTATTTCAACCGTACACATACAGCGGGTTCAGCAACTTACCTCATTCAATAACAACGGTTCCACTGGGATAATGGTTAGTTTACTAATAGCACCGACTGTTTTCAGCAATGTTTACAATCTCCCTAACTCATTAACCTTTTATAGGTTTTTGGTAAGTATACTTACCGCTGGCAATAAGGTCGATTTTTTAAAGAATGAACTATGCAGTTCAACCCTATTGCAATTTTATGGTTTTATAGATGTTCTCTGGTAAGTAGGCTATCCACATTTTGAAATTAGTGCGCAGCAACCATTTGCTTCATGAGTTACACGAATGTGGTAAGAATTCATACCAGCATACGCAACCGTGTTGTTTTGTTGTTACTTTTGTACAGTGCTTGGAAAATTCAAGTTTTTACGGGAAAGCAAGGATTCATGCTAATATAAAGTTGAGATAAGTTATTCTACACATTTTTCTGTTATATGGGACTACAAGTTGTTTTAATAAGCATTTTAACCACTAAACATTATGTAATTTCCGTTTCAATAAACGTTCTTTTGTAATTATACATACCAGGGCTTAATATAAAAAAGGAGAAATATCTTACTCTTCTAGCACTAGAAATACATCATTTAAGTCCCTATTAAACAAAACTTAATATTTTACAACATGTATATTTTATCCGTAGTACTGCCCTATAAAGGGTTAAAAGGAGGAAGCTTATTAATAAAAGAAAACTCACAAAGTGAAGCTAGAAAAGTCAATAAATAGTAATTCAATTTTATCTTAAAACTTGTTGATAGAAAATAAAAAAAAAATGACAAGGATCTACTTCTATGAAAAGCAACCCATACAAAAGCTACTGCTGTCAAAACTTTATTGTCAAAACAAAATTTGTCCTTTTTACATTATTGCATTGCTAATATGTAATCCAGAAATAGCAAACCGATCTTGTTGAGACTATTAAGATCTTTTAAACGGTTATACACACAATTATTATCCAAAAATTAATATTTGGTCCTGTGAGATAGATGGCAATATTGTGATAGGATTACATTACCTTAATTATTATTGATCGAGATAATTTTTACCACCCAAAAGCCTGGTAACTTTCAGTTTTTTCAAAAAATTTGTAATTAGTGAATTTATAGATAGGGCTTAATGTATCCTACGCTAAATGTAGTGTAACATTTCTGAATTTATTGCTTATTACGAACTTATTAATTTAATGAAAAGGGTGACTACACAGAAACAATACAAATTATTTAGATATCTTTTCTCTTCAGATACCTTTTTCAGTCACGTAGCAACTGGCTTCAATGCCAATTCCGCTTTAGGTTCCCAGTTAGGTCTGGCAAGTTTTCTTCTATCAGTACTGTCTGCTTTATTCTTAACGTTATAACAGTCAGACATGAATCAATTAAAGAAATCTTTAGCTACTTTTTTAAAAATCGGGATGCATATATTCTGTAAGTTATGGATAGGATTAGTTTTAAGCATTCGATCTTCAAAAAACTTCCGCTAAAAAAGTAGAAAGAGGTAAGCTATCCAAAAGAAACGTTTTCATAGAAAATTCTGAGGATAGCTGTTAATTTAAATTTGAATAAAGTTACAAAAAAATCATAAAATGATATCTAGAAAAAGTACCCTAACGATTGCAAATTCAATTTTATTGCGACCCTCATGGTTACCAATAAACTGAGCGGACGCGGGCTAAACTAAGGCCTATTATTTTTATTTAAAGTGTGACTAGCAGAAAATTTAAGAATTATAGCTACATTTCTTGACTTTCATTTAAAAACTATAATGAAAACTAATGGTTAATCTGCATTTTTCATATTTAATGATTATGTCTTGGAAGTAACTGGAGTTGGCTGATAAATTTTATTGTAATTATATACCAATCTAGTTTTTAAAGTAATTTGATTTAAAAATTACGTATAATCAAAATTTATGATATTACGAGTTAAATAAAAAAGTTCAGTTTATAAATAAAAATAAGTAGGAGTAAAAATAATTGATATGAATTGTACCTTATGAAAGCATTACATTCGTAATGAAAAAGAAATCTACAGAGAGAAGGAAAGAAGAATTTCCAGAGCGAGATAGCGATTTGTAAAATTTTCATTACGTTCTTCTAAGCTGGCTTATATACAGGTGGGCCGGCACTGCTTCGGTACTTGCGACAGGGATATATGGCCAATCTATTTAAAAGCAGCAGCTCCAGAGAGAGCCTACTATTTACCCTCCAACCAGTTTACCTCACCGACACTACTGAGTAATGCACTTGCCATCTCCATCTCATAAATTCTCTAAACGGCTATTAATTAACAAACAAAGTTTATTGGTTCTACATTTGGCACAATTCCAATAAAGGCAAATTGTAGGGATGAGGGTACCTTTATAAAAATTGACCAACAAAAAATGTACGTACAATTTATATTATTCTGCTCGTCTATAAATCTTATTTATTCTCCTTGGTTTTTATTTCACCATATTTCATTGAAATGAATTTAGACAACTTTTATCTGAATATTATATTAAACTATACGAATGCAAATTCACTAAAGCAAACAATTTTACAATTAATATTTTTTAAATTTATAATATATATTTAATGCTTTTATATAATTGATTATCGCAAAGTTAACTGTACTGGTATAATGTATTTTATAATCAGAATTCATCCACGGTTTGGTCTTGACAGGCAATAAATAAATTTGCACTGTGATTGACATGAAAAGTAACCCTCAATGGAGTAATTATCTATTTTTAAAATAGTTCACAACCTGCAGGAGTGTTTTTTAGACATTACTCAAGCACTTGTTTGGTATGGCACCCAGGTCTACTTTTTAACTCAAAAGCCTACACATAATATGTCTAGGCTTTATTTATTATTTAATTTTGAAATTTTACTAAAGTTACAGACGTTTATCGGTAAAATATGATTTGAAAATTTCTTCTATACACCCGATTTTGGCTAGTGTACCACAGGATTCCGTTTTAGCTCCACTTCTCTACACTCTGTATAAGTCTGATTTTCCAACTGTTCTGGATTGTTTAACGGCTACTTACGCAGATGATGTAGCTATTATTATCAACAATAATGATTACAATACTGATACGTTGCTTTGCAACATTACCTAAATTTAATTTCTTACTGTTGTAAACTATGGAAAATTAAATTGTAGCAAAAACTTTTAAACAACACCGTAGGAGCCGTTATTGAAAAATTTGCAAAAAAGAAGAAAATCGCACGAATAAACTACTACTTCTGGTTGAATTTTTTGATGAAAATATTTATATTTAGTCCCTTCCTACGTGCCCTTAACTTATGTTATATGTTTCAACTTCGTATTATTTTCCATTTTAAAGTTATTTTGTTCCAACACACACGCACACACACACACACACAAACTTAGTTAAATTGGTAAAAATATGTTTTTTCGGGCTCAGAGAACCTAAAAACGTGCATTTCCGGTGAAAACTCGATTTAAAAAAATTAACATGAACGCATAATTATTATCATAAGGCAAGAGAAAGTAAAAATAAGTTAGATTATTTTTTTTTTTTGAATAACTGTAAATCTACGATCTGCTCTCATAGAACAATGAGTAGATGTGTTGTAAGTATAAATCTTGAGTAAGTAATACCCCTTGGTATTACTCTATAAAATTTCCCATTTTGTTGAATTGATCTTACCAGGAATGTAAAATAAATTACACAATCACATATTAAAATAAATCTGTAGGGTGTAGTCTGCATAGTCTTCTGTGTGTTCCACTGTTGTCTAGGAGATTGATGGCTTCTGGATTCTGACGATTTTCAAGTCTTGTTTGGTAACTGGTGCAAAATTTCTGTATAGCTTCGTGTACCGTGGGAGTGTTCGTGTCTCTGTGCAATATAGTGTTGGATATGTACCAAGGTGAGTCCATGATGTTTCGAAGTATTTTTGACTGAAACCGTTGAATTATGTCAATGTTACTGTGACTTGCTGTGCCCAGAGTTGTATCCCATATGTCCACACAGGTTTAAGTACAGTTTTATAAAGTAACAATTTGTTTTGTGCCGATAATTTGGATTTTCCATTAAGCATCCAATAAAAATAAAGATTAAATAAAATAAATTCTTTGTCTTTAATATAAGCGATAATTATAAGAAAATTGTGAACATACTTCAGCTAATAATATTAGCTAAATGTTCAACATTTTCGTCAAATATTATTTGAATCAGAAAATTGCAATGTAATTAAGAAAATAAAAGTAATTAAACTGGAAGAAATTGTCATTTATTTTATACAAAAATCCCACCAAATTAAGCCTACTCCACATTTCTTTTTTAACAACCTGAAAGGATAAAAAGTGTGGGTCAGTTTTATAATTACCAAGATAGGATTATACTCTCGGTTTTTCTAACTACACACACCTGTCCTCTACCCTGTTGGAATTAAAAAGAAGATGGGCACAATAATCCCATTTGTTAATTCATTGCAATTTAGTTAATATTTGTTATGTTCGTAATTTTAGGACAGAAATGGTAAAAAAATATTTATTTATTCACAATACGCAAACGAATAATGATTTGTCCAATATTCAAACACTTTCATACGTTTCAAAAAATTAAGATACAGTTTTATAAATACGTATTTTATTTTATTTTGGGTTGTGATACTCGTATAGTATTGAAAGTTGCCAACAATAACTGAATTTTTAAGATTAGGTGCACCCAAGTTTGTCAAGGAAAGATAGATTTAGATATAATTAACCAATATTGTTTACGTTGATATTTATGGATCAAAACATAATGGTTTGTCATTTAACTGAGTCGTTTCTAAAATCTCTAAGCGTTGTTTCTCGTAGAATAGCACATGTATTTATTTGTTCACAGTTAGACACCAGTAGATGCAACGAGGCATAATTCTCACTTGAGTATCTTTAAGTATCTCACTTAGCTCTTTTTTTATCTGCCTGTCCGAAGTAGTTTATGACATGGCTAGTGATGATGAAAAGCTTATGTTGTTAGTTTCAGACTACGAAGTTCTCTATAACTCAAAATAAAAAAAACTCGATTTCGAAAAATCGACATGAAAACAATACTTTCCTTCCTATATATTCATGTAGGCAAGAGAAAGTAATAACCCTTAATTACTTTTTGAAAATTGTGTCCATTTTGCAATTTTATCTTATTGTTTTAGTGCTAGAGGATGTCAAATACTTTCAGTTATAATCAGGTTAATCTATTAAACTTCCTTTCATCTTTTTTATAGCCAAAACTAAATTTTCTATTCGTTTTTGGACTTTCCATCTCTTATCACATTGTTCAATAAAATAGCTCCCAATTTCCTACTTCCTGTTCTCGCACATCGAAGTCCAAAATGTCAGTGCGCCCATGCCAATTTTATTGTATGATATCTTATTCGTTGCAAAATGGTTTGACTTTAGTTATACAGGAGTTAAGAAGCGTTACAAAGAAATTTTGATCCCAGGTTTTTTTGAATGAGCAATATTTTGTTCAGTTGTGTTAATAATAATACAATAATACATTGCTGCAATGATGAATGGGACAGTTTCCTTAATAAGATCCCTTGTTAAATTCCTTGTTAAGACCTGGTTTTAATCAATAATTGAAAATGTTAAGTAGACTTGTAACTAACGGAAATTTAATACAGTACAATAAAGTTTAGTATCACGTAAACGTGTTCTCAATTTTATTTTTGTTAAATCTTAATGTTTTTTAATGGATAATAAAGATAAATCAACTTATTTACTCAACGATATTCTTCTTCTTAACGTGCCTGTCCGGTTCGAACGTTGGCTACCATCATAGCTATCTTGGTCCTGTCCTCTGCAATGCGGAAAAGTTGGGCTGAGCTTCGTCCTACTTCGGCCTGAAGGATATCTGGCCCTGTTGTCTCTGCCACGTCTGGCTCTTGGTCTGCTCTTTGGTCATCAAACAGCTCTCTGAGGTATCTCTCCCACACTAATTTACCGACCCTAATCCCGTCTCGGCACCTCAAACGCTCAGTGTTAACAAGTACTGTGCTTACTTAACGATATTACAAAAATATATTAATAAGGATAGTTTATTTTGTGAGGTTCGTTTACTTAAGAATATAATTCATTGAAATCACATTAAAATTGTTTATAAACTTCTGATAAAAACCATTCTGTATGAGTACTCTCTCTCATACAAAAAAATAATACAATTTTTCCATAAAAAATAAGATTCAAGAAAAACAAGACTTGGTCAAAATTTTAAATAACTTCATTTATTGATATCTCATTCACAAAGTTCTAATATTCGTCTTCAATGATGAATTTTTACAACAGAATAAGTTTTTACTTGAGTTAAAATGTTTTATTCAGATCCAGTGATGTGGAGTACCAGATTATTTAATGAAGAATACACTGTTACAGTTTTATAATGTTTATGAATCTATATAGTAACTTACAGTCGTATTTTCAGGCTTTTAAAAGTATCAACCATTTGAAACTTGTTGAATAATTGAAGATTATTAGTTTTTGAGACAGTCAATCAATTTAGATACTAGAAAATCTGAACCAGAAAAATTAATGTAGGTATACTATGGAATGTACTTTGAAATACTTGTCCACGCGTGTACTATAGCAATTATCCAATACCTCAACGTACATATTTCAGTAGATAAAAGACTGACATGGAACCACCACATACGACAGTAAAATTCGCTGAATCACATTAAGACTTTGTACTCTACACCATAGTAGATAAAATTTACATATTAAACAAAACCAATTAATTGTTAAAATTACCTAATTTGGTCAATGTGGATGTATGGAACATTGATCTACGGTTCGGTAGAATAATCAAATGTAAACAGAATGCAAACTTTTCAAAACCAAAAATTGGTTTTGAAAAAAAATTGGTTTTGAAAAGTTTGCATTCTGTTAAGTTCTGTTGCATACTATTAAAACTATAAATTATTTATAGTTTTAACAATGTACAAAATTTGGTCGTACATTGAGTTTAACTTAGACACAGTACACAACCGTTAAAATTTGTACACTCACTTTTATTCGAAGCAAACTACTACTTAGAAGAATTACAATTAATTACACAAGTTCATAAATAAGAACATTGTCGTAACTACTCCGACCTAGAATTCGGAAAGATGGGGGAAAACGAGGAAACAAAATTGACTAAATAATTTAAAAAGATTTACATATTAAGGTGAGCCAGGAAATGATGTTCAGCTAGGAACGGGTGTAGTGAAAAGCTGGGAAAGTTTTAAATACCTGGGAGTAATCTTTGATATAAGTAGAACAATTGCAGTGGAAGTAAACAGCAGGATTTTGTAAGGAGAAGTTATAGAGAAGTTAAATTCTGTTTTGCTTTGGAATGATGAATTATGGCAGGAGACAGAGATGAGTATTTATCACGCTATCCTGGAGTGGGTATTGACAAAGAAGCAGAAGGAGCGCCTAAAAGTGGTGGAATTGGATTTATGGAGGCGGGGCTGTAACGTATGAATTCGGAAATTAGGAGAAAGATTGGTGTTCAAGAAAATATCATGGAGACCATATCTCGGAAGCAATTAAATGGTTTGTCCATTTGCAAAGGATGGAGGATGGTAGGTGGCCAAAGGGGGTATAAGAGTGGACGCCAGCCGGTAAAAGAAGGAGGCGTAGGCCGGAGGTAAGGTGGTTGGCTGGTGTGCGGGAGGCAATATCTTTGTGGCGGCTTTTCCATGGTGAATAGCAAGACAAAGAGAGGTGGTGCTCAGGAAGCGAGATACGGCTGGAGCTGCAAATCCTCACATGAATATAATATTTACATATTAAGAAATTCAAGAGCTTCACCGAAAAGTAAAAAGACATAAGTCGATGGACGGGATAAGGAAGTTAACAATAAAATAATACTGAGAATGTGAACAACAAAATATCGCATACATTTTATTTAACGAAGTTTTTTAAAAATACATCACCTTTAAATACATAGCTTATTAAATAACTTAATAAAATCAAAATTTGAAAAACTAAATGAAGCAAAATAAACAGAACAGGCTAAAATAACAAAGAAAATGTACAATGTCGATTTATGTTTACTAAATTTGTAAAACCGACCATATATTAAAAGACGTGTGTTATACCAGACTATAACATAGTACAAAAATATTATTCCAGCTAGAGACAAAGTATTTCCCCCATTTTCTGGTAATTGACAACAATTCTCGATATTGAAATTCCTCTGTAGCAAGCAAGTAATAGTAATAGTAGGCAGATAGAAGCAAATACAACAGCATGTCGTGTACTGGACTCCTCCCTCCCTCTTGGATGCTTCACATTCCATTTGCCTTCATTTAATTACACCACGGCACTACTGCTATTATTACTACTATTATCTTTGTAATCGTTACTGTTAAATTTATTTATTCCTCTGAAATTTAGGAAATTTTACACAGTATAGCTATTATTTGGAATTAAAAAGCTTACTATAGCAGCAAATAAACGTCAGACTCTTGGCTATTTAAAAAATAATTAAGCCGTAAAATTAAATTTAAATGTAATATTTTCATTGTTTAGTAATACTATACATAAATATAAAAGTCTTCACTTGCTCACTCACTAATCAAAATTTCTCTAAATTCTCGATCACCGAAAGTGCCAAAATTCGGAATTTTTGCTCCTTCGTGATTGGACCGAAAAAATAAAAGCTTTTACATAAATCAGGTGTTTATAAGAAGGGTTAGTGATTATAATACAGTGACTACCGCAAAGCAACATATAATATTTCTGTAACCGATCATGATCAAAGTTATTAAAACAACTTTTAATAAACTATAAAATGACAGTTTTCTCAGAACTAGTTCAACTTCGTGATGAAATTAATCTTTCAAATATAGCCTAAAAGGCGTTTTGTGTTGAACTCGAAAAACACTTTTCTGTGCCTAAATATCTATAAATTCTCAAATCGGTCAATGGGTCGGAACTTCCTGCAGAGCTACAAAACTGTTAGGAATTTTTGTAATTGATACCTAGGAAAATTAAAGCATTTTAAATTTGTTCACTTCTTCTCAAAAAGTTTAAATGTAATTTTAACCTAACATAATAATTAAATAAATAAATGAAAATAAATTGGCATTATTGTTCTTAAAGTTATGTGATCAAAACCCAAATTGAAATCAACAAATAATATACGAACTTTCCCCTTTTTATCACTTAGGCCTACATAATATTGGTGGCTTGGGGATAAGACGTGCAAAGCTGACGAATATAATGGACGTTTCATAAATACATTAAGGAAACTTAAATAAAAAATCAGAATAGTAAAGATTAAATTTTCATTCAATAAGGTAGGAAGAGGCAAGATTGTTCTTTATGCAATCTTCTAGAAGTAGAGAACACCTTTAATTTTATAGGTAGGCGTTTGATATTAAAGTAGTGTATCAAAGGAAGGTGGTTCGATACAAAACTATGGAGCAAAGTAGGATAATTTTAAATGGTAAAGAATAAGAAAAGCTTGAAAAATTTCTAAGGGAATCAGATTTAGGAAATTGTTAGTTCCGGAATTGAACTTTTAAGGGTTTTTTAGGTATTATTACGACTTTGCAATTAGATATTATTGTTAAATGTTCAGTTTGTTTTGTCTACTTGGCAGACGATCTCCTTCATGTCGTAAATGTACAAGACTATAAACGTTAAAAAAATTCTATATTTTTCAAAAATAATTTTAAATTTTGTAGTAAATGTAAAAAGTAAAATAAAACTACATTTATCATTATTATTCTTAAAGTGATATCTAGAGAAAGTAAACTAAAACTGGGAAAACTATGAAAAGCCAGTCTATGTAATACCCCCTCTGTGATTAGTCGATCAATAAGAGAAATAACTCATGTGCAAATTCTAATATTATTTTATATGAAAAACAAAATTATTCCTCTTATTTACGTATAACTATCACGAATATCTACATAAATTTCAATCCTAGTTTTAGAAATTAAATTTTGAAGAGCATCTCTATTTAGACTATCAATATCATATGACTCATTCATGAATATTCAATGTTCCCATGTAACAATCATATTCTAAATGTAACTTCTATTAGTCTTCTTATGCAACCACAGAAGTTAGATGATCTGTAAAGTTCAATTTAATTACCATAGCTGATACAGTTTTAAGTATTTAACAGCACAGCTTAGATTCCTTAAGTACGTAAGCTACCTTTAAAAATTCCCTTCCTTAATTTGACAAATTATTAAAAAGGTTGGTGCTTTACTTTTACAAATAAAGACTGATAAAAATATTATAATATTTAAGTTATGAACCGAAAAACAGGAGAACAAAATACTTGTTACATGACAATATATAAATAAAACATCTTGAATTGAACAAAATTATTTTTGGCTTAAAAACGAGAATGAGATGCAAGCTATAATATTATGAGCTGCCAAAATGCTTTTCGTAAATCATAATGGGGAAAACAAACGCTAAGAGGCAGAATATATTGAGAATGCCTCCAGCGACAAATTTCATTTCCTATATCATAAATCCTTTACGTGAGGTAGTCAACGAATTAAATTATTAAATCTAAAAGTTCGTTTAGCTTAAATTTGCTTTTAGACGAAAAGAATGATTTAGATTAAAATATAATTTTTTTTAATTAGACTATGTTTAAAAATATCCGTAAATCCTGGTCCATCATCCGAGGCATCATGAGGTCATTTGTGGGATGGTCATTCGAGATGCCGCTCTAGGCTCTTCTGCCTCCTCTGCCGTTAGAAATTTCTTCCATATCAGCCTTTGGAGCCGTTGACCATCGTTACTGGTCTTTGTCCACCCTGAGTATTTTATTTCCTTAGCACTCCCCAAAAGAGTTGACAAGTGTCCCCATCGCCAGGGATGAGTGTTGCCAGCAACAGCCAAGGACCCGAAATAAGGAAAGAACTCAACATCTTCTCTATAACGACAAGGTATCTCAGAACAGAATGGAGTGGTTAGAGCATGTGAACATAGTGAAGGAAGATAGGATACCTAAGCAGACATTGGGCTATAAGCCGGAGGGCAGGAGAGAACGAGGACGCCCGAGAAAGAAATGGGAAGATTTGAGAGGTTTGGAAGAAGAAGAGATGCCAAATCCTTGAAAGGCAGAAGAAGACGAAGAAGAAGATGTTTAGAAATACTTTTATTGAATATGTAGAATCTGATGATAAAAACTAATTTCAACTATAATGCTAAATTAATGATTTAATGATTTCAAAATGTGATTTACTTTTTGGAGTTTGCAGTAATCACAAGAGTTCTATAATTAGCCCTCCTCTAGAAGATCTCTCACCCAGAAACGTTTCAAACGTCGATACTGAGTAACCGGTATTGCCCTAGTGTACATATCTTCTACAAAAGAGTTTAGATGCAATTTAAATATGGTGCAAGGTCTGGCATAGTATACCCTCGTTGTTTCGCTATGCCATGTCACGTTGGTCTCGTTTTCCCCACCCATTAGATTGACAGGTTTCAAAGTCCCAATAATATATGGGTAAATGCATAGGTAGAATATTTAAGTTGTGTGTGGTGTATAAAAATATTAGTAAACAGTTTGGCAGTTTTATTGTCTAAAACTGGATACAACATTTGGTGTATCATTTGGTGTGCAACATTCGACACAATCTTAAAAACAAAGTCACAATTTACAACGCCAATTCTTAAATTTTTCTTTAATTTGGACGTATAGAATCCTATTATTGGGCTCAGAAAGCCATTCCGACATTAAAATCCTCCAATTTTTTTATCGGAACTACTGAAGTACAACCACAGGATCACCTTGTTATTATAACGAACAACATATTACACAGATTTACACATTTCTACAGTTCAGCAAGAAATCAAATCATTCGATACAAAATAGAAGACTCGAAACACACACACATCACGGCACTTTCTCATTCTTAGACAATTCAGACGATACTCGTTGACAAAAAACGAAAACATCCTTGACACATCCAATTGAAATTTAGTGTCTGTTATTATCTAATAAATACAACAATTTCTAAATGTGAAGCTGATGTTTCAAATCTTGATTTACTTAAAGGAGCGTACAGTCATCACCACAGTCCTACAGTTGGCCAAGAAGATCCCTTGGCCAGAGGCGTTTTAAACGTCTGTGCTGAGTACCCGGTATCGCCCTAGTGTACATGTTTTGTATGAGAGGGTTGCCATGTAATTCAAAGTCGTAATGCATCTTTTTGTATAGTTGTTTCGCGACATCAATTACGTATGGAATTTATAAGTCTTTGTGCAACATTGAGTTTGAAAACGTCTTACGGACTTATTTTAAAGCAACAAGGCAACACATGTCTTAAATTTATGAAATTCCCTTTTGGCGAGGTTTACATCGATCATGACTTATAAGAAATAAAACTTATCTGCTCATTATTATACTTACGAATATATTGTAGATTTTATTGTATTTAGAAAAAATGATTAAACTTTTTAAGTGTTCAGATTTATTTTCATTAATTTTTCATAGAATTTTGATTAGTTTTCAAAATATTTTCTAAAGTTTTCAAACCATAGATTTAAATTACGGGATTTTTCTTTTATTACAAACTTTATTCTCCAGATCAAAAAAGGTAAATTTGAAAAATATAACAGTATAATAAAGGTTATTATAAATAAAATATTTAATATTGTAGACCCACTCTCTGAATTGATAAAACCTATTTTCCAATCGTTGTACGCGGTCAAACAATACTGCCTATAATCTAATCCGTATTATGATTTATAGCTTAATAAACATTTAATTGACGTCATTATTTATAGTTGTAACTGTACATAAAATAATGAAGGTTAGTAATTATGTAAATATGTGTAACAATGTAATAACATATTTAATGGGATAAATAAAATTTAGTAATTAATAAATTACAGAAAACCATAAACAATTATAATTTATAGTGTATGAAAATTTAAGTTGCGGTGTTGTTATCAACAATTTACGTCTAAAATGTTACAGCACTTACTTTAGAAGGTTTGTCTTATTTTTTATGATTTATTATCACCAAGTTTGCTTAATGCAGTCATAAATTTTACAGAGCATTATTCCTTTGCGCATCTTAGCGACACTAAAAGCTTTATATTGCATAAATATTTGTGTTACGCTGTTTGAGGTAATTGGTGGCGCGGTAATGTGTTAGGTTTGTTTAAAGGTGTTACGTGTAACTGAAAACGAGGGAGGGATGTATAAAGATCACGGTGGAGTCAGTGGAAGGAGATATTCCAAGTGTATTCGCCTTGTTAGCCGAGTTGAAGTGAATGCCTATCTGGTCGTGGGAAATACGCTCGTTTTTGGTTTCCAATAGTATGTGCAAAAGCACTTTGAGGCTTCCGCGTACAAGTAAGCCAATCAATTTCAGAACATTACGTTACCATGGTAACAATTTTTTGTGCGGGGATTTTGTACTTTCGAACATAATTCAATCCGAAGCCCTAAGGGAATTTTAATTCTTTACTCTCTTCGACGCCTTTTCCTGTTTTAATACATCAATAAAGAATACAATAAAGCGACTATTAATAAAGCGTACGTTATTTTAACCCAAGTACCGTTTCATATAAAATAATAATAAATACCCAATTATTATGTAAATTGGAATATATAAAATATAAATATTTAACCTAACCATAACGCAACCTATTAAAAGAACACAACAATTCATACTATCCTAGAAATTTATAAAAATACTACTTTATCTAATTAAAATTAGAGTACTATATCAAAATAAAAATAACACATCGATTGATATACAATCAACTTCGAATATAAATTAACTGCCGGGACATCGGTGTCTTTACTTTATAAGTGAATTTACTTAATCGATTTTTTTTTGTTTTTAATTTTTATTACGGTGCTGTACATTGAGTTGCACAATTACCGTATATGATATTTAAATGGCGGTGGGGTATTTTACTTCAAGGAGAAGAGGTTACCAGCGGTACATTCTCTCGTTTATAACTACGGGTATTGTCCGTTATTCAGACCAAGAGGTCTCTACTCCATTTTTCGCTTTAGTCGTTACACAGTTAGGAAGTTCTTTGTAGCTAGATCACAGGCTAGTTGGTTTGGATGTTCATCTAGTCGTTCGTGAAATTTACTATACAAGGACGCTGTTAGTTTTTTTATATAACCGAAGTTAGGAGGAAAATATTAACTATTCTCAATTAAATGAAATTTAGTCGTAGGCCTATGTTAAGCTTTAAAATATTATTGAGTATCACTTTAAATTCAAGTTTAAAATAAACCAACATTACCAGCAAAAAACTAGGGAACAAACTGGGTTACTACCGGCAATGTACAGTTCCCTACAGCGAATAAAAGCTAAAAAATGGAACAATAAATGTTTAAAAAAGATATTAAGCCCATACACTTCAAAAACTTTAATAACGTAAACGCCTTGAACAAAAATTTACTTCAACTATACTTACTTGGATACACTTACGACAAAATAAACCTCACTATGGAAACGAAAAATATTTTTGAACGTTCACTAACCTACGTGATCAGGTACTCCTAACAAGATTCAGAATAGGACACACGTTTTTTACTCGTGGACCTACTCACAAGGAAGAAAACCACATAACAACTGCAATCACAGGCGCACTCAAATCACAATTCAACACATCTTTACTGAACGCATATCGCTGGGAATATTTTGAAACAGATTTATTTTACCACCCAGTTTATGTGAATGCTTTAAATACAACTGCAATGACTTCATAAAATAACAATTCAAAAGTCTTTAGCAAATAAGAATACTGGATTTCTTTAATTGAAGGAACAGGCGTACCAACACTAATCATATCAAGTAAAAATATGGTATAACAAGTAATGTAACCAACCTAAATCATATGTGTGTGATATAATAATGTTTTAGGCTTGTTTCCTTGTCTATGATAAAAAAAATATAAATTATGTAGATATTTTTAATGACTATTTAAATATTTTATATATCTTTAAAACATAATGAACAGTAAATCCAAAGCGATAAAAATTAAATAAAATAAATAGTGTAAATAAACTTTGTTTGAATTCGGCTTCATGTTCAAAAAGATTAAATAAAATACTGCGGTTAAATTTCAACCAATGAAAACAATTAGTAAATATTAATGCGCGAGTGAAGAAACAATGGAACATCGAAGGTTAATGGAGTTGTTGAATATGTAAATCAACAAAACCATTTTTTATTTGAGGATGGTCTCAGATCATCAAGAAGAGTACATGAAATAAGAGCCTCCTACAAGACAACAATACCGACGATCAAAAGTGAAAAGCATGGATACTCGTTGTGGTAAAACATCACAAATTTAACATCTGTTATATCACCATTATTAAAAAAAGGAAAGAAATCAAATCATAAATATCTTATTTGTATCTTATTCTAAATTCTATTTGATTAAATTTTGTTTCCGCAGAAACCTTGTCACCTTAAAATTCTATTTTTTTATTTAACCCCATTTTTGGCTAGCTTAAATTTAGGGCAGTTAATTATTAGGAACCGTGAAACCTTACATTTTGGCGCCCAACGTAAGACACCTTACAAGTCTATCAACATATTTTATAAAAAACTTACACATAAAATAATTTAAACACTTTTATTGTTAATGAAGTAAAATTACCTTCTTGATTTCACAAAAAACCTAATTGTTGATGTGACTTAGATTACAATGTGAAAACTTGTCTTTCTTTTAGAATTACTGTAGTTCATTTTGGTTTATATATACTTATCTTTTACCAAAAGTAGTGTAGTTGTAAAAGAATTTTGTATTTCCTTACTTTACTTTTTATAAAATACACAAAATATTGTAGTAATACAGTAAATTGTTTACCAGTTAAGAAATATCGCTTAAATTTTGAAATAATGAATGAAAATCTAAAACAAATTACGTAAACCAATTACAGGAAAGTGAAACTGAAATGAAAAGCGGAAACAAAGAGAACTTCTATAAATGTAGATGATATTATACGGAAAAAGCTGATGACGGAGAGGGTATTTTGCGTTTGGGATGGAGCCAACATCTGGTAAAACATGATTATGTAAATTGTTGTGACATCCCATTCTATAATACAAGTAGCCTACAAGGCTTATACATGGGTGAGCTACATGACAACGCTATATATAGCAACGTCCATCTACATCAGACAAGGTTGATTAGTCTATCAAATTCACTGTGTCCGTAAATGTCAGAAAATGTTAGTGTACAATTTATTGGAAAAACAATTACTTTTTATGTTTTTATTCACTCACTTTTAATACCTTTTATAAACGCTAATTCCACAATTGCATAATTACAAAACTTAGTTATTATTTTTACCATCGAATGTTTGCTCAAAATCATTAGACATAAAGCAAAGTATTTAATTGATTTTTTGAAATGTTTACCCCAAATTAAAAATTATTGACAAAACATACGAGGTAAACCAACTGGAAAATAATGAAACAATTAAGGAAAAAATACAAACATATGTTTCTTTAAATTACAAAACTGCTACTTTTTTAAACAATCTTAATCTTATATTTAGACCAAAAATAATTGTATTATTTTTTATTTAAAGTTAAAAATCACACATTCACAATCAAGAATTCTTGATCTGGAGATATTCGACTTCTTACACAAATTTGTACGACAGACCGAGTAAGTTATGCTACGACACTTGAGTTTACCAGCATCAATGTTATAGTTTAAAAGATTTAGAGCTAAGTAATTTGGATGGTCATGAAGCAGGAATTGTTATTTCCTGTGTCTTCACTGATTTGTCAGCAAAGGCATATCTATTGTAATCTATTTGAATAATAATTATTGTGCTCTATTAAGAAAACTTACAAAGTAAAAATACAAATTATTTCTAAAACCAAAAACATAATTTTTGGCTTAACCTAATGGCTGCCTGCAGGTTAGCAACTTGTTTCCTTATATCTCCGTCTTGATTATGTCATATCCATGCAAGTTACATTTTATTATAAGCAAACATAAGTAATAGATCAAATTTATTTTTTACTTCCAAATACTGTACATAAAAAACAGAAAAAATGTAAACTACTAAAATTTCGCTGTTTTTCTGTTTGGTAAGTTCATCATATATGACATTACTGAGGCCACCTACCCGTTAACTGTAAAACCAGTATAGGAAAAACCATTTCAAAATTTAAATTGTGTTACCAGTCTATCTCTCTATAATTTATTGTAATCTACGCAACACCATTAACTAATTCTTCCCTTTCAAATACTTTAAAATTATATCTTTCTCTATCACCGACTTATTAAACCACTTTCTTCTAAATTCTGCCAAGACGGAAATACAACCCACAAATGATTCCATCTTCTACCACTCGGATATCACAGAAAATAAAATAGAATATTAAGTCTAAAAGTTCTGCAAATACATATTGCAAAAAATTGCAAATTACATACTTGCAAGTTTGTGTAAAACTATAGTACAGACTTCATGGACACATAAGATATATTACATCCCACTCGTATATTACATCCCACTTAAAAACTTTAATGCACCTGTAAATTATTATAAATTAAATCCTGAAATTAAACCTACAATAAAGCCACCTTTACCTCTCTACTAGCAACATTTTTCTATATTTTTGGTTCATATTCAAAGATTCTAAAACGTTACCACCTTTTGAAATTAAAAATAAAGTTTAAGTTACTTTCAAAATTTGGGGTTATTCAACCTTAATTCCTCCTCTCTTTTACCCGTAACTAAAGAAGACCCAAATGACAATTTATGTTTACTTGATTTGTGAAAAATTTGTTAATTTTTTTTTAAGTAAGCGACTACTTTGGAGTATGAAACAATAGGTTTTGATACGTAATAATTTCTAGATCTTAGCTGAAAATCGAATCTAGAACTTCCGCATGAAAAAGTTTAATAGTTAAATTTTTTAAATATATTAAGTAAATAAATAAACATTGCTGATGGATTATGAAAGAGTGGACACAAATCCAATGCGGGATTCATCATTTTATTTGATAAAAATACGGGATTACAAACCACAGTAGCTCATCCGTACTGCTAGATTAGATAATTATTATTTCAAATGCTTTGAAACAATGTTTTAGAAAAAAAAACATTAAAATTCATTGAAACATGCAAGTGGAAAAACTACAATATTATTGTACCATAGTTGTGATAAATCTTTGGTCGTACAAATTGTGTATAAAGAACGGTTCATGCATTTTTAAGAATACAATACATCTCTATTGTTGTAAGTTCTGCCCTAACTAATAATTACGCTTTAAATCTCACTCGATTGCAATTTAAAAAAACAACTATCAGTAAAAACTAATAAACGCTTCGTATATGTTCTTCTGATGCAATGGTGGTTTTTAATCTAGTTTTGCGGTATTGTATGGAGTCAAACTAACGTAAATAACTATAAAGAGTTGTATTGTGGACAAAATGAAACAGCATTGGGACAGACGTAAACTGCTATATTTTCCATACGAATTTACTATAAAAAAATTAAATACTATAAAAGTGATAAATTTTCCTTAAAAATAATTAACAAAATATAAAAACAATTCCACAGAAA
Source organism: Catonia carolina (assembly GCA_035578175.1). Taxonomy (NCBI): domain Eukaryota; kingdom Metazoa; phylum Arthropoda; class Insecta; order Hemiptera; family Achilidae; genus Catonia; species Catonia carolina. The sequence continues at coordinate 336,751,512 of JAQMRL010000001.1, read as the reverse complement.
AGCAGACAGAAATAAAAAATTACATACATTACCTAATAATTCATTTAGTTAATCAAGTTTCTACTCTAGATGAAGGCGTAAGCATCTTATATTTGAAATATTTAAATTCAACAAAAAAGTTCACAATAAGTTCTGAACTTTAGAACTTATCGTGAATTTTTTGAAGAACTGATCGGGAATCAATGGAATATTTTTTGAAGTAATTTTGAAATAAGATTCCTGCAAAACAATTTTTATACAAATTGCGAATGAACATAATTTTGAATTTAGAAAGAAAGAAACAAAGTATATGTTAACTGAAAGAGTGCTGCAAGAGTTCACTGCTTTGTTTTTTAATGAACTGTAAAGGTGATAAATCTATAAATATTTCTTTTGTAATATAAAAATGAATAAAATTATAATAATAAAGTAAAAGAAAAACAAACAGTATCTGAGTATAATACATGGTACTTTTCTTTGTGTTCTTACAATTTTATTTCAGGAATACTGTTCATAGAGGATATAAATATGAAACGAGCTCTGAAAATTGGTTTTCCTTCTCACATTTCTAAAAGGAAAATTCATGTCAACACATGTTTGCACATTTGAACTACTGCAATTATCTTTGAAAAAAATATCACTGATAATTGGTTCCACAATATCTTAAAGTTTTCGCTCAAACGTTTTTCCAAAACTACTTTTTGGTATGTTATCTTTCCTTTCATTTATGATATAGGGCCTATTATTATAATAGTCTATAATTAGTCTGATGACTAAAAGTGAACTTCATTAGATTTAAAGAAATTTGTAAGGTTTAGTCATTCAGTAGTGAGAACCAGTAATGAACTCATGTAAGCACTGGCCAAACTTTCTTCCTTAAGATTATTTTTTTAAACTCTAATGTGCGTACGTTTCTATCTATTCAATTTAGAACAATGAGCAACCCTATGATCGAATGAGATAATGATTTGTACGACTTTAAATGAGGTGTAGTATTGTACAGATTTAGGTCGACCATTCTTAAGAAAGTATGGTTAATTGAACCCCAACCATCAAAGTACACGCTAACACTGTAATCACCGACATATATATTTAAATCAAATAAGTAAATGTATTCAAATAAAGTATCTTTACTAGTTACATTTTACGGATTGAATACAATGGTTACCGGTGTACTTCGATGGTTCAATTAACCATACTTTCTCAGGAATGGTCAGCGATTGTCTGTACAAGACTACATCTCATTTACACGTCATATATATCATTCTCATCTCATTGGGTCATGAGGGTTCCTTATTGTTCTACATTAAACAGATAGCAACGTGCACATATTAAAAAATAAAATGAAAGTTTTATAAAGTGATTGTAAATATTTCTTAACAGTTAATAAAATTATATATTCTGTACATCGAAATTTAATCGACTTTGAATATGTTATGCCTATTTAAGAAATCAAATAATGCACCATTTGTCTTACATTTCCTAAATAAAATGTACAGTACTATGTTTTCTAAGTTTACTTAAAATACCATTTTTTATTCAATTTTAAAATTTAACAAAAATATGCAAAAAGAAAAACATAGAAACTGAATTCCAAACAAAAGAGATGACCCAATAAATTACACATACGAGGGGGTACCCAAAAGAAACCGGAATTATTTTTTAAAACTATTTATTTTTAATTTTTTTACAAAAGAACCTTATCCCCTTCAAAATACTCTCCATTACAACTAATACATTTGTCCCACCGGTGCTTCCACTGTTCAAAACATTTTTTGTACTCCTCTTCAGTGATGGCTGCCAGCCTATCCGTCGTTTTTTTCTTGACATCATCAACGTTGTTAAATCGGAGACCTTTCATGCCCCTTTTCATGCGCGGGAACAAGAAAAAATCACACGGAGCCAGATCGGGTGAGTACGGTGCGTGTGGTAGCAAAACCATGCCGTTTTTCGCCAAAAACTGGGTAACCGAGATTGCCGTGTGTGCAGGCGCGTTGTCGTGGTGGAAAAACCAGTCCCCTGTCTGCCACAAATTAGGTCTTTTACGACGAATGCTGTTTCGTAGTCTTCTTAACACTTAAAGATAAAAAGTCAATGGTCTGTCGTCGGTCTGTTCGTACAATTTCTTTCACTTTCACAACATTTTCGTCTGTTCGGGAAGTCGACGGTCGTCCAGAACGAGGTTTGTTCTCAATCGACATGTCGCCATTTTTAAAGCGCAAAAACCACTCGTACACTTGGGTTTTTCCAATAGCGTCGTCTTTGTAAGCTGTGTTCAACATTACAACTGTTTCCGCGGCGTTTTTACCGAGCAAAAAGCAAAATTTCACAGCCGCACGTTGTTCATTAAAACTTGCCATCATGAAAAACGACACGAGCACAAAACAGAACTAGCGAGAACAATCACTGCACGAGAACAGAACAAGCTAGATCAACGAACAAAATGGCATTGAACTGGCAATGAGTAGCGCTACAAGCAGCCTAGTGGCGGGAATTTGTACTGCACAAGCTCCGCCCACAGCAGAGCTATTCCGGATACTTTTGGGTACCCCCTCGTAAATATAAAAATATATACGACAGACATTTTAGACTGTTCTAAATTCATATGTCATTTCAATTTAGGCTACATTACTCCCGTCCCCTAAACTGGATATGGAAAGAAAAACCCAGATAGAGATAGACCGTACACAGAATATGTAAATGTCATATCCTGGTGGTCCTGATAGAAATTTGATGACATGCACTTCCCCTACGGAAAGAACATTAAGGTCGCAACTAAGTTTTAAACTCTTGTTATAAGTATTGAGTAATCCATATGTTAAACTAAACGACTCATTTAGTACTACCTCATAAATAATTTATTATCTCATTTTATTTCTCATCGTATTAAAATGTAATTTAAATCGTAAAAGGTCGCACAAGTTTTGTTTTTAGTTTATAATTACTTTATTCCATTAAGAGTCTTCACTTATATTTTCAGTAAGAAATATTTGAAACTCTCCCTCTATGTCATTTTTCTTTTGTTGTTTTTACTGTAATCATATTAGATTTACTATGTATCACTATAATGGATGTAATCAGAAAATTGAGTAACATTTTGAATATAAATTAAACAAGAAGTCAGGTAAACATATTTATCATTTTTATCTCCTTTTAGTTATTACAATACGCCAACTGATAAATAAGTTGATATTAGTCGGTTTGTTTCATCACTCTCTACGCGAATTGTTTATTGAACCTTAACCTATTGAGCAGATTCAGAAATTCAAGTGTTTATAAAACTAAATTACTGAAAATTTGGAGCCAGCAGTGAAAATGAGAACTCGTATTAAATTAGCTACATTCGTATTTTTTAAAAATCAGCAACACTGGCATCACTAATTAAGTACACTGGCACATTCGTTTTAATAAATGAATTCACTTTTTGTAAAATATGAGTTTGTCAAAACGTGTGTTCCGTCAGCCAGTCAAAAAATTTCGCACGTCCAGTAAAAACACGCGTTTAAAAAAAAAAAAAAAATTTCTGCCAAGCTGGAAAATTTAATCATGTAAAAATGTAAGAAGAAATCATCCACCATTGTTACACGTTCACATCTACTGTCTGTCTATAATTTGATGGCCTCCCGCAGAGAGGAGCAGAATCGGCCCGCTACTAGCCTTTTCAATAACATTTCATTATGTACTATTACTAACTAGTACACTGGAATTGGTACATAATGAAGTGTTATTGAGAAGACTAGTAGCGGGCTGATTCTGCTCCTCTCTGCTGGAGGCCATCAAGTTATAGACAAACAGTACATACACACATTCACCTACGATATTTCACTATCAACATGTAAATTTATCAATTTTATACATATTTTAAAATAAATTAAACTACTTTACTGAATAACTATTTCTGAAATTTTTATTTCAACAACACCGCAGAACATATACTAATCTGTCCTGCGTAAGGTGTGAAAAACAGACTTTTAATATGCAGTCCGTGAATCGTTTAGAAGCATTCAAATTTTTTTATTTAGAAGAATGCTCAGGATTTCGGGGATTAATCATGTTGCCAACTCAGGGCGTGAGAAGTACCAGTGGATATGTTCATTATGTAACAGCAAGGAGTGTGAAGGCACTGTAGGTTTTGTTGAGTGCTGCCCTGTTTTAGAAGGTATGCGTAAAAACTGGCTAGGACGTGAACTGCTGAGTATGTAACAAGTTGTTAAATATCAAAACGGAAAAGATTAGTAAGTTATTTAATGGATGCTGTGTGTTAAAGAAGCGAACTTGTTGTTGAGTTTAATTACTAATTGACTGTATTCGTACTTTTGATATAAATTAGAATTAACTTTGGTGGACGGATGTGGATGATGTTCGGTGTAACGCGTGTATGGTTTGGATTTTAGATTGGGTAATTGGGGATTGAGAGTGACTGACTAAAAAGTAGTTAACTTAAAAATATATAAAAACATAATTTCACAAGTGTGTACGCAAGTGAAGGATATTAAGAAATGGAGTAAATTGTTTAATGACTAGAATTTTTTTTAAATAGTAATGAAAATGTTATTCATACAATTTTTATGTTGGAAACAGGTCTCTAAATTTTAATTTCAGCAATTTTAGATGCAAGAGTTTACAAAAAAGTATTTTAATTTTTGTACAACGTTATTTGATGCCTATTTATGCCTTTTGTATTTATGTGAAAGTATTATTTAATCTCATCTATTTAGTAATAAAAAATTGTTTAAGGCCTGCTGATCAACGCAGGTTACGTTCACCTTACGGCGTCAAACTTGTCCACCTGTGATGCTTGAATAACATTCATATCAAACAGGCCACGGTGGTGCGATATCTTGGCTTATGGTTCGACAGGCGACTAACTTGGAAGCATCATCTGCGTACGAAACGTTTAGAACTTAAACGCCGCCATAAGTTACTCTTCTGCTTAATTAACCCTCGATCAAGATTGAACCTCAGCTCCAAGATTTTAATATACAAATCAATATTCAGACCAATCTGGACTTATGATGTCCAGCTCTTTGGAATAGCGGCAGGGAGTAATTTAAAGTCAATCCAAACCTTTCAATCAAAATTCTTAAGACTTGCTTCTGGCGCTCCTTTTTATGTAAGCAATAAAACCCTCCACGACGATTTAAAAATTCTTACAGTAAAGGAGCTAACCGCGTCCTTGTTTACTACATTTCACGAAAGACTAGATGACTATCCAAACCAACTAGCCAGTGATCTAGCTACAAGAAACTTTCCAACTATGCGTCGTTTAAAGAGAAAATGGAGTAGAGACCTCTTGGTCTGAATAACGGACAATAACCAAAGTTTTGAACGGAGAATGGATCAATGGGTACCTCTTCTCCTTAAAGTAATATTCCCCACCGCCATTTAAAAATCAAATACGAAATTGTGCAGCTCAATGTACAGTACCGTAATAAAAATTAAAAATTAAAGACAGTAAGACCTGCTGAGTTCCATTATAGTGAGGCGGTAGTCCTATAGGTTTAATATAAGTTACAGATTCTATCAAACTATTATTTGGTTATACCATAACGTGTCGAAGGATTTATTACTGTACTACAGTATTATTTTTATTATTACTATGTTGTTTTGAACTGTTACACGTAAATGCAATATTAATATTATTATTAACTTAGAGCAAATAAATATTTGTAATTATAGAAAATAAAACAACAAATATCAAGAGGTACTTGACAGTTGAATTATACAATTTTTAAATTTTGTTAATAAAAAGTATTTGTGTTGCTGTACGATTTTGCTGTGGATTTCTTCAACAGAAGTAAATTAATGAGCCAGACTTTAAATATATTGGTAAAACATGCTACTCTTGATGAATAAACAAGTATTTAATTCGTTTGGATGTGAATTTTTGAAGAGTTTTAAGAAATGTATTTCAGTGTAAATAATAACGTATTAAAAATTTGAAAGGGAGTATAAATACCGTACTATACTTTCAAGTACATGACTGAGGATATAAATGTAGACTTCTATTCTACATATTTATATTTTATATTAATAAGTTAACAAACCTAAAAAAAGAAATATATTAATTTATTATTCAATAAAAATTAAGTAACATATAATAAATATAAACTGTAACTCACTGCACAAGAATAAAAGCCAGAGAAATGAAATGATTTCTCAGGTAAATTGCTGTTACAAAAGTAAACACGCTTTTCATAGTTGGCAGTTTCCATCTGTAAGGTTTTGAATGCAAGATACTTGTTAGCAGAGCGATTTTAACATCGCATATCTGAGTGCCGAGTAAAAGACATTATTTAAGCACTCCGGAATTCCACTCAGTAGATAGAGAGATGAACGTTTTAAGTGGCACTTAGCACGCCTCTACAGAATCACCAATTCATCACCTAACTGAAGCAAAAGTGATAGTAGTAATAATACATGCAGTTATTTTAAACTGAAAAATTTATCCGCAGTAGTAATCTTTATCAATGTGAAAAGACATGAATAAATATTGATGACACAAATAATATCAAAGGTTTTAAATTCATTTATTCATTCATATAATCTATGGAGTTTATGTGTTTTATTTAAATATTTGTAGCAGTAAGAAAAAGTATCTTTTTATAGTGCACAATTTAAATTTGATAAAACTTTTATATTCTCGTTAATAAAAACAGGTGGGTTCTCCGTAGCATAGTGGTAGCGTGCTAGCTTACGACACGAAGGTATCAGATTCGACTCCCGTCTATGTTCTGGAATTATAAGAAAATAAAGTCACAGTTCCAGTTACATAACTCACCGTAGTTGCTAATAACTAAGCTGATGATGTGACTTTAAATAAATTAAAAAAATTGCTTTGAAAATTCCTTACGCTTTATTTACATTAGCCCGGCCCGTTGGCGTAGTGGTTAGTGCAACGGCTTCTACGCCGGGGTCCCGGGTTCGATTCCCGGTCAGGTCTTGCATTTTTTCATCACTCATTTTCATATATCATCACTTTCCACCGTCTGCATTAGCAAAAATTGCAAAACATTCAGACTTAAAAAAAAATTTACGTCAGTCATACCACAAACACAACATTCACCACCATTGGCAGATTCTACAGCCATTCTTGCTGTACACGAAGACCCTGCCAGGGCAATTGCAAGAGTTCAACACCATTTAAACCTTGTACAAAGCTACCAGAATAAATGACTTTTTAAGACAAATGAAACTAAAACCTCACTCATTACGTTTACACTCCGTCATCATAGTTATCTACTCATGTATTTCAACAACACACTGATTCCACGAACAGGCACAGCTAACTATATAAGACTACACCTTGACAGACGCTTATTGGAAAACACAGTTTTTATGTGGGAAATTATGCAAACCTTTCCTGAAAGCTATAACACATTCAAATAACTTCCATTGTACTACATGGTGGCGAAATTGTCCTCCACAACATAGCTAAAAACTAAAATCCTAGTGTTTTGTTCTTTTATCTAGTAACACAGTGTAATTGAGATTACAATAAAAGAGTTGTCAATGACCAGTACTTTAAAACCATGCAATCATAAAAATTATGAAATAAACTACAATCTAATTACCTAAACAATGTAATATAATAAACAAAATAAAATGATCGAGCTTTATTTATTTATTTCTCAAAAATTATGTACATTTGTTTTCTTACTATGTTTATTTTACATTCCTGTACGCTAATATGAACTCCGTATCAACGTTTTCATGCGTAAAGGAAGGGAATTGAATATTTTGGGTACTAAATAGCCATGGTTAAGCAGATAAAGAGCCTTTTTTGCTAATTGTGGAAATATAAAGCGTCTAATATAGTGTTGTAGTGATACAATTGTTTCTTTAGAAAAAAAATCTACTTTCGAGTCTCTTGATAAACATTTTTTTCGACACTAAGTTATCTTACAGCCTCAGGGTGAATTTCAGTGAAAAGTTCACAAAAGATAGTTGAAGTCACTTAAAGAAGCTAAATTTTTGTAACGAACATTTTTTCAGGTTCCTAATTTTACGGTCCATAGCATGAAAATTTCTTTTAGCCACAGCATCAAAATTGAGCATAAAAAATAACATAGGTAAACATCTCCAGAAGATTAGACAGAAAGAAAAAAACGTTAAAGCGGACCCGGCCCTCATATCTTTCTCCATACTAACATAAGGAACACTTCCTCAGCTTGTGGCGGAGGTAATTGACTGAATTTTTTCCACACATTTATTGGACCTTGATACACATTTTAACATGAGGGTTTCTCAAATTAACGTTTAGTTCATCAGAATTTCTTTTTTCTTTAGTACTGTCAATAAGTACCAAAAAATTAACAAATTGTTGTCCCTATAAAACCTGTTTGAGCTTTTCTTTTTGTTAGATTTCAATGTCAAAATGTGTACTCTGATGCAATAAATGTACTCGAAAATCTTAAGTCATTGTTCCTAACCGTTTTTGAGAAAATGTTCCTTTTGTATGAAAAAACTGAATTTTTGGAAAACGAACAAACGAAAAAAACGAACTAACAATAACCTCACTCGTAAGAAAAAATCAGCTGTAAAATAAAAAAGAAAGCAAGACATATAACAGGGCTGCCAACAATATGTATGAAAAGTTACCTTTCTTTTAAAAAATAAAACAAATTTCAAAACAAAGAGGATCAAACGTTAGCCAACTAAAAGTTTTAATAGGTCCCTGAAAAACAGTATAAAAGATCGTAATGGTGTTAATTTAAAATATCAAAAAAAAAAATATAAAATCTTATCAAAAAATCGCTTATTGTGTATCAACTTACTAAGAAAATCCAGTAAAATTAAAAAGGAAATTAAAAAAAAAATGGTGAAATATTGTTTTTTTTAAGGACCGGATTCCCTTAATACTCAGTAGCTACAATATTTATCATACAGTATATAGTTTTTATCATTTTTAAATCTCATATATATTAAATAAAATGAAAATAAAGTTTAATCATGTATTTGTCAGTCATCTGAAACGCCATAAACAGTCGAAAAGCTAATTGATATTTAATAATGATTGTTCGAACAATAGGGATTATATTTGTATATAATATAATTATGTATGTTATAGTACATAAAAGTTTGAAATTAAATATCATCTCATGTCACTGAACATCCATTGTAACAGGCTACTTTGTATTATAGAACCTTTTGTGCCCTAAATAATATTGGTTTATCTCAGCTTTTCTGTTTGAACCGTGCATAAAGCCATCATGACGTTTTCAACGTGTGTTTGTGTACAACTCATATGTGTTTGTACGTGACAGCTCTCAAAGCTTTTATCTAGAGTCAAAACGGTAAAAAATCTTTTATCCCTCTAAATACGTTTGTTGTCCAATATTTTGGATTATTTTTTACTGAATGTAAATATGGAGTTTACATATATTGTTCTCTCTCGATTTTTGTAGACGGGTTCAGAGTATTTCATTTTATGTGCACATGACTTGAATTCTGATAACTCAATATTCCCTAGACTAAGTTAAAATTATTTTTCTCCAAACAAAGAAACAGATTTAATACCTTTCGGCTAATATTATGTACAATAGCAGGGCACTATTACAATGTAAAAAGTACTCACACAATAAAAACCATGAATGTAATGCAAAATTTTCAAGTATTTTATTATTAGAAGTTGAAGTGAAAAAGAATTCACGTATTTTATATACATATACGCCGATTGGAAAATTGTTTGGTTTTTTTACTAGGAGGCGCTTATGTGTAAATAACATTTACGTTTTACTGTAATAAATGATTTAATTAACAGTCGATTACTTGATGGAACCAGTTGGTCACGTCTAATATGCAACATTTACAATTTTGGGTACGAAATAGTAAATTTCGATCCATCTTATATGAATTGCACTGAACGACACCGTGAGGCTGTACGACAGTACTTTTATGTAAAAAAAGTTATTATGTATTTTGTAGACGAACCGTTGAAATGATCATCTATACAGGTTAAGTGTACGTTAGTTTACTTCAACAATCTAATAAGAATTTACTTCATTACCTTAATTTACTTCAATTTTCCTAATGAGACTATCAGTCAATATTTTCTCACGCTTTGATATTTAACCCAGGCTCGTTAACAAAATCTGGTGTTTTCTGGTTAGAAAAGAAATCTCTAGTCCCACTGTATCTACTTCTCCTTTCTGAAGATCAACTTGTAGAGACTGGAACGCGTTAGTGGTAACCTTACAAAATTGTTGGTGAAGTGACAGTAAGTTTTTCGTTTCAATCTGAGTAAACTAAAAATGGAATGTAATTATATTTGTATATAAATAGGATATAAATATGTTTTCCTTACATCTTTTCTAAGCTTATAAGAAGCTTATAGTATAATAATTTCATTCTAATTTACCTTTTTAATTAAATAATGAACTTTACTGAGTTCGAAACATTTGAATAAAATAACTAAAGACGGCCTAATACTCTATTTGTACGTTTATTAGTAAATACAACTAAATTAATTAATTAATTAAAATAATGAATTAAATATTTAAGATTTAATACATGAAAGATAAATTAATCTAACCTTAAAGTTACCAGTCGGTCTATAACATGTAATTAAAATTACTTCGCTTAGGAATCCAGAGAAAGGAGTTTGTAGGGGGAGGGAGATATTTAATCTGCATTACTTGAAACATTGAAATGAACTGATCTCATTCGATGTGGATGTCGGTTGAAATTCTGTTTTCAAAAACAGATTTATGAGATTGGTGTTGAATTTATAGAAGTTTAATTATCTCCCTTCTATACATTAACTCTAGTAAATAGTGTGAATCGCGCTATTAACAAACTCAAAATAATAGATTATTTATACAAACACATTGTTTTCATTAGAAATAGTAGGCTACCTCTCTCTAATTTGTTGCAATTAATTAACTAGAACATTGCAGTTTAAGCTTAATGCGGCTTTAGATTCTGAATTTTAAACAATATGGCCAAATATAATTTTCCTAATGAGACTATCAGTCTTTATCATTACGCAATATTTTTTCACGCTTTGATATTTAACTTAGGCTTATTAACAAAATCTGATGTTTTCTGGTTAGAAAAGGAATCTCTAGTCCCACTATATCTACTTGTTCTTTTAACAAATTTGTTTGCTCTATCCCTGTTTTTGTATTCCTAGAAACGACTGTCTACGAAAGCAAAAGATTTTTATGCCGTTATTTGATCATCCAATGTGTTTAAAAATCTCTTCTTGGCAAGTTAAAGAAAATAGGTGACAGTCCGTCACTTTACTTAACTTCATATTTCAAACTATTTGGAGACTTGTCTTAGAAATTTTACTTTTTATCAGATAGATAAATTTGTTAGTACAAAACAAAGTCGTTATAGTTATGCACCCTAATTATTTATATATTTAAATCTTGTGTAGGCCTACATGGGTATGTCCGTGGATCACACTGTTTCATTTATCTATTTCCCAATTTTCGGCAATCTACAACTTTTTAAAATTTCTTATTTACGAGGGTAGTAAACCACTGATGGTTAGTCACAAAATAAACTTTGTTTGAGACGAAGTGTAAGAGGGGAACAACTACTGCGAATGCCCAGTTTCTGAATTACAATTAAAAACACACTGACACTCGTAGTTCATTGGAATACACAGTCCTTATTTTATTACGCGACGAGTGGTACAGAAAATATTGTTTTGATTTGGATATTCTGTTTTTACGTTTTAGGCTACATTTATAAAAATATAAGTATTTTAATTCGTTAAAACTCATTCCGTTTCTTTTCATTTTTACTTTCTCTTGCCTATATGAATATATAGGAAGGAAAGTATTGTTTTCATGTCGATTTTTCGAAATCAAGTTTTCACTGGATCTATACGATTTCAGACCCCCTGAACCCAAAAAACATGTTTTTAGCGATTGGTCTGTGTGTGTGTGTGTGTGAACAGAATATCTCAAGAACGGAACATCGTACGAACTTGAAACTTGAAACTTAAGTTACGTACCACTACCGGACTCGACACGAACATTTTCGTCAAAATCGGTCAACCGAAAGTGGTAGTTTATTCGTGTAATTTTTCACTTTTTTGCGATTTTCTCAAAAACTGGTCCAACGATTTTTTTTTAAAATCGCCTATTTTACTCAATTTTTTATTCTCTATAAGATAGGGTAGGCGCCATGTTTGCTGAAATTCTCGGTGAGGCTGTTTTCACGTAAAAACGTTGTTTTTTTAAGATTACAGCTTTAATATGCATTTTAGCGCAAAACGTTATATAATAAAAGTTGTAGAGAATTAAAAATTCTACAACGTTTATTTCAAACAATTGTTTGTATAACGCTTAGTTTAGCGGTAATTTGCGATTTTCTGTTTTTTTTCTCACGAAAATGTGTGAAAAATTGATTTTTTTAAAGATTTCGGCCTTAGTATGCATTTTACGACAAAAGTGTATATAATTTAATTTATAGAAAATTAAAAGATCTACAACTTTTATTTAAAGCATTTTTCTCTACAGAGCCTAGTTTAGAGAGAAAGAGTGATTTTCCGTATTTCTAAGCCAAACTGAGGTTGATTTTCATTTTGCATCAATCACTCATGATTAAAATAAGGTTATGTTTTTGAGGTTAGTTTTTTGTTTATTTCTAATATTTTATTAATAATGTTAGGTTTATTTTTAATTATTTGCATTGGCAAGAGAAAGTTGTGTGAGTGTTTCACACCAGATTTTATTCATTATTATGTAGTGTTGTTGTTATAAATAAGTTATCTATCCGTGTATTATATCATGCGTTTATCATGTCGACCGTTCAAAAGCAGGGTAAAACAATTCGAAGTGCAAAACGGAATGTTATTTTAAATGTTATTAAGTGCTGTAAAGAAGAAGACAAAAATAAACTAAGTATATAATACTACGCAGTTGCATGTTTTTGAAAATGTACGTACTACGCTGGCAGCAGCGCATTGCCCACACTGAGTCCCGGGTTTATCTCTCATCATTACATATCAGTACATACATTTTATTACTTTCTCTTGCCTATATGAATATATAGGAAGGAAAGTATTGTTTTCATGTCGATTTTTCGAAATCGAGTTTTCACCGGATCTATACGTTTTCAGACCCCCTGAACCCAAAAAACATGTTTTTAGCGATTGGTCTGTGTGTGTGTCTGTGTGTGTGTGTGTGTGTGTGTGTGTGTGTGTGTGTGTGTGTGAACAGAATATCTCAAGAACGGAACATCGTACGAACTTGAAACTTGAAACTTAAGTTACATATCACTACCGGACCCGACACGAACATTTTCATCAAAATCGGTCAACCGGAAGTAGTAGTTTATTCGTATAATTTTTCACTTTTTTGCGATTTTCTCAAAAACTAGTCCTACGATTTTTTTAAAATCAACTGGTTTACTACATTTTTTGTGCTCTACAATATAGGGTAGGCGCCATGTTTGCTGAAATTCTGCTTGAGGCTGTTTTTACGTAAAAACATTTTCTTTTTAAGATTGCGGCTTTAATATGCATTTTAGCGCAAAACGTTATATAATAAAAGTTGTAGAGAATGTAAAATTTTACAACATTTATTTCAAACATTTTTTTTGTATAACGCTTAGTTTAGCGGTAATTTGCGATTTTCTGTTTTTTTTCTCACGAAAACGTGAGAAAAATCGATTTTTTTAAGATTTCGGTCTTAGTATGAATTTTACGACAAAAGTGTATATAATTAAATTTATAGAAAATTAAAAGATCTACAACTTTTGTTTAGAGCATTTTTCTCTACAGAGCCTAGTTTAGCGTGAAAGCGTGATTTTCCGTATTTTTAAGCCAAACTGAGTTCGATTGTCATTTTGCGTCATTCACTCATGATTAAAATAAGGTTATGTTTTTGAGGTTAGTTTTTGTTTATTTCTAATATTTTATTAATAATGTTAGGTTTATTATTAATTATTTGCATTGGCAAGAGAAAGTTGTGTGAGTGTTTCACACCAGATTTTTGTTGTTTACTAAACCAAATATTTTCCTATAATTTTTCTTTCATGTTTTCAGTTTATGTTATTTTTGTTTAATCATTACTCAGTGAGATCCGTTACGTATCGTCTTGGAGTATTGTATTGTAGCGTATGGATGTTATTTTTGTTGTAGTGGTTCCAAATGAATCTGTAGACCGTTTGAAGTTTCTCAACATATTATTTTCTTAAGTTTTTGAAATCTTAATACGTATAATGTTGTTGTTTAGGTCATCAGCCGAAAGGCTGGTTTGAACCTGTAGAGGTTTTACTAAGTAAAACGAGGAGTGAGTTGGTTTACAATTGCCTTCCTCACTTAGTGGAAAAGTACGCTTATCAGCATGCCGGGCTCTCTGAAAAGCACATATCTTCCACTCTGTAAATGACACCTTCACTTCATTCACCACAGGGTCTGGCTGTACAATGAAATTTATTACTTTCAGAGGAGATAACTCTGATTAGTGTCTTTTACACCTCTACCTCTTCTGTTCTTAAATGATTCAGTCATTTAATTGGCTGACCATGTGATTTTTATGTGATATTTATTTTAGCCCTGCAACTAACAGATTGAGTGTAAATAATTTGACACTCCACCTGTCTGTTATGGGCAGCCTGTATAACTGCCCATAACAGTCAGGTAGAGTGTCAAATTATTTACACTCAATCTGTTGGTTGCAGGGCTAAAATAAATAGTTCTGTTTCTTATCACATGGTCAGCCAATTAAATGAGTGAATCATTTAAGAACAGAAGAGGAAAACAGAGAGTGTAAAAGACACCAATCAGAGTTATCTCCTCTGAAAGTAATGAATTTTATTATACAGCCAGACCCTGTGGTGAATGAAGTGAAGGTGTCATTTGCAGAGTGGAAAATATGTGCTTTTCAGAGGGCCCGGCATGCTGATAAGCGTACTTTTCCATTCAGTGAGGAAGGCAAGGTAAACCACCTCACTCCTCGTTTTACTTAGTAAAACCTCTACAGGTTCAAACCAGCCTTTTGGCTGATGACCTAAACAACACAATACGTATAAAAATTGATTCCGTCAAAATGTTTTTCCTTGATTATTGAACTGTACTTGTATTCGAGCATAGGTTTAGTTATTTAAATGAATTTAAATAACTATTTATAATACATTTTAAAATACTTGTGGAATAAACTTGAAATTGAAAATTGGAATTACTGAAGTTATCTGTAAAATTTTGTGGAATATTTTATAATTTTAAGTTTAATATCACAAAAATTATTGACATAGCACTTGTATTTCATTCAATCATTCCTTTTAATTATTAATTAACTTCAGTTGCTGACCATTCTACCGATATATAATTAATTAGATAAAGCAGTAGGGTATGAAATTTTGAAGTGCGGCACAGACTTTAATGAGAAAGTGATCCAGGAGTATCCTTTAAACAGAAAGGTAAAACAAGAAAAGTTAAAAATCAGGTCACATAGTTAAAGTGTTCTGTACAGAAAACTCGTCCAGTTAATACTGGCAATGGAAACAAGTACTTCAGTACTAATACAAGCTAAAGTACCGTTTACTCCACTTCAGTTTCAAATATTCAACACAAATTTACTAAACTGACCAAAACATTTCATTAAATGAACCCTCTAAATATTACATTCACGTAATTCAGATAATAAAGTTAGAAATAGTTTGTGGGGTCAAGCATTTGGTTTCAATATCAAATGGGGTTGAGTTATTCGAATAACGTTAGGCTAAAATGTTATACTGAAAATACTCATGTGGAAGAAATCGCACTGTCTGTTTTATGCTAATATTCTAGTACACTACTATTATTAACAGTCTATTATTTTGAAAAAAGTAAAAATAATTAAACAAAAATAAAAATAGTTTATCCAATTATATGCACCGTCATTTTTAGTTGAAAAAATTGTATATAAAATATTAATCGTTTAAAGCAGCCATAAATATGGTTACTTTAAAGCCACCGCACCACACACAAATTGTAAATAAGTGTAAGTTTATTGTGTAACTAGTATTGTAAATTGTAAATAAGTGTAAGTAAATTGTGTAATAAGTGTTGTAAATTGTAAATAAGGGTAAGTAAATTGTGTAATAAGTGTTGTAAATTGTAAATAAGTAAGTGTAAGTCAAATTCAGTTTACCGATTTAATTTCTACGAAAATTTATTCGTTTAAAACATTTCTGATATCTAGAACTTTTTGTAACTTAATTTAATTTGCAACTATAAAATTATAAATAGAAAAAGTGATCACAATATTCACAGTGAGGCTAACGGCTTAAGGCCTACTTCTCGACGTTAGTTTACTAGCTCCTAGCACTAACAGGACCTACTAGCAAAGATAGTTAATAGCTGCTAGTAGTATCAGCTTATTAGTAACTAGCAACGTTTCCAAACGTTCACACCGAGCTATTTTTCTAGCGCTAGTCAATCACGTGACATTATCTCTTTTACTAACGCTAGTAAAATCAAACATGTTCAAACCTACTGTAAAAATGACATAAACTAGTATGAATCTTTTCCAGCATTCGGGTAAACAAGTACGATGTTGTTTAAATCTTTTTTTATAGCGCGGTATAATAAGCACAATAAATTTAGGCGGGTGGGGGTTTGCTGCGTAATTCGCCACTTCCTCGCCACGCCATTCCCACCATTCAATCTTAAACATTCTCAAATATTTTTTTTCATTCATTCTCTTCTCTACTGCTCTTGTTGACTTAAAACGTATACCTTATTTTAAAGTTTATTTCACCCTTTACGCTCAAAACATTTACCCTGCCTATAATATCTAATACACATCAAGTGAGAGTTCATTATATTTGTAACGTATGCGTTTAAAATCTAAGTTTTAATCGTACATACTTAACGAGATATTGAAAAATTTCAAATTGTTCTATTTTCGTGTTTAAAATTAGCTTACCGTATTTGATTGAACAAGACTACTGCACATACGTTTACCTTGAAAGTTTATGTACGAGTATTAAAACAAGATGTAAATTACATTTTGTTGCACACCCTTCGATTAATGTAGATAATATATTTCATTTAAAAATAAATAATTCAATTGCGTGGATCCAAAATTACGAAACAAACAAAGTTAGGTATAAACCTCGTTATTTGTTATATTCTAACACGTAAAAACAGTGTACTTCTTGTAACACTACAAAGAGCGTAAAAGGTAAGTGTACATAGGAGATTGTGGAGGATATTCACGAGCAAAAACTCGACCCGCCTAAATCTTTCGTGCCTAGTATAGTGAAAACTATGGCTTTAACTAAACTAGCTGCTAGTCTCACGATGCTAGTAAACTAGCGTCATGGGGATAGACCATTAAAAGACACCACCTAGTGACATTTCTTCAGAAAATCAAATTTTTAGAATTTGAACTAAATAATTTTTTTTTAAATATTAATTTAATATTATAATTTTAAATATTAATGATTCGAGACATTGTAAACGCAACATACAACTCATTACACACAAAGACAATAATTGACCACATAAATCCTAATGTCCAATCTCTTTCAACTAACGATCTCCCTGTTAACAGACGACTAAAACGAAGGTGGAATAGGGTTCTTATCCGACCACTATAAAAATCATTTCAATTTAACTTGTCATGCCTGTTTAATTTCATTAAAAAAATCTAAAAAAGAAAATCATTTTATAAAAAAAATTTTCCATCATAGTAATACATCATTAACATTCAAAATATTGGCACCACATTCATTATAAAATTTCACGTCGAAATCGGTCACTGGATCGATTCACATTCCCGCCATTCCTCATTCATTCAATCTCATTTACTCGTTGTGCTTTAAAAATTGTACATTTGTAAATAAAAATAAAGTTTAAGCCAAAAAAATATATATATTAATGAAATGTTAATTTAGTATGTCTCTACTCTACTGGTGTTTCAGTCTCCCTTGTTGGATTTTTTACAAATTGGAAGATATCAGATTATGAACGATGCGAATATTATTATCCTGTAATCGGTTAGTTAAATACTTAACTTAGAAAATTAGTAATTATCTGAAAAAGTGATTTGGAAAAGCTGTATTCCTGAGATTACTGAATCATTAATTCAGATTGGTGGGAGTAATGAGATGTACATTACGAGTCACAATGCCAAAGGTCTTTAGTCACTAAGTAAAAAGTGTTTTAGCAGTATGTCTAGTAATTTTTGCTTATCGTTGACACGGTTATTCTCTATCAAAGAGTCTGTCTAAATACACCCCAAGATTGTTAGCTTAGGAAATGGTTGGTTTAATACAAATGATTGTGGACATATTTGTCGACGTTTTTATACGCTATTTTCTAAATGATACTTTAATAATGCGACTATGGTTTAAAAAATAACAAGTTTACTCAAAAAAAAAAACAACACAAAAACAATCTGATTTAGTGAAATTTGTTTTAACAATGCATGTAATAAATTATTTTGTTTTACTAATTTCATTTACACGCCTTGTGCTCTGATAGGTGCGGAAATTGCGTGTTTAACAATGACAGGGTGTTAGGGTCACACGTGCTTCGTGACCCATAAGAGCTACGCATTTACTGAGTTTTAATCCGATTAATTTTTGTAAATGTTAAATGAAGTTAACACCGGTTTTTTTTGTCTAACAGATGTTTCTCTTTGGCTAGTTTAGCGTTATAAATCAGTATTCTTGTTTAAATTACTTTAAAAATATTATAATTTAAAGTAAAAATTGCCATGTGTTAATCCTTTTTTTCTAAATTATGCGGCAAAGAGTTTAACTTCTTTTGTAAATGTATGTCCGTAATTTATTCTACTGAAACAATTCTGAACATGTAACATGAATATTGTTTTACAATACCTTAAGGTTTGTTACCTTAAGGTTTTAATTTTTTATCTTCTGCATTATTTACCACATAGTATTAAGGTAAAATTATTTATGGTAACATATTTTCTAAAAATAAAATGCAATTAGGGCTATATATAATGATAAAACACTTGTCATAAATAATAAGTAATATTTATAAACCATTTTTTCTTCAAGTCATTAAAATAAAACAAGGTATTTCTGTGTTAGTATTTATTTCTCAAAGGAAATCTGGTACAAAACAATCTGAAGTACTGTTATAAAATAGTTCTCATTCTCGTGTCTCCCTCAGGCATTTCAATCTTGAAACTGGATAACGTTCCTGCAATTATGGTTCACAGTTTAACAAAAAATAAAGAAAGAAAAGCTGTAAATAGTTTCCTAAATGCATAAATATTCATTTAGTAAAATCGGTTAAAGAGATTAAAAAGTTAAGGACAGCCCCATGTTATTGTATTTGACGGAAAAGCGTCATAGCCGGTTTACAAGTAAACTAGACCTATCTTCAATGATAAATAATCTTCAAGAATTACTGTACTTGCTACTCGAAGAACAGTACGGCTAGAGGAAGGGGAGATCATGCTCTGACAATGTGATTATCATAAAGCAAATCGTTGAGTAAAAAAGGGAATTCAATCTTGAAACTAACTTAGCTTTTATCGATCTTTAGAAGGCTTCCGATGCAGTGGGTAGAATAAACTTTTGGGCAATATTGAGAGATACTGGATATTCTTCTCATCTTATAAAAGCAGTCCAAAGCATGTACAAAGATACCAGAAGGAACATAGAAATGGAGAATACCAATTCTGAAGAAGTAATTAATAATAGAGGAGTAAGTCAAGGGTGGGATCCATCACGCACTTTGTTTAATATTTGTATGGATAACGTGATCAGAAGATGGAAGTCTCAAATACCCACTGGTATTCTCATAGAAGATATAGTTGTAAACTGCCTATTATTTACCAATGACCTGATAGTGCTACAGGAAAATGAGGGTGACCTGCAGAGAGCACTCTTTATGCTGAACAAATTCTGCAAAGAATATAAGTCGATAGTTTCCACAGAGAAGACAAAGGTAATGGCATTGAGAGGGAAGCAAAATTTTTATAAAGAATAATATTTTGGAACAGATACCATACGTTCAGTGTCCTGGGCCTTCGGGCCAGCCCAGTTAGTCAGCTGGTAGAAAGTCGGTATTATTTTTTAAGTAACACTGGTTGGACAAGAGACTTTGTATGGTGACCAGCTATCAGCCATTCCTGAACAAACTCCACTGGGGTCCCTGTTCAAAAATTCATAACAAATCACGTCAAAAATACAGCGAAAAGCTGCAATCTAATTGGGTGGTTGTCAATAAAGTACAGTTCTCGATAACAAAAAAAGAAAAAATGAATGATTAGTACTCTGTCATAATAAAAAAATTAATCGATATTGCAATGAAATTGTCTTAATATAACTGCATTAACTGCAAACCTACATTGTTTTTTGATTGAGTATAATTATTTAGTTCACCACAGAAGTGCACTAGCGCACCCACTGGCTATTTGAAAATAACTTCAGAATTTCTTTGAGCATTTTCATTTGATATAGATCTTTCTGATGCAGATTTTCCTATTTACAATGTTCTTCAAATTGAAAATGTGTGGAAAAACAGCAACAAAAAATTTTTTTGGAAGTGACTGGTTTTGATACTAGACTCCTCAAGTAGGAAATCATACTTTTTTAAATGTTATTGAAAGTTTCATTGACAGCTCGGTCATTAGAGACTACAGTTGAATATGTAACGGTGGGTTTAAACCTGTAAAAATTTCCAGACCGTGGCAGGGAATCGAACCCGGAACCTACGTGTGGTAAGCTAGCGCGCTACCACTACGCTATGGAGGCGGCCGGAAATCATATTAACTGTGAGCGTATTAGACTATTTTACTGTATTTCTGAATTTATTAAACAAAAACAAGAAAAATTCTGAAATTTAAATTTCAGTTAACAAAATTGCGTTGTTGTTTAGGCTATCAGCCGAAAGCTGATTTGAAGAGGATTTACTGAGTAAAATGAGGAGTAAGATGGTTTACAATTGCCTTCCTCACTAAGTGAAAAAGTATACTTATCAGTATGCCAGACCCTCTGAAAAGCATCTACGTTACACCCTGCTAAAAGAACCTTCAGTTCATTCATCACAGAGTTTGGCTAAATAATGAAATTTATAACTCCCAGACGAGATAATTTTAAAGTATTTTACACCTCAACCTCATCTGTTCTTAAATGCTTCAGTCATATAATGGCTGACCATGTGATAAGAAACAGAATTTTTTTATAGCCCTGGAACTAGTAGATTGAGTGCAAATAATTTAACACGCCACCTGCCTGTTATGGGCAAATCGAAATTAATATGCTTATAATCGAAGTAAATTTTTCAAAATATCATTTCTATTACTATATCTATTCTTCTTCTTATGGTGCCTATCCGGTTCGGATGTTGGCTATCATGATGGCTATTCTGACTTTGGAAACAGCTGCTTTAAAAAGTTGGGTTGTCGACTGGTTGAACCACGTTCTTAGATTTTTCAACCATGAAATCATTCTTCTACCGGGGCCTCTCGCACCATACACCTTTCCTTGCAGAATCTTTTGGAGCAACACGTAACGGTTCTCATTGCGCATAATGTGTCCCAGGTATTGGAGCTTTCGCACTTTCACGATGTCAAGAACCTCTTTATCTTTATTCATTCTTCGAAGAATTTCTACATTGGTGACTTTGTCCCTCCATGATACGCGTAACATTCTTCGATAAAGCCACATTTCAAAGGCTTCAAGCCTCCTGGCTGAGGCCTCAGTGAGCGTCCAAGCTTCCACGCCGTAGAACAGTACAGAGAACACATAACATCGAAGGAGACGCATTTTGATAGCAAGTGTAAGGTCGTGAGTGTTGAAAATTTTTCGCATATTGTTGAAGGCCACTCTGGCTTTTTCTATGCGTATCTTAATTTCTTGCGAGTGATCCCAATCCTCGTTTACATTGCTGCCTAGGTAAGTATACTGCTTAACTCTTTCCAGGGGTACACCATCTATTTTAATATTCCCTCACATTCGTATGCTTGCTAATAATCATAAATTTCGTTTTGCTTATGTTAATGTCTAAACCATACTTTCTGCTATGTTCTGTTACCCTATTCATTAACTATTGCAAACTGGTTATACTATCCGAGAAAATAGCAGTGTCATCGGCGTATCGAATATTATTGATCTTCTCCCCGTTTAGCGTAATTCCCTCTTCAATGCCCTGCACTGCCTCTCGGAATATGTATTCTGAGTAAACGTTGAAAATTACCGGTGACAGTATACACCCCTGACGAACGCCTCTCAAAATCTTCACGCTATTGTACTCTCATCTTCCACTCTGACTGAAGAGATCTGGTTCCAATACAGGTTTATAATAATTATAAGATCTTTTGCATCTATTCCAGTCCTCCTGAGCACTTCAACCATCTTATCGTGTTGCACCCTATCAAACGCCTTTTAATAGTCGACAAAACAGACAAAAACGTCACAATTTACATCACGGCAACGCTGGAACAGTACCTGTATAGAGAAAAGGGCCTCTCTCGTTCCAACGGCTCGTTGGAATCCAAACTGAGAATCGGATATTTGTTCTTCACACTTTTTGTATATTCTGCCATGAATCACTTTAAGAAATATTTTAAGGAGATGGCTCATAAGACTAATAGTTCGAAAATCTGTACATTTCCTTGCTCCGGGTTATATCTATTACCAGTTTAAAAATCTTGTATAATTTTTTATATAATGATAATTTTTTTGTTTATGTTTTTTGTACGTATATAATTTGTTCAATATTGATTTGAATACTTCTGAAAATGTGCTCAACTGCTCCTAAAACTGAACAAAACCATTTAATTTTACGATTGCGCTTTTGGAATAGTAACAGATTATGTTAACTAAATGTGTTTATGTTTTAGTTTATGACAAACATAAATTTGTAATGGACTGATCTAGAATGTAGTATTTCAATAAATGTACACCGAGGAAAATTTATTTCACCTCTATACAGTAGACAGTAATGTTTTCAGTTATCTTTATCAAAGCAAAGTTAATTTTATATCAGAGCTAAAATTGCTGTCGTTTTATGGAGAAGTGTAATGATGACCTGTGAGCGTAAATTGTTCCATAGTCCAACAAAACTTTACGAAACTGCAACTCTACATTTTAATAGCCAATGTTGTATACCATAATAAAACTCAACCATTTCAAATACAAAATTAAATGCAACCAGTAAAAGAAAAGTAGTTTAATTTACGTGTAATATTGTTGTTTAGGTCAACAGCCAAAAGGCTGGTTTGAACCTCTAGAGGTTTTACTAACTAAAAACGAGGAGTGAGGTGGTTTATTATTGCCTTCCTCGCTGAGTGGAAAAGTATGCTTATTAGCATGCCAGGCCCTTCCGAAAAGTACCCACTTTCCACCGTGTAAATGACACCTTCACTTCATTCACCACAGGGTTGACTGTAAAATGAAATTTATTACTCTCAGGGAGATAACTCTGACTAGTGTCTTTTACACTTCTACCTCTTCTGTTCTTAAATAGTTCAGTCATACAACTGGCTGACTATGTGGTAAGAAATAGAACTATGTTTTGTAGCCCTGGAACCAACAGATCGACTGCAATTAATTTAACACTCCACCTGCCCATTATGGGCAAATTACGTGTAACATACGTAGTTACAACAATATTACTATATTTAAAAGAAAAAACATTTGTTTGTTGTACGAGGTAATCGTTGAAACTACCCAGCCGAATTTAAAAATGTTCCTTCTGTTAGAACCTCACAGCTTTCTGTGTAACGTAGGTTATATGGCATTACGTAGATTTTAAATTTTGAAAAAAGTTTTGGTTGGTAAAATGAAGTCACCTTTTATTTTATTTGTTTGGGAAGGTGAGTTCTTTTATTTGTAACTATGTACCATCTATTTTAAACAATGTATTGTATTATGCAGTTAGGTATTAAGTATGATACAATACCGCCCTACAATATGACATAATCCTTTAGTTTCCTTTCTTTGTAACTTGTGAAAATAATTTACAGGACTGACGAACAAAAAATAATTTCACATCCAATTTCTGCATTAAAAGTTATGTAAACCTTCTAAAACTCAAGCAGATAACCCAAATTTTTAAGAAATACAGTTTACTTACTTTTCTTTTAACACATCCAGATATTCCCAAGTCGTAGCCCATTTTTACCCTTCCACTGATGATTCATACTGCTGTCAAAACAATTCCTGTTTCCAGTACTAATTGGTTTTATTTATGTATCATGATTTGGTATTCAACGTTTAAGATTGTGTGAGAAGTTATGCTTTGTGTCTAGTTGGCCGGGAAGTGCGGCGAGTACATAATAACGATAACTTATAGGAAACAAAGATAAAACAAATTGAAAAAAACAGGACGAAAAATCTACAAAAAGATACGGGTACACGCATCAGTTTATTTGTTGTATAATACACATTCGGCATTTGAATAAGGAAAGCATGTACAAATCACATTTTAAAAAAAATTTTAAATACATTTTTATACACGAAGCTAACGGAGTTTTCTTAAGATTTCTAGAAGCTCGTTTAAAATACATTTTTGCGGTTAAGGAAATGAAAAGTACATTTTGGAATGAATACAAAAATATCGGTAGAGAAAAATTTCATAAATCATTTCTGATAAATATTGAAGCAACATTACGGAATGTGTTTTGAAATGCACCTGGCCTTACATTCTGAGCGTACCGAGCGGAAGATTCTGAGTGTGAATTATTATATTTGAAGAGAGATGAGGA
Organism: Catonia carolina; assembly: GCA_035578175.1. Lineage (NCBI taxonomy): Eukaryota > Metazoa > Arthropoda > Insecta > Hemiptera > Achilidae > Catonia > Catonia carolina. The sequence goes on along the minus strand of JAQMRL010000001.1, from coordinate 336,726,895 downwards.
TGTGTTCAGGTTTGGTGAGTTATACCAGCACACGTACGTGGAACTCTTTTGCATGTGTATTGGTGAGAAAATAGAGGTAGATTGTAGCGAGAGGTTTTCTGTGGATAGGATATGTATCGGAGAGATGAGAGTTGTAGAAAAGAGACGATGGTTTAGGGGGTGGGATTGCAAAACGGAAACCCCGCCATAGCGCACGTGCTGTTTCCGTTTTCAGTTACAGTTGAGGCGGCACACCGTGCGTTGTTCTCTTCCACATTGCTTTAATTCCCGCCAAAGTACGGGAGTAGTATTGAATGCATCCTGCTTGAATGCTTGACTACTATTATTACATAGACTTCATTTTATTCCGTGCATCACCTGACACTGCTCCATCATCACCTCGCAGCCGATTCGAGCTCAGCTTAGAGCTATTATATTGAATACAATGAATGTGCGAGTCTAGTAACTCTCTTTATGTGTATATCTCCAGGCAGACAAGATTCAATGCATTAACGTACATATTCGTAGCATTGTACCTAACACAACATTATTTATGCAGCGCAAATAACGTCGAACAGATGAAACTCAATTTTCAGTTCCTTTTGTACAAGATTCTACCAACATCCATGTTGAATCGAAAAAAGGGAGAATCTAAATAATCGTAACAGTCAATCGCATAAATGCATTACCTAATAAAAATATATTCTATTATTTTATTTATTTTTTATATTCAGATTTATTATGGTCATATCACGTTTTTCATAACAAAAAAAAGGTAACGTAACAAAGGATTACAATAATGTACAATAGGTTCAAAATAATGATTTACAATAATAATTGAACGATTACGGCAAACGTACAGTACTACAGAAATAATTTCATTTTGATGTTTTTTTTGTTGCTGTAGTAATTTTAATTTTTATATAAATTAGTTTTTGTGTTATAAAATGAAAGTCTGCATAGAACTCAATATAAAATTGTAATAGTTGAAAAATTCCCGTGTTTATTGATGTATCTTTACAGAAAACGTCACTAGAAAAGAGGTTGATAATACGTGGGAATAAATTGCCAAAGAAATTTTAAAAGACGTTCTTCAGATATTACAGATTTTAGTTAGTACGTTTTTTAAATCGTAATTTTTTCCAACTAAAATTTAATGTTTCTTTGTGCATTCGGTAAAAAGTTTGAAATCTTTCAGTATAAATGTTCAGCTAATAAAAAAACCTAAACGTATTCCGTTTCATTCATATTTTCTCTCTGATACGTAGGTATGTACCTAGAAAGTCATTTTCCGGCAGTAACAAATGTTAATATGTATATAAGGTTTATTAGTACTAAAGCATCTTCAATGCCAGAAGAAAAGACGACGACATTCTTACAAAAGTTCCTGTAAAATTACATTGGTTGGCTTTAAGTAATAGGAAAGTTACATCACTATCCTGTACATGAGGTACAGTGTTCATAAAACAGTATAAAAACATAATTGTTTAACCCATAAAAAAAATTTATGCAACGGCTAGAAAAATTATTAGAATAAATTTTACATATTAATTTCTTTACATTGAATATAATGTATTTAGAAAACATGTAAAAAAATATCTGTTTCTGTAGAAGACCAAATTGTTTTTAGAAAATAAGTTTTTGACTCTTCCAAATAAATTTTGTGTTTGGTTAACATGACTTTGCACTGTCCAATTTAGCATAACGGTTATACAAACAATCAAAAGCAGATTTCTGTGCCCAAAAGTTAGTTACATGTACAATAATTTCGGAATAGTGAAAAGTAATAATTAAATTTTTGTAATTTTATAAAAATTAAAATGCTCGAAATCAAGTGAATCCAAAACAAATAAACTTACTTAGGTAGAATACAGCTTACTGAAGAAGCACCTTTTGCTTTTATGATTTTTGTACGAGTTAAAAGGATAAAGTTTTTGGATTCATGTAAAAACATAAAATATTGGTTACACGAGAACGTATTTCATAGGTCTATGTGTATCTATAAATTTCTGCGTAATAACGCTTTCACGAGTATAAAAAAATGGAAGTTATAACATTAAAAAAAATTGGCTAGACTTATCTTAACGTACAGCTGGGTAAATTTTTCCATAAATATGTTTGCTTATAATCTGCTTTAAATATAATATGGTTTACTCTTAGAGTACGCCTACATTTCTTACTTTATAAAGTGACATGAAAATTTCCACCTGATGATTTTTCTTCGTTTTTTTAAGATTTTAAATTAACTAATTCAGGCTACCTTGATGAAATTTTAAATTGACTTTGTATCGAATCTAATATTATTTATTATTTTGTTTTGATTAATGGTAATTTCAACTCTTCTATTTATTCATCATACCCAAAAATCAAATATTTTAAATTTTTAATGAAAAAAAAATTCATTTGTATCTACTACGCAAATGTAAGAGAATCAAGATGGAACAATCTTTCTGAGAAAAGCAATCGCATATATTTTTAAGCATAGTCAGGGAACTGATCCGGAACAATTTATAAGTTTGTTTTTGTAAAGTCTGTGTAATAAACGAAATCAAAAATTATTTTTAAAAACTCATTTTTTCTATTACAGAACAGCCTCCTCAAGAATTTTAGCAGACACGGGGCCTACCCTATCTAGTATAGCATAAAAAAACGTAGTAAATGTAGTAGGAGCCGTTTTTGAGAACATCGCAAAAAATGAAAAAGACACGAATAAACTACTACTCCGGTTGATCGATTTTGATAAAAATGTTTGTGTCGGGTCCTCTGGTACATAACTGAAGTTTCAAGTTTCAACTTTGTACGATGTTCCGTTCTTGAGATATTTTGTTCACATACATACAGAGACACGTAGACACACAGAGCAATCGCTAAAACATTTTCTTTTTAATTCAGGGGTCTGAAAACGTGTAGGCCCTATATCCGGTGTAAACTGAAATTTTAAAAAATCGTCATGAAAACAGTAGTTTTCTTCTTATATATTCATAATAGTCAAGAGAAAGTAAAAATACAGAATTCTATAAACAATCTTGACATCAAATGTATATTATCGGATGAAAATTATTTAATGATACGCTTTTTCAAGTACGAAAGTAATAATAACGAAAAAGGTAAAAAATAACTTACTTAATTTAAATCGGATTGGTTTAATTACAAATTTAAAATTTTAATTTAACAAATTTAGACTTCCAGTTTATCTTGATATACTTTTTTAGGTGTCTTGTGAATGCAGTTTAAAATCATCATTGTCCACTACGAATTAGGCCACCTTTACATTTTTCCGCCAACGATATTATCTACGGTCGACCTATATCTCTTCTCCCCCGTATTATTTGCGATTGCGAACGAATCGTAGCCATGCGGAAAAGATGGGATGTCCAATTCTCCCTGAACTACTAAATTATTGACTTGAATGGTCTCTTCTAGTATAACGTTTACACGCCTCTTTTAAGAACCTCATATAGAGTCCTTAAATGTAAGATACCTATACTCTATGGCTGATAAATACCTCACAACCGTATGTTATAGGTACGGCTAAAACTTCAAAAAATTGCAGTTCAAAAGAATAAATTATTTTTTTTAAAGAAGAATCCTTATTCTTTGGATGCTTTGGTAAAACGTTTAAGTTTAAGAACAGGCATGCGCTCTAAAATTAAACAATACAATTAATAAACAATAAAATGAATACTGAATAAAGAGATAATTAAATTATGAATAGAATTGTTTGTTGGAAATGAAAACTCATAAGTCATCCCAGAATTTTATTTTTGTTTTATTTGTTTTAGGATTCAGGAATAATGGTCTGTAAAACAAAGACGAGATTTTGAAAAAGAGAATTTCAATTCTCCATAGAAGCTCTAATACGTTTTGATACCCTGTGTCCACGAAAAGTATTATTAAATCCCCTTAAAATACACCATTGTTTTGTTCCCCAACTAGCATAATTCAAAGAGAAACCAACCTTGCCAAGATGCTGTTGAACTGAACAAGAGGTTCAGTTTGGTTTGGTCAAATTAGTGAATAGAATGCTGCATTTCACTTCCAGCTCATCCTTTCAATACTACTTTCTCTATCTGGCTATTGACCAGTGCAGTTCTCTAAGCTACATAGTTCTATAATAATTTTATCAATAATTCCCAGTAAGATTTATTTCATTTAAAACAATAATATTAAAGATATTCACATTTATTAACGATATAATAAGTCTACAGAAAACTTTTGTTCAATACACTTCAATGTACGAATCGATTCTGAAAATTATTTGAAAAAAATACCATACTATTTTCTATATATTACTTAACATTAGTTAAGGGGCACCAAACAATCATATTATGTGTACCAGACCAGCTGAACTTAAGATGACGAAATGTGCTACCTTTAATCACCGTACAAGAATAAAGCAAAGAAAAAAAATGATTTCTTTGTAAAAATAAACTAAATACTAGAAAGTTTTGATATGCGAGATGTGGCTATTAAATAACGAGACTGACTTTGTCAAAAAATTTTTATTTTTGTTTTATACATAATCACTTATTCTCACCTTCAATATACACTCCTTCTCTATCCCTACAACACTCCATGCGAATTTTCCATTGTTGGAAACAGTGCCGGAAGTCATCTTCTGTCAGGTCCTTCAGGACACGTGCCGCTTTCTCTTTTACAGCCTCTAGAGACTTGTCCGTTTTAACGGAGGTTGCACATTAGGGAACAGGTAGAAGATAATAACATGTGATGAAACGTTACTTTTCACTTATGATTCAGAAACGAAGCGCCAATCCGTGCACTGGAAGAGCCGAACTTCACCGAGAGTCAAAAATGCTCGAACGAGCAAGTCAAAGTTTAAAGCAATGATGATTGTTTTTTTTTATATCCATGGGATTGTGTACCTTCACGGGGTTCCTGAAGGTCAAACAATTAATCAATATTATTACCTTGAGGTACTTTTAAAACTTCGTCAAAGAGTAACGAAAAAACGCCCCGAAATGTGGAAGAACAAATCATGGGTTCTCCACCAAGACATGCGCCAGCTCATTCCGCGTTTTCTGTCAAGAGGTTCCAAGCGAAGTACAGCATCTCAGTGTTCAAACATACACCTTTACCAGATCTTGCACCATGTGACTTCAACCTGTTCCCTAAAGTGAAATCTGCATTAAAAGGGCAAGATTTGAGTCTGTGGAAGCTGTAAAAGAGAAAGCGGCACGTGTTTTGAAGGAGCTGACAGAAGATGACTTCCAGCACTGTTTCCAAAAATGGAAAATTCCATTGGTAGGGATAGAGAAGGGGTATATATTGAAGGTGACAATAAGTGATTATGTATAAAATTAAAATTAAATTTTTTACTACCTCAGTCTCTTTATTTAATAGCCATACCTTGTATATAAACATACTGTAGTGTGTTTCTCCGCCAAGAAGTATAAATAAACCGTAAGTCTCATTATATTTTGTTTCTAACCCAACGGGGTTGATCTAGCGGTGAAGTCATCGTCGCCAGTCGTTTTTTGATATCTGATTTACGGAAACTAAGTTTCCTTGGTTCAAATCCTAGTAAAGGTAGCTCCTTTTATATTGATTTAAGTACTAGACCATGGACAGTTGTCCGCTTACTAGATGCGCTATTGGATGCTATTTTGTTTTTTGCGCTTTTTTCGCTCTTTTATCCGGTCATATCCGCGATCGCTAAGGCTGTACTTAAAAACCGCAGTAACAATATTCAATCTCTCTACAGATTAACGTGATTCACGCGTCACTACGGATTTACGCGCTGAAGACACTCCAGGAAACCGACCACGCAATATACAGTCCACACCTACAAGATCTTCGGCAGCAACGCTAATCGATAAGCTACTGGTACCAGCTGGTAAGTGTCAGGACGTCTAAGGTGAGTGGAATCAACTTTTTATTTTACTGTCAGTAAGCTGCCACATACGCTTCACCACTGAACTCTACCATATGTTTCGTAGGTACTTCATGGTCGGGTTTCAATCAACTATACTCTTCAGGAAAGAAATTAGAATTGTTGACCTCGGTCAGTACAAAATTACACCTCGTTTTCAAGTCATACATATAATTTTCATCTCATTAGGTTATAGAGTTGCTAGTGGTTCTAAAGTAACAGATTCTAACGTACAGACAATAGAGTTAGAAAAAAATTGTTTTCATTGATTTCCTATTTTCAGGTTTATTAGGATCTCTCCGATCCTATTTAGTTCGGATAAACAAGGTAGTACTGTTAATTATTGAAGAGAAAAAAATAATGTGCGTTTCAAGTAGTTTTTATAAAGTAACAAAACTGTATAATTTTATTCACTAGCTTTTTGTAAAAATTTAGTAGAGCTTAACAATTTTTTATCAATTCCTCTTTTCTTAAAAGGGCACAATTCTTCTTCGAAGTAAATGTGTACTGAAGAAATTTACTTCCCAAAACCGTTATTTTTGTCATACAAGGAACGCACAATATTATTCCTATGTAAACAATACCTGAACTGAATACTCATTTTGAGATTACGACAGCATGGATTATTTTAGATTATAATAAGAGAGAGTGACTTTCGGCGTGTATTTTTATTAACTATAAGTTTAAACTACAGTTTACATATTTTAGCAAGTAATAATTTTAGAATTTTCACTTTTATGATTTTATTAAATGTTTTATATCTGTGAGTAATATTAACTTCTCTGTGTATTAAATTATTTTAACATAAAGTAAAATGTAACATACGTCTTCAAAGGGAAAGATATTAATACTGTTTAAATAAAATATGTTCTTATTTTAACAAGTACAAAAGTTAACATGTAAAGAGTATATACATTTTTTAATTAAAAACATATTATTCATGTAAGTAATTTTTGTGTACAAAAAGTAACATACTAAGTAACATCTAGGATTTTATTTTATACGTTTCATATTTTTAAATACACTGAGGTTTTTAATGGAGTCAAAAAGTAATGTAAGTACAACGAGTATAGTTGTTTGATGTCATGTAGGACTAAAAATATAACGTTTAAAACGGTATTTTTATTTAGTCTATAATGAAATGAGAAGTTTGAAGAAAGTAAAACAAAAACCTGAAGGTTGTATCTATATAGCTTCATTAGCGTTATTGTAAAGTCCATGTAAATTCAGTAGGCGGATGACGGTTAACTGACACAGAGCTGCTGCTATTTAGCTTAATTTCCCATTATAGTTAAGCTGTTTTGGAGTACTTATGTACAATTTGTCATAAAAAAAATGCTTGCGACAAATTTGAATTTGAAAACTGTAAAATTACTTTTTTGTTTGATTTGTGCTGACACCGCTGTAGAATCCGTACTAGTTCATTTGGAGAAGATATCATGACCACATTTTCCTACAATAGACAGTTGGAGTGTTAAATTATTTACACTCGATCTGCCACTCCCAGGGCTACAAAAATAGTTCTGTTTCTTATCACATGGTCAGCCAATTTATATGACTAAAATATTACAGAACAGAAGAGGTAGAGGTGTAAAAGACAGAGTTATCTCCTCTGAGATAATGAATTTGAAGTAATGAATTACATTATACAGCCAGCCCCTGTGGTGAGTGAAGTGAAGGTGTCATTTCCAGGTTGAAGAGTAGATGCATTGCAGAAGGCCTGGCATGCTGGCATGCATACTTTTCCACTCGGTGAGCAAGGCTGGTAACCCTCCTCACTCCTCGTTTTACTTAGTAAAGCCTCTAGAGGTTCCAACTAGCCTTTCGGCTGATGACCTAAACGACATCATGGCCTTCGGCCTTTCAGCCTTCTCTACGGGTTACCTGACGTGTACCAAATGCATCTGCTGTATGCCCAGATTTGTGTGTGTTCAAAATTTAATGTGAAATGAATTATTTATGAAGGTTCTTTGTTAGGTTCATGTGGCTATGGTAAAAGTAAGTCGTTGAGTAGTGTGCTGTAGGTAGATTAGTAAGGAAATTTTGGTTTGTACTGAATAATTATGTTTTCTATATTTTAACTGAATGCGTTTTTTTACAGTTCAGCAGAACCCCGTAAGTACAGATCGGTTTGACGATAGTTTTATCAATTTTTGTTTCATTCTCTTAAGATAATTTTGAGCATCTGTCTAACAACCGTTTAAGTACTTTTTTTATTGCAGCAAAATCTACAATCGATCCTTAAGAAGAATAATGAGTAGATGAGTTTTCTTTCTTATGTGACTACCAAAGAAAACCCGCAATTGAGGAACATTTTGGATTTAATTTATCTGTTGACTTATCGCTTTAAAATAAATTTTGAATTGTCTAAGAGTAAAAAAGTGAGGTAATTTGTGTGTGCTTCGAGTCTTTTTTAATATTTTGTATTGAATCTGTTGAATTTTGTTGAACTTTAGGAAATAATAAAACGTTTCAGTTTGAATGTACTTCGCTTTTGTCGAGGCGGTTGATTGAAAAAAAATGTGAAGCTCTTCTTACTTTTATAAATGTTTTTCGCTTCGTCGTTTAATTTCTTCTTTTACGATGGGCAGGGTTGCATTGTCTTCCAACATTTCAATGATTACACACCATAGGGCTCCAGTGATCATTCTCAAGCATTATTATCTCTACCACGGTCATCGTAATTTTCAGCTTCAACAACTTCATGTTTCAAGGTAGGCCTATTAATGCACAGTTAAGAGTTAAGTTTTGTCTTTTTTGAAACACACTGCTAACTGTGTTTTATAGTTTCATTCTAAGAATATATTATTCAGATTTTTATCATGAATAAGATTAGGCCTATCATAAGATTTTTATAATAAAATTTTTATCGTACTTGCTTGAAGTTTATAATTATTAAAAAACTGATTGCAAGAGAATTAATTTTTGTCAACAAAAACTGTATGAATTTGTGAACTATTGATACGACACAGCTTTTAGTTAATATAGTCAGTCTATGTAGTACATACATACAGTTAGATAAATGCATACATAACAATCGAGACTTTTTTGTGAATACAGAGAAATATTTTCTTGAATAAAAAAGTACACAGTTAAAATACACAATCTATTTTTAGTAGGATGTAGAAGCAATGATCGATTTGAAACAACGGTAAAAGGTTTTTATCTAAAAACATTCCAACTAGTTGGAATGGAGGTACTAGTAACGACCAACTGGACCGTTATCTCATCAGCATCCGACTGCAAATCGGTGGTTAGGTAGTGATGCGAGCTTTACAATAGTGAAGGAATCTTCATACAAGTACATAATACGCTGCAACATATTGTCATCCAAAAAACTGGAATTTAAGTACGATCTAAAAGATAATAGTTACATTTTTATGTTTTGAGTTATTTTGGTGAATTTATATTTACGGGAAAACGTCCTGAATGTATAAGTACGATAGAAAGTTGAAAAACAGGGGCTTATTCGACGAAACGTGATATGAAAAAATACCTCTAAATTACAAGTGAATATGAAAAAGACAACACATCCGGCTTGAAATTAAATGAAACAATAATAAAAGTTTAGCAAAATTTTATTGTCTACAAAAGTTTCAGGTTATTGTCGAGGAGGAGTGTTAATTAAGAACTTTCTGTGCTCCTCTTCACGGCTTCAAACGTGCTTTGTTTTGATTTCTTTTCTTTGTTTTCCACACGAGATAAAGCTCATTTACTCCCTGTTCTCACCGACAGTTTTTTTCAAAATAGGGCTACAAAGTTTGATCACTGTTCGAGTATGTTTCACACAACTTTCCAACTAGAGTTTCTAAATCGAAACTGCTCTAAAAGCTGGCAACTGTAGTAAATATTTATTGATTTACTGAGCTGCAAACTTTTTCAAGTAGGTACTTCTTTCATAAAACTCATACAATGAACGCAGCATTATCGTTTTTGTACCATCATTCTTTTCATAAGTAATATAAATGCCCTCGTAAAATTTCCTCGACCTACCTTGTAATCTCACAAAAGGAAAACTTTTATGTTTTATTAACTTTAAATAAAGCTTTTTTTATTTTAAATAAATATTCTGTAATATATTATATTCTAAAAAACCCATAAAAACCGCTTTAATACAAGACAATTATATTACTTATTCATAATAATTTTTAAAGCGAAAAAATCTTAAAATATTTTGATAACCTCTATCAATTAAGTAAAGTTTTTTAAACAAAAATAGTTAAAGTAAAATTTATTCAACAAAGAACAATTAGTATGAACATAAAAACAGAAGAAAAACATGAAAAGTTTTCACTGTGGAATGGATGTAACCAGTACCTAGTCACATATTAAAATGGAACCGATTTACGAGTCGTTTTCTCAAAAAATTGTAGCAGGAGGTCAACTGAAATTTTGCAGGCTTACCAATTCATATAATTAATTTTTAAGTGTGGTTATAAAATAAATAATTTTTGTTATGGTATAAAATATACACAGATTGCAAAAATGTATCCATTTCATAAATCTTTTTAATATTCTAGCTATCTCGAAGATATTTCTGAGGGTGCCTTGCACAACTTTAAAAATTTTCAGATTGTTTTCTGGGACCACAAAATGTTAATAGTTTCAATTAATAAGTAATAGCTACAGTAATGGCTGATTAAAGTTACGGCTGGCAAAAGATTTCGGCTAGAGTTAAGTTTTTTTTTTTTTTTTAACGTTAATTTTATTTAGAAACTATACAGTATAACCATCCAAAAGCTTAACTAAATTTTGAAAAAAACAAATGACTTGATAAATAAACAGAAATATTTTTTTAAAGAATACATCCCAGTGGATAATTCAAAAGTATAGTGGATTTCAAAAAATAAGTTAATAAAAATATAGAACAATTAGATCAATAGATCTCTACTCCATTTTCTTCGTAGGCGTCGGTGTGGTAAGTTTCGTCTTGACATTTGCTGTATTAGGGGATTGATGTGATCTGTTAATTTTCTGTTAAATTTGGAATATTTTATTTTAGCAGTTTCTGTTACAAAAGGGATTTTCAAATCGGAATGCAATGTTAAATTTGTTACGTAATATGGGGCGATCGTTATCATCCGAAGTATTTTTGACTGATGAGTTTGAATTTTTTGAATGTGAGTTTTCTTTGCGGTCCCAAAAATTTCAATACCGTAATTCCATATCGGTCGTAAATAGGCTTTGTATGTTAATAATTTAAATTTTAATGATAGAGTTGATTTTCTGTTGATGAATTTTGAAAGTAATTTTGTACGGTTATTTAGTTGCAAACGTTTTGTTTTGATATGATATCCCCAAGTCAGTCTACGGTCTAAATGGAGGCCCAGATATCGAACTTTATTTTCTTGCGGTATCTCATTGTTATCCAGGTAAACAGTTGGACAAGTTCTTCTTCTTAAAGTAAAAGTCACTTGCACAGATTTCAGCGGGTTAACTTTCATTCTCCAGTTTTTGAGCCATGTAGATACCTCATACAAGTGATTTTGGATGTTCATCGAAGTTTCTTCTGGAGATTCACTGCTGCATAACAGAACGGTATCATCTGCGTACGCTGCTACTGTCGTGAAGTCATTTTCCGGGAAGTCAGACGTAAATATGGAGTACAAAGCAGGAGATAATATGGACCCTTGAGGAACTCCTGCTTCGATATGCCAGATATTAGAATATTCCAAACCTTGGCGCACAACAAAATATCTATCCTCTAAAAATGATCTCAGAATTCCATAATATGTATCAGAAAAAATAGATTTTAATTTATACAAAAGCCCGGGATGCCAAACCTTATCGAACGCCGAACTAATATCCAGAAATACAGCCGATGTGTATAATTTTTGTTCTAACCCTACAGAAATTAAATCAACCACTCTGTGCAGCTGATGAGTTGTTGAATGCTGCCTTCTGAATCCAAACTGATAATTTGGAGTAGTAGCTTCAATTATCGGCGAAAGTCGATCTAACAAAATTCGTTCAAAAAGTTTAGACACGACTGAAAGAAGGCTAATGGGCCGGTAAGAGCTTACACAGTGAGATGGTTTTTCCGGCTTCTGAAATAAAACAATAGTTGACAATTTCCATTGTAAAGGAAAATGCGCAGTTCTGAGAATAGCATTAAATATGTTTCGTATAAAAATTATCCCTCTTTCTGGTAACTCCTTTAATATCTCTGCAGTTATCAAATCCAGACCTGGTGACTTGTGCAATGGAAGACGTTTGATAATACTCTTGACCTCGTTTAAACTCACAGGTTTAGGCGGCAGCGATAGCGTAGTTGGGCACGTTACGAATTCCTGTACATCCCTGTCAAACTCAATGTCTCCTGTTTGCACATGAGGTTTAAATACGTTGCTGAGATGTTCTCCAAATAAATCAGCTTTTTCTTGGTCAGACTTGGCCCAGGTTTGGTTCTCACGCCGAAGAGGAGTCGAAACTGGAACTTGCTTTAGAAGTCGCTTTGTTGCTCTCCACAACGAGCCATCTTCTGTGTCCAGGGAATTCAAACGGCTTTCAAAGCGGTCGAGTTTAACTGCCCAGATTTCCTTTTTAAGTCTGTTGGATAGCCGATTGACAGTAGATTTATCGTCCGGAAGTCTTGTACGATGCCATCGACGACGTGCTGCCCGTTTTTGAGTAATTAATTCCCGTATGGATCTGGGATAATGAGGTCCATTGCATTCATTTTTTGAAACAGTTATTGCAGAATCCCATGCAGCAGATTGAATGATAGAGGTAAAATCGTCTATGGCGCATTCTAAATCGTGAGTAGTTTTAAAGGGACGTGAACATTTAAATTGTTATTTACAAGATTTTGAAATTTGATCCAATCCATCTTACCGGTTGGCGTTAGCGATGGTAGTTGCTGTTTATAAAGAGGAATAGCACTTATAGTTAACAGAACCGGAGAATGGTTAAGCTAAGAGTTAAATTAACCCGGGAATATGAGACTGTACTGACATTTTTAAGGGTTTAATTGAGTAACAAAATGGTGGAATATTTTGAAGTTTAACCCGAAAAAACAATAAAAAAAATCATAAAACTGTATCTTTTATAGTTTTAAAGGTATCTGACATTTAGTACAAAAAATACGACTCGAAAATATTGTTTTTAGGTTCAATGGAAAATAACTTTGTTAAATGCTTTTTATGTCATTAATGTTTTTATTTACTAAGTAGACTACAAAAATGTAAGCCTACTATAAGAAAATTAATTATATTATACATATTATTATTATTACTATTATTATTTCATGAAGATAGGCATATTTTTAACATAAACATATTTTATAAAATAATACAGCACAATAAATATAATTCCCAATTTTAGTTTAACATCATCAACTTGGAAGCATCATCTGCATACAAAGTGTAGAACTTAACCGCCGCCGAAAGCTACGTCTGTGCTTAATTAACCTTCCTTCAAAACTGAACCTCTGTTCCAAAATTTTAATTTACAAAACACTTTTCAAATCAATGAGGATTTATGGTGTCTAGCTCATTGGAGCAGTGGCAGAGAGTAACTCAAAGTACATCCAGGCCTTTCAATCAAAATTCTTAAGACTTGGTTCTGGCGCTCCTATTTATGTAATCTATAAAACCCTCCATGGCGGTATCAAAATTTTGACAGTAAAGGAACTAACCGCGTCCTTCTATAATTTTGCAAACGATTAGATAACCATCCCAACTGACTAGCCCGTAACTTAACTACAAGGAACTATCCAACTCTACGATGTTTTAAGTCAAAATGGAGCAGATACATCTTGCTCTGAGTAACAAAAAACATCCACAGTTCTAAACCACTGGGTACCTCTTTGTCTGAAAGTAAAATTTCCTGGTAAATGAAATATCATTTACGGAAATGATCCAGCTCATTGAACAATACTGTAATAAAAATTAAAGCAAAAAAAAAAATTAGTGTAAGCTTGTATATTAAAAATTAAAACACCTTATACTACAGTACTTTTAAATAAAAAGGCTAATATTTGTGCATTCGTCTGTGTAACAAATCTATTTATTGTTCTATTAAGAAGAGATTATAGAAGAATCAGTAAATAAAAAAGTTTGGGCAATGTAATATTTTGTAAAATAGCCTGAAGAAAAAAACGTGCGTTCGGATGGATGCTACTATAAACAGTTTAGTATAAGGTTTACACGTCTACATATAGAATACGAGTATATATTGATCGGAAGAGGACTAGCAATATCAAAATTGATTTTATGAAACGTAAATTTATATAGATGGAGCAAATCGTAGGGTTATGGGACGATTGGAAAGAGGAATTTTCAGTTCTCTTGTCACTAGATGGAATGATAACAACCAGCAAATTGCCTTTACGGTAATATTAGAGTGAATTCAAAACTGAATAGAAATGTGTAATATATTTTTCAAATTGTATTGAGTCTACCGATTTATAAAATTTAATCTTTATATTATTTTTATACGTGAAATTTTCAATAACAATCAAAAAGATAATTTCTGTTTAACATTACGCAACCTACACAGTCTGAACTGATATAATAAAACTTAATGTATAATAAAAAAATAAATAAATATTTAATATTATAGTTTCAAATTCAAACTATATACGAGTACGTATTACTTTAATATTTAACAGTAACGGATATTATATTCAAAAATAGGTTCTGAGATATATTAAAAACATAGATTTTGTTTCTAACAAAGTGTAACGCATATGCAATTAGTTTTTTTAATGTAATTATTATAAAACAAATTATAGAGTAATTATTATAGAGATGACAATATTCTGAATAATATCGTTCCTTAAATGAAAAAAAAATAATAAAACAACCTCATTAGTTGTTCCCAAAAAATTAAACTCTGAACAAAAAAAACCCTAAAATTGACTCTGAACTGTGCATTAATATCTTGAAATATGAAGTACCTAGTTGAAGTTAAAGATGACAATGACTGACGATTACACTGTCATTCTCATCTTCAGCTTCAATTAACAACGATAATTTATCTACTTGCACACCTAATAACGAGTTTTAACTGAACTAGTACGGTTGTCCGCTAATTAGTAGTGGTGCGTTAATATACGCGCCGCTACTACACCGGGTCTCCCACGGGATTTGAACCATAGGGAAATAGCATTGATTTTCATTAGTTTGTTAATATTTTCTTCCCACGAATAAATGAAGACTTGTTATAGTCAGGAATCATTAAAAATATGTTTAGACCTTTTATAAAATATCAACTTTGATACAACTTTGAAGTATATAACAACTAAGAAGTTTCAGGCTGTTTGCTGGAGCTACAAAAAGTAAAATAGCTCCAATCAATAGATGTATAGCTGCAGCCAATGAAATAAATGGAGAGGTAGATCTGTTCCACAGAGATGGTAAAAATTAAAGAAAAACTGTACAGGATACTGTGAAGGAAGGCTGTAAATACTGTGTGATCTTTATGTATTTTATGTTGTTTGTGTCTATGTGGTGTATGTTAAGCTCGGCGGCTGACTGTATTTTAGTGAAGAAAGAATGACTATGTTAAGTTGTAATGGTGCGGTATACTGAGGCGATATTCTATTGTTGTTCTACTGTACTACCTCGCATCCTTGCGACCAGCCATATTAGTGGGTGGTGACCGCGGGGTGTAGGGGAGTTTGGGAGACCCCAAAATAAAAAAAAAATAAAAAAGTATTCTGAAAATGAACGGTAAAAAAGATCTGAACCGATAAAATATAGTTGAAGAAAAATGACGGAACTAAGAAAATAAGTTAAACATCTAAATAAGAATAAGTTTCCAATGATTTTGACCTGCGTGTCCATTTTGGCCTATTCATGTAAAATAATAAATTTATTTTACAAAATTGTTTTTGTATTTCCCGTGTAAAAGTAGAATACTCCATTAAAGAAGTATCTATGTTGTAAATAATAATTAGAAATATGAAACTAGTAATTTTCCAACAAAATTAGAACGATAATTATTATCGGGTTAATTGTTTTGTAGCCGATAGGGTTTCGATATTATGGTAAGCGTGATGGAGACACTTTAATTCTTCATTTTCATATTTAATTGGGTAGCATGAGCTGTGTTATTAGATTCACGTAATTGCACAGTTAACAGCTTGTCATTCTGTAATTTTCCTACATCAAAGTTCATGCAATTAATACTAGCTAATTGTACATTAAAATCAGTTATACGTTAGTTGTACGTTACAGTGAATAAATATTGCTATAAGTTTAAGGATGTGTTATATAAACAAGATAACGTTTTTAGTATTATATTTAATATTTACCGTTCGCAGCGTGAGCTTATTGATATTCTAAGATGGGGTGTGTTAAATAAACTAGTTTATTGAATTTTCCGGATATTTCGATATCACTCCATACTATACTATATACTAAGTATATTAACACTTTAGAAAGGACGGATTAATAATTCAATCAATCCTGGAAAGTCCGTTCAAGTCACCTTTACAATTAGTAGAGTCAACTGTCCGCCAGTAACTATGAGTGGAATTAACGTACCAACTGTTAGCAAGGTGAAGTACCTGAGGTTGTGTTTAGACCACGATTCACGTGGAGTAAAAATTTTAAGTCCATTACTAGATAATCTCTCTAGACATTTTTGGCGCTGCTACATGAACAAATTTAAACACGATCCAGGTGTTCCAAACTGGATGTAAGGTCACTGGAACCTGTTTCACGTCAGAACCGATATCCTTCATTCGGAATTTTTCATCTCCTACATAAAAGATTTCGCAAGACAGCTTTATGACTACCACAGAATCATACAAACGATTTTGCTTGACATATTGTCATTCAAAATTTTCCTAATTTTAGGCGTCATCGTCGTCTTTGGTGTATGGATCGTCTTCAATAACATTCTGTTGCCATTTCATCATCATGATCTTCAGCAACATCACCTCATCCTAGTTTCATCATTATCGTTTTCATCAAGTTTATCTACAATGTAATGCAATTACGTCAGCCTGGAGAAAACCCTGCAAGGTTTACTCTATCCAAGCCTAACTAATACTTTCACCCATTATAGTGATCGTGTTGTGGTAAAGAATTTTGTGGAATTGTAAATTAAAAACAAAGAAAAAGTATAAAGAAGAGTAATCTATCCCAGTTAAATTTTAAGAAAATATTATTGGATGAAAACTGGACAGTTTGTTTGTTAATGATTTCGTATTAATTCAAAATTATGAATTTTAAAATTTCAATATATTTTACTGAATTTCCGGTATTTCCCTTTTTTAGTAGAGTTTAGAAATATCGCAATTCTAAAATTAATAATGTTTCCGAACAAACGATTATAATGATTAATATTTTTGGTAACATAGTAAAACTTCCTAGATATAATATTTACAATAGTTTATTAATATCCGAGAAAACCAAATTTAATATTCTTAAATATTGATTGATGAAGTACATTATTTTGCTTGTTGCATATGATTCCTACAATCATGATTTGTGTTTTATACATCAAGTAACAAACTTAAAAAGAAATATTTAATTAATTAAATATTCAATTCTCCGATTTCTTACCATTAATTCAAGAAATGAAATAGATAAACAAATATTTGAATTAAACTTTAATTTTAAAGAAAATTCCAACATTTAATAATAATAATTTTTAGAAATATAAAATCATCGTTTAAACGTATTTAAATTGGAATACTTTACCAAATCTTTATTCTTAACAGACATAGGGGCATGGAAGAGCAACTGAGGGGAAAAGAGAGAGGAGGTAAAGAAAACGACGAAAAGAAACTTTGGATTTAATTCTATCTTAGATGTTGAGACAAGAGGAGACAAAAAAGAAAGAGCGGAGGGAAATGGAATAGAAAAAGATGGTGAACCCGAACGCAGTTGTATTAAATATTCGGATTCGTGAGTGGGGTCTATTTAATTTAAAACCTTCAAAATGTCTGAAATAAGACATCATTCCAGAAAGGCACAATGCCTGAAGCGGTATCTGCGAAAGTACTAACAGTGTGGGGTGAACAAAAAAAGGGTGGGAAATATAGCTATGTCGTTTTACAACCACCTCACCGCCGTCTTATTCTTTTCTGTTCTTAAAAAAATGTGATAAAAACATTAAAAGAGATGTCGCCAACAAAAGATTTAAGTCCTATTTTATTTCAGTAATCCTATACACTCATTTCCTCGTACTTCGTGAGTATATTAAAAATGGAAACTATTAACTATTTAACGGAATTTTGTCAATAGAAAAATTTACAGCAGTGGTAATCCTGTTTTTCAAATTCAAATATGAATAAATAAATAATTTTTCTTAAGATTCAATAGAAGATTACAAAGTAAAACTGAAAAATAATTTTTTCTGAGCATCCAGATCTGTTCTGGTTTACAACTGTCGATATTCTGATTACCTATTATTTAAAAAAATATTATGATCTATATTTGAAACTAATGAGTAATTTTATTTTACACTACTATTTACAATACTACGAAAGAGCCTTTTTAATTATTTAAAAATAGCAGATTATGTACATTACAACTGCCCTGAGAATTTAAATTGTAACTCAAATTCAAATCGTGAACTGACACTGCTAAAGTTTCAGTTTAACAAAGATATCTGAAAACATTAATCATTTGAAGTTTTTAATAATTAATAAATAGAAAATGCAAAAAAGATTAAAATCTCATATCTGAAAAATATTTTGAAAAATCTACTGGGTGGACCAAGTGAAGTGTACAATTTAATTATGGCAGAACGGTTTAACATAAAAAGTTGAAATAAAATTAATCGCCATTTAATTATACCCAGGAATCCATTAAACATAAAACAGTTTCCATTGAAATATAGGTTGTGCCCTTAACTGATTAGGTCATGGCTTCCAAGCTCAATATTTTCAAATATAAACACTTGTACAGTAAACGATTTTAAAAGTATTTAAATCTTCAACATTTTGGTGAAAACAGATTTCAAATATATTAATCCATTCAAAAATGGCAGCCATAAACTTACATAATATAGACACCTTTGGAACATCCTTCTAACATATGATAAAACGAAAACCGTAGAAAAATACCTTTTTAATGTTTTATAAGCTTTCCATCAATATGTCACCTTACCAAATTTAAAAAAAGTATTTTAGCCTCAAAAAGTCAATATCTGAACAAAAATGGACTAAAATGTAGACTAAAATGGAGGAAAACCCCATTAAATTCTCATATCTGATACAAGGTTTTGAAAAATGTAAGGGTGGGCTGTGTGAAATGTTACAATTATTATAAAAGAACGGTTTAATAGAAAGTTGAAATAAAATAAATCCCCACTAAATTATACTCAAGGAATCAATCAAAAATGAAACAATCCCAAATTTTTGAATGGTACATTGTGTTGTGTGACATTTTCCTAAAATATTTATACACAGTTTTGTCAATACGCTTAATTTTATAAAATCCGATTTACTATTATTATTTATTATATTATATTTTTTGTAATTATTTATTTTACCTTTAAAATTATTAAATAATTTATTTTTTGTTGATTGATTATATTTTATTTTATGCTATGGTGATGAAATAAATTACAGTTAGTATTACTATCTTTATTAAAACAAAACAATTTTCGGGAAAATGTTTTGTTGGGTCATCCGATTAGATTGGCCAACAAAATTATGATTTATGACATTAAATCTAAAAACTGAGTTGCATAACAAAAGAAAACATTGTTATTTATTATAATCGTTAAATAATCTTATAAATCAGTCTAAAAGAATATTTCTTTACAAAATATAAATTTATTCCATAATAAAGAAGTTTCACGTAGAAATACAAAAGAAATAATAATTAACTTACCAGTTCGTACAATAGCAGTGATAAAGTATACAATCCGAAGAATTTCTGTTTCAGTGCCTGAAAAAGGAAAGAATAATGAATTCAAACAAGATGACAAAACTTTACATTCATTACATGGATTATTAACTTGAAGTAAATTACCTGTGAAGAATAATATTACGTTAGGGAGGCTGAGAATTAAAGACACGAACGACTTCTTTGTCTTTCTGAGTCTAAAAATAAATTGGAAAAAGTATCCTCAGAGATTATTTAACATTACTAGTAGATTACATTTTCCTGACCTAAATATCATCTTTCTTGTTTTCTAAATCTTTAGACTTAGTAAGCAATCCAAAAACGATAATTTTAAACCCCATTTAAAATGAAAAAAGAAACACAATTAAGAATACATTTAGAAATCTTCCTGTTTAATTATCGATTAAACGAAATGTATTTTCAGATTTTATAAATACTTTTGTTCTAAAATTCCCCATTAAAAATATAACTTTGATTTAAATTTTAAGAAAATCTTTTTATTACGATTATTTATTAATTTTAATGACTACGTCGGACGAGATATCTATTGTGTAACCTTACGCCTGCTCTTGTATCAAATTCAATGTGATTTACGGTTTATAAACTTCCTATTTTTTAGCTAATTCAATTAAATTTTATTTATCTTTAGCTTATCTAAAATATTTTAAATTTTGATAAGTATTCTGCTTTTCGGTGGGTTACCGTATGGTCGCTCTCTATCCTCTTACATCCTTTAGTGATGAAAAATCCTTACATGATACTTTCTAAAAAAATAAAAACCCTACTGTTTTTATTTTAAACAATTTTTGTGCAACGCTTAAGTTAGCGGTAATAAGTAATTTCTTTACTTTTTTCATCAAAATTGGTAAAACATAGGGGTTTTTCAAGATTGCGGTCTTAGTTTGTACTTTACGACAAGTGTGTGTAATTAAAGTTAGGTATAGGAATAAAAAAACCACAACTTTTATTTCAAAAATTTTCTACTACAGCATCTAGTTTAGCGTCAACTAGTGATTTTCCGTGTTTTTAAGCCAGAGGTTGAATTTCATTTTGCATCATTCACTTCACAGCAACTAAAACTTTTAGTTATCAAAACACAGTTTGTTACTGTGATTTACTGATTATTAAAATTAGGTTATGTTTTTCATTTTAGATTGTTTACTAATGATAATGTTTTTATTTTCTTTGGCATGAGAAGGTAACACCGGATTTTTTAATGTTTCAAGTCAGAACTGTGTGGCATGTACAAAACACAATCAAAATATTTTCAATGTGAAATTCTCAGTTAAACTATTGGGTAATAAACTGGATGCTATTGAATTCCGATGTTAGTACAGTTATCCAACCTTTCCCAAACAATTCGTTTTATTAATCAAGTATTTGCATTGAACTTAATAAATGAATCATTTTATGATATTATAAAAAGAAAAATTGTTTTAAAAAGTTGTGTTAGTATATAAATATTGACAAATTACTGTAAATGTATTTATATTTAAAAGTATAAATATTTCATTTAATATTATAAAATTTATTTCCAACCGACTAACATTATTTTTATACGTTAACAAATGAAGCGTGAAAACCCGTTATAAATAATATTTACATAAATTTTAAAACTTTTATTAAATATTTACTGGCTGTACAATTACAGTATTATTATTTTTAGCTAGTAGGTCTAAATCTAAAATTATCTTAATTATATTATCATATCAAAATTGTTTTGAAACTTAATTATTTGACCTCCCCAGTATAAATTTACTGCCACTATAAGCTTTGGGGATGGAACAACAGCAGAGGCTTGGTTAATTACGGTGGTTGGGGTAGTCCGCTGGAGATGCCTTAAATGTGCCGGCGCAACAGAGCAGAAAACCGTAAGGTGTTGCTTGTCAATCCTATTACATCGATCAGATGCCTTCCCGGGAGGTGCCAAGTTAGGAGTCTTGGTTCTTTTATGGAACCAAGACGGGTGGTTGGCAAAGGCTCAGGTTGGTTCATCACAGGTAGTGGTGACTCATGACTCTCATGAGTCACTCCGTTGATGAGCTGCTCTAGACAACTCTTTTTGAGTGATCTGCAAGTTACCAAGCCGAGCGTTATAAATCACTTCTCCAGGCGCCCTTGATAGAGATGTAATTGTTTTACCGCCACCCGCGGTTATTAGGATTCCTTAGATGATTGACGTCCGTGTGGGCGGTGTGACACTTCGGAATTGCGGCCGGAAAGAGTTATCCCACTTGGATCCTTTCGGGTTCCTCTCGCCATGCATCTTACCATGTCGTGCCGGGCAGCAAAATTTTGAAACCAATCTGCTTTTTCACAGGTCTCACACTCAATTTTTCTTCTTTTCTATGTAATATTTAAAAGTTTGTTGTTTGTGTGAATGTTATGTGAAATTAATAATCTGTTATTTTTAATAGGGATGCCAATATTATTCTGTATTTTTAAATTTAAAGGTTTTTTTTTATCTTTCTTTATATTATTTATTTGGAACTGTACAATAACAATACAACGACCAAATTTTAGCACAGAGTAATATAAATCACAGTGATTGTAGGATAAAATTACATGTCCATTGACATTCATTTTGGGTTCAAAAAAATAAAAAACACAAATAGTAACAAACATAGCAAATAGACATAACAAATTAACAAATATTAAAACTAAGAAATTTGATGATAAATGATGGGGATAACAGTAGCACAGAGTGGTGAAATGGTGGTAAGTAGTGGAATGGTGTCATCTCAGCAGGTCTCTGCTCCATCTTCTTTTTAGTCGTCTGGCGAGCCGAGGATTGATCAGAATTCCCCTTACAAGCGGGTTACGGTGGCCGTTCAATTTTGAATGAAACCTCGCGTACAACCTTTTCACTGTTTCGGTAACGTAAGGTATTTGTAGGTCAGTATGAAGTGTTGAATTTGACACGTAGTACGGAGCATTGGTGATCATGCGAAGCAGTTTGGACTGACATACTTGTACTTTCTTTAATGTTGTCGAGCTGGCACTTCCGTATATCTGAACGCCATAGGTCCACAATGGCATCAGAAGACTTTTATAAATTTTGACCTTTGTTTTTAAAGTAACATGTGATTTTCGATTAAGTAGCCGATATAGTTGTTTGACTCGTGAATTTAAAAGTAATCGTTTTATCTTTATATGGGTGTTCCACGTTAACCTTTTATCAAAATTTAATCCTAGATATCGTACTTCTTTGTGTTGAGGGATGACAACGTTGTTTAAAAACACATCAGGACAGGTACCATGACGGAGAGTAAAATTAACATGTACCGATTTTTCCGGATTTACTTTCATCTTCCATTTTGTCAGCCAAACGTCTACTATGTCGAGATGATGTTGGAGGTTCAATGCCACATCTTGGCATAGATTAGAAGATGTCAACAGTACCGTGTCGTCGGCGTATGTGGCGACAGTAGTGCGCTCAGTCTGCGGGAAATCGGCCACGTATATTGAGTACAGTAACGGAGACAGAATTGCCCCCTGTGGAACACCAGCACTCACGTGTTTCAATGCAGAGTGGGCTGATCCATGTCGGACGTAGAAATCTCTTTCTTCCAGGAAGGATTTCAGCAGCAGGTAATAGCTGTATGGTACGAACTGTTTTAATTTATAAAGTAGACCATCGTGCCACACCTTATCGAAGGCAGAACTTATGTCTAGGAAGACGCCTGAAACATACTTCTTCTCCTCAAAACCAGTCGCTATAAGATCAACAACGCGATGTAACTGTTGTATAGTTGAATGAGCTGCCCTAAAGCCAAATTGGTGATCCGGTATAGATCTCTCTGAATCGATAATTGGTACAATACGCCTCAAGAAGATTTTCTCAAAGATTTTTCCTGCAACTGGTAGAAGGCTTATTGGAAGATAAGAAGAAGCATCGTGCGGAGGTTTCCCGGGTTTTTGGAACATCACTATTTCCGCTAGTTTCCACTGTATAGGAAAATGTGCCTGCCGTATAGCTGCGTTAAAAATCTCGGTTAAAAGAAGAACTCCATTATATGGTAGCGCTCGTAGCACTTCGGCATTAACCAGGTCAAATCCTGGAGACTTTTTGAGCGGTAGAGCTGCAATGCATCTCTGCACCTCACGAACCCTAACCGCCTTGGGAGGGAGAGATAGTTGTAATGGGCTATGTAAAAATTCCTCGACCGTGTTGGTATGGTCATCATCGTTGATATCATGCGGTCGGAATATACCAACAAGGTGTTTCGTGAATTCTTCATATTTGGCTTCATGCAGAAAATGTGAAACAAACAAATAATTAGCAATTTCCAGATTCATTGAACAAAATAGAATTTTAATGTAATACCAAAACTTAAACAACTAACACACATATTATGAGATAATAGATAATTATTAATTAATTTCAAAATATTTTACAAGGTTATGTAACTGTTGCATATTTTATGCAATTATCAAATTTACTCAACAGAAATTGAAAGTCCATGTTATTGTGTACATTATAAAGATAACAAAATTAAGAATATACATGTCATTATTATATGTAAGTACCTCTGTCCACTTTATGCTCACCGATACAGCTTCTTAACGATTAGTTGTTAATTTAAATGAAACTGTATGAAATTGATCGATAATACACTAAATTATTACTTTTAAAACATTACTCAATAGTTTTAATATAAAAAATAAAACAAACAAACTTTAGTTATCAAATTATTACATTTTTGACCGTTACTTTATACTAGAACAGAAATGCGTGTTTACTACCTCTCGAGCCCAAGAGTCCAAGCGTCACCAAGCTAACACATCGTCCAGCATCATAATTTTTAACCACAAAACCGACATCTTAATTATGAGAGCCAATTACATAATTCAATTACTCTCCCACTACTACTAATTCAAAATTTCAACCTTAACGGCTGGATTGTTCTAGAAGCGTTACTTATTGCTATCTCACTCGTTCTCTCTCTAAATCAGTTACATTACTATTATTACTACTATTTATACACATCCTGTTATTGACTTTTGTAAATTGATTAACGATTTCCTTTATTATAAAAACTAATTCTAACTTATACTACTAGGTAACAAAAAATAGTGTTCTGAATCTGATATTTGCTATACTTAACATACAATTGATTTTAATTTAAATAAAAAAACCGTCTTTACTTTATATCCCCGAATTGAATTAATTTTGAAATAATAAGAAATATACGTTATTAAAAAGTCACACTACATCTATAAAAGGTGTTCTCTTCATTTTTGGTCTTCTCCCCGAGTAATCCACATTTGTACCACCAGCAGAAACGTCCGTTGATGATACTAAATGTACCTTCAAGGCAATGTTCCCATCCAGTAATACTGAAAAGCGCGTCTTCGTTGAGATGACTTGCAGTGCAATTATCATGTGTTAAATTTATTATTATCATGTTGTTACAATTATCATTATTATCGTGTGTTAGAGATTTTTCTAGGTAGTGTCTTTCGTAATCTTATCGTCCATATGTTCCCTTTATTTCATGTGTTTAGGAGGCGTCGCCACCAGGATGGTTTTATTCTTACTTAATTTTAAGGCATTGAAAAAATACGGTAAAATTTGTAGCCAATAGCCAATTACAAGTACATAGAAAGAAACATCTTTTTTGATAAAAAGTAAACTTAACAAGAAATTCAATTTAATCTCTAAAAACTATATTACAATATTGACTAAAAGTGACTGGGTAAAAAATTAATTACAACTAAAAGTAAACTAAGTATAACGTTGTATTTTTAAAACGACAAAATAAACAAGTTAAAAAATTACATTTTGAACCGTTTCTTTATTAAAACGGACTGATAACTCCTTTTAATTTAATCTCCTCTGTTAAAAGAATAAATTAATTAATAAAAGTAGTCTTCAATTATCAAGGGAACAGATGGAATAAAAAATGAAAAATTATATAATTCATGGTGTCTCCTTAGTTCTCTTTCAAATTCTTATTGTAAAAATATAAATTAAAAATATGTTCCGCACATAATTGCTTTTTAATGAAATTGAAAGTGTAATTAAAAATCTGAAATTGATTATCAAAATAAACTTGTACATTTTATTAACATTATCTACATT
Source organism: Catonia carolina (assembly GCA_035578175.1). Lineage (NCBI taxonomy): Eukaryota > Metazoa > Arthropoda > Insecta > Hemiptera > Achilidae > Catonia > Catonia carolina. The sequence continues at coordinate 336,701,130 of JAQMRL010000001.1, read as the reverse complement.
AAAGTAATTTTCTTTAAGAAAATATTATTATTCATTTTCTGTAATATTAGTAAAGAACATAGTGACAAAATATTAGAGCAGTTTTGTTAATATGACAAGTCTTAAACTTGTGTAAACTTCAACATAATTATAAATTTCCAAGGTTCATTTAGAGAACAGGCGACATTTATGACGTTGACAAGGTCATAGAAAAGCAAAGCCCAAATAATTCATCATTTTATTCAGTAAACGCCCTAGTTTAAAACAGAATTTCAAGAAATCAAACTTCTTTCCCGTGCCTAAATAAATGATGTGTTTAATACTACATAATTATGAAAATATTTCTATTTGATTATTTTGAAAGCAACATTTTACCGTATAGTGTGTATGTAAATTATGTATTTTATTTAGCAGCAAATAAAGCACACAGTTTAATTAAAATTTTAGAGTAGAATTATATTCAGTAAATTTTATTTATTTACTTGAAGAGAAACTAATTATGTTTTTTTTAAATTACAGTCAGCTTTACTGCTGTGCAAAACCATCGGTATTAGCAAAAATTCAGCGTTTCCAATCAAAGCTTTTACGGAGGATAGTTAACGCCTCCTATTATGTAACCAATAAAACGCTACTCTCAGACCTAAATGTACCCTAGATAAATGACGTTTTCTTAAAATTTAGGACTCTATTCAAAATTTAGGAAGAAACTCGTGAACCTCCATAACCCATTGATCTCAAATCTGGCTACTCAGACTCTCCCAAACAATCCAATAAGACGTCTAAAACGTTGATGGAGCCGGGACCTCATCAATTAACGTAGTACTATAATTGACTATCCATTACAGTGCGGCACTTAATGCTACACTTATCTATTCACGTAGGAGTTCTGTCACTGGACTGTGCCTCCTCTCACGTTTATTTAGCATGTTAATTTTTTCCAAATTTTGTGTTGTTACATTCACTGATTGTTTCCAACAGATTGTGAATTTCCTAAATAGAGAAAAAAATTACTGAATACTGTTAATCTAACTACATGTCTTGTCCTTAAATTTTAAATACACCCTAACTGATAAAACACAACACAACCAAACAAAAACACCTAGATTTTATATTTTAATTAATTTTCTTTAGATTTTTTTGTAATCGATATGAACAATATCATATAAAATTCTTAATACACAATATTAAATTTTCTTTTAACGTTAGTAAATGTTTTACGCTACGTTGTTTAAAATGTTATTTTATGAAGGGCAGGTTTAAATCGTTGTGCAATATTTTGTTGGTTACATACCATGGAACTGTAGTGATCAGTCCTACTAGATATTTTGATGAAAGCACTGTAGTATTTCTACAATCTATGAATAAACTGCGCTCCATAGCTCCGACCCGTAAGTCCAAACAGGTTTGTGTATTACTTCATACACTTAAGGGGAGACTGTACTTTGTATCCCGTCAATGTTAAATTTGCTATTTTAGGTACATTTTTCATAGGATTGGTGAAAAATTGGAAAACGAAACTTTACACACTTATAGTTGGAGGGTGGTTTTAGCTTCTGATTTTTTTTTTCAATTTAACTATTGGACCATAAAGGTTTTAAAATAATAACGAATAACATAAAATTTTTACAATTTCTTCCTACGTTTTTTGCATATTACTAATTTTTTGAGCACTTGAGGAAGTAAAAACAATGTCGGTGAATGTGCATGCACATGATAATTAACTGGTAAACATTTCAGCCTGGCAGGTTAAATGGATTTTGAGAAAAACGTACCTAAGTGTTAAAAATCTAAATTTATGGGAAAAGGCACAAATAAAACAAAATGTACACAAACAAGTTTAATTTTTCATCAACAGTTGGTTAGAAAGCTGCACTTACAGCGGAGAATATTAAAAATAGTGAAGCAGATATTTAAAAAAAACTAAAATTCTTTTTGCACTAAAACGAACAATATAAAAATATTAAAAATATTTTGTTCTCGGCGACATGTTAATTTTTAGGGTAAACCTGATAAAAACTTAATTTTCTTCATTAAAATAATTTTTTGTCGTAATTTAATGTTTTTGTGGTAGATCTAGGTCTAAACTATTGAAAAACATAAAAAACCGAGTATCAAAATTTTCAGTCAAAACCATCATACACTCTTCTCTTAAAACAATTCCAATTTAAATAAAAAACGTTAAGAATCACAATTTGTGTTATTTTTTTATTTTGTCTTGCCCATTTAAGAGCACACAAGTACGTAGTTAATTCTTTCGTACTTCAGTCTAGGCCACTCTTCTCCTTTGGTACTTCGCAACCAGGAAGTTTCCAAAAGATTTTATTTTGTTCCTATAAAAGTCTTTATACGCAATGTTTTCTTTAGAAATTTTTAAGGTCTCTAGGTCTGCTTCTACTTCACTAATCCATTTGTCTCTCATTTTAAATTACTGTTGGTATTTAATTAGTTTGTAGGTTTTATCTTCCTTGTCATGTAGCCTCATTAGATTCCAAAAATATTGCAACCTCCTTTTTCTAAATATGGTTGTCAGGGTTTCATCCAAGAGTTTGTTCACTAAATCATTAAACCTTTTTTATAGATTTTATTTTCTGGATCATAGAAAGAGCCTAAAATCACATTACTAAACCTTCTACGTATTTCGTTTAATTTTTCTAGGTCTCCCTTCCTGTAAAGGGTCAAGGTTTCTGCCGCGTTCAGGACTTGTGGAGTACCACTGTGTGGTGTTTAAATAGGTGTTTATTGAAATGCATTTTCCATTGCAAAATTTCTTCATTTGAACATAAACCATCTCCAACTTACTAATCCTCTTTTGCAACGCCAAGGCGTCAAACCCATTTTGTTAGGAATTGTTTTGTTTATAAACAACAAATTTATAAAAAATTAATTTAAACAATAAGAATTTCAAACAGCGAATGGTTATTAAAATATAAATTTCTATTGATTTCGAAGAAATATTGGTATTAAATTGTTTTGTTATTTTCATTCTACCTATAACTAAATATTTACGACATTTCTGCTACAATACAAATAATTATTTTACTATTGTCTTTGTTCCTGAATTGAAATATTCGGAAATACGGTATATTGGTTTTGAAATGCTAACACCCACAAAATTACCTACTTGTTTACAAAACTCTATTGTCACCGGTAATACAATAATATTAATGTGTAATATTGCTGCAAAGCTATTTCAAATTCAATTACCATGATAATGACTAAAGAAACAAAAGAAAAATTTTATATGTATTCTCTCTGTAATTTTGGAAAAAGAGAACAAATAATTGCGTGTTAATTTATTAAACATTATAAATTTACGATGACTTTTCCTGTTAGGACGTGATTAGTTTAACAGTTTAGGAATTAACTTTTTTTTTGTTTTTCTATGAATAATTGAATTTTGAATTTCTATGAATAATATTTATATTCAGTTAAATTATTTAAATGTAAGAATACTTTTAAAATTAGAAGAAATCTTCGTGCAGATTACGTCTACTAACGTTGCTACATTTTATAACCTCTACTTACATCTACTAACGTAACTACAATTTATAAATCAATTTGTAGTTGTTGGTCAGGTTAATTTTCAATGCGTTTATAATAAATACAAAATTTATAAATTACTGTTGGTAAATAATTAAAAAATAAAAGAAAGAAAAATTTTATCGGCAACGGTTGCCGCTGTTATTTTTAATTTTGCCTATACGGTAGTTCAAAAATTTTGAAACTTTTTAATCTGTTGTAGTGGTCACTATTATATGAAAGTTTAATTGCCGAAGGGTTTTAAACGAAATAAAAAGCTTAATATTTTTTTTTCATTTACGCATAGAGAAATCTGAAAGAAAAATATCTAGTAGGGATTTTAATTAATATTTCTATGATGCAAAGGAAAAATATCGATGTATTTTTGAACAGACTCATGCCATAAACGCCTGAAAATTTTCATGTAATTACTGAAATTCCCAACGATTATTTTAATTTAAAAGGTGTAGGCTAATAATTTTGAGACCCTAGCCGGAATTCATATCCAGAACTTTTTGCGTTGTAGGTTGCATGCTCTGACAACTGAGCCATGGATGCGTCCTTAACTCGATTTTAATCATGAGTGGACGAGTGAAATGTATAAAATAAAAATATTGAGGTGAACCGCTTAAGCCGGATTTCCAAAAGTAATAAAGCTTTTTGATATTACAGAAGTATGGTTCAAGAAATTACAAGGTTGCCAAAAACAAATATTTAAAGATCATTTTGAAGAAATTGGGAAAGCAGAAACCCTATCGTGTAGATCTGATCATTATCATAGATAATGCTGTAACACATTTCTTATTTTAAGAATGTATTTTGGTGTATTCCCAAAACTGCGTTTTCTGTATTTTTGTAATTTTTACGTCATCTAAAACAATTTAAAAATTAAATATTCAGATGGCGCTAACCAAACCTTTCTGCATTTTAATACAGGTTTTTAAAATATTGTGACATGTATCGGCTTAACAATTTGTATAGGAGGAATTTGGTGTGTGAATGACCGGTTGTTTTGCATTACAATCAAAGGTCTAATGTCTTATTACCCATTAGGTTCTGTTATTATACAGTTATTTATTTCTCTGAAATATTCTACTTTATTTTACGTATTTTATTATTTTTTATCCATTTCGCTTTTGTGATGGAGTCAATTGATATTTGTCTAGAACAGTGTGAATTGAAGCGATTAAGAACCGGTTTGTTGTGTATGAAAACAAATTCTTCGTGATAGACAAATAGACTACTATTGCAATAATTCAGTACAACTGTTAGTAAGGAGTAATTTATTTATTTGATCGTAAACGGCCATATTTTTTAATAGGCAGTTAAATTTTAATTAAGTCTTAATTTATCATAAAATTTTGTCATAATTTGTCAACAATTTAGTTAAGCATTTTAACTGTGATTTACTAGTAGTTATAACTTTCATAATAATTATTATCAATGTAAGAAATTAATTCGTAAATAAATATTTGTTGCAAATTTAAAAGGAAGTTTTGTCACCTACAAACAACCAGATGATAATTAAAGAACAGGGAATAAACGTCACAATATTAAAAAGAGATATATATATTTTGTTCAAATTTTTTTGTAGTTCTATGACACCAGACTCAAAATGTTTTCTTTTTTGAAATTCCTGTACTTTAATCAACTTATGTCAATTTATTATAAACTTTAATTCTAAAAAAAACAATATTCATTTACCTTGCACAATTTCTTAGAAAACTGTGAAAACGTTAAAATGTTGTAAGAGAGGGAAACAAACTCCCTTTAACTTTTCCCAGAAATAATAATTGCTCTAAATCAAAAATAAACAAGTGACAATATTGTTTCTCTATACGAATTCTTTTTAACGTAGTATTTATTTGATGCAATCGGATAGGATAATCCGATCAATAAAAAATAAATTAAATATTTTGTGGATTTCATTAAAACTGTCAATTCTTAAAAATCATTATTGAATAATGAAAGACGAAGGACAAATTTTTTCAATAAATATAAGACAACAAAGGTACTATATTTTATATTCTTTATAAGTATACAGTTCACGAGTTTCTGTATGTAAATCCTATGAACGATTATGATACCAGCACGTATTGTGCGAAACGTGTTGCAAAATTATTACTATAATGTGACAACAATCGTGTTGTGATGCTGTACGAGACTTCTGTCAGGACACAGCTGTTGTACAAAACGATCTTCATGGACAAATTGGCATTTTATTATAAATATAAATCATCACGTTTAAAAAATCATCGTCAATAGTTAAGTAGTTGACAATCAGCAGCTCTGGATTGCATAAGTGCCGTACTTATCCCACGCTTTCCAATTAATTTGACAAAATATGTTTAAAATGCAATGTACATTATAAAGCGATTAATTTGAGAATTATTAAATATTGGAAAATGGTTTTGACGGGACGTTTTGACGAAACATGGGAAAAATTAATAATTAATTTCTGTTATTAAATTCTATCGTCAGCTTTAAATTATATTTATTTGTCTACGGTTGATTTTTTGTATTACCAGGTATAGTGTCCAGCTTTTTAGAGCAGCATCAACACAAAGTAATTGTAAAAGAACAATCAATTACTTCGTTGCTAACCGATACACTAAATTGTTCGAACAGAAAACTACTTATTCTGGAAGAAAATACATCAATAAATTACTAAAGTTTAAAAAAAGGGTTAATCTGTATTGTGTAAAACAAAAAGACAAAATAACTAAACGAGATTACACATTTTACAGTGTACGAGAGTTCCTTTCACAATTTTTTTTGTATTTAAAATAAATGGTTCTAAAGGAACTTATTGCATACGTAAGACGACATACTTATTGAAGTAAGCAATAAAGTACAAAAGAGCTAATGTGTTATTTAGATAATGTAATAAACTGGTAAGTAAGAGGATTTAGTGTTAGTATTTTTAGGTTTATAATTCATGATATGCTCTTTTCTCATTTGGGTGTCTCCAGGATGCTATTCACAAATACATTTATGGGGCTTCTAACCGGAAATTTGAAAAAATAGATAGTTTGGTACCTAAAATATTGTAACAGGATCGAAGAGGAGACAAGATTGTTCACGAACGTTCCAGAATTCCACTCATAAAAATAATTAAGGAATAATAAAAATAACAACACAATAGCAGCAATAAATGACATTTTTAACCATAAAGGGTACGCCTATTATAAAAGGGTATTGTGTACAGCTATTTTTATGAAGTTGTTTATGAGGTTGTTTACGTTTTCTATTTACAATAGTTGGACTTGTTAACAAAGGGATTTTTCTAGCATTCATTAATAAAGAGTTATTTTTGTACTTTATGATTTCTCTACTTTTTTCTGGAACGATCTTTGTGAATGATTATAAAAGGAGGCCCCCGAGCGCGGTCCAGTCAGTATCCGTTTGATCTTCGACAAGTGATTACCGGGTTTGTTATAGCAGGTTAACAATTCCGAGCATTGTTTGGTCAACGACTGTTATACTGCCTTTGTTGTGTGTGTATTGTGTAAAATCTTTTGTGAGTGTATTGTAAAGTTAATGTGTAAATTTTGTGAGTTCAGTTTGCGTTTTGTATGTTAGTGTAATCTATAAAGGTGATTGTAAGTACGCTAAGTAAGTTATTAAGTTATTTATTGTTTGTTATTTATCTTAAGTGAATTATTAAATCATTTATTGTATTTCTTAGTTATAATTAGTTTAATCATTTATTTTGTAATCTATTAGTGAAATAAATATCTATAATTGTAAACTTTAGTGTATTAATTATTTAATAACCTAGATCCCGAAACGGACCTTAGCAATAAGTGTCACAATATTTTACACTTTCTTCAGTGTAAAATGGTGCATTTTAATTATTATACTACTGTTAATATCTGCCCATAACAGACAGGTGGAGTGTCAAATTATTTACACTCAATCTGTTCGTTGCAGGGCTAAAATAAATAGTTCTGTTTCTTATCACATGGTTAGCCAATTAGATAACTGAATCATTTAAGAACAGAAGAGGTAGTGATGTAAAAGACACTTATCAGAGTTGTCTCCTCTGAAAGTAATTTCATTATACAGCCAGATCCTGTGGTGAATAGAGTGAAAGTGTCATTTGTAGAGTGGAAAATATGTGCTTTTCAGAGGGCCCGGCACGCTGATAAGCGTACTTTTCCACTCAGTGAGGAAGGCATGGTAAATCACCTCGCTCCTCATTTTACTTAGTAAAACCTCTACAGGTTGAAACCAGCCTTTCGGTTGATGATCTAAACAACGACAATAACAACAATGTTATTGATATTGTTTTTTAGATTTTTAAAGTTAATGTTGCATAAGTAAGCAATATCTCATTAAACGTATAAAAACTCAATTTTTATTATATTTTGTTTTACTTTGAAGAGACTTTATATCTTAAAAAGGAATTAGTTGTTTTTAACACGTTTAACAACAGTGTTTTTTTTTAATTTTTTTACTTTATAACCAAATATTGAGGTCATCTCAAAGTTTATTAAGTGATTTTTGTTGAAGTATGCTTAAAACTTTGCCGCAAGATTCCCCCAAATTTGTTTTCCTAATTACATGATCCATTACTTTGAATACCGTTGGAAGTATTTAACTGGAATTTCGACAGCATGATATGTACATCAGTTCTGAAAGCTTCAAAGGTTCTAAAATCTTCAGTTCTAAAATCAGTTCTAAGGGCTTTTAAACGAAGTATGTTGATAAGATTGGGAAATTTGTGCAAAGGTTTTGAACTTTAGTTATATATCAAACGTTACATTACAAGAATTAATAATTTTACTGCTGTATTTTATAAACTATATATTTATTGATAGACTTAAAATGGCTTAGTTAGCTACCTGTAACGGGTTTTGAGAAAAAGGGTCACAAGGAGATTGAATTTCAACATATGTTAAATTTTAAGTCGATCCTGACTTTTCAGTCTAAATTACTAGGGTTTCTGGCACTCTCTTTTATGTCAAAAATAAAACCCTTTAAGATTAAAAATTCCTATAGTATTAGAACTATCCTCGTCATTCTATCGTAAGTTTCACGATCAATTTACTAACCACTCAAACCAATCAGCCCTTGACCTATCAATGCGGAACTACCCAACCTTACGAAGTCTAAAGCGGAAATGGTGCAGAGATCTCCTGATATGAATAATAAATAACATATCCATAGTTCCTACCAGAGAAAGCACTGCTGCTTATTTTTTCACCTGGTAATAAATTCTTCATCGCTTATTTAATTGAATGTAATATCACGTACGAAAATCTTGCCGCTCGTATCGTACCCAAATTCTAAAAGGTAAACTGTATGGTTTATTGAATTAAAAGGCAAAATTAAAATTATTGTGGCTGCCTCCATAGCGTTGTGGTAGCATGCTAGTCTATTATGCGGGGATCCCGGGATCGATTCCCGACTAAGGTCTGAAAATTTTCACAAGTTAAAACCAGCTGTAGTCACTAAAAACCGAGCTGTTGATGCGACTTAAACTAAACTAAAAAAAAAATTATACTTTAAATATAGGCAATTAACCATTGCCTTTAAGCATTAAACGTAAAATATTAGATGGTAGGCGAAAACAGCTATATAGCCTTCTATCACATCGATCAAAATTGCCAATTCCTCTAAAATTGCTGTTACATAAACCTTTACTTAAGCCAATGTGGATGTACGGTTGTCAAATCTACGGTTCATCAAAACCATCAGTCATAGCTAAACTTCAACGGTTTCAGTCAAAATTGCTTCGTACGCTAGTTAACGCTCCATTTTTATGTATCAAACCACACACTTCACTCGGACCTAAAAATCCTACATATTGTTGACGCCATACACGAAATGTATTAACGCTTTAAATTAAAATTATTTAACAACTCCAACCCATTGATACGTGAACTTAGTTCTTCTCCACATTTACCAGGCAATCCTTATCGTCGGCTTAGCAGGAGGTGGAGCAGAGACTTGGGTTAACTTCATTCAATACAGTTCAAATATAATCACGCTTAATAAACACATTACAAAAATAATTAAAATAATACTATTATTAAGTAAATACTCTTAGTGATTAAACTGTGAAAATAATATTTAAACACAACTGTAAAAAGGCTAAGTAGCAATTAACTGCGGGAGTCCAGCTAATGAGTGGTGTCCTCTTTAACGTGTAACGTCATTTTTAAAATTGTATAGGCTATTATGAGCACATTTGCTGGTTGTACAAAACAGCACAGTTGGAAATAAAAATAAATAAAGTGAAAAAAATACATAGGCAATTGAAAAAATAATATTATACTTTAACATTTCATTCTAGTTTACTCAATGAGAAATATACGAGTAATAAAAATAAAATATAACACTATAAGAAATACCAGTAAACTTTTATGAGTATTAGAAACATTTATTTGTTTCCAGTAGAAACAGTTGTTATGGTACCTCTTCTACTTTTATAAATTCAACAATAGAGATTAGAAATACTTTTCAAAACATCATATCAAGCATGATAAGAGGTTTGATTGTTAGGTTATATTCTTTATCGTGACTAACCGAGATTTATAAAACCTACATCTATTTATTTAAATACAGTTGATACTAGTATTTCTACCTGCATTTATAATAAACTTTTTGTTGTCGTTTCATTTTAATGCTAAATAAAACTGAAAATTATTTTCAAATAGCCAAAAAAAATAATCCTAACGTTGGATTTGATGTTTTGTTTTTTTTGAGGCTACAATGGACTACTAAGGCAATCAATTTCTAGTGTTCTTTGGATGAAGTATCGGTCTAGCCTTTCGGTTTTGCCAGTTTACTTTTTGAGACGGTCCAACCTTTGTTTCCGTATCTAATCTGTAATCTCCACAGTGTGTCTTTCTGCCTTTCCCCAATAAAATTTGTGTAATTTGAGAGTACTATTTATTTGTTTTTTGTCAAACTCGTCTTCAGTTATCAGTCCAATTTCATTGAGATCGCTTTTAATCTCTTCGATGTATCTTCTCGTAATCTTCTTGTTCAAGTTCCTAAGAATCAGTTATTTCAATATTCTATCATTTGGTATTTTTAAATGTGGGAAAAGTAGAAAATACTCCTCTTCTTCATTACGCTAATAATCGGATCAATTTCCTTACAAACAGTTTCATTAGAAGGAATTCGCCATACCTCATTTTTTTGATAAATCTTGTTAAGGCAGGTTCTGATAATTCTGCGTTCTGTTATAATAAGTTGGTCAGTCTTAGCTTCATTCTTAATTTAGAAAAATAGTGTCCCACGCATAATGTACCTCTGAGAGAACAACTGTTTTGTAGTGGCGGATTTTGGCTTACTTTAATCTGATGTATTATTATATAAAATATGAAAAGAAAACACAATGTTTATAATGTGTAATCAAGAGATAAATAAATTACATTGGAAAAGTTACAATAGGTTATGAACACTCATGAGTCAAACGCTGGTCGGTAAATGTGGAAAAGACCGTTTTACCGGTTTATCACACCTTGGTTCTGCCAGTTTTAATGTATAGTTCAGAAACTGTGATAGGTTAGCAGATGTCAAGAATAAAAGCTGCTGAGATAGAACTGTTTAGATATTTAGCAGGGTATCGATTGCTGAACAATAAAAGAAAAGATATTATGCATGAAGGTAATGTGTCAGGGGTGAAATCAACTATTCGGTAAGAATGGTATGGTTATTTTTTTAGATTCCAAACAATCGAACACCTAAACAAGTTTTTACTTACATGCCAATCCGGTATCGTGGAAGAGGTGGGCTTCCCGAATTTTTTAGAATACATCAAATATATTTTTTTAAATGGGTTCTTTATAAATACATACCTACTTTGTATTGTTGTACCATATTAATATTTATTTTACCATCTGTCTTTTTTGTAAATTAAATTGTAAACTGTGTAATGAACAATTAGTTGAGTTGTAAATATGAACATTGTAAACTATTTAAAATAAATTTGTACTCAATTAGTTTTATTCTGCTAAACAACATTCCGGGTTTTCAAGTCTGAAAAGACATACAGTTTCCGATTTAAGTTATACGTTTTAATGAACATTGTTACAGTTATCATTTTTTCTAACTGATTTACTTTCTTTCTCTCAAAATCATCATTGTATTTCTCAAATTTTACATTAACAGATGAAATTGTAATCATGTTAATTAACAATTATTAAAATTACTGATTATTCTATTCATGTGAAAAGATTGTAATGTGGAAGACTTGTTAAAACAAAATAAGTTTTACTATAACATTTGGATGTCTGGTCAAGAATTTTGCAGAGTTTTCCTGGCAACTTCAAGCGTTCTTCTTTCAATTGGGGACGTTTTCATAAGCCTTGGCTTGTGCGTATTTAATGATGTGTGATGAAAAACAGATAAAAAAGTGCCAAACTTGACCGGGGATTGAACCCGGGACATCTAAAACTGCTGACCGCTACAAAAACCGGCCGGAAATACACGGTAGTGTCCTTTTTAGCTCTGTGATATAGTATTTTAAATTTTAAATTTTCTACCCTAGAGTTTGACTAATCGTATATAATGTTAATATAATTTTACGTACAACAAAATTTATTTACTTTTTACTTAGTTTGAAGTTGAAACTGAAATATATGCCTAATGCGCAAAGTTTATGATGATGATTTACGGAAATAAGCTTAGTAATGAACGTACAAAAAATAAAATTTGTCATAAAAAAAGTTAAGCAAAGTATAAAATTTAACTATGAATGAAATCACCCAAAATAGAAACGGAGAAAATTGAAAAAGGTAGAATAAAAAATCGGATTGGGAATGTAACGCAAAGTGGAGTGAAATCCTATGTCAGACTACTTTTAATATGATTCAATGAGATGGGTCAAACCAACAGCAGAAGAAATAGTAGTAGTAACAGTACTAATAATATCAATAATAATAATAGTAAAATCTCTCCAGATCACGTCTTCTGTATAGTGTACCATTTTATCCCATACAAACTCCCAAAGGAACCCTGCTCACGTTACAATCTTCTCTTTGTCAAAGTCTAACCATCCTTTCTCTTTAGTACTTTACACAATAGCTCATTGTTATATAACAAATAATTTTAGTTTCTTCTTTATAAATAACAAAATCTAAAAAGAAGTATCGATTTGGTCAGTGTTTTTAACAATAAAGGCCAACTATTTGGAAAATTATATCAAACACATTCTTGTAATAGAAGTTTTGTTGTAAAAGAAGAAAATGTTTTAAGAGGTTTCTATTGAAAGACACAAAAGGACAATACAAACATAAAATAGTTGAATTTATATGGGCACAGATGATAAATACAAGCATTAGAATAGTAAGTATAAGGTTTACTAAAGGAAATATACAATCCGGAATTAAATATCAACGATTTTGTAATTTAAGTGCATTTAAAAGTATACCTTGGACAATTTGAATTGGCACAACAAGCTTAGATGTTTATCTACTCCAATCTTCGCCCCCGCCGTGTAACGACGGTACAGTCACAAAAGTATACAATCGCTACTGTAATGTGCGAATCACGCAAGGTCACTACGCTTTGTTTTTAATGTTACTATTAATAAAAACTTTCAGACATAATGATGTGACTATTTGTTTTCATATATATGATTTTCTGTTCATTATAATATATTCAGACCAACTTGTTTAGTTAGTTGCGTGCGTCTGTAGAGTATAATTTAGTGAGTTTTTGCCGTTTAGTTCTTGTAATTTATAATTTAAATTTTTACTATGACAAATATCTTGGTTGTGACATAACATACGACCAGGATAAAGATGTCCAGCAAAAAATAACAAAGTTCAGCTCGGTATGTGGGGCAATAAGTAGGTCCCTGAAGAACAAAGCTAGGAAGGATACGCTAATGAAATTTTATAGAGTTATGGCGATACCTACCTTAGCTTATGGAAGTGAAGCATGGGTGCTGTCTAAGAAACAAGAATCCAAGATTCAAGCAGCAGAGATGAAATTTCTTAGACATATAAAGGGATGCACCAGAGAAGATCGCTTCAGGAACGAAGTAATAAGGGAGGAATGTGGAACACAACCGCTAGCTGACATAATCAAGCAATACAAAGGAAAATGGTCAGAACATCTTTTCAGAATGCCGCAAGACCGCCTTCCTTTAAACGCATGGCATCATATACCAAGGGGTAGAAGAGGTATTGGAAGACCGAGGAGGAGATGGACGCCGGAACAGGCTTAGCTCACAGCTAAAATAGCCTAATCCATGACGACGACTATGACAAATTAAATACATATTTTAAAATGAAACAATTAATTGTACGTTTGTAGACTATATTGAAATAAGGTTGTAGGCATTTGCGTACATTTAAATTTGGAGACCTTGTTGAAAGAATAGTTTATGGATATACATACTTTATGCGGAACTGTGTGTATATGTAGAGCAAGAGTTGTGCCAGTTCGAATTGTCCACAGTATACCAGTGTTCAACCAATACTTCTCAGAAATACTAAAACATGTTTGTTTAGAAAATAAAGCAATTTTGAATTTTAACAACTAATTTTACTGAAAAATCTCACAGTTTGGCCGAATATCCAATTGCAAACAAAAAGTATAAAGAACGGGATTAATCTTCTTGTTATTAAGTATCAGGCAACATATTTGTGCTCATCCTAACAATATTGTGATACTTATCGGTAAGGTCCGTTTCGGGATCTGAGTAAAATAAATAATTAACAGACTATAGTTTAAAACTACAAACAGATATTTATATTAAACACTATAAATTACAAATAAAAATGTTACGTAAATCTACAAATAAGTTACAAAATATACAATTAAATTGATAATTATAATAAAAATAATAAACTCATTACAATAAGGTAATGACAATAAATGAACTTAACTAGTAAATAGTTTATCTCGCACTCAATTTTACTAAATCCTACATACAAACGATTATACGATGCCTACGGTATACACTTTTTTATTTTATTACATATGTACAAACATAATCTTCAAGTTTTTCATAAATTTCTATTGTTTTTTTTTTCTTTTATTATTTATTTGGAACTGTACAATAACAATACAACGACCAAATTTTAGCACAGAGTAATATAAATCACAGTGATTGTAGGATAAAATTACATGTCCATTGACATTCATTTTGGGTTCAAAAAATAAAAAACATACAAATAGTAACAAACATAGCAAATAGACATAACAAATTAACAAATATTAAAACTAAGAAATTTGATGATAAATGATGGGGATAACAGTAGCACAGAGTGGTGAAATGGTGGAAAGTAGTGGAATGGTGTCATCTCAGCAGGTCTCTGCTCCATCTTCTTTTTAGTCGTCTGGCGAGCCGAGGATTGATCAGAATTCCCCTTACAAGCGGGTTACGGTGGCCGTTCAATTTTGAATGAAACCTCGCGTACAACCTTTTCACTGTTTCGGTAACGTAAGGTATTTGTAGGTCAGTATGAAGTGTTGAATTTGACACGTAGTACGGAGCATTAGTGATCATGCGAAGCAGTTTGGACTGACATACTTGTACTTTCTTTAATGTTGTCGAGCTGGCACTTCCGTATATCTGAACGCCATAGGTCCACAATGGCATCAGAAGACTTTTATAAATTTTGACCTTTGTTTTTAAAGTAACATGTGATTTTCGATTAAGTAGCCGATATAGTTGTTTGACTCGTGAATTTAAAAGTAATCGTTTTATCTTTATATGGGTGTTCCACGTTAACCTTTTATCAAAATTTAATCCTAGATATCGTACTTCTTTGTGTTGAGGGATGACAACGTTGTTTAAAAACACATCAGGACAGGTACCATGACGGAGAGTAAAATTAACATGTACCGATTTTTCCGGATTTACTTTCATCTTCCATTTTGTCAGCCAAACGTCTACTATGTCGAGATGATGTTGGAGGTTCAATGCCACATCTTGGCATAGAATAAATTTCTATTGTTATTAAAATTAAAATATACGAGTAATATTGATATTTTATGTAAGTTTAATTGAATTTATCATTTATTTTGTTTTTTTTATATTCTGTTAATGCAATATTTGTAACCTATTTAACTGTGGTAATTTAACTTACTAATTTTTATAGTAGTTATAAGTATTTAAGTGATAAAATTGTTTTTTTTTGTATACTCCTATTCGCAGACAGAACTCTTTGTGAAGAAGAGTTTTTACGTATAAGTATATTTTGTTTAAAATATTGAATACTTGTACAGCTTAATTTAGTTCAGTATTAAATCATTGTATATTTAACTAACTAAATAAATAAATAAATAAATAAAATAAAAAATAACACTGGGCCTTTTCACAAACGTATATGCTACACGGTATAACTCACTCACTGAAAGACGATTCAAGACTCACTGATTAAAAAAGGCATAGCCCTTTAAATACATAACTCATTTGGGTTCTAGATTAACAGAGATTTTTCTATAAAATAGGTTTAATATAAATACTACGTTTTTCTGTCAGGTTCAAAAGGTAATCAAATACATTATAACATGACATCATTACAAAGGAGCTAATTATGTAAATAAACACACCGACCGTGTTCAGATACAAAGCTATAGTAGGCATTTACTAACCAATTGTACACTATATTACTAACCATCTCTTGGAACTAACCAGATTTATCAACTATTATCATTTACACTGACCTTTTAAAATCACTTGTCTTGCTAGAGAATACTGGAACAACACTTTTCATTTAGATTGTCACAATATTTCCCAACCTATTCTATTTTTTTTTCGTACTAGTCTATATTTATATACCTGGTGTCCCAAGAAGAGGTTGCTATTTTTGAATTAATATGCTGGACGTATCGCACACTCTACAGACTGGAAACTTTACAGTTATAATAAATAAATATGTAAAAAATTACCCTCGAGTTTCATTTATAATGTACATTTTTACATAATTATCTATTTATTATAACTGTAAAGTTTCCAGTCTGTAGAGTGTGCGATACGTTCGGCATATTTATTCAAAAATAGCAACCTCTTCACGGGACACCCGGTACCTATGTTATAAAGAAGTAGCTTTTGTTTGTTTGTTTAATTATTAGTTTCTTTATATGAGGTACTCTCAGAAAGTAACTAATCGATAAAAAAAATTTTTGTGGAACCTTTCTTTTTAATTTTTAATTTTCAAAAATTC
Source organism: Catonia carolina (assembly GCA_035578175.1). Taxonomy (NCBI): domain Eukaryota; kingdom Metazoa; phylum Arthropoda; class Insecta; order Hemiptera; family Achilidae; genus Catonia; species Catonia carolina. The sequence goes on along the minus strand of JAQMRL010000001.1, from coordinate 336,684,493 downwards.
AAATTTTCAAAAGAATTTCAAAAATTCTTTTGGAATTTTGTTGAAACCTTAGAGCATAGATTCTGAAACTTTCGTGCAATTTTTGCAAATTTCTCAAAAAGGTTCGTAAGATTTAAAAAAAAAATCATCTCACTACATTTTATGCTCTAAAAGATAGGATAAGCGCTATGTTTGCTGAAACTCTCATGGCTGTGCTTCCGTGTAAACAAAAAATTGTTTTAAATTGCGGCCTTAAGTTCAATTTTATTGCAAAAGTCTCACTGATGGAAATTCTCGCCTATTAGGAGGTCTCTAGAAGCAAAATCCCTGAGGACCTTTTTTCTCGGGCGTCGGCTGAAACCCCCGGGAAAAATGCGAAATTTAAAGTATCTCTTTTCGAAAGGTCAGAGGAGGCGCGCGAATATTTCAAACTTTTTAACGAAGTTTCGTAGCGCAAAGGCCACTGCGACCATTTTTGTTCCCCTCCCGAAGTACGTTAAGACCATATATATAAAGTTGCCCTTAACCCGCCGGTTCGCTGGAAAAACTCAAAAAACAAAAATTCGGCTTTTTCGGGGTTGCAGTTTTTAGGTTTTTCTTTGTAACACTACGAAGACGGGTTTCATTGACAAATTTTTATTAGGACCACATTACTCTAACTCCGGGAATCACGGGTGACTTTTTAAATTTTAGATCGGGGTCCTACGGGGTTTGGTATACCCTAATTTAAAAATTATGAAATTTTTAAATTTTTATAAATTAAAAAAATCTGTTAACGGTATGTTTTTTGGAGTTAAAAAATACATAAAAATATGATAATCCGAAAATTTTAAAGTTGCACCCTCTTTTTTGCAGTAGGGTTTGCATTTTTTATCTTCTAAACGGTGCATCGTAAAAATAAATTGTACAGAATATTTTTTGTACCCCTTTTAATGTACTTCAAAACCATATAGCTTTCGTTGTTCTCAACTTGCCGGTTCGGTGAGAAAACTCAAAAAACAAAATTTCGCCTTTTTTGGGGTTGCAATTTTTAAGTTTTCTTTTGTAACACCATCAAAACGGGTTTCTTTGGCAAAATTTTGGTAAGAACACATTACACGTACCCCCCGCATTACGGAAAATTTTTCAAATTTTAGATCGGGATTCTACAGGGGTTGCTACCCTTATCTAAACATAATGAAAATTTTAAATTTTTAGAATACAAAAAATTTGTTAATGGCATGATGTTTGGCATTGAAAATTACACAAATATTTAATAACCCGAAAATGTTCAATTAGCTACCTCTAGCCTGCGGTAGGGGTTGTATTTTTTTATCTCCTAAACGGTGCATCGTAGCGAAAAATTGTATAGAATCTTTTTTGTACTGTTGCAAAGTACTTTAAAACCATATAGTTATCGTTGCCCGTAACTTGCCGGTTCGGTGCGAAAACTCAAAAAACAAAATTTCGGCTTTTTGGGATTTGCCGTTTGCATGTTGTTCTTTCTTTACACCATCAAAATGGGTTATTTCGTCAAATTTTTATTTTTAAACAGTTAAACGTACCCGAAGCGTCACGGGTAATTTTTAAAATTTTAAATCGGGGTCCTACGGGGGTCGCTACCCTTATCCAAAAGATTTGAAATGTTTATATTTTTAGAATACAAAAAGTCTTTTGACGGCATGTTGTTTGGCGTAAAAATTACACAACCATTTTATAACCCTAAAAGTTTAAATTAGCACCCGCTAGCCTGCGGTAGGGGTTGTATTTCCTTATCTCCTTAATAGTGAATAATAGGGACAAAATGCATGAACCTGTTTTGTGCTCCACAAAAAGTACTTCAAGATTATATAACTAAAGTTGCCCGTAACCCACCGGTCCTCTGAGTAAACTACAAAACCAAATTTCGGTTTTTTGGGGTTTACCGTTTTCAGTTTTTCTATCTTTACACCTTCAAAACGGTTTTTAGGCAAATGTTTATTAGCAAAACGTCACAGGTACTTATAGCATTACAGGTAATTTTTTAAATTTTAAAAAGCGATTCAATGGGGGTTGCTACCCCTATCCAAAATTATGAAATTTCTAAATATTTAGAATACAAAATGTATTTTAACGGCATGTTTTCGACGTTAAAAGTTAAATAAAAATTTGGTAACGCAAAAACTTTCAGGTTCCACCCCCTTACCGTTGGTAGGGGGTTGTATTTTTTTACCTCCTGAACGGTGCTTCGTAGAGGAAAATTGTATAGAATTTTTTTTGTGCCTCTCCCAAAGTACTTCAAGGCCATGTAACTAAAATTTTCCTTAACCTACCTCTTCGCTAAGAAAACTCAAAACACTAGCATTCCGGCTCTTAGGGCTTACCGTTTTCACGTTTTTCTTTCTTTACACCTTCTCAACGGTTTTTCGCAAACGTTTATTAACAAAACGTTACACATACCCCTAGAGTCACGAAGAATTTATTAAATTTTAGGCGGGGTCCTATGGTAATTACTACCCGAACAAAATTTTTAAAATTTTCGGAATAAAAATATTTTTTTAATATGTTATTTAGCGAAGAAAATTACATAAAAATTTGGTAACCCGAAAATTTTTAGTTCGCATGAGAAAACGAAAAACTCAAAGTAACATACATTCAAACCACAACATTTAAAGTTGAAATTTTGAAACTTTAAACATTAACCTAAAATTGTAAAACCATAAAATTTTAAATTTTGAAGTTTTAAACTTCATCTTTAAACTTTCATATCTTGAAATTTGTAAATATTGTGATCCACCCAGCCCCTTTGGCGGCCGAACTTCACCTTGTGGCAAATGGTTCTGATCCACTTATGAATTCTGATCCACCTACCCCTCTGAGGTCGAGACACGTAAGCGACGCGAAGCGCCGCTGGAGTGGCGAGTTGTAATTAAAGTTACAGGAAATTTAAAACATACAAAGTTTATTTTAAACATTTTTTATAGCTTAGATTAGCGTCAATTAGCAATCTTTTGCTCATCAAAAACGGTTAAAAATGGATTTTCTTAAAGATTGCGGCTTTAGTATGCATTTTACGATAAACATGTATATCATAAAAGTTATAGAAAATTTAAACACCTACATAGGCCTATTTATTTCAAACATTTTTGCTGTAGAGTTCTAGTTTAGCGTCAATTAGTAATTTTCCGTATTTATAAGTAGGTAGGCCTACTACAGAGGTTGATTTTAATTTTGCGTCATTCACTCATGATTAAAATCACTTTATATTTTAATTAGCAATTGTTCAATGAAACAAAATGAATTGTTATTGATATAACACAGGAAATATTGTACATTATTTACATGGGAAGAGAAAGACGTGTGAGTGTTTCACACCAGATATTTTAAGTTTTGTAGAAAACCACTTGCCACGCTTTATCTGGTCCAATGCTTTACTTACATTCAAAAATACAGACGAGCAATACAGTTTAATACAGTATGAAATAATAAAAACATAAATTAAATTTTTGGACTTATTTGGATATATTAAAAACTAAATTGAAAATTACACATAATTGTATTTTTAATAGGCTACACATAATTTTGAAAATATTGTCGTATCTAAAAATGATCACTTGTTTATTGGTTAGGCCATTAACAGTTTTCTGATAAAATAATAAATGTAAAACAGTAATTTCCTTGGATAGTATTTTTCTGGTTTTATTACATTTTCACGATGCACTAACGACTATTTAGTTGCTGTTTATATATCTTAGTCCCATTAAGAACAGACGTTTAATGGCAATATCGTTTAAATTATTGTTGTAATGACGCCTTTAAAAACACATTCAATTAGAGTATTCGGCGCGCTATTTACGTACAGCCTATACTTTTCTATTTTTTATTTTACATTGAATTTTAATTATAATTTACAATAATTGAGATCGGAGTATTAAATGTTGTTTCATATAGTATTTATTTCAATTTAACATAATATTCATATTTTTTGTCTTTAATTTTGATTATGGTACAGTTTGCTGCTCAATCCTGTGTATTTATAATATTAATTGATGTTGATCGGATATGCCCATAACAGACAGGCGGAATGTCAAATTATTTTCACTCAATCTGTTCGTTGCAGGGCTAAAATAAATAGTTCTGTTTCTTATCACATGGTCAGCCAATTAAATGACTGAATCATTTAAGAACAGAAGAAGTAGTGGTATAAAGTACCCTAATCCAAGTTGTCACCTCTGAAAGAAATGAATTTCATTATACAGCTAGATCCTGTGGGTAATGAAGTGAAGGTGTCATTTACAGAGTGAAAAATATATTTATGCTTTTCAGAGGGCCTGGCATGCTGATAAGAGTACTTTTCCAATCAGTAAGGAAGGCAAAGGTAAACCACTTCACTCCTCGTTTTACTTAGTATAACCTCTACAGGTTCAAACCAGCCTTTCGACTCATGACCTAAAAAACAACATTGAACGGACGCTGGGGAATTTAACTTTCAGGAGAGTGGTATTCAGTGGTACATTCAACGTTTAGAACTATGGGTGTTGTTCATTAAACAGACCAAGAGGTCTCTGCTTGATTTTTTGCTTTAGTTATTCATTTGGGAAGTTCTCTATAGCTAGGTCACGGGCTAGTTGGTTGGAATGGTCATCTTTGTTCGCGAAGTTTACTATAGAAGGATGCAGTTAGTTCCTTTACTGTCAGAAGTTTAAAATCATTTTGGAGGGTTTTATTGTTAACAAAAACAGTAACGCCAAAATGAAATTTTAAAAATTTTAACTGAAAGGCCTGGATCTACATTAATTAATTTTCTGCCGCTGATCCAAAGTTGAACACCGTAAATGCAGATTGGTCTTAAAAGGGTTTATTATTTTAAAATTTTGGAACGGTGGTTGGATTTTGGTCGAGGGTTAAAGAGTAGTTTCTGGCTGCGGTTAAATTCTAAACATTTTGTACGCAGGTGATGCTTCCAAGTTAACCCTGACAAGCTTCATGCCAATATATCACACCAATCTCATCTGGGATATTATATATACATAAAAATATATTTGGATAAAAATCATATTTTTCGATATTTTTATGAAAAAATAGTATTTTTGTTGTAACAATTTAGTTCACTTGTTTATCAAAGAAAACCAATTTCAATATATTGTATAATTTTTTATCTACAACAAATACTATACTTACTGTTAACACTTACTATACTTTAATGTTTTTTTTCTACGAACAAATTGTGTACGACTTACCAAAGCAATTAAGAAATTTATTTTACGCGTTATTTTCCACCCCTATTTTATGTCAAATATTTTTAACTATGGAAGATACCATTTGATCTTTTTTGTTTTACTTTTTGTTGGTTATAAACCATAAGACGCCACAAGGTTTACTTATAACTTTAAGCATTTTAAATTTCAGTACGCCTCATTTCACCGAGGTGGCTGAATTCCAAGCGAAATCTTCGCTATTCATTAGTATGAAAAGTTTCTGAAATTAAAATTGCATCACTACCGAATCAGTTTTTGAGAGATTGCCGTTCAATTTTGAATCACTCTGAATAGTATAATTGAGTGACAAAAATTTTGCATATTCGTAATTTTTTTTATACATAACTACTTGGATCGTTGGTGTATTTAGCTACTTTTATTCAGTTTTCGAATTTTTGCAATAGATTACAAATAATAAAGGCGATGACTGTTTAATAGTAGTTATTATCTACATAAAATTAAAACGCTGGCAAATAAAATGACAATATAGACAAACATGGACAAACTACCTGTGCCAGGACAGATAATCTCATGTTTTATTTTTGAAGTAAAAGCTTATTTAGGCGGACCTTACGCTCTTTTTGAACAGTGAACGAAACTGAACCGTCACGCATCAGACACAGAAGTTTTTTTTTTTTTTTTTTTTTTTTTCTTTTTTCATTTTGTTTTATTTTGCAACTGTAAACATACAACCAGCAAAAAGGTTTACATCTTGTGTCAATTACAAAAAAAAACGCGTTAATGGCTTTGAGGAGGACACCACCCAGTGGTAGCTCTCCAGATAATGAAAAATGTGTTAAATTTTAATTTCATATTTTTGTACACGTTTGTATTAGAGTCATGTTAGTGTGTCATGTCTCTACTCCATCGGCGTTTCAGTCGTCTTTGTGGTACTCCTGGTAGGTCTGGAGAATTCATGTTGCATATTAAGGGATTATTATGATTTTGAAGTTTTTCTCTGAACCTGCGGTATAATTTAAAAAATGTGTCGTTAACGTAAGGGACGCGTAGGTCATCGTGCAGTGTTCTGTTGGACACGTAACTCGGGCAGTTAGTAATGAGTCGCAAGAATTTACTTTGGAAACGTTGTATGCGTGAAATGACCGATGGCTTTGCTGCACCATAAATCTGACTACCATACATCCAGATCGGTTGAAGCATCGCCTTGTACGTCAAGAGTTTTGAAGTCATGGGTAGTTTTGACCGTTTGGCTAATAGTCTGTATAACTGCTTCAGTCTGTTATTTAGTAATTGTCGCTTATGGTTGACGTGTACGTTCCAAGTCAACCGTCTATCTAAATATAAGCCAAGGTACCGAACATTGTTTGCTTGTGGAAGAGGTTGGTTGGATAAAAATAATTGCGGACACGTTTCTCGACGCAGGGTGAAGGTCATTTGGTAAGTTTTGGTGGTATTAATTTTTATACGCCATCTTCTAAACCATACTTCTAGAATGTCAAGGTGATACTGGATGTCGTTTGCAGCATGGACATGGTCATCAGAGGATGAAAGAACAACAGTATCGTCAGCAAATGTTGCAAGCAAAGTAGTAGGAATTTGTGGTATATCCGAAATGAAAATAGAAAACAGCAAGGGAGCCAAAACTGATCCTTGAGGTACTCCTGCCTTGATAGGGAGGTAGTCGGACTGGGAGGATCGTACCGATACCGTAAAAAATCTGTCAATAAGGAATGATTGCAAGATATGAAAATAGGTGTACGGTAAAAATCGGAGCTTACTCAGAAGCCCATCTATCCACACCCTATCGAAAGCTTGGCATATGTCAAAAAACAGAGCACAAGCGTACTGCTTATTTTCTAAGGCAGCGGCCAGAAAATCAACAACCCTGTGGAGTTGATGAGTAGTTGAATGTTCAGATCTAAAGCCAAACTGGTGATCGGGGAGAACGGATTCTCTCTCCACAAGAGGAAGTAATCTTTTCAGTAAGAGTTGTTCAAAAATTTTCGAACAAACTGGTAATAAACTAATAGGTCTATAAGAAGTTGGATCCTGAGGAGGCTTCCCTGGCTTGTGAATCATTTTTATTACCGCCATTTTCCACTGAACGGGAAAAGAAGCAGTCCTCAGGACAGCATTGAATATGTATGTCAAGAGTAAGACACCTTTCCTTGGCAATTCCCGTAATACTTCAGCTGTAATGAGGTCATAACCTGGTGATTTTTTAAGAGGCATAGATAATATCTGGTTCCAGACGTCAGCTGGTGAAAAATGCTTTGGCAACGGAGAGAGTTGAGTAGGGCTAAGTAATTCCTCTGCAACTGATGTAATAGTATCGGGGTCTATTACGTCATTGTGTGGTGTAAATACCTGAGACAGATGGTCACCAAAAACTGATGCTTTGTCCTCATCAGACATTGCCCAGCTTCCATCTGGCCGCCTTAATGGAGGGAAGGGATTATGGTATTTCAAAATACGTTTTGTTGCGCGCCAAAGTGACCCATCATTGTGGTTTAAACTGGTAATGTAGCTGTTATAAGAGTCAGACTTAAACTCTTTAATGAATCGTTTCAGCTCATTATTGATCTGGTTGTAAGCAGCCTTGTCACTTGGTCTTCTGGATAATTGCCAGCGTTTACGAGCTCGCCTCTTGTCCCTGATTAGATTGCGAATATAAAATGGGTAAATTGGAAGATTGGGGTTGTGAGATCTTTTAGGGGAAGGTAGAGCCGATGACCAGGCTGCTGCGTGGACACGTGAAACGAAGTATTCCACTGCTTCTTCTAAATCTCTAGGGGATTTTAATGGAAGTTTTAGATCAATGTCTTCATCCAGTACTCGTCGAAAGTTTTCCCAGTCAACTCTTCCACGAGTCAGAGATGGAGGTAAAAATTTTGTCAATGGCGTAACAGCTAGGGTCAAAGCGAGGCAAGAGTGATCGGAAGCAAGTTCATCAATGAATTCGATATTGGTGTAGAAGATGTTTACGTTACGGGTCACAAAGAAGTCTAGTAGATCTGGTTGTTTAGTAGTGGCGGTTGGCCAGTAGGTAAAATTGGGAGGAGAAATAAAACTGTAGTTATTATCAAGAATGCAGCGAAGTAAGTTCCTGCCCTTTGGGTTGTTCAATCGTGAGCCCCACTGGCGATGCTTAGCGTTGTAGTCACCACCAGCAATAAATTTCGGCCCTAAAGCAGAGAACAAATCAGTAAATTTTTGAGGTGTAATTGAAAACCGTGGAGGACAGTAAATAGAGGCTACGGTAAGTAAAAAGGGCGCGCATTGTAAAGAAATTGCCGCAACTTGCATATCTCTCCACTGATTCAATTTCAGAGGGAAGTGAGATAAACTGGAGCGAACAAGTACAGCAGTACCCCCCTGAGCTAAATCATCAGGATGGTCGGACCTGTAAATAGTATAATTTTGAATAAAAAATGTATGCCTTGAAGTAAGGTGTGACTCTGATATCAACGCTACGTCAATACGTCTGTCATATAGCACATACTCTAGTTCGTTTCTGTGTTGTATTATACCGTTTGCGTTCCAGTGAATTATAGTTAGTGATGAAGTAGAATCCGTAGTCAGTTCAACGTCCATTGTTATTGATAAGTGACTGCGTAAGTTGAACCAACAGAGCAATTAAAGGGTTGATTACACTTTTTATGTCGTTTATAAAGGTTGTCATAATTGTTTCCAATTGAGAGTGGTCACTGTTAGCCGGGCGAGGTCCTCCTGTAAGCGCGCCTGAATATGAGCGCCTGTTACCATTTTCAACACCAATATTACAAGTATTATTATCATTATGAGAATAATTGCTATTGTTAGTACCATTATTAACTCTAGAATTAGAACTAGAAGTAAGATAATTATTGTTTATATTATTATTGTCACCATAAGGATTGTTCGAGTTATTTGACTTATTAGAACTTTTTCTTGAACTATTGTTTTGGTTATCGTTATTGGTGGTTAAACTTTGATGAGTAGCCGCTGGCCGTTTACCATCAGATGAGACGCGCCCAAGTCCTTTCGGAAAGCCGGCCGGTGTAATAGTTCGCTTTTTCTGGAGCTGCTGATACACAGTGCACCCCCGATAATTAGCGGTATGAGTTCCGTTGCAGAGAGCACACACTGCCGGAGAATCTCGACTTTTTTGACAGTCCTTCGTTAGATGCGCTCCAGCACAGCATACACATCTTGGCGGTCGATTACAATATCGCTGTGTATGGTTGTAGGCTTGACATCTCGTGCATTGAGCAAGCTCTTTATTCCTTCTCATCTCTTCTACCTTAACTACTGAGTAGAGAAGGCGATTCAGGGAGTATATTTCTTCACATTTTTGGTTCTGCTCTAAGTCCACATAGAACATCGGTAATGGAATTTTCCTTCTTGAAATAATATTATGAACATTTCGGACCTGGAATCCTAGCGATTCTAACTCGTTCTTTATGGATGCCGGAGACGTCGACGAATGAAGGCCTCTTAAGACCACTCTGTGCGGCTTCTCCTCTGCTAGCTGGTAGGTGAAGAATGAAGCATTTTGTTTACGGAGAAACTGAACAATAAGGCGGTAAAGAGCCGGTGTCGCTGGATACACCGTGACTGAGTCTATGCTGCTTTTGCAGTAAAACTCCATGCCGCCCGCCAAATTTGACATAGTGGTTATTAGATTTTGGTAATTACCCCAGGATTTCATATCATTTATATGAATCGGCGGAGGTTTTGAAACTTTTTCACTTGGTTCTTCATTGGTGATCGTTTCTTCAATAGGAAGAACAGCGAATCGATTGCTGGTTTCAACATCACCGGCTTTCTCGTAAATCTTTTTAATTTTTCTTGGATCTCGTTCCTTTTGCAATGGCCTTTTGGAACCTACAGTCACAAAACCTTGTACACAAGACTTTTGCACATTGTCCGAATCTATATGTACACTAGCATCAATGTCATTATCCATGTCTGTTTTAAATTTAATTAATAGAAAAGAGATACAAAAAAAAAAACAACCAAATAAAACAACTTACACTAAAGCAAAGTAATCAACACAACAGAAATAACGAAGAAAATCAGTAAATAATAATAATTAGTAAAGAAATGAAGTAAATTATCGCTGCTATAATAAACAGTAAGTTTGTTTACAGACCGATCATATGTTCTCCAATGTAGCACATAAAAAAATACAAAAAAAAAACATAACAAAACTGAAACACTTATTTTGTAGATCGACTCGGGGTCATTAAAGTCGGGGAACTCTCCCCAAGAAATAGTTAGAAAAAATATATTAAAAAAATAATAATAAAAATGTATATGTCACTGGTTGCACAATTTACGACGTACGGCGGTGTCCAACGCCACTGTAAGGTGACGGACCAACACTCACAGACCCATTAACGCACGCACGAACGCACACATGTCAACTTGTATCACATTACCACTGGGGTTGACAGAGCCTCCGAGAAACACGTCTGCTCGCCACCACAGCTCAGAACGGACTCCCTCACACAGAAGTTAAAGATTATTTTTATTCAACTCCTTATTGGAAAACCCCAAATTTCTTACTTTATAACCCATAACAACAGAAAAGATTAAAACTGTTTTTTGACAGGTATTGTCATACTATCGTTATATAATTACGTAATACAATAGAGTTCCCGGCCGCATTGGCGTAGTTAGTAACATGCTCGCCTCTCATCATGCCGTCTTGGGTTCGAATCCCATTCAGGCACGGCATATTTCATACGTTTCAAAAAACCAATTCATCCTTCACAGTTACAACCTAACGTCGCTAATGACCACTGTAGTTGATGCGACGTTAAATAAACAAAGAACCATTAACATAACATTCTCAGGAAACATTAACCCCATGCATTCTCTATTGTTAAGTGAATACTCTGTATAGTATAAAAGAGGTGTGTATGTTCCCTATGGACTCCTAAACTGCTTGACCGAATTTTATCAAATTTTTAGGGAATACGTAGAGTCTTGAGATTGTTTCTGTGAAGTTTGGTGACGATTGCTTCAAAAATAAAGAGATTTTAGCCATTTTTTTCAAGTTTTCCCCCTGGAATTTATGCTGGAAAAAAAATAGTTTCTGTTTGTCAATATAATATAAAATATATTCATTGTAATTATATTGCTACATCTTAGAATTTTTTTTTGACAAACATAAACTATTTTATTTTAACCAACAAAAATTCACGGGGGGAAAATCGCGAAAAAATTGGATAAATGGTGATAAAACCTTTTATTTTGATGCAATCGGCACCATACTTTACAGAAACTACTCTACATGTTTTCTGAAAAAATCGATTAAAATCGGTTGACGGTTTAGGAATTCATAAAGAACACACACACACATACACATCCTCTTTTATACATACAGATAGTTTATAACGTATTAAAAGTAAAATAAAATACTATTACCATTGAAATATCTCAATACAGACGGGATTTCATTTTCAAAAACAAATAAAAGTAGGTACTTGAAAAATGTAATAAATAACTAAAAACAACATTCCAACACAAAGAAATAACTATTCTTTTCCGTGTGATAAAATTACTGCTCTACAGAAAACAGATGAAATTATTTCTCTTCAGAGAACAAAAGTAATTACAAAATAAATGTATCTACGGATAAAAAAACTAAAATATTTTTATAAAATTAATTTAGAAAAAAAATTAATGTAATCATGACCAAAATAGGTGTTATTTGTTTCCTCTGTAGAAAATTTTGAAGCTTATTAGACGTACGGAATACAATTCTGGAGGACACCGAAAAATTCCAACATTGACATTATAGGACTTTTCAGATAAATTGTTTACGTACAGGCACATACGAAACAGATGTATTTATAACGATGAAGGGCTTAATTCATTAAGACAGGAAATTACACGATTTAGTAGAACATACGAACTAAGACTGAACATACATCCGCATTATTTTGCGATAAACTTACTGGACAACAGCGACTGTACTTTTACAAGACTTTATAGATCCGATTTGTTTGACTTAATGGCAATCGGAAGAGCCTATACCTGCAATGTTAAATTTGGTATATTTGTTGTTTCATTTTAACGTTCTGGCTGCTGATAGGACTTTGCAGTTTTTTTTATCTACAAGAGCGCATTTTTCTTTACAATTTAATCGAAGGATTTTTCTCATTTTCCATAATTTTTTTGTTTGATACAGTGGAGCGTCAGTTATTCTAACTAATTAAACGAGAGCAGTTCTGATAGTCAAAAAGTTCGGATAATCAAATATGCTAAATACTATAATTTGATACATTGTACCGTTACAATGTAATACAACCGAAATATTTAATAGATTATTAAAGGCTAACATAAACTTTGTTATAAAAAACCACTAATTTATTGCAAATATAGAGTACTTAAAGGTTATAAAAACAAACGGAAAAATAAAGAATTTCAAAACGGAATAAATAACGAAATTAACTACGGTGAAATTTTTAACGAAATATGTTTTAACGCACTTGTACATACTATAAAGTAATTTAAAAAATCTTGAATTTTCTTTTAAAGTAAGCCTGAACTTCTTTTTGTAGCAGCAACATCCCTCATTCTTTTTAGTAACAATGTGCCAGCAGCACTAAATTCAGGCTGTTTTTTCTACCAGGGTATTGCCGTTATTGCCGTTATTAGGCAAAAAACGCCTATCCGTGAGTAAATATGTACTTTTTTCATCGATGGAGGTTTGGATAATTGACGGTTCAGATAACAAACGTTTGGGTAATCAACGCTTTTGTGTATTGCAAATTTTTTAAAATTTTCCAATTTGTCGGATGCACATTTTTGAGAATAATACTAAGAGTACAAAAAATTTTAAAACTCTTCCAATACTTTGTAGAGCTTTACAAGCAGTAGCCTACATGTTTGCTAAGTTTCATATCTCTATCTTTTACCAAAGCCTCAAAGAGGAACAATGAATCTGAAAATACCCAATTTCGGTAAATTGACCTCAAAGTGAATGGTTCTAACAATTACACTACATGATAGTTTTTAATTACTGTTACTTTATTAGTAATTGTTTGACCTTCAGGAACCCAGTGCAGGTACACAATCCCATGGATATAAAAAATAACAATCATCATTGCTTTAAATTTTGACTTGCTCATTCAAGCTTTTTTGGCTCTCGGTGAAGTTCGGCTCTTCCAGTGCATGGATTGGCGCTTCATTTCCAGATAATAAGTAACAAACCACGTTTCATCACATGTTATCTGCCTGTTCCCTAAGGTGAACTCTGCATTAAAAGGAACAAGATTTGAGTCTGTGAAAGCTGTAAAAGAAAAGGTGGCACGTGTCCTGCAAGAGCTGACAGAAGATGACGTCTAGCACTGTTTCCAACCACGAAAAATGTGCATGGAGTGTTGTAGCGGTAGAGAAGGAGTGTATATTGAAGGTGAAAATAAGTGATTTTGTATCAAATATAAATAAAATTTTTTACAACGTCAGTCTTGTTATTTAATAGCCACACCTCGTATGTTATATAATTAATTTTCCAAGCAGTACGCCAGTGTTGTTTGATGTTCATGTGGTGTTGCAGGTTAAGTGTTACGTTTTCATAGCAAGCCTTTCTGGACAATATTTCGTATCATGTAAATACCTAGATAACAAACTGAATAACTTGAATGACATCAAAGTTATATTATTTTTATTTCGTAAAAGTAAACACATTAAATGTTTATTGACTTCTTTTGACTTATTTTCAAGAGGATTTTTATGCCATCCTCAATCATCTATGTATGGAATAAGACTCGGTAGAATTGCCAACTATATTTTTTCTTTGAAATGAATGTTTTTTACACTGGGTCATGACCATTGGCACTTCAGAAAGAATTTTAGTCTTAGGGAAGTCCAGTTGTTTAAAAGTATTCAGTTTTTCATCATTAATAATAGAGTAACTGGATTATCAAGAGTTACCAAGTAGATCATGTAACAAAATTAATCAGTCTTTCAAAATGACTAACATGAATGACACTGAAAAAAACATAGCTTTAATAATGAATTCATTTCTGTTAATATTTGGTAATCTAAAAATTAGAATGTGTTCAACCTGCAGACTCCTGCATCATGTTATTTTATTTGAATCGAGGTCAATGTTCTTTAAGCAGAAGTAAAAAACCTTCATGGTTAAATCAAATGTTTGTTGTTTAGAAAAACACAAATCAAATAAATTAATGTTTCCTCCTAGAATCTAAATTTAAATTACTAATAAAATTTAGTGAAATCTAAAAATAGTTGATTCTGTTTTTTCAAAACGTATTCTACATTTCAATAATTCAATTTGTGTAACACGAGCAGCATTTCTATTAAATTAAACAGTACTGCAACGTTAGATTTTCTATTGAGTTTACTGGATTTATTTTCAAGAAAAGATACACTGTACAAATAAATTCTTGAGCACAATAAATCTTTGAGCAACGAACGGTGGAACCAGTTTATGCATTAATCAATACAAAATTCGTTTGAACTAAATTGATGCGAGCTTTATGTGTTTTCCTTTGTAGTATTTCATTTCATTAGAAAAAGAATAAACGTAAAATAGGACAGAAGACAATGAACACGTAAGTACAGTATCTAAGTAAGTTAAGTAAAGAGCAGGAAAATAAAGTACGGTAAATAGAATAAAAAGATGTATAAAGAATGGAGAAAGAATACAAGAGAACGAGACAAAGGTCGAAAGAAGAAATGGAATACAAAGCTAGTTCTCGTCTCTTCTTCATCCAATGAGCTTTCTTTTCATTACATTTCAAGGGTCAAGTTACTTTTAGATGTGATCACTTTAAATTAAGACAAAAGACGCAAAGCTGTAAGCCAGCTAACTTCACGACCGCGCAAAATAGCGAGAGAAAAGCCATCTACTTCTTTATTTTCCTTTATTTAACAGTAGTAAATTCTTCTTTCTTCTTACTATTATAATAAGAAATTCATCTGTAAATTAATTTCACGTACAAGTATCTCGGATCTTTTAGAAAATTAGTAAATATCTTTAAATTGTCCTGCTAAAGCCTATTTACATTTTTCATTTACAGTATTGTTTTTATCATTATTTTCGTACGAGTTAAAAAAACTAATTAATTTCTGTATCATAACGTCACTGCATAACCCAATTTAAAAAATGATCTCATTAAAAAAATACAGTATCTACAACACATAAAAATCTTTATATTCATGACATCATAATTTCATCTTAAATTTAAAATATACAAAATTAATAAAAGTTTTTAACAAACGAAATACAATTTCTTGCTTTAAATTTAATTTTATATAAACAAGCCGTTGAATTAAAATCGTTTACTCGATCCTATTTAATATTACCGAATTATTGAAGAAGATTTTGTACAAATTTATTTTTTAAACATTGCGTAAATGTGTTGCGTTTCACACGGTGTTCACAAATGCGTATAGTCAACAATTATGTTAAATTTGCTGCTATATTGATTCAATCGTTGTTGCGTGGTAAATTTACATGCAACAAAAGAGTTTTTTTTATAAGTTCGACTCCTTGAAAGCTTCTGGCTTTCGTTGATGATTTTGGTGGTATTTATGGATTCTGCTGAGAGATATATGCTGATTTCATTAGAGATTAAAATGATACCTATCGAGGATTCTAATCATCTTAGAAACAACGTCGTTTTGAATGAAAAAACTTTGAACAATGACATTTCATGTTATATTTCTCAGTGCTACAATGAAACGGAGAAAGTTCTTTTTTATTGAATAATTAGGCCTACTTTACACAGTCAGTAAGGCGCTACTACAAGTGAATGATTTCATATAAAATAACATGAAGGAGAGGGCTTCCATTAAAGCCCTTTCATAAAAAGCAACTTAAAATATATTTTATACTATTAACTTTTTTTTATTCTAAATTGTTCTTATAAGTTATTTGTATTTGTAAGATATTTATCCTGTTAGTTATTTATGTTAATTTTTTTATTTTATTTTTTGTTTAATTGTTTTAGTTTGTTATTTTTTTTTAGTTTTTGTTTTTTTTTATAAACGGAGAAAATAAATTTACAAAAGTTTCAAAGGACACTTTTTTGTGGAAAAATGTTGATAAAGTGAAGAAGAAAACTGATCTGTCGCTTTAGTTTTGCCTGCTTTAATGTGTGGGTTAGAGTGTCAGACCCTGCAGCTCAAAATACGTCAAGAATAAATGATACTGCGAGATCAAATAGTTAAGACAAAAAGCAGAGTATTTATTTCTGAACCATAAACGAATTGAAGAAAATAGACACGAACTTGATGCGCCAGGTTCTATCAAACTAATCAAAAATACACGTAGAAGTGGTGTAGTCATTTGTCACGGATGTCAGATGATGAACACCGAAACAGATGTTTACTCACAAGCTAACCAGAAAACATCGTATTAGACGACTTCGGAAAAGAACTTTAAGAAATTACATTGTAACTTTTTTAACTAATAGCAGAATACTGAAGTTAAAGTTGAATAAGAGCATAAAGCCTAACCCGTATTGGTTATAATGATGAAATATGAATAATGATAGGAGAGTTATTCTGTTGATCATTAAGGATTCAGTGCATTGGATTAATGAGGGTACGAAAAAAACAGAAATTTGTACTGATGAGTACATCTTGTAATTTGCCGTATTAATTTTTTGTTCATTAGCAATAAGCTCGCTCAAAAATAATTCTTATGATGTTTCAAATCTTGCTTCGAATATAAAATATTTTCTGATATCTAATGTACGAAATAGAATGAGGTTCCAAGAATGAGTTCCAAATCAAAAACAGAAAAAAATTTAAGAAAATAATAAGTTATATTAGTAACAAACAAGCTTGTGTTTTTTTAAATTATTGAATGTTTCTTGTTTATTTCATTTGAAAAATATTTGAATAATTTCGGTTATCTAATATCTGAATGTGCAACCGGTCGTAATTAAAAATCAGAAAGTTTAATCAAAGTTTTAAAAACCATAAATATTCATTGGCTTTAGACTTGTTGAATAATTATGACATTGTAGTAAGATTAAAAAGTAAAGTTCATGTTTTATACTATTTAGTTGAGGGACATTAAGTATGTACTTACACCAATACAACTTAATCTGAAAATTGTTTTGAATTTAATATTTTGTAGTTAAGTATGTAAAAATTATAACTGACCGCTTTCGTGGTGCAGTAGTAAGCGTGGTACGCTGCAAAAACAAATAATTCCAAGTTCTATTCATGGCTAGGGTCTGGAAAATTACTACAAGTTCAAAACCACCGTTTTATAACCCAAAGTAGTCGGTAATGACGAAGCTGTTAATGCGACTTTAAATTAACTAAAAATTAGCTGCATATTTCTAACTTATAAAATGAACAGTAAATATTAATATTATCTCTATTAACTCTCAAAATATTAATAATTTATTTATAATGCAAGACGTAAGCTGTCAATTTTAAAAAGGTACCAATATTTTATTTTTTTGTAATTTCATTTAATGTTTGTTAGTATTTTTTGTAAATATGTATCTATTTTACATCTATTATTACAGTTCGTTGTATAATTACCGTAAGTAAAATTTATGATATCATAATTTTTGTTTAATTGGTAGAGACACACATTTAGCGGAACTCTACTACCCAGGATGTTCCGTAGTTTGTTAGACGCCTAATACAAGAGAAGAGACAGGCTAGACAAAGAAGGCAAAACTCGCGTCTGACAGAAGATAAACAGCGTCTCAATAGTTTCACCAACCGTCTAATAAAAGAATTAGCTTGACTGAAAACAAAGCATTTTGAGAACTTTTTAACACCAAAGGATGGAAACCCTGTCTCACTATGCTGAACATTTAAAAGAGGGTACTGCAACACCAAAATATTTAGTTGCCACTGCGAAAACCATATGATACTTGAGCAAAATCGTTAATCGTTTTCGAACTCATCTAACCAGCGTGTTTTAACCGCACAAAGTTGTACAAAACCTGAATTTACATACAAACCGTTGATGAACTACTGCTCCAGTTATCACTGCTTCCACTATCATTTACAAGTGAGAATGTCAGAAAAGCAGTAAAACAAATACCAACGCGAAAATCACCGGGATTTTGTCTCATTACATCTGAGATACTAAAGGACAAAAAAATATAAAAAAGTGTCACTGGACATATTTCTTCTCTTGTAATTGTTATATTATTCAAATAATTGCTGAAAGTAAATCTGGAACGATTGTAAATTTTATTTCTATAAATAAAATCTTTTGCCCAAAACAGGCAGGTGTAGTGTTAAATTATTTACTCTTGATCTGCTGGTTCCAGGGTTACAAAAAATAGTTCTGTTTCTTATCAGCCAATTAAATGACAAAAGCATTTAAAAACAGAAGAGGTAGAGGTGCAAAAGACACTTGCCACAGTTATCTCCTCTGAGAGCAATGAATTTCATTATGCAGCCAGACTCTGTGGTGAATGAAGTGAAGGTTTTATTTACAGGGTGGAAAATAGTGCTTTTCGGAGGGCCCGGCATGGTGCTAAGCATAAATTTTCACTCAGCGAGGAAGGCTTAGGTAAACCATCTCACTCCTCATTTTATTAAGTAAAGCCTCTAGAGGTTCAAACCAGCCTTTCGCCTGATGATCTTAACAACAAATAAAATTTATTTTAGTAGATGAAAGAAAACCACTGTTTTAATCAAAAGTATACTGTGAACTAAATTTATAGTGTAGTGGTATTAAATTGATCATACCGTTCAAAACTGTAATTATTATAAATTCAGTTATATATTTTCAGTTAACTTTGTTAAGAATTTATTTATATATCGACCATACAATATTAATATTCAATATTTTGAATTTTAGTTTTATAAAATAGTATAAGAGTAGAATTTTATGGAGTTCAAAATAATAATGTCAGCAAATGAAATATGTGAAATGGTTTTTAAGGTAAATAAAATGGCGTAAAGGATAGGTCTGACGATTAGATTCCACTTTACTGAGACCAAAAAAGTAGATATCAGTTGATCGATGCAGAACAGCATCCTGTGTTGTTATCGGTAGCTATTAGGAAACGAGGTGAGGTATGATTTGGTTCATTGTACGTATGTACATCTGTACATATATGTATACCTATGTATGAATAAGCTCAGTATATCTCATATTTTGTTGATTTTTGCTGAACTATAAATTGTTAAGATAAGAATTCAAAATAGCACAATTTTTCTAACAATTTATATAGAATAATTTATTCAATTCAATTTTAAAAAGGGACAAGAAATTATATTATAAATATTATTAACCGATATCTACTAGGATGAAAAAATGGTGAGGTGAAATCAATACAGAATTTTAATCAAAAAATTGACTTCACTAACTTAACTTTTCCTAATTTTTCAAATTAAATTCTATAAAAGAAATCAAATTATTATTTACAAAAAAGATTTTTTGATAGCATTTGACTGACAAACTATCTGTTTGACTAAAATGTCTGTGAAAAAGTGTAAATACAACTGAACCAGATACATATAAATTTACAACAAAATGATATTTTTAAGTTGAACCATTTTCATTAATAACTCAAAAATGTTAAAATTAAATTACGTTAAGTACTTAAGACTTAAACTTTACAGACTATTTACTGTTCAAAATACGTAACACTGTTTACAACAATTTATTTCGTTTGCAAGGTGCCCAGTCAAAATTTCTAAAAAATATTATAAACTTCGTTTGGCACATACGATACAAATTCGTTTCACAACTACTTAAAAAATTGTATTCTTTATAAACATCATCAAACAGTACTACAAACGATTTCATCGAGAGGCTGACAAGTAAAAAATCATCTAATAAACATGTACGCTTTTTACATCTACCTGATAATCCATGTACGAGTTAAGAAAAAAGGAAACAGAGATTTACTGCAGAATTTGGAAACAATCACGTCATCTATATATTAATAACGAGCAGGTATTTTTTCAACACGATTTTAACCACCTGAACCTTCACCGATTTTCCCCGGAGTGGGCTCAAATGAATCGTCTGTTCGAGTAGATTTGCAGAAAACTATCCAAAATCAAATATTTTGATTTATGACCGTAAAATAGGAGGTCTAAAATAGATTGGAGAGGCGGAAAGTTCAACGAACTGAAGTATAGGTCTCTCTCTTTCTCTATCTATCCCTCCCACATCTCGCACAGCTATTTCAGTTTGGAGAGGGGGCAAGTTCAACGAACTAATGTATAGGCCTACCAACGCATTGGCAGTGTCACGGTCAGATCGCTTTGGAATTTCCAACGTAGTTGTTGTAAATTTGCATACAGTTCGATCTGCTATATTTTGGTTTTGTTTTTATGTGGAATTAAATAATGAGATTTCAGAAAAAATTGGAGCAGTTTTGGCTGCTGTCAATCCGTGTGCTCAAAGCTATAAGAAACTGGGTAACATGGTAAAATATGAAGAGGCAATATTGCACGAACTGAAAATCGCCTGCCACTATACAATTTTTTTATGAAGTTCCATCATGAGCCGAATGAGGACAGAAGAAGATTCAATGAACCAGTAGTACAATAAAACAAAAAAGTTGTTTACAGAGAAGTTCTATAAAAACGAATTTACACTTTTGTGCGGGTTTTCCCCGCACAGGTTCACCTAGTACTATAATAAAATTAATCATATATAATCTCATTCACAGCTAATTTGTTGCCATTATTAACACGATCAAATAAAGAGAATACTAAACAAAAACAAGTAATTTAAAATTTTATCCGAACACATACTAATTCAACAGATTTCAATAAAATGTAGGACAGAACCTGCATCCAATACTTGTAGTGGTGTAATACACAGCTAATCGGTTACTCTTTCACAAATATATCAATATTCTGTACTATAACATCTGCCGCTATCGGACCGTATTCAATATTATCCAATAACGTATTGAATTCAGCGGCGTGTTGCCTTCATACATTCAAACAACAATAGATAATATTCCTAACTTCAAATTGCAGTTTGTAAATAGGAAACAAAATAACGTTTATGGAACCGAAAACCTGCCAAAGGGCAGTATTGAACACAATCCACCTACTTTCTACGTACGGTTTTTATAAACATAGATCAATATATTTTATTTGCCGATTTCAGAAAAGTATTAGTTATTACAATTTATGTAATAAGGTGTTTAAAATGTCACGTTTAAATTTTTTATGTTTAAAAAATATTAAATATCACATCATAGAAATATTATAATATTTCCTATAAATTTTTTACTCATTAAAAGTTTTGTATAATAAACCATTCATAAAAACAGGAACACCGAACTTTTTTTAATTACCCTGAATTTCTTTTAATTATTACAATCCCACCAACTTTGTGGTTGTTTTATTGAAAATTAAACTCGACACTGTCGTTTCAAAATTCTACAGACTCATATAATTATGTATTCTAAAGTTCAGTAAATATTGGGCCTTAGAAATATAGTACTTTCTTTTTAGGAGGCTTTTTTGTCGTTAGAAAAATAATTAGCTTGAAAATGATACAAATACTGTAGTACCTGTGTTGTACTAGTTCAGTACAATAGTTCTGAATATATTAACAAAAATTTATTTCTTTTTTATGAACTGGTAAAAATTAGTTGAATGTTCAACAGTAGGGACAAGTTTAGTTTAAAAACCATTTTAAATTTCGTAAACAATGGTTTATAAATAATTTAATTATGCATAAAGAAATTCAAGTTTTCCTACGTAGAAAACTTCTTTTACCCACTGTCGTATTTCGCTTTGACTTGATTTTTTCTAAGAATTCCAGTAAAACAACCATAAAGCATCTGAAAGAACTGAAAATGTGATTTTTAACGTAAATTTTTCCAGTTTAGTGACCATAAAACCACAACTTATGTCTAGGTGGTCAAGCTCCGATTCTAGAAACATGAGCTGGCTGTTAGGTAGTTTATTTGTTTAGCCTTTTTCAGAAGGACAACTTAGGAAGATTTCGACAAAATTTCTGAAGATGCTCTCAGGACAGACAGAAGGAACCCAAGAGCGGTACCCTACTTTAGTGGGCCTGCTTTTGTACTAAGCACGGCAGATCTAGTCTGCGAAGTTAATAAACAAAACCGAGCTTATGACTGAATGGGGTAGAAAACCTTTAACGGAACTTATGGGCGTTTGCTACTTTCTATTTTTTCTAGATGGTCTATATTTTCCCAGTTTCTTGTGGGGGCCGGTCCGTTGGCGTAGTGGTTAGAGCAACTGGCTTCTACTTCGGGGTTTGGTTCCCGGTCAGGTCTGGCATTTTTTCATTACCATCATTAACCACCGTCTGCATTAGCAGAAATGGGGAACAGTCAGAGGTAAAAAAAAACAAAACATGTTTTTTGTGGGCTTCTAAGAACTTTTTAATATTAAAAATTTTACAAGGGAAATTTTTTCCCGGGGATAGTGTTCCTCGAATAGCTGAATAGTTTTGAAAAATAGATTTTCAGCAGTGCTTCAGGAGGCTGAACAGCTTCAAGATTTTGTAACTTTTACTGGCTTCAGTGCTTTGTAAGTACAAACCCAGTACCTGTGTAAACCCAGTACCTACGTGTTCCTAGCTTGGAATATAGTTTTTAGGATTTAGAGTTAGGTTTCTTAGGTAGAACTTAAAGTTAATTAACAATTAAATTTTTATTACAACAAAATCGACAATTTAATTTTAAGTAGGATAATAAGTAGATTTATTTTTCGTCTTAAATATAAAAACCTAAGAAACCATTCAATGGAGGAACGATGAACGTTCAATGAAGTTCTTTGTAGATTTATTTCATGATTTGTCTTGTACCTTTAAAGAAGATCCGAAGGATGTCTTCGTTTCAGTCATCGAGAATAGTTTGAATTGTTAAAGAGAGAGACGACGATAAGATTAGTTTGTGTTTCGAATCTTTTTGGTATTTTTTATACTGAATGTGCTTATTTCCTCTTGAACTGTAGGAATGTTAAATCTCTGTGCAGCATGTTGTTTATTAAACTATGTACAAAAATGATTTTCTGATTGTTCTGAGTAATTTTGATTAGAAGATTTTAGAGGATTTCAATGTATAAATGGCTAGCTGAGCCCCATAACTAAATTCCATCCATTCAAATTGATTAAATCAATTTAAAAGTATAAATATTATGTGTTATACGTTTATTGTTTAGATTAGCTGTTGACCGTTTACTTAGTGTTCAATAAAAAATAAAAATATTTGTTTAGCCGATTACTTTTATTTTTTGTAGGTAGGCTATTCGTTTAAAATGACAAAATATGAAAATATTTAAGGGGTTTTCTTCACTTACTGCAGAATTTATAAATTTTAGATGACCGTAGTGTAAGTAATGTCTTATTGCTTATAACAAATAAAAAAGAAAAGTACTACAAATATTATTTAACAGAGAACAAAACAATTATATTGCAGTGGGAACGTTGTCCTACTTTTGCAAGTATGTTTTAGTGCATGTTTAACCATACATACTCACGTTCATGATACACGAAGATATCTGATTGGACGGGGAATTGCACGGTCGCCAATCAGAAGCCATAAATTGAAGGAACTGCCTCTGGCAACAAGAGATAGGGGCCGTTATGCACAACGCCGCACATGCCAAGTATAGTGCAATATACCGATCATTGTGTTTAACAGCGTTGTAAGGTAAGCCTATATAGACCGAACAGTAAAGGCTCTATAATGGAATATATCGTTACTAAACAAACATCGCGTAATGAGATCAAAGTACGATAACCGCTGTACCATTGTATTGACATTTGCTGTATATTTAATGGTTTACGCAGGACGGTTATAATGAAAATCGATAATATTATTAATAACATAAATAAACTTCTATAATGATAATGATAATATCTTATTTCATTTTATATTAAGCATTAATTAATATTGATTTTATAGCGGTTTCAATTTAAGATTTAAACACCGATACCTACAAATTGTTGGAGTTTTGAGTGCAGATATTTTTAAGTAAATTATTTTATATATTTCCAACTATGTGACTTCTAAAGCGAAAATGGAGTAGAGATATCGTATTCAATCATAACAGACAATACCCGTAGCTATAACAAAGAATCTACCACTGGGTACCTCTTTTCCTTAAAGTGAAATTCCCACCACCATTTAAATACCATATACGGCAGTTATGCAGCTTAATGTACAGTATCGTAAAAAGAATTAAAGACAAAAAATATATATTACAGCAAAAATCTACAATCTATCTTATTCAAAAAAATAAATAGATAGTAATTCATTGTAATAAATAGAGAACTTCATAGAATTATTTCATATGTACAGTATTGTGACACGTTTCTCTAAGGTCCATTTCGGGGTCTTTTTTTGTCTTTAATTTTTATTACGGTACTGTTCATTGAGCTGCAGAGCTGCACAACTTCCATATTTGATTTTTAAATAACGGAGGGGAATTTCACTTTAAGGAGAAGAGGTTACCCAGTGATACATTTTCCGTTCAATCTTCGGGTGTTGTCTGTTATTCAGACCAAGAGGTCTCTACTCCATTTTCTCTTTAAACGACGCATAGTTGGAAAGTTCCTGGTAGCAAGATCACGGGCTAATTGGTTTGGATGGTCATCTAGTCTTTCGTGAAATGTACTATACAAGGACGCGGTTCCTCCTTAACTGTAGGAATTTTGAAACCGTCGTGGAGGGTTTTATTGCTTACATAAAAAGGAGCGCCAGAAGCAAGTCTTAAGAATTTTGATTGAAAGGCTTGGATCGACTTTAAATTACTCTCTGCCGCTATTCCAAAGAGTTGGACACTATAAGTCTAGATTGTTCTTAATAGGGATTTGCATATTAAAATCTTGGAGCGGAGGTTCAATCTTGATCGAGGGTTAGTTAAGCAGAAGAGTAACTTCTGGCGGCGGTTAATTTCTAAACGTTTTGGGGATCTGGGTAAATTAAATAATTAACACACTAAAGTTTAAAATTACAAGTATTTATTACAGCTAATGGACTACAATCTACAAGTATATTACAATAAAACTATTTAATAATTAAAAACTAATTAGGGTATAAATAACTATAATACAATAAATAACTTAACTAATTTACTTAATACTACTTACAGAAATGACACAGAAGAAATAAAAGTTAAACAATAGCCAGTTATTCGCAGTATCGTTGGCCTATTCTAACGTACTGGAGTACCTGTTTACACTATCGAATACGCTCACTCAATCACAGGCAATTGTGAACTTACTCCGGACCATAAAAACCCGGCGCTTTTATAGGTGGGCTAATGGAGAGTTCAAGAAAAGACAGAGATTTTCAATATAATAATATAATACAAAATCCTTCTGACGGCTTCTGTATAACTCTTAAGAACTGTAAACAAACTATGATTGAATAGAAGGTATTATAAAAAGGTCAATTATCTAAATAGGTAACCAACCGGCTCTCACAATACCGAGTAACAACAAAAGCCAGGCCTACCATTACTATAAAATACCATTTAGATAACACACAATATTTCTTATCTATTTCTCAGTAAACACTATTTATTACACTTGTTATTTATGTTGACATTTTTAATCTCTCGGTCTTCCTCGAACATTCTCGAACCCATATTCCCTTTAGATATTGTCACAGTGTATAACTTCAAAATAATTCTGTTAGATGTCTTTGTTTTAGTCTCTGGGTGTCTTCTGAATTTTCTTAAAGTGAGATAGTCAAATGATTTGTACGTGAATCGAGTCCTTTTTTGGTATTCGGAACTGATTGCGTTAATTTCATGTTGAACTTTCTGTGTAGTATGTCATTTGTGACCAATGTGACGCTGAGATTGTTCTAAATAATTTATATTGAAACCTTTGCAGGATTTCTAGGTTTGAGTGACTTACTGCTTCCATAACTGAATCCCATACTTTCAAACTGGTTTGGAAATAGTTTTGGTAAGAGTTATTTATTTTGTAAGGTAAGTGTTGATAGTTTTCCCAAAATTCAATAAAACTGTTTAAACTTTATGTCAAATTGTTCCTTTCCGAGAGCTGCCTAGAACAGGAGTAGTTTTACTTACATATTTATGCAATTCTGTGTTACGAACAACAAAGTTTCCTGCTCAGTGAAAGCTTGCTGAGGTCAAAATGATTCGTGAACCAGAAAAGCCACCAGATAACCCCACCACCATAACCCATTGATCTAAAATCTGGTTACGCAAAGTCTCCCAAACAATCCAATAAGACGTCTAAAACGTTGATGGAGCCGGGACCTTATCAATTAACGTAATACTGTAATTGACTATCCGTTACAGTGTTTTAAATACTGCACTTAATACTACACATATCTATTCACGTCGGAGTTCTGTCACTGGACTGTTTCTCCACTCACGTTTATTTTTCATGTTATTTTTTCCAAATTTTGTGTTATCACATTCACTGATTGTTTTCAACAGATTGTAAATTTCCTAAATAGAGAGAAAAAAAAGATTGTTCCTTTCGTTCTAGATAATAAAATGTGTTCCAATTTAGTCGTTTTTCTAGACGTATGCCAAGATATTTAGCAAAATTGAAGTAAATTAAATAATTATTATATTATTTTTTAATTTTGTTCGTTTTAGTCTACCACGTAATAATAAAAATAATAACATTGATGATGATGATGATGATGATGATGAGTATTGCCTATTAATCAAAGCAGATTAGTAAATTTTGCATTGTGCAGTCGACACCGTTTTCCTCATAAATTGAAACTAAAGTAACCACATTGTGTTTGCTTATTTCTTGTAAGTAGCTTTAAAATATATCATTGGTTACTTGGAGTGTGAAACATATTTTTTTCTAGACTACGATGGAAAATGAAACCTTTATCTTCGTGGTTGCAGGCAAACATTTTACCAACTAAACACAAGGTAATAACTTTTTTGTAACATTTTTAGTGAATATTTAGAATCAATACAAAATATTTTTACAATTTACCACATTTTATACTAAATTTGTTATCAAAAAGTGATTTACTTATTAGGTTTTGCAGTCGTCATCACAGTTCTAAAATTGGTCCGAGACTTAAAAAAGATATTTAAAACGAAGTTAATATCATTTTAGAATGTACAGTGCATGTTTTTAACAACTAACCTACACGTAAAACAGATTGACATTAATTTATGACTTACAACCAGAGCGTTCTGAAAACAGACCACGTTACACACGACTAATCCTTCTCTGTAATAATACTTGTTCTTGTTATGTTATTCGTTTTTATATAATTTTCAAGCGAAAATTATTGAAAAAAAATTTTTAGTTTAAAATAGTGTAAAATATTATAGTGTATAATTATAATAGTATTAATATTATAGTGTAAAACTTTGAGTGAAAATTATTATTATGAAATTTCAATTGGATTAAGTCGTCGAATTTCGTCGCTTAGTCTAAAATGATGGCTAAAATGAGTAATAGAGTCGTTTAAACTAGAAACGTTAATGCGAGTACAAAAGTGATTATAAAAAAATAGTACTTAGTTTAAATTTAAATTTAAATTTGCATCAGTATATTTTGCAGTTATATTTTAATCATTTGAATGTTTAAGGAGGCAACAATCTATAATCCAAACTCTCTCTAGCCCTATTGGAGGGTTTCCGATAAAGTAACTAAGCTAATCGTTCTGATTTATTAGTTTTTATGTATTGCTAATTTTCCGTGGAAACGTTGATAGTAATGTTTAATTTGGTTGAATAAGTAAAAAACTTGTATTAATCTCGTTTCGTTCTTACCAGGGATTATAATCGAAGACTCTATGAACAACGACCATCTATATAAACGAATAAGACTTAATTTTACTAAATCTGCCTGAGTAAATTTTAACATTTTATTTTACAGTAAAATTTAATTGAAAAATATGCAATGAAAGTTATATTTCAATACTTTGAATTTCAAATCAAATAGTTAGCATACAATTATTTAAAAACAATGAAAGTCGAAAATGTAATTCGGGGTTCGTTTCGTTTTGTAAAAGTGGAAAATTTTTAATTAAATTTTATATGGAAAGGAGAAAGACCGCAGCACAATATAAATCAGTTTAAGTAAAGGACGAAGGGTTTTCTTCGTCTTTCCACCCATATTCAACGGGGGTAAATAATTTACATTTTCAGTATTAATATAACTAACTCAGTTGTTTAGTATGTAATATTCATATATCTGCATATTATTAGTAAGTTGGGCCAATATTAAGGAGCTTAGTTTGAAAGTATCTGAGTAGAATGTTATGTAGCGAGAGATGAAAAGCCGCAAGTTTAAGAGGAGGTGGGAGAGCTGAAAACTTGGTTAGACCCCAAAGTTGGTTGGCTGGTTTGGTGCAGCAGGAGTCGAGCTGCTAGAGGCTCTCCTCTCGTCTAAAGGGTTCTCCTTCTCATCTCAAAGCTTAATTAATTAACTCTATTAATTACAATCGCTTTCAAGGAATCCTTTCCCATTTCCAATTGATTTCTCCTTTCTCTACGTCGCTCTAATTGGATTCAAAACATAGAATTAATTAGCGAATGAAAACTATAAAAAAAACAATAAAAAGTAGTGAGCAATTGATTATATTCATAGTAGACTCAGTTTCAAGACTTGTTTTTGATTTCTCGTATTTCTCTAACTACTACAAAAGACATTTTACTAGTAGTTAAAAACTGTGATTGATTATCTGACTTCATAATACAACTATTTGTTAGTCTGACGTCTGAGATACGAGTATAATGATAGTTTTTCTTATAGTTTACTCAAAATGAAAAAAAAAACATTGTCACTCCTATTTGTTGAATTCTAGTTCTCTAAATTTAATACTAGTGGCAAACAAAATTTTTCCGGCTATAACCCAAAGCAAATAATTACACTTACCTACACACATTAATGTCAAATAATCTACGATCAATTCATTTATTTTTCACCGGGTTATTAAGTATCAATCATAAATATTTCTATACACAGTTCATAATAATAATTATTATTATTCAAACAGTTGTACAGACTTCTTTTACGCAAATCCAAGTTACCAACTACATCCAAATTAACCATTTACAACTCCTACCTTCGAACATTATGGAGCTATGCCAGGCAGCTTTACTGCTATGCAAAACCATCAGTATTAGCAAAAATCCAGCGTTTTCAATCAAAGCTTTTACGGAGAAAAGTTAACGCCCCTTATTATGTAACCAATAAAACGCTACACTTAGTCTTAACGTACGTACTTAACGTATGACTTACGTACCTACGTACCCTACATAAATGACGTTTTCTTAAAACTATAAACAAAATTTAGGAAGAAACTCGTGAACCACTATAACTCATTGATCTCAAATCTGGCTAAGCAGACTCTCCCAAACAATCCAATAAGACGTCTAAGACGTCGATGGAGCCGGGACCTCATCTATAGGGTGATTCAAAAAGAGCGCCGGTTTTGATATATCAAATTAAGAGATTTATTTTATTGAAAAACTGAAAATAAATACATCAACAAGTTCATCTTACCTTCCGATTTTATGTATGAAAAATGATGTCATGCATGTGTCCTCCTCTACTGCGCTGGCACGCATCAACTCTGTCCATGAAATTGGATATTACTGCACGACAAGTTTCGACTATGTGGGACAAGTTTCCGTATGTGGGGTTTTCTAAACCCCACATACGGCAGTTCTGTTTATTAACAAAACCGTTTAAGTGGAAGTGCGCCTCATCACTGAAAATGATTTTGTTCGCGAAGGTGTCATCATCCTGCCGTTTTCTCAATCCCCAGTCAACAAACTGTCGTCTCTTCTGATGGTCTGTCACTTTCAAATGTTGCGTCAACTGAATTTTATACGGGTGATATTGGAGATCGTACCGAAGAATTCTCCGTACAGAAGAACATCTTAAACCCAATTGTTGAGAACGGCGACGTATTGATTTTGCTGGGCTAACAGCCACACTGTCACGAACCAACGCAACGTTCTGCTCAGTTCGGCCAGAACGACGACGTCCAGAACTTTTAAGGTCGACTGTTGAACCCGTCTCAAAAAACTTTTTCATGAGCCTGCGAACTGTTGATTCATTCGGTGCTTCATTACGTCCTAGAGTACCGCGAAGTCGCCTGACAGTAGCCGCATAACTCTCTCCACTCTGGTAAAATGTTTTGACGATTAACACTCGTTGTGCAATAGTAAACTTCTCCATGGTTAGACACAGACTGCGAGAGTACTACACTGCGAACAAGAGAAACTACAACTGAATCGTCAATCGGAATGTTCTCCGAAATAGAAATGAGGTCAAACAATGTTGCCAACCGATAAACAAAAATTTACCAGCCGTTTAAAAACCGGCGCTCTTTTTGAATCACCCTATATTAACGTAGTACTGTAATTGACTATCCATTACAGTGTTCTAAATGCTGCACTTAATGCTACACTTATTTATTCACGTCGGAGTTCTGTCACTGAACTGTGTCTCTCCACTCACATTTATTTATCATGTTATTTTTTCCTAAATTTTGTGGTACCTATCACATTCACTGATTGTTTCCAACAGGTTGTGAATTTCCTAAAGAGAAATAAAAGTAAATAATAAAAAGAGCGATTTAATGATCCTTTCCAGCTAAGTTGTAAAAACGCTTTAAGAAAAATTCTCCGTGAAGTATGGTTAGCGCGTACAAAGTGTACAGAATACCTGGCTAGTGTCTATAGTTTGTTTTTTAGGTTATCAAGTCTCATTAACAGATAGGTAATTAGTGAATACTTTGGGTTAAATACCTGTGTTTATACCCTAGGACATGGCTTTTAGCCAAAGCTTGGTAGGTCAAATTTTTCCACCTTGTACATTGTGAACTGTAAATGCATTATAACTTTAGGGAAGAATGTGTATGATTTACTATTGTAAAAAATATGGAAATAATAAAAAAGTACATGTAATAATTTTCGAGAACTTGGCCGGGAATTGAACCGGGACCTTTCCCTTTACAGCGTAGTACTCTGACCGCTGCGTCAAGAAAGGACGTCTGCAAAATCATTCCACGTTTAAAGTCAACGTCCCAGTTTCATTTACAGTAATTTTCTACTGAACATTCTGTTGGCTCAACTTTAAATAAATTAAATTAAAATTTCCACGTCCGCCTTTTTATCTTCCTTTGCTTTTTTATATGAAATATCATCACAGCTTTGGTTCATAAAGAACCCCAAGGGTAACGGTACGAAATATGTGGGTTTTGACTTATAATAATTTCCAGAAATTAGCTGATAGTTGAACTCGGGAAACTTCCGCTTTTTTTCTTTGCACTTACGTACAATTGTATGTTTGTATAATTTTATCGTTTTTTATAATCTGTTCGACAAAGTTAAGTAACTTTCTGGATGCTCTTGTTGCAATATATTTTCTCGGGATTTTTAATTTATAATTACTTTCTCTCATTCATCTATTTAGTCTTCTGCGTTTGTTCTTTCTTATAATCTCTTAAAATCAGTAATCAATAGTCTGTATTTATTTCGGTTCAATACGTTGTCATGGCTAATAAGCCATGAGAATGTATTCCAATTGTTTATAATTATTTGTAATTTGTTAAAACTTTGTATAAATATTAAGGATATTTCATAAATAATTTGTTATTTTAGTCTCTCTCCATGCGCAGAGATAGAGTGTTAGCATAGACAAAAACTTTAAGTCTTTGGATTCGACAGCCAGCTAATAATTTAAAATTTCTCATAACATTTAAAATAACTCCTTTTTTAATATTGGGAATCGACTGTGGTTGGTGATGACCTAATAATCGAAATAATCGACGTAAAATTAAATTAAAAAAGATTAATTTTTGTTGTAAAACAAGTGCAGTACGTGTATTAAAGAATCATGAAGACACCGATAAATAATAGTTAGTTTAACTGGAAAGAGTAAAATGTAACACTGTTTGAAGTGCTTCCTAAAGTTTTGCTTTTTTCCGCCACAGATCAATAGATAAACTAAACTGAAGTAGGAGATGCTTTATTTAAAGAGATAAAGCAGATTCTTTACACCAATACAAGCAAATATTATACTGTTTTTGCAACATAGGGGTTTCTTAATAACCCTCTGTAAACAAACCTTGTACCTTATCAAAAATAAACGGCCAAAAATTCCCACAAAATGTTATTTTTAAGATAGCAACCAAAGTAAAAGCCTTTGATAAATAAATTACATAATATTAAATTACTTTAAGTAGTCTATTATTTTTTTTGAGACAGGTTTTAAACACAATAATAAACTTTAAGCAAACTGATAATTGTCTGAATTTTAACACAATCTTCTTCTTCTTCTTTTAGTGCGCTATCCGTTTCGGATGTTGGCGACCAGCATGGCAATTCTCACTTTGCTGACAGCAATACGGAAAAGTTCAGCAGATGTCTTTCCGGTCCATTCCCTGAGGTTGTGTAGCCAGGATATTCTTCTTCTTCCTGGTCCTCTCCTTCCATCTATCCTCCCTTGCACAATGAGCTGTATCAAAGAGTATCTGGACTCATTCCGCATGACGTGTCCCAAATACTGAAGTTTACGGATCTTGATGGTGTTCAATATTTCTCTGGATTTCTTCATCCGTCCCAGAGCTTCTTCATTTGTTACATGCTCTGTCCATGATATTTTAAGCATTCTCCGGTACAACCACAATTCAAAGGCTTCTATACGTTTAATGATACTCTTGTTCAATGTCCATGACTCTGCTCCCTACAGCAAAATAGAGAAGATGTAGCACCTCAAAAGTCTGATTTTCGTTTCAATGGTAAGATCATGGCTCCTGAAAACTCTGTTCATTTTATTGAAAGCAGCTGTTGCCCTTGCTATGCGATATTTAATCTCCAGTTTAACACAATAATGAACTAAAACAACACTCGGAAATTTATTTAAAAAATTTAATTCTACATAATTTTTTTGACCTGTGACATAAAGTTGAAGATGACAATGATGATGGTGATTATCATTATTAAAACAAATAATTTTATTTTTAAAATTGTAAAGAATTATTTACAAAAAGTTTATCAAAAACGTTCAGTAAATGTCAATTAATTATGATCTATCATGTAGAAGATAACACTGTGTATCGATTCTTCCACATGATCGCCAAGTGGTTGCTAATGAGAAAATATTTCTTCTTGGATCCAGAGAAAATGCTAAAACTTTTTTATTGGGCAGGTATATGACATAATTTTTTGCCAATAATGAGTAAATTAAATAACGATATGGTTTGTAGATCTAGCTCATCATTGACAATTTTTTTTTTTTGGATTGATGAATATTTTAAAATTAATTTGATTGAGAAGTAAGAGTAAATTTTATGATTATTTTAATAAAGAATAAAATTTGTATATCCTTTTAGCCTCTCAAGTCGTAACAAGTTTACATTCGGAAGCCTTTTACGACTTCAAATTGGCCAGCCCATCTTTCTCATGGTCATCTAACCTCTCGAGCTCCACTAGATATGTAATATATTTATTTTTCTCACCAGTTGACTTTCTTCCATTCTACAGACCAAATAATTAAACAAATTTTGATGATGTGTAACTAGCATTTAAGAAAAACATAACCCAGCATGTTTTTATATCAGAACTTTTCAGATGTTCTCTTTTTGAAACTTCGAGGGTTCTACTTAAAAAGCGCATCTCTGTTGTTTTCACTCGATGTATGTCCTTGGATATTAAAATTCACATTTTGCTGCTATGAAGACCAACAGGGACAATCATTGATGTATAGAACTTAACATAGTTTCTTTTAAATCATTTCTTTTAAGAGTCCTAGATGTCATTCCAGATGTTTAATTAAACATCATTAGCTTGTTTTCTATATTCGGTTCACCAATCGGTATTTACAGCCAAAGAACTTTTATTCTCTAACTTGTTCAATACTTTGACCAAACATTATCAACTTACAATGTTGGAAATAGTTACCAAGGATTGTAGTTGACTTACTTTTGCAATCATTTCATTTAAATATTTAAATTGATTTATAAAAATTATTTGTTTACGATATAGAGTAGTTAAAATATAATTTTGTTTCTTCAGTTTTAAAAGGATGAATTTAAATTTTAATTCAGATAAACCGATAAGAATATCAAATATTCTGGTATTTTTAAACCTTTGATCTTTGGCACAATCATCAAAAAGATTGATAACTGAATGATTAGCATGAATATGGAACTGATATTTAGTTAATAGATTACATAATCGATAAGATAAACCCAATATTTTAACACTATTTAGTCGGTTTTATGTTTGCCGTGGTGGGTTTCTACAGGATTTTGAATTGCTTTTAACTTTTCCCGAAATTTTCACTATCTAATTTACTTTATTTACTTATTTTATTTTTAATAATCGCGTTTTAGTGAACAGGTCATGTAAGTTTTTTATTTTAGCGTTCGTTTGTTGTAAATTGTGCACTATTGACAACAATTTAATTTTATCGCTGCTTTTGCTGCATTATTGGCTTGAATTCGATGTTAATTTGAGAAATGTTTGTCAATGTTTGATTGCCATAGAAAGTTGCGAATCCAATCAATGTTACTGAACCATTAATACCAACAAGAAGTATAAAAATTTGAGATTTTATATGTAGAGATACTGTAATGTATTATTAAAAATATATTATTTGTAGTCATCTATCACATAATATCAATTATATTTATTTTTTAGACAGCAATTTGTGTTATCTTAAAATTAATTGAAAATGAATTATTATTTATGTGATACATTTCTTTTTAAAACTTTTATACATGTTTCAAAAGTAATGTACATTGTTTTTAGCTTTGTATTAAAATATCAGCATTCATTTTTCATTTTCTATTCTTCCTTTAAGCAACCGTCTTGGAGAGAATAAGAATGAGCTTTCATTCTTTTCAATATCCCTTGCTACATACATATTTTACAACATACAGCTATGTTTGTCGTATACAATATTACTTGAAAGTAGAATATTCTTCTATTACATTTTCTTTAAAATAATCAATATGCCGTTCTTGTAGCTTTAATCCATGTAAGAATGTGTAAAATTTTTATACGTTGTTTGAATATTCACTTTTATTTCAATGTAACAGACTATGATAAAAAATTGCATGTAGACCGATTTTTATATTAACAAAAGAAAATGAAAATAGACTTGATAAGAGAAAGCAGAAAGATAGAATGTGTATAGAAACGAAACAAGTCATCAGTGTATTTGTTCAAAAAGAATCATTATATTCAAGAACTTCTTTATCTGGTTTGGCAACATAATGTAAAAAATGCAATGAAAGAATATATTTCATGTCAGAGATTGTTTGGTAGATTAACCTAACTCTACATAATAGGGGTTCTTGGTTTGATACTAGGAAATGGAACCAGTGACCAGCACAATAAAATAAAGCGGATGTCCTATTTCTGGCATTTGATTAGAACCCCCGAAAACAGAATCATATTGCAATTACTGAAAAAACTCTGGCACGTATGAAGCAGTATTAAATGGATTACGGAAATTAAAGAAGATATTAAAGAATTAAAATCGATTTCAAAAACTTAAAAAATAAAACAGTTCAACTCGTAAAGCTCAAAGAAAAACAAATGGTTCTGAACATTAAATACAATAAAAACCATCTGTGCTAGGGTAATTTCAGATGAAGTAAGGAAACTAAGATCTGAACAAATGAAAAACATGTGGATAAACAAGAGACTTAAAGAACGTAAACCATTAAAAATAACTGCAGTGGTCCAATGTTGGCCTTAAAGAAAGAAAGAAATAGGCCGGCCTATGTAATGGTCAGCGTAATTGACTTCTAAGCAGGTGTCCCGGGTTCGGTTACGGGTCAGAGCTGCCAATTTTTCATCACTCATTTTCATTTATCAATCACCCTTTATTGTATGCATTCTCATCAATGTGCAACTTAATCTGACGTAAAACTAAAAATAAAGTCTACCGAGTGACGTAGTAAGATGATCAGCTGGTAGCCAGCTAAGAACGAATTCCGACAGACGTTCTGTTGAGATTCAAGTCAAAAGATTCAGGAATATTACAAACCATATGGGCGGTTGTCAATAGAATTTATAATTCCTACTAACGAACAAAAACTAAAAGAATGAAAAACATATAGTAAATGAAAACCACAAGTAAACCATTAGTCTATTTTTTCTTTTAACTCTTCAGATTTAGTATATAAAACTAATAATAAACTTTTTTCCTTCAAGGAAGCTCTTGATTTCATTAATTAATCGTCTGAATATGATTCAAACGTAATTATTTTAATGTTTTGTCAAGCCGCTGAAGGGCTTTCTTAAGGCTCCGGTTTCTTTGTACATGTTGGTACAGACTCCCTAGAATCTGTGAACGCCACATGAAGTTTGCTTAAGTTACTTTCAAAGTAACGTAGGTAAAACAGATTACAGGTTACGATTCAGAACTGTGTTTTAAGCCGTAAAACTCTCTTCTTCTGTTCAGTAGAAAAGAAGCTCCTCAATATTCTCATTAAAGCGTCGCAACATTCGCATGGCGTGGAAATCGGTCGTCGTGATTCCTTGATAATCTCTATTTTTTCTAACCACCGTTTCGATGTTTAGTCCCCGATGGAGATTGTCAGCCAAATTTACCAAAAAGCATCGAAAATATTCATAGTACTTTATTTTGGAATCTTCTTATTATTTTTATATTACTACATTCCGTACAGCCCCAAAGATGGATACCTTAAGTCCAAAGTTTCAATGACTAAAAACATTCCAGTTAAATTTATATTTGAAACCGGTTGATATAATTTATTTTTTATTAATGAATCACAAAATAACGAGTTAAAGTGCGTCGTATGCAAATTAGAAATACGAATTCTAACCACATAACACATCCGTCGAAATTACAATTTAGGATTCCACTTTATATTAGAGCCTTACTCACTGGCGAATTTCCAACGAAACACTATTCAAAATGCACTAAACGAGTTTTGTACTCCACAGTTATTAACCCTCACGTACGAGTATAACTGTATTACAATGAAACTTCATAAAAACTTTTTTACCAGTTGAAGAAGAAAAGTTCTCCATTAATTATATAAATTATCTGGCTTAATGAAAATTTAGTCGAAACAGATGGCTTTACACGTCCTTCTCCTTTTTTGTTAAAATTATAATCCTCGCAGAACTTTTACTTCAGAGAACTAAAATAACTTTTCATACCCTTAAATGAATGTTAACCCCTCTATTTTACACGAATAAAAATTTTGTGTTAATTTTTTCTTGTTATTATAATTTGTTAGATAAAAATATATTATGTACTATTTTGACTAGTTTTCATTTAGTTCTCTCAAAATAATTTTGTCAAGATTCATGAATTATTTGTCAATTTGGTTTGTCTTAATAAATAAGCAATTAAAACAAATTTGATCATGTGCTTCCTTCATTAAACTGCATGCACGAATGTGTACCACTTAGTAAAAATTAATTAATTAATTTTTTATTTATTTCCTTATAGTTTCTAAGTAATAATAAATATTTAATTAAGTACTAACAATACAATCATAGGAAACTTCCAAAATACTAAAACTAAAAAAGTGAATATCTTTACTTAACATTTAAAGAAACAAAATATTAACTCATGATAGATAACTTATTATAAATGATTAGAAAGAGAAAAGGTAAAAAACCTATACATTTTTTCTGTTATTTATTTCCAACGGAAGAACACAATTTTTGGAAATATTAGGAACAAATTCACAGGCTTTTAAATAATAAATCTTCATGACCCTGCCGTTCTATATGTCAATAAAAAGAATAATTCAAATAATAAACCGAATACGAAATTGAAAATACTGTACAATTTTTAAAAATAGCAGACTAATTAACTGCAAATATTTGAGGTAAAAAGTTCTGTCCTAAAATAAAAATAATAATTTTAATGTTAAGAGTATTTGAAACAGTTTTCTTCAGACCTATTTTGCTCAGTTTATGAGTCCTAGACTGGTAAGTATAGTCTCACTTCTTACTTTCTGGTAGTTGTTTATAATGTTAAACCATTGAAACATTTCAAAACTTAACCATAAACCGTAAAACCTCAGCGATTTACGCTGTTAAAATTATATAAGTTAGATATGACGTGTTTTCAGAGTTGTTTTACTGTTTGTGGGATAGAGGCCTGGATCTTAAGAAAAACATTACTTACAGATAAGACAGGAAACATGATTGACAGGAGGCATTGAAAATGTGGTTACTTCAAAGAATTTTGAGGTTAATCTAGGTGGATCGTACCACCAACTAGAGTGCTATTAGAATGATGGACGAAGAGAAATAGTATCATAAAAATACGCAAATTGAAATACTTGAGTCGTGTAATGGAGAGAAGTATAGCTTACTTCATAATATAATAATTTAAGAAACAAATATTTATAATAATAATAATAATAATAGAAGACGCATATCATGGCTAAAGAACTTGGAGCATGGTTTAGGTGCAGCTTCACTGATTTGTTTAAAGCTACAGCATTTAAAATCATGGTTGCCAAGATGATTTCGTATCTTCTAGGAGGAGACACCACCTAAAGAAATCAATCTTATAAGAAACTCAGCTGTTAAGTTTTATTAGATACAAAGAAAACCATCGAAAGAGTCAGGAGGGTTTTAGTTGAAATTCAACTGACACTAAACTACAATAGGTAGTAAATGTTTTGTTGAACAATGGAACCCACACAATGTCTTATTATTTAAAATTTCCAATTGTTTAGAGATAAATTAAGATTTTATTGAATCATGTTTTCCAATCATTAACTGAGATAAGTAGCAGTGATGGTGAACAAGGGGCAAACGAATTTTAACACTTTAACCATTATTTATTTCCGTAATAACGCTTCTAAGATTGTACGATTCTAAATTTGTTATTTTATTAATTTAAATCTTAATGCTAAACTAAAATACTTAATAAAAAATTTATTTGGCCACTTTTGTGGTTTAATTGTTAACACGCTAGACTTCACTGCGCTGCAAAGTAAAATAGCGCAGTTACGATTCCTGGTTAAGGTCTGAAAATTATCCATTAAAACATAAAAAATTGTACTGTAACCATAGAAGTTGCAAAGAACTGAAGCATTTGATGCGACTTTTTGAAGAAACTAAAAAAATGTTATAGTGTATTTGATAATACTCTTGTAATAATAAATAATAGGCTAAATCTATAGGTATTCAGGTTAAATTTACCTAATGGTACAGTAAATAAAAACGAAAACAATAAAGCAGTAAATAAATAGTACAGTTTAGAAAAACCTAAAATATTTTGTTAAAAGAAAAAAAAACTGATAAAGGAACAAAAATTATGGACATCTGAAATGTAATGTAAAAAAAAAATTATTAATTACTTAATTACCACCCACTTGACACAACGTACTATTTTTCATAAAATAACTTTTCCTTTCATATTTCTTGACAAACTTCTTAAAATTATTTTTAACAAGCTGAGTTGAAAATTGCTATCAGTTCCTTTTTTATTTTTATACACAGGACAAGAATAAAAAATGTATTTCTTAAATTATGGAGGTTGTCATTGTTGCAAACAATTTATTACTTTAAATTTTCTTTTCATTATCTTTAGACTTAACTAGATGATTTATAATACTCTTAATGAAATTCAACCGCCTTACAAACATGCTTACTAAAAACGAACATCACTAACCAACACCTCATAAGAATTTAATCTTACAAAACAGTATCCTAAAGTAGTAAACATAAATGTTAGTGTAAATCAACAGAGTAAAAAATAAATTGGAAATGTTATATAAAAACAATATATAATTTAAATTATCATTTACTCGATAATAAAAATTTTATAAATAACAATATTGTTCTTCAGTATTTCATGTGAAGTATATGCGATAAAAAATCAGTTAAAATTATAATTTTATTCAATATTTTAAACATTTCTGATCTTGACAGATTCAAGAAGTGTTTCTGATTCCCTTAGAAATATTGACCAAGATGAACCAGTATTTCAAGACATGATTAACTCCATTCACAAATCAACTAGTGACGGTAGAATTGTAATTCTTTTAGAGATTTCTTCCCACTTAGGAATCAAAGGGAACGGGAAAGGTGATCAAGCCGCCAAACACGCTACTACATGCTCCAAGAGAATAGATAAATCTTTCCATTGAGACCTACAGAAGATGTTAAAAAAAAAGTTAAAATTAATTTAGAATGAGCATTGGAAGACTAACAAGTAACCTACCACATGTAGTAACGACTGAAAATCAAGACTTCCAACTACACACGTCAAGAGGTGACTGTGTGTCACCTGATGACGAATCAAGAACCTAGTAAATGTAGACACTGTAGCAGAAAATTAACTGTGCAACACATCCTTGTAATATTATCTACCTAGTACATTATAGAGACAATTTGACTTACTGGACACTTACAAATATTACGTTAATGACTAAAATTTGTAAAATGTTTAAATATTCAAAGTCAATTAGATTACTACAGTAAAGAATATATTATAATCGTTTAATTATTGTAAATCATTATTATAATACGTTTTATGTTAATTACTTAATGACGTTGCTAAAAACTAAAAATGTTGATGCGACCATAACAAAAAAATTGTATAAAGTATATACATAAAATTGTATAAAGTTTATAAGTAAAGTAATTGTACAAAGTAAAAATCTAAAAGTATTACTTTTAGTATGCAAAATTTATAATTAAAATTTTCACTACTTAATTCCTGTATTGATTCCCAGGTGATTCTGGTAAAATATTGTAAGTTAAAATCCATTAGAGCAGTAACTGTCTGTAGTCGCTAAAGACCAAGAAGTCGATACAACTTTAAATGTACTTAATATTTAGTATTATATACACAAACACTACCAATTTACAATTTTCTTTTCAATTTATTTAGTTAAATTACAATCTGTTAATAAAATAACAATTGAAAACATGAATAAAATTATTTGTATAGCCTACCATTTTTTGTACTCACGCTGTTGCACTGACACTCCAGTTCCTTGAAAAATAATGTGATATAAATTACAAAAGTGTTTTGTAGTCATCTGTGATACACGTAATTCGTTGTGTTGTGTTCTGTAGGTGATGTAGTATATTAGTAGTATCGTAGTTTTGTGTATTTGGATTTGATTCTCTAAAAATTATTTTGAACATCAGTCTAATAATTGTTTAAGTAAGTTAAATTGCGTTTTGAATTTGTGTCGTGGTTTTGTAATGTGTGTACCTCACATCAGTTGTCTGTCGAGATGTAAGCCAATCGTACGTCATAATTGTTAGGAGTTTTTAACTATTTTTTTGGTTGTGACTGGTGATAAATGGTATTGCTTAAATATAATAATTACCTGTTAAAATTTCAGTTCATTCATTTTTATTTTCCATTTTTAAGCTAATTCTCGGTAAGGTTTAAATGAATTTAGTTTTGTGCAAAGCTTTTGCCTGATCAATATGTGTTGGATTTATTGCTATCATCAGCGAACATTGCCAGGATCATGTCAAAAACATCTATAATACTTTTAAAAAGTAAGTAAGTGCACAAATAAAATTTTGTGATGCCATGACAGCGCCAATTATTCTACCCGGCTCATAAAGATGGCCAATGAGAGAGAGAGAGAGAGGTACGAAAGTGATCAGACAACAAAGAGAACATTTTTGAAATTTGTAAAAGGGCTCATTTAAAGGATAAAGTAAAAAACATCGTGATAAGGACTGACTTTAATTTAACTTCTGTTGATAGCCAACAGGCTATCAATAATAACTATTCAATAATAATAGATAATTCAATAATAGCTATTGAAGGAAGAAGATCGGGAATGGTTTTCACAAATTACGCATATGACGAGCGGATATTTCCCACGAATTGCTGAAGAGCAGAATATAAACCTGTATGTACAACGTATGCAGTTGGGACAGCCTTGGAGAAGATGGAAAAGTTTCTTGAGGAGAAGAAGAAGGAGGAGAAAAAAAGAAGATTTATTCTTTTTTTGGTTTAACGTCTGACTGTTCTGCAATTACTGCTAATGCAGACGGTGAAGGATGAAATGATTTTTTTGTAACGTAGGAAAATATGCCGTGCCTGAATGGGATCGAACCCAAGACCAAAAGAGAAGAAAAAAGAAGAAGAAGAAAAGGAAAAGAGAAGGAGGAGAAGAAGAAAGAGAAGGAGGAGAAAACGAAGAAGAAAAGAAGCAAAAGGAGAAGAAGGAGAAACACAAGGACAAGGTAAAGAAGAGGATGGAGTAGAAGAGAATGAGGAGGAAGAGAAAGAGTTGGAGGCGATGGAGGAAGAAAAAATTTGTAAAGAATAAAAAACTATAATTGCACAATTGCAAGTACTCGGTAATAAGAACTTTTGTAATAAGAACTCATGGGAGTTTTGAATTAAACCGATGAGACGTGAAATATTTCATAGAAATTGAAATGGTAAAACTTTTTAGAATTGTGTTATTGTACGCTCAAACAATGCACTAAAAATAGAAATATATTTCTTTAAGTAATACAAAAGATATATTTGCATTAAAGAATAAAGACTTGTTATAAGGTAGATTGTGGAAAACGTAAAAAGTTCTTAATATTAAGAAGAATACAAAATGGAAGTGGAAGTTGCATTAAAATCGTAAGATGTAAAAGAAACACTTTTAACAAAATCTTGTAAGAGGTTTCAAGCCCTTCAGAGACATCTGCAGCTCCTGTGGGAAAGAGAATC
The DNA here is from genome assembly GCA_035578175.1 of Catonia carolina. Classification (NCBI taxonomy): domain Eukaryota; kingdom Metazoa; phylum Arthropoda; class Insecta; order Hemiptera; family Achilidae; genus Catonia; species Catonia carolina. The sequence continues at coordinate 336,641,746 of JAQMRL010000001.1, read as the reverse complement.
AATCTTATGTAGCAGTAGAATACGCCAGACCTGTGTTACATGCTCTCTCTAAAGAAAAGTACGAACTAGTATCTGTGGCTATATTAAAGCAATCTGGATTTGAATACATTTAACCATATTACATATTTTTGCGATCTTTTTACCTGTATATTCAAAGTAATTTTAGAACGTTTTTGAAACGGATACATATTACCTCTTTATTACATATACTTTCGTTTTTAATATTAGGTTAGGTTATCCTTACTTCGAGTGTTATTATTATTATTATTATTATTATTATTATTATTATTATTATTATTATTATTATTATTATTATTATTATTATTATTATTATTATTATTATTAGGGTGCTCAAAAGTAAATTTGTTATCTGTTATACAGAAATAAATCACTTCACTGAAAAAATATGGTAGCTTTTAAAAACAAAATAAATTTTCTTAGAAGTATTCGTTAAGAAAAAAATATGATATCTTTTCTTAGAAATATCAATCTCACTCCCAAAAAAATATAATATTACAGTGGGAGAGGGTAGATCAACATAATAGGGAATCTCTCATAAAATAGCATCCCCACCATTCCTTTTACGAACTTCAATCATGAGCCAAAACCTTGTTTGCTACATGTAAGCCCAAGTATGACATGTTAAATATTAAGTAATTAATGTAATGTAAAATAAACTAGTTTTCCCAAAAAGAGAAATTTAAAAAGTAAATGAAAAAAAAATAGCTTATAGAAAAGCAACTCGCTAACGCATACTTTCACATACACAATACGCAATAGGCAGATGTGCAACACAACTTTTGACTTAGTTTCAATCTAGAGATAAATTTGATGTTTTTTGGCACAGGTCATGCTCAAGGTCTATGAAACTCTAACGCGAGGGTACCCGGAATGGAGAAAATTAAAAATCTTTACATTTCCGGGTTTTTGCACATTATTAAAATTCAGAGTTTTCTGTAACCAATGATACATAATTAGTTGGGATTTTTGCAATTTTTATCCCCTCTCAAAAAAAAAATTAAAAATTTGTTGAACTCTTACGTTATTTTCTAAACGTTACCAGTTTGCATAAACATTTGTATTTTTTTAATGACGAAAGATAATTAATTCATAATTTTTTTTCTTTTGTACAATATTTTTTGTATTAAAACTTTAATGGCATTAGACCAGTTGTGAATGTAACGTATTTATTCTGAGTATAATAAAATCTAAATGGTCGTCGTATTTATAACCTTAGGCTTACATAACTATTTTGCAGTACTTATTTGTTCTCTTTCAGTTTTTTTAATTCCCGTAAATAGCAATTTTTGATAAATAGGAACATTTTTTCAGCCAAATGTGAATGGATTTTATTGAAATTTTTGCACAGCCTTTTATAATATAATATCAATGTACTGAGTTAATATTACAGTAAAATAATGTTTTTAAATTTTTATTTTTGATTTAAATAAGCAAAAAATTAGATTTTCAAAAGAGGTAATTTCAAAAAAAATTTACCTTCCTAACAAAATAGACTATAAAGACGCTACTAACTCAATGAGTATAGAATTGCCTGAAAAGTAACCACACAAAAATTGGACAGGATAATTCCAATAGTTTTTGAGAAAATGTTCCTTACATTAACATTACGGAGATAGGCATTCCAAGTACCCTGAACGGCTGATACCAGTGTTTATTTATTCTGTACGGCTCTACGCATACGCTATATCAACGTCTGTACTGGAGAATCACAGCGTTGTGTAGTGTGCCAACAATTGATTGCAATTTTTAAAATTATTTTCTATCATTTTCCTGTGTTCATCCGTCACAAACAGATGTCAAAAACTAGAAGAGATAGCAATAAACCGGTTTTAGATTCGTAATCTACAAAAAAATGTTAAAGGGCATAAATTGGGTTTGAAGTTCTGGTTTTGACAGGAAGTGCCAAAAACCAGAAGTCAAGAAATTAAAGCCGGAATTCGGAAACAAAAACCGTGGCAGTCGATTTCTTTTAAAGTGTAGATATAGAAATCACTAATGGTTTTTGCCACAAATCAAAGGTATGCCTAAGCCTTTTTAGAAATTGCCACTAGCTATGAGACGCGTCGGCTCATGAAAGGGATTTTGTTACATTTATTATATTACATTTTTAGTTATGAGATATTTCTATTAATCTCATCAGATTTCCCAGAATCCCTTGAATATCCACCATTAGATTTCAAGTATATTAAACCTCTAAAATACAACTGCAAAATTATATTTTAAAGTATTAGTCTAAATTTATTAAATAAAGATTAATCGTCATTAAAATGTAAGCTGAACCAAAACTTATTTTCTAAAAATTCGATTTAGATCAGTCTGCGTTAAGTATTATACGTAGCGGTTTCAAAAGGATTTGACAAGACTTTTTGATTAGATATTTTAAATCCTTTCCATCAATCGATTTAAGTATTTTTAGTACTAACGTATCCCACACTTAACGACGTCATTCATCACTTCACACGAATTTCAAAAAGGAATATTCTGCAAAAAGAAACCAACTCATACGAGAACTCGACATGCCACATTTACTCCGCAACTCCCGACGATGGCTTGAAAAAATAAAATAGATTTTTAGACACTTTTCAAAAAATTTTAAATTTATCTTTGGGAGTCTTACTATTGAGCTCTGTTTTCATCCTTACGTTTTCCGTGTCGTCCTTAAACGTGTCATCGCATAACATATCCTTTACTAGCCATAAAGATATGCAGTTGTGATAATATATCTTTGTTACGTCTTTAATCATATATCTAGCACTGTAGGCCTCCCTAGCTCAACCTCTCGATTTTATCTCACTTTGCTTGGCGTGGTTTAGGAGAAAAATTCCTTCGATTCACATATTTGCAATTTAGATGCTCAAATTTATTTTATTTATCTTCCTATCTTTACATAACGATTTAAAAACATCAATCATTTGACACATCATCAAAAAGAGTTATATTAAATTTTATTCAAAACTACAAATCCATAATTACCCGCTTATCAGTGATATGGCGAATCCACAAGGCTTCATTAGAAGATTGAAAAGAAGATGGAGCAGAGATCTTCTTTAATTATTTCTGCATGTTTACATCGATAATATAAAATAATGTGAAATATTAGATGTAGTTTTTGTTTTGTTTTCAATATGGTTTATCGGTAATAACTATATGCTATTGGTAATAACTTTTCTTTAACAATATGAACTTTATATTGTTTTTCTTTTCATACTTTAGAATATTTTACGTTCATTCTTAATTCAAATGTAATATTGCTGAATGTTGTATTTTATATCGTACCTGTTCTTGTTAATTGTAATTTAATATCAATGTTTTCTCATGTGTTGGTTTTTCTCTATAGTACAGTTAATGATTCAAAATAAAATATTACAAAAAAATTATCTTCGATGATAACAAAATATTTATTATTGTGGTTTAAGTTTTTCATGGTATTTCAGCATATTTGAAATTGTGATTGATTTTTGTTTTATAAGGTCTTCATGATTTTTGAGTCATCGTGGATTTAAAAACTTCTTACTGATAAATTTTGAAAAAGTTCGTTTGGGTGATTTGTAAAACAGTCAAATGTATATTTAGTTTACATTGACTACAAAAGGAATCTTCAAATTATTATGTAACGTATTTTAGGCATAAAATCGAGCTCCATTTGCGATCTTCAGAGATTTTTTTGGAAGGCCAGACTTTTTTTTAATGTTACTCGTTTTTGCTGTTCCAAAAATCTGAAGTCAATATGTTCAAACTGGTGGCAGTACTGATTTGCACAGTAATAGTTTTGTTGTAATAGAAGTGTGATCATGAACGCACAAGAGAGTAGAGTTGTTTGAGTCTGTTGTTAAGTTGCAGTGAATAATACTAAGCAATTTAAGTAAATAAGAACTTAGGGTGTGATTAAGTGGAAATGAAGTAAATTGAGCATAATAAAGTTTAAAACTACATACTATCACTAATAATGTCAACAATTTTTCCTAACGATAAAAACAAGATTTTTTTGAGAAGGTTTTAAATAGAGAAAGTCTTGATACACTTCAAAACGCCGGGACTTGCGTTCACAAATATTCAACCCAATACATTCTACAAACGAATATAATATGAAGTCAAGAATGAAAATACGTTGACTGGAAATTGACAATTAAAAAGTAAAATATATTTCTGTGGCTAATAAAATTTCAAGCTTGGAGGATCAAGGGAGTTTATTAACCATAGACGAGCTGATAATTTCTATATTATTCCTAATTGTTAACGCGTCGCAGATAAAAGTGTATTGTCTCACACGTAACGAAAAGTATTGTTTAAAAACAGCATGGCTAAAAGAATGCTAATAAAATGTTTGAGAATTCACGTAGAAGGTGCAGTAAAAATATTTTTTTTACTCAGAAACCAATAATTTATCCATATTTAAGAACATAAAAATATAAATGCAGACAATACAACACAGTTGTATTCCCAGAAGAATTATGTAGATGGGAAGCTCACTTGATTGCTAGCGTAAGGAATTCGGGTGGAGAGGATTGTTTGTACGGTTCCCCTCCTCCTATAACCTAGTAGTAGTAATATTACCATTAGTACGCGCTGTTCTAAAAATATTAGTCACAAACCATTTCGAATAACTACTGTAGTATCAGGCCCCCATGCACTTTATCCCGCACAAGCAAACAAGTCAGCTCCCAACTTATACGTATTAGTAACTGATCCATTGAGAAAAAAAAGAAATTGGAAAACAAGAAAAAACTCTTCACAAAACATTTAAAATGGTCCAAAAGATGGAACATGGTTTATTCGACCATAATTAGAAATCTACAGGCACACAGAAACAATCACAGACACTTTCACAAGAAGGAGATCAAGATTTTATAGATTCTTAGATGAAATGGACCAGAATGAAACAAAGTGAAAAAACACATATTCGACATCACAAACACTGGAAAAATAAAACAAAACGGATAACCGAACAAAAGATGACCTCAAACAACTATACATCACAGAAATCGGCATGACAAATTGGGAAAAATTCAGAACAAATATAAATTTTAACATTATATACCTTTGAGAAGAGGAAAAAAATTGACAGAGGAATGAAGGAGAGAACATAGTGAATGAAGAGGATTTGGGAGGAACGACTGGTGGCCAAGGTAGACAGAAAACATGAAAGCATTCAAGTTGTTACGCTCTGTTAAACATTAATAAATGTGAACAATAATAACATGTAGCAAAATAACAAAATATAATTTGTATAACAGAATCTGTTCATGAATTTTAATGAAAAACACTGAACTTTCGTTTTATTAAGTAACAAATAAACCTCTTAACAATGTAAAATTTTCTAGTACAGAAATACAATAAAGATTGTTTTTTAAAATTATAAATAAATCAATTACGGCCAATTTCAAAGCATAAATTCATATTTGTTTTCAAAAAAGTTTTTTGAAGCCTGTCAGCTCTTCAAAGATTTGATAAGAAACTTTTTCATTTAAACTGTGATCTTTTGTATGAGTGAAATATAATTTCATAGGACAGGAAAAACTTTTTTTATTCGACTACTTTTTCTGGTTCGTTTTCTTTCTTTACAATTCTTAATAAAGTAAAAGAAAACTTTTTAAAATTAAACGATAATTTTTAATTAATATTTCCTTTAATATTATTCTTTTACATCATTCGTATCAGCTGGTACTGTAGTAGTAAAAAAAAAATATCGAACTGACTGCTTTCAAAAACAGATAACTGTTATTAATTAAAATTAATTAATTATTCCCAAGGTTTTAACAGTTATTATTTTATTAGGGAACGATTTGATTATGTAATACTGATACAGACATGAAAATAGCATTTATTGAAATAAAATTAATACATGTCAACACATGTTTAGTCATCCATTTATTTGTAATACGACGAGTGAGCTATTTTTTAAGGGTTTATTTTCACCGAGTTCAGTTCCCAGTTAGGCCTAGAATTTTTCCATTACTCATCTTCGATTGTCATCCTTCTTATCGTCGGCGGTAGTAGTAATTTCAAAACAGTCAGACGTAAAACAAAATAATAATAGTAATAATAATAAAGAATTCTCACAAAGAATGAAAAACTGGTGAGCAGATAAAAAGGACAAGAAATCCCAAAAACAAACCAGATTTACTTAGCGTCTTCCACTTCGGAAGCTTTACGACTAATAATAATAATAATAATAAACATAATATATTTCGTAAGAAATAACAATTATAATAAAAGTCGTATACGAATTTTATACAAATAAGTATATTTAAAACAACTTCTGAAAATTATAATAAATTTTAAAAAGTTTAGTTTCAATTTTAAGTACTCTGATGAGGGTGGAACCACCGAAACAATGTCAAATGGTAGATCAAAAAGTGATGTAGCAGCTGTAACAGGTCAGTGAAAATTAATTGTTTTTTAAATAAGATCGAATATTACCGGAGACCAGTCTGTAGAGAGAAAGGTAGCTCGAACTCCATTTTGGTAAAATGAAAAACCTTCTAAAATATAATTACCTAAACTTTGACTTGAGATTGAGGACTTGAGATTGAGTTCGACGTTACATCTTCTCGACAGGGTAGTATGGCGTGGGAGCTTAAACGCTGAAAAAAATGAATATCAAGAGAATATATGCGTTTGAGCTTTGGATGTACAGGCGCATACTAAAAATACCCAAGACATATAAAGTAATCAGCGAAACAGTCTTGCGAGAAATGAAAACAGAAAAGGAACTTGGTTATATCATACAAAAGAAATAAAATAAAATGGAATATCTGTGTCACATTATGCGTGAAACAAAATATGAAATACACTCGCTTAATCATACAAATCAAGGTTCAGGAGAAGACAGATGTAGGAAGAAAAAGAATTTTTTGGTTGAGGAATTTGGCGACTGGTTTCGTTGTACCTCAGTGGAGCTTTTCAGAGCTGCAATGTCAAAGGTCCAAAACCCGTCATGATTGGCAACCTCCAAGCGGAGACGGCACGACAAGAAGAAGAAAAAGATGAGGAAGAAGACGAAGAAGAAACTAGAGGAATAAAATCCAGAGTTTGCAATTAAATAACACTTACGGGTAAAAATTGAAGGTGTTTGTTACTTTTAACCCCTGAGGAACTAATTACAAGGTGTAAAATATAACCGGTAAACCATCGCTTAAAAAATCTGTCATATTTGACAAAATATTTTTGAATTTCCTACATTCAAAAAAATAATATATATACCGCTGCAAAACACATATATACTACCTTTACAAATTACAAGTAGAAATAAATCTGTAAAATAGATTGTAAAAATTTTTGTGCGATATTTCTTGTAGTTGAGATAGTAAGCAAAGAAATTTAACGTGGTTTGAGTGTTCTTTACGACTTTCAATTCTCTACAAAATTCGAATAAAATCTTATACGCGTTCAGCGTATTGTTATTTAAATTTTCTTCCCCCTCAGAAGAAGTTAGAGTAATTGAAGAGCCAAAAGAGCTGATATATATCAGGCGATTCTTTTCATTTCCATCAAATAGATCCCGCTGATAATGTTCAAAAAGATCCGTCCATGATAATGCCTGGCAATTTATTTTCACTGTGAAAAACAACCTACTTCATTTACAAAAGGTCATTTTTCCCTTATATTTTAAACAAATGATGTAAGCCAAACAACCGCTGGTATTGCTTTCATCATTTTGAATAGAATTTAAAAGTGCCTTTTGATTAATGAGTACAAAATAAACATATATTTTGTAACTATAAAGAATATTTCAGTTTGTAAAGATTTTAAATAAAGTTCACTATACAAACTGGCATGTTTTCATTCTATAAAAACAAACTTAACTCATCTTATTTCTTAAAAATTCTGTACTTCAAGCTGTGTAAAGTGAAGTACGTAAAAAAATCAAAGTTTATATTCCTTCCATATTTAACACTGAATTTTTAAAAGAAATTCAGTAGTAGGTGAAAAAGAAAGCATTTCTTTATTTTTAGCGTAATAAATTTTGTGGTGTGCTATTGATACTACAGGAAAATACATTCTAATTTTTTTTTGAAATAACAGAACCCGCTGACTTTACTTATCACTAACAAATTATATGTTACATTTAAAACTCTACCAAATGTATTGAAATAATATCGGTGACGTATGAACTTCAAGGCTTTAATTCATCAAACAAAAAATTAACGTGGTTTTAGCAGAAAAACAAAAACTGCTGCTATACTGAAATTTGATTAAATTTATATTAAAAAAGATGAAATTGTAGAAATTTTAATGTTTGTTATAGACTATGCAATGTTGTCTAAAATAATACAATTTACAGCTGTAATTTAAAATAAACAAAAATTACTGTTTTGGTGGAATGATGATGCTGAAATAACCTGTAGTTTGTGTGTAGGTAATGATATGAGATGGTAAAAAGATGAAAAATGCTGGCCGCGTTGGCGTAGTTGTAGTTGGTAACGTGCTCGCCTTTCATCCTGCGGTCTTGGTTTCGAATCCCATTCAGGAACGGCATATTTTCATACGTTACAAAAATATGATTTCATTCTTCACCGTCTGCATTAGCAGTAATTGCAGAACAGTCGGACGTTAAACCAAAAAAGAGATGAAAAAATTTCACATAATGACAAAAAATCGAAACCGTGACACCCTTGCATAGAAGCCTGAACCACATCAGAAGCTCTGACGACTACACCAACCAACGGGCCGGCCAGTATGATAAGTTTTCCTACTATGAAATTTTCTTTAGAAGTAATCTTTTTAAAATACTTTTTGAGCGAATACCTAGACGCAAATGAAACTTCCCTGTCAAAATCTTTGAGATACTTAGGAGTTTTTTCTGAAGTTTGGATACTTTGAGTTATTCAGTCAGATATCTTTTCCTAGAATAATGGCTTGTAAAAATTTAGTATCTATTAAAACAGAGGGAAAGGAGTTAATATAATATAAAAAAAACTTTTAAGAGGAATTTATGAACTGAACTATGAAAATGGAATGTAAAAATAAAGAAAATCAGAAGACAGGTATAAAATTGCGAACAAAGAATACATAACAAGGAAAAGAAAACAAATATTTGATTAATATATCTGTAGAATGAACGAAAACAAATTATTAATAATAAGATTTTTTTCATAAAGATATATGTAATAACCAAAACGAAATTGTTCAAAAAAAGTTGAAATGGATTTTAAAACATTAAGTATTTCATAACAGCTAATCAAATACAGTGAAAAATTTAGGAAAAAATGTAGAAAAAGAATAGAGAACATAAATCTTTAAAATAGACACATGAAAGGATAAGAACATGAAAGTGGAAGAATAAAGGCGTATTGGAAAAGAAAGAAATCTAAACTGTGTATAAGCTGTGATCCCTAGCGGTCAGAAGAAAATAAAATTAGAGAAATTATAAGTATTGAAATCCTTAAGTGTTTTGAACATGCGTTTATATCTTTAGGTTTTCTATAGCGTAGTGTCACATTTTAACAACGTAAGTCTTAAGGTGTTCAATTGTGTAAAAAAATTAACGAAATTTTCTAATTTAATCTATTATAATGATTAATTAATTGTAAGTGCTCCGGTGTAATATAGATATTGTTTCAAGATATTTTGTACATATAAGTTCTTTAATTTCTTATAAAATACAGCAGGAAAAAAGTAATGAGCAAAGTTAAAATTATAAGTAAAGCCTAAGAATTAAATTCAGATCCTTAAAAATCGAAAGGAGAAAACGAAAGAGGTAGTCGCTAATTAAACAATCCTTCTCCAAAGTTAGGTTCATTTAAAACCGGAGACCGCAATAATAAACCCTAAAGAGCAATCAACTCTGATTTTCAGAAGGAAAGAAAGGAACAAATTACAGAATAAATTTTTAATTGCCTATGACAAATATCTTCAGATTTAATTAAATATTCTTGATTCATACAACCGATTTATATGCTGAGAATCATTATTCGATAGGCATTTCCCTAATGATAAAATTTTAATAATTTAAGCCAGATCTAAAAATATGCTAATCATTTTCGATTAACCCGTCTAAACTTACCAGCAGTTTCAATAAATAATCTTAGTATTTTAAAAATCTGGTAGAAAACAATCATAGAACTTTTTCATGCCGATGTAGATCACGAACAATATAACATATGTAACATATTGTGTTTAATCATAAGTAAACAATGTAAAATGAAAAACATAACCTAATTTTAATCATGAGTGAATGACGCAAAATCAACCTGTGTAAAACTTAAAAATACGGGAAATCAGTAATTACCTCTTAACTATGCCGTGTAAAAAACTGCTTAAAATAAAAATTGTAGGTTTTTTAAATTTTTTATAACTTAGAATTATGCATTTTTGTCGCAAAATTCACTCTAAGGCCGCACTCTTTAAAAACAAAACATTTTTTTCTGTGAGGGCACAGGCACTCCAAGAATTTCAGCGGATATGGTGCTTACCCTATCTTGTAGAGCATAAAAAATGTAGTAAATGAGGCGATTTAAAAAAAACCATTGTAGGACCGTTTTTGAGAAAATCGCGAAAGAGTGAAAAAAACGAATAAACTGCTATTTCTGGTCGACCGATTTTGATAAAAGTGTTCGTGTGTGTCCTCTAGTGTTATCTAACTTAAGCTCCTAGTTTAAATTTCATACGTTATTCCGTTCTTGAGATTTTTGTTCACGCACACACGCGCACGCACACATGCACACAGATCAATCACAAAAAATATGTTTTTTGAGTTTTGGTGTATATCCGGTGAAAACTCGATTTCAAAAAATTAAAATGATAACATTACATTCCTTCACTATTCATTCATAAAAGGCAAGAGAAAGTAAAAAAAGGACGCTCTTTAACTAAATTTTTAGTGGGTTATTTAAGTTTTCCTTTTGTTCTTAATGGGTAATAGTTTATATTATTTTTAAACTTGCTGCTTCATGGATTTTTAGTATTTTCTTTTTCTTGCTCCAAATACTTAAAACACGTAAAAATTATTCTGATGCTGGGCAATAATAAAAAGACCCTACGTAATGTCTCTGACATTAGTGAATGCCCATAACTTTTACTCGTAATGTAAACCGTTATAACAGTAATTTACAGAAACGTTGCTAGCCTATACATCGTTAAGAACGTTTGTAGTTCTTGTTTCTAAAGACATAAAGAAACTAAATCTGTTTTTAAACCGTTTAGCTCTATAGATACGTACAGGCCTACTACTACCCTAATATTACGAAAGGGAAGAAAAATATTAAGTAGAATACTTTATGAAACATCTATAGAAGACTCTATTTGAGTATTAAATGAACCAACATTTATTCTAAGGGTCCTACAGAACCGGGATCTAGTAATCAAGAATTTCACCTAAACTTTACGTCCCGTTTTAAAGGTACAATAATAATTATATCTAGATACAATAATATATATATCAAGCGAGTTATTCTACAGCTCTGGCCGTCTCTCGCATCCCATACGCCACCCCTCTCTATCCATCCAGTCTCCTCCCTCCAATTGTCTAGCATGCATATCTTTCGATACTTGCTTTATCCATGCTTCAGGTGGTCTACCACGCTTATTTCGTCCCCAAGGGGTCCAGTTTATTATTTTCTTTGGCCATCTCTCATCTCCCATTCTTTGCACATGTCCCAGCCATACCAGACGTCGTTTTTCGATTTCCTCCATTGTGGTGTCTTGTTTTTGTGTACGAGCTCTAATTTCGGTGTTTCTAACCCGGTCTACCCTAGAAACCAGACAACTTCTGCGTAAGAAGTCCATTTCTACCGCATTTATTTACAATTTGATACAATAATAATTTAGATAAATCTGTAGGTAATTTTTTTTATCTTCAGATTTTCTAGTTATTAGGATATTATTTTATTTATGAGTTTTCCTAGTTATCTACGCAATTGAAAATAATGTTTTTTGTAAACAGTAGGTTACCACATACAGCGTAATATTCGATTCCGAATATAATGTTTTAAGATATTATTCATTTGTATTTGTACAATTAATTACAATAACAAATGTGTTGAAGGTGACAATGATACAAATGGTAACATGAATGACATAACGAAGCAGACCACCACGGAGGTTCTTGGTTTTTATTTTACTACTGGAATTCTGAATCAGTGTGTATTAGTTATATTACAAACATGTGAATTGCTTTTTTATTTATTTTTTATTAGGGTAACAACCAATCTCTGTTCCATGTTTTTTGACCGTAAAAACATTTACGGTTGCCTGGTAAAATAACTGAGCTAATCGTCTTAATTAGTTCAATTATAAATATGTCTTGCTAATTTTCTGTAAAAACGTTAAAGTATTGTTTTATATTTTGTTGAATGTGTTAGGAACGTTTAGGTCATTGTGAATAGACTCGTTTCGTAACTGCCTAGGGGAGTTCGTCAGAACTCGAAATACTCTGGATTCATAGGACTGTAATCTAGCTATATTACTCGGTTGTGGGACCCATAAATTTGGAAATCGTATTGTCTAGATCGTTTTTAGAAAGCATTGATGTATCTTTAATTTCTTTGATAAAGAAAGAGAGGCCACCTATAGAGTATACAGACATTTTGTTCTGTGTGTTATTGTTTGTCGTTTTAGTGATATGTTAGGTTTCCATGTCAGTCTTTTATATTAATATAATTTAAAATAAAAATATCCTTGAAGCTGCGTATAGTAGTCTAACGTAAACTGAAAATCATTGTTAGGCCTACTTCATGTAGGCCTATTATTTAGGTGGGCAATTTGTTTTTTTTTTTTTTGGTTTAACGTCTGACTGTTTTGCAAATTGCTGCTAATGCAGACGGTGAAGGATGAAATGAATTTTTTGTAACGTATGAAAAATGCCATGCCCGAGTGGGATTCGAACCCAAGACCGCGTGATGAGATTAGGTGGACAAATTTCGTATACTACATAGATATTAAACCCGGACATAGGGTGCAGAACATAAGGGTACAAGGAAGAGAATAACTATACAAGGACAACGAACCATTATTGAAGATCATCAAATAACGACGGACAACTGTCGTCCTCAGAAACGATAGAGAGATACTTAAAACTGATTGCAGGATTCAACTGGGCAGGAAGAGCGCAGAATAGGGAATTGTGCAGCAAACATGGGAGGCATCTAACACTGGATGATGCCAATACTCAATGATATGTTTAGTTGAGACTACTGTTCAAATGGTTAGTCACGAAATGAACTTTATTTGAAACGAAGTGTAAGAGGGAAACAATCTACTGCGCATGCCCAGTTTCTCTATTACAATCCTAAAAACATACTGACACTCGTAGTTCATTGGAATACACAGTTATTTTATTACGCGACGAGTGGTACAGGAAATATTGTTTTGATTTGGCTATTCTGTTTTAACTTTTTAGGCTACATTTATACATATAAAATTATTTTGATTCGTTAAAACTCATTCCGTTTCTTTTCATTTTAATTCTTCACATTTTATTCGTTATTCTAGAGTGTTGTTATAAATTAGTTATGTATCCGTGTATTATAAGTTTATGTCGACCGTTCGAAAGCAGGGTAAAACAATTTGAAGTGCGGAACGGAATATTATTTTAAATGTTATTAAGTGTTGTAAAGAAGAAGCAAAAAATAAAATACAGTAGTATATAATGTAGTATATATACTACACAGTTGCATGTTTTTAGAAATGTACGTACTACGGTAGCAGCAGCGCATTGCCACACTGAGTCCGGGGTTCATCTCGTCATTACAAATCAGGAAGTAAAATACTAACTGTTCTGAACACATTACAGTGAAATTTTCAGGGCAATTCTGTCCTTCCTCACTCTCTTTCCTAATCTTTACTTTTATTCTATTTCTATTGATATTATAACTTTTATCGTTCAGTATAAAAACAGTATGATATAACATTCTAATTAGACATACTCTATTATCAATTAAACTTCTTATTATAATTAATTATACTCTAACTAATCTGTTTAATAATATTCGTAATAACATTTCTGGTTAGTTTCCGCTGATGTATTGTATAGATTATGGTATAACAATAATAATCACAAAATAAATATAGTAAATAATATATACGCAATTTACTTGTGATTGCAAAGGCTAAGGTAGCTAAATATTTTCATCGTGAGTAGTTGTTCCAACTCCCAGAAGAATGCATGGTCAATACTACTCAGTAGTCTCAACTAACTACGTCATCAAGTATAGGCTCATAAAGAAAAACTGGAGGAGGATGATAAAGAGGGGAAGGAGGATAAAGAGGAGGAGGAGGAGGAGGAGGAGGAAAGACATCTATATTAATTGGTTACCAGTAAAAAGGGTTACTTTTTAAACGAAATAATTAAGTGTGTAAATTTAAGGTACATTAAATTTAATGTACACAGCATCATCATCAATTGTTTTACCTAAAGGGGATAATGACACACCGGACAATTTTAGTTTAAATTTCTATCCTTCTTATTTTCCAGTCAAGTGATTCTTGTTTATCTCAGATATATCTCAAGATCACTTTAAGTATTTTTATATACACAAATTTATAGTTCTGATGTAATCAAATTCTTTAAACTAAGGATTTTACTATGTGCATAGCTATAAGTCTGTTGGAAATGCATTATTAACTCATCCACTGATCTATTCACCATCTGCAAATATAATAACATTGGCTTCATCCATGGTAACTTCTGTTTCAACAAAAAGTATAATAATAACAGTTTATTCTAAAGAATTATTTACATATTAATAAACTCATACAGCATATATTAAATTTACATATGCATTTATCTCTACTTCTAAATTTATTCACAAGGTGGGAAATTACTAACCAACTATGTTTGTCATGTCCTAGAACAGGTCAATTTAGTGGCGCTTTTTACAAATAACATGTCACCTAGATTATTAGGTTGCGAGCTCACAGACTTAGAGATGTAATCATTTCCTTCGTTTAGTGCCAACCAATGCGGAAAAGCCATTTCTGTAATTGAGATTTAAACTTTATAATGTTCCATATAATTTTATAATTTTGGTGATAAAAGTTGTGTAATTTAGGGACCAGGTGGCAAAAATGTATTTGGAACAGTGTTTTTGTAAAAGAATCAAATGCTTGTTTCTTGCATGCTACTGTACTTGAAAATTTGTTTCGGAAAGTTCACTGCGTTTTTGTACGCCTATATATACGTAATTACGAATAATTCTCGGGAGTAACATTGACGGGTCTAGTACTTGATTTCTTGAAAAATTGCTCAGAACGATAGATCTGTTGGTTTTGATAAATTGCTATAATATTTTGTAACATTGTACAGTGGTATAGCCTGATTTTCATATAGAGAGCGCTGGGAAAAACGTGCGTCTGCATTAGTATAGTCTTGTATGTACTGCAATAGTGCAGCGTATATAATCAACAATGAAACAGCATGTCTACAAAATACAATGGGTGTTGTCAATTTTCAACATCACTCTGACTGTACATCTAACTGTTTGTCGAAGGGGTATGCAGGGTCTAAGTCAAGTATGCACATGCGTAGCCCAGCGCTCACGGCAATTGGCTTGGTCTTTAGTAGGAAATGTCTAAGAGAGTAGATCATTCATTGAAAGAAATTCTGTATTCTATGAAGTGTTTTCTATTGAATAAGAATAATGAATTGCAATAAATGTAATAAGAGTTCTTAGAAATCGAAACTAGTAGAAACGTTTGTTTTAATTTTAATTCCTTCTACGAAGTTGCAGAATAGTGACGAAATTGTTAGGAGGATGTAAATTTTGGGAAAGTATCATACCGTATGTGTAAAAACAATTAGCGCCTTTTTAGTTAGTTAGTTGTTACTTAAATTGTGAATGAAAAGTATTGTCGGGGCTTTCGAAATAGTGTCGTTACGGGACCGGTTCTGAATATTACGTAATTAGTGTGAATGCATACGAGTAGGAAGCAAGTACGAAGTTGTGGACAGGTAAACCATTGTTTTGATTTGCAAAGTGACATTATTTGACTTTATATTCAAGTTTAGTTTAAGCATAAGTTTTGTAATTAATTTAATTGAACCAATCTAATTGTATTTGTTAGTAAGCAAGTTTAATCATTCATTGTAGTAATTAATAAATTTTATAAGTTTAAAATAAGTTTTTTATTTATTTTACCCAGATCCCGAACGAGCCTAGGTTTTACAGTATATATAAACATTAAATTATAATTTATAATGATTATTAATTTTCTAATCATATTTTAGTTTACAAAATAACTTTGTTCATTTTATACACAACTCGCAATTTTTTAGTTTAACTGAAAACGACACGATAGATACTTGAAAATTAATTAAAAGAGTACTATGAAAAAATTACAAAATTAAGATGGTTTATCGAATAAACGATAATTATGTTTTTACTAGAGTTAAAAAATAATCGAAAAAGTAGTAATTAAAAATAACATGAATCAACCATTAGTACAGTAATTTAAAAACACAAATTGAAAAATTTATCCTAAATTAATTATAAACGTCATAATAAAAAATGCTATTCATAAATTTTTTATAAAAATAATTTTTACAAATTCATAATAAAATTCGAATTCAACTCCTGGTTAAACAAACATAAGAAAACTTTTATTTCATAATAAATATAGAAGTTTAATTTGTTGTTATGAAAAGTAAAATAAAATAAATAAAACGGTAAAAGAGAACCTAGTGGAATTTATTGAATCGGTATAATTTAATGACTATAGAAAAAAACAAATAAAAAACAAACAAAACAGCGAACCGTAGATGTAGTTTCCTTTAATTAAAACATTCTTTTTATAAAATATAAAACTTTGAATGATGTGGCGAACAAAAGAGAATTAGCGACGAGAGACTGAAATTATTATTAATCATATTTTAGGAAACTGTTTTTTAGTCTGACCTACATAATAAAATAAAAATAATTTACAAAGAAAGTTTTATATTGCTAAGCTTCGTTAAGCAAAGTACTGTAATTAATAATAGGCCATAAACATACAATTCAGAAGTACTTTAGATTCAACCAACATAATTGTTAAAAGAGGAAAATTCTATAACAATTATGTGGATTTTAAAACAAATGATAACAAAATAAAGTTGCAATGTATTATGAAAACAAAACTTATATATAATTTCATTACGTTTGTAGAATTTAATTTCTAGGTTAGTGATGTAGTTACGCTTACTTAAATGCAATCCCTACGTTCAAACAAGTGTTTGAAACAGTTATAGTTTACCTTCGATCCAAAATTTTTATTCTACATTAGATAAAATCTTTTTAAAAATATATTCCATTTTCGATTTTAGTTTATGACTTGAGATGTGTTCCAGATGTGGTGCTAAAGAAGGATGTTAAAAATCTCTTGGATGGAACAAGTATACAATCCGAAATATTCCATCGTCTAGATAAGAGATCAAAAATATCGATTATTCTCGAACATCATGCAAGACAAAAAAATAGGTAAATGTGGTCCAGGTTGAAGAAAAACGTGATGGCTAGAGAACTACGCAACTGATATAGTGAAGATAAGAGTATCCATTTTAGAGTGGCTGCAAATAAGGTAAAAATCTGGTGTGAAACACTCACACAACTTTCTCTTGCCAATGCTAAAAATGACCAATAATCTAGTAATAAAATATTAGAAATAAACAAAAACTAACCTCAAAAACATAACCTTATTTTAATCATGAGTGAATGACGCAAAATGAAACTCGAACAGTTTGGCTTAAAAAAACGGAAAATCACACTTTCACACTAAACTAGGCTCTGTAGAGAAAAATTCTTTAAATAAAAGTTGTAGATCTCCTAATTGTCTATAAATTTTATTATATACACTTTTGTCATAAAATGCGTACTAAAGCCGAAATATTAAAAAAATCGATTTTTCGTACGTTTTCGTGAGAAAAAAACAGGAAATCGCTAATTACCGCTAAAGTAAACGTTGTACAAACAAATAGTTGAATTAAAAGTTGTAGGATTTACAATTCTCTACAACTTTTATTATATACATTTTTGCGCTAAAATGCATATTAAAGCCGTAATCTTAAAAAAACAAAGTTTTTACGTGAAAACACTCTTACCAAGAATTTCAGCCAAAATGGCGTCTACCCTATCTTGTAGAGCATAAAAAATTTAGTAAACTAGGCGATTTTTACAAAAATCGTAGAACTAGTTTTTGAGAAAATCGCAAAAAAGTTAAAAATTACACGAATAAACTACTACTTCCGGTTGACCGATTTTGATGAAAATGTTCGTGTCGGGTCCGGTAGTGGTATGTAACTTAAGTTTCAAGTTTTAAGTTCGTACAATGTTCCGTTCTTGAGATATTTTGTATACACTCACAGACACACAGACACACAGACACACACGCAGACCAATCGCTAAAAACATGTTTTTTGGGTTCAGGGGGTCTGAAAACGTATAGATCCGGTGAAAACTCGATTTTGGAAAATCGACAACAATACTTTCCTTCCTATATATTCATATAGGCAAGAGAAAGTAAAAATTACTGTGATGGTTACCAATGTTCTGAAAAGATAAATGGTACATGAATAATAATTTGTTGGGCTTAGAACACAAGTTTTGTCTTGGAAACAATTACTCAGCTGGCCGATTCTGTAGCGTAGTGATAGTGCGCTGGCCTATAACGCGGAGGTCTTGGGTTCGATTCCCGGCTAGGGTCTGGAAATTATAACAAGTCACTACCCAACGTTCCTGTAGTCTTGTACAGACCCAGGCCAACCATTCCTGAGAGAGTATGGGTTAATTGAACCCCGAACATCAAGGTACACCGGTAACCACTGTCTAGTACTCAATTCCGTATAAAAGTAGGATTTGAACCAAGAACCTTCGTGTCCGAAAATCAGCTGTTAAACAGCTGACTTGCAGCGATGACTTTACCTCTAGACCAACTCGGTGGGTACATAACCTATTTTTTGATCCTGTTAATTATTATGTGTAAGCTTGAGTTCTCTTAAAAGGCGAGGTTGCAACCAGCCTTTCGGCTGATGATCTAAACAACAATCTTCATCACCACTATTATAGTCCTACTTGGTTTGTTGCTATTACTTCTGATAAAATCGTTGTACCAGCTACTAAAATGTTGCATACAACCCGTTGATTCAATGTAATGTGTTTCAATTTATTATTATTATTTAATCTACCGAAGAGATGTGTTATTTATAAACCCCAGTGATTGTGTACTAATTTTGAATAATTCAATAATATAAATCAATATACTAGTGATATAATTGAATCAAACATTATTACCGTAATAATACAGTATTGTGTGTGTAGGTTTACATTTGGTTCATTGTCTCCAACTCTCTCACGCTTATACACATTCACCGATTCAGATCTCTAGAGAGAGAATCAATTCAAGCTCCGTTGAGACAACCATTCCCTTAATTGTCGCTCTCTCTCAAGCATTCAAACTGATGGGTTCAAATGGATTTGTCCTTAATGGGTATACCAAAGTACGGAATGGATATAGTGACAGTAAAATATCTCAAAATGTAATAATAATAATAATTCCAAGGTAGGATAAATTTGCATTTCATTTTATTTCATTTTCCATTTCCTTCGAATTTTTTTGGTAACATCTTATTCCTTTCTGAATCAATTTAAAGAAAAGGAAAAATTAATTCAGTACTAGAAGAGATTACATTATTGAGCAGTAGGCATCCCAAATTAGATTCCACAGTATTATAATATATTTCTCCTAACGGTATTCGTTGATCTAATAACTAATATATTTTTTAACTAGATCAATAATAATAATTAAGGACATAATGACTTCTTAATTTATTTACATACCTAATATTAGTTGAATGTAATATGTATAGATAAGACTGCTAATATTCTATCTTACGTTAATAACATTTTAACTTTCTCTTGCCTATATGAATATATATGAAGGAAAGTATTGTTTTCATGTCGATTTTTTGAAATTCAGTTATCACCGGATCTACACGTTTTCAGACCCCCTGAACTCAAAAAACATGTTTTTAGCGATTTGTGTGTGCGAGTGTGTGTGTGCGCGTGTGCTTGTGTGTGTGAGTGTGTGTGTGTGTGTGTGTGTGAATAAAATATCTGAAGGACGGAACATCGTACGAAGTTGAAACTTGAAACTTAAGTTAGGTACCACTAGAAAACCCGAAACGAACGTTTTTATTCAAATTGGTCAACCGGAAGTAGTAGTGTATTCGTGTCATTTTTCAATTTTTTGCGATGTTCTCAAAAACGGCTGCTACAATTGTTTTTAAATCAACTTATTTACTAAATTTTTTATGCCCTACAAGACAGGGTAGGCGCTATGTCTGCTGAATTTCTTGGGGAGCCTGTTCTCTCGTAGAAAAAAACGGTTTTCTTAAGATTGTAGCTTTTATATGCATTTTAGCGCAAAAGTCTACAAAAATTATTTAAATTAAGTATTATTAAATTAAATGTTAGCCTAAATAAATATTAAATTAAATATTATAATTATTAAAATTAATTAAATAAAAATTATTTATTATTTTTTATATAATAATAAAAGTTGTAGACAATTTAAAAATCTACAACTTTAATTCAAACACTTTTTTTTGTATAACGCTTAGTTTAGGGTAATTAATGATTTTCTGTTTTTCTTTTTGACAACCTGAAAAAAAAATCGATTTTTTTGAGATTTCGGCCGTTGTGTCTACCCATTTTACGAAAAAATGCATATAATTCATTAAATTTATAGGAAATTAAAAGATCTAAAACTTTTATTGCAAGCATTTTACTCTGCAGAGTCTAGTTTAGCGTGAAAGAGTGACTTTCCGTATTATTAAGCGAAACTAAGGTTGGGTTATATTTTGCACCATTCACTCACGATTGTCTTGGGTTCGAATCCTATTCAGGCATGGCATATTTTCATACGTTACAAAAAATTAATTTCATCCTTCACTGTTTGCATTAGCAGTAGTTGCAGAACAGTCGGACGTTCACTCGTTCAGTCGGAAAATTCACTCAAGATTAAAATTAGGTTATGTTTTTTGATGTTTGTTAGTTATTTTGTTTATTTCTCATGTTTTATTACTAATGTTACGTTATGTTGTTCATTATTGGCATTGGCAAGAGAAAGACGTGTGAGTATGTCAGATCAGAGTTTTTCATATTTTTACTATTTCTGATATCCTTGGCAAGTAATTGTTTTTAGTAGCAGTTGGGATAGCACTCGTTCTAACATTGGAAATTACTTTACGTTTATGTGTACTTTGATTTTTAGGAGATATTATTAAAACGGAATGTAAACCGGTTCAAGATAATAGAAATGGCAATAAATATCCCCTGACCATCACTGGTTTCAAAGGAAATTTGAGGATACACTGATTATGATCAGCAAATGTCCATTACGTGATAGAATGTTCACAGCTTAATAATTCTCAGGTATTTACAAAAACTAAACTTATTCGAAAAGAATCTGTTGTGAAACACTGACAAGATTTTTTCTTGCCAATGTAAATAATGTAAACCATAACCGGTCATAACAGAATTAAATTTAAATGAAAATCAACCTTGTTGACTTCGATTCTCATGAGCAAATATCAATAATTTAACGCTAAATTAAGCACTATAAAAAGAACGCTTGAAAAGGAAAGTTTTTTAATTTTCCATTATATTTTAGATATATATAACTTTCTCTTTAAATGTATATTAAGGCTGCAATCTTATAACCTCGATTTTTTACCAATTTCAATGAGAAAAATATGGAAAATTGCCATTGATGGTAAATAATAAAAATTTATATACTTTTACCACAAAGCCATAATTTTAAAGAAACCATCTTTACTACGAAAGCAGACAAATTTCAGCCGACATGGCACTTACCCCATTTTATACAGAGTACAAAAATGTAGTTTTCTAAATGAGGCGATTTTAAACGAAATCGTAAAAGCTGGTTATGAGAAAATTACAAAAAGGTAAGAAAACTGCACAAGTAAATTACTACAATCGGTTGTCTGTTGATGAAAATTATTTTGTCGGATCCCCTCGTATTGCATTAACGCGCCTACACGCAAGAACAAAGAGAGGGATTGAGTGAGTGGGTGAAAGGGGTGAGATGGAACACCGTCCATTAAGTAACATTTTTTGTACTTTAATTTTATTTTGGATAGAACAAAAAAATCAGAAAATTTAGAGAGTTCAGAATTATAAAAATAACATGTTTGTTCAGTTTTAAAATTATATTAAAAAATAATAATTCACCAGGATTTCTTATGATGTAAAATGGAACGTATTGTGTCCAATATAAAAAATTGACATTATGTGATAACGAAACAAAACGTTGAAAATTGATGATATAGTATACAATTCGATAAAATGAACGATACATTAACAAAAAAAATTTGTATGCAGAGGAGTCATTCATACTAAATGCTTTGGTTGAACGAATAGAAAACTTTTATAAAGAATATACTCGTACGCTAGCTTCTGGCTATAAATACAATATCGATGCGAAGAAGATATATGACAACCGCTTCTTTCCTCTTCAACATAAGCGTCCCCTCACTCTTTCGCCCGCGGAAGTATTAATAACTTCTGTCATAACCTGCTTCTTCACAATCACTTTTCTGCAGATGACAAGCACACTAGATTGTTGCACTTCTTTTGTAGAAAAAGAAAATTCATATTCTCTATAGACAACTTTGAATACCAAAAAATGGATTTCCCTTTCTTCGTATTTACGATAAAAAGTAAGCAGAATGTCTGTTGTGAAACACTTATTTGACTTTATCTTGCCAATGTAAATATTTAAAATTACAACCATTGTTTAATCATAAGTAAACATTGAAAAATTGAAACTTTGTAACAGGTTATACTGGCCATTATTTACATTGGCAAGAGAAAGTCGAGTGTTTTACACTAGATGTTTTGTTAATTTATTCAAAAATGTCTCTTTAATAATTTCATTGAAGCAATAAAATTTATTAAATTTTCGATTGTAATTACACCGATAGTCATTATGAAAAGCTTTTATTGGATTTTTTTAAACTTTCATTTGTTATCGGAAACTGTATATTATTGAAAACTACCCAATTTGATCACTGCTTTGATGCATTATTTGACGTAAATTAGGCATGAGTTTGAACAAGTATCACTAGTAGAATTTGTTCACGGATGGCTGTCAGCTGGTCACCATACAAAGTCGCTTCCCCAACCAGTGTTACTTAACCATTAATAGCGCTTTTTTACCAGCTGACTGACTGGGCTGGCCCAAAAGCCTTATTGAAAAATAAAATTTAATAATAAAATAAAAGTTTTGTTCGGTTTTTTTTTGGTAAAAGCTACAATTTCTGCTTCAGTAAAGTTGATCGTCATAATACAGTGTTAAATTTGGTAAAGAACTTTGTCAAAATTTATAAATAGAAAATAAAAATGATTTTAATAAAAATTATGGGTTATCGTCTACATGAAAACATTAAATCTAACGTGAACTTTAAACATTAAAGTAGAATCCAATTAAATTGGACACCAGTTTATTGGGCCAAACATTTAATAATGAGATATTTCATCTTCTTGAACGAAAAAAAAATTAACGGAAAATTAATGAACTTCGGTTATACGGGATTATGGAGTTGCCGCTTATTAGGAACAGGAAACTGCCTTCATCGTAAAGGAAATGGGACTCAAACCTTTGTAATAGGACAATTTTTGGGAAAATAGATAACTGGGATTGTGGTATTTCTTCTTTAGCACTGGTGTTTCATACTGATACGAAAAATTTGTACTTTCAGTATTTATTAGTTTTATGTGTACAGTCGCAGTATTGGTTTCAATGTGTAAGAAGTTAAATTTTCGCGTAAAACACATAAAAAGTAAACGCGTAAAACCACTTAATTTCTTTGCCATGAAGCGTATTCCTGGGGTTGCTACTCTTTTATAACAAAAGAAACAAAATTTTAATTTCATTAATTTTGTGAAATCGTCAATAAGTTTTTAATTTAAATCAATTGAATTGTTCATATAAAATATGAAAGAATAAATAAGTAGGTAGAGTACGCTAGAATTAAATATTTTTAAATATTTAGTTTAATCATTGGAACACTGGACAAAATCGATACCTCTAAAAGAAAGATGCAAAGAAATTACTTTATAAGAATACACCTGACAAAGAATCTTATAGGGGAAGAGTATGAAAGTCTTTCTTTACTTAATTTTTAAATAAGAAATGTCAAGTTCATTTTTATGATACAAGGTGATTGTGTACGAGGTATGGCTATTAAATAACGTGACTAACGTTCCAAAAAAAAATTATTTTAATTTTATACATAATCATTTATTGTCACCTTCAATATACACTCCTTCTCTATCCCTACCCTTTATCTATGCAAATTTTCCATTGTTGGAAACAGTGCTGGAAGTCTTCTTCTGTCAGCTCCTTCAGGACACGTGCCGCTTTCTCTTTTACAGCTTCCACAGACTCAAATCTTGTCCCTTTTAATGCAGATTTTACCTTAGGGAGCAGGCAGAAGTTACATGGTGCAAGATCTGGTGAATAAGGTGGATGTTCTAACACTGAGATGCTGTACTTGGCTAAGAACGTCTTGACAGATAGCGCGGAATGAGCTGGCACATTGTCTTGGTGGAAAACCCATGATTTGTTCTTCCATATTTCGAGGCGTTTTTTCATTACTCTTTGACGTAGTTTAGAAAGTACCTCAAGGTAGTAATATTGATTAATTGTTTGACCTTCAGGAACCCAGTGAAGGTACACAATCCCATGGATATAAAAAAATACAATCATCATCGCCTTAAATTTTGACTTGCTCATTCGAGCTTTTTTGGCTCTCGGTGAAGTTCGGCTCTTCCAGGGCATGGATTGCCGCTTCGTTTCCGGATCATAAGTAGAAAACCACGTTTCATCACATTTTAAGCTTATTATCGTTTCCGAAAAATTTGGGTCATTTTCAATTGCGTACAAAGTGTCAGTACAACATTTTTGCAAGCTTCATTTCAAACATTTTTGTGCGGCACGTGTCCTGAAGGAGCTGGCAGAAGATGACTTTCAGCACTGTTTCCAACAATGGAAAATTCGCATAGAGCGTTGTAGAGATAGAGAAGGAGTGTATATTGAAATATTGGTGACAATAAGTGATTAATAAAATAAAAATAATTTCTTTTACAACGTCAGTCTCGTTGTTTAATAGCCACACCTCGTATTATCATTTATCACTTTATAAATGTATTAAAAAGAAGAAGCTATTTGAACAAAATTAACAATAAGTTTAATCTATTTAAAAATAAAATATTAACTGGAATAAGATTTCTGTCTTTCAAAATTAAGATACAGTTTTATAATTCACAGTATTGAATAATATACGAGTTTTTCATCATTTTTTGTCAATTATCTGAATTAGTTATACATTTTTCAATATTTAATTTACCTTAATTTGAATTTGTAACCAAACGTGCTTCACGAACTCTGTTCAATATATTATTAATCAGTTAATAAAATTTTATCGGTTGAAACATTAATGGGTTTGGATGAATTCATAAGAAGGATTAGCATTAATTCATAGCAAATAAACTGAAGTGCAATAATAAAAGTTATTTTCATGAGTTTTAGGATAATTAATAGCTACTTCAGTAACAGCGTTGTAAAATAAATAACTACAAGAATGTTTCCGAATCGTAATAAAGATACATTCCCTGGTCGAGTGTTTCAATATTTCAGAGAGATCGTGTTATATTTAGGCTTATATATTTTTCATTGGCAATTTGTTTTTAGTTTGTTCAACGTTAATGGCACGTCGAGAGAATGTAGTAGCGTTAATTTATCAGAAAGAGAATGTAATCTTTTGGAGAGTAAACCGGAGATAGGGGTTTTATGAGCCGTAAAAGGGTAGAACTCGTGGAGGTGAGGTTTAAACAGCGATGGCTATTCATTATTCAAGCTGGAAGATTGGATTACCCTTCCTGAGGAGCAATGCCGGACCTTCTCCCCGATCGGCAACCTCCACCTCCTCAGCACAAACAATCGCTTCACTCGTCAGGGAACAATCATGAGAAGCTTGGTACCCGGGTAGGTCTGATGGCTATTGTTATGCAAATATAATGTACGATATTACAGTAAACGTTGCTCATGAATAGAGCATTACACACAGCCGGCGTCCGCTATCCTATTAACAGCGCAAGCGCTAACACTACCAAATCTTCATTATTTCCTACTACAACCAACATTTTCTTGCTGTATACGGATTTTCTCACATACAATATATGCACATTTACATAATTCCGGTGTTATATTTAACTTGGTATGAGAAAAATATATACTAAATTAAAAAAGGTACGAAAACGTAACATTACCACCTTCAGCACTTGTACCCTATAATACAAAACAAAATCTAATACCCAAACAAAATAAAATTTTTGTGCATAAATGATAATATTTTTTAAACTTCAAATCCTTTATCCTTTGTAATAATTTACAAAGTCACGTCAACTTTTTAAATTATTGGATAAAATTTGGAGGGTTCAATTCAAAGCATCGAAATGCGAGCACGTCACCTTTTCTCTCCGAAAAGGCGAATGTCCTTATTATTTCTTCCCAATAAACCGATTCCACGACGACAGCAAGTTAAATACCTTGGACTTCACCTTGATAAGAGATTCACCTGGGCGACTCATATAAAAACCGAAAGAGTGACTTTGAACTCCAAATTTAAAAAACTATTCCGCTCTTCACTAACTCTAAAATCTAAATTATTCCTATACAAATTTTGTTTAAACCAATATGGCTTATGGGCTACAAATTTTTGGCACAGGTAAACCGACTAATAACAAAAATTACAAGCCTTTTAATCAAAATTTCTACGTATAATTACCTGCGGACCTTTCTATGTCAATAAGAAAATCCTACATGATGACCTTAAAATTCCGTTTATAAGTAAAGTAATGAAGTTTAGCTACAGCATTTTTCACGGAAAATTGCATGATCACCCCTACGAATTGATCACCAAATTATCGGATGCATCACTACCGGGCAATCCGCAAAGCAGGTTGAAACGTCAATAGGCCAATATCTTCTATAAAGTGACTTAATTTTTTTTTTTTTATTTCTTCTTTTCTTGTAATATTATTATTTATCATTCATGCATTAAACACAGATTATCTCAGAGAACATTAACAACTAATGGGTATCACTGTTCTTTTCATTTCATTTTCTTGTCATCCTTTCTTTACTTTTATCAAATTTGCTCGTTGTATTTTAGTATATAGTTGCAAATAAAGTTATTAAAGATAAAAAAGAAAAAGTCTGTTTTGTAAAATAAATTTTATCCCATAAGGAACTGAAACTATAATATTTCAATAGTGTTCATAAATGATTGAATTTAGAAACCTAATCAAGAATTACAGAACCATCACAAAATGTAAATTTAATATTTATTTATTTATTAAAATAATAATAATATTAATTACTTTTTTTAAAGTAATTTACATCTGTATAATTAGTAAATTAGATAACCTCAGTATTTGATCGTACGTAAAGGATTATATAATGACTTAGGAAAAATTAACTACTCTGTATTAAGACTACCCGGGCAATTTTTAAAAATTATTACAAATATCTACTCCATTTTCTGCAGGATCTCCGTTCAGCGTTGTTGGATAAATGTGGCATGTGTGATTTTGTATGAATCAGTTTTTTTTTTTGCGGAAATTTATCCTTGAAACGCCTTTGTTAAATGACGAATGACTCCATTAACTTATGAAATACACACGGCGTTATATAATGGTTCACTACATGTTATTATTAAATTTGAATAATTGTTTGCTAAATTTACTGTAGACCAGATAACATTTTAATGCATATTAGAATAAAATAAAATAACCGTACAGATCAATATTACGAGTAAAACACATTCATTTGGACGTACGGAATACAATTTTGTGGTAATCTAACAAAATGCAACATCGGATTCCAGTCAAAAGCTTTTAGAAACATATCAAACATAACCTAGCATATAAGCAAAATTTGTTTTTGTGGATCTAAATTAAAGACAGTGAAACAACATATTTAATATTTTGTAAGAAAATATTTAGATGAACAGCTGTATAAACATAACGATGTATTAGTAATCACTGATTTGAACAATAGTTTAAAAAATCAAGTTGAGAAGACGTAATGTTTTCGATTTGTCTTATAAAAATTGTTACCAAAATTTTGTGTAAAATTCCCATGCATTTTTTTTCTGTTAGATCAATACATCTTTGACCGGCTTTAGATTTTAACTTTTCTGCTTTAATTACTTATTGGCTACTTCTGCATACCAGTGATTATAACTAGACTGTGCTGAACTGAACAGCAAAAATCTCGGGTTTGACTCTCAGCAAGAGCCTGGAAATTATTCCACGTTAAAACCCACTCATTATGTATCGTAAACCAAAGTAGTCACTAATATAACAAAAGTAGTTGATGCGACTTTAACCCTTTATAGGGCTGTACTACAAGGGAAAATTTATAGTTATGTTGTGAAAATGTTAATTTGTTTTGTACAGGAACTTGAATAATGTATTTCTAGTGCCAGAACAGTAAGCTATATCTTTGTTTTGATGTTAAGCATTGGTAAGTATACTTACCAAGGAACGTTTATTGAAATGGAAATCACATAATGTTCAGTAGTAAGAAAGCTTATTAAAACATCTTGTAGTAGTATATAACAAAACAATGTGAAGAATAACTCATCTTAACTTTATATTAGCGTGAATGCTTGCTTTCCCGTAAAAACTAGAATTTTCTAAGCTATGTTCAAAAGTAACAAAAAAACGACACGGTAGCGTACGCTGGTATGAATTCTTACCACATTCGTGCAACTCATGAAGCAAATGGTCACTGCGCGCTAATTTCAAAATGTGGATAGACTGCTTACCAGAGAACATTTCTATAACACCATAAAATGCCAATAAGGTTCAACTGCATAGCTTATTCTTAAGTAAACTCGACCTTATTGGTAGTGGCAAGTATTCTTACCAAAGACCTATAAAGGGTTAAATAAACTAATTTTTTTTTTGACACTTTTAATTGAAATTTAGTATCTGTTATTAAATTAATATAACAATTTCTAAATGTGAAACTAATGTTTCAAAACTTGATTTACTTGAAGGAGCGTGCAGTCATCACCACAGTCCTACAGTTGGCCAAGAAGATCTCTTGGCCAGAGGCGCTTCAAACGTCTGCGCTGAGTACCCGGTATCGCCCTAGTGTACATATTTTGTATGAGAGGGTTGTCATGTAGTTCAAATTTGTCATGCATCGTCTTGTATAGTTGTTTCGCGACATCAATTACGTATGGCATTTGTAAGTCTTTGTGCAACATTGAGTTTGTGGTGTAAAAGGGGCATTGCGTTATCGTTCGTAGAATCTTGTTCTGAATCGCTTGTATACGTTTCGTGTGTGAAGGTTTAGCAGATCCCCAAAGTTGAACTCCATACGTCCAGATTGGTCTTAAGACTGTCTTGTAGATTGTTAATTTGTGTGACATGTTTAATTTAGAACGTCTATCGAGTAAGCGTTTTAGTTGATAGAAGCGTGTTTTGAGTTTGTGGCGTGTGTGTGTAACATGTGCGTTCCATGTAAGTTTTCTGTCCAAGTGGAAGCCTAAGTAGCGTGTTTGAGTAGTGTGAGGTAGCGGAATATTATTAATGTAAACGGTTGGGCAGTTTTGTCGTCTAAGAGTAAACGTCATTTGTTGCGATTTGTTTTCATTAATTTTAATTTTCCAAAGTTTAAGCCATGACTCTATCTGGTGTAAATGGTCTTGTGTCTTTTGAGTTGCAATAACAGGATCGGCATCAACCGCAAGAACTGCCATATCATCAGCAAACATAGCCATAGTGGTGTAGATACAATTTGGTATGTCACTGGTACTTACAGAAAACAGCCTTGGTGCAAGTACGGTTCCTTCTGGTACACCAGCATTGACTTCGTACATTCCAGAAAGTTCGTCACCTTGTTTTACTCTAAAGTAACGTTCCACTAGAAACGATTTTATTATTAGATACAGGCTATCTGGAAGTATTAGTTTCAATTTGTATAGGAGTCCATCATGCCAGACCCGATCAAAGGCTTGAGATACATTAAGAAACACGGCTGAACAATATTGTCTGTTTTCAAGAGCTGAAGAGATTATATCAATTAGTCGGTGACATTGCTGAAGCGTGGAATGAGATGAACGAAATCCGAACTGATGATCAGGAATTGTGTTTGAAGCATCGATAAACGGTACTAGGCGTGGTAGAAGGAGTTTCTCAAATAGTTTGGACAGAATAGAGAGTAAGCTAATTGGCCTGTAAGAAGTTAGTTGGTGTGGTGGTTTGTCTGGTTTTAAGAAGAGAATTATGATAGAGTACTTCCACTGAATAGGGAAGTGAGTGACTCGGAGAATGGAATTGAAGATGTGAGTTAAGAGTATGATGGATTTCCTAGGAAGATGGCGCAAAAGTATTGAAGTAATAAGATCATATCCCGGGGCTTTGCCTAATGGCAGGTCGTGAATTGCTCGGACGAGTTCCCCGGGGGAAACTGGCTTTGGGGGAAGGCTAAGTTGCAGAGGAGCATTAAGGAAATTTTCTATGTTCGGATGATCTTTGTGTTGTAGGTTGTGTGGTTGGAATGTGTTATGGAAGTGCTGAGCAAGCATTTCTGCTTTCTCTTTATTGGTAGTCGCCCAAGAACCATCAGGTCGTTGTAGACTAAATGAAGGATTGTTATAGTTAAGAATTCGTCTTGTCGTGTGCCAAAGTGTTTTGTTTTGAGTAGAGAGTGTCTCAGTGAAAGCCATAAATCTATCTGCTCTGTAACGCGAAAGGACAACCTGTAAATGACGATTTAGCCTATTAAGTTCTGCTTTAACGCTGGGGTATCTGTTTCTCTGCCATAAACGACGACATCGGCGCTTAGCAACTATCATTCGACGGATGTAAAAAGGAACGTTAGGTATCTATTTAAATTCCATGTTCTCTCCTTCGCAACTGTCCCAAGCTGCGCTTTGTAGATTCTTTATGAAGATTTCCACTCCACGCTCGATTTCACTGGGGGTTTTGAGAGAAATTCCCAGGTTTGTTGTTTCTGACAATATACGTTGGTACTTATTCCAGTCTATTTTACCAGATGTTAGGGAATGCCTGTACTTTAATTTGGTTGGTTCAGAGTTTAACGTAATTATTACGGGTGTATGATCAGATGATAGATTAGGAAGAGTTTCAAGTTCGTAGTAGGGTAAGAATTTAGACAATACAAAGAAATCTAGAATATCTGGGAGGCAACGATTATTGTGGGGATAGTAAGTGGGTTCTGCAGGGGCATAGTAAAAATATTTTTCGTGAGTTAAAACATCATATAAAGTTTTTTCCCGCGGGTTTGTAACTCGGCATCCAAACTGTTGATGTTTTGAATTAAAGTCACCACCTGCGATGAAATTTTTTCCTAGATAATTGAAGAAATGTGTAAATTGTTCGCGCGAGATATTATGATTAGGCGGGCAGTACACAGAAGAAAGGGTAAGGGAATGAGTGATTAAAGATACTTCTATCGTGGTAGCCTGAATGTACGATTTTCTGTACGGAGGGAACGAATTATGACTAATACTTTTCCGAACAAAAATAGCCGACCCTGCATGGCTAGTTCCATCTGGATGTGTACTTAGATATAGTGTGTATCCAGTGATATGGCAGTGTGTTGTGTCCTTAAAGTGTGTCTGTAATAAGTGCAATGTCTACCCGATTGTCATGTAAAAATTGTTTGAGTTCGTGAACATGACGTACAAGACCTGCTGAGTTCCAGAGAGCAACGACGAGGGACCCGCTGGTTTCAGCCATTGATATGACTTAGCAACTTGTTAACGACCATATTAAGCGTAGTAATGAGAGGTGTCAAAAGGTCCTGAAAGCGTGTAAAAAATGTGTTAAGAGTGGCTGTAAAATGATCATAAGGATTCTGAGTCGTTAAGGGATCTGTTGATGAAAGAGTTGAGAATGTCATGGAAGACTGAGACTGCTGAGAGGGCTGGAATAACTGAGATGACCGAGTATGAGATGGCTGCTGCCGAAGGGAAGGAGCAGCCATCTGAGCGTATGACCGTGAATTCAGTCTCGGGTCACGAGAAAGGAGGACGGTGTTAGTATGAGTCGACTGTGTATGATGTGACTTTACCGAGGTACTCACGGGAACTGTAACAGTGACTGGAGGCTCCAACATTACATGAGATTTATTACCAGAATATTTAACAAAATTACCATTTCTTTTGTCTCTCAGTTCTTTATATGTTTGACATCCTTTGTACGGGGACGAATGATTGCCTTTGCAAAGAAGGCAGACTCGGGGTTCATTGGCACCTCTTGGACAGTCAGCTGTTGGATGAGAGTTGCTGCAGCGTGCACATCTGAACGGATGGTTACAGTACGAGCGGGTGTGTCCAAAACGTAGACATCTTTTGCACTTAACTACGTCACTTTTCTTTTTTGGCTCTTCAACCTTAATGCGTGTGCTTAACAAGGATTTAACATCAAATATTTTTTCGTTATCTTTGTCAGGCTCAAGATCAACGAAAAATAATGGCAAGGGCACTCTTGTGCCAGCCTGTAAAACATTGACAACGTTTCTTACCTTAAAAGAGAGATGTTCCAGCGATTCCTTGATGTCACACGGATCGATACTAGGATGCAAATGGTGTATCACGACTCTGTATGCTTTTTCGTGGGGTAGCTGATATGAATGAAAATTGCGTCCCAATTCTCTCAATCGGTGTACAAGAGTACGGTATGTTTCAGATGTTTTTGGGTAAATCGTCACCCCGTCGTTGTTGGTCGCTTGAAATTCAAAGTCGCCAGTTACTGTACTCTTCAACTGAGATATTAAGTTTTTGTAGTCGCGCAGTTCTACGTTTTTTAAATAAATTGGTGGAGGCTTGCAAGAGTCTTCTTGTAACGTTTCTAAAGGTCCGTATTTATTTGTTGTTGGGACTCGAAACTTAGAAGGAGGCAATTCCGAGTCAGCGGAACTTTTTTCCGTATCCAACGGACGTTTTTTTACTAGACATCACCTTAGTCCATGCCATTTTCTGCGTACCAGTTGTCTCAGGTGCGACATCCAGGTGAGCGTTGATCACCTTCAAGTTCTCTTCGTGATTGAAGAGAGTGTCCATAACTCCCTGCTCCATAGTCAATGGAAACAGGGAGGATTATTATACATATAACAATAGTTTATGAAAAGTACTTACAGAAAATCAATGTAAACAGAAACACTAACATAACCTCATACATATGCACAATTTCCGTGTCTGATATTAATTTATCTTCACCCTATTTTAAAATAAATTTCGCTTTCCCAATAAGAATAAAGTCTTTTTTTCTTGTGAAATTAATTTTCGATGGTTTCTTACAGAAAATCAGAAAGAATTTGTGAATGTTATTTAGCTACTATATAAATATCACTGCATTCCTAATTTTTTTAACTTTATTTATTTTTATTTATAAGTGTGCGGTTTTGTACAATCAGCAAATTTGCGTATAATATATATTTTTTTAAATGACGTTAAACGTTAAAGGAGGACACCGTTCATTAGTAGGACTCCCTCAGTTAATTAGACTACTACAGATAGCCTTTTCACAAGTTAATTAAGATTATTTAATTAATAATATTAAGTTGAATTATTGTTTGCTTTTATTAAGCATAATTAAATTTGAACTGTATTGAATAATGTTAACCCAAGTCTCTGCTACATCTCTTGCTGAGCCAACGATTAGGATTGCCTGGCAAATGAGGAAAACTTAGTACACCTCAATGGGTTGGAGTTGTTAAGTAATTTTAACCTAAAACATCGAGACATTTCGTGTACGGTGTCAGTAATAAATGCAATTTTTAGATCCGAGTGAAGTGTGTGATTCAATACATAAAATGGAGCGTTAACTAGCGTACGAAGCAATTTTTATTTGACTATGACTGTTGGTTTTGATGAACCATAGATCTGGTAACTGTACATCCACACATTGGCTTAAGTAAAGTCTTATATAACAGCAATTTTAGAGGCATAGGCAATTTTGATCGACGAGATAGAAGGCTGTATAGCTGTTTTCGTCTACCATCTAATGCTTTACGTTTAATTGTTGCATGTTCATTCCATATAAGCCGTCTGTCTATACGTATATTATTATTCGAAAAAAATTATGATTAGCTATGCTGCAAAGCGGAAAGTCCCGTGTTTGATTCTGGGCCAGGAATTGGTAATTATTAGTCTTTATGTCGCAAACCACCGTATAATGACCTACAGCAGTCACTAATCACCAAGCTTTTGATGCGGTTAAAAAACATATTTTACTTACGTTAATAGAAAACTTATGACAGGTTGTAAAAAATCAAAAAGTAAGACTATCAAAAATATTTTTTTATGAATTTTCGATAATATTTTCCCTTGCTGTAGTCCAGAAAATACAAAATTCCTATAGTCACTTAAAACTAAAAAATAAGTTTCTAGTAAAATTATTATGAAATATTTTGTACGTATGTAATTTTTTGTGGGGCACACTAGCGCTTACAATTTACTGCCTATTCGTAGGAATAGGTATTTAAACTCATATATTTTACGTGTACGTGTGTATTCGAGTTTAGGATTAATTTACTTTGCACTAGTTCAAGTAATAAGCCATTTCCTTACTTCTTTTACTATCTCAATGGGGTTCACTCACGCAATTTTCACATTTACAGAGCAATCTCCAAAAATTTTTCTACGTTAAAAGCTTCTTTTTTTCTTTGCGTGCTGTTATCTTCTAAGAAAGTAAATGTAACGCGTTGTAATTTAATTTTCCAGTGTTTTTTATTAAAGAAAAAGAGATTTGAGAAATTAATTAATATTTAAAATTGAAAAAATTTACTGAAATTGCTTTCAAAAATAATTTTAGTTTTAAGGACTATTAAAAATACTTTAAATACTCGTACTTTAAGAAAGATTAATGGGACGTGTAACTTTTGAACAATTTACGGTTTAATCTCTGATACTGACAAACACCTGATTTAAGTGTCTCATAACAATCAGGAGTATAATAGAATAGATAATGCAAAAGTTTACATTTTATAATAACTTAGAAAGAAGACTAATTTTGTCATCCGAAGAAAAACACTATGCGTTGCTAAACAATTCCATTAAATTATATTTTCTTCTTTTATTAACCAAAATTTGATTTCATGTTCTATAATATCTCCCTACTTGTTTCACATATCTTTCATATTTTTTCTCATATTCCAGGAAAATCCGCGATTAAACTTCAGCACAAAATTAAATAAGCCCTTCTTTTTTGTTAGCTTTTCCGAACCTTATATATTTCTTTCAATTTCACTTGACAGACTTTTAAAATATCACGTGATTTTCTAAAAAATGATTTATAATTTTAGAAATAAATTTATGTTGTAACATTACAAATGTTTCTCTCTTAGTTTTTTCAAACCTATATATGTGTAAAATTATGAACTTAAGCTAAATCATTACCTTGGTTAGAGTACCTTTCCTTTCTCATGATTAAGCCGGGATGCCTCATCGGAATAACTGCACAGATGACAAATTAAGCTCTCTTATTTTTTAAGGCGAGACGAGACGTAAGGTTCTGAACCGTGAGTTGATGGGCATAATTGAAAAAAGAAAGGCTACCTGGGGTAATTTTTTGTGCATTGGTGATAAATATGACTTTCTGCTTCTATGTAACATTTTATAACTGAAACTAGAAATGTTTAAGGTGAGATAATTAGGTGAGACTTGTTGCTGTATGAAAAGAATGCATTGTTATGTGACTAGCATTACTACCTGGAAAGGGCGCAGTAGTGATAAATATCTGCTCTTATTGTTATTTCTTGTATTTTTTCGTAATTGAACTTTATTCAATTTCTAGTGTTTTTTTTATTATTTTTGTACGGGTGTATACTCATTTATGATTTATTTACAAAGCTTCTTGTTGTTGTTGTTTAGGTCATCAGCCGAAAGGCTGGTTTGAACATGTAGAGGTTTTACTAAGTAAAACGAGGAGTGAGGTGGTTTACCATTGCCTTCCTCACTGAGTGGAAAAGTATGCTTATCAGCATGCCGGGCCCTCTGAAAAGCAAATTATCCACTCTGCAAATGACACCTTCACTTCATTCACCACAGGGTCTGGCTGTATAATGAAATTCATTACTTTCAGAGGAGATATCTCTGATTAGTATCTTTTACACCTCTGCCTCTTCTGTTCTTAAATGATTCAATCATTAATTGGCTGACCATGTGATAAAAAACAGAACTATTTATTTTAGCCCTGCAACGAACAGATTGAATGTAAATAATTTGACACTCCACCTGTCTGTTATGGGCACACAAAGCTTCTCAGAATATTTTTATGTATTTCTTCTGGTACAATCTACCCGTTTTCTATTGCTTCCAGTATTTGGAAGAAAGCCTTTGTACGTGTTTCTTTCTAGAAACCTAATAACGTATATATAAGAGTTAATTCCCTTTGTCGGTCGGTCAGTTCAAGTTGTCATAAAGAGTGCTATTAGCGTTAATATGCTGTATACGTTGTACATTAAGAAAAGGTCTGCCTAGTGTACCCATTGTGCCTGATTGTAGGTAAGATAATTTTTTTTTGTCTTTAATTTCTATTACGGTACTGTACCAAGATAAATTTCTATTCTTATTAAAATTAAAATATAATATTGATATTTTATGTAAAATGAATTTATCATTTATTTTATGTTTTTTTTTTAAATTTTGTTCAACGCAATCTTTGTAACCTATTTAACCGTAGTAATTTAACTTACTAATTTTATAGTAGTTATAAGTATTTAAAAGATTTAATTTTTTCGTTCTTTACACTCCTATGCGCGGACAGAACTCTTCGTGAAGAATAGAGCTTTGGCGTATAAGCATATTTAGTTTAAAATATTTTACATATCTTAGTATAGTAATGAATTGTAATTTTACTGTAGCTATATTTTACTAAATAAAATAAAATTTAATTTAATAAATCGATTGTAATTCGTTAGTAATCTAAGCTTAGTAAATTATTAATTGTGCCAATTAATGTCTGTTTGTTATTTATTATATCAGATTCCCAACAATTCTAGGATTACGTGTTACAATATTAATTCTAGATCTAATTAATTACCTTTTTCAGATCGATGCACACGGTATTATTATTATTATAAAAAATCTTCACGATATTGGATTGAACCCTCTCTTAAAATATTTTAAAATGATTAACCAAAAAATAAAATACTCGTTTTAAACATCGATTATATTTGTTTCAGTTTACTATTATGTAATTTACTGTGAAAACATTTGCTATTGAACGAGTACACAGTTTTCGAGTGTTACTATTTAAACTGTTAGATAACAATGTAGTAAAACTAACACAGTACACTTTGGTTTAGCATAAGTACCACGAATCGAATACAATAGCAGGTTTGAAATAGGTGACACGCGGTATTCAGTTCCATTAAATTAATGTTTTGGTTAGTTTACTAGTAGTTGTATTATTGTGGATAATTGAAGTTTGTATTCAGGAAATTTTAATTGAATTGTGCAAAAGAATGTATAAATTCTTATCTTACTATCGTAATCTGTACAGTGACAAAAAAATTAAACCATATGTAGACAGTACATGAATCGTCTAGTTCAAAAAAATCAGATACATACAAAAATTTCAAATTTTATAATTTTACATTAAAATCAGATACATACAAAAATTTCAAATTTTATAATTTTACATTAAAATCAGATACATACAAAAATTTCAAATTTTATAATTTTACATTAAAATCAGATACATACAAAAATTTCAAATTTTATAATTTTACATTATCTAACAGCTTACAATCTTTTACATGCACTGTAAAATGCATATGTTTCAAATCCTTCTACACCCTTAATAAAAACGTGCATAAAATTGCTGGTTAGTTTCAAAACCAGGTACATCCATTCTCTAGTATTGACCTCAAAAAATATATGTTTATGTCACACGGCTTGAACACATTAGTTTGAGGTTACTTTGTAATATGAGCAGGTAGTTGCAAGTTATATTTTAGGGGAATTTTTTTATTATTTGTGTAAATAGTGTTGCTGTTTTTCTTAAACAAATATTAAAGTTAGTGATTTATTTTAATAATATTACGAAATGGAGTAATATCGTGAAGAAGTTTAATAATAAATCACGGAAAAGCATAATGAAAAATTGTTTTTCATAATTTTTTTAATATTATCGTACCTAATTTTTGTAAATTTTATTCCTAAAATACCAAAATTTGTGATTTATTTTATTACAAATAAAAATAATCATGAGTTTTATGTATTTTGGTTTTTAAGTTTCTTTCAAAACCAGATAGATCCAAATTCCGTTTCAAAGCCCGATACATTCACATATAGCATGTGAACATTTTCTTAAAATACGATAATTAGAAAATGAAAAGTTAGTATGTAAAATCCTCTACCCAAATGCTATTTCTCGAGTAAGTTACAATGTTGTATCATTTCATGTTTTTGAGAGAAACGTTTTACAGGTCTCCTGAAAAATTTACATTTTTGGATGTATCTGCTTTTGTAACTAGACGATTCACATGCAATAACTTCTGATTGACTAAAAAGTTATAATCATCATTAATAGTGGTGGCGACTGGAACTCAAAACACACTCATTGAAGTTCTCTAGGCTGACTACTTCGAGATACTTCATTTCATTACAAAACTGTTTTTAACCGGCGAGCCAGCTAAATGGTCATCAGATAAAATTATCTTCACATTGAATCACATTTTAGATTTTCTTGTCTGACCATACGGCTACAATAATAAAAGGTTCTGTTGGCTTAATTCTAAAGAACCACCTTTGACTTAATTTTCCCACGTTAATTTTTTTTCCATTGCGCTTTTTCATCTTTCCCAAATCTAGCTTATTTAATTATTTTTTACTAAACCTTTTTTCATTTCTTCTAACCATTTATTGCTGCGATTTATTTGTCATCTTCTCTTTCTTTTTTAAGCTTTCGGAGAGAGAATGGTACATTATGTAACGTTTTAATTTACTTAAGCTTATGAACACAAAAAAGTTATAATCAAAATAAAACAAAAGAAAATCGGGTTTTAAATTTAAATTTTATTTGAATCTGACTGGCTTTTAAAAAAATGAAATTTAGAACTTTTTAGAAATGAATTGGTTATTATAATTTATTAAAATATATTTTATAAAGTCTATCTCAGCTGTTAATGAATTAATATTTTAAAGTTTACCAGTTAATATTCTGTAGGCTACTTATCGTTTCTGAAGTCCGTCGCTCGCGTTAAGAATTTCGTTTAACGTTCCGTAAGTATTTAATCTATTTCTCGCCATAACTTAATTAAATAACGTTCTTTCACTCAATTTTTTCATATGTCTATCTGTAACTTTATACTAGGAATAATGATAAGATTATTATAGTTATTTAATACATTTACATAAATCAAACGGCGCACAAACACAACCTTTCTTTTCAAACTACCCAATGAATAAAAGACATATTTACAACAAGAGTATCATATTTTATTCGACAGTTTAAAAATGATCAAACAAAGTAATTTTAATATAAACGTTTTCAAACGAAATTTCTCCGGACTATCACAGACTCTCCGTGGTATGTCACCAACAGGATCATTCAACGAGACTTGAACATACCAACCATCACGGATGAAATCTCAAGATTTTCTTCGAGGTATCATACAAGGACTTAATAGCCACACAAATTATTTAGCGGTGAACCTCCTCGACAACAGTGAAGAAATTCGACGTTTACAAAGACTTCACACGACAGACTTGTTTTAAAACACAACCAACGTAACTATATTCATTGTAAAAAAAAAAAAACTTTTTTTTTTTTTTTAAAGTGATTATATATTTTATTTTGTAAAATGGAGAAGAACTAATGAGTTCTTCTTCAACAAGCCAGTTAATAGACTCTACCACTCATCTATTCATTGTTCCTTGCGAACAGATTGTAGATTAAGCAGTGTTTGAAAAAAAAAAAATATATAAACATGAAAACTTCTATCACTAAATAAACAGCTGATTTTTAATTATTAGTTTTTTTTTGCTTTAACGACCGACTGATCTGAAATTACTGCTAATGCAGACGGTGAAAGATGAAATGATTTTTGTAACGTATGAAAATATGCCGTGTCTGAATGGGATTCGCACCCACGACCGCATGATGAGAGGCGAGCACGTTACCAACTACGCCAATGTGCGACCGGCAGTTATTAGCTGAGATTATTAAGTTATTTAATTTAATAATTTAGAAATGGGATTTAAATCAGAATTAGCCAGTTTAATAATTTATAAAAGTTAAGAATTTGCTTCTAAATGTTAACATAAATCAATAGCAGTCAGATTATAAGCAAATGGTTGGCTAACCTGTATTGCAGTTATATCACCCCTTGTACATTTTTAATGCTACAACTAGTTGTAAACAGTAAGTAAAATTGCAATATCGTAGCTAAATACTTTAAGTAGTTACTAAATTGTGAAGAACCCGAAGAGAAACGGACAAGAAAAAATTCGAGGCGAAGAAAGAAAAATTCATCTCCACTTCGTTTGTAAATGTATTTTATCAGTTGATACACTTTTCCCCTTTTCCCTATTTTATTTTATTGAAGCTAATATGCTCAGTGCAACAGAAACGTTCATCCTAAAAATTTTACCGCCAAAATTGAGAAACAAAATTCAAAGTCTGTTCAATTAGTTCTTTATTTCATCGGGATTGCGACCTCGTTTTCAGAATCAACGTCAGAGAGTGAGAAGGCTAAAACAACGGAACGTAAGAGTATTCTTGTAATTTATTGCGATGGTGCTTTTTATTTTGAAACTTTGTTGCTCTGGATGCAGTTCTGTGGTACATTCATCTATCTACTCGTACATTCACTTGCCTAGGCAACCCCTCTGATCCTAGCAATAAGCTCTTTTGCAGGCGAGCGCTATTGCCAGTTATGCTGTAGTCGTACTAATTGCAGGGTTATTCTAGGAAGTGAATGAGAAACCTAATGCATATTTTATTAACCGTCCCTTTTCATCACTTAAAGTCTTTTATTTAGAACAAAGACTGTATGTATGGCTTAAGATCTTACCCAGTTCTTTTTGTTACAAAAATCTTTTAAAA
This sequence comes from Catonia carolina, assembly GCA_035578175.1. Lineage (NCBI taxonomy): Eukaryota > Metazoa > Arthropoda > Insecta > Hemiptera > Achilidae > Catonia > Catonia carolina. The sequence goes on along the minus strand of JAQMRL010000001.1, from coordinate 336,600,635 downwards.
GCAACAATGAGATATTTATCATTTTACAGAATCTTAAATCCTTCTAAAAGTTATAAAATTATTTTATTTATATTTCGTTTGAAATTGTGCATTTGACATCCATTTAAAAAAAAACATTTCTGTATTTTTATAGAATTATTAAATGTAAACTGTAGTTTATTGACCATAATACATGTTTTATAGGGCAAAAAGCTTGACGATACAGGGCTCTTTTTTATGTTAACCTCCTTATTATTTCTTTCAAATAATTATCTTAAATATGATATTGAATTTAATGAGACTATCATTGAGAATATTCTGACTTCTGTAGTCTTGTAATAAAACTTTTCGAGATTCACTCATTATATGAAAGATTATTTTGAATACTAAAATATTGAGCTGTTTTTGTTGGAGAAATAAAATAATAAATTATAAGACAATTAATTTTATATATATTTTATGTAGGAGTTATTGATAAAATTTATTTCAGTACAAATTGCGGGTAAAAGGGAAAGGTCACAGGTTGGATTTCTGGCTACTGCCTAGAAAATACAACTGTTAAAATAAAGTATTTCATTACAAGTTGTTCCGAGGTAAAAGTTGTCAAATTTAAATGAACTAAAAATACATTTCCAAAAATTAAAAGTTTAAGTTTTAATTTTCCAACGCTTTAACGTTTTTCTATCCAGTTATGATACTTCAAATACAAGTACGATGTAACACACAGTAAGCTGGCTAAGTTTTTAATTTAGTAGTAAGGCCTTTTAACCACGCAAAGTAACTTTAACTTTTCTAGAAACTCTTTTCAGCTCACACACTCAGATGGTTTTCGATGTAGCCTCTTTTCCTTTCTTTCGTCAATCTGTTATTCTGCTTTTGTGCTTTGTGAAACCCCTCGAAGTCAGTAATTAGTGATACAAACTTTATTTAGCTCATTATGTTTCCTCAGTCCACTTCAATCTACTTCACATAGTTTAGCTTCTTTAAACCACGTATCCGATAGCTTACCTCCATTCTTTAGTTTCTAAAAATAATTTTTGTCAACTGTGTTTCATTTATTTTAAACAGATGTCTGTAGAATTTTTTTATTTGTTTTCTGATCACTTAGATAAATCTTTCCATTTGATTGTGCAACTTTTCTCTTTCTCATAATAAATTCTGTTTGTAAACTAACTTCAATCCTGTTATTTTGCGGAGTTTTCTGACCCATTATCTACATTTTCTGTGCTTCTTTTTTCCATTACCAGCCTTTCTGGTCATACGGAAAGGCATACGCTCACGCTCAGGTAGACAGATTTTATCACATTATTATAAAATCTGGTAGGCATGTCTCAAGGGCTGTCATCTCGTACAGATTGTGAATTATTTCTAGTACAGCGGCCATCTTTCCTCGCTTACTGTTCTTCACTCACTTTTTGCTGTCTTATTGGCCGTAGGTAATTAAATTTATCAACTTTTCCTTGTTTTGTCTTCTAGTCGAAGGAAATCTAAAGTTCCACTTTTTGCTTGGTCTTTAAAGAGCAATTATTCTTAATGACTTTTTAGAGAATAATATAGTTTTATAATTCATTGAATCTACGCAATTTTCTAGGAAAACTTTATAGAAGAAAATTTTTTACTTTCGATCTAAGTACGCCCTACAAAAAGAAATTTTTTATGTTAAACAACGATTCGATGCATAAGTAAAAGAAGCTCTTAAATAAATCAATATCTTAAAAAGAAATTCGAAGAGAGCCACCACAAAATATTACTAAGAAATTTATATACTGTACAATATTTTTATCCTTTTTGGCGATGAACGTATTGAAGATGATTTATGACGGACTAAAAATAGAAGCTATTGAGGAGAAGTTGATCGATGAGCTGGAGTAATGCATTATAGGTTGACCGACTTATCTCACGAAGCCTAACATACTTGGTTAAAAAGTAATCCTTCAACATTCGGTACATAACCTATAAGCGTTTAGGCTCTAATATATTAGTATTAGTAGCCCCGCTAAACATGTACAATATTACTTTTCAAATTTGTTTCTATGACAATTGGCCTGTTTGTGATTATGTGCAAAATTATTTTTAAAATATGACTGTACAAAACAGGTTAATCAAGGAATTCTTTCTCAGAATGTTTGAATAACTGAACATTTAATAATTGTTTTAGTGTAAATACTTTAACACATGGTTTTCTCTATGAATTAAAACCAACTTATTCGGCAATTGATCTAAATACTACATCATATGGTTTTTAGTCTTTAAGACAATTTTTTTCACTTATTTATTACACTTATTCACTTATTTATTTTTTATTTACAACTGTGCTGTTTTGCATAACCAGAAAATGTGCTCATAATGTACAATGTTAAAAATGACGTTACACGTTATAGGAGAACACCACTCATTAGCGGGACTCCCGCAGTTAATTGCTACTAAGACTTTTCACAATTTCATCATTAAGAGTATTCAGTTAATAATAGTAATTTAAAAAATTTTTTAATGGTTTATTAAGCGTGATTAAATTTGAACTGTATTAAATGAAGTTAACCCAAGTCTCTGCTCCACCTCCTGCTAAACCGACGATAAGGATTGCCTGGTAAATTTGGAGAACTTAGTTCACGAATCAATGGGTTGGAGTTGTTAAATAATTCTAATTTAATGTGTTGATACATTTCGTGTGTGGCGTCAATAATAAGTGGAATTTTTAGGTCCGAGTGAAGTGTGCGATTTGATACAAAAGATGGAGCGTTAACTAGCGTACAAAGAAATTTTGACTGAAACCGTTGAAGTTTAGCTATGATTGATGGTTTTGATGAACCACAGATTTGACAATCATAGATTTAAGACAATTTAACCTTTTTCACTTTATTTATGTTGTAACTGTATAAAAACAACCAGCAAAAACGTTTACAAATAAACTGTAAAAACATAAATAAAAAAATAAACCGCGTTAACGGCTCTGAGGAGGACACCACCCAGCGATAGTTCTCCAGATAACGACAATTGTGTTCATTTTAAAAATATATTTTTGTATACGTAATAAATGTTACAGTTGCGTTAATGTATAATGTCTCTACTGTATCAGCGTTTCAGTCATCTTTGTGCGATTCCTGGTAGGTCTGCAGAATTCATATTGCATATTAAGGAATTTTTATGATTTTGAAGTATGTCTCTGAACCTACAATACAGTTTTAGATATGTGTCGTTGACGTAAGTAACGCGTTAGTCATCGTGTAGTGTTCTATTGGATACGTAACTCGGGAAATTAGTAATCAGTCGTACGATTTTAACCTTAAGATTAAAATTCATAATTTTTTACGTATAATTATTTAAATTTACAACTGCGCAATTCTGTGCAACCAGTATAAGTATTTTTACAATTTTTTTATAAATATTTAAAACTTTTGAGAATATGACTTATTATCAGAACCCTCTTGTTTAAATCCACATAACATTGGTAGTCGTCTAAAAGGTTTGGCTGTGCGTGTTAATACAACCAGTTCATGTTAAATAAATCATATTATTTAAATGAAAAAATATAAAATAATTATAAATGATAAAATCAAATTAATTAAACAATTAATTTATATTTTGGGGCCACTGATTGGGGTACCTCGTAAAATTAGAGTTTAGAACGCGGGTTAGTGGGTTGCAAGTGTAGTTTGATAAAATGGGTAAAGAATCGGCCCATGGGCAAAGAGAGTCGGTTTATACAGTGAAGAGGAGACAACTTCAATATCTTGGATACATAATTAGATGTCCTAAACATCACATCATAATTAATCATGCAGGGGAAGATAAAGAGCAAGTGGAACGTTGGCAGACATCGGGCATCCTGGTTGAAGAACCTGAGGAACTGGTTTGGTTGCAGTAATACGGAACTGTTCCGTGCAATGGGGTATAAGGTCCGGACGATGATGATGATTTCAAAACTCCGATGGGAGAGATACTTTGAGAAGAATTGTAGTTTAGCCAAAACCAAAGTTTTAGCTGAGCTAATTAAAATTTGTTAATTTACAAATTAAAAACAATATTTTGTAAAATATATTAGTATCCATATGGTATTATTATTATTAACCCTCTGTTTAATTAAATATTTTCTACCTGAATCATTTATTTCTTGACATAACATTAATTTTTCTTTAGTTTTAGGAAAATGTGATACAATTTTTTTTTTAAATTATGTCTTTCTAAATTAATTTATATTTCAATTATTCTAATTCTTCTCTATACTTAATCCTACATTCTCTTCTATATTCCGTTCAAAAGAAATAATGAATTTTTAATTAATAATTAAATACTACTAATTAAATTACGAGTACATTAGCTTAATTAACATGCTCATTTAGACACCTTTGTTCATTACTGTTGATCAACAGCTTGGTCATTAGCGTTTAGAGTGGGAAAAAAATGCTTTCAGTAAGTGATAAATTTTTCAAGACCCTAGTTTGGATCTAACCTTTCAGTTTGCAGTCAAAAGTGCAGTAAAATAAAATAAATAAAATTTATTTTAAGGTTAATAATATACATTATAGTTTATGACGTATAAAAATTTCAGGAACAATGAACAGGTTATGATATTATACAGAACTGGAAGAGACTAATCAGGTTTACACTTGGAATGGCCCTGGAAAACTGTGGGACCACGGCAACAAATCGTTATACTATAACTAATTAATTCTCAATATTAAACAGTATTTATACTTATAAAACAAAAATTATTAATTTTCCTTTAAATAGATTACTATTTTTAATGTCAACAAATCAAACTAAATAATAAAAAATACTTAATAAAAATAAACAGAATAAAAATTGTGTATAAACAACCCATTAAAAGACGTTTGAAGACAATTTGATATATATTCTTGAACATAAATTATTGATATCAAATTGAAATACCTTATAGTATATTACAATAAGTCGCTTTTCAATCGCATAAAAACCATGTTATTTATAAAAATTGAAACTCACTGCAGTGTTAAACACTGCACTACAAAGGTGGTCGATATTAAAATTTCATATTGTAATTTTTTAATTGTTAAGGTCAATGAAGGTGTTGAACTAGAACGTCTTGAATAGAAGAGGTTATGAAAATATTAACATCTAGTTGAATTAATCTCCCTACGCACAACAAGATCGAATTAAACCAGATTTATTCAACCATGAAACAACTTCTCCTTGAAGTGCTTGAGCATATTGATAGGTTTCTCTAATTGCCTATGGTTAAAGTAATTGTTATTGAGAAAGGGCAAATTGAAAGTACCAAATAACTTGCTTAGAAGAATATTTGATGGTTTTTTGTACTCTTTCAATGTTTCTTTTTCTTAGAGAGCCGACTTCATCAATGAAGACTGACTGAAATTCTGATAAATCGTTTTCTGTCATGAACCACCCTCAAAAGACTGTGCGTTCTCATGTTTGTTCAGATTCTAATATTCTTCAACCATGACAATTTCCTTTTACCAGGTTTTAAGGTTTCAATAGAAATAAAAATTGCTCAAAATTTGGATTATATTAAACAATTAACGATTTCTAATCATCCAACTAACTATCAATTGAATTATAATTAATTTATGTATGGTATAAACATACCGTGGCACTTGCCGACTGGACCATCGTTTTGTTTGTCTAATTTGCAATTGTGTTTACCGTTCTTTTGATATTGTAATTTATTACCTGAGGGGCACCCCTGATATTGTTTGTTCTTCTACTTAAAAATAAAGAGTTCTGTTTTATTCCATTAGGCTGATAGATTTTTAATTTTGTAATTTATTTTTCTAGATTAATCTATTTCTAATATGTTGTTTATTCATTATTCTTCTGGAAATTCGGTCGATTATATAAAGCAGCCGTTATTTACTCAAAAGATACTAATAAACAGATTGTAAATTTGTTGCGATGTCTTGTACAGTGTGAAGAAACAGTTTTAAAAAATGGTTATGCGTATGATATTGAAATAGATTCTCCGTAGGTGAAAACAGTGTGCTACTTATATTGTGTACAACTGTAAGTATAAAAGTTCATTATTTATTTGATTGTAAATAAGCATATTCTCTACTTTGTTCTTTTAATTTAGTAGAAAACTTTAATTTAAAGAAAATAGTTGTTATTATCTAATTCATTCTAGTATAAATGCAGTAGTTTATCGTAATTTTCTAGTAACTGTAATAATAATTAATATATGCAATTAATTTGTTAATAAATAAGTTTAGAAGGAAATTTTATTATTTAGACCTAATCAGATCCTGAAGAACCTGAAGTAACTGTAGTGTATTTTTGTCCAACAAAATACTATATATAGAAACGATTTTTAGGTATATAAAATTATATTTTGTTTTCATCGTCATCTTATATTTTTCAGTTCATCCAGACTTTCGATTTTCCGGATCGCTTCTGATCCTAATTAGTCCGGGTAAACAAAGTAGTAGTGTAATCGTATGGGTTTACAAAAGTACGGTAGAATATTATAAATAAATTCATTACAGTTTTAGTAGATTTTATAATGAAAATGAACTTCAATCAACGAAGCCTAGCTTTTATAAAACTTGTTCTGAATCAATATGTCACATTTATTGCACCACAAAGTAAACTTAAATTAAAATCTTTTGTCTATATGCAAATATTCCTCTTACATGAATGAACAATGAGTTGTAATGTTATCTTTATTACTTTTTTTAATTTCCATTAAAATGAATTTTATTTTACTTTGTAAAAAGTACTTTACAAAGTTACAAAAACTGAACAACGGATAAAAGCATCATGTTTGTAAAACATGAACAAGCCAGAAAACGTTTTAAACTAGATAAATTTTGTGGAAAAATATTTTAAAATGAAAAACTGCATGCTTTCAACTTACGCTCATATATTAACATAATTAATTCAGCGGATTTTATTGCTACACGCATAATCTAACTTGGATCCTACACTTACAATAAATAATGTAAAAACTGTATCCGACTATTTCTGATTAATAAATTTGTGCAACTTCCCATTTTACAAAAAGTCTGCTCGTATAAATTATAAACTATGTGAGGGTATGCTAGCTTTAATGCATCACTACCCTCGTTGCTCCCTTATTTCAGATTCCCACCACCTACTTTTATTCATAACCCGTTTTTCGCTTCCCCATTCTTGCCTCTTTCATTTTTTATTCCTTTTTTCCTTGTTCTTCGTACATTCATGTTAACTTTTATTTACAGAGCTCACATTAAAGTCATTAAAATGATTACCATAAAATATAAAATAAAAATCAATTTAAAAATATTTTTTAATGAATTTATTTACATTAATTAAAAATTGTTTTATATATATGTAAGCACTGTTCTAGACGAAATAGGACAATGCAATGAAAACAATACCAAGATAGACTTGAATGTCATTTGCCCTTTGATAATGAAACTTTTGGGTACAATAACCACTACCACACACTCAAAAGTTTCAAAATTTTAAAATTACCGTACGTACATGATTAACGAATTTATCACCATTTTGGCGATTTTCATCAACAAAACGTTTTTACTTTATTCTAGTTAGTCTACAAACATTTAACCAATTTTGTACTGTCCGATATTTGAAATTAAGCTAATCGACAACATCAGTTAATTTCTATATTACAGTTAGGTACTCCATTGGATGAAATCTACATCAAAATTTATTTTTTAATGTTAAACTATTTACTTCTTCTTTTTTCATAATTACGGATTAGGTTTTCGCCTGTTCCGACTCACAACAGCGACAAACTGCATTATTGCCATCTTTTGCATGGCCTCCCAACATCTACGTCACCTCGAATAAAAACGGTTCTGCATGCTTGAAGGCAGTAAAGTAGCGATCCTACTGTCAAGCTCAACCTGCGCAGCGTTCGTAACGCGGCCAGGAGATTTATTAACTTACTGACAAACTCACTCACAGCCTCGGATTTAGGACAGGAACTATTTAGTAATACTTAATTTTTTTAGTTCATTTAAAGTCGCATAAACAGTACTTCCATAAGCAACTACTTTTTTATTATTTATTTATTCATTAGCGACGACTTTGGGGTGTAACTTTATGCAATATAGGATGAAATGATTTTTTGTAACGTATGAAAATATGCCGTGCCTGAGTGTGATTCGAACCCAGGACCGCATGATGAGAGGCGAGCACGTAACCAACTACGCCAATTCGGCGGTAACTACTTTTTGTTATGAATCTGTAACGATGGTTTTAGACTTGTAATAATTTTTCAGACGCTAGCCGAGAATTAAATCCGGGACCTCCGTTTATCAGGCTAGCTTAAGTAAACTAGCACCCTAACCACCACGTCATGGAAACGGTCAGTCAATAATTAGTTTGATTGTAAATAGCCTACTTAAAAGTAAGTAAAAAATTCTTTATTTAAAAGAAATTTATACATTTTTCTAAGTGTTCCCGTATTTGTCTATATACCTCGCTATCTGATCAACCTCAAATATCAACTTTCAGACTTCCCTTTCCATTTCTTATTGTTCTTTATCATGACAATTTGCACCCATTTAGTCGAGCTAAACTTTAGGTCATCTGTTCATCTCATCTGCAGTCTTCCTCCATCTGTTCTACCTACCGTTTTTCTGAAGCAAAAAAATGGCCGTCAATATCAATTTAAGCTTGGCTTGTGTTGACACATCACTTACCTTTGTTTTTTATATATTACAGTAGACATAAAATGGTTATAAATTTATATATGATAATAAACTCTGAGCCTAAGAAGTGAAAAGGATTAACTCCATATTTGTGATTTTTCAGGAGAGCCAAAAACGGGAAGTTTTTCCTTTCATTATTGTAACGTAATTACCGAAGGTATTAAAACTTGAAATTTCCACCCAATGTAGTTTCTGGGCTATCGATTTTTATTATTTTGTAACTTTCTGAATTTTTAAACCCCCCTCACACCTCCCATAGGACTTAATACTCTATACACCCTTCTGTTTTTTTGTTGTTTTGGTATTTTCTACATTAGTGATTCTAATGCAAAATGAGTTTTTCCAACAAAAACAAAACTCTGTTGAAATATATATTTAGTGGTAACACCATTTTAATACAGAGTTAGCATTCTGTAAACAGTAATTTTTAAAAAATTCTGCTCGAGTTCTGTTTAATGGTAAACACTATCATAATATATACTTATCATTTAAAATTTGAAAATAATGTAGTTATTAAAACTTTTAAACATTCAGGTAAGGCAGATGGGAGTTAACAATGTACTCGTATACCATTAAATAGAGTCTTTTGTGTTGATTTTAAAGATAAATGTTAACTCAGTTGGAAAAATTAGCTAAAATTGGAGTTGACATCCTTTGTCTCTGTGGCACAGAACTAATGTTATCATTCTTGGCATTGATTTCTAATGAAAACATCATTTAGGTGGATTAATTGATCGTCAAGAGATTACAAAGGAAATAACCGTAATTGTTTTTTTAGTAAAATTATATGTAAATCAATCATTATTTAATAAATCGTTAATAAAAGCCAATATAGTTATTTTAGTAAAATTTGTTAAAAGATATCAATTCTAAGCACGTGGTAGCTAACATGAACTGAGTCCACCTCCGATTAATACAGTAATTTATTAGCTGTTTAAATTAACTTTTTTGTTTAATCTGTGTTATACAGTTACGTAGAAAAACTTAAATACATTATTTATTTTGGTTTTATTTATCTTTTCGCTTTTAATTACAAATATTTTCCAAAGTAATAATTTATCGTTATATTCAACTCCACATTTACCGTCCACCCACTGTTTCCATAAATATATACTTGGCTTTCTTATTCAACGGGATAAAGTTGTTTTGTAAGAATAAATTATTTATAAATCATTTGAAAATAATTTAATTTTTTAATAATAAATTTATCATTTTTACACAAAAAATAAACAAATAAATTGCTTATCAACATGTCATCTTCGTTACCATACTCATCCAATGAAAAGAGATTCAACTGTAATTTTGAAATTTTTAAATACGAATTTTGTAAATTTATGTGGTGATCAATTTAAATAATTTAAAAATTATAATAAAATATCGAAAATTTAAAATTAATTCATCATAAAACTGAAGTTTTCTCAGAAGTTCTTTGTGGTGCAGAATTTTAGAGACATTATCATGAGAAGAAGTAAGTAAAATAGAAGAAAAAATCTGGTGTGAAACATTTACGTGATTTTCTCTTGCCATTATAAATAATGACCCATAGAACTTATGTTTCATGAATGAATAATGAATAATAAAAAATATAAACTAATTTTAATCATGAGTGAATTGCGCAAAATTAAAATCACCCTCTTCGACTTTTTTTGGTTTAATGTCCGACTGTTCTGCAAGTACTGCTAATGCAGACGGTGAAGGATGAAATGATTTTTTGTAACGTATGAAAATATCCTGTGCTTGAATGGGATTCGAACCCATGACCTCATGATGAACCTCTTCGACTTTAAAGTACGAAAAATCACTAATTGACGCTACACTAAGCTCTGTAGAAGAAAATGCTTGAAATAAAATTGGTAAACTTTTTTATTTTCTATAACTTTAATTATAAAAACTTTTTGTCGTAAAATCCATACTTAGGCAGCAATAATCAAAAATTCTCATTGTTCCGATTTTCATGAAAAACTACAGAAAATTCTAATTGAAGCTAAACTAAACGTTGTACAAAAAAATTAGAAATAAATGTTTTAGGATGTTTAATGTTCTGCAACTTTGATTATAAATTTTTACACTAAAATGGAAATTAAGGCTGAAATCTTAAAAAAAAACACTTCTTCCTACGAGAGCACAGACCCCTCAAGAATTTCAGCAGACAAGGCGCTAACCCTATCTGTAGAACATAAAAAAATGTTATAAAAGAAGGGAAATAAATACAAATAATTAAATTATTACCAAAATAAAATTTGGAATAAAACTACATTAAAATACTTAAGGTGTTCACCGAAACAACACCAATGGATATTTTTTTAAATATTGTAGTTTTATTATTTTCATATTAGTTTTTTTATACTTTCATTAGAAAGTATAAAATATTTTGTAACATATTTATGAGAAAAGTTCAATGTACAGTGTAGACAGACGTCATGATGTCAGCTTTATTTTAAGTATAAGTGAAATTCATGTTTTCAACATGAAAGAAAATAAATTTAATGTAAAAATGATGATTCTGTCAAAAATACTTTCGAAGAAAAGACTATCTTGTTATCTTCTTTAAAGATAAAATAGTGAATGAATAGTGAAGTCTTGTAGAAAAAGGGGTGTGTGTTCTGTTGGAGGGAGCTCAAGCCGCAGTTGTAATTTTCACTCCCCGTATCTCAAACAAGCACTTGGTCGAACAGGCAGCTTGTCACAGCCTGTTTCTGGCATTAAGCCCATTTTTATTTATACTGCTTTTTTCCAGGTCAATTACGGCTGCAGCGGAAAATGTCGTGAAATGTGCTAAGTATCACAAATACCACATTTTCTTGACATTAAAGCTATAAAGTTATTATTTTATTTAGGTAATAACACTAATGTTCTTTTCAGATTATTTAGATCGAATTTCTTTTGAAAAGGAATATATTATTCTACGGTTTAAATCGTTTTAGTTTTTATAAAGAAATTCGGTAACATGATTAATTGAAACCAGTATAATAATTCAAAGGACTCGGTAAATCAGATTACTAAATACACTTTCAGAAAGTAACATTAATTTAATTAAGACTACCCGACAGATGGAAAGGAATCGATTACATTAAATCGAAAACTTTAATAGTCTAATAATATTACAACCTTTTGCGTCAACAGAATAATTTACAAATCGGATAACTTGAATTATTCCTAACTTTATTCAACAGGGTGTACGACAAAGTATTTATTAACTATTGTATAGACGTATAACTCTAGATTCTATTGTCATTACAAATATGAGTTAACATACAAATTGTTAACTTAAATATAATCTCCTTACGTTATGTAATATTTTATAACAAAAATATAATATTATCCGTAAAAACCCGTACAGGCTATTTTATGCGAAAAATTCAGTAAAAAAATATTACATATAAAAATATATTACCTACCGATATACTAATAAATTTACTATTTTTTAAGGTACTAGCACATAACATTGAAAAATGAGTAATTACAAAAAAAATATTATTTTAAAATTACTCAATTATTTTATGTAATTTAAAATTAAATTAACGAAAAAATAAATAATTAAATTAAATTGATTATTTAAAAGTTTATTAATTTATGGATTTTTAAAATTACATAAAATTTTGGTAACGGGAAAATTTTCGGGTTGCACACCCTTGTCTAAGGCAAGGGGAAGTATTTTTATCTCCTAAACGGTTCAACATAGTTAAAAGTGAATTGAACCTGTTTTATGCTTCACCCAAAGTGCTTTAAGACCATGTATCTAAAAGTACCCTTGACCCACTGGTTCGGTGGGAAAATTAAAGAAACCAAATTTTGATGATTTGCACTCCCGGGTTTCATGTTAATCATATATTTCGCCTCAAACAATTGACCTTAAAATACCTTTGAACTTCAACACATCAACCTAAAACTTTCAAACCTTTAACCTGTAAAACCATCAAATTTTAAAACTTTAAACATCATCTTTAAACTTTGAAACCTTCAAACTTCAAACTATTGTCATCCAACTAACCCTTTTGGTGGCCGAACTTCACCTCATGGCAAAGTGCGAGCGCGCAGCGCATGCACCTTCATAGTTCTGATCCACTTTAAATCCACCTACCCCATTGATGTGAAACGCGGAAGCGACGCGAAGTGATGCGAAGCGCCACCAGAGTGGCGAGTTTTCTATTTTTAAAGTTACAAGCCATTAATAGTAAAAATTAAGAACATAAAAGTGTTTTAAGTATTTTTTAAATTTAAAAACCAAAGAATAAGGAGTTTAAAAGTACATTTCAGCTCTTTAGTTGTGTCGTACAAAGGTACGGAAAAATGTTTAAGACACTTTATTCATTATTTTTGTAGTAAATGTTCCTTCAATTTCATGAAATTCAACATTGTCAAGATAGGACTTACCGGTTCCCCTTAAACAACATCTGACTGAAACGAAATTTTTAATATTAATGATAGATATTTTAGTTTTTAAATCATGATTTTTTGTTTTTCTTAACCTATTTTGTGATTACCCGTTGTATTTATAATAAATGCCAAAGAAATGAAAAAAATGCAGCCAATAAATTTTATTGGGTTCTTTATGAACTATTTAATATAGTAACCAGGGTTTGGTTCTACATCTCGTCATTTTGTCAATTTATTTTATAAGCTTTCCACACGTACATGAATGACCAACAAATTTAAATTATTCGTTATTCATTTTTATTAGTATATTTCATTTCTTAAAAAGCACTACAGAGTTTTATGCTTTATTAAAAATAACAAAATAAATTTTAAAAACCATTTTCAAGTTCAGTAAAAATTATTTTTAAATGTATTAAAATTTGAAAATTTAGATAATTGCTTTACTGCAAGTTAATTTAAGAATTTTATTTTACTATGATCAAACTTCCAATTTAAAATATTACTAAATATTTTTACTTGTTTTTCAAAGCAAGAGATGATAAAGATAACAAATTTAATTATTACCAAAACGATTTAGTGGGAAGAAAATGTAGTTGTCATGGCAACCGTACTTCAATAACCACTCATCTTTTATATCTTCACCAAACAAGTTTTGTACCAGAAAGAAAAACAACCTTAAGACAAGCTGTAAAATATTTCATTTACTCTTAACATAAATTGCAAAAGCAATTAATAATGAAAACTGAGTCAGAGTGTTCTTATAACAACTTTGCAATAAAAAATAAATCAAATTTCTAGTACACTTGTACGTTTTAAACAATTTATTACCTACTCTAGTTCTAATCTTAAAACTATAATTATAGTACTAAGATACTTTAAATATTTTTATAAGGTACACTTAAGAAGTTTTTATACAAATATATGAATGAATAAATACTATAAATTTTTAATTAATTTAGATAAAATTACTACGATGCTAAAAAGTTAGTTAGCTGGCCTAGATAATAAATTGTGATAAAAATAAATTTTACCAACTACACTTTAACACACGGATCTATAGCAAACACATTATCCATAAAAACAAAAAATAAACATGTCTTAAAAACATAAAAATCATTCAGGCGGACAGAAAAAAACTGAAGAAAAATTTATTCCTTAAAATTATCGATAATTAAAGAAGAAAAATCTTTACCACATATATGGAAATTTTTAAAAATATGGAAATTACGGGAGGAATTCTACTTTATGAAACTTTTGTACCTTTCAATCCAGTGGATTCAATTTTTTTACTGGTTTCTTCTTATTCAAAAATTCAGGATATTTTAAAAATAATTAAAAAATTCATTTTTATTCCCAAGTTAGGAGTTACGAAATTAAAAATTAAAATCGCAGAAGAACAAACATAACTTTGGCTTCATTTTCTGTCTCGACTTGATATTATTACAATTTTAAGGAGAAAGATCCATACTAGAGTATTGAATACTTATCTTCTTCTTTAGGTTCCTATCCGTTCCGGATGTTGCCCACCATATTAACAATCTGAACCTTATTCACTGCTTCTCGAAACAGGTGTGAGGTCATTTACGAGTACTACGTTCTCAGATTTTTCCACCGGGAAATACATCTTCTCCCTACGTTACGTTGTCCAGCTATTCTTTCTTGTAATATAGATTGCAGCAACCCATAACTTTTCTCGTTGCACATTATGTCCCGATTACTTGAGCTTCTTCATCTTTATCGTGTTCATAACTTTTTTTGATTTTTGCATGCACCTCAGAACCTCTTCATTAGCGACACAATCCTCTCATGAGATTCTCAGCATCCTTCTGTAGAGCCAACCAGTATTATTAAGTATTTATGAGTATTTATAAGTGATGCTAAAATGAAAGATCGATGTAAATTTCTTCAAGAAAGATTGTTCATCGTTGGTCATGTGTTGAGTATATCTAGTTAATGGTAATAGATCAATAAAAGAATTTTGCTCAGATGTTGACACTTTAAGTCAAAGCTCTTGTTAAAATAACAAACAAAACTTCCCACTACTTTTATTACAATGAAATTACATAAAGATATAAAACTTCTGTGTGTTATCAACAACACAACTTAAACTTAATTGATCAATAATAATATTGTTTAGGTCAACAGCCAAAAGACTGGTTTGAACCTCTTGATGTTTTACTAAGTAAAACGAGGAGTGAGGTGGTTTACTATTACCTTCCTCACTGAGTGAAAGAATGTGCTTATCGGCATGCCAGGCCCTCCGAAAAGCACCAAATTTCCATCCTACAAATGATACCTTTACTTCATTCACCACAGAGTCTGGCTGTATAGTGAAATTCATTACTCTTAGAGGAGATAACTGACTAGTGTATTTTACACCTCTAACTCTTGTGTTTTTAAATGGTTCAGTCATATAATTGGCTGACTATGTGATAAGAAACAGAACTATTTTTTGTAGCCCTGGAACCAACAGATCAAGTGCAATTAATTTAACACTCCACCTGCCCGTTATGGGCAACAATAATAATAATAATAGATTAGAGGATTGAAAAATTAGTTTTTTTCTTAATAATAAAAGTAAAGAGTTCGTAACTTGTAACTTACGAACAAGATGTTTCTTACAATTATATTTTGTTTAAAACAATTATTTTAGTTTTCTTCTCAGTTAATAACGTCTGATCAACTACTTGGGTATTAGCAATGTTAGCGGACTAAAAAGCAATATCAGTGTGTTCTAATACATGAAAACTTCCGAAACCAATTTAGTACCTAATTGAATCCGGAATTTTTTTCTTGGCAGTCTAGCACGCTATATGAACAACATAAAAACGGTCATGTGTACAAAAATGTTTTGACCAAAATAAAGGCTTACACATTCTCTCAGGAGAAAATTTAATTGCTCTAAAATATTTCTCTTTTAATTAATTTACAAATTTCTTGGAAATTTCCCAATATAATATTTTGAAAATTTGAAAAGGCAACAAAACGAAGTCTTACCCCCCTAATTAATCAAATACCTGTAAGTTATTTTATGGCCGTCTTCGTGACTCAGTGTTTTAAGAGCTAATCAAATTAATAATTAAAAATTAATTAATAAAAAAACACTTTATTAATTATAATAACTTATAAACACTATATTATACATAATTATTATACTTATACATATAACAATACATTATACGGACCATAATTATACATATTATTTACATTGTCAAGAAAAAATTGAATGAATGTATTACACCAGATTTTTCTTATTAGATTTTTATTCAGTTAAGATCAGCTTGTATGTTTTTTCTTTCAGTGGATACCATACTGATGTCAACAAAATTTATGTTTTCTGTATTAATTGATCATACATGAAATTTTAATTTGGGTTTAATCTAGCTGGGTTATCAGAGAAGTTAAACGTTTTAAGTAATATGCTATGAAGCGTGGCAAGCGGGTGATTGCTAGTGTTTAATAAAAATAAAATAATTGAAAGAGATGACCTTATTAATAGAAAGCACTTTGGTAATATAGTATTATTGTAATAATATAATTAATTAAAAATAATTTTATACTGAAAGAATAAAACATTGAGTTTTATACTACATAAATTCGAGTAAATAATAAACAACGAAGCGAATGTAAAGGTGTACAATGTTGTAAAGGAAAACGAAATGAAAACCTTTTTCTTTTGTAAAACAATGACCGGATTGCGTTTACACGATTCATAACATTTTACAACAATTTTGTTTTACTAAAATTAAAAAAGTACAATGACAAAACATTTATGATAGGGAAAAATTCCACAGAACTTTAGAAAAACACATTAAATTTTGTTAACGCTTTACCTTAAAGTACATTGCTTACGGAATTTTTAGTTATTAAAATATTAAAAACAGCGTGCTGCGCGTTGTTTTATACTCGACTGTTTTTAGAAATATACTGCTTTTTAAGTACTCCTTTTGTGAACCTTGTACTGTAGTAGACGGGAGTCGTATTCACATCTCTCTGGGGCTCTAACGAATGACAGAGGGCTCAACAACGAACAGCTTGTAAATGAGGGGATTTATACGCGCACAAAAAAAATAATGTGAAAGCTTCGTTTTATTACACTCCTACCGTTTAGAATTCATTAATGCTTTATATTAGATTTGATGTAGTGAACTGAGGAATATTTATCGGCTACTTGATGTTTAATTAATACAACCAAACTTTTAATTGTATAAAAAAATACAAAACATGCACATAATCTGTCGAACTTACTGACTTACCTAAATAAAAAAACACCGACTTGGTTTTTATATTTCTCTAATAAGAATTTGAAAGAACAATCAATTATGTCTAGCCGTGGAAGATAGGGGAGTATTTTCTCTTTCTTTTTAATACCTCAAGTATACACTCGAAAGTTTATTTATATTAAGTAGTATTAATGATATAAGTTTATTCAGAATTTCTGTTAAAACAAACTTATCCTTTATCCCATGAATAGGACCCTCATGATATAAGAGATGATTAATAAATTTAATCTAGCTGTATAAACCAGCATTTGAAATTCTTTGGATATAAATTTTGAGATTATCCTCTTTATGTGAAATTTTTAATGAACGTTTTCTTTATTTCTTTGAGTTTTGGTTGTTTCGTAGTTTATTGTTAGTCAGCAGCTTGGAATTATTGATTGGGTAGATTTGAAAACAATGGATTTTAACGTATTCAAATCTTCGACCTTTGCCAAGGATCAAAACAAGAACTTTCCAATTTTCTGTCTAACATGCTGACAACCGTTACTAAGATTATTTGTAGTTCAGAGTTTCGGTTTGTTATTTTATAAAAACTTATCGTAATTCTGTGGCTTTAACCCTACCACAAAAACAGCCAGTTTGAGTTTTGATTTCAGAAAAAAATCCTCATATTCAAAAATAAAAGCGATAACGTTGTTCATGACATCAGCCGTAAGGTTGGTTTGAATCTCTAGAGGCTTTACTAACTAACACGAGGAGTAAGGTGGTTTACCATTATCTTCCTCACTGAGCAGAAAAGTCACCTATGCTTATCAGCATACCATTCTTCCAAAAAGCATCTACTTTCCAATCTCCAAATAACATCTTCACTGCATTCACCACAGGGTCTGGCTGTGTAATGAAATTCATTACTCTCAGAGAAGATAACTCTAACTAGTGTCTTTTACACCTCTACCTGTTCTTTTCTTAAATGCTAAAGTCATATAATTTTCTAGCCATGTGATATGAAACAGAACTATATTTTGTACCCCTGGAACTACCAGATCGAGTGCAAATAATGTAACACTCTACTTGCCTGTTATGGGCCAAAAACAACATATATGGTATTCCTTACATTGAAGAAAACAAACACAGATAATCTGAAAGATATGAAAGTGTTTTTAGTTCAAGTGCACAAACAGACTTTTCCTCGCTGACTAAAGAGAGCGTAAAATCGAAGTTTTCTTAAGGCTTAGATACATATACTTTAATTAATATTTTACAAATAACTATCTAAGAGTTTAAACAAACGAAGCTAATTTTTTTATTATCGGAATTAACAATAACGAGTACCTTTTCAACCTGCCAGAATAATTCCCACCGCTCGTCACAAAAATTTAAATATAAATCTTGGAAATTGTCCTTTCAATATGCAGTAAGGTACCAATAATCAATTTAAAAAAGTTGAGTTGACTGCTTGGTTTTAGGAGACAGAAATTTATATTGAAACCTTAACTATAGACAATAAAATTAATATTAAAATTTCTAGAACCTAGCCAAGAATTTAACTCGATACATTTCACTTTACAATCTTGTCTAGTTTGACAGAGCTCTATAAACACACGTTAACGTTAATAACTTTAAACTTAACATACAATAGCTAACAGAATTTTACGTTAAAAACAAAATATACAGGCTGTAAATTTGGTGTATAAATATGCTCTATTACTATTAAATCATTCTTAAATAATCTTGGTTTGATTATTTCTTGTTTTTAAAGATATTTTATGTATATTATTAAGATATGTTATTTCTTTAAACTTTGTTTTTCAGTTTGTTACTGTACTACTTCAAAAGAATAACCACCAAATGTGATTGTAGAAACAAAATAACATGAATAATACAATTAAAAAGTCCACACCCTCAAGTTACTGCCTATATACTTAGTATTATAAAAGTATTTATCAGAAATTTTCAAAATTTTAAATTATATAATATGAAATTAAAATTAAAGTTTATAGTAACTATACCATCAATTGGCAATGAAGGCGTTGTATTGCAGGGAAGTTTCTTGAGGATAACCTCTTAACTAAACTAGTTAACAGGTTGTTATCGTTTTCTAGTTTCTGATAAAAATTATTGCAGTAAAAAAATAATAGAACGGAGGAGTTTCATGGACTTTTTATACCAGAGAGCACCGTAAGGATATCACTTCTTGAGTGAGCGCAACAATTTTTATTGTCATATCGTTTTTTTTTATTTTTTGTTTGCTTATAGGTTTGCGAAACCAATTCATGAAACATTTTCTTGTAACTAAAATCTATTACACTTCAGATGAACGTAAATTTACGGCATTTAGAGCATTTGATATGAAAGATATTAAATTCTTTTTAAAGAAACATTTCATTTAGAGAAAATTTCAAGATTTTTTAATATTTTTTGAGAGTAAGTTAAACCATATTTTATTTTTATTTTGTACGTGTAGTCACTCTAGTTGCCATTTTCAAAATTAGTTTTTAAAAATATTTTATCATCACATTTTTGTCAACTTTTACACAACGTGGGTGAACTTCTTGATAAATTGTCTAGATTAATATTTTTTTGCTCATATAGGGCCAACTTCAAATCACGAGAAGTGACTTTAGACGTTTCTAAAAGCTCTTTTGCAGACCACATTCTCAGAATTCTTGATTCAATGAACTTCTTGATAAATTATCTAGATTAGTATAGCTGATTCTACATATTAATAAATAACGTTCTGTTAGTTTTGCGTGATAGTTTGTAAACTGATGAAAAAATTAGTGTGATTAAAAACACTTAACGTTGCTAAATAGACAAACATAATTCAAATAAAATCTTTGATTAAGTTAGATATACCTAATGGTGATAAATTTAATCATTGTAATACTATCTACACCGTATAAATAACAAATAATATATTAGCAGTGTTAATATTATACAAGCATGAATAATAAAGGATTATATATGATTAATTGCAGTAGAAATCTTGTTATCCCCTATAAAGCGAATGGCAAATCCTATTGGGAGTTGGGCGTTAATTTTGGCGCTACTGTGGTTATTCTCTGGGAATTTCAGGCACAAGATGTTCCTATAGATTCCCAGTTGGGATTAGGAAATTCATGCAATATTAAGTGGTGTTTCAAGCCAGATTTTTACTATCAAATTATATATAAGGTGTTTTCTATTCTGTAAATGTACTTTTATACACAATTTAAAAATTATAGAACTATTACTTGTATATTGATTTATTCTACTACATGTGTACTACGCGTGTTAAAAAATTATATAATAATTTATATAATTTATAATTATAATTTATATTTATAATTATAATTTATTTAATTTTAAAAATTTATTTATTTTTATAATTATTATTATATTTATAATTATATAATTATAACTATTATATAATAGTGTATTAAATATCTCAAGAACGAAACACTGTACGAAATTCAATTTTAAGTTACAACCACTAGAGGACCCGACACGAACATTTTCATAAAAAATCGGTCAACCGGAATTAGTTTATTCGTGTCATTTTTCACTTTTTGCGATTTTTTTCAAAAAAGTCTCATAACGATTTTTTTAAATCGCCTCGTTTACTACATTTTTATGCTCCACAAGATAGGGTAGGCTTTATGTATGCTGAAATTCTTGGGGCTGTTCTCCTTTAGATGAAAAACTATATTTTTAAGATTGCGGCTTTAATATGCATTTGGCGCCAAAATGTAATCAATATAAGTTGTAGAAAATTTAGAAACCTACAAGATTTATTTCAAACATTTTTATAACGCTTAGTTTAGCGGCAATTTATGATTTTTTTGTTTTTTTTTCATGAAAATTAGTAAAATAATTTGGCCCAGTGACGAATTCTTAAAATTCGTGATAGGGCAGTGCTGTTGTAATAAACCTTTTCCTTTAAAAGATTGCGTTAATATGCATTTCAGGGCAAGCGTAGGGCAAGCGCAGGTATATAGGTAGGTACATATATTTAAGGTACAAATAATTTAAAAATTTACTACTTTTAGTTCAAGCGATTTCGTTTCTATAGTCCTCAGTTTAGCCCCAATTAGAGATTTTTCGTATTTTTCTCATCAAAATCTAAATCCAACAGAGGTTGATTTTTATTTAGTGTCATTAACTCATCCTAGTACATGGTTTTGTTCATAGTTGGATGGGATAATTTCCACCACCTCTAGCGTAATAGGATAGTAGTTTACTGTAAAAAATTTTGTATTATGGTAATTTGTTTTATGTAATATAATGGGAATTAATAAAATTATTATTATTTTTATTATTATTATTATTATTATTATTATTATTATTATTATTATTATTATTATTATTATTATTATTATTATTATTATTATTATTATTATTATTATTATTATTATTATTATTATTATTATTATTATTATTATTATTTAACTCATGATTAAAATAAAGTTAAGTTTTTCATTTTATGTTGTTTTCTCATTATTAAAAACTTGTTATGTATATCATTATTTACATTGGCAAGGGAAAGTCACGTAAGTTTTTATCATCAGATTTTATAATTTTATATAAGAAATAGTTCGTTTTGGAAATAGATGTTACTTATTAGAAAAAGATAGAAATTAAGAATATTATGAACACTTTCTAAATGATTTAAGTTCTTGCTGAATTCAGCTAATGCATAAGTTAAACTTTCTCTTTTAACAGGTCATACTCAGAGTGAGCTTATTACTAGCCTTAGAGATTTTTTTATTATTCGTACAATGATAAAAAATATGGTTGATGACACAATATTGTATTTAAAGAGAGGTAACTTAAATTGTATTGGTGTAGTAAGTTGATAATTCTACGCACTAATAATTGCAGATATGACATATTGCAGGGGCACGAGGGTAAAACGAGTACACTGTCTTTTTACACAGTCGTGCATAGTAACAAATACCGTGGTGAACTAAACCTAAGTATCTGCGTAATCAAAACCTAATCAGGATTTTATTTAAACCCAGAATACTTAATCATAATAAGATACTTAAGAATACTTAGGCACATCTTACGACATCCAGGTATTGGTCTATCAATAATGGAGTGTAATATTGAAGGACTGAATTGTAGGGGGAGGTATAGGCTAGAATATTCAAAACAAATTACAAAAGATGTGTTATAGGAATGTAGATATGAAACGACCTGCGCAAAATATAACAGCTTGGAAAACTGCATCAAACCAGTCGAGAGTCTGAAGACAAAAAAACTTAAGCAACTATCATTAGTAGTTACTAAACAGTCATATTTATATCAGTTAAATTTTTCAATATATTTTTTAATTTGCTTTTAATTGTCTCTAGAACTATTTATTGTAAGTTTTCCTGCAACAAATAATTTGAAAATTAGAAAATGTTTTTTGTTACTTAATTTATTTTGCAACTGTATTAATACAACCAGCAAAAATGTTACAATTAAAATTTTAAAAAAACTAACCGCGTTAATGGCTATGAGGAGAACACTACACAGAGATAACTCGTCAGTTAACGATTAAGGTGCTTAAATTTAAATTTATATTTTTAATGACTGTTTGAGTTGCGTCAATGTATCGTGGCTTGACTCCATCGAGGTTTCAGTCGTCTTAGTGAGATTCCTGGAAGGTCTACACAATTCATGTTCCATATTAAGGGATTATTGTGATTATTGTAAAGTTTACCTCTGAACTTATGGTAAAATAATTTTAGATATATGTTGCTGACGTAAGGAACACGCAAATCATTGTGTAGTGTTCTATTGGGTACGTAACTCAGGACATTAGTTATCAGTCACAAAATATACTTTGAAACCGTTGTATTCGTGAAATGATTGCTGGCTTTGGTGCACCATAAATTTGATTACCATATATCGAGATCAATTGAAGCACCGCCTTGTACGTCAAGAGTTTTGAAGTTATGGGTAGTTTTGACCGCTTTACTAATAGCCTGTGTAACTGTTTCAGTTAATTATTAAGTAGTTATCGCTTTTGGTTAACGAGCTTGTTCCACGTTAACCGCCTGTCTAAACATAATCCAAGGTACCAAACATTATTTACCTACGGAAGAGGTTGGTTGGATGAAAATAATTGTGGATATGTTTGTTGACGAAGGTTGTAGGTCATTTAGTACTTTTTGTTTGTATTAATTTTTTTACACCAATTGTACAATTATGTGTACAAGCTATATGAACTGTACGATTTTGAAACTCACATGGAATTCCAAATAAAAATGAACTACTGAGTAACAATAATCATAATAGTTTCTTCGGCCAAATAAATGCATTGGCCAGAAGAGGTTAATTCTAATTAAATATAATAAGAGGTTAAATATAATCTACTAACAAATAACTAAAGCTTCAGTTTAATAGAACGATAACCTATATAATAATACTAATTGTCCATAACAGATAGGTGGAGTGTCAAATTATTTGCACTCAATCTGTTCTTCGCAAGGCTAGAATAAATAATTCTGTTTCTTATCACATGGTCAGCCAATTAAATGACTGAATCATTAAAGAACAGAAGAGGTAGAGGTGTAAAAGACATTAATCATAGTTACAGTATCTCCTCTGAAAGTAATGAGTTTCATTATACAGCCAGACCCTGTGGTGAGTGAAGTGAAGGTGTCATTTACAGAGTAGGAAATATGTGTTTTTCAGAGGGCCCGGAATGCTGATAAGCGTACTTTTCCATTCGGTGAGGAAGGCAAAAGTAACGTACTTTACTTTTCGTTTTACTTAGTAAAACCTATAATGGTTCAAACCAGCCTTTCGGCTGATGACCTAAACAACAATAATACTAAGTGTTAGTGTAAAATTGAAAGCAATATATAAATAAAAAGGTAATTCTATACTACGAAACTAAAATTTAAACCAAGATAATTCTGATCTTTCACAGACATAATTCTGACGCTTGTACTGTAATGTAGATTTAGTCATTGTTCTTTAACAGATAAATAAATTAGTAAAATATTAAAATTAATGTAGAGAAGTAATTTTAATTGTAACTCAACAGCAATATTAAATTTTACCAGCACAAAACTATTTTTATAAAGAATTAATTTAAATACTCTCTAAAGTAATACAGTTATAAAAATTATCCCAAAATTTATTTAGAAAATTATTTTTAGTTTTTACAAATAATATTAAAACTATAAATTAACAGCTTAGTTATAATATAGCTTATAAATACGATAAAATCTCAATACTAATGAATTGTTTTATAGTGAATTTCCAATTTAAAATATCATTTTAAAATAATTAACCTGAAAAACGTAGTAAAACAAACTTCTACAAATAAGAAAAATACTACAAGAGAAATCAAAGCAAAAATAATCATGCGGAATATATTTTTATATCAAAGCCAATATTTTTGTACACCACACCTACCAGACGTTCCCCAGAGGAGATTAAAGAGAAAATGAATCAGATATTTACTACAGAATTAAAATAATTATAAGCATTTATAAAGTAACAGATACGAAATAAACTACAGTGCACATAAATAAAAATATGAAGTGTCACGTGAATGACCATCTTCTTTGTGTCATTCATGCCACATTAAATCATCTCATTTGTAGTTGTTTTAAATAAAAAAAACAAATTTAAAAAGTAGTATGTTAAAAAATAAATAAATATTTTTTGTTAATTAATTTCTTATATTAGATGAACTTGAAACCTTTTGTAATGTATAATCAAATTTAACCTTGATAAGGGTAAATTTTACAAAATTTAGAATTTTAAATAAAGTAACATTATTTTAATTATATTGATAAGATAAACTTAAAAATATAACCTAAAATTAGTAAAAAACATGCTTTAAAGGCTTTATAAGAGTAATTAAATTTTGTTTGCACATAATAATATTTTCTGTTATTTACCGTTAAAAGATTAATCTGTCAATAGTAAATTGTTTTAATCTTTAATAAGTGTACGTTGCAATTTTTTCAATTCAGAAAAATAAGCAACTCCATGACCCAATGAGATGAGGATAATGTGTACGACATGTAAATGAGGTGCAGTCTTGTACAGACCCAGGCCGACCATTCCTGAGAGAGTATAATTAATTGAACCAAACCATCAAAGTACACCGGTAACCACTGTCTAGTATTTGTATAGTGAATTAACTTGTTAATTCATTATTTATTTTGTTAGTTTGGTGAACTATCCTTCTTTTTTTCTAGATTAGAAACTGCGCTTACGCACTAGCCGGCCGGTTTAAACATTAATTAAATGATCTAGACACTTAAAAGTAATTGAAAAACTGGTGATAATTGTATAAAATTAAATTCTGATCCAATTACAGTATTGCCGCATCTCTTAACGAGTAAATAGAAAATTAATTATAGTTTTTTTAAAAAAAACGGAATTGTTTGAAAAACAATTTTGGAAAACCCGGCAAAAACTTTTTAGACTTTATAAGATTTATATGTATTACAATGCTTTTGCTTTTGCTTGTCTTGTAAATTTCAAAGGATAAATTACAAAAATGTCATATTCGTTTTAAGCAAAGAATCTATCTGTTAATTTTAATATTCCAAAAGTTAATACTTATTTTCAGGTACTCTAAACAATACAAAAATCTTGAAGAAGTAAAATTGAGGTTAATAAATAAAATTTTATTACTTGAGATAAGACATCGAATTCTGATATATTATATCTGAATTTGAAGTCTTTAATTAATTTAATTAATTATTTTGAATTTAATTATTAAGAATTTAATTTAATTTTTAACTTGTTTTTTTAAAATTGCTTTTTTGAATTTAATTTTTTTTATTTAATGAGATTTGTATAAACATTTATAATTTTCATAGACTGAAAAACTCACCAACGTCCCTAGTTAGCCCTATTTTTGTTTTCTATATTAGACCTATATATTCGTTAAGTAAACATATCGGCCGGTATAATGTGCTTAATCCATTTTTATTCACATTTCCATTTCCATTTTTATTAGAGTAACTTTTGAATTATTTTAATGAAATACCCTTCCAAAAATTTTAAAAAAATTTACACTATAAATCCACTTATATATATTTTCCGGTAAAACATTAATTAGCAACGCTTAAGTTGTTCTTATTTAGCCTACTGTTTGTTCAAATTTTATTTTAACTCGTAGGTTTAATTTGCAATCAGTTTTGAAAAGTAAACATAAACTTTCAAAGACTTAAAAGTCAGAATTATATTATCTTATGAACAAAAAATCTCACTCAGTAGTTGTTTAAAAACTAAACTAAACTGTACAAAAATTATTTTGAAACGTAATAAATACATTAATTATTCAATATAATAATATTTTCATAAAAACAAATAATCACAATTTTTTTACATTCAAAAGTTCTGAAAAGAATACACAGTAATAAAATATTAATCCTGAGGAAATTAAATGATAAACAGGTTCGTTTTAGTTTTATGTAGAACATTTTCAAAACGTTTCTAAATATTTTTGTTCTTTAAGGTTTTATTAAACGATTGATTTATAAGTAAATTATATAATAAAATACGTAAAAAATTTACTGACCTATCATCATTGAACACGTGTTGATGACAGGAGAGGAATCTGAAGCGCCGTTGTGTACAACGGTGGAGCGCCAGAGCCCAACTGTTCACTATGAGTTCAGAAAACAGAGTTTCATCCCCACCAGTGAGTGAGTAAAATACAACCCCCAACGACTACTCCGCAGCATCCATCAAGACAAGGCTGTCCGCACGGTGCGGTACGTTGCTGCCGACACGATAATTGATAAGAAACAGGGGACACTCCCCTTTCACCTCAATTACACAATTACAGATTACAGTACTCCCTTTCTATTCGCAACAGTCACTACTCTTTCTTAGCCGCATCATTTTTACTGTTCCGGACAGGATTGACAAAGAGCCACGACAATCGTACTTACCCCTTTCTTTATCCCCTCGTATTCTTCTTCTTCTTCATCTCCTACTCCTTCTCATTGATGATAATGATGATTATACCACTCTTCAATCCACCAGCTTAACTACTTCGACATTAAATGAGTCGTACATCCCTGCCATTGTTTCTATTTCTTTCTAGGCTGAATAACTAACAGTTGCCACGTGAATAGTTGGATGTCACCTTTATTCATGTCTTCCTGAAGATTTATTCTATACCTCTTGTTAAAAACATAACCATGCAGAAAAATTCAAAGAGACAAAGAAAATATAAGCCCGTGGTTTACAATCTTTCTAATCAGAAGTAAACAGTAAAAGAATCCATAAATTACTCTATTATTTTATAGATTAATATAATCTACTCGGAAAAAACAATAGAACGAAACACAGATATAGAAATTAGTAAAATTTATATCACATAATACACACTTACCAAACACCGAAAAGTCGTATCCATTGATAGAATTACTACTGAAAACCAGGTAAGCTTAGTATCAAAAAGGTATTCCACTTTTCAATTAACTACTTATGGGTTGTAAATAAACTTTTCCATTAAAGAGTTCTTCTTTTTTTATATTATTTTTATTTATTTAAAAAAAAACACTATTTATCTAATTTTTTTTTAAATTTATTTATTTAACGTCGCATCAACTACGACGGTCATTAACGACGACGTTGGGGTGTAACAATTGTACAATGGAAGATGAAATGATTTTTATAACGTATGAAAATATGCCGTGCCTGAGTGGGATTTGAACCCATGACCGCATGATGAGAGGCGAGCACGTTACCAACTGCGCCAATGCGGCCGGCTATCTAATTTTGATTGTAAATAATAATTAAGAACAGTATAATACGTTTTAATGTTATAATTTGTTAATTACACCAGTGGGTTGTAATTTTTCATGAGTTAAATCTAATCGATAAGATGCATTTATTGTTATATAACAGATTAATAATTAAAAAAAGTGATACCTATTAAAAAAAATTAACGAGTTACTTATTATCAAATGAATAACTTTACATTTATATTGAACAACTTTAGTGTGTATTTTTACGGTTTGATATATATTACGTTCCCAATAAATTTCAAACTGAATTTTGTCAAGATTTCTTTTATATATATTTATTTATTTCTTCAAACTTGAATCTGTGATCCCTTAAAAAAATTAATGAAAGGTCTTGTTTAATAGTTTATACCCTACATTCAGTTCACCCACAGCCTCCACAATCAACTACTTACAGCTCAGTAACGAGCTAAGAGAATTTGTTTATAGAAAATAGTGTAATTTTCTTTAATAAAGTAGGAATATTAATATTGGTTTTTAGTAAATGTTATTTGGTTCAAAGTAAATTTTATAATATTGTAAATTTTAATTATTTAGGATTGTAAATTTTATAACTAGATTAAGTTTCAGTAAGCTGTTTAATAAAAATTGTTAAAAATATTTTTAGTAATTATTGATCAATAATTTATACATAATAATGTACAACTCATTCCCGCGCACAGGCTTCTCCTATGCGGGAATTAGTAAATATGTTAATGTATTTTGTATTTAATAAATAAAAAATTAAATTGAATTTCCGCTCTAAATTATTATATATTTTTTTAAGACATTAGTTTGTGTACACTTTAGCAAATAAAGAGCTGGTAGTGATGAATATTAGCAAGAGAGTCTTGAGGAAGCAGACCACCTTTCGATTGAGCTTCTTTGAATTTTTGTAATTTAATTTGGCATTAAGGATAATGAATTATTTATTATATTAATCTGAATTTTGAGGAACCAAGCTTTTTTTAGAGTTCTTAGAGGCTTGTTCTTTACATGTTCTGATATAATCGTCTTGATTATCTTGACTATTTTCAATCTGTTCCTAATTTTCTGTGAAAACTTACAAAGAATTGTCCATTCAGACGAGTACATAAGGAAATTTTTAACTATTGTGAACGGTCATGTTTTGTTCGTACCACGGAAAATCTATTATAGTTATAGTTCAGTGAACTAGCAGGATTGTGATCGATTTATTCGATTTAGTGGATTCATAACATGGAAACTATGTGTCTACATTGGTTTCAGGTAGTAATTATACACAAATATAATTCCTTGCACAAAAGTGGGTATTTCTTTGATAATCTCATATTTTTAACTATAAAAGATACAAAAAATAACTTTTTGGAATTAATAATAAACCTTTTTTATCGTTTCCGAAGCAATACCATTGGGTATTGTCTTCGTCATGTGAACCCATTCATGCTATTTACTCATAGTTTTTGTTTTTTAATCTGATTGTAAATATTCTTAGATGTTAGAAAAAAGTAAAAATCTATTAATTTATCACAAAACTTTAGTACAAAAATATATTAAAAAGAAAATATTTCATGTACCAGAGGAGATATTTAAGAAAAATAAAAAGGAAAAGAATACAACACGTGGAGTTGACACAATACCAAAAGAGTTTTCTTCTCATTGGTCAAGTAGTTTCCAAAGATTTTGTGTTAAAGTTACATATGACATTGCACAAAAGGAAATGGATTTAGTAAAATGTAGAGAGTTTTGTACTCATAAGATGAGTGAAATATCTTCCAATTCTGGTTAGCATTTAGAGAGAAATATAATTTTCAGGTACAACAATTAAGTTATTCACTAATGCCAATTTACACATTTTCCACATTAAGCAACGGAATCAGATTGAAAAAATATTATACCTTAGCAGTACTAGTGTGTTCAATATTTTCATTCAAAGAACTTTTTTATACAGACTTTTCTTAGGTTACATTTGCTTGAGTTAGTATTTACATTTTAAAAAGAACTGATTGCATAAGAATTTCCTTGTTATAAAAGTTGAAAACAGCATTACAGAAGTAAACAAATATCCTTTTTCCTACTTTATTAGTGTTATTTACACTAGTACATACAACTGTTACATTTTAGGATTGATTTTGTGACAGTGAGTAAAAATGTGACGTGAATGACTTAAGGGAGAATAGTAGTTTTATTTATTTATTAAATAAATACCATTTTGTATTCTTAAAATATTATTGAAAATGTATAAGTATTTTAGGTGCAGAATTAGATAAAATTTTATTTTACGTTGTATTTTAGGTAGGTAAATTGTTGTAGCCTACATATCTTAAACTGTAAACTACAGATCTACCTTAAGAAAGTATGTAAATTTTTGAAAAACATGTTTTTCATTATTTTTCTAAAGCAAATTATTCTGCACAAAATACGAGTAGTATAATAAATTATTTGATTAACAACATTAGCTTTACGTAAAAAAGTAAATAAAAGCTAAAGTAATATCATAGCAAAATAACTATTCTTGTAAAATTTCCATTTTTTTTAACTTTAATTTATGCATTAAAATACACAAATGTGGTTAATTTTTTTAAATGCTTGTTATGTTCTCTCTAACTGCTATAAGTTAAATGTAGATACCATTAATTTTGAGGATTCAAAAGTAAAATAAAAAACAATATCAAATAGTTATTATACTTCAATCATTCATTTAAAAAAAAATTTTAATTTTTTAGAATTTACTGTTTTTCAGAACTACAGCTGTTGACCGACTTAACCAAATTCCAATATCATTATTTTCTGAATAAAACAGATTTTTTTCTTTTAAGCCCCTTGTTTGAAAAATAATAGTACTATGTTTTAATCATTTTTAAAAATGATTGTATGTCTTAATCGATCAAAGTTTTTGATAATGTTAGAAACTGTTTTATAAAAAATTTCAACATAAAGTGTATATATTTATTTTAAACAAATATGGTTCTCTGAAATGGCGTTTTACTTTAATTTAACACCAAATTTATGTAAACAGGTCAAATTACATCAAAGTTATGATATCTGAAACTAGTGGCTGCTTTACAACCTCCATCTAAATTTAAGGTAAAATTTATATAATTAATTTTTATTCAGGATTTAATTAAAAAAAGATTCATTTCAAACAAAATAAATGGCTGCCAGCCATTAAGCACGAACGGCTCATTGGCGTAGTGGTTAGTAAAACTGGTTTCTACGCCAGTATCCCGGGTTCGATTCCCGATCAGGACTGACATATTTAGCACTCATCTTCATCTATCATCCTTCACATTGTCTGCATTAGTAGCTGGACGTAAAAAAACAAAAAACAATTAAGTGTTTCACTAAATTTCAACATAAAAAGGTTTTTGTAGGTAAAGAATGAATTAATAATATATAGAGATAGACATAAAATTTTGTATAAATTGGATCTTATACCATCATTTATTTAATTGAATAGGTAAAAAAATATAGATTCTTTACTCTTTAAATATTGCTTGATTTATTTTCACAATAAAATGAGTATTCTTTTCATTCGATCATAACTTAACAAATTCATTTACTGTATTTAGATATGTATGAATGAAAGTATTATTTTCTGGAGTTATTTTTAATTGAATTTAACTTCCGTTTATTTATACTTATGATTTTTTCTACAAATTTCATTCTAAAAAACTGAGTCAGTTTATAAAATAACAGTTACTTTTTTAATTTTTAATGAGAAACTATTATCTTTTAATGTAATAGAGAGTGCTAGATATTTTCAATTTATTTATTCGTAATATTCAATTTGTATTAAAAATAGCAAGATAGTTTTATTTGATTTATTTATTTTTTTATTTATTTAACGTCGCATGAACTGCTGTGGTCATTAGCGACGACGTTGGGGTGTAACTGTGTGTAATGAGGATGAAATGAATTTTTGTAACGTATGAAAATATGCCATGCCTGAGTTGTATTCGAACCCAGGACCGCATGATGAGAGGCGAGCACGTTACCAACTGCGCCAATGCGGCCGGCATTAGTTTTATTAATGAATGGGATTTACTGTTTTTTTCGAGTGAATGTTTGTTTTAGATTTTTCTATTTAAAAGGATGAATTCAAAAACATTAGTATGGTAATTGTAACTAAATGATATGACTTTGAAATGAAGAAGAATAACGTTATGCTAGAAAAGAACATTTCATTAAAATTTGTTCAATTTACTTAAAAGGATACCACGTAGTTATTTAGAAAGAGTACTTACGAAATTGTTTTAAAAACAAAACAAAAAGAACTACCTCGGATAGTTGGCCGTGACTGCACCATAGAAGCAGCCGCTTGTAAAAGGGGAAAAGGAATAGTAGCGCTAGTACAGAAGACTTCTTACCGGGATGAGAAATGCAGCAGTAAACAGCGTTTCAGGCGACGTGTGCTGAAACTGTTCAGTCGTAGAATTCCAATGAACTTTTTCACTGACTTTATTTATTTCTATCTGTTCAGAGTAACGAGAGTAGGTAAAAAAATTCAAATCTAATTCCAGATGATTCAACTAACTGCTAAAATAAATTAGCTTGTCTGATAAAAACAAAATTAATTGTACAGACTTAAGTTTTTTTACTGTTACTGTATTTTATGTCGATAACAGAATAAATGTTGAACATAAAACAAAAATAAAAAAGATACCTTTACAATAAAAAGTAACGTGCCAAGTTTACCTTTTAAATAAAATCTTTTAAGAAATTACATGGGAATCTATACGATTATTTTTTTCCAAAACAAATGTTTTAATATTTTGTGGTTATTCTTAATGTAATAACACGTTCCTTGAAATTCCTACCCGTAAAAATTCTTCCAAGCCTGACGTAAAAATCTGTTACAGTGCTTCCCAGTTATATTTTCCCCTTCTTTCATATTTATTTTTTTGACATACTTTTACTGAAAATTTAGTATGTGTAATTACATTATTATAACAATTTCTAAAGATGACTCTAAAGGTTCCAAAACTTGAATTACTTGCCAGAGTTTACAGTCATCAGTACAGTCCTAAAATTGTCCGAAAAGATCCATTGGTCAGAGACGTTTTAAACGTATAAGCTGAGTACCCGATATCAGCCTAGTGTACATGTTGTATGAGAGGGTTGTCATGTAATTCAAATTTGCCGTGTATCAACTTGTACAGTTGTTTCACGATGCCATTTATGTATGAAATTTGTAAGTCTTTAAGCAACATTAAGTTTTTGACGTAAAAGGGGCATTGCGTTATCGCCCATAGAATCTTGTTTCGCATCGCTTGTATACGTTTCGTGTGTGGAGGTTTAGCGGATCCCCAAAGTTTAACTCCATATCTCCAGATTTGTCTTATGACTGTCTTGTACTTTGTTAATTTATGCAAGTAATTCAAGTACTGGAACCTTAGAGTCATATTTAGAAATTTTTATAATATTGTAATAACAGTTACTAAATTTTCAAATAAAAATACCATGAAAAACCATAAAAGACATTATCAGCCAATAAAATGAAATATCTTTACATTAATTCAATAATTCGGCTATTATCCTTTTAGATAATAGTGACTACTACCACAGACTGACACGTTTCATAATTTTAGATTTACCGTACAGACAAAATTAACTATTAACAGCGCAACTATCGTCGATAAATTTCATTTTTTACATTATTTAAAGTCGCATCAACAGCTTAGTTATTAGTGACTACAGTGGGATGTACAACTCAAAATGTGGGTTTTTTCTTGTGAAAATGTCCAGACCCTAGCCGGAAATAAAACACAGGACCTCCGCGTAACAGGCTAGCTCACTAACCGCTTAGCTACGGAGACACCCCTTTTAATTTTTTAATTAGCCGACAATTATTTATAAATTTTGTAATAAATACATTGAAAGTTAACCTTACCAACAACTACAGTTGATTTTTAAATTGGAGTTACGGTAGAGGGCGTAATTTCCATCAAGATTTATTTTCTAATGATATTAAATTTCTTAAGGTTAAATAAATTAATTCATTATAAATAGTATTCATAGGAATTAAAAAAAGTATGCAATGTTGTACTGTTGAATAGCAGTAAGTTAAATTAATTACCAAAGGTGTAGCATTCCATTTATTAATTTATTTTACTCAGTAGGCCTAATGAATTTAAAAATGAACATTGTTGTACGTTATCATACAAGCAAAAGGTTTTTATTAAACCTTAATATGTGTACGTTGCAATCTGGCCAATTTATAACAATAAATAACCCCATGACCCAATGACCCGAGGATAATATTATGATATATGATATTATGACGAGGATAATATATATGACTTGTAAATAAGGTGTATTGGTGAGTAGGTAAGAGCAGAGCATTCCAAATTGACCAAGGAGTAAGGCAAGGCGACGCACTATCAGCACTACTTTTCAATCTAGCTCTGCAGAAAGTAGTTCAAAAGCTAAATCTCACAGGGAATATCATCTTCAAATTCAGTCAAGGACTAGCCTATGCGGATGACATAGTATTGGTGGCTCGTAGTGCAGCAGCTCTAAAAGAAATGTTTCTCACACTTGAAAAGGAGGGGCTAGGGATAGGACTTGGAATCAACAACAACAAAACCAAGTACATGAAAATGACTCAATCTCTGGCGAGGAGAACGGCTGAAGATTTTGAAGCAGGCAGATATAAATTCGAAAGTGTAGAAAAGTTTATTTACCTTGGTACTGAGCTCAATGTGAATAACAACCTCAGTAATGAAATAAGGAAGAGAATTGATCAGGGTAACAGAGCCTACTATGCAAACAGAAATTTAATAAAATCTAGGCTTGTATCAAGATGTACAAAGAAGAAAATATATCAAACACTAATAAGACCGGTAGTGACATATGGCTGTGAAGCATGGGTTCTTGGCTCTCGGAACGTTAACGCATTGAGGATTTTTGAAAGAAAGATTTTGAGAAGAATTCATGGTCCAATATATGACAAAGGCGAATGGAGAATAAGAACCAATGCAGAAATCAACACCATTTTACAAGGAAAAGATATAGTACGGTATATAAAGT
The DNA here is from genome assembly GCA_035578175.1 of Catonia carolina. Lineage (NCBI taxonomy): Eukaryota > Metazoa > Arthropoda > Insecta > Hemiptera > Achilidae > Catonia > Catonia carolina. The sequence continues at coordinate 336,565,655 of JAQMRL010000001.1, read as the reverse complement.
CTAGACGAATCAGCTGGCTGGGACATGTGCACAGGATGGAACAGGACAGGATGCAGAGACAGATGCTTGTTGGGAGAATGGAGGGAACGAGGAGGAGGGGTCGCCCTAGAACACGCTGGCTGCAGGATGTGGAAAAGGATCTGACGAGCTTGGGGGTGGGGAACTGGAGGAGACGGGCAGGTCTGAGGGATGAATGGAGGCGCATTGTTGAGGAGGCCAAGGTCCACGTAGGGCTGTAGCGCTTCGTAAGTAAGTAAGTAAGTAAATAAGGTGTATTCAAGTACAGACTCAGGCCAACCATTCCTGAGAAGTGTGTTTAATTGAACCTCAAACATCAAAGTACAGCGGTAATCACTGTCTAGTACTTAAATCCGTATAAAAGTAACTACCTACACTAGGATTTGAACCGGGAAACTTCATCTTCGAACATCAGCTGACTCGCGGAGACGACTTTATTACTAGTACAATCCGGTGGGTAATACAGGTAAAAGTTAACAGTAATTAACTAAGTAATATTAATATTAATTTTAAGAAGCGAAAGTGTTCAGCAGCAGCAAGAGTGGTTTAGATGGAAAATCTAAAAGTAGGCAACGAAAACATACAGAAAGTTGAGGAATTCTGCTATCTAGGGGTAAAATAACAACGGATGGTTGAAGCACAAACGATATCAAAAGTAGAATTGCTCTAGCTAGAAAAGCCTTTGAAATAAAAAACAGCTTACTGACTACAAATATTGACTTACAGATTATGAAAAATTTCTTAAAACACTATGCTTGGAGTGACGCATTATACGGTAGTGAAACGTGGGTGATAGGGGCTGTATAAAAAAAGAGGATAGTAGCTTTTGAAATATGGTGTTATAAGAAAATGTTAAAGATTTGGTGGGTGGACAAAATAAGTAGGCTTAATTATTAGGTTCTTAGGCGAGTGGATGAAAAAAGAAGTATATGGAAGCATCTTACCAGAAGAAGGGATAGGCTAATGGGGCATACCTTAAGACATTCAGGAATTGGTTTATCAATAGTAGAGGGTAATATTCAGGGACTGAATTGTAGGGGGAGGCAAACGTTAGAATATATATAGCAATTTACTAAAGATGTAGGGTGCTACAGGTATGTAGATATTAAACGACTTGCGCAAGATAGAACAACTTGGAGAACTGCATCAAAGCAGTCGAAAGACTGATGACAAAAAAAAATATTGCTTTTATACACCGCGCTGTACCAAATTTGATTAAGTCTATTAATATCTTACACATTTATAGTCCTTTGAAAAAAATTCATTTTCCGAAAGTTTTCCTTGACTTTACTCACTTGTAACTTTTCGTTAATTGCTTCAACAAAATTTTTGATACGAAGACTGCAATTCCTGACAACTACTGCTTCTTAGGCACTTACTACATATTGTGTTGTGTGCAGGGATTGCTTAACCTTCCCAATCCCTGTACAAAAATTTGTGATGTCATTAAATTTAATTATTATTATGATTATTACTGTGCTTTTCAGGTCAACAGCCGAAAGGCTGGTTTGAACCTCTAGAGGCTTTACTAACTAAAACGAGGGCCTGGCATGCTTATCAGCATGCCAGGGCTTCTGAAAAGCATCCACTTTCTACCCTGCTAATGACACCTTCACTTCATTCACCACAGGGTCTGGCTGTATAATGAAATGAAATTCATTACTCTCAGAGGATATAACTCTGATTATTGTCTTTTACACCTCTACCTCTTTTATTCTTAAATGATTTATTCATATATATGGCTGACAATGCAAAAAGTAACAGAACTATTTTTTTAGTCTTGGAACTAGCAGCTCGAGTGCAAATAGCTTAACACCTGCCTGTTGTGGACATTATTATTTTACATGGCAATAAAGAATTTATTTATTAACAATTTTGGTGCGATGAAAAATAAAGTTCATAAAATGTGAAAATACTTTTGAGTAATTGACAGTTAAATCACTATATTAAAATTTATTCTTTTATACTCAAGTTTTATTCATAAATCATGAATTCACTAATAAATTTATTTACCTGTAGTTTTAAAATTGCGAAATGGATGTTATCATTTAATGTCTGCAAATCACGCGAATACCGCTTAGCGTCTCCTTGGATGCGCACTGATGCATTTAATATTAAGTTAAATTGATTGTAACATTAATCAAAATAAATTGCTCTAATCTTTCTATTTAGTTTTGCATAAGCTAATTTATTTTGTTTCTTTCTTTATCTAGTTTAAAGATTCACGAAAAGATTTTCCAATAGTGACTACCGTGGGTTATAAAACACTACACAAGTTTAGTCCAAGTTGACAGTTTCCAAGACTTGAAAATTAATGCGTGTATTCAAGAAAATCTACTTAACAGTCAAGTACATTACCACTGAGCCTCTGATGGAGCTTTGTTTCTTTTTGTTGGAAAACGTTCTTTGAATATTTGGTCCAATTATCACCCGATAAAAAATAAATAAATAAAATAAAGCATAAGTAGTAAACTCAGTACCTAAACTGATTTTGGTTTAAATTTACTACTAACGTTTAGAAATGTAGAAATAGTATTACTTGGTTGAACAAAATTTACACCCACATTGATTGTCAACAATGTTAATGTTAAGGAAAAATAATACAGTCGAATTGCTCTGACTGTAACTTCGTTAAAGAATTCTAAATTATTATTTATTATTATAAATTATTTTATTCATTTTAAAGACCAATGAAGCATTAAGAGAGGAATCGTTTTCAAAAAAAAAATATTTTGTGATGCAATTCAAACCAAAGTTGTATTTTTCGAGTTACTCTAGAAAGGATAGTATGTGCTTAGTTGTATGCTAAACTTAAAACAATTTGCTTTTTTTCTTAATTTACAATCGCTCCTACCGGGTTGGTCGACGGGTAAAGTTGCCGCCGCGAATCAGCGGTTTAACAGCTAATTTTTTGAGACGAAGGTTCCTGATTCAAATCCAAGTATAGGTAGTTACTTTTATACGGATTTGAATGCTAGATAGTGGTTACCGGTGTACTTTGATGGTTGGGGTTTAATTAACCATACTCTTTCGGGAATGGTCTGCCTGGGTCTGTACAAGACTACGCATCATTTACACAGCATACAACATCATCCTCATCTCATTGGGTCATGGGGTTGCTTATTGTTCTTCAACTGAACAGATTACAACGTACACACATTAGGGGTATATAAAAAAATGTAAAGTCGTATCATTTGCTTTGATTATTAGCAACAATTTAGGATTACTACGGTGACTACAGTGGTTATTCGACATGTGGATAATCCTAGACAATAATCTGAAATTGAATCCAGGACCTTACGCTTTGCAACGTGTAACACAGCCTAGCGCTCGAACCACTGGGCTTCTAAAGCGACCATAAATACTGTTGTAAATTTTTCTTTGGTAGATGTTTGTTAAGTATAGGCATTAATATGTTAATTTGATGTGTGTTCAAAAATTTATTCCAATCTTATGATTTTTGAAGTTTTGTTATTTGATAAAATTATTGATAGGTATTAAGTTTGTAGAATAGCAGTCAATACTTCAGAATATCATTAATCTAAGGTCAAGCTTAATAAGTTAGTTGTTAAAGAATTTAAAGAAACCATTTGAAATAGGTAATAATAATAATAATTTTTTTGGGCAGATAAGAGGAATGACATCCTGAGAAGAAGAGACCAAAATGCATAGTGCTTAACGTGATCCTTAGTCGGTCGATCAACGAATTAATAATAATAATAATAATAGGCCTAATAATAATTTTAAAGTCGATCTAGGCCTTTCAATCAAAATTCTTAAGACTTGCTTCTGGCGCTCCTTTTTATGTAAGCAATAAAACCCTCCACGACGATTTTTAAATTCAGACAATAAAGGAGCTAACCGCGTCCTTGTATAGTAAAATTCACAAACGACTAGATGACCATCCAGACCAACTAGTCCGTGCTCTAAATACTAAGGACTTCCTACCTTTGCGACGTCTCAAGCGAAAATGGAGTAGAGACCTCTTGGTCTGAATAATGGCAATACCCGTAGTTATAATCGGAGAATGTAACACTGGGTCCCTCTTCTTCTTAAAGTGAAACTACCGACAGCCATTTAAATATTATATACGGAAATTGTGCAGCTCAATGTATAGTACCGTAATAAAATTAAAGACAAAAAAAATAGGTAATCATAATTAATCATCAAAATAATTATTTTCTAATTAAAGTAAAATTATTCTAAATCTAATTAAATATATCAAGCTGAATTGTAAGAAGAAAATATAAAAATTATAAATAAATATTCCAAAAGCCAAAGAGCCAAATTTGATTAAAGATGAAGCAATAAAACAAAAGAATAATTTTAAATAAGTAATTTGAACTAGTAATTAACAAATAATTAAAAGAAAATAGAAGAACATCAAGAGTTATTTCAATTATGAAACCAACTGCAACAATTTGATGATTTTAACGTACGCAGATGAAAATATAAAAAGAATTTGTTAAATACTATAAAACCGATTGCAACAATGCATCGATGCCCCATTTGATTCCCAATCGATGGATGGACAAGATGCCAACTAGAAGACTAAGCAAATTCAAGAATAAAATCGTAACTGTAAATTCTTAACTTATAATTGAACTGATTAAATATCATTAAACAATTCATTATTCAATATTTTAATCAATTTAAGTTATTAACGTATTTATAATTATATTTACAGTGTCATCAATAGTTATAAAACTATTTCAAGAAAATCAATTGAATTTATGTAAACTCAATTTTGTTTAGTTAATTTAAAAGTCTTCGTTTCATTAAAAATTTCATTTATTTTTTATTTTTAATTCTTTCTTTTTATTTCATTTTCAACGTTAAAAGTTCAAAGTTTTTAAGAAAATTCATTTTGAACTACTATAGGTGAAGGCGTAGGAAGGAAATCAAACCCGGGATCATCGGTTTAACAACCAATATGGTATCATCTCAGACATTAAGGTGGTCATGAGGTTCATTTGATAATTTTATTTTATGAACTAAAATATATTTTTCAAGAATATTTGATCACATGAAAAATATTTATTAAGATAATGATGTCATTTTAAACAATAAACATGGTGAAAGCTCACACACTATTTTACTTGTATTAATATAAAATTAAATAAAAAAGATTTGCTTAATGAATTCCATGAAATGTGCCTGTAATTTCAGAACTACTAAAAAGTTAATTTAACTCAAAACTTCTAGTGCGGTTGTTTCACAAAATTACAGGTCTGCTTTATAGTTGAGACTTCGCAATGGGAATTTTTAAAGCATACGTGCGTAGTGCTTGCTGCTTTACTTATTAACAGAAGAGAACTTACACTGATAATACAAGTTTGCTTACCCGCTAGAGCTAAAATTTATTCGTAAAAAATCTTAACTTTAATTATAATTCATTCATTGATGTTTTTTTAAGAAAATTAAAATTTAATACGATTAGTTAATTTAAGGAATCGCACGTAAACCATCAAACAAAACTTTTGAAACCATAAATTATATTAGAAAAATTGTTAGCTACATAGATCTTGTAAAAATCAACCTTTTTATACATGGTTACATAAGGTGATTTGTGTAGTTTAGGGGAGATATTTCTTTTATGACTTAGATCACCAGCTCCTTTTATCATTTTGCCGCTGGTTTTGACATCCTATCCATTAACTCATGATACATTTATATAGGCTATATTTTCTTCATACAATTTTATCAAATATTAATCAATATGGAATTCACGCACACCCAAATCGATTCTAATTTTTATTACTTGTTTATGATGTTTCATCAACCATTTATGATTTAATGTAAGCTAGTGTTTAGATGGAGTTGAAACAGCTATTTTCACTACTTCAAAATTATGCTCATCATGTAAAAGTTGAGGGTTATAATAATTTCATATAAAATATTAACTCTAGAGTAACAAAAATTAGTTCTGTTTCGCCTTCTGTACTCATATGAATACTGTATATTTTAATGATAGTTGCCGCAATGAAAGTTAAATCCAAATTATGGTTAGGGTTTTTGGTCTTTTGGTGAATTATGTGAAACAATTAATTGCAAAGTAAAAAAAATTATTTTGAGAAGGCCTCGAATAGTAGCAAGAAATTATTATTTCTTGAGTGGATGCGAAAGTAAACTTTTCTTTTATATCCGACTGTTTGGTAATACTATTAGTGCAGACGATGAAGGACAAGATATTAAAATATGTGATGAAAAAGGCTAGAACTGATCAGGTTTTGTATCCGGTGTCCCTGGTGTAGAAGACAAGCGCTAACTTTTATACCACGGGACGGCCTAGTGAGAAAATGGAAAACTAACTTTATATTAATAATAATTTCATCTGTAGCATAATCGTTTTTTACGTACTCTTACTCAGGTTTCTTTAACAAAAAGAAATTAGCCAATTAACAGCCCGTTGACGTAGCAATCAAAGCATTTTGCTTCTATGCCAGGGTCCTGGGTTCAATTCCCGGTTAGGTTTTGCATTGTCTCATCTTTTTATCATCTCGTAAATCATTACTTACGCACAAGCCAAGGCGTGTGTAGCATCATCACTGAATAAAAAACACTGCAAACTTTCTGCTTCTACCTTCATTCTACAATATATATGTGTCCTACTATATTGGTCGCTAATTCCTCGCGCGTTTTCTGATCCTGAAACTGGATATTTCTTCAATGTCCCTCAGAAATGTTCTCAATAAAGACCCCTGTCCCATCATCTCGCCCCTTTCGACCAGGGGGTAACCCTTATGATGTTGACGATAACATCTGTCAGTTTCAGTTTTTCTAACGTCATGTATAAAAATTCTACTTTCAACGTTTAATTAAACTAAGAGATTAATTAAACGTTATTTATTAGAGGCTTATTAGTTAGCTCGTTAGCCTATAACGCGGAGGTCCGGTTGCGATTTCTGGCCAGAGTCTGAAATTTTTACAAGTCAAGTCAAAACCCGCAGAGACAATCACATAATCTACTTTAGTAATAACCAAGCAGTTGATGCGAATAGATATGTAAAAAAAACTAAGAGGTAAAAAATAATTTTAATTTCCCTCGACATTTAAGTTAAATCTTAATAACAAATTATAAATTTTAAATTACTTCATGCACAAAACAATATTTAGTACAGATATTAGAACGATCGTAAAGCACGTCTGTCGCTTATCATAACTCCTACTTAACTAACATCACGGAAGTATTAGATTAATAAGCTACTTAAAACAAATCTGCAACATTTACATCATATTTTCAAAAAAAAAATAATATTGTGACACTTATCGCAAAGGTCCGTTTCGGGATCTAGTTAATTAAATAATTAATACACTAAAGTTTACAATTACAAGTATTTATTACACTGAAATATTTACAGAATAAATAATAAACTAATTATAATGAAGTTGTACGATAAATAACTCAACAAATTACTTAATACTACTTACAAACAAAATTATATAGAATGCACATTCACAATAAAACTGAATACAATATGCACAAATACAATACGGCTGAATAACAATGCTTCGGAAACCCGTTGACCTGTTGTAACGGAGTTACCTTCTAACACACGTAGTAAACACTCTTCAAAGATCAAATGAATACTAACTAACTGACCGCGCTCGGGGTTCTATTTATATAAGCGGTCCAAAGAATCTTCCCGAAAGACACCGATATAAAAGTCCTTTCTAGAGAAGTCTTATTTAATGTAAACAGGTAATCAACCGACCCTTCATGAACAGTTGTACAACAAAGACCTTATCATACACAATAGCGCAGTTCTTTTTAATACATTTTAAGAATAGGTATACTTTTATAGCTAACCCTATTGTTACTTTTTCATTCTATTATCTACTCTTTACCATTTTATGAATGAAGAACTAGAAATTTCTTGAACCATATTCGTCTTCGATATTGTCACAATATGTATACGTAAAGTTACTATCCCATAGGAACGAGATGTAAATTTGTAGTTACAATTAATTGTAGACCTAATGTTAGTATCCATTTTAATTATTACAAGGTGTTGAGTTGTCATGAAGAGGTGAGTAACCTACTGCTATTGTCAATAACAAAGGAAAATATTTATGAATCTTTTTGAACTGCTTTACAAATCAAAGCAAAATATAAATGTTTATTTATGAACAGTTTTGCCACAACTCTGTAAATAAATTTTATTGATAATATCGGCCAATGATTTAAATTGTAGCAATTTAATTTATAATAAATAATACGACTGAAGTCTAATGGTCATAAATATTTTGTAAACAGGAACGTTTTCTTTCATGTCTGAGTCACTATGGAACGAAATTGAAACCTTCTAAAATTATAATTGTGCCAGTAAGTGCGTAACACTTCAAACGACGCCAAGATGAAAGGTTTTGAACGATGAAAATAGAATAGGGTATAAAAGCCTCTTTTAATCTAAAGAGCAGTAATAACAACAACAACAATAGCAATAACAGCAATCTTCTTCGTTGAGTTTAATCTGAAATGACATACACTCAAACATTTCCTCCACATATCTCATACAAAATAGTGGGGTTAACGAATAACGCATGAAATGATGTCATTTATTCTCCTGAAGGCAAGTCTGACATCAAGTACTGTATCATAGAAGAGGGTGAAATAAGAGTAAGCGACAAAGGAGCAATTTACAGAAAATAATACAAAAAAAACATCACGCAGTATACGATTTCACGTACGAGAAGGAAAAATAAATTTCATTTCCGGATTTCTATGATTACGTTGAGAATGTTTTCAAGATAGTTAGGTAACTTTATAATAAGTTTCTTGTTATTTTATACTAATAATGAAAAACTTGAGAAGATAATGATGCAGAAAATATAGTTTTATTCGTACCGGACAATTTCAAAGTAAAACAGTTACTTCTGAAGAAAAAGATATTTCATAGCAAATTCATGGTAATGTGTTTCACTTTATCTATTTAAATTTATTACTGTGTACCAGGGCCGTTGAATAGGGCCCTATTCAACGGCCCTGACTGTGTACGACCAGTTAATATTTTTATATACCGTATATCCTCGATTCTAAGACGCCCTCGAATCTAAGAAGCAGCTTATTTTGGTGGTACAAATTTTTGAAAAAAAAAATGATTTCTAGAAAAACATCATCAAAATTTTATTTCAAATATAAAGTGAAATTTTATTACCTGAAATAGGCGATGAAACCGAATTAAATGTAACAAGATATTGATAGAAATAATAAAAAATTTTAATACAGTTTTATTGATTTTTTATAAAATAAGGAGGAGTTTGTTTCCATCGGCTGTTATGCATAACAAAACTGTTATTCCCAGTTTCTCGCACCCAGTAGTTTTTTATTGTATTTCTTTGGCACCTTTCACTTCGACCGTGTAGTTTCCCGGCATATTGAAATAGACGGGAGTTTCGTCTGTATTACCGATCTGATCAAGAGTGCAAGTATTTTCAATTCGTAAGATAATAACATGGCGCTGAAAATTCACAAGTTGCGTTTAAAATCAAATATCGCGTGTTTAGCGTTTCGCTTCTACGAGTTCTGATAATTATTTAAAAAACCTTATTTTATTTTAATTTTAAAAGATAATTTATTTTATCTTATAATCCATGGTAGGTGTCTCATACATAATTTAGAGTGCTAATACACCGGTTCAAAGATAATAAGTGAATAGGATTGCAAGAAACCCTCGAATGTAAGACACACCTCGCTTTACGAAGTATCAAATTGCGATAAAAGGTGCGTCTTAGATCGAGGAAATACGGTTCTCTGTTATAACTAGCTGACCTTTCTGGTTTCAACCGGGTAAAAATTTTTAACATATTTTCTTTGGTACTAAACTGGTAACGCAGTTATTGCTCATCAAGCAGGAAAGCAACGTAGCACAACCTCAGAACATGTACGCTCAAACTCTTTCGAACAGCTCCTATTTAGAGGCTAACATTGTTGATGTGAAACAGGATTAGTTTACATTAACAATTATAACTAATGAGATGAAATTGATGGTAGTTTATAATTGCAACGGTTTACATTCATCATGTATGAGACTACAGTACAAGTTAAAGCCCTCGCTCGTTTGGTCACTCTTTACCATTTTGGAATACTCTAATGATTTATACAACTTGCAAAATTTTCGTTTTATTTCTCATAGAGTGGTCTGGAAAATTAAACTGAATATGAGAAGCTCTGAATCCTACATATTGAATACATATGCTGTGTATCTAATTTAATTTGTAAACAATATATTCTTCTTCTTCTTCTTCTTCTTTTAAATAAGGTAAGGCATACAACTGTTCCGAACTCAAATACTATGTTGCATTCATCTCTTTTCAGTTCTACCAACGGTCTCTATTTCCTTTTGTAAGATACAATAAAACTTGTAGAGGTAACCATTGAGCTGATTCCAATTTTCACGATATTCTTTCATTTTCTCATTTAAGTTGAAAAAATATAGTTCAAACCTTTTAACTTCATTTTTTTATTCTATCCAACGTAGTAAGTACAACCTATCGTCCATCGCAAAACCCTCAACTCTGCTGACTGAATTTTCCGCTTACGTGACTTCGTATTTGTTCATCCGCCTCACCTCTGTACATAATAACAACAGATGCAACTTTATAAAACTTCAGTTGTTTTGTTTATTTTCTAAAGTTCTGTTTATGGCACCATAATATCCTTTGGTGTTTTAATTTTTGCTCTATATCTAAATCTTAGTCAAATGCGTAAATTTATATATTAGGTAGTAAATTCGTAATTTTTAATATTGACATTAAATGTGAAATTTAAGTTTGCGTCACTATTAAAAAGATAATTTATCATTCGCTTGTAATACAAAGCGACATTAATAAAAAAATGTATTATTTTTCAATTTAAAAAAACTTTGCTCTGCTTCTACTGCTTTCACCTCTTCCGCTCTTGTACATCGATACTTTTCCCCTACTGATGATTAGCTGTTAATTATGGCTGACGCTGCTCCAACTATCACAAATAGGCAGTTATAGGGGGAACTCTTTCCCAGCTTCAGTTGGGCTATGCGCATAGGAAATTTTTTACTATGTTTTTCTGCTATAACTGTGAAGAATAATACTAATTTCCTTATTTTCGAGGGATCTGCATCTTCTAAAATTTTTATTTAACATGATAAATTGTTTAAATGATTGGAACTTCTATGTTACAATCTGTTTACTGTTTAGTTTTTTTTTTTATTTTCATGCTAGTTTCTGATTCCTAAGTATGATTTAGAACTGTTTCCTATATTTTTTGTTATCTAAAATAATAAATTTTTTTTTTTTTTTTTTTTTTTTTTTGGTTTAACGTCCGACTGTTTTGCAAATTGCTGCTAATGCAGACGGTGAAGGATGAAATGAATATTTTGTAACGTATGAAAAAATGCCATGCCCGAGTGGGATTCGAACCCAAGACCGCGTGATGAGAGGCGAGCACGTTACCAACATCGCCAACGCGGCCGGCTAAAATAATAAAAGCACAACCTAATGAATGTTTTAATTTCGTTTAGTAAAAAATAAATACATTATTATAATGTGACTCACTTGAAAAATGTAGTTACTAATACATAAATAAAATATCAATATAAATACTGATAGGAAATAAACAAATATGGATTTTAGATTATCATAATTTAAACGAATGGATTAGCTATTTACTTGCATTGTAAACATGTTTATATACATGTCACGATTATCACATGACGAGGTCGTCGATCAGCTTTGCCTTTGTACACGATGTGCATAAATATCATACGTGGGATTTTATAACGTCGCGGGGAGGTAGGATTTGCGTTTCAGTTTGTACAAAGGCTTTACAAAAGAATGCGTGTGTATTGATTTGTGCTGATTGTAAACAACCAAGTTAAAGCATTTTATAAAATTGTTTCATACAAAAGTGTTTTACATAAAATGTAGCACAATCTTTGATGTACAGGAAAAATTGAATATCAGTTACAAAAGACTGTATTATTTGTTTTTGTTCTAAATTAACTGTTTCTTCAACTTTAGAGAGCTATTCAGTAGCGAAAAAAATAACTACATTTAAAGATACACCTCACAAATATTCAGGCACCTACCCATTATGCACAATGAATAAGTTTCTACAAGTAACACTTACAAGAACTTTTTAAGGGCGTGTTTAAAAATACATTTTTAAAAGAAAATCTTTAGTGTCTGTTGGCTAAGTAAGAACAAAAGATTTTTACTTGTTTTATTAAAAGTTCATGCCTGTTTTTCAAAGTCTACAATAATTAAAATTGATCATAATTTTATATAACCTGGTTAGAAGTACTTACGATATTAAAATTCTGATAACCCAAAAAATACCTTTAAAATTAAGAAGTTTCTTCTTTAAATCAGCGAGTACTTCCCGTCCTCACATATGCTCAAACAAGGGTCTTTAAGAAAGGCTTAGCAAAGACGTTAATATCCATGAAAAGACTGACACTAATATTAAATTAAAAGACCAAGTAAAATATGAGGATATTTTCCAGAAAACTAAAATAATATATGTAAAACAGCACGTGACATCACAAAAATGGCCATGAGCTGTACACACAATAAGGTTGATTGATGATCGATGGAACAAGGAGATTCAGTAATGGAGATCCTGCTAGGAAAGAGAGGTAGAGGTCATCCACAAATATGGTGACTTGAAATTGGTGGCACTCTGAAACTTAGCAGGAAGGACACAGAGAAAGAATCGGTAAGACAGAAGGAGGAGGTCTATTTACAAAACACTAGGTACTAATAACAACCTAATGAAGATGAGTAAGAAGAAGGAGGAAAAAATAGGTTTTTAAAGGATTGCATCACTTAGCAAAAACAACTCAAACAATATAAAAACTTTGTTTTTGTTTTGTTTTTTGTTTAAATATTATCAAAATCTTGATTATTAGCGACTACTTTGGCGTATGCAATAGTGGGTTTTGACACGTTTTAATTTCCAGACACTGGCCGGGAATCGAACCCGGGACTTTCCACTTGGTAGGCTAGCGCGCAATTTGGATTTTCAAATTATGTTCATGTATGTTTTCAGTTTACCTTACAATGTGTTTTCTCCATGGTCGGTGCAAACGTCGGAAGAGACTAGTAGGGAGATGTTCATTTACTGAAGCACTTATGGTCCTATTGTTAAACGGTTTGTCTTTAAATCTAAAATAAAGTCTGAAAAATGAATTTATTAGTGTAAGATACGTTGTAATAACGTGTGAAATGCTCTGCTTGGTACGTGATAGGCTGCATTTGTTATGTGGGAGAGTACTTGACTGAAAATTTTGGTTTCGAGTTATGATGAAAGGATCAATTTAAATATTTGCCCATGAACTAAATATTTTAAAAAATATTTAAAACTACTTTCAAATAAACTTTTCCTAGAACGATGGATTAACTTTCAAATATTCTTTATTTTTCCAAGCCATTGTTCAAACCGCTACAAAACTTTGCATTACATAGAATTTCAGGAAAATATTAGAGCTAACTAAAGAAAACAAAGTTGTTTTATAATGTTTCCGATATGTTTCCAGATTCATGTGGCACTTATTTTTAAATTACTTTATTATTTATTAAATACAATCCAGTTTCTTTAAGTGTTTTTACTAGGGATTTTTAATGTTTGCTTTAACAAAAAATTGACAGCGATCTTTTAGATGAATTTTATTTATAGACAAATAAATTAAAAGTTTTAGTCTAAGAAACTGTGTCAGTCTTACTATAAAGTACAAAATATTTCTCAAAAATTTATTTATATGTTTTTAAAAATATTCGAAGTGTTTAACCTTGTCTAGAACAGGCTTACGGTAAGATGGTGCAAAATTTTGATAACATCGTTGCTCAGGTAAATTTTCCACTCCGATACTTCCTTTTCCTTTCACTAAAAATGGGTTGTGTTTCACGTAGCTTACTTGCATAAGCTCAAAGAATTCGACGACAGAATTTCAATTCAGTGAAGTGTCCCTTCCTAGTTCATCAACAATTTACATGCTTCCATACCACTCTTTTATAAAATAAAAACAAAATATAAAATTCCAATGAGGTGTCACAATGAACAGAATGGTAATAAGCAGAGGATTCTACTTTTAAAGATACCAGGTTTACGTCAGCTACGATATGGTATACGTACTAATTTTCTTAAAAAAGATGCAAATATTAAAAATTTAAATTTCATGCACTATAGTTCATACTATACTTATTAGTATCCATCAAATAACTGATTAAAATTAAAGCAATGAGGACAAATTCTCAAAAAGAATACAGCCAATTTAATACTAAAATTTTATTCATCTTCAACCCATACTCGTTCAGTACCAAAACTTAATTTTTCTAATAATATTTTTCTATTTATTTTACTTTGGGATTTGCACTTTTCTAAAACCACCATTTTTCTTAATATTTGACTCTTAACATCTCTTAATATTTTCTGAGTTCATGAATAGGTAAATATTTAGAAATACATTCATATAATTATGCTAACAGTAAAACAATAAAATTCTTGTAAAGTAAAATTTCGAAGACAGAACTTTCAAGCTGACGCATAAAAATATTTTGCTAATACAAAACTACCTAACCCACTGACTTATTAATTTGACCCAATTAAATTAACACAACTTACATAACCTTATTATAAAAAATGTATTTTCCTGTAATACTGAAGGACGCCCAAACCATATGCCCGGCGAGATTAGTGCATAATCTTGCCTTGCGTCTTAACACATCATTCACTAGAAAGCATAGTCTACAAGCAAAACGCGTACAACCAAACCGCTATAAAAAATTACTCTCCACTTAATAAATTTTTGATAAAAATTTTACTCCCCTTTCAAAACCCGTTTTCGACCAATTTTGGGTTTGTAACTGTAAAAGAGTACTTCAAAAACAAAACATGCCTTTCCATCTAAATCTTTAAGACTGCTTTTATGTAGGAAAAAAAATCACCAAAGCAATTAAAGCCACCACGATTAAAAAATAATAATTTAAAAAACCCAGCCATTCTATATTAAATTTTTCGATCGACAAAATAATATTATCCAAGCCACCTCGTGATCTATCTATAAGAAACTATCCAACCGTACGACGCAACATGTAAAACCGAAATGGAGGAGGTATTTATTTATTTGAACAGCGAATAACTCACGTAGGCCTAGTTCTTAACGGAGAAATTATCACCAAGTGTCTCTATTTTTTGCAACAAAATTGTTCACCACTTATTAAATTACTTTTAATATTGTCAATAGAAAGCTGCACTTAGTATACAATACTATACTCAAAAAAATCAAAACAATACAGCTTTGCTAGAGGTTGATATTTAGAAGGAGTAACAATATTAAATGAAGTTATAAGGTTTCACACATGTTTTATCAATAAGATTAAATATCACCATCGTACTAGAATTAACATTCTAATCTATTCGTTTTAAATACATGAATACCCACTACAAGGTTTATTTTATTTCGTTCATCACATATCAGAATTTTTAAAGTACTAAAATTTTTCAAAAAGACAATTTTTGCAATTGTAACGTTTAATATACATTGTAAAACTTATTCGAGGTTGTTTCAGGTTCTGGCTATTACTAGATGATAAAAATTCTTTTTAAAACTTATAACAAGTATTAATTAATTAAAATTACATTTTATGATTATAACTACACTTGTAAATTACAATACTGAGACTAACCTAATTACAAAATTTTATTACCAACTTTAATTAAACTTAATTAGACGACATATGGTCATTTACGCACAATAATTATTGAATAAATTCTAATTAAAATTTTAACAATAGATCAATTTATTTTCCCGTTATGAATTAACTGTTTAATACGAATATTGGTATTCACAACTGGTTTTAACATTCTATTAGTACTAGCTTTAAAACCACATCCCGAATAACGGTTAGACCGGCATTTCTTACATACCTCGGAAGCTACTGAACTACCCAATCAAAGAACCGGATGCTAGGAACACCACCTAGGAATTTCAAAAAAGTAAATAAAACAACATAACAGAGAATGAAATATAAATACAAAGACTTTTCTAGATAAATAAATACACAATAAAGTTCTACCCTAATTTACTCTACTCTACCCTATTCTATAAGAAAAACAAACGAAGCACTGCACCGGTGGGAGGCAATAAACCACTCTTTAACATTAAGCGGCTTTAAAATTAAGTAAAATGAGGAGTGAGGTGGTTTACAAAATTGCTTCCTTACTGAGTACAAAAGTATGCTTATCAGCACGCAAGACTCTCTGTTAAAACCATCTACTTTCCACCCTGCAAATGACACCTTAACTTCATTCACCACAGGGTCTAGCTGTATAATGAAAGTCATTACTTTCAGAGGAGACAACTCTGATTACGATCGTTTGCACCTCTACCTCTTTTGTTGTTAAATGATTCAGTCATATAATTGGCTGACCATTTAATAAGAAAAGAACTATTTTTTTAATCGTGGAACTAGCAGATCGATCGCAAATAATTAAACACTCGACCTGCCTGTTGGGGCAAAAAAAAAATTAAGGGTTGAAAATTTCTCAAAAATTACTGTTAACGTAAGGGAATCATTTTTAATTTTTATATAATACAAAAAAAATAAGTACTTACAATATTACATAATGAAACCCAGTTTTAAACATGCCTACTGTTATTTTTGTTATCCTTTGTTGTTCTTGATAATGTTAACATGCGCTAGTATAAAACAACAACATATTCTCCCTTTTGTAAACAAGAAAATAAATGTAAATAACAGAAAAACATTTTCCTTGCTACAAAAAGTAACAAAATATGACAGTCGTGTAAGGAGAAAACATGTTAATTTTTAAAAATAATACAAATGGAAACTGTATGACCTAGAAAATCTTGAAGCCAAGAATATTATTACGGAAAGCGAATGCTCATATCACTATCGCAAAAATAAAGAATTTTGAAGTCGGGAAATCTTTGCATTGTTCTGCTCCTGTCTTTCATTCATATTTTATCATTTTTCTTTCTTTTTCCTAACCGCCTTTCTGTAGGAAAAGCGTTTGTTTTCAGAAATATATGCAGGCTCCTTCTGTCGTCCTACGTATAGTAAAGTAGAAAAAATTCATATCTATGCACAAAATTGAAAGTGATATTTATGTAGGTCTACAAATTTGTTTAACTTTTAAGTCAGTTATTTAAATCAGCTACATTAGTTAACTATACGTAAATGGTTTAACAATTATAAGTTGTTAATTCTTATGGTAATAATAAAAAATTTTGTTCTTATAGTAAATATAAAATGTTAAAACGATGTAAACTGTGATACTGGAAACTATTATCCGAAAGACTAATCACCAAAGAGTTTAGATGACGTTCAAGTCTGTCATGGTGTATGTTTTCATTTTACTGTCATATTTATTTTCATGGTGAATTAAGTCATTCGTTATAAATCAAGGGGAATCAGTAATTATGCGAAAGTTTTCGATTGCGGAAGTGGTAAGATTGTAATGCTCAATAAACTTGCTAATTTCCAAAGTTTAAATCCGTACGTCCATGTTTATAATTTATAAAGTAATTTTGAGACCAGGGAAAGACGCGGATTTTTTTTAATGAGCCAATATTATTGGTGTAATTTAATGCCAAACTGCTTACGTTTTGTCCAGAACTGTTTTTTGAAGCAAGTTCTCTGTCTAAGTGAATACACTTAAGTACCAAAATTCTTCCGTCTGCAGTATAAATAATCATTTTGGGGATAGCTGCACGTGGACAGCAACCTTTTTTAAAAAGATATGTGAGGATTTTGTTTCGTTAATTGATCCTCAAATTTTCAATTACATTTGTAACGTCATTGACGACATCTTTAAAATTTATCGGTTTCTTCTGCTAATATTAAGTCCGTTGCTCGGATACCAATCGCCTGCAAAGGAATTCATTGTATTTTATAAAACTGAATACTAAACGATACTAAACGACTTGTGTTGTGGGGATGTAAAGTGTATAATGATGACGTACAGGTGTGAACTAAGTACACTCCCTTGAGTACATTCCTCCTTGAAATACATTCAGTACATTCAGGTACCCCTGAATGTATCACGTACAAAGTGGGCAACGCAGTTTTGTATTTAATCTAAAAATATCTACCTGATTTAAAAATAGGAGGCAATATTTACGGTTGGGCGATTTAATTTTGTGTAGAAGACCACAATGCAGTAGTTTTCAAAAGCTTGCGAAACGTTAAAAAAACCGAAGTAGAATTGTTCAATTCCAGCGTGGTAGGATTATATCTATCAGTCCGTGTATTTTTTTTCTATTGTCAAATATCGTTCCCAATATACGAATTATCGATAGTGTGGAATTATGTATGTTTTCTGTAAGTACGCCCAAAGTCGTTTCAGTAGTATTTTATACACATAGTTCTGAAGCATCTGGTAGTGAAATAATTAATTTGTAGAAGCTGTGTTCAATATATTTAAGTAAATACACATAATATAATTAATAATAATCTTAAATTTAATGGAAAATAATTGATCAAAACATCATAATACTTGATGACATAGTTATTTGAGACTATTGAGTAGTATTGGCCATGTATTTCCTACGGGAGTTTGGAACTACTATTCATAATGAAAACATTTACCTAGCTTACCTTTTCAAACACAAGTAAATTGTTTATATTTTATTTACTATTATTTCGTGATTATTATTTTTATACCATAATCTATATAATACATCAGCGGAAACTAACCAGCAATGTTATTACGAATTTTATTAAACAGATAAGGTACAGTATAATTAATTATAATAATAAGTTCAATCAATAATAGAGTATGTCTAAATTTATTACATTATGTCATACTTTTTATACACCGAGCGATAAAAGTTATAACATCTATAAATATAGTATAAAAGTAAAGGAAGGAAAGAATCGCCCTGAAATTTTCACTGTAATATTTTCAGAACAGTTAGTAGGCTAATTCTATTTATGGTCATTTAAACAGTAGTCTCAACTAAACATGTCATTGAGTGTATACTTGTATTTTTGCTTAGATGAAGCGGATAGTATAAAATTTCATAAATTGGTAAGTTCTTGTCAACATAAATTTGCTCTTCCTTAAGGTTTGATTAAGCTGTTGAATAAAGTCAAGAATCATAGGCTCCATTTTTAATTTAATTCACAAAAAAATTGTGAAAATATGTTTCTTTATGTTTCAAATCATATATTTTTTCGTATAGTTGTTAACTCTCGGATATCTTCCGGGTCATTGAGTTTCCTTTGTACTGTAGAAGCGAGTACACCCTTAAGCCTTTGTTATCATTAGTTTACATAGTATATATATCTGACAAAACTGTGGATTAACTTAAGGACTTATTAGGATTCAAAGTATGCATTTATGTTTGTTTTAATGAGTATGTACAGTGAATTTTGTACTGTTATATTCATACTACAGTAATAAGAAGAGTCATGCAAAATTACAAAGCAAATTGGATTAGGGTTAAGTTAGATGATCTTGACCCAAGTAATCCTAGTACATGGTATAACTTCACTTCGCATCTAACGACCACAATCTGTAGCAACTAATTTTGTGCTTAATGCAATACCCTGTCCTTTATTTTACTCTAATATTTTATCAAACTGTAATTTAACTTACTCAATAGATTTCATTTAATTAGCAAAAAACTTAACAGTTTTATACACAGTTAATCAGTTATTTAATTGTCGGCTAATATAATAAATAATATATAAATTGTAAGTTCAAAAAAAAAGTAGGAAACGGGAAGGTTGTTGTTGTTTAAGTCATCAGCCGAAAGGCTGGTTTGAACCTCTAGAAGTTTATTATAGAAAAAGAGGAGTGAGGTGGTTTACCATGGTGTCCTCACTGAGTGGAAGAGTAGATTATGCTTTCCAGCACAACAGGCCCTCCGAAAAACATAAAATTATCACCCAGCAAATGACAACTTTATTTACCACAGAGTCTGCCGGTAAAATGATGAATTTGATTACTCTCAGAGGAGATATCTCTTGACTAGTGTCTTTTTCACCTCTACCTCTTCTGTTCTTAAATCCTTCAGCCATATAATTGGCTGACCATGTGATAAGAAACAGAACTATTTTTTGTAGCCCTGGAACTAGCAGATTAAGGGGAGACTGTACTTTGTACCCCGCCAATGTTAAATTTGACATTTTTAGGTATTTTTCATAGGATTGGTGAAAGATAGAAAAATTAAACTTTACACACTTATAGTTGTAGGGTGGTTTTAGCTACTGACATTTTTTCAATTTAATTTGTTGGACCATAAAGTTTTTAAAAGAATAACGAATAACATAAAATTGTTACATTTTTTCTACGTCTTTTGCATAAATTACTAATTTTTTGAGCACTTGAGAAAGTAAAAACAATGTCGGTGAATGTGCATGTGCATGATAATTAACTGGTAAAATTTCAGCCTGGTAGGTTAAATGGTTACTGAGAAAAACGTACCTAAGTGTTAAAAATCTAAATTTACAGGAAAAGGCACAAGTAAAAACAAAATGTACTCAAACAAATTCAATTTCCCATCAACAGTTGGTTAGAAAGCTGCACTAAAAGCGGAGAATATTAAAAATAGTGAAACAGATATTTTTAAAAAAAACTAAAATTCTGTTTGCACTAAAACAAGCAATATAAATATATGAAAAATATTTGTTTTTGGCGACATGTTAATTTTTTAGGATAAACCTAATAAAAACTTAAATTTTTTTCATTAAAATAATTTTTTTGTCGTAATTTAATGTATTTGCCGTAGATCTAGGTCTAAACTATGAAAAACATAAAAAACCGAAAATCAAAATTTTCAGTCAAAACCATCATACAGTCTCCCCAAGTGCAAATAATTTAACACTCCAGCGCCCTGTAATGAAAAGGTTATACTACTGTAATGAACGCAAATATGAGACTGACCAGGCATTCACCTTGGTGCAACGAAGGAAATCTAAGCAAAAGTTTTGACCGGGACATCTAAATATTCTACTAAAACGAATTAATTTATTTACAAATAGATTAAAATGATCATATTTACAAGTCAACTTATTAATTTTCCATTAAATAGTATGAACTTTCATTAAGAAAAACCAAACAGATAAAAAATAATATGAGAGAATTGTACAACTTATCTGCACATAAATAACTAATTAAAATAAACTGAACGTGATAAAAAGAGTTTAGTAAAATGTTGAGTTTGTAGTTTATTGCCTCATGGATGCGAAACGTCGACATTTTGCATCGGTACAGACAAAACACGATAGTCGTTTGAAATGCGGGTATGAAAACGAATGGCCAAACTTAATTGAACTGACAGAATAACGAATGTAAATGTACTACTACGAAAACTGGAAGAGAAAGAAATGTTATGGCAACCATTCGATGGAAGAAAGCCAATTGAAGGTCATGTAATGAGAGGGGAATGTTTAATTAAAATGAAAAGAAAACGTTGAAAAATAAAGTTAATAACGATTTACGGAAAGTGTTTCGGGTACGGAGAAATTACGATGCAGGGAGTAAACCGAACAAGGTGGAAACAAACGTGGTGCAAAATTTGCCTAAAGGCAAGTAACCTCTAGATAATCCACCGAAAAATACTATTCACAATAAAATGCCAATATTTTTCTTAAAACCATATTAGAACTTCACAAGATTCTTAAATATAAAAAAATGTACTTATTGTCAGAAGACTCATTGTAAATACAAGAAAAGTATACAAGTAGTTTTATTGTATCAAATTTGTAATAAATTCTATACACAGTGATATTGTATGTATTAATAAGGAACGCTAAACTTACCACAATAGCAGCTATACTATCAAATAAATTAACCTAAATAGAACAACTTTATGATAACCCATATTTCAATAAATGACGGTTGTTATGGAATAACGTTATTGGAATATTGTAATATAGAACTAGCAATTTGCTGAAAGGGTTTCTCTAATGAATTGAGGGTATAATAGCAATAATAATAATAATTATTATTATTATTATTATTGTCATTGTATATTTTTTAATACGCTTAGTATTATCTGATCCGAACTAAATAAACTTCTGAGCACTCTAATGAAGAAGTCGTGAACAGAAATCACATTTTTCATGGCTTATGATCTGGAAACCTTAAAAACCGAAAATATATTGTTAATAAAAAGAGACAGACAATTTTGTGTAGTTTAAAATGTGCTGTAAATTAGAAAGTCATCTTAATTTGATAACATATCTTTATCTAAAACGGAAACAACTATAGTATATCCTACCGAACCGTACCGCAGATATAAACAAACTACGCGTTGAAAGTCAGTAAAAAGGATGCGTAATCATATTCCACTCTACCAACGCCTTCAGTCAAACAACCGGTGACAGACCGGATGTTTTATAATAGGCCTACTGTATAAATCCTTTCTACTGGTTCTGTCGATTTTTGTATTTAGTATATAAGTTTCAAATAGTATATAGCAAGTTTTATCCGATAAGCAAAGAACATTTTTTGTTACTCGAATGGATCGCGCAAAGTTTAATCACAATTTTAATAAATTTATATTTTGACGTGCTCCACGGTTCCATGGGATACAATATAGACTTAAAATTCAAACAATATTCTTTTGGCTTTTCGAATCGACGTCAAAATTATCACTTCAAAACAAACTTCTAATCTGTAAAACCGTTTAAAAACTAGTCTGAACCTACAGTTTGATTTATGCGACGAATCCAGTAACTCAAATCCCCAAATTATTTTTATATAAAGCTCCCCGAGCTCTAACAGCTGCGCCCTGATACATTTCCAACAACCGCACTCATAAAGACTTCTTTATCACAACTTAAGGCAAAACGTTCAAATTTCAGTATTCAATATTATTGCTGGCGTATAAGATTGCATTTCTGCTAGAGAGAGATAGTGTTGGCCGGGTGAGGTACGCGGTGCAATAGTCATGTATTTCTAAAAACATATTATTAGTACGAGGTGTGGCTATTAAATAACTAGACTGACGTAAAAAAAGTTATTTTAATTTTATACTTAATCAATTATTGTCACCTTCAATATACACTCCTTTTCTATCCCTACAATGCTCCATGCGAATTTTCCATTGTTGGAAACAATGCTGGAAGTTATCTTCTCTCAGCTCCTTCAGGACAAGTGCCGCTTTCTCTTTTACAGCTTCCACAGACTCAAATCTTGTCCCTTTATTGCAGATTTCACCTTAGGGAACAGGTAGAAGATAATAACATGTGGTGAAATGTGGTAATTTACTTATGATCTGGAAACGAAGCGTCAATCCATACACTGGAAGAGCCGAACTTCACTGAGAGCCAAAAAAGCTCGAACGAGCAAGTCAAAATTCAAAGCAAAGACGATTGTTTTTTTTATATCCATGGGTTTGTGTACCTTCACTGGGTTCCTGTCAAACAATTAATCAATATTACTACCTTAAGGCAGACCAACTTTCTAAACTACGTCAGGGTAAGGAAAATCGCCCCTAAATGTGGAAGGACAAATCATGGGTTCTCCACCAAGACAATGCGCTAGCTCATTCCGTGTTATCTGTCAAGAGGTTCCTAGCCAAGTACAGCGTCTCAGTGTTAGAACATCCACTTTATTCACCAGATCTTGCACCATGTGACTTCTACCTGTTCCTTAAGGTTAAATCTGCATTAAAAGAAACAAGATTTGAGCCTGTGGAAGCTGTAAAAGAGAAAGCGGCACGTGTCCTGAAGGAGATGACAGAAGATGATTTCCAGCACTGTTTCCAACAATGGAAAATGTGCATGGAGAGT
This sequence comes from Catonia carolina, assembly GCA_035578175.1. NCBI lineage: Eukaryota > Metazoa > Arthropoda > Insecta > Hemiptera > Achilidae > Catonia > Catonia carolina. Next base: position 336,541,889 of record JAQMRL010000001.1, on the reverse strand, counting down.
TGTAGGGATAGAGAAGGAGTGTATATTGAAGCTGACAATGAGTGATTATGTATAAAATTAAATTTTTGTACAATGTTAGTCTCGTTATTTAATAGCCACACCTCGTATAGTAATGCTGACAGATGATTTTTTACACGTCATCAGACTGTCAATAACAACTATGACATATCATCCAAATTTATATCAGCTGTTTCCTTTAATTGTTGTTTTTAGGTACAGTAGTACACACGCTCTGTGGGTTGGATATACAAGTGCAACCTTATACACCGGTATCAATACCAAAAAAGGCTTGAATCACACGAAAATTGTTTAGAGATCAATTTATTAGACAACAGTGACAGACTTTACTACTATTTGTTTTAAAAATTACCGTAGTTTTCACCACCATTTCGTGATAATTATCTTTGAAATTTATCAATTGTTCTTCTAAGAACAGATTATAGATAAATTTGTAAATAAAAATAAATAAAAGCATTATCACATCTTACTTAATTCACAGGCTTTTAGATAATAGATATTTATTAATAGTTTTTCTATCTTTATATAATTATAATTTAAGTTGAATTGACCGACTTATTGAAATCAAAAGACAATCTCTTTAACACATCTCAATAATTATATTCACCGTAAATTTCCTCTTCCAATTTACTTTGAAACTTAAATGTTACAAGTTACTTCTTTGACCTATTTGGACCTACGGTCTAGTAATTTATAGATCAGCAAAAACATCGAACATGAAACGTATTCAGACATTCCGGAACAAAACTGATAATCTGTGCGGATAGAAAACACGTCATCACAGGCTGTCGGAAATACAAACAAAATATTAGACAGAGCTATTAACATCGAAAATTTACAAGAAATAATAAGGAAACTATTAACATGCTCTCTCAACAAACTATACAAATCTGTAAATTCAATCATTGTTCGTTTTTCTTCTACCAAGCAACCTGATTAGGAAACAGAAAAAGCAATGGAATAGAGACCTGTTGTAAATCATCTTAAAGGGGTACCGTTGTGTTACTATCTCACACAAATGACAAGAACATTTTTAATAACATTATTATCATTAAACTGCTGGTTGTGGTAAAATGTTACACAGTTGTATTTTTTACTCAAAATAAAGTTAAAACACTTGAACTTTATGTTAGTAAAAAGATGTTGAATAATATTATTAATTAACATATTTTCCAATTGTAACTCCGTGATATAAATTTTAATAAAATATATTACAAGTCTTTCATCAATATCTTTTAATGATAGAAGAGGTTTTAAATCAATAAATTGCAAACCGTACCGATTTCATTCAGCCGTCTAATGTTCTTTTTCTTGAGCTAATATTCTTTCTGGGACAATAAAAGTTAATTTATTTGCTTATCTCTTATAGCAAAAGACATTTTATTTAAAATATAGCATAAGTTTTAAGCTATATAATGATCGTTTCTACAACCATCAGTTTTTTAAAGTTAATAGGTTTCTGCTAATTTAAACTAGATTAACAATAATAAAAATCTGGTATGAAACACTCACAATAAATTTCTCTTGCCAATGTGAATAATGAAAAACATTAGTTATGTTTAATCATGAGTATACAATGCAAAATAGAACCGTTGCAACAATTTATTTGTATACAGTACAAATTTTATCTAACCTATTTGCTTTTATTATTTTTTATGTATTATTTGATCGATCGTTTTTTAGATAATTACGAACAATTCACAGAGCAGACTCACATGTTTTCTTCTATTTTTCTTCTACTGTTTCTTTTTCCTGTTCCTTGTTACTTTCTCTTGCCTACATGAATATATAGGAAGGAAGATATTGTTTTCATGTCGATTTTTCGAAATCGAGTTTTCACCGGATCTACACGTTTTCAGACCCCCTGAACCCAAAAAACATGTTTTTAGCGATTGGTCTGTGTGTGTGTGCGTGCGTGCGTGTGTGTGAACAGAATATCTCAAGAACGAAACAGTGTACAAACTTGAAACTTGAAATGTAAGTTAGATACCACTAGAGGACCCGACACGAACACTTTCATAAAAATCGGTCAACCGGAAGTAGTAGGTAGTTTATTCGTTTCATTTTTCACTTTTTTGAGAGTTTCTCAGAAACGGTTCCTACGATTTTTAAAAATCGCCTCATTTATTACATTTTTATGCTCTACAAGATAGGGTAGGTGCCATGTAGTCTGTAATTCTTGGTGAGGCTGTTTTCTCGTAAAGAAATTGTTTTTTTAAGATTCCGGCTTCAATTTGCATTTTAGCGCAAAAATGTATATAATAAAATTTATAGAAAAGTAAAAGATGTGCAACTTTTATTTTAAAGCATTTTTCTCTTAAGAGCCTAGTTTAAGGTGAAAGAGTGAATTTCCGTATTTTTAAGCCAAACTTAGGTTGATTTTAATTTTGCGTCTTTGACTCATGATAAAAATTAGGTTATGTTTATTGAGGTTAGTTTTTTTTTACTTCTAATGTTTTATTACTAATGATAGATTATATTGTTCATTATTTGCGTTGGCAAGAGAAAGTTGTGTGAGGTTTCCACACCAGATTTTTTTAATTTAATAATTTTTTTTAACAAGTTTTGCTAACTATTTTTTCGTGGGATTTTTTTGTGTTCTTATTATTTGTTATTATAGTAAGTAATTTTATTGAAACTTTATTTTATTTTTATGAGTAAAAAGGCAAAAGTGTATTAGCATGTATATTATGTAAATAAAATATTTATCAGCAAAGATTGTTTTGTAAACATGTAAATGTTATGTCAATAAGGCTTATATGGATAAGTTTTGCTAGCCTTTATATTGTTGTAAATAAATAAAACTAATTTACTGTAGCTATTTACGAAAATTTCTATAGAATAAATTACATCAAACTGACGAAAAGGATATTAATAAAATTTACGAATTTCAGTCAATTACAATTTTGATGACGTATAGTGAAAATGATTTAAAAGAAGCAAGAATTACTACTCAGATAATCGTCATCATGTTGTAGCTCCACAGCGCTTGTTGGTCTTTGACTTCTTCCACAACCACCTCCCACCCTTTTGGTAGTTACTAGCGCCCTTCATCTTCTTACATGCATCAAAATTTCATCCACATATATATAACAGATGTTAAGAAAAAATTTAATTTTTTCCCATTATAAGATCATCAATACACCTCTTCCTAGGAAGGCTCTTGGTTCTTTTCTAAAACTGCTGAAATAATACTAAACAGAAAAAAATAGAATGCTAAAAATTAAGAATCCGTGGATCTTCTAGAAAGAACAAGTAGAAAATATGACTTCTAAGCGGACAAAATCAAAGGACCACTCTTGAAAATTAAAAGAATGATTAAAATAATTTTGTTCAATGTGTTAACTGTTTCGTTAGGAATTACGGCGAGTAATAGAAAACTGATAATAGGTTTAAAATTGTTTAAATCTATTTATTTAATTTTTCAGTTAGTAGCTGGGAATCAAACCTGGTATCTTCCCTTTAGCTATCTAATAGCCTAATTTACCAACTGAGACAATGAGGCGATCGGAAAATAAACACACTGTAATTATTGAAAGTAATTAAAGAACGTAAGTAGCTATTTACTTCTTAATGCAAATATTAAACATAGTTTACACTACAAAATTTAATTTAGAGAACGATCATGTATGAATGACAGTTTGATAATGGCGTTGCTGATGATGATGATGGTGATGATGATAACGATGATGATAAGGAAAGAGCGGAACTGAGAAATCAATTTCAGATTAGCTAACACAGTATTTGATGTATTATGGATATTAGGGTATAACATCCATTAACTTGTTAATGGATTAAACACAATTAATACAATTAAACATGAAACCCTATTCGTATATTATATAACATAATGTATTTTCAAATATTTGAAACTGTATAGTTAATTTTAAAACACACTTCTTATTCTTATATTCAAAGGACTCTCCGACAATAACCAATAATAAAAAATTCAGATTCTCAACGACGAAAAATTCTAAGGTGCTAAAGAAACTTTTTTTAATTTTTTGAAGAACGAGAAACCATTATACCTACTCACTTTTTATAATTTTAAATGGTCTTCCATTTTTTACACGATAAAAATTTTCAATTATCAACTAGTTTTAATAAAAAGATCTACATATTATTTTATTTTTTTGTTTTAGTCAATATTATATCACGTAATCTACCTTAAAACATTTCTGTAAGCTCTTGTTACTGCTGACATTCTTAGCACAGTGTTCACACTTGTCACATTATTCTTATGGTTTCCAGAAGGCTCCGATTCCTTTGTGTATGTCATTATAGGCTCCCCAGAAACGAATGACATGTGTGCATCTCGTGATATGCTATAGATTTTTCATTTATGAGGGTGATTATTACTTGGGGTAGTTCCAATCAAAAGATCATCATCATTCACACTAAAATTACTTAAAATTAACAAAGGGGGGCCAGATTACTTCGTCCGAAAGTAGAACTACCGTTGTAAACCGGAGAGCTCTCCTCTTCAGTTTAGTAGAGCAGATATTCCACCCAACTAAGACCACCACGTAGAGAGCACAACTAGAAATCTGGACCTTACCGAACTTCTCCGGCAGAAGCTTTTTCCAGTTCTGATCTCTCCAAACTCTTTTCAGTTCAGAAGAACGAGCCCCTCATCTATGTAATAATATTTAAGAGAAAAAATTTGAATCATTACGGACTCACCTTACTAGATACAAAACTAGATCTAGCACAAAACTAGCACAAGTTCCTTACGTATTTGACACACAATAAGATAATACTACCAATCATTTCCCAAAAAAAACTACTAATATATAAAAATGAACTAATCAGGACGATTAGCTCAGTTACTGTACCAAAGTACCCTCCAAAAAGGCTTAACATAAATTTGTTGATCCCTTAAAAATTCAGATCATTAAAATATACGTATAAAAACAAATGCAAAATGACTGCTTCTTTACGTTGTTCATGTTTTTTTTTTGTATCGTTGTCACCATCTGCTTATTTGTTATTGTAAAGTAATTTACAAGCCCAAATGTGTAATGACGTCAAAAAAAGGTTTTTCATATTATTTGGTTTTATAAGATTGCATTTTCATCATTTATGTTAAAAATTTTCAATTTGGATGTTATACATAAAAGTTTGTCCGTTATACTCTAAATGTCAATCTAGAACCAAACCTGAAATGATCATATTCGGCAATCTTATTACACTTATCCATAAAAAACATATAAAACGTTATTTGTTTACACGCTGCAGTTTAGTTAATGAAATAGCCTTACGTACTTTTAATTAAGCTAATGAAACCCTTTCCCATTTTTATACTCAATAAATACAAGAAGATTTAACAAAATATAAAGACGAATATTTTGAAAATGCTACAGAATTCAAATATTAAATTTTTTTATTTGAGCTGAAAGGAACTAAAAGAAAGTAAAATTGAAAGATTTTCTAGAAATAAAATTTACTTCCCTTTCAAAATACAAAATTAAATCAGGGCTGATGTCTTCGATTATTTGATTTTAGAAATAAAGCACAGTAAAATTTACTTCATTCAAAGAAAATAAAAGAGATCTAGGGTTTTATCATCTCAGGGTTTTTCATATTGGTCTTAAAGAATTTGACCCGGTTTGTCAGTATTTACTAAAACGAGAAAAGTCGATATACTCTCTAAACGAGTTTGCGTTTTACTTGCGTTAGAATGGTTTAAAGCAATATTCACTAGTAATCAAGAAAGCCTTGTTGATCTCCGTTTCAAATCAAGTTGTAGAAGACGAGTGGTGAGCTAAGCACTCACAAGAAGATTGGATTTAAGTCCAGGGGGAGAAACGTGATTGGATGATGCTGTGCAGAGAAGAGAAGCGTCAAGACGAAAACCCTGTGTAGTAGTTCCATATATCCAATTAGTCGGTCAAAGGATAACGTTGACGGCGGAACTATCACCATTCAACAAGCTTAGAATATTCTTCAAGATTAATGTCTGATTTAATAGAACTTAACAAACCCATTTAATAATAAACTACACAAAAGTTAAGTTCACAAATCGTATTTATACAAAGCAATTTTTTTTAAAAAGAATCCTTTAATTAAGACATTCTTAATCCTATCATGAATTTTTTCTTTCACATAACTACTTTTGTATTATAATCTTAAACTTCATCATTGCGCTAAATGTTACACAGCTATAACCACAAACTTTTTTAAAAGAATATTTTGAAATACAATAACTTTTTTTGTTCTTTATTCCTAATGTGTGTACGTTGTAATCTGTTCAATTTAGGAACAATAAGCAACCCCATAACGAAATGAGATGAGGGTTATACGTATGATGTGTAAATGAGATGCAGTCTTGTACAAACTCAGGCTAACTATTCGTTAGAGAGTATTTAATTGTTAATTGAACTCCAATAATGAAAGTACACCGGTATTCACTTTCTAATATTCAAATCCGTATAAAACTAACTACCTTTACTAGAATTTTAACCACGGAACCTTAGTCTCTAAAAATCAATTGTTAAACAGCTGAATCGCAGCGACGACTTACTACTAAACCAAGCCGGTGGGTTGATGTAAAAAATAAATGGAAGAAATAATCTTCAGAAACAGAAATAAAATAAAAGATTACTTCATTTTACCAAACACGTTATTTTCAAAATTTCAAAATTACGTAATACCATACATCATAAGTTATTCAGGAAGTTCTGAGCTTTTTAATAGTGAGAGAATTTTTTTTAATCAGATGAGATTACATCGTACAAACAAAGAAACGAACCTACGTTAGTTCTTTATATTAAAATATTTTTAAAAACTCTCCAAGTGGACGAGGTTGTCTTTCCTTTGATGTGATTTAGGTCATCAGCCGAAAGGCTGGTTTGAACCTTTAGAGATTATACTTAGTAAAACGAGAAGTGAGGTGGTTTACCGGTGCCTTCCTCACTGAGTGGAAAAGTAGCCTACGCTTATCATCATGCCAGGCTCTCTGAAAATCATCTCCTTTCCAACCTGCAAATGACACCTTCACTTCATTCACCACAGGGTCTGGCTGTATAATGAAATTCATTACTCTCAGAGGACATCATTCTGACTAGTGTCTTTTACACCTCTACTTCTTATGTTCTTACATGCTTCAGTCGTATAGTATAATTTGCTGACCAGGAGACAAGAAATGAAACTATTTTTTATAGCGCTGGAACTAGCAGATCGATTGTAAATAATTTAACACTCCAACTGCCTGTAATAGGTAACTTCCTTTAATAGGAAACTTAATTAGGCTAGAAAGTATGTATAATTTTTTCTATTGAAAATAAATAAATATATAATATAAATAAACACGACCTTGGCTTTGAATAGGATCAAACTTGGACTGTTTCAGCTTCATCATAAAAGTGGACTGATTTTAGTGTGCTGCTGATTTAATGTTTGCTTCCTTTTTGAGTTTTACCTGAGCTTGCCATTTGACGTTATGCGGATCTATCCGTAAATGGAACTGACAAATAAACTATTTATACGTTGAGTTGCAGAATAAATGGATAAATGAATAAAACAAATTTATAGATTCAAAGATTGTTTAAAGAGATATTATGATTAAATTAGACAAATGTAACTCACGTAAGCAGTAACGAACAGAGTAAGCACGACTGATACGGGAACATCGACATCGTGGCATCCAGGAAACGTTGCCGGGCATTGATAATCAACCCAGCTTCTGCAGGTGCAAATATCCTGGAATATTTAGATATATTGGCATAATTTGGATAGCTGTTAAGACAAGTTTTAGTCAAAATCTTTTTTGATTTAATTTTTAAATGTGCAGATAAATGAATCGTCTAGTTACAAAATCAGATATAGGCTCTCCAAAACTTTCAAATTTTATATTTTTGCATTTTCTAACAGCTTACAACCTATTACATGAATTGTAAAATGCATATGTTTTAAAATCATTTACATCCTTAATAAAAACATGGGTAAAGTTGCTAATTAGTTTAAAAACCAGATAAATTCGTTCTCTAGTATTGACCTCGAAAACGTTAATGTCACATGGCTCGAACATTAGTTTGAGGTTACTTTGTAACATGAACAGGTAGTTGTATTTTAGTGGACGTTTTTTCTTTATTTCTATAATTATTAGTGTTGCCGTTTTTCTTAAGCAAATATTAAAGTTAGTGATTTATTTTAATAATATCACGAAATGGAGTGTTATCCTGAAGAGTATAGTAATAATAAATCACGGAAGAAGCAATACAAAACGATTTTTTTCAATAATTTGTTAATATTATCGTACCAATTTTTGTTAATTTTATTACTAAAACACCAAAATTTGTGATCAATTATATTACAAGTTAAAATAATCATGGGTTTTATATATTTTGGTTTATAAGTTTATTTCAAACCCAGATAGATCCGAATTCCGTTTCAAAACAAGATACATCCACATATAGTAGTATGTGAAATTTTACTTGAACTACGGTCATTAGAAAATTAAAAGTCAGTATGTAAAATCCTCTCTACCCTAATACTATTTTACGAGTTAAGGTACAATGTTGTATCATTTCATGTTTTTGAGAGAAACGTTTTTTAGAACTCCTAAAAAAATTATATTTTTGGATGTATCTGCTTTTGTAACTAGACGATTCATATCCGCTAAAAGATCATAACCATTCAAAACTGTATGCGGATATACTAGTATACGTAAAACAAGCATTGGGAAAGATTTTTTAGCGGATATTTCTGTCAATAGTCCGCGAAGATAAATATAATAATTATAAAACCATCAAATTATGTAAAAAATAATTTTAAGAGCACTTACTAAAATATACAAAGCAATTACCAAATCGTTAGCATACAACAATATCACAATAGACACATAAACACATTTGCATACATTATGCAGATATCAAGCAGTTCTGCAGAGTTTCAATCGACATTGTTTCGGTTAATAATGATTGTAACGTACCAAGTTACAAACAAAATAATTCACCATGAAGACAATAATCGATGAAATTGAAAATTTTAGAACGCAACATCAGTCAGAATTAGAATATCAGTTCAATGTAATGTACTTGTAAAAAATTTATCAGACAACTGCAACAATGTACTAAACTGACTTACTTTCTTGGATTTGCCCTTACAAAAAAATTAATTAATGTAATCTCCAAAATTTCAGTGAAAGTTTTAAATTAAACTCAAAATCTCAGTTTTTTTTATACTTTCAACTTTTTTTTAAATAACTATTCGAAAATTCAGTTAATTACGTTGTAAATCTATTGTGCGTAGTTGCTTGTTTCTGTAAAACGATAAAATAATTGAACGTCATCCTCAACTATTTTTTCTTATAACAAATGTTTACTTAATTATTACTTATTTATTACTTTGTAAAATAATTTTTGGTTTTTGTTGTATCATAATAATATTACTTGTAGGTTATGTAAGTGGTGGCGGGTAAGTTTGGTTGTACATAATTAAATTAGTACAATTTTTTTAATGTTTTTTTAAGCACAACTCGCACCATTCACCAGTTTCAATTAGAAATCACAACTTAATCGATACTCATGAAATTATATAATTAAAAATAATTAAAATATAATTATTTTTTAGTATTATTTGTATTATTTTATATGTCTTTTTTATTCGTCAGCCGCAGGCTAAATTTACTGATAATTTTTTCATATTACTGATGGAACATCCAAACAGGCATTGCCTTGGAGGCCTTATTTTTCCTAAGCAGAACTAGTTTGTAGTAGTTTTTTATTTAAAATTAGGCATGATTGTTTAAATGTTTACTGTTAGAATAACTTTTATTAATTTTATGTTCTAGGTTATATTTTTATCTGTTAATGTATCTGGCTACAACATGGAAATAAATTTTCTTATTCTTATAATACTGTGAAAAACAGTATCGATTGGGTAATATTTTTATCGCTTAATCTCCCACAAAGCTCTATATTAGTAAAAATTGCTACCATACGTGTGAGAACTACAGCTCCTACGTGCAAGCTCCTATTACTGTGAATCTGATCATAGCAAATTTTCAGGATTCATCCAAATTTGGAGCTTCTCTTACTTTATTGTATATTTAGGTAATTTAAAATTGATGAAATATTTTATTAGAAATGATTTCAACTTATAATAAACACATCGAATGAAACAATTTTCTGAAATCATGCTACATTTTCAGAGTAAAATAAATGTGTAAATACTTCAAAAAGAAGTTATCGAACAATTTCACGAGTAAAACTTTCTTCCCAACAGGAAGAAAGTAAAAGCTTACCTTTTTCTCTAGGCTTTGGTTTATTTTTTAAATAGAAGAACGAGTAAATTGTTGATGTTGTAAGGTTCAGTTCTTTAACTAAATAAATAATACACAATCTAAACAAAGAAACGTGGTTGATTCTTAATGTGGGTCAACTGCCTTACTATAAATGCCAATGTTTCTTTTTCAAATGTAACTAACTGTATTTATTTATCGAAACAAAACAAAGTATTATATATTTAAGATAGAAAATCCCTTTTTGACCCAAAATTTAGTAAGATATAGATCTTAATTTCAATTTTAGGTCACAAAATTTTATTTTATTTTAATTTTTTTGTTATTTTAATTAAAAATTATAAGTGAGATAGTAGAGCGAGAGACTTTCATTTATGCAAAACAATTACATTGACGTTTCGTAGAAATGGGGCATTGGGGAAGGTATACCTGACAAAGGCATTCAGTGACACGCTACATTGAAGAATTGTTTATTACTCTTTAATATTAATAATAAATAAGTGAATAAATATTTTATTAATCAACCGGTTATACGGTGGCTCAAAGCCAAAGCTTGTCTTAGGGTTCCGAGATTAAACTATATACAAAATAATAATAATTGATTATTAAAACATCCATGTCCATATTTAAAAGATGCTGAAATTTATTTGCAATGTTAAGTACTAAACGACAATGAAATTCAAATAGACAGTAAAGGGAAACACCTAATGTTAACTAACATAAACAAATTACAAATTTATTTTAATTATAATTTCATACTGTGTTATTAGTAGATTACAGAAAGTCAAGAGTGCACTTCAGCACTATATGAGAACAAGGATGTGAATAAAGAAGCCTTGATTATTAACATAACTTATAAAATCGACCTCTCTTAATAGAATGTTATCTTTTTTTGTTTTTGAAGAAGTACGAACTACAATTCTTGATTCCTCCTAATTCGAATTTTAAAATGGTTTTGATAGAAATTTAACGGTAAAATTTGTAGGTATGCATTTCTAAACACTCATAGAATTTTCTGGTGGTATACTGTACATTGCTGAAAATTTCAGATAAAAGTTAAAAAAATATACTAATATTGCCAATGAATTCCTATAAACAAAATATGATATGAAAATTGAAAATAAAACCGATCTACCAGATCCAATCAGACCTCGATTGATTTAACAAGTTTACTAACAACCGTAACGAAAATTGGCGTACACTTTTTTTACAGTTGTATGACGAAATTCAAATACATTTCATCTTATTCTGATATTTTATATCAAAAGCAATTTTAATCAATAAATAATAAAAGTCAATGGATATTCCTAACAAAACGTTAAAGAGCACAAAATGAATACGTACACATTTAAATTGTTTAAATATTTTAGAGAAAATTAACATATAAATTAACAAACTAAAATTATTAATAATTAATTAATCTATATAATTAGTTAGAAGTAATAGCAAAATTACAGAAGGATCAGCTTATTACTGATAAAGTGGAATATTCTACTATATATCTGATCTACAGTATGTATTTTGCGGGCGCTGTGTCATATCAAAGCTTACGTCATTATCAACCGATGCAACATAGCTTAATTGAACACTGCGTATATTAATTAGGCGACAAGCCGTAATTAGGGAATTACATATCGCTTTGTATTTGCTCTGTTACCAAGATGAATTATTCCCTCTATAAAGGTAAACTGTACCTCAATCGACTAATTTTCTATTCCAACAAACATCATTCCAGTATAATTCCGTTCGTACAAATATATTGTAATGTCTAATATCTCAAACGTTTGACTCTTCCTTTCGAGTTATTATTTTATGAACCTATTTTGTTTTATTGAAAAGAAAACATGTTGCTTGCATTACTTAAAGTTGTAACAACACCTAAATCTTCAGTGGTGAGGGTGTTTATGAAACTGAGCTAATTTAATTTTGTTAAGTTAACTGAACTTGAATTCTCCGAACCTAGCCAGGAATCAGAATAAGAAATTTTAGCTAGAAAGTTAACAAATACATTTCCAAATGAGCCACCAGGACAACCAGATTGTATTCTCTTTACATGCAAGAACTACTTTTAGTATTTTTAAAAGACATTTTGTATCTTTTCCGTTTTCTGTATGCCACTATCAAATCTGAATTCCCTGAAGCGTTACACAATCCTCCCACTCCTGCATCTAGCGCGCCTATCTGATTAGCAATACTCCTACGTAATGTTAACTCCACTCCGATTTCACAGATAGTTACTACACAGTCTACTATGAATTTTGTAGAGTTACTTAATAATATTCGGACGGAGAAAAATGCTGCAGAGATCCTTCAGGAAAGGAGGTTATTGTATAATCCTAGAAGATATGACAGTTAAAGAAGTATGTGTGAAACACTCACTCGACTTTCTCTTCCCAATGTAAAAAATTAAAAAATATAACGTAATGTTATTGTAGTAATAGCAAAAAATTAAATTAAAAAATATAACGTAATATTAGGCCTAATGTAGTAATAGCAAAATAAAACAATCGAAATAATAAATAAAACAACAGAACGTGTAACATAAAGCATAATACTGGGTCTGGGAAGGATGTGTGTACGCGTGTGTGAGTGTATCTGTCTCAGTATGAGTATTCAGTAAGGCACGTAGTGGGAGAAATGAACAAGTGTGCAACCTTCAGGGAATTCGGATTTGATAGTGGCATACAGAAAACGGAAAAGATCCGAAATTTTACTATACTGTTTTCCTCTGAAGTTGTGAGTTTATCAAGGTTTAATTGCACTCGTATGAAACCACTATTTTTTCTGTTTAACTTTGATTCATTCTAAAAACTGTACTTTAACGAATGCACAACGTACCAATTGTTTAAAAAATAATAAACCAAGTAAAATGATAGCATGATTCTGATAAATTATAAACTAGAGTCCATTGACGCAGCTTGACAACTCACAAAATGGAAGTATGCCACGCCTTTGCTTTCCACCTATCACTGTGCTTTGCTACGCTATGACTTTCCACGCCCACCCTTGCCACGCCTCGCGTAGCCTAACCTCATTTTACTGTACCTAACGTAACCTACTACATTATCACAAAGCTAACAAAAAACTGTACTACATTTGTTAAAACTAAGAGAAGAAAATAGATATTTAAAAAATTCAAACTTTACTTTTCAGTTCAATGAGATCTTTGTATGACGTGTAATAATAAAGTTTCAGGAATAACATTAAAAAAACTATACGAACTAGCCAATTTCCAAGACTAAAACTAAATAAACCTCAAAATATTGTTTCTCACCTATTGGCTTTGCGCCGAAACTTCTAGGGATTTAATTCTCCTAACCCTAATAATACTCTCAACGCCAGTAATCCATTCAACCTTTCTGAGTGACCAATAAGCCAGCCCTAAACTACGGCGTAATTGCGAGTGTTAAATTATTACTAGCGTGTAACCGTTTTGTACAATGAGTCAATTTTTTTGTGTATGTTCATACGTTACTTAATTTGAGTAAAAGTATACTACTAGTACTAGTTTTTGGCTTACCTATAGTTTTTTTAATGGGAGAAGTTGACGAATAAGCAAATAAAACTATAATTTTCTTTTATTCTGTATTTTTTAAACAAAAAAATTCGAGGCAAGGTACTATAAATAAAATTTTAAAATCATCACACAATAATTTTTTAAAGAAGCAAATTAAAAATACAGAAAACCTAATTTTCAGTTTACTAAAAACGTAGTTGTAGGCCTATATTGTATATTTAAATTGAATAACTTACAGCGAAGAGTTTAAATCTGATACATGATAGATTTTAAGAAGCTGAATGTTCCATCATTATCCGTAAATTACGACGGTATAGAAAACAGCTCAAGTTGTTTGGGATTTTGGAACCCTAATTACTCTTTCTTACAATTTAATGGTGCATGTAATTTCTGACGAAAATACCGATCTTATCTGTGTTAGTAGTTAACTTGTGCGAGTATTTAAAATATGTTTCCAAAATTTATTCTTAAATTTAACATTCTCTGTAACATAAAAACAAAAATATTACCAAATTCGTTTATTTACAATGACGCGTCAGTAATACCTAATAACAATGTAGGGTTATGGTTTAATAAAAATTTAGTAATGTTCTCGTAATATTAAATTTAGTAAGAGTCTTCACTGTATGTCAGAAGCCCCAGGTTCGGTTCTATAACTTCATCTAAATTTAACCCGTTATTATGTTCCTTAACCCACCAGGTTGGTCTGTAAGTAAATCCGTCGCCGCGAATTTACTGTTTACCAGCTGATTTTCGGAAACAAAAGTTCCTGGTTCAAATCCTAGTAAGCCTACAGGTACTTTTTTATACGGATTTGAATTTTAGACAGTGGTTACCGGTGTAATTAGATGGTTAGAGTTCATATAACCATATCCTCTGAGGAATAGTTGGCCTGAGTCTGTACAAGACTACACTTCATACACTCGACACACACAAACACACACACATTGGCGAAAACATGTTTTTTTGTCTCAGGGGACCTAAACGTTTATTTACGGTGAAAACTCAATTTCAAAAAATTTACATGATAAACGTAACCTTCCTTTCTACATTTCATACATGGCAAGTGAAAGTAAAACGGATTTACCGGAATCAGTCCAGTGGGAACAGAAACTAGATTCCACAAAAAACACAACCATTAAATAATATAGTGTGATTTTTTGTACAAATGTTTTGAATGACTTAATTTTCGTTTCTAGATAGGATCTGTATAATAAGCACAGAAAATAAATTCAGCTGAATAATGATATTCTTGTCTGCTTCTATTTATTTTTCACGATACCACGGAAATGCCGCTAAACGCTAAATTCAATGAATTTTGGTATTTTGGTTCCGGAAATAATTGGATTGAATAGAAACTAATATAGCCTATTTATTATCATCAAAAATGTGTGTGTTCATAAAGAAAAAAATTGATAGACACTAAGGCAATTTTTATAAATCCTACTTTTTATGTTGACCTAGCTATTAGTAAAATTAAATCAATGAATGGAATAATTTCAAAATCATTGAGAAATACTAACTTAAATAGAAACACATAAAGGTGTATTAGCAATATTCGTGACTTCATCCTAGAATAGACATTGCATTAGGGACTCTTAAAACTATCACAAAGGGTTGAGATTCTTATCTCTACAGTTGAACAGAGTACAATGTGCTTTCAGGTTATTCCCTAAAGGTATGTCTTTTCCAAGAACTTATGAAGCATCTTAAAATAATATGAATTAAATAATGGCTTAAGTTTTACAATTATATAACTTATTTTAATTAAGGTATCTTAATGTTAACATTTCTGATAATGCACGTACCCATTTTGGTATTATTTATATATATTATTATTATTATTATATATATATTTTTTATAAATATATTGTTTATATATTTTCCCGTAAAAAAAAACTGCAATTGCACATTGTGAAAAGCTACTATCATGGTCGCTACAAAAAAAAAATATTTCACCTCTGTCTCTAATGAAAATAGTTTTTAAAGTAAAACTAAATAAGCAGTACACAAATTACTTGCGCTTGTGGTTGAATACAGAAAAAAATAATATTATTAAAAAAATCAATAAATTAAATAATCTTCGTCAAATTGTTTTACATAGTATAATACAAATCAAGATTATACTTTTTTCAAATCAGATTTTTAACATGGTTTTTACCGAAGTACATTACAATTTTTTTAGCGCCCCCCTATTCAAATAATAATGTTTTTGTAAATTTTTCTCCCAATCCCCTTTACAACCTCTATCATGTTCCTCACTTTCTCTTTTCACTAAAAAAAAAATCATTCAGTTTACTAAAACATTCCTGTGAAGCAACAGTTCCGCACTCAGCATAGATGCTACTGCAAATCAGTTATACAAAGCAACCCGCTAATCCGAATTAACTGAAACATAATCGGATTTTATAATATTCAGACTATCTGCAAAAATGTGTATGATATCAAAATAATCCAACAACTAATGAAATACGTAACACGGAACGGCTTTTTTACATTCAGGAGAAGCGAAAGCACTGTAAATAGCATTGTAGTAGGTAGATCAGCACAAAAACGCTACGCACACAAACATCACGTTTATGAGGGCTGGCGAAATATTGCGTCACGTTTACGGCATTACGACAACAAACAATTTAGGAATTTTTCGTTGCCAGGCAGTAGTGAAAATGTACCATTTCTTGCAATTTCGAACAAGTTAGAAGAAATTTTTATCAGTAAAAGATTTATAGTGTAAATATATCGTGAATAAAGAAATTAAATTTATGTTCGTTTTTTATTTTCAACTACACTGTAAATAATATTTTTAATTTAATTTGTATGCTTAAAAGCCTGTAAAAATGATTATTTTTCCATTATAAAGTTACCTAATTTTTATTTAAAAACGATATATCAGTTTAGATTAACCTTAATTTCGGATTAGCGGGGTCCTTATATATGTTACATCGGACAAAATCTAAATTGATTAGTTTTACTTGTGTAGCTTATACGATGAGTAAAGGTTTTAATACGAGGAATATTGTTAAGATCCCACCTCACCCTTTCAATTATTTGTTTACATGACTTGCTGATTCAGCTGATCTGCTGAAAGCCAGTTTACATTGACGCAGAACTAACACAAGTTAAAGGGAGATGCAGCAGGAAACAGATTTTGATTTGTTCTTTAACCTACTTTCTTTCAAACTACTAGGAATGTTAAAAACTTAACATTAGTAATATCGTTTTTTTTTATTACATACTCTTCTAATATTATCATTTTTACTTTCTCTTGCCTATATGAATATAAAGGAAGGAAAGTATTGTTTTCATGATAATTTTTCGAAATCGAGTTTTCACCGGATGTACAGGTTGTAAGGTGCCCCACGTTGGGCGCCAAAATGTAAGGTGCCCACGGTTCCTAATAATTAACTCCCCTAAATTTGAACTAGCCAAAAATGGAGTTAAATAAGAAAAAAAAGAATTTTAAGGTTATGCTGAGAAAACAAAATTTAATCATATAGAATTTAGATAAGATACAAAAATGAGAGTTTACTTAGTAAAACATTAAATATATTTTTAAATGATTTATGATTTGATTCCTTTCCTTTATTTAATTATATTAATTTAACAGATCTTAAAGTTTATTTAGCGATTATTTTAAAATTAAAAGTTGTTACCACAATGATTGTCTGTGCTGTTCACTTTTGATCGTCGGTATTGTTGTCTTGTTGGAGGTTCTTAGTTCATGTACTTTTCTTTATGATCTGAGACTATCCTCAAATAAAAAATGGTTTCGTTGATTTATATATTCAACAACTCCATTAACCTTCGATTTTCTACTGTTCCTTCACTCGCGCATTTATTTAGTAATTATAATCTCATTGGTTGAAATTTACCGCACATTTTATTTAACCTTTTTGAAAATGAAGCCGAATTCAAACTCAGTTGATTTACACTATTTATTTAATTTAACTTTTATCACGTTGGATTTACTGTTAATCATGTTTTAAAGATATATAAAATATTTAAATAATCATTAAAAATATCTACATAATTTATTTTTTTTATCATAGACAAGGAAACAAGCTTAAAACATCATTATATCACACACACATATGATTTAGGTTGGTACCATTACTTGCTATACCATATTTTTACTTGATGTGATCAGTGATGGTACGCCTGTTCTTTCAATTAAAGAAATTCAGTATTCTAATTTGCTACAAGGTTTTCAGATACCCTGAACCCAAAAAACATGTTTTTAGCGATTAGTCTGTATGTGTGTGAACAAAATATCTCAAGAACGGAACATCGTACGAACTTGAAACTTAAAACTTAAATTTGGTACTACTACCAAACCCGACACGAACATTTTTATCAAGAACCGGTCAACCGGAAGTAGTAGTTTATTCATGTGATGTTTCACGTTTTTGTAAGTTTCTCAAAAACGGCTCCTACGATTTTTTTTAAAAATCGCCTCAATTACTACATTTTTATGCTCTATAAGATAAACCTGGAACTATCCAGGTTTTCTTATATATCTCAAAATAATTTAAAACGGTAGGTTATCGTAAGCTGATTAAAAATAAAACTAAAACTTAGGTTGTTGTTCTACTAGGAGGTAAACAGAGCAAGATGACAAATATTATTTTTAATGGAGAAGTTGCTAGTAAATTTCAAGTTATACTAATGGAAGTTTACTATAAATAAACGATATTGGACTACTACGGTTAATACACACAACTACTGTTGTAGACAAGCAAAACTGACAACAAACTCAATTACAAAACTGATGTCAAGGAAGGAAGGAGTCATAATTAAGTTGGTATTTCAAGAGAAACTTCTGAAACATTTACATTATGAATGAATAAATAAATAAATACAGTAACATGTGTGTATGATATTAAATTATATGTTCAATTTATTTAATATCAGTAACTTATTCCTAAAATCAAACATTACATTTACTTACTTTGAATTTATTTAAATTTAAACACCAAACTTTATTAGATTATTCATACAACGTGACATCAATATGACAATTTATTAATTGGAGTTTATTCTGTCTAAAACTTTACATATAATAATAATTTTTTTAAGTTTTACTTCTTTCTAGATTATCTAAATTACCATTAGGTTCTAAATTGCTAACATATTAAGTCTTAACTGAAACCAATTTTGATGTATGACAGTCAGAGATCTTCGACTCATAAAAAAATTCCGCTACAATTTGAATTCGAAGATTCCAAAACAAATTTCTCTGCGATTTCAGAAAATTGTCAACTACTGATTCAAACCCCCTGTCAACTACTAGTTTTTTCCCAATTTGAAGTATCAACTACTGGTGCACTGTAGAGTGTTATTTTTTTAAGCCAAAATAAATGATATTTTTATCTATAAACATTTCTGGGGTATATTAGTTGTATCAAAAGAGTACAAAAATTCATGCTATTAAAAAAATAAATAAAAATAGTTAAAAATAAAATTGGTGGTACTGAAATTAGTAAAAAACTAGCTTAACAGTGTCAACTACTGGAGCATTTACCTTAATTAGAAATTTGACGCTTCACGTTGTGTAGGTCTATTTAACAAAACTTCACACAACGACCTAAATGTCCCTCATATTAATGAAACATTTAAAAAACTTATCGGCAATATATGTATATATATATATATATATGTTCTATATTGGCAATATAAGTTCAGAACTAACATTGAATATAATAACATAAGCAATTTAATTTGTAGGGTGGTTCTATCCTGTAAGTAATTTTAAATCTATGTTTTAGTAATTTTAATTTTTGTTTTACTAGTTGTAGTCACAGCTATGAAAATAAAATAAAACAGTTAAAAAATAAAACAAGGTTTATTGTCTAAATTAGTGTTTATAGTGTAAGTCCTAATGAACAACGTCATTGGTTATGAACCAAGGGAACTATGAACCAACGAAAGCAAACAATACCTTAACATCATTAATACCCTTTGGCAATTAACCTTCTATAGGTAATAGTGACCACTACCACAGTCTGAAACGTTTCAAAATTTTAGACTTACCGTACAGACAAAATAAAAAATTAACAGTGACAAATATCACCGCTAAAATATTTTTTTATTTTATTTTTTAACTAGCCGACAATAATTTATAATTATTGTATTTATAATAAAGACATTGAAAACCAGTGTGGCTGTGCGCGGGTGAGTACCTTAAACGTGACCGTGAAGGTTGTTCTAAAAGAAGCAAAGAAATTTAAGAGAAAAGTCCTGCGCATGATAATGGGTCCGGACGTAGTAGACGGACAATATAAATTACAAGGAGAAGAATAACTTTACAAGGAAAATGAACGATTAATGAAAACTATTAGAAAAATAAGAATAAGTATAAGAATAAGAAAATTTATTTCCCATGTTGCAGACAGAAACATTAACACATAAAAATATAACATAAAACATAAATACAGTAAAAGATATTCTTACAGTAAAAGTAAAACGATCATATTTAGTTCTAAATAGAAAATTAAAAAAAGACTACAAACTAATTCCGCAACAAGGGGAAATAGGGCCTTTTAAGGCAATGCCTGTTTAGAGGTTCAACAGTAATATTATTAGCCTGCGGCTGACATAAAAAAGAATCGTATATACATGAAAAAAGTATATAAAAAACAAATAATGCAAGAAAATATATAAAAAATACAAATAATACAAGAAAATATAGAAGAAATACAAATAATACAAAAAAATATATAAAAAATACAAATAATAGAAAAAATATAAATACAAAAATAATACATATAGGCCTAAATAAGCAATAATATCAAATATATAAATGCAGTGATATTTTTATATAAGTGAAATTGCAACTATCCAGTTTGCTTTATTCAAAATATCAAATATTTATTGGCTCTACAGTATTTATCCTAAATAAGTAGTTAATAATATATTTTCTAAATTTACTGAACTTTTGTATTATTTTTAAATCATGTGGAAAAGAGTGGTATATTTTAGGTGCAATAAATTCGTATGACTTTAAAATATGACGTTAAAAATGGTATAGGAACTATAGTGTTTTGTGTACTTCTTGTTGAGAAAAGAAAACTAAAATGTTACGGACTCCTATTTTTATAGAATGGATGATAACCATTTGTCAAAATCAATTTTAAGGCACTAAAGAATAAATATAAGTTATCGGTTGAAAGAAGTCAGAAAAGATATTAAGAAAACTGGAATAAACAAAGAAAACTTAGTTAATATAACAGAATTCAGAAAACTAATGACGGACTTAAAGGGCTTCGATGATGAACAAAAACAGAATACCCGGTAGACAGAAGAAAGGAGGAAAGCATACAGTGAGCGAATGCTGAGAATCTGGGCTGCGAAAAGAGCTTTTAGAAACGCCTAAAGTCACCTAATATCGTCTAAAATTGGCTATACGAGAAAAATAAACAAAGATTATGAAAGTTACCTGACCAACAAATACAGTTGAATTTTAAACAGGAGTTATGCAAGTTAGCGTAATATTAATCATGATTTATTTTCAAATTTTGTAAAATTTACTTATAGTTAAATTAATTTAACCGACTGTAGGCCTATATAGTATTCACATAAGTTAAAAATAGTTAGTTTTTTAAATCATAAAGATTATGTGGGATGAAGTATAGGGTAATAAATTACTGGGGTTGTTTCTTTTAATCCTGTTACGTGTTTTGCCATAATATACGTAATATACCTTATGCGTATGATGTGGCACAAGAGTTCCGGAATTTTTGAACTCTGGTATTAAGAGAAGGTAAACTGAAACGCAGAAAGGAGAGTTTAAATTTTTTTAAATTTTGTATTCTTTGTACGTGGGAAAGTATAGAAATACACAGGAAAAATAGCAACTAGACAATTACCTTAACAGTAAGCGTTAAAAAAATCATTATACTTTAAATTATTATTTTGCACATAATTTAAAAAAATTAATAATATTCTTATAAAACTATGAACAAATTCCAACTGTTGTTTAACTTCATCATAAGATTTTACTTATTTCAAACAAAAACTAAATATTCGGTAACCAAGTAAGAAATTAAAAAAAGGTTCTAATAAAACTGAACAGAGATTCTTAGAGAACTGAAATCATTCGAATGGAATTAAGTTGAGTACCCATTACTGGAGAAACAAAAGAAAAAACATTCTAATAGAAATTGAGAAGACGATTTCAAGAAAGCAGTACTAGCAGAAGAGAATAAAAGGACTAAAACGTGAAACATTAAGGGACAGATGGTGTAGCTTGTCCCATTTGCAACATTTTGGAAACGACCCATTTACTTATCTAAATTACATATTAGATACCCTATTCTTAATAAAATATGCCTAATAAAAAGAATCAGAATGGAATTCCGAATAATTCTGGTAAATGCCTAATCTCTAAGTTACAAATTTACCCTGTGATTACAATAATGTAATCAGCAAAAAATATTATCCTTGAAAATATATTTATGTGACTTCATGAATTAAAAAATACGGATATGAGTTAACCTTCTCATTCCTCCTCCTTTACGGATTAGGCACATTAATTGTTCCAGCTTCTATCCATCTTCTTCGTGGTCTACAATAACCGTACTCCTTGCGGATAGTATCTTAAAGCCAGAAGTGGATATCAATCCTCTGGTATGCGGCTTACATGGTGGAAGCAACTTTCCCTATATTGCTCAATTCTCGGCCTCACAGTTTCCGTTCTACCCAAATGATGTCGGATTGTCTTGTGCGACCGCTGAATGTTGCTCCTCTCACCGATCTCAAAAAACGCGTCTCAGGTGCTTCCAACTTCCTACCCTCAAATTTCCTTTGGGGCCATATTTCACTACCGTACAACAAGAGAGGCAGTACCATTATATCATATAGCCTCAACTGCGTTTCTTTCCAAGCCCTTGATATGTTCTATATATGTAACCGCAAACACACTGAAACCTAGAAACTTTCATAATTACACCATTACGGAATGAAAACTCATTACATCTAATGTAATGAATAAATCTTAATTATAAAAGTTTTAGTACTCATTTCTCTAAATGACTCGAAAATAAACAATAAGCACCGTACCTAAGATATGTATTACATTTTAATTAAATTATTACGTTAAAATTTGTCTGCCCATAACAGGTAGGTGGAGTGTCAAATTATTTTCACTCGATCTTCTGGTTCCGGGCTAAAAAAAATAATTTTGTTTCTTATCACATGGTTAATCAATTACTTATATAAAAAATGACTGAAGCATTTAAAAACGGAAGAAGTAGAGGTGTCAAGAGTTATCGCCTCTGAGAGTAATGAATTTCATTATACAGCCAGACTCTGTGGTGAATGAAGTGAAGGTATCATCTTTTTGGAGGGCCTGGCCTACTTATGAGCTTACTTTTCCACTCAGTGAGGAAGGCATGGTAAACCGCCTCATTCTTTGTTTTACTTAGTAAAGCCTCTAGAGGTTCAAACCAGCCTTTGGCTGACGAATTTAATCTTGGGTCGCAACAGGATTTTCCTTTTACAAGTACTGAATGATAACTTGTACAAAGTATTAATAATTTGTCTACGTTATACCTAAAGAAATACAACCTGAGCGAAAAAAGTTCATTTTTCTCGATGTACACGGTTCAATTGGAACTACTGACTAGGTGAGTCGTAGAAAACTAATAAATTGAACCTGGTGCAAACGAATACCCGAAACAACTACTGCTGCAGCAGTTCCTAATGCGGTCTTTGGACTACCTTCATACCAGATCAACTGTACTGTTCACCCTCACTTGGCGTTTAGTAAGCACTTACTAACAACAATAATAGAACTTACATCAAGAACACTGTTTATTTTCATATATTTTCAATTCTTTCTACTTTATCTTGCCCTATATAAATATTATAGGGAAGGAAAATATTATTTTCATATCAATTTTTTGAAATCGAATTTTCACCGAAATAAAATTTTCAGGCTAGTTTCGTGGAAAACATTTGATTCCGGTGTTATATAAAATCATACAAACGACACTATTCTGAATTGAAAACTCTGGTGTGAAACGCTCATACAACTTTCTTTTGCCAATGCAAATAATTAATAATAAACCTAACATTAGAAATAAACAAAATACTAACCTCAATAAACATAACCTAATTTTAATCATGAGTGAAAGACGCAAAATGGAAATCAACCTCAGTTTGGCTTAAAAATACGGAAAATCACTCTTTCACGCTAAACTAGGCTCTGTAGAGAAAAATGCTCTAAATAAAAGTTGTAAATCTTTTAATTTCCTATAAATTTCTTTATATACACTTTAGTCACCTAATGATAATTTGAATAAAAAAACAAATGTTTTTACGTGAAAAACGCCTTACCAAGAATTTCAGCAAACATGGCGCCTACCCTATCTTGTAGAGAATAAAAAGTTTAGTAAACCAGGCAATTTTAAAAATATCGTAGGACCCGTTTTTGAGAAAATCGTAAAAAAGTGAAAAATGAAACGAATAAACTAATACTTCCGGTTGACCGATTTTGATGAAAGTGTTCGTGTCGGGTCCTCTAGTGATATCTAACTTACGTTTCAAGTTTCAAGTTTGTACAATGTTTCGTTCTTGAGATATTCTGTTCACACACACACACACACACACACACACACACACACACACACACACACACACACACACACACACACACACACACACACACACACACACACACACACACACACACACACACACACACGCACGCACACACACACACACACACATTAATCGCTAAAAACATGTTTTTTGGATTCAGGGGGTCTGAAAACGTGTTGATACGGTGAAAACTCGATTTCGAAAAATCGACATGAAAACAATACTCTCCTTCCTATATATATTCATATAGGCAAGAGAAAGTAAGAAGGGAATAATTATTTCTTACTAACTATTTGGAGTTACTTGTGAAAGCAGAAATACATGTACAGAATTCAGATGAACTAATGTCCCCTAGCTGTGGGAGTGAGAGAATGCATAACGCTCTCACTCGCACAAGCCATGCGCGCCGATCCAATAACATTGTCTTTAATTTTACTTATTGTTGTGAGCAAGCGTTTATGCATGCAGTAAACTAACAAACAAGATAACGACTGTAGTATGTTTTCAGATTTGGATTATATCAGTAAAGACCTTTGAGCGCATGCGCAGTTATGCCACATATCTCCCTCTCACTCGCTCGGCTATGGGATATTAGTTCGTCTGATACCTATACGTATACTACACTGAGTAAATCTTTGCTCAAGCATAGATATAAATTCCAAACTCATTGCCTTCCGCGTTCTGACACAGCAGTGTAATCGGATAACTGACTCACAGTTTTCAACAAATTAAATTATCCTAAACGTTTAGATCTACCAATACTTTAAATTAGTTTCAAATATATACCGGACAATTTCCAAAACTTTAAAAAATCACAGCCAAATTTAATTGTGTAAATTATCAAACGCGTTTTGTTTCACTTCCGTTTGTTTTCTGTTTATTCCAGTCCTATTTGAGGCTACACTTTGGTGCTTTGAAGTGACTTACTTTTACAATAGAAGGGCACCAATCCATCCACTCAACTTCATACTAGAAAGTCCAGAGACTCTATTATCATGATGACTTTACCTTGCCAAAATGTTCCTGTTTAGAGGCGAAAAGAACTCACTTTTTTAAATACCATCCCGTAGCATAACAACAATCATCCTTTTCTTGCATCCTGTAGCATAACAACAACCATCCTCTTCTTGCATTCTGTAGCATAACAACAACCAAGAAGTCAATTCAAGGAAAAGAGAAAAAGAAGGTACTGACTTTTTTACAGTAACAGTAGCCATTAACTAGTATTTAAACGTGAGATTTATTCGGCATCGATCTTCTCACCAGTGCCTTTTACCAGTACCTTTATTTTGTATGGCAGTGAAACTTTGGCTCTTGTAGGAAGAAGGAGACAGAAATCGGAAGCAGAAGAGATAGGTTTTGAAACGTCAAGGGTTGTACGAGGAGGACAGAATTCAAAATTTTGATATAAGGAGAGTTGCAGATAACTGTAAATGACAGGATCAGTTATTATAGCAATAAATGGATGGATTATCTTCAATGAATGAATGGAGATAAAATTCCAGAACGAGTTCTGGGCTATAGACTTGAGCAAAGAAGAAGAAGAAGGCCTATATAACGCTGTGAATTAATTTAATTACAGTTTTGTAACAAAAATAAATTGATGCCGAGAAGATGAAGAGAAGAAAAATAAAATTAAAAAGAAGGAAAGAAGAAGAAGAAAAGAAAAAGAACATGAAGACAAGGCTAAGGAGGAGGACATGAAGAAGAAAATGAAAGAAGAAGAAGAAGAAGAAGAAATAATAAACAAAGGGTAAGTAAGGGAAATAAACTAAATATTGTTCATTCAACGTAATTTATTAGAAATATAATGTTTTGTTATACGTTATGACAACTTCTAAACCCAATTTTAACTACAAAACTCAGCACAGTATGTAGCAATGCAAGAGTAAATTTGACACGTCACAAGCACTATAGGAAAGTTTAATACGAAAACACACAGTTCACGAAGTGATCACCAGAATCTGTATGTCAGTTACAGGTCACAGCTCCCCTTTATTCACAAACCTAATTGAAAACATGATTCGGATCCGTGAAAAGTAACAATCTGTACAGAAATTCAAGAAACAAACAATATTGTAACACACAAGTTAAGAATAAATAAGGCTAGGTAACTATAATAAATAATAATTGTAATATTACAACGTTCAAATCAAAGTTTTTAATTAGTTTTAAAGCACAAACGGAAAGTTATAATAATGTTTATTAACTCAATTGAATTAAAACAATTAGATACGTTGAGTTGATATTTTTATGTTCGACGGTTTTGCACATTATTGGTAATGCAGACGATAAAGGGAGATAAATGAAAAGAAGTGAAGGAAAGTGGACAAAACTTACTGGGAATTTAACCCGGAGTTTCTGACATAGAAGCCTTTGCGCTGATTCATGCGTATATGATTTGAAAAACATATTTCAGAATATTTTACTTGCAAAATTTGGCATTATAAAATTTAAGCCGAACTATTAAATCAAATTAATTGGGCTCCATAGTGGTCGGTATTCTAAGTTTATGGTTTCACCATTAATAAAATTTAATTAAAATTTAGAATAATTTACTGAAACATTTTTAATCTCTTTCATACAAAAGACTATAAATTATTAGAGTAACTTGTTTGCGGATTCCTCGGTGCAATATCATTTTGTAATAAAATAAAGAAAGAATTTTTGAGTTTTAAATTTTAACAAGTTCAAAACGTGTTTAAACAGTAATATAAGTACGATGTGAATGGATTGCTCCTAATGAAAAGTCTTAAATTTCAGACTATATCTCGGTATTATTTACTAAAATACCTTCTCCTTACGACGTAGGTCATCCAGCCTGTTCTGACATCAAAAAAGTTTTATGTTATTTTTAAAAAGAACTAAAATGAACTAATTTTTCCCAGCCTTGTAAAGATCTTCCTAAATCTCTTCCTTTCGGTCTGTACCCCTGAACTTGTTTTGGAATTCTATCATCCTTCATTGTTTGAAGATGTTCCATTATTTACTGCAATAATAAATGATTCTCTCGTTTACATTTATTGTCTCCAACTTTTTCCTTGCATCATAATTTAAATTCTGGCCTCCCTCATACAACTCTTGACCCTCCGTAGGAAACACACTTCCTTAGCGTCCGATTTCTGTTTTCTTCCTCCAAAAAGATCCCAAGTTTTACTGTCAAACAAGAGAGTTGGAACCGCTTTTACTTTATAAAATTTCATCAGTGCATGTTGAAGATGACCCCTGTTTTCCAGTAGAGTTGCAATCATTCCGCGCATTTTCTAAAAACGTTGTTTATTTTTAAAATCAAGCTCTTCGTTAAAATTCCTAAAGTAATTTAAAGTGTTGATCTGCTCAATAATAGAACTATTATTTACAACCTTGAATCTTGCAGGATCCTTTCATACAAAAGTTATCAATTTAATTTTCATGTTATGTATGATTAAGTTTTATGAACTGCATAGATTCTGGAAAAGGAACTTGATTATCAGCCAATAACGGCTATTTAGGAACTGACTATGACATATCAATCTGGTTGATAAACCTGATAATCTGATTGATTATATCTGATTGATAAACTTATTTCCATTCGTTTAAAATATCGTCAATATAATTGTTAAAAAGTGTAGGTGACATAGGCCTACTGTACACTTAATGACATGCTTTAACGATATCATTTAATAAGTCTTTTTCTGTGTTTATTACGATCACAAAATTCCTTTATAAGCTTCGAATAACCAATTTACAATGGATAGGAAGTCCTATTTTCTCTAAATTATCTACAAAGAAAATAAAATTATGATGAGCCATTACCATAAGACAATAATTGTAATGTTCTCAATTGTTAAAAAATTTGTAATGAGGATCTAATAAAAGATATTTTATTGCACATAGATACAAAATTTTAACTATAATTTAGATTGAATTACATTGAAATTATAATTTTAATGTTCGTAATATATTTTTATCGGGTTAAGTTTATTACAGTTGTGTTTTTCATTTCCCTAAAAATATTTCCTTCAGGAATTGTGAAGACTTTGTCACTTTATTAAGTTAATATGTGAAGTTGTTATCGCATCTGAAAATGTGGTGACAAAACACGTACTTGTGACAGCAAAAGAAGAAAATTCGATTATCATTAAGACACTACTACGACGATCGGAGATGATACTAGCTGTGAATTCTAGGTTGATGAAGTCAGAGATAAGCGTTGTAAGCGAAGTAAGAAAGTTTATATTTCTAGTAGGTTAGAGATTTGCGGTAGAATCGACCCCCTCTTCCATTAAAAGTGATGAGGACTCCCTATGCTGCACATGAGCAGAATTACAATCCCATTCCATTCGTCTACCCTTTTTCCGGATCCAATGTGTATGTTTCCTTCCTTCTCCTTTAAGTACGGTCGTTTTTCTCAGCGAGTAATTACTGACTGTTTGGAGAGTCCTACGTGCTTGCCCCTGGAATGGAGGGACGGGGAAGAGACTCGCTGAACCTTCTTTCCTTATTCGTTCTTCGCTAAACCCTGTTCGTCTCTCATTGCCCGAGGCAGTATATTTCGTTGTCCTCATCCTATCCCTTTCGACTTACAATTCTGAATGACACTTTTTTTGTTTACACGGGAATAAAATTTACGGCTTTCTCTATAAATTCCTTCTTTTCCATTACCTCAGACATTCCGCAGCTAAACATATCAATATGTTTTATTACTACCAGAACAAAGTTAAATTAAGTTTCCGTAAATAAAATTTATTTTAATTTCAGCACTTATTACACTTATTTTCAAATTTTATTCCACTGACAACCAACAAACTCACAGAATAAAATACGAAGCTAATAAATAGCACATTTATCAACTTTATAACTCTAATTTTCTCAACAATAAACTCATTACATTAACATTCCACTCTTAGTGTTAATGGCACAGCATATAAGGAGGGGTTAAGAAAACAAAGTACCTGGGAATAAAAATAATACAAATGAATGAAAGAAATAGTGAACTAAAGGAAAGAATAATGAAAATTAATAAATGCTACTCATATTATGCTCTAGAAAGGTTACTAAGCTAAAAAGTATTACAAGAGATTAAAAAATCCCTATATATTAGACAATAATACTCTCTACGACCTTATATGTATGTAAAGTGTAGGCTCTGACGATAATTCAGGAGGCAAAGCTTAAGATATTTGAAAATAAGGTACTAAGACAAATAAATATACGGTTAAAGATCTAATACATACGAGTGGAGAATAAGAAAAACTCAGAACTAAAGGAATTACACAAAAGATCGAAAATAGTTGAGGTAACATAAAGAAGAAAGTTAAGATGGACTTGGCATATGAAAATATCGATTCCCGGTTAGGCCTGGCAATTTTTCCATCTTTGTATTTTCTCTTATACTACTTACATTATCTAAGCACAAACCAAGGCTTTTGTTGGTATCATCACCCAAAGAAACCGTCAAAAGACCCTTTCTTACGACACTGCATGGTACAAGGAGAAGAGGAAGACCCAGGAAGAGATGGATAGATGGTGTTGTGACCTATGTGGAGGAAACTGGCAGGAGGCTACTCAGGACTGTGATAAGATGGGAGTAGAGGAGTGATTGCGTCAGTCAAAGAGAACAAGTGTCTGCCACGACTGTATAAGTAACTAAACCCATAAAACTACGTTCATAATCTTATTTTCTAAACTTACAGAAGGAAAGAACCGATGATAAGAAATACAGTATATCTTATAGTGCTAAAGTTTCTCAGTGTTTAGAAAAAGAAGTTTGGGAAGGACGAAAAAGCAATTAAAGCAGCTTTTTATTTTTATCTTGCCACCTATCTAGCGGACATCAAGAAACTTATTTCATTTTAATATAGTCTAGAGTAGAAAAAGTATCCACTGGCGACTTTCCCTTTAAATTTCAGTAATTACTTTGTGTAATTATTATAACTGTCGGGGAGGTAGATCTAAAAAGCCGTGAGCTTATTTTTCTGTTTACTCTGCTATCGTCAAGTAAATTGATGCCAAGATGATAAGAGTGGTTTGTTTAAGTCTAAAGTGATGTTGTATGCATGTTGACGTGTTTCTTCTTTAATTGTGAATATCTTTAGTTCATGATGAATTTGTTTAATTAACTGACGTGTATCTAGGCTTTCTGGAAAGTTGATTGAAGTTTGATTAAAATCTTTGGAGAATTAAATATTGAATTTGCTTGCTGCTCCCCACAACTGCATGACATATATCCATGGAGGTTTTAATACGACCTTATAAACTAATATTTTATTTTTAGTTATGTTTTGGTATGAATGTTTGCCAAATTACCAGTACAATTTAGAAAATATGTTATTTAAAAAACAAAATATATTTCCAACAGATAAAATATATTTTATGAAACAGGAAAAGAGTAGCAGACAAGTTGTAACAGGATCAGTTACTATTGTAATAAATGATTAAGAGACATATTTCCCCGTAAAGAATGAAGGGAGATAGAATTCCAAATAGGTTTTGGGATATAGGGCTGAAGGAAGAAATAAATTGGTAAGACCTCTAAAGCAGCTCTGAAGCTTTTTATTTAAAAACAAAAAAAATTATGAGCGCGTTCCTAGCGCGTTGGGAGCGCATAACAGAGCAATATGGTGGAGAAATTATAATAAGTCAAAACCCACTGTCCCACTTACGTAACTCACCGTAGTTGCTAATAACCTGCTGTAGGTGCAACTTTAAATAGACTAAAAAAATTGATGCCGGAAGAAGTAGATGGCCTACGACGTGAAAAGAAAAGAAGATATAATTTCCGAGCTAATATTTCTTTGGTAGAATTACTGAGAAAATTGTGGGTGATGGAGGAGATAAACAAGCGAATTGGACTAAAAAATAATACATTCTGCTAAACAATCATTACGGCCATATCAGGCAGATAAAATGTTAAATCATTTGCATTCGATCTGCTAGTCCCAAGGCTACAAGAAATAGGTATGTTTCTTATCACATGGTCAGCCAATTATATGACTGAAGCATTTAAAAACAGAATAGGTAAAGGTGTAAAAGAAACTAGCCAGAATTATCTCCTCTGAGAGTATAGAATTTTATTATACAGCCAGACCCTGTGGTGAATGAAGTGAAGGTATTATTTGCAGGGTGAAAAGTAGATGCTTTTCAGAGGGCCTGGCATGTTGATAAGCATACTTTTCTACTCAATGGGGAAAACAGTAGTAAACCACCCCACTCTTCGTTTTACTTAATAAGACCTCATTAGACCTCATTAGAGGTTCATACCAGTCTTTCAGCTGATGACCTAAACAACAAACAATCATTAATATAAAAATCCTGAACATTACCTTGCCTGAATATTATACATGCAGGTTATTTTGCTTCCATACCTGTATTCTCTATTACTCCACTTCAACACACTGAAACGTTTCAACATTTTAAACTTACCGTGCTGACAAAATTAAAAATTAACAGTTACAGCTATCGCCTATAAAATGTTTAGTTCTTTTAATTTTTAATAAGCCGAAAATAATTTCAAAATTTCGTATTTATAATAATCACATTGAAAATTAACCTGACCAAATAGTAGATTTTTAAACTGGGAGTTGCGCTAATAGGCGTAATCTCCATCAAAATTTTTTTCCAGTGTTATAAATGTTACTTACAGTTAAATAAATTAACTGATTATAAATTAATAGTGTTCGTAGGAATTAAACAAATTCCGCATCATTCAAGTCATTAGGTGATTTTCCTAAACAATAAAATTTCTGTTAGATACGTCTCCTTGTCGTAGTGGTTACAGCACTAGCCTAAAATGCGGAAGATCCAGGATTAAATTCCCGCCTAGCGTCTGGAAATTATTACATCTTAATCCGCCCTTCCATATCCTACAGTAGTTACTAATGACCCAGATATTGATGTGACGTTTTGTTTTAAATTAACTAAAAAACATTCCTGAAAAATTAATCTATTTCACTTTTTTTTGTTATAAAGTACATCAATTACAGCGTTTTCTTTAAAGGATTTGACTGAATTATAAGTCTTAATTTTTGTAAAACTTAAGTACAGATGTTTGATGTACTAACGAAAAGTTGGTGCTCTTTCCTACCCTTGTCTTAGTAGAACTTTCAACCCGAAGTAGAATAAGTTTAAACCCTTCAGTTATTTTTACTTATTCACGAAAATCTTACAAGAGTTCAAACAAGAATTTCTTTATTGGTCAAAAAGCAAAAATTTAAATCTAGACAAACTTTCATAATTCAAAAGTTTTGATCCTACACATTCTAAAGTAATCTAGCATAATAATTAAGAACGGTAAAGTTTTAACTTTATTCAATAGATTAATTTTTGCTTGTCAGAAAAACTCAGAAGAAAATAATACTTTGCGAGTAACCAAATTATAAATCTCCTTGTTACACATATTTTTAAAGAAATATTAAAATTGTATTGAGTAATGTGTGTCGAATAGAATAAAGGAATAACTGACAAAATAAAATTTCAATATTAAATTGCGCTAAAAATAAGGTGTTTAAATTTTAATAAACAAATACTAAGTAAATATACTTAAGTGTAATTAAGGTATAAGAAATTCAGGACGTAATAACTCTAAAAGTTTGTTAAAACGAGTTGAACCGTAAAGTTTAAAGTTGGCGTAGATTAATTTTTAATTCTAGATTAGCTTGCTTAATTGTCCAACTGTTGCTTCACTAATTTATTTTAGCTAATCTCTTTAAAAGTAGCTATTTAATATTAAAATAAATTTTAACCCTGTTATGCAGTCGTTATCAGAATTTATTAGCTAAAAAATTGATATGACTAATAAGCCCTAATTTAAATACTTCAAAATACAAATGAGTTGGTTGCCTCCGTCTCGTACTATTAATGTGCAGTCTTCAAAGCAAACGGTCCTGGATTTCAAGCTGCTAATGTGACTAATAAATACTGAAGAATTAAATTTTTAAACAGGTCAGATTCAAAATAAAGGAATGTTAAAACAAATTATGATTCAGTATTCAAACTTTTAAGGTTATTATTCATTGATTTAAAATTTCATTGATACATTCAATTTAATATTAGCTAATTTATTTTTAGAAATTTTAGAAAGAAATTCACTCAATCAGTTCGCTGCAGGGCAATAATTAATAGTTCTGTTTCTTATCACATTGTCAGTCAATGAAACGACTGAATCATTTAAGAACAGATGAGGTGCAAAAGACACTAATCAGAGTTGTCTTCTCTTAAAGTAATGAATTTCATTATACAGCCAGACACTGTGGTGAATGAAGTGAAGTTGTCATTTGCAGAGTGGAAAATATGCACTTTCCGCAGAGTCCGGCATGCTAATAAGTGTATTCCCACTCAGTGAAAAAGGCAAAGGTAAACCTCATCTCTCCTCGATTTACTTAGTAAACCTCTACAGGTTCAAACCAGCCTTTTGGCCGATGATCTAAGCAACAACAGAAAGAAATTGTCTATTCTTCACAAGAATGTAAATGACAATATTAAAATTTCTTTATTTGTGTAAAAACAAATTGATGTTTTATTTTTTTTAAGAAATCAGGAATTTTAGAAAATTTTATTTTAAACAATCATCTGTGAAACACTTAAAGATTTTTATACTATATTTTGACAAAAGATTACGATTTCAGACTAGAGTTAAATCTTGGAATATGCATAACATTTGTTGGAAAATTATTTTCTTAAAGTGCAGTCATAGAGAGGGTAAAGAAAATCAAGCGGACTGACAGAGGAATGAATAAAAAATATTATGTAGAGTTAAAAGAGAAAAGAAATCTTATGGAACCAATTTGAAGTGTTCAAATAATTGGTTAGGATAAGTAACAAAAGGAGATGGTTTAATTAAAACTATGTTGGAAAAATTGACAGACGGCAAAAATAAGAGGATATTGAAGGATAAAGGTTGTAAATTAACTAATATAGGGTCGAGCTATCGAGGAATTAAAAAACCTGGCGCAATACAAAATAAGTTAAGAGACAAACATGGTCCAGCCACCTCAGGGCAAATAAACTTTAGTGTCGTGTAAAATAATATACTTTTTAAATGACTAGTGAAAGAATTTTTGGAGTAGAAAATTGGAAGATAACATTACTACATAGAACGTAATTATAAGATGGACCATTCGCTTGGAAAAACCAAGGAAAACTGAACAAAAACTAGAAGAGGATTGACAAAAATATTATATTTTTAAAACTAATTGATTACCATAAATTTGTCCGTAACAGTTTTCTGCGATCAAACTCACAAGTCAACTCATTAATTGTTCATTAAATAATGAAAAATAATTATTAGCTTGTAGTTTCTTTAGTAAAAAAAACAGATAAAAAATAATCATATGACAGAACAATATAAAATATGTATATATAAAATTAACCCATTAAAAATTGAACATAATTTGATGCACATTTTTATCACAAATTTGAATAAATTTCAACATAAATCGGTACAACGATTTCTTTTCATGAATTCCACTGGAACATATTTATCGGTAGCTTTATTTAATACTCTTGGAATAAACTAATGGCATTTCAATCCTATTTTAGTCTACTTTACCTGAAAAACCCAAAATTTTTGGAAACGGCTCAAACAGAATAACAAAAAGGATTCATTTTAAAAAGAACGCTTTAATAACAAATAAGTAAAATACTTTTTAAAGAATTACACAAATTTATTCAAATGCACAAAATAATGAGTTAATGCAAAATAAAAACTATAGAGTTTTTACTTTAGTTAAAAATCGTTTTATAGAAAGAATAAAGGGAACAATAGGTGTCAAAGGGAAAACAAATCTTTTGCACAATACGCACAGATTAAAGAGATACATTTCACTAATTAAAAAATAAAAACAAAAGAAAACAAAACTGACGTTAAACAATAAAACGTAAAACACTCGTCGAATTTCATCCCTCAGCTAAAGCATACGACGCTGAAATTGCGTGGTTCGCAAGCACTCCCTTTTACGTAAATTCCCTGCAGACATTATAATAAAAAGCTTTTGATAAAAATACTACGTTTTGAAATAAAGTGAAATTCTTTTATTGTATTAGAACTGGGACATTAAATTTTATTCTTTAACTTCATAAATTTAGACTCATTTTTAAAAAAATTATTTTTACCTAAATTATTTTGAAAACTTTGTTCTTTCCTATTTTGTTTCTATTTAAAAAGTAAATACTACTTAAACTGAATAAGATCAAATAAATTCGTTCATTTTTCTCAAGTAAAAACGATAAAAGGAAACGAAAATATTCGCACTGAACAAGCATTAGGTAATTCTGTTAATTCTTTTTTAAGTTTGTAAACGTCCCTTTTGTCAGCCCAGTCAGCTTGTAGAAAGGTTGCATATATAATATTATTTATATTTGAGTGCGTAAATTTGCATGGTGGATAGCTGAACGGCAGATATGATTCACTAGTTTTCCTTGTTAATTTTGTTTTTTATGGACCATCCGGTTGATCGAATAGTTCTACACGTGGAAACTGAATATTAACTTGAGGAACCTAAATCTATGGTTGTATGAGAGTCAGGAAAAAATATATATATCAACAACAAGA
This sequence comes from Catonia carolina, assembly GCA_035578175.1. NCBI lineage: Eukaryota > Metazoa > Arthropoda > Insecta > Hemiptera > Achilidae > Catonia > Catonia carolina. The sequence continues at coordinate 336,505,982 of JAQMRL010000001.1, read as the reverse complement.
TTTTTGAATTGGTGCACAAGAATCTTGAATTTTGGGTCATCACCAGAGTGTTACATCTTGTTTTGGAGAGTAATTATATATCTCGTGGCACTAAGAAGAGGATCTTACATTCTTTTGTTGAAAGGTTTTATATTGTTGCTCATAGCTATGGACTCTCTAACCAAAATTTAAAATCAAAGTAATAGCTATGGAGATGAGTTTCTGGAGAAGAATCTGTCAGTTGACCGTACTGGATCGAGATAAGAATAAAAGAAGTCAAAGAAAGTTGACACAAAATGTTTATTAATTGAAAAAATTGAGAAAAGATAACTTATCTGGCACAGATATCTGCAAAGAATATAGGGATACAGGTAACCGTAGAAGAGTAGGCTCTGTGTTCCAACTTGATGGAGGAATCAGGGAAGGCCCAGATGTGAATGAACGGATAGTGTTACGAGAGCTATGGTGAGGAAGGGTCTGAACCTCTAGAGGTTTTACTAAGTAAAACGGGGAGTGAGGTGATTTACCAAGTCTTCCTCACTAAGTACAAAATTAGCCTATTCTTATCAGCATGCCAGGCCCTCCGGAAATCATCTACTCTGCACGCTGCAAATGACACTTTCACTTCATTCACCACAGGGTCTGGCTGTATAATGAAACTCACTACAGAGAAGATAAATCTGAATAATGTCTTTTACTCCTCTACCTCTTCCGTTCTTAAATAGTTCAGTCATATAATTGGCTGACCACGTGATAAAAACAGAATTATTTTTTGTAGCCCTGGAAATAGCAAATCGAGTGCAAATAATTTAACACTTCACTGCCTGTTATAGGCGATAATAATAATAATAATAGATCAAACGGAAACATTATGGACTTAATTACGTCAGCTGTATTGGCTTTCATAGAGAAAGTCACAGTATTACTGTATAGTATGATGATAATTCCAGTTTAGAGCTGTGGAATGAAACTATAGGAAACGGCAAATACTTCAACAATAAAATGATATTACGGATACCAAGATTCCAATCAAAGTACCTTCGACTGTGCACTTTAGTAAGTGTCTAATGAAGTACTCCGTAGACATACCTACGATGAGAGAAAAAATCAGAAGTCTAAATATAAAGCACTTAAACAAGCTATTCATCCTAAAAATTTGCCTATAAATCTTCTCAGCGATTTAATTATTATAGATTAAACACAGAAAGGCCAGAATATTATATTTTTTTTAACGGTTCACCAGAATTCAAGTTTTTAAATATCCTTTCAAAATTTTAAAAAAGAAACAAATTTGCATTAAGATAAATGGTAGTCTACATTTAAAATCTTTATTAAAATAATCTTTAAATTTACTCTTATTCTTTAATTTAATAATCTAAAAACAAACATTTAAACAAGATTATGTGTCACATCTTCATTCCAACCATAAATAATAACGAAAAGTCGGACATTGTTTTGATTCAAAAAATCCTTCATCATCTGTAACCAGAAGAGCATACGGAAGCAACGCTGCAGTCTTAACTTGTTCAGGATATTTTCTAAACAAATACTAAAAGATTTTATTAAACTGTTTGTAAAAATAAAATATTAAGTTTTTTTCTCTCATTAATTCTTCATTTACAACTGTAACATTTTACAAGCAAACGTGATGACTATGATAATAATGTAAATAACATTATAAGCTTGAGAGGGGTAGGGCCCCCATTCTTGCCTCCCCAAGAATTAAATTTGTATATCAAATTAACAGGTCTCTACTCCAGCGTCTTTTAAGGCGTCTAGCGGGATTATCAGGTACATGGAACGTAGAACGTGAACGCACCAGTGGGTTCTCGTGTTCGTGTGATTTGTCGTGAAAGCGTTTGTGTAGGTATTCGATGGAATTGTGTACAAGTGGTGTTTTCAAATTTGTATGTAAGGTTTTGTTAAATGAAAATGTTTTTTTTTCAACAAAAGTTGTCCACATAAAATTAAATAATTATTAATTAAAATAAATGTTCATTTACGTGATAATAGTATCTTCCGTTGATGAAGATATTACTCTTGGTTTGTAAGAAAAAGACAAACTTCAAAAAATAAAACTGTTTATAACAAAATGTAACTTAAATCTAGCACACAGTCGTTTTAATTTTATAAAACATTAAGCGGTATTATTGAGAAGATTGAAAGCCAGAAAATTCGAATGATGATTTGAGTATTTCTTCATAATTTAAAACTGAATTTCGAAATAATTTTTTGACAGTGTTAAACTTTAAACAAAAAAAATATTGCCAACAAAAATCAGTAACAGATTAAGTGATCGTCGGTAATGTACGACATTACCGTCTACACTTTCCCTTAACAAAAACAATTTAAACGTAACTTTACGTGGATATTTCATAATTATAAATAGATATTATTATTCTCGTCTAATTTTGTCACATGCAGTAAATTAGTTAATAATAGTAATGTACGTTTGTATGAAAATTTTATATAATATTATATCTTTAACTAAAAAGATATTTAGGCGCATTATATCAATAATCGATTAATAATTTAAATAAACCACTAAAGTTTTTTTTGAATAAACTGTTCATAATTCTTCCTTTCAGTGTAAATTAAATAGATTACGCTTGTTTCCTGTTTGTTGTTTGTAAAAAAAAGACAACAGAACTAATGTCCGATTCGACATTAAAAAATTAAAACACCGGAAATGTAGAAGAGGTAATGGAATAGAGAGGAACGTGAGGCAACTGCTGATATTAATTTATATCCGTGTCCGCGTGTTGTTCAGCAAGCGGACTGGCTGATTGCGAGTTTCTCGTTAACCAAATTATCATTGTTCGGACAGTGTTGGGGCCCCAAAGGAATAAAGATGCTCAATTCGAATTGTCACTGCAACTAATAGGTTAATTCAACACAACAGATTTTTTCTGGAAGTACACTGGGAATTTAAATGTTTCTTTGTAAATTAATTGTTCAAATAAAATGTTTAAATATTTGTTACAGTTTATGTACATTAAAAATTTTGTTCTATATTTCAAGAACTTTTTATCTATATGGCCAATTTTAGACCAGGTAAGTAACTTAAAATATCTGGAAGCTTTTTGTAGCCCACATTCTCAGCATTCATTCACAATATGCTTCTTCCTCTCTTCCGTCAATTCAGTGTTCTGCTTTAACTCTTTGTGATAGCCATTAAACTAGGTATCTAACGGGTTTAATTAAACCAGGTAGATACCTGGTTTAAGGGCAAAAACATACGAAGCTACGTTTAGTATTTGGTTCAATCCAGTATATTTTGACTTTCTCTTGCCTATATGAATGTATAGGAAGGAAAGACTGTTTTCATGGCGATTTTTCGAAATCGGGTTTTCACCGGATCTACACGTTTTCGAACCCCCTGAACCCAAAAAACATGCTTTAGCGATTGGCCTGTGTGTGTGTGTGTGTGTGTGCGCGCGCGCGCGCGCGTGTTTGTGTGTGTGTATGTATGTAAATAGAATATCTCAAGAACGGAACATTGTACAAACTTGAAACTTAAAACTTAAGTTAGGTACTACTACCGAACGCGACACGAACATTTTCGTCAAAATCGGTTAACCGGAAGTAGTAGTTTATTCGTGTCATTTTTAACTTTTTTGCGATTATCTCAAAAACGACTCCGACGATTTTTTTAAAAATCGCCTTATTTACTACATTTTTTATGCTCTAAAAGATAAGGTAGGCGCCATGTTGAAATTCTTGAAGAGATTTTTTTCTCGTAAAAAAGTGTTTTTTAAGATTGCGACGTTAATATGCATTTTACCGCAAAAATGTATATAATTAAAGTTGTAGAAAAAATAAAATTTTACAACTTTTATTTCAAACATTTTTTTGTATAATGCTTAGTTTAGCGGTAATTAGCGATTTTCAGTTTTTTCTCACGAAAACGTAAAAAAATCGATTTCTTTAAGATATCGGACTCAGCATCCATTTTACGACAAAAGTGTATAATAAAATTTATAGGAAATTAAAAGATCTACAACTTTTATTTTGAGCATTTTTCTCTACAAAGCCTAAATTAGCGTAAAAGAGTGACTTTCCGTATTTTTAAGACAAACTGAGGTTGATTTTAATTTGTCGTCTTTCATAATATGAAAGATATACTATACATACTATATTATAGTATGATTAAAATTAGGTTACGTTTATTGAGATTGGTTTTTTGTTTATGTCTAATGTTTTATTGCTAATATTAGGTTTATTGGTAATTATTTGCATTGGCAAGAGAAAGTTGTGTGAGTGTTTCACAAGATTTTTTTTGTTTATTCCAGTTTTCTCAGTATTCCCTCTGACTTCTTTAAAATATTTATTCAACATCTTAGGTCTATTGTTTAGTCTCAAAAAAGTATTTTACGACCGTTTCTCATGTATTCTGTACATGTTCGTATGTAGTTTTAATCCTCGCTTTCTGATATTTTCCATTAATCGTTCGTTTTCCTAGTACAGTTTTCGTCCTACCTCGTCTAATATCTTCGGACCCACTATCTTGCAAAGTATCTTTCTCTTAAATCTCCCTGTTTCTCGTAAACTAGCCTTACACGGTTATTCTAAGACACTCACATTAATACACAGAACTTAATTATTTATCAAGAGCAGATTGTAATGTTACAGTTTGGTAATAAAAAATTTTATAATCGTACAATAACAAAAAACACCATTTTACGTAGAAGAGTGTGTGTGATATTTAAGACAAGAGTTGTTGTTGTTGTTGTTTAAGCCATCAGCCAAAAGGCTGGTTTGAACCTCTAGAGGTTTTACTAAGTAAAACAAGGAGTAAGTTGGTTTACTGTTGCCTTCCTCACTGCGTGGTAAAGTACGCTTTTCAGCTTGCCGGGCCCTCTGAAAAGCACACATATTTTCAACTCTGAAAATGACACCTTCACTTTATTCACCACAGTGTCTGGCTGTATAATGAAATTCATTACTTTCAGAGGAGATAACTATGATTAGTGTCTTTTACACCTCTACCTCTTCTATTCTTAAATGATTCAATCATTTAATTGGCTGAACATGTGATAAGAAACAGAACTATTTATTTTAGCCCTGCAACGAACAGATTGAGTGTAAATAATTTCATACTCCACCTGTTTGTTATGGGGAGATTTAAGACTAAAATCCAAAACAAAATATTTTTTCAAATTGCCGGTTACAGGACTTCTTAAATAAAACGTTTTAATTTCAATTATGTAGGAATAAATGAAATGTAGTTACATTCCGATCTGTTAGATTTTTTAACGGATTCATATTTCAACCTGTTTAGAGATTAGTGCGTTGTTTGTAATTAGAGTGATTGAATACGAGGAACAAAGGCAATTTGCTGTTTAAGCGCCCGAAGCTACGTGCCTTGGCGACCTGGATTCAGGGATTTGTCCTATTCTCCATACACTACCATTGCATTCAAATACAGTCACGAAAATCGGATTAGTCCCATTTCAAACATGATTTTTACAAAATACAGTACTCGCGGTTATATTTAGTTATTACGTTTTTTTAGTTCATTCCTCATTAAAAGAAGATTATTTAATTCATTACACACCCTGTCGTGTAATGAGTACTTTTTGAAAATGAATTTAATTAAGTCTAATTGCGGATAATGATTAAACACAAACGTTTGATGTGTAATTTCATTTCATTTGTTTGTAATGTGTATTAAAATTGTACGATTATTTTATGAACCGATTTTCCCCAGGACATGAATGAAAATGCAGTGAATCAAATCTCAAATTTTAATTGTAACGTCTGTACTAGTAGCTACTCTTAAAAATCTGTTTATTATAAATATAAAAAATACTGCAGCTATAACAAGCCACTGGGTAACAGAGGTAGAACAAAGACAATAGTGAAGTTCTACAAGGTAATGAGAGCCCCGGTCCTTCTTTATGAAAGTGAGTCATGGTTTACCACGAAACACCAAGAAAGTAGGATCCAAGCAGCTGAAATGAAGTTTTTAAGAAGGGTAAAGGGCAGCAGAGGCTGGATATAAACATATCGAGGAAATTAGATCTGAGTTAGGTATATTAGTCTGAATAAAAAAGTGGAGGAGGTCCACAATCAATGGAGGCAACATTTGTAACGGATGCCAGAGGAGAGAATACCCTTAAAAGTGACGGAATATGTTTCAGTTGGAAGAAGGGAGGTGGGAAGACCTCGAAGAAGATGTCAGTAGTCGAGATGTACGGGTTGAAATAACTCGTTTTTGTGTATATGGGTAGGATTGTTTGTGAGTTCGGAACAGGCTTCTGCCGAATCCTTGATAGTAAGAAGAAAAAGAGTCTGCAGCCATAACGTACTCAAGAAAAACGTTAGTCAAAAAAAAAGTATATTCTGTCATGGAAAATTGACGTAAAAGGGTTGACACGATATCTGATCCGACGGTTAGGGGTGGATTCGGGGTTGTATTTTATTAAAAGTCGGGAAAATCAGAGAAAAATTTTGAAAAAAGCTTGGCTTAGTAAAATAGATAAGAAAGCATTTTAAAAATCGTGAAATTATCGTAATGTTTTACTAAGTTAACGTCCATCCATTATTAAAATATTTTTTCATGGTTTTGGATGACGATAGAATGTTCACTACCAACGTTATTAAAATACTTTGAGTACAGAAAATTTTCCGTCAATGACAGCTACGATAATACTTAAAACATAGAAATTGCACCTCCACAACAGGCGACGTATATTGGCGAAAGCCCTATGTCTCTACGAAATGCTAGATTGTTTTGTTTGCGGTGAAATTTCTAGTCGAGTTTTAAAGTTTCCCATGCAGGAGTAAAGATAATATATAGATTAATTTTAATTTCTGCTGATATTAAGAGCTGCCTCACCTTTGATCCACTGTGTCAATATTGTGAATGGCATGCGAAGAAGGTGAAAAAATATTTAAACAAGTATGTTAAAACTATTTTAATGTTCTATTTTGTTGACTGTAGTCTAAATTGTTTTGTAATACTAAAATTCGGAGTAGATCTGTTGGCGTATGTAGGCTAATTACTCTCCGCCAGCCCCACTCCAATTTCTTCAGCTAGTATTTTTACATGACAGTGGTGAAAGTATTATTCCCAGAAATGTGTGCGCGAACGACGCAAAAAAAGGTGCATGCTGGTTCATTGGTTCATCAATTCTATGTTCATGGTAGTTCACCTTTTAACAAATTACAAAACTTTTTTATTATTAATTTACTACTTTAAACTCATAAATACCTAATTTTGGTTCTTATTTAATTTGTAGTATTAATTTGTGGGAGAGGAGTTGGTTCTCTTCTTTACAAAATGATAAATTAAAAGTGTACTACTGTTTACTATTTTTTATTAATAATGACGGACGAAAGTCCGGATCAGAGGGTCTAAACAAAAATAGTTTTACACATTGTCACCGCCACCCCTTCTAATTAATAATTTACTGTGTTGCCGCCCTTCATTACTTCTTTCGGCCCTTGTCGGTGCGTTAGGCCCTTTGGCGGCATACCGACAGAGGCCTTTGTCATTAAGGCTATACCAATAACCACCCTCTATCACAGCGCTCCCGGCAATTTTTTTTTTTTTTTTGTTTAACGTCCGACTGTTCTGCAATTACTGCTAATGCAGACGGTGAAGGATGAAATGATATTTTGTAACGTATGAAAATATGCCGTGCCTGAATGGGATTCGAACCCAAGACCGCATGATGAGAGGCGAGCACGTTACCAACTGCGCCAATGCGGCCGGCGAACTCTCGGCAACTATATAAAGAGCTTTACACTGAACCGAGAGGATCCAATTCCGATTCAGACTCAGAGGGATTCAATTCCGATCCAAATAGCAGACAAGACGTACACCATCGGCAACACGGCTACCGGACTCCAGCAAAGACTAATCGATGACCCAGCAAGAGAGAAGATGATGCTTCCGCTCGCCGACCCGTCACCGTAAGCCGTTGACCCCGTCATCCGGCATCGCCCGCTGACGCGAGCGATGGCCACAGCGGTCCCTCGACCGAGCCCTGCGCCCACCGGACCCGACGAAGCAGCCATCGACGCACTACTGCGAGGGAAGAAGATGATGTCTCCGCTGGACGATGATACGCCGTGTCGCCCAGCTTCTTGACCACGACGACAACTACGACCGACGCTTCCCATCAAGACGACCACCGCTTAAACGGCCCTTTTCAGGGCCACCAAAAAATTAAAGGTTTTAACTCACCACTCAATGTCGCCATCCTGTGACAACATGTTGAAGGTTTTTTAGAGGATCACTACAATTAACATTAGGGAAGAAATCCCCTTCGTTCACTTAAAGAGGCACAAATTAGATTGTAAAATTATAAAAAAACTTTTAAAAGTTTGGCTATGGAATTGGCGCATCACAATATTTTAAAATATTTCCTTTAAAGCAATGAAACAGATTGAATGTGATTAAATAAATGAATCACAGTTTCATCGTATGAAATATAGTGAAAAAGGGAAACATAGATTTGATAAGTACAGTATTTCTAGAAAAAAACTGCATTGCATATCATTAATCAATAGACATAACATAACTTACGCACAATGAAATGCGTGTGTTTACAGGAGGGGAATGACGAATGGTAGAGTACGGACAGATCTACTGTCCTCCCACATCACTATTTTTTCCTTTCTATTTAAGATAAAAAAAGATAACACCTACTCTAGTACACAGCATTTTGCTGTAGCGGATAAATCAATTTTCTGTTACCTCGTGCAATGTATATTTTAATAGTATAATTTATAACAATGTTTTTAGAAAGGATGTGCATACATTTGAAATTGTAAAACATAAGGGAATAAACCATTATTGGTGCAATTTTTTTAAATTGTCATCTTGTCATTTTAATTTGTCCGTCCGACCGTCACACCTAGATATCAGAAACTACAAAGGAGAGCAACAAACGGTTTCCGGATTCGTAATTTACGCAAAACGTTGGTGGGTCTAACTTTGGTTTAAAGTTCCGATTTTGACCAAAAATGGCCCAAAATCAGATGCCAAAGAAATCAGTCAGAAACTATAAGAGAAAGCAAAAAACGATTTTCAGAATCGTAATGTTCACAAAAAGTTATTAAGCCTGAATTGAATTTGTAGTTACCCAGAAGTGGCTTGAGTCCGGAAATTAAGAAATCAAAGTCAGAAACTACAAAATATAGCAACAAAAGGTTTTCGGATTCGTAATCTACACAAAAAGTAAGTGGGCCTGGATTGGGTTTGAAGTTCCGGTTTTGCCTGAAAGTGGCCCAAAACAGGAAGTCAAGAAATTAAAGTCGTAATTTGAAAACAAAAATAGTGTCATTCGATTCCTTTAAACGAGTAGTTACAGGAATCACTAATGGCATTTGCCATAAGTCAAAGATAAGCCTTTTTAATAATTGACATCATTCAATCATTCAATGAGACGCGTCGTCTCATGAAAGGGATTATTATTATTATTATTATTATTATTATTATTATTCAATAATAGACTAATAATACCTTTACAATAATAAATCTTAATAATAAAAATAAAACCTTCAAGGTGGAATTACAGAGCAGTATGACGTGATTTGGCCGACTGAAATAGTATGTTGATATATATTTCTGTGTTCAAGGCCATTGTACTTTAGTGCTATATGTGTCTATATACATCTTCTCCTCCCGCTCTGTGGGAGGAGACGACAAGGTGTAGGGGGTTGTAGGACCCCTGTATAAAAACAATAAGAAATTATTACTTTTGATGTAATGTTCCTAGATAGCCTAAATTTTTCTGAAATTAATAAGTAGCCTACTTAGGCAAAAAAAACTTTTCAAAAACAGTTTTATTTGTCAGAGTGTTTCACAAAAAAGTCATTATTTTTTTCATTTAAATGCACTCATAAAATATCGTTTTACCCTACGTACACAGAATAAACTATTTCTTTTTATTAAAATTGGCTGAAACAATACACGTAATAAAATTAACAAACCTGCAAAAGTAAGTTTCTAGATGAATTCAGAGTTATTGTAAAGGCAAAAAAATAATATTAAGGTAGAAATTAAAGGGAAACCAATCAATAAAAAGTTGTTAACATTAACTGTTATTTAGCTGCTCCGGGTTATTGTTGTTTATTTTTTGTTTCTAATGTACAGCTTACTCAATTTAAAAACATTTATTCAATACAACACAAACGTATAAAAGAATAAAATGTGTAGTTAAAGGGGTTAAGTTTAGTAGACGGGATAACGTCATTACCCAAGAGTCTTTGACAACGGAACCAACCACGCAGGGGTTGGGTATACTGTTCTGTTTGCATTACAAGGGCGTCCGTCCCAGTTTGTTTAGGTCTTTTGTTCGACGCCCTGGAGCAACCGAGCACGTTTCAGTATTCCTTCTGGCACATTTCTCACGAGGGAAGCCTTTCAATGAAATTTTTAAAGAAGCGTTATTAATATCTTCCATTAAAATATTTCTACAGTTTGAAAATAAGTTATTTAAAAATAAAAAACCTTCTGAAATCTTAGATGATTTTATATTTTGAAATTCAGATAAAGTCTTAACTCGATAAAGAATATTTTAAAAACAGACTCTACTACAAAAAAAACTGATTTTTCATTTTTCGTGGGAGCATTTCAATTCAGTTTAAACAAATATTATATCCATTAATAAAAATCCCAAATATTATTTTTAATCGAAAAGAGAGCTTATATATAATTTTAAAATGTAATTCTTTTCTGTTCTTTTGATTTTTTTTTATTCTTGAAATGTTTGACATTACTACTTATAAATATCGTCGATTAAGTTGGTTGGGTGACTCAAGGAGCATTGGTCAGCGCTACTGGTTGCTATGCCAGGCGTATTGGGTTCGATTCGTGGTCAGTGGCTGGAATTTTTTGATTACTCATTCTCATCGTCCACTTAAGTGAAAGTGCGAAACAGTCGGAAGTAAAAAATGCTTAGTTAGATAAACTTATTAATTATTACAATAATATTCACGTATACGAACTCCTTAGAAAATAAAAAAATTGTGCAAACCTACAAATCAGACACCTACAAATAACTTAGGGATAAAATGTACCGAAAAATATTATTTTTTAAGTATTCCTATCCAAACTTTTTGACGTTATTTTCATCTATGTTTATACAAAATATGGATATTTTGGGAACACCTAAATTCCTAAAAAATCAACTGATCAATACGTAGTAAGATGCGTTTTATAACGAATTGGATTTTTAATTTCGTTGTACTATGATAAATACTTATTCCTTAAGTGTAAATTGTGTTACTATGAAGAGAAAATGTCTGCCGATTGTGCTGTGTTAAATAGTAACCTAATCGTCCCCAGGCTGCTCTAAATCACCAGTCGTTAAGGTCAGTTTTGTAAGTGTTCTTTGTTTAAAGAAGAAACAGTAATTGCCTTTACTTCAGTACTATTGTACGTAGATACTGACCAAAAGATGTTAAGTAACCGCAAGTAAAACTAATTACTGTATTAGAATTTTTTAAAAAGAACTTTAAAAATTTTATTGAAGAAAAATTTTTTTATAAAATATTATATTATTTTAATGAAATAAGGTAAAATGTAGTTTCATTAGTATTTTGTTCAGATATCGATTTTTTTAACAAAGTGTAATTCTTTTGCAATCAGTTTTTATAATTTAATAAACTTTAAGCAAATATGATAAAAATATGAATAATAACGTTCTTAGAATTAAAAAATAAAACACATTTACTGATGTGTTTAAAAAACAACTAAATTTCGAACAAAAAATAAAACTAAATTGACTGAACTATGCATTAATATTTTTAAACACGAAGTAGTGGAAGCTGAAGATATATCGATGACCATTATGGAGATGTTATGATGCCTATTATGAGATGACGATGATTAGTAGTAGAAGTAGAAAAGAAAGATTAAACGAGTTAAATGATTAACAAAAAAGGTAAGTCAAATGTTTTAAAACGTTTCAGTCTGTAATCGTTGCTGTTGTCGAGGAGGTTGATTTGGTTAGAGGAAAATGGTTAGTCACTTGAATAAATCAAATTACTGAAAACAAATTTGTACATATTACATTCAGTTTAAGAAACGGCAACGGTTTGTCGGGAAGCTGTACAATAACGTCAATCCACATTGTGACATTGTCAGATATTGGGCCTACACTTTGATTGCCGCCTTACATGGAAACAGTTTATAACTAACATAAAAGGGACAAGTAAATACAATTTCTTTTTAATGTATTGGCTTTTGGGCAATAAATTTCTCCTGCCAACATCAAACGAAATAAATCTATATAATCTATATTAATTTCATCAACCATTTAAGCATACGGAATACAACTTTGGGTTTTTTCAACAGAAAAATTTAAAACCATATTTAAACTAGCTACAAGGAACTTCCCAACTGTGTGACGTTTAAAACGATTTTTTATCCTTTATTTTGAATCTTTAACTGTACTATATAGAACAACCAAAAGATGAGAAAACATGGATATTAAATTACAAATTACAAGAACAGACATAATATAAAATTCAATATTCAACAATGTTAAACTTGGAATATTAATGAACGTAAAATATACAAAAGTATGAAAAGAAAAACAAAAAGTTCATATTGCCACACAAAAGTTATTACCAATAGTAATAAAACATATTTACAACTATACAAAAATTTCATCTAATATTTCACATTATTTTATCTTTGTTGACATAAACATGCAGAAAAAATTAAAGAAGATCTCTGCTCCATCTTCTTTTTAATCTTCTAATGAAACCAGGCGGATTTGCCATACTGATAAGCGGATTATTATAGATTGGTAATTTTGAGTAAAATTTAATAAAACTATTTTTGACGATGTTGCAAATGAATGGTGTTTTTTAAATCGGTATGTAGTGTGTAAGTTGAGATATAGTATGGTGAACCAGTAATTATACGGAGTAAATTAGACTGGAATGCTTGAATAGTTTTTAAATTACTCAGCTTTGCGCAACCAAAAATTTGAATACCGTACATCCAGATAGGTTTTAACAGAGAATTGTAGAGTAATCATTTCTGTTTGAGACGTATGGGTGATTTAGAGTGAACAAACCTGCATAGTTGTTTCAAACGTAAGTTTAGTTGAAGCCGTTTTGTCTTAATGTGGTGTTTCCAAGTCATGCGTTGATCGAAATGAAGTCCAAGATAGCGAACAGTAGAATTTTTCGGGATAGGTGCATTATTTAAGAACAGTGACGAAAATGTAGCAGAGATCTTTTGTCTGAATAACGGAAATCAATTGTAGTTCTAAACTGAGAATGTACCACTGGGTACCTCTTCTCCTTAAAGTAAACCACATCGCTCATTAAATTAAAATATCATATACGGAAATTCTGCAGCTCATTTTACAGGAACGTATTAAAAATTAAAAACAAAAATAAAACGATTCCAGTAAAATACTATTAGAAATATTTTCATACACTGGTACGAAAGCAACACATTTAGTTTTGGAGATTTCAACTTAAAGACAAAAGAAAAAATTTGAAATTTCAGCGTTAAATTATTTGGATAGATTTAACAAACAAATAAATTTATTAGCAATCTATTGTATTTGGACATTAGTTTGACATAAATCTCAGGGCTGAAACGTTTGAATTTTTTAACTTCCTTTGTAGATACTATAATCAACATTTTTTTTATTTGACTTTTTTTATTTTTTTCGTAAATATCGCAGAGATCATAGGTTCATAGATTTTTGACTCTTGCCGTGTAAACACTTTGTTTAAATACATTATCACGCTATTCAAACAAAATTAACAGATTGTGTTGTAGCAGTAATAAAAAAAACATAGTGTGCTTCATTTTTAAAGAATTAGGATTTGGTTTGTATGAATAATAACTATTCATAAAAAAATGCACGGTGAATTATAAAATTTCTCGCCGATAATTTTTGACGTTAAGTGTACTCAGAAAATCAAACATTTTATACGATTTTTGTAATTTAAAAAAACAAAAAATGACCTTACAATTTTTTACATTTTTATTAATGAATGTTTTTTTTTGTTGACATTTGACATATTTGACATATTTGACTGTATTGACTGTAGACTTTGATTAAACATTGTACAAATGTTTTGTGAATTGTAAATAAAATTTATGTAATTTTCTTTGATCAGCACTTTTCATATTTTATTACTGAATTTTTGTTTTATTTAGATGATTTGATTGATCCTAACTAGGGAAAAGAGGTTTGCTTTCCATTCTGCCTCTCTTTTTCTTTCTAATAATCCACGAATGCATTAAAGTAATGAAAAAAGTTCGATATATAAGGAAATTGATGGGTGATGGGTTTCCACGGTTTCATCGTGCAATGTAAATCGAAAAATGAAGACCTATCTTCTAGATAAAACGTATACCGTACTATACTATGCATTGAAGAAAATTTCCATTACCAAGTTATCGTCTCCATTACATGGAGGGAATTTGCACTTTCATTAATTCCCTCAGTTGTTTGCTCAGTATCTTCTTCCTCATTTTTCAATGAATTGATCATCATATAAAATAATGAATATTAAGCGTACAGTGAAAAATTTACATGAAGTAAGATGTTATAAGTGGTATACTACAAAATTATTTTTTTTATTTATTAAGTGTAAAATTAAAAGTAATTTGGTAAATTTATTTGATAGAGTTCTTTTTTTTAAATAGAATACAATTTATATGTGTATAATGCGGGTAACTAATTTTAACTAATTTCATAAAATTATTTACTTTGTTTATGATAAATTGTTTCACTTAGATACCATTAGTTTCTTTCTCTTTACTGCTAACTACTAAATTTAACTACTACTAAATTTATTAACTTTATTTGAACAATGAGTTAATGCTTTGGTAAAAGAAGCGAAAACCTAAAAGAAATCAAATATTTATCGACCTTTAATACCTCTGCGATATTTAAGAAAAAAATTAATAAAATACAAATGAGTGCTAAATTTACATTACAGTACTTATAAAGCAATTCAAAAATTTAAAAAGTTAAAAAGTTAAAAACTTGAATTTTGAGTAAAACTATTGTCTAATAAAATTGATAGCTAGTAAGTTTAGTGTTCGTTTAGTCTATCCAATTATTAATTTTTGTAATCTTAAATGTATGTACGTTGCAATTGTATAATTTCACATGACCCAATGAAATGAGTATAATGTGTACGACGTGTAAATGAGATGTAGTATTGTACAGACTTAGGCTCACCATTCCTAAAAGAGTGTGGATAATTAAATCCCAACTATCAACGTACATCGGTAAACACTGTCTAATACTCAATTCTGTATAAAAGTAACAACCTTTATTAGGATTTGAATCAGGAACCTTCATCTCCAAAAATCAGCTGTAAAACAGCTGACTCGCGGCAACGACTTTAACCCAGTGGGTTAAATTAAAATACTTAATTATTTATTTATTAATTTTAAATACGGAATTATTAATATTCCTACGGACCTCTCTAATTCGAACCTCCATAATTCAAAATACTCCCTAAATAGAACATTTAATTTATCCCAATGAAAAATCCTCCTTAATTTGAATTATCTACCTGCTTTATTTAAAATATTTTGAGAATTTCGTGATTATGTATATAGACCTACCTATTGTATGAAAAACTTTTCGAGGCAATGTTAATAAAGAATTTGCATAGTGTACACGATTTCTAATGAAGCATACGTAGCAATAAATACAGTTAAGGATATCTTCTTCTTCTTCAGGTTCCTATCCGTTCCGGATGTTGGCCACCATATTAACAATCTAAACCTTAACCACTGCTACTTGAAACAGTTGCTGTGTTGTCGTTTTCTCTTACCACATTCTCAGATTTTCAGATATAAGGTTAAGGATATAGCAAAGTTAATTCTAAGAATTTGAAGCTTCTGAATTGTGTACCGTACTATACTTAAAAAATGTTAGTCTAATTTTTTCAATAAATTGGTAAAGGAATGTAGCGGTTTCTTCTTTAGTATATTATTTTCCATGGAAAATGGTTAAAAGAATTTCTGTTATTCACATAAATTACGTAATTTTCGACTTCGTTAAAATTTGTAAAATCTCTGGTAGTTTATTTTTAAATTTCTCTACTGTATTATTCTAGTGTGTGTGTAGTCGGGTCTCCCGACTTCATTTTATACTGGTTTTTGTTTATTTCGTCTTCTTTTAACTTTTTCAAATATTTTTTATAAATGTTTGTCTACTTTTGTGTACTAATGAATGCAGCAAGTTATACGAACACATTCACACAATTCTTAATCACAGTATTTAATAAAAAATATTCTTATTAACTATCAAATTGATAGCCTATTAATATTTTTGACCTTTGTAATGCACTGTTTTATGAAATAATATGAATATTTGTTTTAACATACAATTCTCAAGTATTGTTTTGAGTCTTAATATTTTACCTTGGTAATTCGAAAAAATTATATATAGTTATATACAGTATTAAATATAGTATTATACATAGTATATTTAAACTGGAGTAAGAAGAGTCTAACTGTACAATGGAACAATACTTAAATTGTTTACATTGAAACGTTTAAAGAGATCTTAAACTAAATGAAATTAGTTCATATTATTACATAATAGATCATTATATTATAATAATAATACTTTCATCATTTGTTGCAAAATAACGAACAACGCAAACGTTGTAGAACACAAATTGTAGGTTATAAACACGCTTAGTAAACATACGTTAAAATAATCACAGAGAGGAAATAAAATTTTCAATAAGAGCTTTAGTGGTGTATTTTATAACTAAAACTTTAAAATAATGTTTGTAACACAAGAAATGCCGTCCATAGATGTTCAATTACTTAATACAATTCAGGGAATCCGAAGACGTCAAATGACGGGATCCGCAAAACAGAAAAGTTTCGTGACGACCTCAATTGACGGGGTCAGCAGTGAAAGTGTTAAGGTCGCTTCAAAAAATAAAGTAATTATCGACCGCAATCACATACCAATTACAGAATCTGTTATTAAAATGTCTTGTGTAACTGTGAGTCTATGAGGTTCAAAAACAAGTTATGTATACTCTTGATGTACGTTATTTTGTGTTATGTTATACTCTTCTCGTAGATTATGTAATCCTGGGCATTGTATGAGTATGTGTTTTATCTTGATGTAGTGTTGTTGCAAAAATAACAGGTCGGCGCATGAGTCTTTTGAAGTAAGTATTCGTGTGTGAGTCTAGATTTGTAGACGTGTTATAAGTACTTGATTTTGTCTCTTACTTTGTGATATTAATATATCGTGTGTGTTTTCTAAGAAGTCGTGTAATTTACTTTGATATCCTTTACACTCATGGTTCAACATTTCTTGTGTCTTCTTGTACACACATTTTGATCATAAGACGCTCCACTTATGGCACGTTTAGAAGCATTATCACCCTTCTCGTTTCCTGATACACCAACGTGTGCTAGTTTAATTATTTTTGTTAAAATTTTCTTAAAATAAAAAACTATTGTATAAAAACAATTGTATAAAAATAAGATAGAGGAGCTTTTAATGTCCTCATTATTATGAAATATGAGACATTTAGTAAATAAATTATATTTCTTATTACTTTTGAGAAAAATCTCTGTAACTTTAAGAAACCGTCTAAGAAATAATACCTTATTTGTTAATCAAGGTTTCTGCTGTTGATGATGGAACCCTACCATCATACTAGCTCGTTCAAAGTTTATAACTTGGCCAAGAGAATTAGTTTCTTACCTCATTATGTTATGATCTGTTAAGTGCGATATTACAGTCTGCGATTAATTTGTATTGTTTTAGTGTATTTAAAATCGCATCAAAAGCTTAGTTGTTAGTGACTACTTTGGGTTTTGTAACTGAAACGGTGGGTTTACACTTGTAAAAATTTCCAGACCCTTGCCGGGAATCGAAACCGGGAACTCCACGTTGTAGGCTGGCGCGCCAACCACTACGTTACGGAGGCGGCATTTTTCTTGTAATTTAATTTTAGTAATGAAACGAAAAATTAGCCTGACTAAATAGATCACCATTCAAATTGCAACTGGGTTCTGTCCCAGGCATCCTAGGTTCGATTCCCGGTCAGATTATTTTTTTCATAATTCATTTTAACCTTTTTACTTTTCACCAACGCATTACGTGTAATATGTTAAATAGTCTGACGTAAAACAAGAAAATATTGGTCAAAGATAATGTAATTCTCTCAAAAGTTGTCGTTCAGTGAAATTAATAAATAATGTGTAGGCTAAAAGCATTATGTGTACTATCACTTTTCCTTAGACTTTATGACAAGGTGTCATAATATATGACAAAATAACGTTCAACTGAATCATAAAACAAAATAAATTTTGACCTTGGTAACTTGGTGATGTATTATACGACGTAAAACCTATTAATCTAACACTGTACATATGTCACCATAAATTGAGTCAAACATTTTCAGTGACATTTACACAATTTTATACTGGGATACTAAAATAAATAAAAATTTTCAACAGAATATTTTATTATGTTCAACAAATTTTATGGCAGATGCATACGTAAGTTCATAAAATTTGCAAAAAATGCAGCGATAAAAGTAAATAATTTGATTTTTTTATTACATCGAACAATTTTTAAGTAGAACCTCCCCTTTACCAATTTGTTCAAAATTACTGCTGTACAAATCAATATTTAAACTAGTTTGGACTTACGGAGTCCAGTTTTTGGGATTTTAGTTTCGTTTTTGGGATTTCGGAGTCCAGTTCCAGGATTTGGCTTAGCAAAATCCAGTAGTCTTAATCATCTACAGACGTTCCAATCAAAATTTCTGCGTTTAATATCAAAAGCTCCGTACTATGTAAACAATGACACTACGATTTTGGAATTCCTACCGTTGAAGAGGTAGCACAGTCTTATTGTAAAAAATTATTTTACTTATTTATTATTATTTTTTATTATTTTACTTATTTTACTTCTTTATTATTATTTTTTATTATATTACTTATTTTCAAAATTACTACTAAATCCGAATCCTCTAATTCAAGAAATTCATCGCTTTCACCTTCCTGGGAATCCACCCCGGCGCCTAAAAAGAAGATGGAGTAGAGATCTTCTCTGAGTTATACCTAAAAAATTATACAAAATAAGAAAAACAATTAAATAGACTAAATTATCATATATTTAATAGGTACTTAATTTTATACCCAAAGACATACCAATGGGTATCAATCTTTGTCTTCGTGTTTCCTTTTTTCATGTTACATTGTTATGTACGTATATCACATTTTCTAGCAGTTGTATATATGTGTACTGTTGAAAATTTCAAATAAAAGATAAAAAAAGTTATCGTACAAAGGTTAACAGCAATTGAATAAGTAGTTTTTGTGAGAATGTGTCTTAAAAATTTTTTTGTTTATTTTAAGTTGTATCATCTTAGTAATTAATGACTACTTTAGGGTTGTGGTTATTAACACGTAATACTTTTCAGACTCTAGCCGAGAATCTAGTCTAGAACCTCCTTTTGTAGTCCAGCACGCTGGCCACTACGCTTCGGAAGTGGTCTAAAATAATAATTTGTACTGGTAAGAATAAAAGACTTTACACAAGAATATTCTAAACCTTAAACTTAAACAAAATCAGATTGTTTTGTGGGGGTCACTTGGATAACATGAAGAGACTTTAGATATTTCTGGAAGCTTGTTTAGCAACTCACATTTTCAGAATTTTTCAAAGTAAGCTAAAATAAGCTTCAATGCAAGAAATGAGACCTCCTTTCCACTTGGTGTTCTGATTTTGCTCATCACGTAAGCCCTTAAAGTCAATAAACAGTTGTCTGAATTTAATTTGATCATTATGTTTTCTAGATTTATTTCAGTTTTATCTTCTATTCTGTTTTCTTTGACTCATCGGACACTTCAGGTCTATGTTTTAGTGGCTTAACGATTTATGTTGTGAACTATTATAGGCCTATCCATTTTATAAAAGTGCCCGTAGAATTGCAGTCTTTTTCTCTGATCGTTTGAAACAGAATCCGGTATTCATAGTAAAGTTTATTTATTATAAAAAGTAAAATTAAAACAAACGAAATCGCCATTTGCTGATAGTTTTTGAAAATAATTTTTAAAACTTACTATAAAATAAAATGTTATTGATCTGAAAGGTCTTCATTGTGGTTGAACGGAAATATGTTAAAAAAATCACGATAATAAATTGTGATAAAGATGAGATATGGTAGTGTATTACCGCATGAATGATATTTCATAAAATACAAATAAATTTTCCAAGAAAAATATCAAAGGAAGTTCTAGTGAGAAATTTATAAAATAATTCATTTTGAAAAAGGTATCCACAAACTCATGAAAGGTAGACGTAACTAACTGGACGAGAGAAAAATACAATTGCAACAAATAAAAGAGTGCAATCGAGCGATAAAGAATTTTGATAAATGTAGACGTATTGGTGGGAGGTAATGTAAGATGAGTGAGCCACAGTTCCGGTCTGGAATTGAGCTTCATGAAACGTCTCTTGCACAAGGGCGATGGATGGACTCAATTTCCGGAACCTCAGTTCGTGCCCCAAGCATCTCAAGTAAAGCATACTCGTTGCTTTCAGAGAGAACTCCATCCCTAACAGAGAGAAACTCCTCTTGTAATTAGCACACACACATTTAGAACCCCGGATGCACACCGATTGAACACAACACGTACTGAATTGTAAATAAATCCGTTTTTCTTACCAGCTTTGGAAAGTGATAATTACGTTCTTTTTATTAATGCCCTACGTATATACCAATTACATAAAAAAACTAATTTACATTTTTTTAAAATACGAGAGTATTAATATTCTCTCAGGCATTAATTTTTTTAAATTTATTTAAATATACAACTGCGCATGCACCTCTGAACAGCCAGTAAATATTTTTACCGTTTAGAGCTTAATTCACATTATTTAACACTTATTACCAATTTAAAGGAGAACGTTACTCATTAGCAGGACCCTTCCGTTTAACTATTATAACATTGGTAACCTTAATCGTTGGCTCTGCAGAAGGTGGAGCAGAGATTTTGGATAATTTTTACAAGTCAACTGACTTTTCTATCTTCTTCTTAGTAAACGTATTAAAAATTTATTCTGTAATTTTTAAACACGAATTTTATCAATGTCATGACATTTAATCGCAAGGGTCCTGTTAATGAATAGTGTTCTCCTCGAAAGTAATAAATCAATATTTATAACAAGCTACAAGTATATTATATTATTCAATTATTTTAGTTAAGTAGTATTATAAAATTATACTGGTTGTGCAAAACTGGAAAGTTTAATAAACTTCTTTTTTATCCCTAATGTGAGTACACTGCAATCTGTTCAGAAATTCAGAACAATAAGCAAACCCATGACCAATGAGATGAGGATGATGTGTATGACGGGTAAATGAGGTGTAGTCTTGTACAGACCCGGGCCGATTGTTTCTGAAAGAGTATAGTTAATGAACCTCAACCCTCAAAGTACACCGGTAACCACTGTCTAGTGTTCAAATCTGTGTAATTAATAAACTTAAGTCAAAAAAATACACTAAATGTCATCTGAATAAACAATAAAATTAGCCTATCATTACAAAATTTTCATATTTCAAAATAAAAATTAAATTATAAAGTTTGTATAAGTTGTTACCGGGGTACTTCGATGGTTGGGGTTCAATTAACCATACTCTGTCAGGAATGGTCGGCCTGGACCTGTACAAGACTAAACCTCATTTACACATCATCCTCATCTCACTGGGTCATGGGTTTGCTTATTATTCTTAAATTGAATAGATTCCAACGTACACACCTCAGGGTTAAAAAAAGTTTGTATGTTTACGGATTGATACCATTTTTAATGAATATTTAGGAAATACTAACTAAATTTAACATTTAAAAAAAATCTCATAAATATTTTACACCCTCGACATCCAATGTCCGGAATATAATTAATCCCAACCTCAATTTACTTTAACATTAAAGTTAATAATCTATACTAATATAATAAAGAAGAAACGTCTGTTTGTTTGTTCGTTCGTTTGTATGAGGTAATCTCAGAAACTACTGAACTGATTTTAAAAAATCTTTCATTGTTGCATACCTTAGAGCTTCCTGATCAATATAGGCTATTTTAAAACTTTTAATAACTTTAATTATGTGAGTTAAGCAGCTTAAACTGTGACGATGTCGTAAGTTTTAGTCCATCGGGTGCATAGCACTTTTATTTTATCTAAGTCCTCTGGATGGTGTAGTTTATGGGCTAGAAGCACGATTCAACTTTTATATTTCAAAGAAAAACGTGACAACATTTGATTCCAAAAACATTTAAAATTTGGAAATATTCAAAATATTTAATTTTGTACGTACTGTATTTTATGTATTTGTTTTCATTCGACAGGAAGTGAATGAGTCATATATTATTTCCAGTTACTCTGCGTAATGCACCCACGTATTACTGTCTCTTATTCCAGCCACATATATATCAACAGTCTCTTTCTTTTCCATCGGTATTCTTCTATGCATTCTATTTAATTCTGTTAAATCGCAAGGACAAACATTTAAAACGTTAGGCATCGGTTTGAGACAAGAGTGCTTCACTCATGGACAACTTTATATCGGGCTTTCTACAGCTGGAAGTGCAGAAAAACAATTTGTTTTGCTGCCACGGGGCAACAAAATCATAAATATTGTATATAGAGAGGTTTTAAAATAATTTAATGAGGCCTGCATTAGCTGCTGTGAAGCGAAGCGAGCAGGGGTTGCTAGTAATATTATAAAAATACAGGGTTTTGGGTTGAAAAAACATTTAATTTTCCGACAAAATACGCAGATCACAGTAGTGCGTATATTTTGGAACGTAGGATACGTAAACGTGTTTATAACTCTGTAACTATGTTCCTAGTTCAAAATTTGTTATTTGCGATAATAGAAGGTTTGCACCGGTCATGATTGTTGGCCTCACTAGTCACAAAAGGTCGACATAAATTATAGACAGCCGTTATTCAGCACTCCACCAAAATATCAATATTTAATTACATAATATTTCAATAATCTCTAACACACGAGTACATTATAGTGCTTTCAAAAACGGAATATTTAAAACAGTCGATGGTTAATATAGGTTTCGTTAATTAGTTACACTGAATTAGGTAGTAATCCAAATTGAATAAAACACTATTGATTTCATAATGTATATTTATGTTATTATTACCGCCAGCTGAACACAATAGGCTACAGGAGTATTTCAAAGCCAGTAATACTTTTAATATTTTAAGCCCAATTGTGCTACAATTATTATTTGCATCGTACCTTAGGCATACTAATAGGTAAACAGATAAAATATACACAACAAATATGTGATGTATTAAATAACAGCTTAATATAATAAGTAATTAACTAAATAATATATAAATTAATAAAATAAATGTATTATCGCATTATAAATATGCTATTTGATCCACCGGGATCGTCTAGAAGTAAAGTCATTTACTGATTTTTGGAGATAAAGGTTTCTGGTTCAAATCCTAGTAAAGGTAGTTATTTAAAATATTTATTAGGCCTAAATATTTAAAATATTTATTATTTAAAGTATTTATTTTTAAATGGATTTGAATACTATAGTCGTTTGCACGTTCAGTTGACACAATGGATCTTATGGGAACCGTCACTGCTATTAGCGCAATTAAAAACATCAACTAACGCATCTGTATGCATATATAAATACATTTTTTAAACCTCTATAGAACACGTATTTTTTAAGGTAGAACTAAAATTCAAGTTTTGCTTAACAGCAAAAAATGATGTATGATGTACAATGTTTAATGAATTGTATGCACAAAATAAAAGAAATGTAAAAACATTTTCTTCTATTAGGGGGTATTAAAATGAATATCTTATTTATTTTACTGCATGCCTAATAATGTCTTCTCCACATTCCCTCGCCAAACTTTCTAAACACTACGTGATAAATGTAAACAAATGACGCAATCGGTTATTACAAATCTAAAAAAATCTTTCCCAGCATAGATATCGAAAATATATTTCACATTTAGAATCCGCATATGAAGTTGAGTATAAACTTATAGTGTTAATTATTAATTAATAGTCATTAGGCTACAGACAGTGATTACCGGTGTACTTTGGTGGTTAGGGTTACTTAACCATACTCTCTCAGAAATGGTCGGCCTGGTTTTGCATAAGACTACACCTAATTTACACCTCATGCATATCATCCTCATCTCATTGGGTCATGAGGTTGCTTATTGTTCTTAATTGAACAAATTTCAACGTACACACATTAGGGATAAAAGAAAATATTAAGAAAAATATATTATGCTATTTAAACTACAAATCCTACCAACGGCAGTTACAATAAGAAATAAATTAGCCGATACTTAAGAGGAAACTAAACAATGTACGTAATATTTTAAGATTTGTAATTAATACTGAAAATCCTTGTGTAATACAAAAGGTGTAGTCAGTTGCCGTTAAAGATAATGTTTATGGTATGAAAATCACTAGTAGAAAACAGAGTGCCAACTTAGCTGCCGGTTTCGATACTACTAGTATACAATCTATTTTTTTAAAATAATAATTCTATATTACTTACGTATTTCTCGATATCGTCCTATTATTAATAAATTTTGAAATTCAGGCTATACATGATATGCACGGAAAAACTTCCGGTGCTCTCTCTTACATAAAAAGTACTGGCCCAAAAATCGATGTAACGAATTTGGCTATTAGCAATCGAATGGTACAAAAATGATGTATCACTTCACTTTGAATAAAATGCTAGATATTTTATTAAATCAAACTTTTTTTAGTAGATTTAATAGTAAAGTATTTGGGTTAAAAATCCCTGTAGAACCCACGACAGAAAAGCTGAAGAAGTTAAACACAACTTATCAGAAGAAAGACATAAGGCGATTTCTGATAGAATGTTGAAAAATTGGGAAGAAAAGAAAAGAAGAAAACTATCAACCAACAAACAATAGAAATCTTGAGTTATTGTAAAAAAACCCAATTTATATCTATTCAAATCTATTGAACAAAAATAAAATATTTTTCTTCTAAAGTTAATAGTTTTTAATAAATTAAATATTAACTTTATATGGCCACTATTTTGAAATTTTTACTCGTATACTTTTAAAACTTCTTTTATCCGTACAACATAATTATTATCAAGTAGTTGTGCGCCATATTTCATGAGGTTGTCTTTAACCTCTGTTAATAGATAAATTTTCCTTTTGAAAAACCTACAAAATGGCGCCCAGACAGAAGACAATGCGTTTTCAGGCCATGTTTATTGGAACATTTTATCTTATTTTAGCATGAGATACCAGCCCCCAACGTGTTTTAACGCATTTCTCAGACATTCTACGTAATTCATTACATCATGGTGAATTCTTCACTCTCATTATTTCATTTCAATTTTTCCATCTTTTACTTAAACCTACCCTATTTCAGGACATCTGTTTTAGCCATAATTGGGTAAATGTATTTACGCCAATTAGTATAATGTAAATCGTTGTTAATGTGTTATAGCTTTTAGAAAGGATGTATATGGGTTGATATTGTAAAAATACATAAAATAAACAAAAAATTATTATTATTTTGGAGTACGATGAATTCGGCTTCTTCTGTCATGTTAAGTTTAGGCTGGTTTTAGATAAGGTTGGATTGGAAAACGAAATATTCGATTTCCTAATAGTGCTTTTTGACGTTGAAGCTACTAATTTTTCGTAATCTACTACAATAATAATAAGAATGTATTTATTTTTGTTCAATTATAAGACACATTGTGTATACATATTTCCTATAACTAAACATGTTTGTTGTTGGTTAGGTCATCAGCCAAAAGGCTGGTTTGAACCTCTAGAGGCTTTACTAAGTAAAACGAGTTGTGAGGTGCTTTACAATTATTGCCTTCCTCACAGAGTGGAAAGTATGCTTATCAGCATACTAAGCCCTCTAGAAAGCATCTACTTTCCGCCCTGCAAATGACACCTTCATTTCATTCATCAAAGGGTCTAGCTGTATAATGAAATTTATTACTCTCAGAGGAGATAACTCTGGCTAGTGCATTTTACTCCTCTACCTCTTCTGTTCTTAAATGCTTCAGTCATATAATTGGCTGATCATGTGATAAGAAACAGAGCTATTTTTTGTAGCCCTAGAATCATCAGATCGAGTGCAAATAATTTAACACTCCAACTGCCTGTTATGGAGTATTACACATGTTTATAACTAACATATTCGTTTATAAAAATTTAAATAAATCTTATACATGAATAAAATAAAAATATACAAATAAATTTATTATTAACACAAATATTAACTTACCTACAAAGAGAATCTTTACTGTAGGCTAGGAAATATATATAGCTGCTTTTGACCAAGTTTTTTATAAAATTTTAGTGAACCAAAAAACATCCGGACTGATTATTATAGAATTAAATTTTTATAGTCTGATTAAAAAAAATTATTGGTTTTGTATTATACAAATACGATACACACAAACCACTTAAATTACAATGCATAGTTTCCAATTTGGAACCAAAACAAACGTCAGGAATTGGCAAATTCCTGGCGTTCGTATAGGCATATTTTCGATAATTAATGTGTACGGTTTAAACCATTGAATTGGTGGTGATACGTTTTAAACAAATTTATTTTATATCAAATAACAGCCCTATAAACCAATTGAATAACGTTTAATTCTCATTAATTAATCAAATTTACTTTTATAGTTAATGATAATCTTCAGTAACAAGGAATACCAGAGTTCAAAACGTCATTACCTCAACCGTAGAAAATAAATTATTTAAATAAACTGTTTTAGGCGCGAAGAAACCCAAACTAGCCGAGATAAAGAAACTATTAATTTTAAACTTATTTTCTTTCTTTTTCATGTAGCATCTCCATTACGAAGGTGTGCCAGCATCATGGCAATCCTGACCTTGGAAACTGTAGCTCTAAATAGGTCGATGGATGACAAATTAAACCACTCTCGCAGGTTCCGTAGCCAGGAGGTTCTTCTTCTTCCAACCGATCGTTTGCCCATAATCTTTCCCTGGATGACAAGATGAAGGAAACTTATTTTAATTCATGATATTGTGACACGTAAGGGTTGAAGAATGGTAGCTATATTTTTTCTATTGCGGTTTGAATACAATAGTTTTTTTATTGGTTACTTTTTACAATAGCATCTCATAATAATCTTTCATTCAATGGCTGCTTTTCTAGAGCCAGTTAGATTAACGTATGATTCGATTATTTTGTTCTGTCTTTATTCTTCTAGAAATTTTAACGTAGGGTATATAAAACAGTCTTTTTCATCGAGCAATTCAGTAGTGTCTGAAGCATTAGGTGAATGCCGGTTGAACCTTTCTATGAATCGATTTTGAAGCCAGTGCTATCAGTATAATGTTAAAACCAGTTATGAATACTAACGTATGTATCGAGCAGTTAATTGATAACTGAAAATAGTTGTTCTATTGTTAAAATTCTAAGTGGGATTCATTCAGTTATTGTTCGTACGGTCAAATTTTCTATCTAGCACACTAATGAAGCACAGCAATGATCCACTGCAGAATACATTATATAGTTCCATGTAATCAACAAAATGGCTTAGATGCGATAACCAAATAGTACCCCATTTTTATCCTTTTCACAAAAACTCATTCAAACTCATTCAACAGTCAAACAGTCTTTGTAATAACATTTTGTAATCAATTAACTCTAAGTAATTTGTTTATAATTTACCAGCTTTTATAAGCGTGAGAATTTATTGTAATTAATTAGTTTGTTAATAAATACTTGTAAAAAGTTTGAAAAGAAGTTTTTATTTATTAATGACCAGATCCCAAAAGAACCTGAAATAAGTGTTATAATATAAATTTCCGAGGAGTTTGCATTACCATTTAACGCCACAAGCTAAACTACGGTTATGGAGAAATGCTGGTGAATTACTTCCAGACCCTTACTTGAAATTTAATCCTGGATTTTGAATTTTGCAGACATTACAGTATATACTCATAACCAGCTCTTCAATCTGTCAGTTGAAATTTACAGTTAGTAGATGTATAACAGCGTAGCTACATATTGTTGACTAAAACTTGAAAAATATATACTTAAATGACATTTTTTTACGACTGTACAGACTTTTTAGAAAGAGCTCCTAGATTACTAGACGTTCCTATATTATTATAATTATAGCTTTTAATATTAACAGTCAAATCTTTAAGTCCGTTCGGAGTTTTACTATTAAATTGTGTTCTCCAAAGCCATTTTTTAATCTCTTTTGTTTCCGTCCCGTTCAACAGTTTTAAGTATTGTACAATTGAGAATACAGTAAACGAAAAGTGAATAAAAATACAGCATTATTATGTATAAAACTAATGATGCAGAAATACAATAGTTGAAAAACAATGATCCACTGCAGAATACATTATATAGTTCCATGTAATCAACAAAATGGCTTAGATGCGATAACCAAATAGTACCCCCATTTTTATCCTTTTCACAAAAACTCATTCTTTATATTGCACTGATATTTTAAGCAGAAGTTTCATGCCAAATTGAGATACCCATATAGGTAGGATGTTATTATAGTAAAAACCATATTTCAGTTAAAATGATATTTTTGAAAAGAGAGGATATCAATTTCTACTTTTAGGTAAGAGAAATATAAATTACGCTCGCGCATGTTTGCCGGCTTGTAAACTTTTCTGATTTAGAGATTCGATTCCCTTTCGGAACCCTAACATTTAAGATATGCACATCATGTTATCGTTAGACTTTTAAATTTTGTCACTATAAGTTGTTTTATTCAATAACTGCTCAACAAACTGCGTTTACTGTTGATATTATGAAATCAATAAGTTGTTAAAGAGTTAAAACAGCCTACAGATTTAGAAAAATCCATATTTTTGTTAAGATTAATTGTAACACAAAATACTTGATATTTTGTGAATAATTTATTTTGTACATTTTGCTACGGCACAATCTTAAATTTTTCTAAACCGGAGTTCTTTTCAGAATTTTGTAAACGTTGTTGGACTTTCTTTGCTAAGATCGTGGTATAAAATACTATTTACTATTATATTCCGGGTTCTTTCCAGGATTTGGTTATTTAGAAATAACAAAATTTCTTTTAAATGTATAACAATTTTTTTTAAGCCTGATAAACAAAAAGAATTATTTTCAACAATCAATTAATTTGGAAATAGAGGAACATTTTAAATTGAAGTGGAACCATGGGAAACATACATCTGTTTTCAACAGACAGACGGACCAGCAGGTGAAACAACCCACAAAAAATAAAACTACCGTCAATTTCTCTGAAACATTTTACTCCTCTATGATACTTCATGGAAATACTAACAAATCTAAACCGTAAGGTGGCTAAAAATTAGGCTATGATTTTTGTATAATCAATATGTGAAATTTTAAAATAGATATTGATTTGTATTTTCTATTGTTCAGTGCAATTACTCTATTTCAATCCATTGCTTCGGCTTTCAAAATAGATTATTCAAAGATGCTACTTGATTATTCAAAGAATCAAAGCTGCTACTTGATTATCTTGCTGTTTGATTAATTGATGAATACAATTAAGAAATAAAACTGGAGTATTTTGGACTTGTTATGCGTGGAGATCAATTTTGTTTATCTGTTGCAGTTTATTGTACAGGAAAAAATATCAAAAAAGAGGAGAGTTGGAGAATGAAGTACATTTTGGTTAAAAACCGTGTGAGACTGGTATTACCAGCCCTCTGTGAAACTATTTAAAGCATCAGTGCCAAAAATAAGAATTTCTGTTATGATTGCCAAGTTCAGATTGGAAAAGGTGCCCAAAGAAGAAGAAAAATGCTTCTTTACTCCTACCAAAGTAGAAAAATATATAATAGACGTCGTTGTTAAGTATTGTATTCACTAGAGAAAATAGCACCTAAAAGTTTTCTGGATTTTTTTTTCAATTTACCAATGAATTAAAGATGACATTGAAATAGGATTTACTTTGAAGTAACTACTTGTTCAATGGATTATTCCGTTCTAAAAACCAAAATATTTAAATTTAGATGAGCGATTGACTTCATCGAATTGACTTCGTCGATTGACTTCATCGATTGAATTAACATCGAATGATATTTTTATTATGAGAGCAATCCTAAGGGATCTTTTATCCGGTTCCGAGTTGATATGAAGAAAATATTTAATCATACAGCGGTTTAATTTTGAAATCAAGTTATTTTACTACCCTGAAAAATATTCCCAACATTTAGAAAACTGTAACTAATGAATTGATTTATTAATTATCCATGAAATTACCCTATTTAACTGCAAACAAATCATTTTTTATTCTTTTATTTTTTCATATCATTAGCTAAATCTGGTGAATTTGAAGCTTTTAGACTTTAGAACAAAATATTTTGGTATTTTATTAAATCTTCGGTATTATTATTACCAAATTCGAAACAAACCTTACGTTCATTACAAAAAAAAAATCAAATAATTCTTTAATAAAAGAGGAAATTAGTCCTGCTTTTTAGTAAAGGAGATTTGCTGAAAAGTATTAGGAAGTGCGTGCTGTAATAAAATTGTTATAAATAAGATTAAATATTTTCTAAACTTTCAAGAATAATTACGTGGGTAGAGAAGAATCATCATAAATTATTTTCTGTCTTCTTTTTGATTCCCTTTTACTCAACTCAATTACTTACCCAAGTCAAGGTTAATTAAGTTCGTGAAAGCCAAAACAGTTTAATATCGATTCAAGACGGCAGTTTTCTTCAATAATTCCACTTTACAGACTACTTTGTTTGTGACAATTCTGAATTAGAATTTTTAATAAAAAAATACAATCTTGCCTTGTTATTTATGATTTTATTTTATTTTTTTATTCATCTTCACCTTCCATTTTAATTTTTTTTAACAGTTTGAATTACAAACAGTTTAATAAAAACTTTCAGTAAATGTTTTAACAAATGAATATAACTTGAAGGAGACATCACTCAGCAGCGTTACTTCCGTGTGATCGTTTAGATACAAGTAATAAAGGGTTTCTTCCTGGGTCCAGGTGACGTACAACTTTTTTTTTATACGGAAGAAGTGAATGAAGATGTGAAAAGTAGAGAATGAAGACGTGATACTGATGATCTGTGTAACTGATGATTGATTTATCATCTATTTGATGATTAATTTTAGATTAATGAATGTTATCAAGATTTAGTTTATTGATAAATAAGAGTTGACCATCCGTAATAAAATTTTGTGCTTTTAATCATGAAAGTATGGTTAAACATTTTTGATCAGGTGAAACGGAATGGAAGATCTAATATTCTCGCCATCTTGAGTCTTTGATTTTCAATATTGTCGTCAAGAAGATTTATGGCCAAATGATTAGAATGAGTGTCTAACTTGGTTAAATACTTTTTACTCCGACTGCTAATTTCTTCTCTCACCGTAGGTATGCCTAGGTCATGGTGGAGTACTTCATTAGGCACATACCAAGGTGCACAGCATATTAGTCGAAGAAACTTCGATTAAAATCTCTGTAATATTTCTACATTAGATGTAGTTGCTGTGCCCCAGAGTTCAATTCCATAAATTCAAAATGGTTTTATCATCACCTTGTACAGTGTAACTTTTTTTCCCAAAGTCAACTGTGATCGCCTCCCAACAAGCCAATACAGTTGTCGTAATTTAAGTCCAAGTAGTTTCCGTTTGGTCCATGTATGTTTTCTTCACGTCAATCGCCTGTCTAAATAGATGCTTAAGTACCTCACGTCATCTGAATGTGGAATTACGTTGTTGCGAAACGTTACTGATGAACATGATTCTCGTTCCATCGTAAAGGTTACGTGTGCGGACTTCCTTCCGTTCATTTACTTTGATCCTCCATTTTTGGCACCGTCTTGAATTTAATTTAGACGTTGCTGTAGTTTCTCAGAAGCGTGGACTGAGGAAGTAAACTCCTCAGTCCATTTTAATTAACTTATATTTTTTACGTTTTACATATTATCGATAGTTTATTAAATCAAAAATCAATTAGTTTCTATTTATGCCAAGCGTCAGTATTTATAACGCTGTATTTTAACATGTACCTACAAGAATAGTTATGTTATAACTGTTAAGACCCAAATCTACATTCACTCATAATTAAAGGAATGTTACTGTTGGCAAACTGACTATGCCAAAACGACAGATAAAATTGCAACAATTCTGATACACCTATTTGAAAAATTGCACAAATGTTTAAAGGAGAATATTAAATATACTTCTTATGTATTTTACCCCTTGTATTTTATCGTATGCCCCTCTTAGGTTTGAGAGGGTCTAAAGGACGCTTGTTTGATCGGATCACTTAGGTACCCCCTGTGCCCCTAGCTCCTACACATAAGTGCTATTGTAGATGTGTTAGATCTCCAGATGCTGTTCTGTAATGTTCTATTAATTATGTACTGACAGTAAATGGCTATCGAGAACTAATTTCAATAATCTACTTGCCTTTCTAATTATTTAAGAAATTAGATAAATAGAAACAGGTAGTCTTTTTAGGTAGAGTCGTTTTATAAATTTGAATGTTGTTGTGGAATTAACCATTCATAGAATTAGTTTTTGATGTAGTTTATTTTCTGATATTTTTTTTAATAGCTACTTAAAACAAATAGGTTTTAAGCAGTCTTTTTGAATTTATTCATAACTAACGTATTGCCTATTCCGTTCTCAGTGTAAAGAGGTTTTATCCCAGATGTAGAGAGATATCACTTTCTTCTTATAATTTCTAGAGATTTTATTTTTTAACCTTTAGTAATAAAAAAAATATTAGGGCTTGTCACCATTAGAGGGTGTTACTGAAATATTTTGCATTTTTTACTAGATGACTGACTGGGCTGAGACAAAAGTCAGGTAAAAATCATAAAATTTACTAGTAAGTTATAAATCGATATAATTTAAATTTATTGGTATTTTGTGGTAAGTTTGGTCTTACCTCCCACTGGAATCCGTTCAACCATTTTGTTTTAAAAGAAACGCTCCACGTGCAGATTTGCTGTCACTTAAGTTATTTTTTTCTGAATTCCGATTAACGTGGGTTTTGAAACCTTACCATAAAAGTTGCGACCAAAAAAGCATTTTAAATATGTGTGGCTTACCCGTTGGTGTATTAAGGTTAACCCAGTTAAATCAACACAGGTTACGTTCACCCTACGACGTCAAACTTGTCGACCTGTGATGCTGAATAACGTTCATATCCCACAGGCCAGGGTGGTGCGATATCTTGGCTTATAGTTTGACAGGCGACTAACTTGGAAGCATCATCTGCATACGAATCATTTAGAACTTAACTGCCGCCAGAAGCTAGCTACGCTTCTGCTTAATTAACCATCGATCAAGATTGAACCTCCGCTCCAAAAATTTAATAAACAAATACCTATTAAGACCAATCTGGACTAATGGTGTCCAGCTCTTTGGAATAGCGGCAGAGAGTAATTTAAAGTCAATCCAAGCTTTTCAATGAAAAATTTTTAAGACGTGCTTCTGGCGCTTCTTTTTATGTAAGCAATAAAACCCTCCACGACGATTTCAAAATTCCTACAGTAGAGGAGCTAACCGCGTCCTTGTATAGTACATTTTACGAAAGACTAGATGACCATCCAAACCAACTAGCTCGTGATCTAGCTACAAGGAACTTCCCAACTGTGCGTCGTTTAAAGCGAAAATGGAGTAGAGACCTCTTGGTCTGGATAACGGACAATACCCAAAGTTTTGAACGGAGAATGTATCACTGGATACCTCTTCTCCTTAAAATGAAATTCCCCACCGCCATTTAAATATCAAATACGGAAGTTGTGCAGCTCAATGTACAGTACCGTAATAAAAATTAAAGACAAAAAAGTGTGTATTTATTGAAGGATAAACTCTGTCGGTTCAGTACGAGAGCGGCTTTTATTTTTTACTATCTAATAAAAAGTAAATTCTATTCAATTTGTCAGTCTAATTTTTTATTATTTTTAGTTTTTGGTTAGTACATTCATTAAAGTTATTAGCATTAATTTGATTTAATTCGGGGTTTTATCGGGTTTCTGGTTGAAACTAATAAATTTTCTAAACTACATTATTTTCCACCAGTATGAGTTCATTCACATTTTACTTCACTGACAAGCTCCTACTATTATCTGTGATTATTTTTTTAATGCAGCTCAAGAGTAGTCTAGTGGTGTTTTTTATTTAAAAACTTATGTTTTTTTCTTCATAAATTGACAGATCTGTAGTAATTTTTTATATATCTTGTAATACACGTTAAAAAGTTAATAGACTATTAAAAACTGAAGAATATTAACACTTTCATTGCGCTATGGATGTAGAAACGTTATTTGAGCTATCCGGTCTCTGAGACCGGTCAGTGTGTTTTGGTTTTTACCGGTCAATTTATTAACTATTTCTTATTTAATACATATTTTTAGTAAACATATTTAATGGTTAAACATATTTAATAGTTTGCCTCAAATCTCGCCGGAGATTGGGAATTTGTAGTCTTCTCTGAAGGTGAGGTCTGATAAGGTCATAGCCCAAGGCTTTGACGAATTCAAAACGTGAAGTCACTTTATGAACTGGAATCACTTTCATTTAGCAACACAAAGTCTGGATCTGCATCGGAATCGTGTATTTCACTGTGAATATCTGAATCATCTAAACTAGACTCATCATCCAGCATTCTACGTACAAAAACGGCAAAATCATCGTCTTCCACGTGTGCAGATCGACTGGTAGAGGGTCGATCCATTTCACTAACACTGACGCACTAACACTTATATGAGCTATCCGGTATACAGGACCGGCTAATGAGTACACGATAACTGAGCTATCCGGTAAGACAGACCGGGTGGTTTTCAAAAAGCGGTTGTCACCAGAGAACGACAAACGGAAACTTAACTAACGCTAGTGTTTAGTGAAGAGGGGGAGTTAGAAGTCAGCTACTGAGCCTATGAACGACCTAGAACAAACAGGGCTGAAACTGTGGAAAACTTAATATATCTCCCGGTCTGAGAGACCGGTAGCTCAGTTAAAGTGTTAAACATACATTGTATAAAATACAAAATAACCCAGAACATTTTCTACATTCAATAAAACGATTTGGAAGACTTCTCAACAGAATTAGTTTCTTCTGTTGTACACAATATAAACATTGCATGTTCTTTGCACTTTATTCACTTCTCAAAATCGTGTAAGTTCGGCTTTGTTGACACATGAACGGAACTTCTTATTATTTGATTCTCGATTTGTGACTACTAGAAGCGTATTTCTACTTTTCTTCTCTCTAACAATCGATTACTGAACCGGCTAAACTAATAAAACGAGATTGAATTTGCATGTAGAGAAAGGATTTTATTTATTTTTTATTTTCCTTTTTTCTTATTAGAAGAAAATTATCATGACTCTCCTTATATACCACCTCGATTTTCCAAGTTAATTTAGAATTTTTATTTCAAAAGAAAAATGTAATAATGTGACTTCCTACAAAATTTACAGATATTTTAAATTTAATTGTCCGTAAGACATTTATTACCATGAAACGTCAGCGAAATTTAATGTCTGGAAGAAAATTAGGAGAAATTCTAAAATTATATTTCTTGTATTCTTATTACGAGCTTCCTTAAAAGTTTGAAATAGCTTAAGTTTTATTAAGATTTTGATAAATTAATGTAACTAGAATTACGATTATATAAATTATTAAAATGTATTTTACAATTGTTTTAATATAGGCCTTTGCTGTTAAAATTTATGTAACAAACAGTTCGCGCGTGGGTAATTACTTCTTTCCTTTATATCTCTATACATACCTAAACGATCATGTTATCTTTTTCAACATAATGCATTAAATAATAACTGTAAATCTATTGTCTGATAATTATAAACAACTAAAGTAAAAATTAGTTTAATAGTTGGAGTAGGCCTACAATAAAAAGTTGAAAAGTAAATAACTTCTAAATAACTAAATAACGCCTTTGCAAAAATATCAATTACTTCTGTAAATATCAATTTACTTTTGTAAATATCAATTTCTTAAAAAAATTTGGCCTTATTTGTAGGTACTGTGATTTTCTACTCAGGTCACACCAAAGACCGAATGATGTTAAACTCAGTCGTGTTTTGAAGAAAGTTTTTAACTTTTGGTCTACTAAAAATTTATCTATACTTGTCATGTGCGACTTGTAGCCTCGTGAAGTTTAAATTTAAGTTGTACAAATTGAAATTGAAAGTTGCAACACATTCATGAACATTCATTGTTTGTTCTACGAATTTAATGTTTCTTTTGTTGTCTTCTGAATGTTTGTTCTCAACCACTGTTGATGGAAATTGGATTCAGAGAACATACGATACATTTGCAAAACATCATCACAATTCTGTGTTTATTAACATAATGTAGAGGTTTTTATGTCTATGAATGTTTTTGCATGTTCTTTCATGTTTAGGAAAGGCATTCAATAGAGTAATACATGAAAAGCTAATACCAATTGATTCTTATCACCGTAATGATTGATGGCAGATATATTCGTCTAATAGCAAATCTGTATTAGCTTAAGAAACTTTCAACCAAAATAGATGACAAATATTCCGAATGGGCTGATATCAATAAATGTGGTATCAGACTGGGCTACAGCTTGTCACCAGTCGTGTTTAGTAAATAATCGGTGTCTACATTCAGAAAAGAATTACACAATAATTAGGTAAGTAAACATGGAAGTTGGTTAATTCATAATTTAAGTAATATGTCGCCAAAGTATTAATGTTCCCAAAGTTAAGTAATATTTATTAAGTTACCTCATAAAATCTTGACATATTCTTTGACTTCCTCTAACATCCCTTTGACAGTCCCTTGGATGAAATTAATTTAAAAAAAAAAATAAACAAAAAACCACAACTCTTAAAACTATTTTGAACCCACGGTGCACTTGACGATTGCAAAGCCACAAACTAGTCATTTCCAAAATATATATAATCCCAAATAACCAAAAAACACCCAAAATTTAACAAATTAGAGATATTGATGAGAGATATTAGAAATATTGAACGAATACAATTTATTACTTAAAACAAAAATATCTAGATTGGAAAAGATTTGATTCGAAGCTTTCCCTCTAAGCTCTCTCATATCTACCAAGGCTGTCTACACATTAAAAAATGCAATAATACACATTGAAAAATGCAGAGAAAACAAATGACAATCCAAGTAAAACAAAAGAAAATCGGTTTTTAAGAAAATTTTCATTAAATCTGACTGGTTTTTTAAAAAAAATGAAATTTAGGATATTTTAGATATTATTTAGGTATTATTATTATTATTATATTTTATAAAGTGTATCTCAGCTATTATTGAATTAATATTTTAATAGTTTAACGGTTAATAAAATCTAATAGAACTGATGTACAAGTACAAAATTATTTAGGTCTTGCGAGTAAGGCGGCCTACGTTGACGGTGACGCGCATGTGACGTCAAAGGCAGATATAATATCGGACCAATCAGAGTCTAGTATTCTCAACCAATGAAAAATCTCCAAATCTAGCCAATCAGATGTCTTCTAATGCGTTAATTTGATTGGTTATTATTGTCCAATCAGAGAGCTTATTGTAATTCACTACGTCATCCGATATGAACCAATGAAATCGTTTCATTCAGTATTACGTCATTTGTCAGTATGGACTTCCTGATTGGTCCGGAACTGTTCCTGCGCGTGACGTCGACTTACATTTTTACATAAGATCCGCCCATTGTCACCGCCCAGTTAACGATACAGCCGAATATTACAGAATAACGTCTACTAAAATGCTATACGTTCCAGAATTAAAACACCATCCTAAAACATTTTAAAATTGTTAGAGATCTTCCGGGTTCGCAATGATTATTGTATTGTTTTATGTAAAAGCAGTATATTTTCAGCTGCTTTTTACAGTATGAAATAAAAAAGCCCTGTGAAGGATGCAAGAAAATAGATTAGGTTGTCACATACAAGCTTGCTCAAACTTAACAAATTATTTTGTCGGCTACCATGCAAACACTACTATACGAACGTGACACATTGTGATTTTGTCACTGTATATTAAGGTTAATTCTAATACGGACGTCAATGCCGTTTTTTTGACAGAAATCGTCAGTAGAATCGCCGGCATTGTCAAAATGAATTTTAGAACATACTTCATCTATACCTTGTTAGAGCAACATACAATTTGTGCCGTTTTGACGACCAACGATTACATTAAAAACGGTTAACGATACGAACAAATTTTGGGCGATACTTTTCAACATTTCTCCGCGTTGATTCGTAGTTTGTTTCATGATTTTATTTTATGATGAGAAAATTTATTATTGCCTATAACAGGCAGTTTAACTTTAAATATTTTTTTAAATTTCATTTGCTACTTCTACAGCTACATTTATAGTTCTGTTTTTTTCACTAGAGTAGATAAATTAAAGACAAAAAAATCATATTAAGTACAGAAGAGGTACTGGTGAAAGAAAAACTGTTATGAGCTTCTTCCAACGACAGTAGATTATTATACAGTTAGACCTTGCAGTGAATATTAAAAGCGCATTTGCAAGATGCAAACTGAAAGATTTTTAAAAGGTGTCCAATGCTTATGAAAACACTTTGCTACTGAGTGATACGGTTATAAACCAAAAAATGTAACCCAATTATTTTTTATGATTATTTCAGATAACATGTAAATGTTTGAACTAACTGCTAGCCTAATGATCTGAAAACCCAATTTAGTTGTGCCGAAAATTTCACATCTCATTATTTACCTAATTTTAAGTTAATTGATGAACTGGATTTGAAAAAATGAATATTATCATCATCGTTATGAAAGAACGTACAAATTTATTCTTACTAATTGTTCAAAAAAAATAATCTGATAATAGTTTATTGATCTTAATTTTCAAACCAACATCTTTAAATAACGTAGGCGTAATCTATTAATATGTACGGTCTTATTTCTCATAATGTTTTTTAAGACATTAATTGATGATTGGAATTCTACACTGTTGGCGCGGAACGTGTATATTTTAATTATACATTATGAGTTAACTATCGGATTCTAAATCAACAAAAAAATGAACATTACAGATACCGTTACTTAACGAATTTTTTTCTTCTGCACTGTTTGTGTTTATACATATGCGAAAATTAGATTGGCTCCAAGTTAAAAGGGCCTATGTTACACTTTTTTCAATTTTCGTTTTTTACTGCCATCATATGTTATATGAGTAGGTCTTTCATTTTGTGTTAAAAAGACTTATGTAACTCTAATAATAATAGCATACAATGGTATGGCTAAATTTCGTTTCAAGTTAAAAGGGCATATGTTACACACATCAGCCCTTTTAACATGAAACTCACGTTGGCACATTGACCTAGAAAACACAAAGTTGGATTGGATACACGTTCTTACGTACATCGGTGCTGCTTTTTGTTGTGCAAGTCATAATATTTGTAACAAAATAACATGAATTCAAATGAATTAGTATGTGATATTACTACAAATGAAATAAAATGAAAGAGTTAGCCAGAACTATATCAAAAGAAACATTACCAAAAAAACAACGACAACGGGACATGCTCACATCAATCACAAAGGAAGAGCGATTGATATTTTTCAGCCAGTGGAACCTTGCAGGTAAGATTTTCTTATTAGTTAAATATTTATTAGGCATTAACAGATTCTAAACGATTTCAAAAGATTGAACAATCTTTCCCAGTAAGAGGCCATAGTTACTTGTCTTGTGATAAAGATTTCTCTATATTAAAAAGCAAGATCTCTCTCTATCTTCGAAGGCAAGATTGATTATATACTGTTGATCAGTTATCTGATTTAATTGTCAACAATAGTAAAAGTGAAAAATTTGCTGTTATGCAGATCAATGTCAACAGTATATTTTTGGACTTTAAATCATGGTGGCACAAATTGTACCAAAAAACTACAGTAACTGTGGAAACTATACATAAACACAGGTATGAGAAAGTTTTCTTTGATATAAGCAGTTTCTTTCAATTTAAATTTGATCAAGACCGCCCTGGTGTATGCAAAACGCTGAGGTGCATTCGTGGTATAGAACATTTATTTTTGATGGCTAAAACACCAAGAAATCGACTACGGCTTCCTGAAAATATTTTATATGACAAAGGGGTGGCTGTGAAGAAATTAAAATTAGATGACATAAAAAATGCATGGAATATATACCAGATGAGAGCAAACAATACTACGAAAATATCTTTTCAGCTATTCTGACGGTCGGTAATGATGATGGTGATGATTAGAATATTGACAATTCTAATATAATTTGGCACAATGTTTAATTTTTTTAATGTAAACAAGCTTGTATTTTTACTATTTTATTTTAATATGCATAATAATAAAGAATATTCGTGTACAGAATATGTTTCTGTGTTTGTTTTCACTGCAAGCACCTCGTTTCATGTTAAAAGGGCCAATGTTAATAGATTTCTAGGTCTTTTAATTATTAATGTATGTAATGAAATTGTAATATAACTCTATGATAACATTCATTTTCAGGAAACAAATCACTAAACTTTTGTAGCGAATCAAAACTTTATGCGCAGATATCATAAAACAGTTTTTCATGAATTGCAGTAAATTTAGTTTTAGGCACTTGAGCCCTTTTAACACGAAGCTATTTTGTTAAATTAATAAAATCTAATAGAACTGATGTACAGTTGACAAATTATTTAGGTCTTGCGAGTAACGCGGCCTACGTTGACGGTGACGCGCGTGTGACGTCAAAGGCAGCTTTAATATCGGACCAATCAGAGTCTAGTATTCTCAACCAATGAAAAATCTCCAAATCTAGCCAATCAGATGTCTTCTTATGCGTTATTTTCATTGGTTATTATTGTCCAATCAGAGAGCTTATTGTAATTCACTACGTCATCCGATATGAACCAATGAAATCGTTTCATTCAGTATTACGTCATTTGTCAGTATGGACTTCCTGATTGGTCCGGAACTGTTCCTGCGCGTGACGTCGACTTACATTTTTTCATAAGATCCGCCCATTGTCACCGCCCAGTTAACGATACAGCCGAATATTACAGAATAACGCCTACTGAAATGCTATACGTTCCAGAATTAAAACACCTTCCAAAAACATTTTAAAATTGTTAGAGATCTTACGGGTTCGCAATGATTATGGTATTATTTTATGTAACAGCAGTGTATTTACAGCTGCTTTTTACAGTATGAAATAAAAAAAGCCATGTGAAGAAAGCAAGAAAACATATTGGGTTCTCACATACAGTCTTGCTCAAACCTAATAAATTATTTTGTCGGCTACCATGCAAACACTACTATACGAACGAACACATTGTCATTTTGTAACTGTATATTAAGGTTTATTCTACTAAGAACGTCAATGCCGTTTTTTTGTTAAAAATCGTCAGTAGAATCGCCGGCATTGTCAAAATGAATTTTAGATCATACTTGATCTATACCTTGTTAGAGAAACCTACAAATTGTGCCGTTTTGACGACAAACCGTCACATTAATTAAAAACGGTTAACGATATGGACAATTTTTGGGCGATATTTGTCAACATTTCTCCGCGTCGATTCGTAGTTTGTTTCATAATTTTTTTTATGATGGGAAAATTTAGTATTGCCTATAAAAGGCAGTTAAATTTTAAATATTTTTTTAAATTTCATTTGCTACTTCTACGGGTACATTTATAGTTCTGTTTTTTCACTAGAGAAGTTAAATTTAAACTAAATCATATTAAGTACAGAAGAGGTAGGCCTACAGTTGAAAGAAAAACAGTTATGAGCTTCCTCAAACGACAGTAGATTATTACACAGTTAGACCTTGCAGTGAATATTAAAAGCGCATTTGCAAGATGCAAACTGAAAGATTTTTAAAAGGCGTCCTATGCTTATGAAAACACCTTGCCTCTGAGTGATACGGTTATAAACCAAAAAATGTAACCCAATTATTTTTTATGATTATTTCAGATAACATGTAAATGTTTGAACTAACTTCTAGCCTAATGATCTGAAAACATAATTTAATTGTGCCGAAAATTTCACATCTCATTATTTACCTATTTTAAAGTTAATTGACAGACTGGATTTGAAAAAATGAATATTATCATCGTCGTTATGAAAGAATGTACAAATTTATTCTTTCTAATTGTTCAAAAAAAATATATCTGATAATAGTTTATTGAATTTAATGTTCAAAGCAACATCTTCTTTAAATAACGTAGGCGTAATCTACTAATATGTCTGGTCGTATTTTTCAGAATTATTATATGTTTTGTGCTTGAATTTTGACTTTAGCAATAATAATCAGATAGTTATGGCAAAACTAATTTTCTAGTGTTT
The DNA here is from genome assembly GCA_035578175.1 of Catonia carolina. NCBI lineage: Eukaryota > Metazoa > Arthropoda > Insecta > Hemiptera > Achilidae > Catonia > Catonia carolina. The sequence goes on along the minus strand of JAQMRL010000001.1, from coordinate 336,463,651 downwards.
TTTTAAGGCATGAATTGATGATTGGAATTCTACACTGTTGGCGCGAACGTGTATATTTTACTTATACATTATGAGTTAATTATCGGATTCTAAATCAACAAAACAATAAACATTACAGATATCGTTACTCAACGAATTTTTTTCTTCTGCACTGTTTGCGTCTATACATATGCGAAAATATATTAATAAATTCTCATAGAACTAATGTGCAGTTGACAAATTATTTAGGTCTTGCGAGTAACGCGGCCTACGTTGACGGTGACGCGCGTGTGACGTCAAAGGCAGCTTTAATATCGGACCAATCAGAGTCTAGTATTCTCAACCAATGAAAAATCTCCAAATCTAGCCAATCAGATGTCTTCTTATGCGTTATTTTCATTGGTTATTATTGTCCAATCAGAGAGCTTATTGTAATTCACTACGTCATCCGATATGAACCAATGAAATCGTTTCATTCAGTATTACGTCATTTGTCAGTATGGACTTCCTGATTGGTCCGGAACTGTTCCTGCGCGTGACGTCGACTTACATTTTTTTATAAGATCCGCCCATTGTCACCGCCCAGTTAACGATACAGCCGAATATTACAGAATAACGCCTACTGAAATGCTATACGTTCCAGAATTAAAACACCTTCCAAAAACATTTTAAAATTGTTAGAGATCTTCCGGGTTCGCAATGATTATGGTATTATTTTATGTAACAGCAGTGTATTTACAGCTGCTTTTTACAGTATGAAATAAAAAAAGCCATGTGAAGAAAGCAAGAAAACATACTGGGTTCTCACATACAGTCTTGCTCAAACCTAACAAATTATTTTGTCGGCTACCATGCAAACACTACTATACGAACGTAACACATTGTCATTTTGTAACTGTATATTAAGGTTTATTCTACTAAGAACGTCAATGCCGTTTTTTTGTTAAAAATCGTCAGTAGAATCGCCGGCATTGTCAAAATGGATTTTAGATAATACTTGATCTATACCTTGTTAGAGAAACATAAAAATTGTGCCGTTTTGACGACAAACCGTCACATTAAAAACGGTTAACGATATGGACAATTTTTGGGCGATATTTGTCAACATTTCTCCGCGTCGATTCGTAGTTTGTTTCATAATTTTTTTTATGATGGGAAAATTTAGTATTGCCTATAAAAGGCAGTTAAATTTTAAATATTTTATTAAATTTCATTTGCTACTTCTACGGGTACATTTATAGTTCTGTTTTTTCACTAGAGAAGTTAAATTTAAACTAAATCATATTAAGTACAGAAGAGGTAGGCCTACTATTGAAAGAAAAACAGTTATGAGCTTCCTCAAACGACAGTAGATTATTACACAGTTAGACCTTGCAGTGAATATTAAAAGCGCATTTGCAAGATGCAAACTGAAAGATTTTTAAAAGGCGTCCTATGCTTATGAAAACACTTTGCTACTGAGTGATACGGTTATAAACGAAAAAATGTAACCCAATTATTTTTTATGATTATTTCAGATAACTTGTAAATGTTTGAACTAACTTCTAGCCTAATGATCTGAAAACATAATTTAATTGTGCCGAAAATTTCACATCTCATTATTTACCTATTTTAAAGTTCATTGACAGACTGGATTTGAAAAAATGAATATTATCATCGTCGTTATGAAAGAACGTACAAATTTATTCTTTCTAATTGTTCAAAAAAAATATATCTGATAATAGTTTATTGAATTTAATGTTCAAAGCAACATCTTCTTTAAATAACGTAGGCGTAATCTACTAATATGTCTGGTCGTATTTTTCAGAATTATTATATGTTTTGTGCTTGAATTTTGACTTTAGCAATAATAATCAGATAGTTATGGCAAAACTAATTTTCTAGTGTTTTTTTAAGGCATGAATTGATGATTGGAATTCTACACTGTTGGCGCGGAACGTGTATATTTTACTTATACATTATGAGTTAATTATCGGATTCTAAATCAACAAAACAATAAACATTACAGATATCGTTACTCAACGAATTTTTTTCTTCTGCACTGTTTGCGTCTATACATATGCGAAAATATATTAATAAATTCTCATAGAACTAATGTGCAGTTGACAAATTATTTAGGTCTTGCGAGTAACGCGGCCTACGTTGACGGTGACGCGCGTGTGACGTCAAAGGCAGCTTTAATATCGGACCAATCAGAGTCTAGTATTCTCAACCAATGAAAAATCTCCAAATCTAGCCAATCAGATGTCTTCTTATGCGTTATTTTCATTGGTTATTATTGTCCAATCAGAGAGCTTATTGTAATTCACTACGTCATCCGATATGAACCAATGAAATCGTTTTATTCAGTATTACGTCATTTGTCAGTATGGACTTCCTGATTGGTCCGGAACTGTTCCTGCGCGCGACGTCGACTTACATTTTTTCATAAGATCCGCCCATTGTCACCGCCCAGTTAACGATACAGCCGAATATTACAGAATAACGCCTACTGAAATGCTATACGTTCCAGAATTAAAACACCTTCCAAAAACATTTTAAAATTGTTAGAGATCTTACGGGTTCGCAATGATTATGGTATTATTTTATGTAACAGCAGTGTATTTACAGCTGCTTTTTACAGTATGAAATAAAAAAAGCCATGTGAAGAAAGCAAGAAAACATATTGGGTTCTCACATACAGTCTTGCTCAAACCTAACAAATTATTTTGTCGGCTACCATGCAAACACTACTATACGAACGTAACACATTGTCATTTGGTAACTGTATATTAAGGTTTATTCTACTGAGAACGTCAATGCCGTTTTTTTGTTAAAAATCGTCAGTAGAATCGCCGGAATTGTCAAAATGAATTTTAGATCATACTTGATCTATACCTTGTTAGAGAAACATACAAATTGTGCCGTTTTGACGACAAACCGTCACATTAAAAACGGTTAACGATATGGACAATTTTTGGGCGATATTTGTCAACATTTCTCCGTGTCGATTCGTAGTTTGTTTCATAATATTTTTTATGATGGGAAAATTTAGTATTGCCTATAAAAGGCAGTTAAATTTTAAATATTTTTTTAAATTTCATTTGCTACTTCTACGGGTACATTTATAGTTCTGTTTTTTCACCAGAGAAGTTAAATTTAAACTAAATCATATTAAGTACAAAAGAGGTAGGCCTACTGTTGAAAGAAAAACAGTTATGAGCTTCCTCAAACGACAGTAGATTATTACACAGTTAGACCTTGCAGTGAATATTAAAAGCGCATTTGCAAGATGCAAACTGAAAGATTTTTAAAGGGCGTCCTATGCTTATGAAAACACTTTGCTACTGAGTGATACGGTTATAAACGAAAAAATGTAACCCAATTATTTTTTATGATTATTTCAGATAACATGTAAATGTTTGAACTAACTTCTAGCCTAATGATCTGAAAACATAATTTAATTGTGCCGAAAATTTCACATCTCATTATTTACCTATTTTAAAGTTAATTGACAGACTGGATTTGAAAAAATGAATATTATCATCGTCATTATGAAAGAACGTACAAATTTATTCTTTCTAATTGTTCAAAAAAAATATATCTGATAATAGTTTATTGAATTTAATGTTCAAAGCAACATCTTCTTTAAATAACGTAGGCGTAATCTACTAATATGTCTGGTCGTATTTTTCAGAATTATTATATTTTTTGTGCTTGAATTTTGACTTTAGCAATAATAATCAGATAGTTACGGCAAAACTAATTTTCTAGTGTTTTTTAAGGCATGAATTGATGATTGGAATTCTACACTGTTGGCGCGGAACGTGTATATTTTACTTATACATTATGAGTTAATTATCGGATTCTAAATCAACAAAACAATAAACATTACAGATATCGTTACTCAACGAATTTTTTTCTTCTGCACTGTTTGCGTCTATACATATGCGAAAATATATTAATAAATTCTCATAGAACTAATGTGCAGTTGACAAATTATTTAGGTCTTGCGAGTAACGCGGCCTACGTTGACGGTGACGCGCGTGTGACGTCAAAGGCAGCTTTAATATCGGACCAATCAGAGTCTAGTATTCTCAACCAATGAAAAATCTCCAAATCTAGCCAATCAGATGTCTTCTTATGCGTTATTTTCATTGGTTATTATTGTCCAATCAGAGAGCTTATTGTAATTCACTACGTCATCCGATATGAACCAATGAAATCGTTTCATTCAGTATTACGTCATTTGTCAGTATGGACTTCCTGATTGGTCCGGAACTGTTCCTGCGCGTGACGTCGACTTACATTTTTTCATAAGATCCGCCCATTGTCACCGCTCAGTTAACGATACAGCCGAATATTACAGAATAACGCCGACTGAAATGCTATACGTTCCAGAATTAAAACACCTTCCAAAAACATTTTAAAATTGTTAGAGATCTTCCGGGTTCGCAATGATTATGGTATTATTTTATGTAACAGCAGTGTATTTACAGCTGCTTTTTACAGTATGAAATAAAAAAAGCCATGTGAAGAAAGCAAGAAAACATATTGGGTTCTCACATACAGTCTTGCTCAAACCTAACAAATTATTTTGTCGGCTACCATGCAAACACTACTATACGAACGTAACACATTGTCATTTTGTAACTGTATATTAAGGTTTATTCTACTAAGAACGTCAATGCCGTTTTTTTGTTAAAAATCGTCAGTAGAATCGCCGGCATTGTCAAAATGAATTTTAGATCATACTAAATCTATACCTTGTTAGAGAAACATAAAAATTGTGCCGTTTTGACGACAAACCGTCACATTAAAAACGGTTAACGATATGGACAATTTTTGGGCGATATTTGTCAACATTTCTCCGCGTCGATTCGTAGTTTGTTTCATAATTTTTTATATGATGGGAAAATTTAGTATTGCCTATAAAAGGCAGTTAAATTTTAAATATTTTTTTAAATTTCATTTGCTACTTCTACGGGTACATTAATACATCTGTTTTTTCACTAGAGAAGTTAAATTTAAACTAAATCATATTAAGTACAGAAGAGGTACTGTTGAAAGAAAAACATTTATGAGCTTCCTCAAACGACAGTAGATTATTACACAGTTAGACCTTGCAGTGAATATTAAAAGCGCATTTGCAAGATGCAAACTGAAAGATTTTTAAAAGGCGTCCTATGCTTATGAAAACACTTTGCTACTGAGTGATACGGTTATAAACGAAAAAATGTAACCCAATTATTTTTTATGATTATTTCAGATAACATGTAAATGTTTGAACTAACTTCTAGCCTAATGATCTGAAAACATAATTTAATTGTGCCGAAAATTTCACATCTCATTATTTACCTATTTTAAAGTTAATTGACAGACTGGATTTGAAAAAATGAATATTATCATCGTCGTTATGAAAGAACGTACAAATTTATTCTTTCTAATTGTTCAAAAAATTATATCTGATAATAGTTTATTGAATTTAATGTTCAAAGCAACATCTTCTTTAAATAACGTAGGCGTAATCTACTAATATGTCTGGTCGTATTTTTCAGAATTATTATATTTTTTGTGCTTGAATTTTGACTTTAGCAATAATAATCAGATAGTTATGGCAAAACTAATTTTCTAGTGTTTTTTTAAGGCATGAATTGATGATTAGAATTCTACACTGTTGGCGCGGAACGTGTATATTTTACTTATACATTATGAGTTAATTATCGGATTCTTAATCAACAAAACAATAAACATTACAGATATCGTTACTCAACGAATTTTTTTCTTCTGCACTGTTTGCGTCTATACATATGCGAAAATATATTAATAAATTCTCATAGAACTAATGTGCAGTTGACAAATTATTTAGGTCTTGCGAGTAACGCGGCCTACGTTGACGGTGACGCGCGTGTGACGTCAAAGGCAGCTTTAATATCGGACCAATCAGAGTCTAGTATTCTCAACCAATGAAAAATCTCCAAATCTAGCCAATCAGATGTCTTCTTATGCGTTATTTTCATTGGTTATTATTGTCCAATCAGAGAGCTTATTGTAATTCACTACGTCATCCGATATGAACCAATGAAATCGTTTCATTCAGTATTACGTCATTTGTCAGTATGGACTTCCTGATTGGTCCGGAACTGTTCCTGCGCGTGACGTCGACTTACATTTTTTCATAAGATCCGCCCATTGTCACCGCCCAGTTAACGATACAGCCGAATATTACAGAATAACGCCTACTGAAATGCTATACGTTCCAGAATTAAAACACCTTCCAAAAACATTTTAAAATTGTTAGAGATCTTCCGGGTTCGCAATGATTATGGTATTATTTTATGTAACAGCAGTGTATTTACAGCTGCTTTTTACAGTATGAAATAAAAAAAGCCATGTGAAGAAAGCAAGAAAACATATTGGGTTCTCACATACAGTCTTGCTCAAACCTGACAAATTATTTTGTCGGCTACCATGCAAACACTACTATACGAACGTAACACATTGTCATTTTGTAACTGTATATTAAGGTTTATTCTACTAAGAACGTCAATGCCGTTTTTTTGTTAAAAATCGTCAGTAGAATCGCCGGCATTGTCAAAATGAATTTTAGATCATACTTGATCTATACCTTGTTAGAGAAACATACAAATTGTGCCGTTTTGACGACAAACCGTCACATTAAAACCGGTTAACGATATGGACAATTTTTGGGCGATATTTTTCAACATTTCTCCGCGTCGATTCGTAGTTTGTTTCATAAATTTTTTTATGATGGGAAAATTTAGTATTGCCTATAAAAGGCAGTTAAATTTTAAATATTTTTTTAAATTTCATTTGCTACTTCTACGGGTACATTAATAGTTCTGTTTTTTCACTAGAGAAGTTAAATTTAAACTAAATCATATTAAGTACAGAAGAGGTACTGTTGAAAGAAAAACATTTATGAGCTTCCTCAAACGACAGTAGATTATTACACAGTTAGACCTTGCAGTGAATATTAAAAGCGCATTTGCAAGATGCAAACTGAAAGATTTTTAAAAGGCGTCCTATGCTTATGAAAACACTTATCTACTGGGTGATACTGTTATAAACGAAAAAATGTAACCCAATTATTTTTTATGATTATTTCAGATAACATGTAAATGTTTGAACTAACTTCTAGCCTAATGATCTGAAAACATAATTTAATTGTGCCGAAAATTTCACATCTCATTATTTACCTATTTTAAAGTTCATTGACAGACTGGATTTGAAAAAATGAATATTATCATCGTCGTTATGAAAGAACGTACAAATTTATTCTTTCTAATTGTTAAAAAAAAATATATCTGATAATAGTTTATTGAATTTAATGTTCAAAGCAACATCTTCTTTAAATAACGTAGGCGTAATCTACTAATATGTCTGGTCGTATTTTTCAGAATTATTATATTTTTTGTGCTTGAATTTTGACTTTAGCAATAATAATCAGATAGTTATGGCAAAACTAATTTTCTAGTATTTTTTTAAGGCATGAATTGATGATTGGAATTCTACACTGTTGGCGCGGAACGTGTATATTTTACTTATACATTATGAGTTAATTATCGGATTCTAAATCAACAAAACAATAAACATTACAGATATCGTTACTCAACGAATTTTTTTCTTCTGCACTATTTGCGTCTATACATATGCGAAAATATATTAATAAATTCTCATAGAACTAATGTGCAGTTGACAAATTATTTAGGTCTTGCGAGTAACGCGGCCTACGTTGACGGTGACGCGCGTGTGACGTCAAAGGCAGCTTTAATATCGGACCAATCAGAGTCTAGTATTCTCAACCAATGAAAAATCTCCAAATCTAGCCAATCAGATGTCTTCTTATGCGTTATTTTCATTGGTTATTATTGTCCAATCAGAGAGCTTATTGTAATTCACTACGTCATCCGATATGAACCAATGAAATCGTTTCATTCAGTATTACGTCATTTGTCAGTATGGACTTCCTGATTGGTCCGGAACTGTTCCTGCGCGTGACGTCGACTTACATTTTTTCATAAGATCCGCCCATTGTCACCGCCCAGTTAACGATACAGCCGAATATTACAGAATAACGCCTACTGAAATGCTATACGTTCCAGAATTAAAACACCTTCCAAAAACATTTTAAAATTGTTAGAGATCTTCCGGGTTCGCAATGATTATGGTATTATTTTATGTAACAGCAGTGTATTTACAGCTGCTTTTTACAGTATGAAATAAAAAAAGCCATGTGAAGAAAGCAAGAAAACATATTGGGTTCTCACACACAGTCTTGCTCAAACCTAACAAATTATTTTGTCGGCTACCATGCAAACACTACTATACGAACGTAACACTTTGTCATTTTGTAACTATATATTAAGGTTTATTCTACTAAGAACGTCAATGCCGTTTTTTTGTTAAAAATCGTCAGTAGAATCGCCGGCATTGTCAAAATGAATTTTAGATCATACTTGATCTATACCTTGTTAGAGAAACATACAAATTGTGCCGTTTTGACGACAAACCGTCACATTAAAACCGGTAAACGATATGGACAATTTTTGGGCGATATTTGTCAACATTTCTCCGCGTCGATTCGTAGTTTGTTTCATAAATTTTTTTATGATCGGAAAATTTAGTATTGCCTATAAAAGGCAGTTAAATTTTAAATATTTTTTTAAATTTCATTTGCTACTTCTACTTGTACATTAATAGTTATGTTTTTTCACTAGAGAAGTTAAATTTAAACTAAATCATATTAAGTACAGAAGAGGTACTGTTGAAAGAAAAACATTTATGAGCTTCCTCAAACGACAGTAGATTATTACACAGTTAGACCTTGCAGTGAATATTAAAAGCGCATTTGCAAGATGCAAACTGAAAGATTTTTAAAAGGCGTCCTATGCTTATGAAAACACTTATCTACTGAGTGATACTGTTATAAACGAAAAAATGTAACCCAATTATTTTTTATGATTATTTCAGATAACATGTAAATGTTTGAACTAACTTCTAGCCTAATGATCTGAAAACATAATTTAATTGTGCCGAAAATTTCACATTTCATTATTTACCTATTTTAAAGTTAATTGACAGACTGGATTTGAAAAAATGAATATTATCATCGTCGTTATGAAAGAACGTACAAATTTATTCTTTCTAATTGTTCAAAAAAAATATATCTGATAATAGTTTATTGAATTTAATGTTCAAAGCAACATCTTCTTTAAATAACGTAGGCGTAATCTACTAATATGTCTGGTCGTATTTTTCAGAATTATTATATTTTTTGTGCTTGAATTTTGACTTTAGCAATAATAATCAGATAGTTATGGCAAAACTAATTTTCTAGTGTTTTTTTAAGGCATGAATTGATGATTGGAATTCTACACTGTTGGCGCGGAACGTGTATATTTTACTTATACATTATGAGTTAATTATCGGATTCTAAATCAACAAAACAATAAACATTAAAGATATCGTTACTCAACGAATTTTTTTCTTCTGCACTGTTTGCGTCTATACATATGCGAAAATATATTAATAAATTCTCATAGAACTAATGTGCAGTTGACAAATTATTTAGGTCTTACGAGTAACGCGGCCTACGTTGACGGTGACGCGCGTGTGACGTCAAAGGCAGCTTTAATATCGGACCAATCAGAGTCTAGTATTCTCAACCAATGAAAAATCTCCAAATCTAGCCAATCAGATGTCTTCTTATGCGTTATTTTCATTGGTTATTATTGTCCAATCAGAGAGCTTATTGTAATTCACTACGTCATCCGATATGAACCAATGAAATCGTTTCATTCAGTATTACGTCATTTGTCAGTATGGACTTCCTGATTGGTCCGGAACTGTTCCTGCGCGTGACGTCGACTTACATTTTTTCATAAGATCCGCCCATTGTCACCGCCCAGTTAACGATACAGCCGAATATTACAGAATAACGCCTACTGAAATGCTATACGTTCCAGAATTAAAGCACCTTCCAAAAACATTTTAAAATTGTTAGAGATTTTCCGGGTTCGCAATGATTATGGTATTATTTTATGTAACAGCAGTGTATTTACAGCTGCTTTTTACAGTATGAAATAAAAAAAGCCATGTGAAGAAAGCAAGAAAACATATTGGGTTCTCACATACAGTCTTGCTCAAACCTAACAAATTATTTTGTCGGCTACCATGCAAACACTACTATACGAACGTAACACATTGTCATTTTGTAACTGTATATTAAGGTTTATTCTACTAAGAACGTCAATGCCGTTTTTTTGTTAAAAATCGTCAGTAGAATCGCCGGCATTGTCAAAATGAATTTTAGATCATACTTGATCTATACCTTGTTAGAGAAACATACAAATTGTGCCGTTTTGACGACAAACCGTCACATTAAAACCGGTTAACGATATGGACAATTTTTGGGCGATATTTGTCAACATTTCTCCGCGTCGATTCGTAGTTTGTTTCATAATTTTTTTTATGATGGGAAAATTTAGTATTGCCTATAAAAGGCAGTTAAATTTTAAATATTTTTTTAAAATTTCATTTGCCACTGCTACGGGTACATTAATACATCTGTTTTTTCACTAGAGAAGTTAAATTTAAACTAAATCATATTAAGTACAGAAGAGGTACTGTTGAAAGAAAAACATTTATGAGCTTCCTCAAACGACAGTAGATTATTACACAGTTAGACCTTGCAGTGAATATTAAAAGCGCATTTGCAAGATGCAAACTGAAAGATTTTTAAAAGGCGTCCTATGCTTATGAAAACACTTATCTACTGAGTGATACTGTTATAAACGAAAAAATGTAACCCAATTATTTTTTATGATTATTTCAGATAACATGTAAATGTTTGAACTAACTTCTAGCCTAATGATCTGAAAACATAATTTAATTGTGCCGAAAATTTCACATCTCATTATTTACCTATTTTAAAGTTAATTGACAGACTGGATTTGAAAAAATGAATATTATCATCGTCGTTATGAAAGAACGTACAAATTTATTCTTTCTAATTGTTCAAAAAAAATATATCTGATAATAGTTTATTGAATTTAATGTTCAAAGCAACATCTTCTTTAAATAACGTAGGCGTAATCTACTAATATGTCTGGTCGTATTTTTCAGAATTATTATATTTTTTGTGCTTGAATTTTGACTTTAGCAATAATAATCAGATAGTTATGGCAAAACTAATTTTCTAGTGTTTTTTTAAGGCATGAATTGATGATTGGAATTCTACACTGTTGGCGCGGAACGTGTATATTTTACTTATACATTATGAGTTAATTATCGGATTCTAAATCAACAAAACAATAAACATTACAGATATCGTTACTCAACGAATTTTTTTCTTCTGCACTGTTTGCGTCTATACATATGCGAAAATATATTAATAAATTCTCATAGAACTAATGTGCAGTTGACAAATTATTTAGGTCTTGCGAGTAACGCGGCCTACGTTGACGGTGACGCGCGTGTGACGTCAAAGGCAGCTTTAATATCGGACCAATCAGAGTCTAGTATTCTCAACCAATGAAAAATCTCCAAATCTAGCCAATCAGATGTCTTCTTATGCGTTATTTTCATTGGTTATTATTGTCCAATCAGAGAGCTTATTGTAATTCACTACGTCATCCGATATGAACCAATGAAATCGTTTCATTCAGTATTACGTCATTTGTCAGTATGGACTTCCTGATTGGTCCGGAACTGTTCCTGCGCGTGACGTCGACTTACATTTTTTCATAAGATCCGCCCATTGTCACCGCCCAGTTAACGATACAGCCGAATATTACAGAATAACGCCTACTGAAATGCTATACGTTCCAGAATTAAAGCACCTTCCAAAAACATTTTAAAATTGTTAGAGATCTTCCGGGTTCGCAATGATTATGGTATTATTTTATGTAACAGCAGTGTATTTACAGCTGCTTTTTACAGTATGAAATAAAAAAAGCCATGTGAAGAAAGCAAGAAAACATATTGGGTTCTCACATACAGTCTTGCTCAAACCTAACAAATTATTTTGTCGGCTACCATGCAAACACTACTATACGAACGTAACACATTGTCATTTTGTAACTGTATATTAAGGTTTATTCTACTAAGAACGTCAATGCTGTTTTTTTGTTAAAAATCGTCAGTAGAATCGCCGGCATTGTCAAAATGAATTTTAGATCATACTTGATCTATACCTTGTTAGAGAAACATACAAATTGTGCCGTTTTGACGACAAACCGTCACATTAAAAACGAATAACGATATGGACAATTTTTGGGCGATATTTGTCAACATTTCTCCGCGTCGATTCGTAGTTTGTTTCATAAATTTTTTTATGATCGGAAAATTTAGTATTGCCTATAAAAGGCAGTTAAATTTTAAATATTTTTTTAAATTTCATTTGCTACTTCTACGGGTACATTAATAGTTCCGTTTTTTCACTAGAGAAGTTAAATTTAAACTAAATCATATTAAGTACAGAAGAGGTACTGTTGAAAGAAAAACATTTATGAGCTTCCTCCAACGACAGTAGATTATTACACAGATAGACCTTGCAGTGAATATTAAAAGCGCATTTGCAAGATGCAAACTGAAAGATTTTTAAAAGGCGTCCTATGCTTATGAAAACACTTATCTACTGAGTGATACTGTTATAAACGAAAAAATGTAACCCAATTATTTTTTATGATTATTTCAGATAACATGTAAATGTTTGAACTAACTTCTAGCCTAATGATCTGAAAACATAATTTAATTGTGCCGAAAATTTCACATCTCATTATTTACCTATTTTAAAGTTAATTGACAGACTGGATTTGAAAAAATGAATATTATCATCGTCGTTATGAAAGAACGTACAAATTTATTCTTTCTAATTGTTCAAAAAATATATATCTGATAATAGTTTATTGAATTTAATGTTCAAAGCAACATCTTCTTTAAATAACGTAGGCGTAATCTACTAATATGTCTGGTCGTATTTTTCAGAATTATTATATTTTTTGTGCTTGAATTTTGACTTTAGCAATAATAATCAGATAGTTATGGCAAAACTAATTTTCTAGTGTTTTTTTAAGGCATGAATTGATGATTGGAATTCTACACTGTTGGCGCGGAACGTGTATATTTTACTTATACATTATGAGTTAATTATCGGATTCTAAATCAACAAAACATAAACATTACAGATATCGTTACTCAACGAATTTTTTTCTTCTGCACTGTTTGCGTCTATACATATGCGAAAATATATTAATAAATTCTCATAGAACTAATGTGCAGTTGACAAATTATTTAGGTCTTGCGAGTAACGCGGCCTACGTTGACGGTGACGCGCGTGTGACGTCAAAGGCAGCTTTAATATCGGACCAATCAGAGTCTAGTATTCTCAACCAATGAAAAATCTCCAAATCTAGCCAATCAGATGTCTTCTTATGCGTTATTTTCATTGGTTATTATTGTCCAATCAGAGAGCTTATTGTAATTCACTACGTCATCCGATATGAACCAATGAAATCGTTTTATTCAGTATTACGTCATTTGTCAGTATGGACTTCCTGATTGGTCCGGAACTGTTCCTGCGCGTGACGTCGACTTACATTTTTTCATAAGATCCGCCCATTGTCACCGCCCAGTTAACGATACAGCCGAATATTACAGAATAACGCCGACTGAAATGCTGTACGTTCCAGAATTAAAACACCTTCCAAAAACATTTAAAAATTGTTAGAGATCTTCCGGGTTCGCAATGATTATGGTATTATTTTATGTAACAGCAGTGTATTTACAGCTGCTTTTTACAGTATGAAATAAAAAAAGCCATGTGAAGAAAGCAAGAAAACATATTGGGTTCTCACATACAGTCTTGCTCAAACCTAATAAATTATTTTGTCGGCTACCATGCAAACACTACTATACGAACGAACACATTGTCATTTTGTAACTGTATATTAAGGTTTATTCTACTAAGAACGTCAATGCCGTTTTTTTTGTTAAAAATCGTCAGTAGAATCGCCGGCATTGTCAAAATGAATTTTAGATCATACTTGATCTATACCTTGTTAGAGAAACCTACAAATTGTGCCGTTTTGACGACAAACCGTCACATTAATTAAAAACGGTTAACGATATGGACAATTTTTGGGCGATATTTGTCAACATTTCTCCGCGTCGATTCGTAGTTTGTTTCATAATTTTTTTTATGATGGGAAAATTTAGTATTGCCTATAAAAGGCAGTTAAATTTTAAATATTTCTTTAAATTTCATTTGCTACTTCTACGGGTACATTTATAGTTCTGTTTTTTTACTAGAGAAGTTAAATTTAAACTAAATCATATTAAGTACAGAAGAGGTACTGTTGAAAGAAAAACATTTATGAGCTTCCTCAAACGACAGTAGATTATTACACAGTTAGACCTTGCAGTGAATATTAAAAGCGCATTTGCAAGATGCAAACTGAAAGATTTTTAAAAGGCGTCCTATGCTTATGAAAACACTTATCTACTGAGTGATACGGTTATAAACGAAAAAATGTAACCCAATTATTTTTTATGATTATTTCAGATAACATGTAAATGTTCGAAATATCTTCTAGCCTAATGATCTGAAAACATAATTTAATTGTGCCGAAAATTTCACATCTCATTATTTACCTATTTTAAAGTTAATTGACAGACTGGATTTGAAAAAATGAATATTATCATCGTCGTTATAAAAGAACGTACAAATTTATTCTTTCTAATTGTTCAAAATATATATATCTGATAATAGTTTATTGAATTTAATGTTCAAAGCAACATCTTCTTTAAATAACGTAGGCGTAATCTATCAATATGTCTGGTCGTATTTTTCAGAATTATTATATTTTTTGTGCTTGAATTTTGACTTTAGCAATAATAGTCAGATAGTTATGGCAAAACTAATTTTCTAGTGTTTTTTTAAGGCATGAATTGATGATTGGAATTCTACACTGTTGGCGCGGAACGTGTATATTTTACTTATACATTATGAGTTAATTATCGGATTCTAAATCAACAAAACAATAAACATTACAGATATCGTTACTCAACGAATTTTTTTCTTCTGCACTGTTTGCGTCTATACATATGCGAAAATATATTAATAAATTCTCATAGAACTAATGTGCAGTTGACAAATTATTTAGGTCTTGCGAGTAACGCGGCCTACGTTGACGGTGACGCGCGTGTGACGTCAAAGGCAGCTTTAATATCGGACCAATCAGAGTCTAGTATTCTCAACCAATGAAAAATCTCCAAATCTAGCCAATCAGATGTCTTCTTATGCGTTATTTTCATTGGTTATTATTGTCCAATCAGAGAGCTTATTGTAATTCACTACGTCATCCGATATGAACCAATGAAATCGTTTCATTCAGTATTACGTCATTTGTCAGTATGGACTTCCTGATTGGTCCGGAACTGTTCCTGCGCGTGACGTCGACTTACATTTTTTCATAAGATCCGCCCATTGTCACCGCCCAGTTAACGATACAGCCGAATATTACAGAATAACGCCTACTGAAATGCTATACGTTCCAGAATTAAAACACCTTCCAAAAACATTTAAAAATTGTTAGAGATCTTCCGGGTTCGCAATGATTATGGTATTATTTTATGTAACAGCAGTGTATTTACAGCTGCTTTTTACAGTATGAAATAAAAAAAGCCATGTGAAGAAAGCAAGAAAACATATGGGTTCTCACATACAGTCTTGCTCAAACCTAACAAATTATTTTGTCGGCTACCATGCAAACACTACTATACGAACGTAACACATTGTCATTTTGTAACTGTATATTAAGGTTTATTCTACTAAGAACGTCAATGCCGTTTTTTTGTTAAAAATCGTCAGTAGAATCGCTGGCATTGTCAAAATGAATTTTAGATCATACTTGATCTATACCTTGTTAGAGAAACATACAAATTGTGCCGTTTTGACGACAAACCGTCACATTAAAAACGGTTAACGATATGGACAATTTTTGGGCGATATTTGTCAACATTTCTCCGCTTCGATTCGCAGTTTGTTTCATAATTTTTTTTATGATGGGAAACTTTAGTATTGCCTATAAAAGGCAGTTAAATTTTAAATATTTTTTTAAATTTCATTTGCTACTTCTACGGGTACATTAATAGTTCTGTTTTTTCACTAGAGAAGTTAAATTTAAACTAAATCATATTAAGTACAGAAGAGGTACTGTTGAAAGAAAAACATTTATGAGCTTCCTCCAACGACAGTAGATTATTACACAGTTAGACCTTGCAGTGAATATTAAAAGCGCATTTGCAAGATGCAAACTGAAAGATTTTTAAAAGGCGTCCTATGCTTATGAAAACACTTATCTACTGAGTGATACTGTTATAAACGAAAAAATGTAACCCAATTATTTTTTATGATTATTTCAGATAACATGTAAATGTTTGAACTAACTTCTAGCCTAATGATCTGAAAACATAATTTAATTGTGCCGAAAATTTCACATCTCATTATTTACCTATTTTAAAGTTAATTGACAGACTGGATTTGAAAAAATGAATATTATCATCGTCGTTATGAAAGAACGTACAAATTTATTCTTTCTAATTGTTCAAAAAATATATATCTGATAATAGTTTATTGAATTTAATGTTCAAAGCAACATCTTCTTTAAATAACGTAGGCGTAATCTACTAATATGTCTGGTCGTATTTTTCAGAATTATTATATTTTTTGTGCTTGAATTTTGACTTTAGCAATAATAATCAGATAGTTATGGCAAAACTAATTTTCTAGTGTTTTTTTAAGGCATGAATTGATGATTGGAATTCTACACTGTTGGCGCGGAACGTGTATATTTTACTTATACATTATGAGTTAATTATCGGATTCTAAATCAACAAAACATAAACATTACAGATATCGTTACTCAACGAATTTTTTTCTTCTGCACTGTTTGCGTCTATACATATGCGAAAATATATTAATAAATTCTCATAGAACTAATGTGCAGTTGACAAATTATTTAGGTCTTGCGAGTAACGCGGCCTACGTTGACGGTGACGCGCGTGTGACGTCAAAGGCAGCTTTAATATCGGACCAATCAGAGTCTAGTATTCTCAACCAATGAAAAATCTCCAAATCTAGCCAATCAGATGTCTTCTTATGCGTTATTTTCATTGGTTATTATTGTCCAATCAGAGAGCTTATTGTAATTCACTACGTCATCCGATATGAACCAATGAAATCGTTTTATTCAGTATTACGTCATTTGTCAGTATGGACTTCCTGATTGGTCCGGAACTGTTCCTGCGCGTGACGTCGACTTACATTTTTTCATAAGATCCGCCCATTGTCACCGCCCAGTTAACGATACAGCCGAATATTACAGAATAACGCCGACTGAAATGCTGTACGTTCCAGAATTAAAACACCTTCCAAAAACATTTAAAAATTGTTAGAGATCTTCCGGGTTCGCAATGATTATGGTATTATTTTATGTAACAGCAGTGTATTTACAGCTGCTTTTTACAGTATGAAATAAAAAAAGCCATGTGAAGAAAGCAAGAAAACATATTGGGTTCTCACATACAGTCTTGCTCAAACCTAATAAATTATTTTGTCGGCTACCATGCAAACACTACTATACGAACGAACACATTGTCATTTTGTAACTGTATATTAAGGTTTATTCTACTAAGAACGTCAATGCCGTTTTTTTGTTAAAAATCGTCAGTAGAATCGCCGGCATTGTCAAAATGAATTTTAGATCATACTTGATCTATACCTTGTTAGAGAAACCTACAAATTGTGCCGTTTTGACGACAAACCGTCACATTAATTAAAAACGGTTAACGATATGGACAATTTTTGGGCGATATTTGTCAACATTTCTCCGCGTCGATTCGTAGTTTGTTTCATAATTTTTTTTATGATGGGAAAATTTAGTATTGCCTATAAAAGGCAGTTAAATTTTAAATATTTCTTTAAATTTCATTTGCTACTTCTACGGGTACATTTATAGTTCTGTTTTTTTACTAGAGAAGTTAAATTTAAACTAAATCATATTAAGTACAGAAGAGGTACTGTTGAAAGAAAAACATTTATGAGCTTCCTCAAACGACAGTAGATTATTACACAGTTAGACCTTGCAGTGAATATTAAAAGCGCATTTGCAAGATGCAAACTGAAAGATTTTTAAAAGGCGTCCTATGCTTATGAAAACACTTTGCTACTGAGTGATACGGTTATAAACGAAAAAATGTAACCCAATTATTTTTTATGATTATTTCAGATAACATGTAAATGTTCGAAATAACTTCTAGCCTAATGATCTGAAAACATAATTTAATTGTGCCGAAAATTTCACATCTCATTATTTACCTATTTTAAAGTTAATTGACAGACTGGATTTGAAAAAATGAATATTATCATCGTCGTTATAAAAGAACGTACAAATTTATTCTTTCTAATTGTTCAAAATATATATATCTGATAATAGTTTATTGAATTTAATGTTCAAAGCAACATCTTCTTTAAATAACGTAGGCGTAATCTATCAATATGTCTGGTCGTATTTTTCAGAATTATTATATTTTTTGTGCTTGAATTTTGACTTTAGCAATAATAATCAGATAGTTATGGCAAAACTAATTTTCTAGTGTTTTTTTAAGGCATGAATTGATGATTGGAATTCTACACTGTTGGCGCGGAACGTGTATATTTTACTTATACATTATGAGTTAATTATCGGATTCTAAATCAACAAAACAATAAACATTACAGATATCGTTACTCAACGAATTTTTTTCTTCTGCACTGTTTGCGTCTATACATATGCGAAAATATATTAATAAATTCTCATAGAACTAATGTGCAGTTGACAAATTATTTAGGTCTTGCGAGTAACGCGGCCTACGTTGACGGTGACGCGCGTGTGACGTCAAAGGCAGCTTTAATATCGGACCAATCAGAGTCTAGTATTCTCAACCAATGAAAAATCTCCAAATCTAGCCAATCAGATGTCTTCTTATGCGTTATTTTCATTGGTTATTATTGTCCAATCAGAGAGCTTATTGTAATTCACTACGTCATCCGATATGAACCAATGAAATCGTTTTATTCAGTATTACGTCATTTGTCAGTATGGACTTCCTGATTGGTCCGGAACTGTTCCTGCGCGTGACGTCGACTTACATTTTTTCATAAGATCCGCCCATTGTCACCGCCCAGTTAACGATACAGCCGAATATTACAGAATAACGCCGACTGAAATGCTGTACGTTCCAGAATTAAAACACCTTCCAAAAACATTTTAAAATTGTTAGAGATCTTCCGGGTTCGCAATGATTATGGTATTATTTTATGTAACAGCAGTGTATTTACAGCTGCTTTTTACAGTATGAAATAAAAAAAGCCATGTGAAGAAAGCAAGAAAACATATTGGGTTCTCACATACAGTCTTGCTCAAACCTAATAAATTATTTTGTCGGCTACCATGCAAACACTACTATACGAACGAACACATTGTCATTTTGTAACTGTATATTAAGGTTTATTCTACTAAGAACGTCAATGCCGTTTTTTTGTTAAAAATCGTCAGTAGAATCGCCGGCATTGTCAAAATGAATTTTAGATCATACTTGATCTATACCTTGTTAGAGAAACCTACAAATTGTGCCGTTTTGACGACAAACCGTCACATTAATTAAAAACGGTTAACGATATGGACAATTTTTGGGCGATATTTGTCAACATTTCTCCGCGTCGATTCGTAGTTTGTTTCATAATTTTTTTTATGATGGGAAAATTTAGTATTGCCTATAAAAGGCAGTTAAATTTTAAATATTTCTTTAAATTTCATTTGCTACTTCTACGGGTACATTTATAGTTCTGTTTTTTTACTAGAGAAGTTAAATTTAAACTAAATCATATTAAGTACAGAAGAGGTACTGTTGAAAGAAAAACATTTATGAGCTTCCTCAAACGACAGTAGATTATTACACAGTTAGACCTTGCAGTGAATATTAAAAGCGCATTTGCAAGATGCAAACTGAAAGATTTTTAAAAGGCGTCCTATGCTTATGAAAACACTTTGCTACTGAGTGATACGGTTATAAACGAAAAAATGTAACCCAATTATTTTTTATGATTATTTCAGATAACATGTAAATGTTCGAAATATCTTCTAGCCTAATGATCTGAAAACATAATTTAATTGTGCCGAAAATTTCACATCTCATTATTTACCTATTTTAAAGTTAATTGACAGACTGGATTTGAAAAAATGAATATTATCATCGTCGTTATAAAAGAACGTACAAATTTATTCTTTCTAATTGTTCAAAATATATATATCTGATAATAGTTTATTGAATTTAATGTTCAAAGCAACATCTTCTTTAAATAACGTAGGCGTAATCTATCAATATGTCTGGTCGTATTTTTCAGAATTATTATATTTTTTGTGCTTGAATTTTGACTTTAGCAATAATAATCAGATAGTTATGGCAAAACTAATTTTCTAGTGTTTTTTTAAGGCATGAATTGATGATTGGAATTCTACACTGTTGGCGCGGAACGTGTATATTTTACTTATACATTATGAGTTAATTATCGGATTCTAAATCAACAAAACAATAAACATTACAGATATCGTTACTCAACGAATTTTTTTCTTCTGCACTGTTTGCGTCTATACATATGCGAAAATATATTAATAAATTCTCATAGAACTAATGTGCAGTTGACAAATTATTTAGGTCTTGCGAGTAACGCGGCCTACGTTGACGGTGACGCGCGTGTGACGTCAAAGGCAGCTTTAATATCGGACCAATCAGAGTCTAGTATTCTCAACCAATGAAAAATCTCCAAATCTAGCCAATCAGATGTCTTCTTATGCGTTATTTTCATTGGTTATTATTGTCCAATCAGAGAGCTTATTGTAATTCACTACGTCATCCGATATGAACCAATGAAATCGTTTCATTCAGTATTACGTCATTTGTCAGTATGGACTTCCTGATTGGTCCGGAACTGTTCCTGCGCGTGACGTCGACTTACATTTTTTCATAAGATCCGCCCATTGTCACCGCCCAGTTAACGATACAGCCGAATATTACAGAATAACGCCTACTGAAATGCTATACGTTCCAGAATTAAAACACCTTCCAAAAACATTTAAAAATTGTTAGAGATCTTCCGGGTTCGCAATGATTATGGTATTATTTTATGTAACAGCAGTGTATTTACAGCTGCTTTTTACAGTATGAAATAAAAAAAGCCATGTGAAGAAAGCAAGAAAACATATTGGGTTCTCACATACAGTCTTGCTCAAACCTAACAAATTATTTTGTCGGCTACCATGCAAACACTACTATACGAACGTAACACATTGTCATTTTGTAACTGTATATTAAGGTTTATTCTACTAAGAACGTCAATGCCGTTTTTTTGTTAAAAATCGTCAGTAGAATCGCCGGCATTGTCAAAATGAATTTTAGATCATACTTGATCTATACCTTGTTAGAGAAACATACAAATTGTGCCGTTTTGACGACAAACCGTCACATTAAAAACGGTTAACGATATGGACAATTTTTGGGCGATATTTGTCAACATTTCTCCGCTTCGATTCGCAGTTTGTTTCATAATTTTTTTTATGATGGGAAACTTTAGTATTGCCTATAAAAGGCAGTTAAATTTTAAATATTTTTTTAAATTTCTTTTGCTACTTCTGAGGGTACATTTATAGTTCTGTTTTTTCACTAGAGAAGTTAAATTTAAACTAAATTATATTAAGTACAGAAGAGGTACTGTTGAAAGAAAAACAGTTATGAGCTTCCTCAAACGACAGTAGATTATTACACAGTTAGACCTTGCAGTGAATATTAAAAGCGCATTTGCAAGACGCAAACTGAAAGATTTTTAAAAGGCGTCATATGCTTATGAAAACACTTTGCTACTGAGTGATACGGTTATAAACGAAAAAATGTAACCCAATTATTTTTTATGATTAATTCAGATAACATGTAAATGTTTGAACTAACTTCTAGCCTAATGATCTGAAAACATAATTTAATTGTGCCGAAAATTTCACATCTCATTATTTACCTATTTTAAAGTTAATTGACAGACTGGATTTGAAAAAATGAATATTATCATCGTCGTTATGAAAGAACGTACAAATTTATTCTTTCTAATTGTTCAAAAAAAATATATCTGATAATAGTTTATTGAATTTAATGTTCAAAGCAACATCTTCTTTAAATAACGTAGGCGTAATCTACTAATATGTCTGGTCGTATTTTTCAGAATTATTATATTTTTTGTGCTTGAATTTTGACTTTAGCAATAATAATCAGATAGTTATGGCAAAACTAATTTTCTAGTGTTTCTTTAAGGCATGAATTGATGATTGGAATTCTACACTGTTGGCGCGGAACGTGTATATTTTACTTATACATTATGAGTTAATTATCGGATTCTAAATCAACAAAACAATAAACATTACAGATATCGTTACTCAACGAATTTTTTTCTTCTGCACTGTTTGCGTCTATACATATGCGAAAATATATTAATAAATTCTCATAGAACTAATGTGCAGTTGACAAATTATTTAGGTCTTGCGAGTAACGCGGCCTACGTTGACGGTGACGCGCGTGTGACGTCAAAGGCAGCTTTAATATCGGACCAATCAGAGTCTAGTATTCTCAACCAATGAAAAATCTCCAAATCTAGCCAATCAGATGTCTTCTTATGCGTTATTTTCATTGGTTATTATTGTCCAATCAGAGAGCTTATTGTAATTCACTACGTCATCCGATATGAACCAATGAAATCGTTTCATTCAGTATTACGTCATTTGTCAGTATGGACTTCCTGATTGGTCCGGAACTGTTCCTGCGCGTGACGTCGACTTACATTTTTTCATAAGATCCGCCCATTGTCACCGCCCAGTTAACGATACAGCCGAATATTACAGAATAACGCCTACTGAAATGCTATACGTTCCAGAATTAAAACACCTTCCAAAAACATTTTAAAATTGTTAGAGATCTTCCGGGTTCGCAATGATTATGGTATTATTTTATGTAACAGCAGTGTATTTACAGCTGCTTTTTACAGTATGAAATAAAAAAAGCCATGTGAAGAAAGCAAGAAAACATATTGGGTTCTCACATACAGTCTTGCTCAAACCTAACAAATTATTTTGTCGGCTACCATGCAAACACTACTATACGAACGTAACACATTGTCATTTTGTAACTGTATATTAAGGTTTATTCTACTAAGAACGTCAATGCCGTTTTTTTGTTAAAAATCGTCAGTAGAATCGCCGGCATTGTCAAAATGAATTTTAGATCATACTTGATCTATACCTTGTTAGAGAAACATACAAATTGTGCCGTTTTGACGACAAACCGTCACATTAAAAACGGTTAACGATATGGACAATTTTTGGGCGATATTTGTCAACATTTCTCCGCTTCGATTCGCAGTTTGTTTCATAATTTTTTTTATGATGGGAAACTTTAGTATTGCCTATAAAAGGCAGTTAAATTTTAAATATTTTTTTAAATTTCTTTTGCTACTTCTGAGGGTACATTTATAGTTCTGTTTTTTCACTAGAGAAGTTAAATTTAAACTAAATTATATTAAGTACAGAAGAGGTACTGTTGAAAGAAAAACAGTTATGAGCTTCCTCAAACGACAGTAGATTATTACACAGTTAGACCTTGCAGTGAATATTAAAAGCGCATTTGCAAGACGCAAACTGAAAGATTTTTAAAAGGCGTCATATGCTTATGAAAACACTTTGCTACTGAGTGATACGGTTATAAACGAAAAAATGTAACCCAATTATTTTTTATGATTATTTCAGATAACATGTAAATGTTTGAACTAACTTCTAGCCTAATGATCTGAAAACATAATTTAATTGTGCCGAAAATTTCACATCTCATTATTTACCTATTTTAAAGTTAATTGACAGACTGGATTTGAAAAAATGAATATTATCATCGTCGTTATGAAAGAACGTACAAATTTATTCTTTCTAATTGTTCAAAAAAAATATATCTGATAATAGTTTATTGAATTTAATGTTCAAAGCAACATCTTCTTTAAATAACGTAGGCGTAATCTACTAATATGTCTGGTCGTATTTTTCAGAATTATTATATTTTTTGTGCTTGAATTTTGACTTTAGCAATAATAATCAGATAGTTATGGCAAAACTAATTTTCTAGTGTTTTTTTAAGGCATGATTTGATGATTGGAATTCTACACTGTTGGCGCGGAACGTGTATATTTTACTTATACATTATGAGTTAATTATCGGATTCTAAATCAACAAAACAATAAACATTACAGATATCGTTACTCAACGAATTTTTTTCTTCTGCACTGTTTGCGTCTATACATATGCGAAAATATATTAATAAATTCTCATAGAACTAATGTGCAGTTGACAAATTATTTAGGTCTTGCGAGTAACGCGGCCTACGTTGACGGTGACGCGCGTGTGACGTCAAAGGCAGCTTTAATATCGGACCAATCAGAGTCTAGTATTCTCAACCAATGAAAAATCTCCAAATCTAGCCAATCAGATGTCTTCTTATGCGTTATTTTCATTGGTTATTATTGTCCAATCAGAGAGCTTATTGTAATTCACTACGTCATCCGATATGAACCAATGAAATCGTTTCATTCAGTATTACGTCATTTGTCAGTATGGACTTCCTGATTGGTCCGGAACTGTTCCTGCGCGTGACGTCGACTTACATTTTTTCATAAGATCCGCCCATTGTCACCGCCCAGTTAACGATACAGCCGAATATTACAGAATAACGCCTACTGAAATGCTATACGTTCCAGAATTAAAACACCTTCCAAAAACATTTAAAAATTGTTAGAGATCTTCCGGGTTCGCAATGATTATGGTATTATTTTATGTAACAGCAGTGTATTTACAGCTGCTTTTTACAGTATGAAATAAAAAATGCCATGTGAAGAAAGCAAGAAAACATATTGGGTTCTCACATACAGTCTTGCTCAAACCTAACAAATTGTTTTGTCGGCTACCATGCAAACACTACTATACGAACGTAACACATTGTCATTTTGTAACTGTATATTAAGGTTTATTCTACTGAGAACGTCAATGCCGTTTTTTTGTTAAAAATCGTCAGTAGAATCGCCGGCATTGTCAAAATGAATTTTAGATCATACTTGATCTATACCTTGTTAGAGAAACATACAAATTGTGCCGTTTTGACGACAAACCGTCACATTAAAACCGGTTAACGATATGGACAATTTTTGGGCGATATTTGTCAACATTTCTCCGCGTCGATTCGTAGTTTGTTTCATAATTTTTTTTATGATGGGAAAATTTAGTATTGCCTATAAAGGCAGTTAAATTTTAAATATTTTTTTAAATTTCATTTGCTACTTCTACGGGTACATTTATAGTTCTGTTTTTTCAGTAGAGAAGTTAAATTTAAACTAAATCATATTAAGTACAGAAGAGGTACTGTTAAAAGAAAAACAGTTATGAGCTTCCTCAAACGACAGTAGATTATTACACAGTTAGACCTTGCAGTGAATATTAAAAGCGCATTTGCAAGATGCAAACTGAAAGATTTTTAAAAGGCGTCCTATGCTTATGAAAACACTTTGCTACTGAGTGATACGGTTATAAACGAAAAAATGTAACCCAATTATTTTTTTATGATTATTTCAGATAACATGTAAATGTTTGAACTAACTTCTAGCCTAATGATCTGAAAACATAATTTAATTGTGCCGAAAATTTCACATCTCATTATTTACCTATTTTAAAGTTAATTGACAGACTGGATTTGAAAAAATGAATATTATCATCGTCGTTATGAAAGAACGTACAAATTTATTCTTTCTAATTGTTCAAAAAAAATATATCTGATAATAGTTTATTGAATTTAATGTTCAAAGCAACATCTTCTTTAAATAACGTAGGCGTAATCTACTAATATGTCTGGTCGTATTTTTCAGAATTATTATATTTTTTGTGCTTGAATTTTGACTTTAGCAATAATAATCAGATAGTTATGGCAAAACTAATTTTCTAGTGTTTTTTTAAGGCATGAATTGATGATTGGAATTCTACACTGTTGGCGCGGAACGTGTATATTTTACTTATACATTATGAGTTAATTATCGGATTCTAAATCAACAAAACAATAAACATTACAGATATCGTTACTCAACGAATTTTTTTCTTCTGCACTGTTTGCGTCTATACATATGCGAAAATATATTAATAAATTCTCATAGAACTAATGTGCAGTTGACAAATTATTTAGGTCTTGCGAGTAACGCGGCCTACGTTGACGGTGACGCGCGTGTGACGTCAAAGGCAGCTTTAATATCGGACCAATCAGAGTCTAGTATTCTCAACCAATGAAAAATCTCCAAATCTAGCCAATCAGATGTCTTCTTATGCGTTATTTTCATTGGTTATTATTGTCCAATCAGAGAGCTTATTGTAATTCACTACGTCATCCGATATGAACCAATGAAATCGTTTCATTCAGTATTACGTCATTTGTCAGTATGGACTTCCTGATTGGTCCGGAACTGTTCCTGCGCGTGACGTCGACTTACATTTTTTCATAAGATCCGCCCATTGTCACCGCCCAGTTAACGATACAGCCGAATATTACAGAATAACGCCGACTGAAATGCTATACGTTCCAGAATTAAAACACCTTCCAAAAACATTTTAAAATTGTTAGAGATCTTCCGGGTTCGCAATGATTATGGTATTATTTTATGTAACAGCAGTGTATTTACAGCTGCTTTTTACAGCATGAAATAAAAAAAGCCATGTGAAGAAAGCAAGAAAACATATTGGGTTCTCACATACAGTCTTGCTCAAACCTAACAAATTATTTTGTCGGCTACCATGCAAACACTACTATACGAACGTAACACATTGTCATTTTGTAACTGTATATTAAGGTTTATTCTACTAAGAACGTCAATGCCAATTTTTTGTTAAAAATCGTCAGTAGAATCGCCGGCATTGTCAAAATGAATTTTAGATCATACTTGATCTATACCTTGTTAGAGAAACATACAAATTGTGCCGTTTTGACGACAAACCGTCACATTAAAAACGGTTAACGAAATGGACAATTTTTGGGCGATATTTGTCAACATTTCTCCGCGTCGATTCGTAGTTTGTTTCATAATTTTTTTTATGATGGGAAAATTTAGTATTGCCTATAAAAGGCAGTTAAATTTTAAATATTTTTTAAAATTTCATTTGCTACTTCTACGGGTACATTAATAGTTCTGTTTTTTCACTAGAGAAGTTAAATTTAAACTAAATCATATTAAGTACAGAAGAGGTACTGTTGAAAGAAAAACTGTTATGAGCTTCCTCAAACGACAGTAGATTATTACACAGTTAGACCTTGCAGTGAATATTAAAAGCGCATTTGCAAGATGCAAACTGAAAGATTTTTAAAAGGCGTCCTATGCTTATGAAAACACTTTGCTACTGAGTGATACGGTTATAAACGAAAAAATGTAACCCAATTATTTTTTATGATTATTTCAGATAACATGTAAATGTTTGAACTAACTTCTAGCCTAATGATCTGAAAACATAATTTAATTGTGCCGAAAATTTCACATCTCATTATTTACCTATTTTAAAGTTAATTGACAGACTGGATTTGAAAAAATGAATATTATCATCGTCGTTATGAAAGAACGTACAAATTTATTCTTTCTAATTGTTCAAAAAATATATATCTGATAATAGTTTATTGAATTTAATGTTCAAAGCAACATCTTCTTTAAATAACGTAGGCGTAATCTACTAATATGTCTGGTCGTATTTTTCAGAATTATTATATTTTTTGTGCTTGAATTTTGACTTTAGCAATAATAATCAGATAGTTATGGCAAAACTAATTTTCTAGTATTTTTTTAAGGCATGAATTGATGATTGGAATTCTACACTGTTGGCGCGGAACGTGTATATTTTACTTATACATTATGAGTTAATTATCGGATTCTAAATCAACAAAACAATAAACATTACAGATATCGTTACTCAACGAACTTTTTTCTTCTGCACTGTTTGCGTCTATACATATGCGAAAATATATTAATAAATTCTCATAGAACTAATGTGCAGTTGACAAATTATTTAGGTCTTGCGAGTAACGCGGCCTACGTTGACGGTGACGCGCGTGTGACGTCAAAGGCAGCTTTAATATCGGACCAATCAGAGTCTAGTATTCTCAACCAATGAAAAATCTCCAAATCTAGCCAATCAGATGTCTTCTTATGCGTTATTTTCATTGTGTTATTATTGTCCAATCAGAGAGCTTATTGTAATTCACTACGTCATCCGATATGAACCAATGAAATCGTTTCATTCAGTATTACGTCATTTGTCAGTATGGACTTCCTGATTGGTTCGGAACTGTTCCTGCGCGTGACGTCGACTTACATTTTTTCATAAGATCCGCCCATTGTCACCGCCCAGTTAACGATACAGCCGAATATTACAGAATAACGCCGACTGAAATGCTATACGTTCCAGAATTAAAACACCTTCCAAAAACATTTTAAAATTGTTAGAGATCTTCCGGGTTCGCAATGATTATGGTATTATTTTATGTAACAGCAGTGTATTTACAGCTGCTTTTTACAGCATGAAATAAAAAAAGCCATGTGAAGAAAGCAAGAAAACATATTGGGTTCTCACATACAGTCTTGCTCAAACCTAACAAATTATTTTGTCGGCTACCATGCAAACACTACTATACGAACGTAACACATTGTCATTTTGTAACTGTATATTAAGGTTTATTCTACTAAGAACGTCAATGCCTATTTTTTGTTAAAAATCGTCAGTAGAATCGCCGGCATTGTCAAAATGAATTTTAGATCATACTTGATCTATACCTTGTTAGAGAAACATACAAATTGTGCCGTTTTGACGACAAACCGTCACATTAAAAACGGTTAACGATATGGACAATTTTTGGGCGATATTTGTCAACATTTCTCCGCGTCGATTCGTAGTTTGTTTCATAATTTTTTTTATGATGGGAAAATTTAGTATTGCCTATAAAAGGCAGTTAAATTTTAAATATTTTTTTAAATTTCATTTGCTACTTCTACAGGTACATTTATAGTTCTGTTTTTTCACTAGAGAAGTTAAATTTAAACTAAATCATATTAAGTACAGAAGAGGTACTGTTAAAAGAAAAACAGTTATGAGCTTCCTCAAACGACAGTAGATTATTACACAGTTAGACCTTGCAGTGAATATTAAAAGCGCATTTGCAAGATGCAAACTGAAAGATTTTTAAAAGGCGTCCTATGCTTATGAAAACACTTTGCTACTGAGTGATACGGTTATAAACCAAAAAATGTAACCCAATTATTTTTTATGATTATTTCAGATAACATGTAAATGTTTGAACTAACTTCTAGCCTAATGATCTGAAAACATAATTTAATTGTGCCGAAAATTTCACATCTCATTATTTACCTATTTTAAAGTTAATTGACAGACTGGATTTGAAAAAATGAATATTATCATTGTCGTTATGAAAGAACGTACAAATTTATTCTTTCTAATTGTTAAAAAAAAATATATCTGATAATAGTTTATTGAATTTAATGTTCAAAGCAACATCTTCTTTAAATAACGTAGGCGTAATCTACTAATATGTCTGGTCGTATTTTTCAGAATTATTATATTTTTTGTGCTTGAATTTTGACTTTAGCAATAATAATCAGATAGTTATGGCGAAACTAATTTTCTAGTGTTTTTTTAAGGTATGAATTGATGATTGGAATTCTACACTGTTGGCGCGGAACGTGTATATTTTACTTATACATTATGAGTTAATTATCGGATTCTAAATCAACAAAACAATAAACATTACAGATATCGTTACTCAACGAATTTTTTTCTTCTGCACTGTTTGCGTCTATACATATGCGAAAATATATTAATAAATTCTCATAGAACTAATGTGCAGTTGACAAATTATTTAGGTCTTGCGAGTAACGCGGCCTACGTTGACGGTGACGCGCGTGTGACGTCAAAGGCAGCTTTAATATCACACCAATCAGAGTCTAGTATTCTCAACCAATGAAAAATCTCCAAATCTAGCCAATCAGATGTCTTCTTATGCGTTGTTTTCATTGGTTATTATTGTCCAATCAGAGAGCTTATTGTAATTCACTACGTCATCCGATATGAACCAATGAAATCGTTTCATTCAGTATTACGTCATTTGTCAGTATGGACTTCCTGATTGGTCCGGAACTGTTCCTGCGCGTGACGTCGACTTACATTTTTTCATAAGATCCGCCCATTGTCACCGCCCAGTTAACGATACAGCCGAATATTACAGAATAACGCCTACTGAAATGCTATACGTTCCAGAATTAAAACACCTTCCAAAAACATTTAAAAATTGTTAGAGATCTTCCGGGTTCGCAATGATTATGGTATTATTTTATGTAACAGCAGTGTATTTACAGCTGCTTTTTACAGTATGAAATAAAAAAAGCCATGTGAAGAAAGCAAGAAAACATATTGGGTTCTCACATACAGTCTTGCTCAAACCTAACAAATTATTTTGTCGGCTACCATGCAAACACTACTATACGAACGTAACACATTGTCATTTTGTAACTGTATATTAAGGTTTATTCTACTAAGAACGTCAATGCCGTTTTTTTGTTAAAAATCGTCAGTAGAATCGCCGGCATTGTCAAAATGAATTTTAGATCATACTTGATCTATACCTTGTTAGAGAAACATACAAATTGTGCCGTTTTGACGACAAACCGTCACATTAAAAACGGTTAACGATATGGACAATTTTTGGGCGATATTTGTCAACATTTCTCCGCGTCGATTCGTAGTTTGTTTCATAATTTTTTTTATGATGGGAAAATTTAGTATTGCCTATAAAAGGCAGTTAAATTTTAAATATTTTTTTAAATTTCATTTGCTACTTCTACGGGTACATTTATAGTTCTGTTTTTTCACTAGAGAAGTTAAATTTAAACTAAATCATATTAAGTACAGAAGAGGTACTGTTGAAAGAAAAACAGTTATGAGCTTCCTCAAACGACAGTAGATTATTACACAGTTAGACCTTGCAGTGAATATTAAAAGCGCATTTGCAAGATGCAAACCGAAAGATTTTTAAAAGGCGTCCTATGCTTATGAAAACACTTTGCTACTGAGTGATACGGTTATAAACCAAAAAATGTAACCCAATTATTTTTTATGATTATTTCAGATAACATGTAAATGTTTGAACTAACTTCTAGCCTAATGATCTGAAAACATAATTTAATTGTGCCGAAAATTTCACATCTCATTATTTACCTATTTTAAAGTTAATTGACAGACTGGATTTGAAAAAATGAATATTATCATCGTCGTTATGAAAGAACGTACAAATTTATTCTTTCTAATTGTTCAAAAAATATATATCTGATAATAGTTTATTGAATTTAATGTTCAAAGCAACATCTTCTTTAAATAACGTAGGCGTAATCTACTAATATGTCTGGTCGTATTTTTCAGAATTATTATATTTTTTGTGCTTGAATTTTGACTTTAGCAATAATAATCAGATAGTTATGGCAAAACTAATTTTCTAGTGTTTTTTTAAGGTATGAATTGATGATTGGAATTCTACACTGTTGGCGCGGAACGTGTATATTTTACTTATACATTATGAGTTAATTATCGGATTCTAAATCAACAAAACAATAAACATTACAGATATCGTTACTCAACGAATTTTTTTCTTCTGCACTGTTTGCGTCTATACATATGCGAAAATATATTAATAAATTCTCATAGAACTAATGTGCAGTTGACAAATTATTTAGGTCTTGCGAGTAACGCGGCCTACGTTGACGGTGACGCGCGTGTGACGTCAAAGGCAGCTTTAATATCACACCAATCAGAGTCTAGTATTCTCAACCAATGAAAAATCTCCAAATCTAGCCAATCAGATGTCTTCTTATGCGTTGTTTTCATTGGTTATTATTGTCCAATCAGAGAGCTTATTGTAATTCACTACGTCATCCGATATGAACCAATGAAATCGTTTCATTCAGTATTACGTCATTTGTCAGTATGGACTTCCTGATTGGTCCGGAACTGTTCCTGCGCGTGACGTCGACTTACATTTTTTCATAAGATCCGCCCATTGTCACCGCCCAGTTAACGATACAGCCGAATATTACAGAATAACGCCTACTGAAATGCTATACGTTCCAGAATTAAAACACCTTCCAAAAACATTTAAAAATTGTTAGAGATCTTCCGGGTTCGCAATGATTATGGTATTATTTTATGTAACAGCAGTGTATTTACAGCTGCTTTTTACAGTATGAAATAAAAAAAGCCATGTGAAGAAAGCAAGAAAACATATTGGGTTCTCACATACAGTCTTGCTCAAACCTAACAAATTATTTTGTCGGCTACCATGCAAACACTACTATACGAACGTAACACATTGTCATTTTGTAACTGTATATTAAGGTTTATTCTACTAAGAACGTCAATGCCGTTTTTTTGTTAAAAATCGTCAGTAGAATCGCCGGCATTGTCAAAATGAATTTTAGATCATACTTGATCTATACCTTGTTAGAGAAACATACAAATTGTGCCGTTTTGACGACAAACCGTCACATTAAAAACGGTTAACGATATGGACAATTTTTGGGCGATATTTGTCAACATTTCTCCGCGTCGATTCGTAGTTTGTTTCATAATTTTTTTTATGATGGGAAAATTTAGTATTGCCTATAAAAGGCAGTTAAATTTTAAATATTTTTTTAAATTTCATTTGCTACTTCTACGGGTACATTTATAGTTCTGTTTTTTCACTAGAGAAGTTAAATTTAAACTAAATCATATTAAGTACAGAAGAGGTACTGTTGAAAGAAAAACAGTTATGAGCTTCCTCAAACGACAGTAGATTATTACACAGTTAGACCTTGCAGTGAATATTAAAAGCGCATTTGCAAGATGCAAACTGAAAGATTTTTAAAAGGCGTCCTATGCTTATGAAAACACTTTGCTACTGAGTGATACGGTTATAAACGAAAAAATGTAACCCAATTATTTTTTATGATTATTTCAGATAACATGTAAATGTTCGAAATAACTTCTAGCCTAATGATCTGAAAACATAATTTAATTGTGCCGAAAATTTCACATCTCATTATTTACCTATTTTAAAGTTAATTGACAGACTGGATTTGAAAAAATGAATATTATCATCGTCGTTATAAAAGAACGTACAAATTTATTCTTTCTAATTGTTCAAAATATATATATCTGATAATAGTTTATTGAATTTAATGTTCAAAGCAACATCTTCTTTAAATAACGTAGGCGTAATCTACTAATATGTCTGGTCGTATTTTTCAGAATTATTATATTTTTTGTGCTTGAATTTTGACTTTAGCAATAATAATCAGATAGTTATGGCAAAACTAATTTTCTAGTGTTTTTTTAAGGCATGAATTGATGATTGGAATTCTACACTGTTGGCGCGGAACGTGTATATTTTACTTATACATTATGAGTTAATTATCGGATTCTAAATCAACAAAACAATAAACATTACAGATATCGTTACTCAACGAATTTTTTTCTTCTGCACTGTTTGCGTCTATACATATGCGAAAATATATTAATAAATTCTCATAGAACTAATGTGCAGTTGACAAATTATTTAGGTCTTGCGAGTAACGCGGCCTACGTTGACGGTGACGCGCGTGTGACGTCAAAGGCAGCTTTAATATCGGACCAATCAGAGTCTAGTATTCTCAACCAATGAAAAATCTCCAAATCTAGCCAATCAGATGTCTTCTTATGCGTTATTTTCATTGGTTATTATTGTCCAATCAGAGAGCTTATTGTAATTCACTACGTCATCCGATATGAACCAATGAAATCGTTTCATTCAGTATTACGTCATTTGTCAGTATGGACTTCCTGATTGGTCCGGAACTGTTCCTGCGCGTGACGTCGACTTACATTTTTTTCATAAGATCCGCCCATTGTCACCGCCCAGTTAACGATACAGCCGAATATTACAGAATAACGCCGACTGAAATGCTATACGTTCCAGAATTAAAACACCTTCCAAAAACATTTTAAAATTGTTAGAGATCTTCCGGGTTCGCAATGATTATGGTATTATTTTATGTAACAGCAGTGTATTTACAGCTGCTTTTTACAGTATGAAATAAAAAAAGCCATGTGAAGAAAGCACTAAACTTTTTGGGTTCTCACATACAGTCTTGCTCAAACCTAACAAATTATTATGTCGGCTACCATGCAAACACTACTATACGAACGTAACACATTGTCATTTTGTAACTATATATTAAGGTTTATTCTACTAAGAACGTCAATGCCGTTTTTTTTGTTAAAAATCGTCAGTAAAATCGCCGGCATTGTCAAAATGAATTTTAGATCATACTTGATCTATACCTTGTTAGAGAAACATACAAATTGTGCCGTTTTGACGACAAACCGTCACATTAAAAACGGTTAACGATATGGACAATTTTTGGGCGATATTTGTCAACATTTCTCCGCGTCGATTCGTAGTTTGTTTCATAATTTTTTTTATGATGGGAAAATTTAGTATTGCCTATAAAAGGCAGTTAAATTTTAAATATTTTTTTAAATTTCATTTGCTACTTCTGCGGGTACATTTATAGTTCTGTTTTTTCACTAGAGAAGTTAAATTTAAACTAAATCATATTAAGTACAGAAGAGGTACTGTTGAAAGAAAAACAGTTATGAGCTTCCTCAAACGACAGTAGATTATTACACAGTTAGACCTTGCAGTGAATATTAAAAGCGCATTTGCAAGATGCAAACTGAAAGATTTTTAAAAGGCGTCCTATGCTTATGAAAACACTTTGCTACTGAGTGATACGGTTATAAACCAAAAAATGTAACCCAATTATTTTTTATGATTATTTCAGATAACATGTAAATGTTTGAACTAACTTCTAGCCTAATGATCTGAAAACATAATTTAATTGTGCCGAAAATTTCACATCTCATTATTTATTTACCTATTTTAAAGTTAATTGACAGACTGGATTTGAAAAAATGAATATTATCAACGTCGTTATGAAAGAACGTACAAATTTATTCTTTCTAATTGTTCAAAAAATAGATATCTGATAATAGTTTATTGAATTTAATGTTCAAAGCAACATCTTCTTTAAATAACGTAGGCGTAATCTACTAATATGTCTGGTCGTATTTTTCAGAATTATTATATTTTTTGTGCTTGAATTTTGACTTTAGCAATAATAATCAGATAGTTATGGCAAAACTAATTTTCTAGTGTTTTTTTAGGCATGAATTGATGATTGGAATTCTACACTGTTGGCGCGGAACGTGTATATTTTACTTATACATTATGAGTTAATTATCGGATTCTAAATCAACAAAACAATAAACATTACAGATATCGTTACTCAACGAATTTTTTTCTTCTGCACTGTTTGCGTCTATACATATGCGAAAATATATTAATAAATTCTCATAGAACTAATGTGCAGTTGACAAATTATTTAGGTCTTGCGAGTAACGCGGCCTGCGTTGACGGTGACGCGCGTGTGACGTCAAAGGCAGCTTTAATATCGGACCAATCAGAGTCTAGTATTCTCAACCAATGAAAAATCTCCAAATCTAGCCAATCAGATGTCTTCTTATGCGTTATTTTCATTGGTTATTATTGTCCAATCAGAGAGCTTATTGTAATTCACTACGTCATCCGATATGAACCAATGAAATCGTTTCATTCAGTATTACGTCATTTGTCAGTATGGACTTCCTGATTGGTCCGGAACTGTTCCTGCGCGTGACGTCGACTTACATTTTTTCATAAGATCCGCCCATTGTCACCGCCCAGTTAACGATACAGCCGAATATTACAGAATAACGCCTACTGAAATGCTATACGTTCCAGAATTAAAACACCTTCCAAAAACATTTTAAAATTGTTAGAGATCTTCCGGGTTCGCAATGATTATGGTATTATTTTATGTAACAGCAGTGTATTTACAGCTGCTTTTTACAGTATGAAATAAAAAAAGCCATGTGAAGAAAGCAAGAAAACATATTGGGTTCTCACATACAGTCTTGCTCAAACCTAACAAATTATTTTGTCGGCTACCATGCAAACACTACTATACGAACGTAACACATTGTCATTTTGTAACTGTATATTAAGGTTTATTCTACTAAGAACGTCAATGCCGTTTTTTTGTTAAAAATCGTCAGTAGAATCGCCGGCATTGTCAAAATGAATTTTAGATCATACTTGATCTATACCTTGTTAGAGAAACATACAAATTGTGCCGTTTTGACGACAAACCGTCACATTAAAAACGGTTAACGATATGGACAATTTTTGGGCGATATTTGTCAACATTTCTCCGCGTCGATTCGTAGTTTGTTTCATAAATTTTTTTATGATGGGAAAGTTTAGTATTGCCTAAAAAAGGCAGTTAAATTTTAAATATTTTTTTAAATTTCATTTGCTACTTCTACGGGTACATTTATAGTTCTGTTTTTTCACTAGAGAAGTTAAATTTAAACTAAATCATATTAAGTACAGAAGAGGTACTGTTGAAAGAAAAACAGTTATGAGCTTCCTCAAACGACAGTAGATTATTACACAGTTAGACCTTGCAGTGAATATTAAAAGCGCATTTGCAAGATGCAAACCGAAAGATTTTTAAAAGGCGTCCTATGCTTATGAAAACACTTTGCTATTGAGTGATACGGTTATAAACCAAAAAATGTAACCCAATTATTTTTTATGATTATTTCAGATAACATGTAAATGTTTGAACTAACTTCTAGCCTAATGATCTGAAAACATAATTTAATTGTGCCGAAAATTTCACATCTCATTATTTACCTATTTTAAAGTTAATTGACAGACTGGATTTGAAAAAATGAATATTATCATCGTCGTTATGAAAGAACGTACAAATTTATTCTTTCTAATTGTTCAAAAAATATATATCTGATAATAGTTTATTGAATTTAATGTTCAAAGCAACATCTTCTTTAAATAACGTAGGCGTAATCTACTAATATGTCTGGTCGTATTTTTCAGAATTATTATATTTTTTGTGCTTGAATTTTGACTTTAGCAATAATAATCAGATAGTTATGGCAAAACTAATTTTCTAGTGTTTTTTTAAGGTATGAATTGATGATTGGAATTCTACACTGTTGGCGCGGAACGTGTATATTTTACTTATACATTATGAGTTAATTATCGGATTCTAAATCAACAAAACAATAAACATTACAGATATCGTTACTCAACGAATTTTTTCTTCTGCACTGTTTGCGTCTATACATATGCGAAAATATATTAATAAATTCTCATAGAACTAATGTGCAGTTGACAAATTATTTAGGTCTTGCGAGTAACGCGGCCTACGTTGACGGTGACGCGCGTGTGACGTCAAAGGCAGCTTTAATATCGGACCAATCAGAGTCTAGTATTCTCAACCAATGAAAAATCTCCAAATCTAGCCAATCAGATGTCTTCTTATGCGTTGTTTTCATTGGTTATTATTGTCCAATCAGAGAGCTTATTGTAATTCACTACGTCATCCGATATGAACCAATGAAATCGTTTCATTCAGTATTACGTCATTTGTCAGTATGGACTTCCTGATTGGTCCGGAACTGTTCCTGCGCGTGACGTCGACTTACATTTTTTCATAAGATCCGCCCATTGTCACCGCCCAGTTAACGATACAGCCGAATATTACAGAATAACGCCTACTGAAATGCTATACGTTCCAGAATTAAAACACCTTCCAAAAACATTTAAAAATTGTTAGAGATCTTCCGGGTTCGCAATGATTATGGTATTATTTCTTGTAACAGCAGTGTATTTACAGCTGCTTTTTACAGTATGAAATAAAAAAAGCCATGTGAAGAAAGCAAGAAAACATATTGGGTTCTCACATACAGTCTTGCTCAAACCTAACAAATTATTTTGTCGGCTACCATGCAAACACTACTATACGAACGTAACACATTGTCATTTTGTAACTGTATATTAAGGTTTATTCTACTAAGAACGTCAATGCCGTTTTTTTGTTAAAAATCGTCAGTAGAATCGCCGGCATTGTCAAAATGAATTTTAGATCATACTTGATCTATACCTTGTTAGAGAAACATACAAATTGTGCCGTTTTGACGACAAACCGTCACATTAAAAACGGTTAACGATATGGACAATTTTTGGGCGATATTTGTCAACATTTCTCCGCGTCGATTCGTAGTTTGTTTCATAATTTTTTTAATGATGGGAAAATTTAGTATTGTCTATAAAAGGCAGTTAAATTTTAAATATTTTTTTAAATTTCATTTGCTACT
Organism: Catonia carolina; assembly: GCA_035578175.1. Taxonomy (NCBI): domain Eukaryota; kingdom Metazoa; phylum Arthropoda; class Insecta; order Hemiptera; family Achilidae; genus Catonia; species Catonia carolina. Next base: position 336,425,168 of record JAQMRL010000001.1, on the reverse strand, counting down.
TCTACGGGTACATTTATAGTTCTGTTTTTTCACTAGAGAAGTTAAATTTAAACTAAATCATATTAAGTACAGAAGAGGTACTGTTGAAAGAAAAACAGTTATGAGCTTCCTCAAACGACAGTAGATTATTACACAGTTAGACCTTGCAGTGAATATTAATAGCGCATTTGCAAGATGCAAACTGAAAGATTTTTAAAAGGCGTCCTATGCTTATGAAAACACTTTGCTACTGAGTGATACGGTTATAAACGAAAAAATGTAACCCAATTATTTTTTATGATTATTTCAGATAACATGTAAATGTTTGAACTAACTTCTAGCCTAATGATCTGAAAACATAATTTAATTGTGCCGAAAATTTCACATCTCATTATTTACCTATTTTAAAGTTAATTGACAGACTGGATTTGAAAAAATGAATATTATCATCGTCGTTATGAAAGAACGTACAAATTTATTCTTTCTAATTGTTCAAAAAATATATATCTGATAATAGTTTATTGAATTTAATGTTCAAAGCAACATCTTCTTTAAATAACGTAGGCGTAATCTACTAATATGTCTGGTCGTATTTTTCAGAATTATTATATTTTTTGTGCTTGAATTTTGACTTTAGCAATAATAATCAGATAGTTATGGCAAAACTAATTTTCTAGTGTTTTTTTAGGCATGAATTGATGATTGGAATTCTACACTGTTGGCGCGGAACGTGTATATTTTACTTATACATTATGAGTTAATTATCGGATTCTAAATCAACAAAACAATAAACATTACAGATATCGTTACTCAACGAATTTTTTTCTTCTGCACTGTTTGCGTCTATACATATGCGAAAATATATTAATAAATTCTCATAGAACTAATGTGCAGTTGACAAATTATTTAGGTCTTGCGAGTAACGCGGCCTGCGTTGACGGTGACGCGCGTGTGACGTCAAAGGCAGCTTTAATATCGGACCAATCAGAGTCTAGTATTCTCAACCAATGAAAAATCTCCAAATCTAGCCAATCAGATGTCTTCTTATGCGTTATTTTCATTGGTTATTATTGTCCAATCAGAGAGCTTATTGTAATTCACTACGTCATCCGATATGAACCAATGAAATCGTTTCATTCAGTATTACGTCATTTGTCAGTATGGACTTCCTGATTGGTCCGGAACTGTTCCTGCGCGTGACGTCGACTTACATTTTTTCATAAGATCCGCCCATTGTCACCGCCCAGTTAACGATACAGCCGAATATTACAGAATAACGCCTACTGAAATGCTATACGTTCCAGAATTAAAACACCTTCCAAAAACATTTTAAAATTGTTAGAGATCTTCCGGGTTCGCAATGATTATGGTATTATTTTATGTAACAGCAGTGTATTTACAGCTGCTTTTTACAGTATGAAATAAAAAAAGCCATGTGAAGAAAGCAAGAAAACATATTGGGTTCTCACATACAGTCTTGCTCAAACCTAACAAATTATTTTGTCGGCTACCATGCAAACACTACTATACGAACGTAACACATTGTCATTTTGTAACTGTATATTAAGGTTTATTCTACTAAGAACGTCAATGCCGTTTTTTTGTTAAAAATCGTCAGTAGAATCGCCGGCATTGTCAAAATGAATTTTAGATCATACTTGATCTATACCTTGTTAGAGAAACATACAAATTGTGCCGTTTTGACGACAAACCGTCACATTAAAAACGGTTAACGATATGGACAATTTTTGGGCGATATTTGTCAACATTTCTCCGCGTCGATTCGTAGTTTGTTTCATAAATTTTTTTATGATGGGAAAGTTTAGTATTGCCTATAAAAGGCAGTTAAATTTTAAATATTTTTTTAAATTTCATTTGCTACTTCTACGGGTACATTTATAGTTCTGTTTTTTCACTAGAGAAGTTAAATTTAAACTAAATCATATTAAGTACAGAAGAGGTACTGTTGAAAGAAAAACAGTTATGAGCTTCCTCAAACGACAGTAGATTATTACACAGTTAGACCTTGCAGTGAATATTAAAAGCGCATTTGCAAGATGCAAACTGAAAGATTTTTAAAAGGCGTCCTATGCTTATGAAAACACTTTGCTACTGAGTGATACGGTTATAAACGAAAAAATGTAACCCAATTATTTTTTATGATTATTTCAGATAACATGTAAATGTTTGAACTAACTTCTAGCCTAATGATCTGAAAACATAATTTAATTGTGCCGAAAATTTCACATCTCATTATTTACCTATTTTAAAGTTAATTGACAGACTGGATTTGAAAAAATGAATATTATCATCGTCGTTATGAAAGAACGTACAAATTTATTCTTTCTAATTGTTCAAAAAATATATATCTGATAATAGTTTATTGAATTTAATGTTCAAAGAAACATCTTCTTTAAATAACGTAGGCGTAATCTACTAATATGTCTGGTCGTATTTTTCAGAATTATTATATTTTTTGTGCTTGAATTTTGACTTTAGCAATAATAATCAGATAGTTATGGCAAAACTAATTTTCTAGTGTTTTTTTAAGGCATGAATTGATGATTGGAATTCTACACTGTTGGCGCGGAACGTGTATATTTTACTTATACATTATGAGTTAATTATCGGATTCTAAATCAACAAAACAATAAACATTACAGATATCGTTACTCAACGAATTTTTTTCTTCTGCACTGTTTGCGTCTATACATATGCGAAAATATATTAATAAATTCTCATAGAACTAATGTGCAGTTGACAAATTATTTAGGTCTTGCGAGTAACGCGGCCTACGTTGTCGGTGACGCGCGTGTGACGTCAAAGGCAGCTTTAATATCGGACCAATCAGAGTCTAGTATTCTCAACCAATGAAAAATCTCCAAATCTAGCCAATCAGATGTCTTCTTATGCGTTATTTTCATTGGTTAATATTGTCCAATAAGAGAGCTTATTGTAATTCACTACGTCATCCGATATGAACCAATGAAATCGTTTCATTCAGTATTACGTCATTTGTCAGTATGGACTTCCTGATTGGTCCGGAACTGTTCCTGCGCGTGACGTCGACTTACATTTTTTTCATAAGATCCGCCCATTGTCACCGCCCAGTTAACGATACAGCCGAATATTACAGAATAACGCCGACTGAAATGCTATACGTTCCAGAATTAAAACACCTTCCAAAAACATTTTAAAATTGTTAGAGATCTTCCGGGTTCGCAATGATTATGGTATTATTTTATGTAACAGCAGTGTATTTACAGCTGCTTTTTACAGTATGAAATAAAAAAAGCCATGTGAAGAAAGCAAGAAAACATATTGCGTTCTCACATACAGTCTTGCTCAAACCTAACAAATTATTTTGTCGGCTACCATGCAAACACTACTATACGAACGTAACACATTGTCATTTTGTAACTGTATATTAAGGTTTATTCTACTAAGAACGTCAATGCCGTTTTTTTGTTAAAAATCGTCAGTAGAATCGCCGGCATTGTCAAAATGAACTTTAGATCATACTTGATCTATACCTTGTTAGAGAAACATACAAATTGTGCCGTTTTTTTCGACAAACCGTCACATTAAAAACGGTTAATGATATGGACAATTTTTGGGCGATATTTGTCAACATTTCTCCGCGTCGATTCGTAGTTTGTTTCATAATTTTTTTTATGATGGGAAAATGTAGTATTGCCTATAAAAGGCAGTTAAATTTTAAATATTTTTTTAAATTTCATTTGCTACTTCTACGGGTACATTTATAGTTCTGTTTTTTCACTAGAGAAGTTAAATTTAAACTAAATCATATTAAGTACAGAAGAGGTACTGTTGAAAGAAAAACAGTTATGAGCTTCCTCAAACGACAGTAGATTATTACACAGTTAGACCTTGCAGTGAATATTAAAAGCGCATTTGCAAGATGCAAACCGAAAGATTTTTAAAAGGCGTCCTATGCTTATGAAAACACTTTGCTACTGAGTGATACGGTTATAAACCAAAAAATGTAACCCAATTATTTTTTATGATTATTTCAGATAACATGTAAATGTTTGAACTAACTTCTAGCCTAATGATCTGAAAACATAATTTAATTGTGCCGAAAATTTCACATCTTATTATTTACCTATTTTAAAGTTAATTGACAGACTGGATTTGAAAAAATGAATATTATCATCGTCGTTATGAAAGAACGTACAAATTTATTCTTTCTAATTGTTCAAAAAATATATATCTGATAATAGTTTATTGAATTTAATGTTCAAAGCAACATCTTCTTTAAATAACGTAGGCGTAATCTACTAATATGTCTGGTCGTATTTTTCAGAATTATTATATTTTTTGTGCTTGAATTTTGACTTTAGCAATAATAATCAGATAGTTATGGCAAAACTAATTTTCTAGTGTTTTTTTAAGGCATGAATTGATGATTGGAATTCTACACTGTTGGCGCGGAACGTGTATATTTTACTTATACATTATGAGTTAATTATCGGATTCTAAATCAACAAAACAATAAACATTACAGATATCGTTACTCAACGAATTTTTTTCTTCTGCACTGTTTGCGTCTATACATATGCGAAAATATAATAATAAATTCTCATAGAACTAATGTGCAGTTGACAAATTATTTAGGTCTTGCGAGTAACGCGGCCTACGTTGACGGTGACGCGCGTGTGACGTCAAAGGCAGCTTTAATATCGGACCAATCAGAGTCTAGTATTCTCAACCAATGAAAAATCTCCAAATCTAGCCAATCAGATGTCTTCTTATGCGTTATTTTCATTGGTTATTATTGTCCAATCAGAGAGCTTATTGTAATTCACTACGTCATCCGATATGAACCAATGAAATCGTTTCATTCAGTATTACGTAATTTGTCAGTATGGACTTCCTGATTGGTCCGGAACTGTTCCTGCGCGTGACGTCGACTTACATTTTTTCATAAGATCCGCCCATTGTCACCGCCCAGTTAACGATACAGCCGAATATTACAGAATAACGCCTACTGAAATGCTATACGTTCCAGAATTAAAACACCTTCCAAAAACATTTTAAAATTGTTAGAGATCTTCCGGGTTCGCAATGATTATGGTATTATTTTATGTAACAGCAGTGTATTTACAGCTGCTTTTTACAGTATGAAATAAAAAAAGCCATGTGAAGAAAGCAAGAAAACATATTGGGTTCTCACATACAGTCTTGCTCAAACCTGACAAATTATTTTGTCGGCTACCATGCAAACACTACTATACGAACGTAACACATTGTCATTTTGTAACTGTATATTAAGGTTTATTCTACTAAGAACGTCAATGCCGTTTTTTTGTTAAAAATCGTCAGTAGAATCGCCGGCATTGTCAAAATGAATTTTAGATCATACTTGATCTATACCTTGTTAGAGAAACATACAAATTGTGCCGTTTTGACGACAAACCGTCACATTAAAAACGGTTAACAATATGGACAATTTTTGGGCGATATTTGTCAACATTTCTCCGCGTCGATTCGTAGTTTGTTTCATAATTTTTTTTATGATGGGAAAATTTAGTATTGCCTATAAAAGGCAGTTAAATTTTAAATATTTTTTTAAATTTCATTTGCTACTTCTACGGGTACATTTATAGTTCTGTTTTTTCACTAGAGAAGTTAAATTTAAACTAAATCATATTAAGTACAGAAGAGGTACTGTTGAAAGAAAAACAGTTATGAGCTTCCTCAAACGACAGTAGATTATTACACAGTTAGACCTTGCAGTGAATATTAAAAGCGCATTTGCAAGATGCAAACTGAAAGATTTTTAAAAGGCGTCCTATGCTTATGAAAACACTTTGCTACTGAGTGATACGGTTATAAACGAAAAAATGTAACCCAATTATTTTTTATGATTATTTCAGATAACATGTAAATGTTTGAACTAACTTCTAGCGTAATGATCTGAAAACATAATTTAATTGTGCCGAAAATTTCACATCTCATTATTTACCTATTTTAAAGTTAATTGACAGACTGGATTTGAAAAAATGAATATTATCATCGTCGTTATGAAAGAACGTACAAATTTATTCTTTCTAATTGTTCAAAAAATATATATCTGATAATAGTTTATTGAATTTAATGTTCAAAGCAACATCTTCTTTAAATAACGTAGGCGTAATCTACTAATATGTCTGGTCGTATTTTTCAGAATTATTATATTTTTTGTGCTTGAATTTTGACTTTAGCAATAATAATCAGATAGTTATGGCAAAACTAATTTTCTAGTGTTTTTTAAGGCATGAATTGATGATTGGAATTCTACACTGTTGGCGCGGAACGTGTATATTTTACTTATACATTATGAGTTAATTATCGGATTCTAAATCAACAAAACAATAAACATTACAGATATCGTTACTCAACGAATTTTTTTCTTCTGCACTGTTTGCGTCTATACATATGCGAAAATATATTAATAAATTCTCATAGAACTAATGTGCAGTTGACAAATTATTTAGGTCTTGCGAGTAACGCGGCCTACGTTGACGGTGACGCGCGTGTGACGTCAAAGGCAGCTTTAATATCGGACCAATCAGAGTCTAGTATTCTCAACCAATGAAAAATCTCCAAATCTAGCCAATCAGATGTCTTCTTATGCGTTATTTTCATTGGTTATTATTGTCCAAACAGAGAGCTTATTGTAATTCACTACGTCATCCGATATGAACCAATGAAATCGTTTCTTTCAGTATTACGTCATTTGTCAGTATGGACTTCCTGATTGGTCCGGAACTGTTCCTGCGCGTGACGTCGACTTACATTTTTTCATAAGATCCGCCCATTGTCACCGCCCAGTTAACGATACAGCCGAATATTACAGAATAACGCCTACTGAAATGCTATACGTTCCAGAATTAAAACACCTTCCAAAAACATTTTAAAATTGTTAGAGATCTTCCGGGTTCGCAATGATTATGTTATTATTTTATGTAACAACAGTGTATTTACAGCTGCTTTTTACAGTATGAAATAAAAAAAGCCATGTGAAGAAAGCAAGAAAACATATTGCGTTCTCACATACAGTCTTGCTCAAACCTAACAAATTATTTTGTCGGCTACCATGCAAACACTACTATACGAACGTAACACATTGTAATTTTGTAACTGTATATTAAGGTTTATTCTACTAAGAACGTCAATGCCAATTTTTTGTTAAAAATCGTCAGTAGAATCGCCGGCATTGTCAAAATGAATTTTAGATCATACTTGATCTATACCTTGTTAGAGAAACATACAAATTGTGCCGTTTTGACGACAAACCGTCACATTAAAACCGGTTAACGATATGGACAATTTTTGGGCGATATTTGTCAACATTTCTCCGCGTCGATTCGTAGTTTGTTTCATAATTTTTTTTATGATGGGAAAATTTAGTATTGCCTATAAAAGGCAGTTAAATTTTAAATATTTTTTTAAATTTCATTTGCTACTTCTACGGGTACATTTATAGTTCTGTTTTTTCACTAGAGAAGTTAAATTTAAACTAAATCATATTAAGTACAGAAGAGGTACTGTTGAAAGAAAAACAGTTATGAGCTTCCTCAAACGACAGTAGATTATTACACAGTTAGACCTTGCAGTGAATATTAAAAGCGCATTTGCAAGATGCAAACTGAAAGATTTTTAAAAGGCGTCCTATGCTTATGAAAACACTTTGCTACTGAGTGATACGGTTATAAACGAAAAAATGTAACCCAATTATTTTTTATGATTATTTCAGATAACATGTAAATGTTTGAACTAACTTCTAGGCTAATGATCTGAAAACATAATTTAATTGTGCCGAAAATTTCACATCTCATTATTTACCTATTTTAAAGTTAATTGACAGACTGGATTTGAAATAATGAATATTATCATCGTCGTTATGAAAGAACGTACAAATTTATTCTTTCTAATTGTTCAAAAAATATATATCTGATAATAGTTTATTGAATTTAATGTTCAAAGCAACATCTTCTTTAAATAACGTAGGCGTAATCTACTAATATGTCTGGTCGTATTTTTCAGAATTATTATATTTTTTTTGCTTGAATTTTGACTTTAGCAATAATAACCAGATAGTTATGGCAAAACTAATTTTCTAGTGTTTTTTAAGGCATGAATTGATGATTGGAATTCTACACTGTTGGCGCGGAACGTGTATATTTTACTTATACATTATGAGTTAATTATCGGATTCTAAATCAACAAAACAATAAACATTACAGATATCGTTACTCAACGAATTTTTTTCTTCTGCACTGTTTGCGTCTATACATATGCGAAAATATATTAATAAATTCTCATAGAACTAATGTGCAGTTGACAAATTATTTAGGTCTTGCGAGTAACGCGGCCTACGTTGACGGTGACGCGCGTGTGACGTCAAAGGCAGCTTTAATATCGGACCAATCAGAGTCTAGTATTCTCAACCAATGAAAAATCTCCAAATCTAGCCAATCAGATGTCTTCTTATGCGTTATTTTCATTGGTTATTATTGTCCAAACAGAGAGCTTATTGTAATTCACTACGTCATCCGATATGAACCAATGAAATCGTTTCTTTCAGTATTACGTCATTTGTCAGTATGGACTTCCTGATTGGTCCGGAACTGTTCCTGCGCGTGACGTCGACTTACATTTTTTCATAAGATCCGCCCATTGTCACCGCCCAGTTAACGATACAGCCGAATATTACAGAATAACGCCTACTGAAATGCTATACGTTCCAGAATTAAAACACCTTCCAAAAACATTTTAAAATTGTTAGAGATCTTCCGGGTTCGCAATGATTATGTTATTATTTTATGTAACAACAGTGTATTTACAGCTGCTTTTTACAGTATGAAATAAAAAAAGCCATGTGAAGAAAGCAAGAAAACATATTGCGTTCTCACATACAGTCTTGCTCAAACCTAACAAATTATTTTGTCGGCTACCATGCAAACACTACTATACGAACGTAACACATTGTAATTTTGTAACTGTATATTAAGGTTTATTCTACTAAGAACGTCAATGCCAATTTTTTGTTAAAAATCGTCAGTAGAATCGCCGGCATTGTCAAAATGAATTTTAGATCATACTTGATCTATACCTTGTTAGAGAAACATACAAATTGTGCCGTTTTGACGACAAACCGTCACATTAAAACCGGTTAACGATATGGACAATTTTTGGGCGATATTTGTCAACATTTCTCCGCGTCGATTCGTAGTTTGTTTCATAATTTTTTTTATGATGGGAAAATTTAGTATTGCCTATAAAAGGCAGTTAAATTTTAAATATTTTTTTAAATTTCATTTGCTACTTCTACGGGTACATTTATAGTTCTGTTTTTTCACTAGAGAAGTTAAATTTAAACTAAATCATATTAAGTACAGAAGAGGTACTGTTGAAAGAAAAACAGTTATGAGCTTCCTCAAACGACAGTAGATTATTACACAGTTAGACCTTGCAGTGAATATTAAAAGCGCATTTGCAAGATGCAAACTGAAAGATTTTTAAAAGGCGTCCTATGCTTATGAAAACACTTTGCTACTGAGTGATACGGTTATAAACGAAAAAATGTAACCCAATTATTTTTTATGATTATTTCAGATAACATGTAAATGTTTGAACTAACTTCTAGGCTAATGATCTGAAAACATAATTTAATTGTGCCGAAAATTTCACATCTCATTATTTACCTATTTTAAAGTTTATTGACAGACTGGATTTGAAATAATGAATATTATCATCGTCGTTATGAAAGAACGTACAAATTTATTCTTTCTAATTGTTCAAAAAATATATATCTGATAATAGTTTATTGAATTTAATGTTCAAAGCAACATCTTCTTTAAATAACGTAGGCGTAATCTACTAATATGTCTGGTCGTATTTTTCAGAATTATTATATTTTTTTTGCTTGAATTTTGACTTTAGCAATAATAACCAGATAGTTATGGCAAAACTAATTTTCTAGTGTTTTTTAAGGCATGAATTGATGATTGGAATTCTACACTGTTGGCGCGGAACGTGTATATTTTACTTATACATTATGAGTTAATTATCGGATTCTAAATCAACAAAACAATAAACATTACAGATATCGTTACTCAACGAATTTTTTTCTTCTGCACTGTTTGCGTCTATACATATGCGAAAATATATTAATAAATTCTCATAGAACTAATGTGCAGTTGACAAATTATTTAGGTCTTGCGAGTAACGCGGCCTACGTTTACGGTGACGCGCGTGTGACGTCAAAGGCAGCTTTAATATCGGACCAATCAGAGTCTAGTATTCTCAACCAATGAAAAATCTCCAAATCTAGCCAATTAGATGTCTTCTTATGCGTTATTTTCATTGGTTATTATTGTCCAATCAGAGAGCTTATTGTAATTCACTACGTCATCCGATATGAACCAATGAAATCGTTTCATTCAGTATTACGTCATTTGTCAGTATGGACTTCCTGATTGGTCCGGAACTGTTCCTGCGTGTGACGTCGACTTACATTTTTTCATAAGATCCGCCCATTGTCACCGCCCAGTTAACGATACAGCCGAATATTACAGAATAACGCCTACTGAAATGCTATACGTTCCAGAATTAAAACACCTTCCAAAAACATTTTAAAATTGTTAGAGATCTTCCGGGTTCGCAATGATTATGGTATTATTTTATGTAACAGCAGTGTATTTACAGCTGCTTTTTACAGTATGAAATAAAAAAAGCCATGTGAAGAAAGCAAGAAAACATATTGGGTTCTCACATACAGTCTTGCTCAAACCTAACAAATTATTTTGTCGGCTACCATGCAAACACTACTATACGAACGTAACACATTGTCATTTTGTAACTGTATATTAAGGTTTATTCTACTAAGAACGTCAATGCCGTTTTTTTGTTAAAAATCGTCAGTAGAATCGCCGGCATTGTCAAAATGAATTTTAGATCATACTTGATCTATACCTTGTTAGAGAAACATACAAATTGTGCCGTTTTGACGACAAACCGTCACATTATAAACGGTTAACGATATGGACAATTTTTGGGCGATATTTGTCAACATTTCTCCGCGTCGATTCGTAGTTTGTTTCATAATTTTTTTATGATGGGAAAATTAGTTTTGCCTATAAAAGGCAGTTAAACTTTAAATATTTTTTTAAATTTCATTTGCTACTGCTACTGCTACATTTATAGTTCTGTTTTTTCACTAGAGAAGTTAAATTTAAACTAAATCATATTAAGTACAGAAGAGATACTGTTGAAAGAAAAACTGTTATGAGCTTCCTCAAACGACAGTAGATTATTACACAGTTAGACCTTGCAGTGAATATTAAAAGCGCATTTGCAAGATGCAAACTGAAAGATTTTTAAAAGGCGTCCTATGCTTATAAAAACACTTTTCTTCTGAGTGATACGGTTATAAACCAAAAAATGTAAACCACTTATTTTTTCTGATTATTTCAGATAACATGTAAATGTTTGAACTAACTTCTAGCCTAATGATCTGAAAACATAATTTAATTGTGCCGAAAATTTCACATCTCATTATTTACCTATTTAAAGTTAATTGACAGACTGGATTTGAAAAAATGAATATTATCATCGTCGTTATAAAAGAACGTACAAATTTATTACTACTAATTGTTCAAAAAATATAATCTGATAATAGTTTATTGAATTTAATGTTCGTACCAACATCTTTAAATAACGTAGGCGTAATCTATTAATATGTACGGTCTTATTTCTTAGAATTATTATATTTTATGTGCTTGAATTTTGACTATAGCAATAATAATCAGATAGGTATGGCAAAACTAATTTTCTAGTGTTTTTTAAGGCATGAATTGATGATTGGAATTCTACACTGTTGGCGCGGAACGTGTAAGTTATATTTTAATTATACATTATGAGTTAACTGTCGGATTTTAAATCAACAAAAAAATAAACATTACAGATATCGTTACTCAACGATTTTTTTTTCTTCTGCACTGTTTGTGTCTATACATTTGCGAAAATGTATTAATATTCAATTCGTATCGTTTCTGAAGTCCGTCCCTCGCCTTAAGAGTTCCGTTGGTATGTAATGTATTTTATTTTTTCCCGTAATTAAATTAACTAATGTTCTTTCACTCAATTTTGTTTCATAGGTCTGTCTGTGACTTTATACTATGAATTAATATATAACAATTGTACTTTATATTTTCTTAACACATTCCATAAATCAAATCGCACATAACACAACCATTCTCTTCAAACTGACCCGGTCAACAGCACACCAAATCAAATATGCATTCACTAATATTAATTACTTTCTGTTTCATAATTTTTAAAACTTTGAAATTAAATATAAATTTGTGCTGTAAATATGTCTTATAAACTTATTTGATGATCTGCGTAGATATTTCTTTATTTTAAAATTTTAATAAATGTTTTTTGTAACTTTTAAACACTCTTTTAATTCATTTTAACATAAAAACTTCCATCACTAAATTAACACTTGATTTTTAATTATTAGCTGAGATTATTAAGTTAATTGATTTAATAATTTAGAAATACGATTTTAATTACAATTAGCCAGTTTAATAATTTATACAATGTAAGATGTTAATTATAAATGTTTACATAATTATCAATAGCAGTCAGGCTAATCCCTCCTTGCTAATGTCACCTTGTACATATGTAGTGCTACATTTTATATTACTAAAGAAAATAAAGTTGAACAATCCGCCATAATGTTTTAAAATGATTAAAGTTGTTTTTGTATTCAATTTTGTCTCAAAAAGTTGGAAGGAAAATATTAAAACTTTATAACATTCAAACGCAAAAGAAAAAATAAAGGCAGAAAATAAGCTGGAGTAGTTTAACTGACAGAAAGACGCCAGTATTTTGGTATTGTTCGAAAGTTCAAGATATATAGAAGAGAAATAGAGAGAGTTATCTAGCAAGTTAGTTTGGCATTTGCATGGAACAGGGATGTTTCCGCCTCCTTGTTGAAAGGCCATTGTGGTGGCGGAACTGGAGGCGTCGAGACCTACGGTACAGGAAGTCGGTCGTCCGCTCGGCGCTCTAACGTTTGAGGAAATCAACTCATGTCACTTCGCACATATCAAGGCAACGTTATGTTAATGTCATATACCTAGTTACTGCTTCTTACAAAGAAAATTTAACTTCATAAATATTTAGTTTAACATATTTTTCAAGTATATAAATACATTTTTTTAGTATCTGAGTTATTTTAAAATTTTAAACTATACTAATTAGTATTTTCTGCTATTAAAACTTCTCCAATTTTCCACAGGCTGTGAAACTTAATGATGAACCTAGATGAAAAATCACTTTTTTATAATATTGTGATATAATTTTCTGTGATATAATTTTATATTATTAGTAGGCCTACTAGATAAAGGAATAAGACACCTACGTGACATTTAATCATGGATTAATTTCCGCCATCTCTTACAAAGTAGACTATAATGTTTATAAAAATTTATTATAGTTTCTTGAAAAGAGTCCATAAATTTGACATTGTAAAAAATAGAATATAAGTTTTACTTTTATGAATAAAATTTAATTAAAATCAAGGCTTAACTTCCTCCGTGGTGCAGTGGACAACATGCTGGACTACAAATTGGAGGGTCCCAGGTTCGATTCCCGGCTAGAGTTTGAAAGCTATAAAATGTTCAAATTCACCTTTTTATATCTAACAGTAATCGCTAATTCCCAAGATGTTGATTTTTTTGTACTTAGATTAAAACTGGTCTAAAAGACCAACCATTAATTTTTCGTTCATATTATCTTAGAAACTAAATACTTAAAATTATATAATCCATTCAACAAAGTTTTAACACTAAAATATTCGTAAAACTATTCACTACTTTAGCACTTAACACTGTTCTGCTTTAACACATCACACTGCAATTTTACTGTAGTTCGAAGGGCTTATTTCTCTTAAGCCTTCTAGGAACATTTGCATTATCAAGAATTTGAATTGCTTCAGGATTGATGTGACCATATAGACGAGCGTCATGTTTGGCAGCAAATCTTCTTATCCTACTAGACAGAAAGAATCCAAGATGTTGATGCAACTCAAAATAAGCTAAAAATTGAAAAAAATCTATCACAAAGTTATTAATTAAGTAGATGAGTGCTTTCTTGCTTGCTGTTAACAGATGTTCTATAACAGTATTTGTGCCAGTTTAATATTCTAAAATACAAGGTTTAAATATCTTTAAGAATATATTTCACAAATTAAGTAAAAATTTCACTTAATTCTAGTGCGAACAATTTTTGTTACGAACAACCATTTTGACTAATCATACATAAAAGTGTATAGACTTGTACTAAAGATATATTTACATGTACATTTCATGAAATTGGCTAAACTTTAATCTATACATATAAGATTCGATGTATGTGTGGATGTTTCCCTTTATCTCCTAAATTACTGAACCTATTCTTATGCAGTTTTTTTTATATTGTAACTATGATGCCGGTGCAGGTTTTAGGCTATTGAAACCCTTAAAAAGTTAACCCTAAAGGGTTGAAAATAATGTTTATATCCTACATTAAGGTTTTTACGAGGTTAGATAAAAAACACTTGCTGTGAAATCTACCGAATATTTTGTGAACTGTAGAACAATTGTTTTGTGAACAATGTAGAAAAACATTGAGCCGTGTTCGAGGTTATGTTTTTGTTGATGTACGTGTATTGCTTGAGTCCCAACTCCGTGTAGTTGGAAGGAATGCAGTGCGTTGTTATAGTAGTGGGAGAATTAATGAGTTAGTAGTGTTTCACAGCTGATGCATTTGTAGTGGTAGCGTGTACTAACTAGACCAAAAAATATTTTTATCATCCGGCGCATTAATTTAACAAATACCTACCGGGTTATTAACTTGGTCGGATTCATAATATTTAACTTACCAATTCATATCAAAATATGTAAATAAATGAATGTAATAAACCCAAACAAATATGTTAATTACGGAAAGTTTGAAAACGAATGTTTTGTATCAGAATAATACAACAATCGTTCTCCCAGCATGTGACACTCATTCATAATACCTCACCTGTACCCTTCATCCCGCAACTACATGGAGCTTGGACCTGCACTTACGTTGTCGTAATTTTTTCGTAGTTTCGTTTATTATTTTGTAATTTTTTTTATATTTGTAAATAATATAGTTATTTCTACTTTTTAATAATTTTTGGCCTTTCGTATTTTGTTGGTAATCGTTTTTGTTCGGTAAATTGTTCGGTTGTGTACGTCGTACTGTATTTTCTTACACATCGCTTTGTTGTTGCGGTTATTTGACAGTAATATTGTAATGTTTAATTTAGTAATAAAACAGTAATGTTTTGTACTCAAACATTTTAAGTGTGTAGTTTATTTCATTGCCTTTCTGTGGAATTTATATAAACTGTTTTTTAGTCGTATTACTGTAGAATGGATTTTTTAATATTGCCGGTTTAATATTTGCCGGCGGCGTAGCAACGCACGCCGGGT
Organism: Catonia carolina; assembly: GCA_035578175.1. Classification (NCBI taxonomy): domain Eukaryota; kingdom Metazoa; phylum Arthropoda; class Insecta; order Hemiptera; family Achilidae; genus Catonia; species Catonia carolina. The sequence goes on along the minus strand of JAQMRL010000001.1, from coordinate 336,409,665 downwards.
ACGGCTTATTTTCCCTATAGCAGGTACTAAAATAGTATATTCAATCGTCATTTACAAACGTTTCAAAAATATTTATTTTATTTTTAGTTGGGACATACACCCAGCTTTTTCTCTACAATAATAGTAATTATTATTTTATTTCAAAATAAAATTATAACTTAATTAGTAAATATTCATTATTACTTGCATACGGTCATTATTATGCAAGTTATCGATGAAAATAAATTTACATTATGTAAAATTAAGTTTTTTCTAATACAAACAAAATGAATCTAACAAATATTTAATTAAAAAATTTATATATGGGATGTATTTCACATAAAAGTCTAATTTACTAACTAAATTGTGTCCGGCTGGACGACAGTTATTCTTTGACTCTGCAACGCTTGTGTATGAGTGGCATTCCCGTTTTAATACTGTAATTAATTACCTTCCTGGCGCAGCAAGTTTTATTGTTTTTTTAGAACAGAGTAGAATGTTGTATTTTTTACTTATTTCTTTGAATTATTCTGTTATATGCTTTATCCTTCGAGAAAGATTGCTCTTTTTTCTGAGTGAGCTGCAGCTCGTTTTTTTTTTATAGAGTCAATGTAGTTTGAACAGTGAGTTAAACCACCAAAAGAAAAAAGAAAGAAAGGTTTTCAAAACACAAAAGGACACAAACGGTTTTTGTGTTTGTAAGTGAAATAAAAACGGTTGTACATAACACGTTTCATATTGAAGCAGTTTCTTCATGACGGGCAGATAGCGTACATTGTTACTGGATTATAAATAGGTATCAAAAACAATTTATTTGAATGTAAATGGCCAAATTTACGTCTTTTATAAATTTAAGTTTCGTTTAGTTCTTGGTTAAGTTTTAGAACATTTTGTCTCAGATGGCTGTTAATAAGTTAAGTAAATTAGTGTACTCACTAATTAGTGGGTTTGAATCCCACTCAGGCACGGCATATTTTCATACGTTACAAAAAATCATTATCCTTCACAGTTACAATCAACGCCGTCGCTAATGACCACAGTAGTTGATGCGACGTTAAATAAAAGAAAAAAAAATTAGTGTACCTTCTAGCATTCATAATTGTAACAATTAATTGGCAAATAAATTTGAAAAGAGGTTTTGTTATTTACAAATAACCATATCCTGAAAATCCTCGGAATAGACCTCACAATATTTTATTAGTTAAAGTTGACGCTTTTTCGTAGCTCTGACTCGAGTGCAATATAAATAAATATATCTATGCTTTAGGTCAAAAAACATTCGGCCAGAAAACAATTCCAGGAATTTAAGTTTAGTTTTCCTGTTTGTTAATAAAAAGACCCGTTCATTACGTCATGTCAAGAAAAATAAATTCGTTTTAGGCCTTCGTTAAATTATTTATTCGTTAATTGTGATAACATCTTAATGGTAGTAGTAGTAGTCAACCACTTAAATTGGAGATTTACAACACTGTGCCTTTCTTTACCTCATCCAGAATGGTACTTTGTTTTCCACAAATTTAATGAGATTTTTGCTGAAAAATCAACAAAAGAATTTATCATTAAGGGTAAATACATTTCATCTCAACGTGTAGAATTGAAATTAAATTTATTGTTAACAGATATTTCAGTTAAACGAGTTCTTCTTAGAGTTATATTATTTACAGTAACTCTATTCCAGAGCTCACTCGTTTACTTATTTCAATGACGAAGTGAGAGAGGTCTTTTTAGAATTGCTGATTAAATTGTTTTATAGCGTCAGCTTGAAGCAGTTTTGTAGTGGGTTTAAATTTGATCAGGAGTAAATTAAAGGACGTCACGAGAGTTAATACGTAGGTTCAGTGGAGTGTGTTTAACGCGGGAGGATGCTCCTTCCCCAAAGTAGTAGCAGCTCTAATTGAGTTTAAGCTGTATCTGATTGCAAGCAACGTGTCGCTCCGACAGCCCGTCATAAAATATTAAGCTCACGACAGTCTCACAAAGTCGTTAAGATGTTGTCGAAAACGGGACTTTTTTAAGAGACGCTCGTTCGACAGGTTTGAGGTCGAATAAGGGTCTTATCTACGTCTTGCAGCTCCATTCTAAACGAGAATTTAATGCGCTTATTCTCATCTGTTTTTAATTTTAATTATATATGAAACCTTCCGCAAAAAAACAAACTTTTCTTTCTTCCTCAATATTATTTTTAATGCCTATTTTTATCACTTTACTCAATACAAGCAGAAATTATTAAATTTTATTTTTAATATTATATTCAATAATTTAATAATAGAAATATTAAAAGAGAATTTTATAGAATTATAAAATTATTATTAAAAATATAAAATTAAATTATTTAGGCTATATACATGCGATTAATTAAGCATGCGCAAAAAACTAATAGTAATTGGTTACAAATGAGGCCGTGAAAAATTGATTCAAAAAAAATTCTATTTTATTTCAAGGGTAATTTGAACGATATTATGTTCAAGACTACATCTTTATTGTCAGTTGGCAATAAACTTCCACACCAAAAAAATTGATCGAAAAACACCAATATTTAAGAAAATATAAGTTTTTGTGTTTTTATGAAAATTTTGTTTACGTGGACAACACAAGTTTTTCAACTCAATACCTCAAATATAATTAATTAATTAAAACATCTCATATCAATAAACTATTATAAGCCTAAATAGTATTAAAATCAATTTTAAGTAATTTTATAATTATTGACTTTTTTCTTATTTTCAGTATTTAAAAAATTCTTTTACTATAACATCAGTACTAGTTTGTTAGGGTGGCTATTAATTTTTTCGTAGATTTTACGCTTACACAAACGTTTAGATCCATATTAAAACTACAGCAACCACCACCAACAGTTTCTAATTTAAAAAGGGATTTCAAAGTTACGCCAAAGCCAGAAGTTCTGAACATTGTGATACATGTTTTAAGAAAACTGTATATTTTCTTCATTTGGAAAGGTTTGTGTAATTTAATGATGATTAAAAGTGAAGAAGCAATGTGAATACAATAATAAAACTGTTCTACGTTCTGCATAATTGTTTCAAGTAATTGAGATAAGTGGTTTGTTTAAAGAGTTGGAGCTGCCCAAATTTTACTTTCTTTTGCCCTATATGAAAATATAGGGAAGGAAATTATTGTTTACATATTGATTTTTCAAAATCGACTTTTCACCGGAAATACACGTTTTCAGGCTCCCTGAACTTAAAAACACATGTTGTTCACGATTAGTCTGCATGAGAATGAAATATTTCTAGAACGGAATAGCTTACAAAGTTGAAACTTGAAACTTAAGTTAAGTACCACTAGGGAACGTGACAAGAACATTTTAATAAAAATCGGTCAACCGGAAGTGGTAGTTTATTCGTGCAATTTTTCAATTTTTGCGATTTTCTTGAAAACTGCTAATAATTGTTTTTTAAATCACCTCATTTACTACATTTTTATGCTCTACATGATAACAAAATATCTCTAGGTTACTTCTACATTTTATAGATATCTATTCTCTGCAAGATAACAAGTTAATGATTAAACACAGGTTGTATTCTTTATTATTTACATTGGTGAGAGAAAGTCGTGTGAGTGTTTCACACAAATTTTTATCAGTTGTAAATAAACAAAGATATTATTTTTCACATTTATCAATCTAACTTAATTAATTTTTTTAATCCCTAATGTGTGTACGTTGCAATCTGTTAAATTTGCAAACAATAGGTAACCTTATGACCCAATAAAATGAAAATGATGGGTGTGACGTGTAAAAGAGGTGCAGTCTTGTACAGGCTCAGGCCGACCATTCTTGAGAGGGTAGCTTATGATTAATCGAACCCCAACCATCAGCACCGGTAACATCAGCATCAGTACACCGGTAACCACTGCCTAGTATTCATATCCGTACTAAAGTACCTAACTATCTTAACTAGGATTTAAACCAGGCCGACCCGTCGGCGTAGTGGTTAACGCAACTGACGTTTACGCCGGGGTCCCGGGTTCGATTCCCCTACAGGTCTGGCATTTTTTCATCACTTATTTCCATATATATTATCATTCTCCACCGTCTGCATTAGCAGAAACCAAAAAAACCATAAATAAATAAACTAGGAACCTTCGTCTCCAAAAATCAGCTGTTAAACAGCTGATTCGCAGGGACTACTTTACCGTTAGACCAACCCGGTGGGATAACTTAAATAATTTTGACTAAAATAATGTAAATTTTTTTTCTTAACATCCTTCTTTTCGTAAAGCAGTATGAGTGAAATGGGCAAATGACGAGCGGTGTCAATACGTAAAATTACTAATTGTGTCACACATTTATGTTATCATGTGACAAAGAACAGAGCTATGATGCCCAATATCCTATCTGTAGTCTTAGTATAATTGGCTAGTTTGTACAGTAAATTTCCGTGATGTTGATTTTAACCACCATGATTTTCACAACAATATTTTGTTTGTAGTAGTACTACAAGTTTAGTAACCGGCCGTCCTGTGCACTCATACGCTTCCTTAAAGCTACCATTCACGGTCCGTATTATCGACCGTATTGTACGGATATATACTAAAGCTGACTGTAAGTGGGCTTATACAGCCTTATTGACAGTTGGAATCCCGTTTCGACAGAAATCAGTCTCTTCTTGAAATCTATACAGACGTATTGTGAATACGACTGTATTTTGACTTCTCGTGTGTAAGCGTCAACTGTATTTTCAACCGTATTATGTACATCGTGTCAACAAGTGACTTGATCAGCAGTATTGTTCGTTGATATAGAAGCATCATTTAATGATACAGAAACTTGCATATTTGAATCGTTTTTCATGCTATACTGAGTTACAAGACTTAAGAGTTCAAAATAGGTTCCTTCATCCATTTTTTTAAAAATTCTCCAGTTTGTAGAGTACATACGTAATTCTGCCATTCATTTCTTGTGAGAAAGTGATTATTTTTTTAGAAGCCAATCTTTTGTCAAACAAAATTTACTTTTAAGTTTATTGTTTTGGTTTCAAGCTCAATCCTATTAATAGCACGTCATTCTCCAAAAGCATGGCTAAAATATAACGCTAACTGTAATCGATATGTATTTTATATAATATCGATATTAACTTACGTATGTAATTAATATAATACTACAATACCTAAAAATGCTGTAGACCAATATTACGACACCAAACACTGTAGATCAAGATACAGTACTTCTCTAGCAAAAACGAATGTATTTCTCTTGTAGTGTGTGAGGTCTGGGGTTTTTATCCGTATGCAGCTTCCGTATAACACGTTCGTGTATACCGACCGTGAATGGCTACCACTGAGACATAGTAACCAGCGGTAAACAATACAAGTTTTTATATTTTACAATAATGTTTTTGTATCTACATACAAGTTATTCCATATGTATCACTAAAACATGATAGTTTACTGAACAAACATAAGGTGATACTATACAAACTGTGTTAACATCATTTTGATAAACACTATTAGTAGAGAGATACAAATATTGAGTAGTACATTGGAATAGAGTGTTGTATTCAGGAATACTGTTTACGTGCAAACGTTTCTATTGTTTAACTCCATGCATTTCAATATATGAAACGCGTCCAATTATCATTACTAAATACTAATGTCAATTTACATTTCAATAATACAATTATCAATTTAACGTTCACAAATAAATTCACCCAGGGATATCTGTGGTTGGGAAGTGGGAAATCCATCGGGAGCTCGATCATCAAAATATTTACATTCAATTAAATCGATAATAATTATTTTCATTGTAACCTAAAAATACCTAGAATCGTGTATGTATATGTTTTTATAAAATATGTACATAAAATGTTTTTATAAACACGCATTTATTTTCTTCTTTTTCCCTAAAATAAATGTAAAACAAACAATTATATTACATTTCAGTAAAATTTATGGACACAATTATTATTTCTATGCCTATTAATACAGTACTATATGCAAATTTTTGTTATTTTTTCGGGAAGTATTGTGACTGTATGTGTGCGTGTACGTATGCACGCGCGCATATATTACTCTCATTCTAGAGCGAAATATAACAAAATAAATAAAATTTTATTGTCACGTAAAATAATATGCATTTAAAATAAATGACCAACTGGGTTGGTCTAGTAGTAAAGTCGTCGCCAGAGACAACTGATTTTCGGAGTCAAAGGTTTCGTAGTTCATATCATAGTAAATGTCAGTGGAGCACACAGGAATTTTCTTTGGGCGGGGGAGGTCAGACGTACCACTGGGTCTGGGGAATATAGGATACACCGCAAATACACGGGAGGGGGTCCGGGGTCCTCCCCTGGAAAATGATTTTGAAAATTAAATATCTGGATATTACATTTTATATCATTCTGGCCCCTAAAATTTCGTTTACGTTCAGGTGATTTCTGCGGGAAATAACTTTTTTTAATAAATAATAGGCTTTGGGGGGGTCCCGTTTGTCCTTCCCTGGCGGTGCGTTACTGGTAAAGGTAGTTACTTTTGTATTGATTTGAATACTAGATAGTGGTTAATGGTGTACTTTGATGGTTGGGGTTCAATTAACCATGCTATCTAATAAATGGCCGGCCTCAGTCTGTACAAGACCTCATTTACACGTCATATATATCATTCTCACCTCATTGGGTCACGTCGTTGCTAATTATTCTTAAATTGAACAGATTGTACACGAACACACATTAGGGATTAAAAAAAATTAATAAATAAAACAATGGTTTGTCAAATTTTTGGATAGGTAATGGGAAGGTTATTCTTCTGCACAAAATGCAGAAAGGCGACTGACAAGATAGTAATATTAATTATATAATAAATGAATTTATTGATTCATTGATTTTTTATCACATATTTTTCTTTGTAAAATGTTCACTTTACCAAGTTTTGAACTAGTTCTTAAAAAATTAGTTAACAAATAAAAATAATAGTAACAATGATAGGCCTACAGTAGCTAATTTATGTGCAAAGTAAGTAAAAAAATTGAAACTAAAATCATTAACCGATAAAAATATGAAATATAAGTATACCACTTCTTCTTTTTCTTCTTACATCAAGGATTAGTGTATTGCCCTGCTTTAGTAACCATCTTCTGACAGGTCTTTTCATGTATCCGAGGCGGTGAGAAAAACTTATGTTCACTCCCTCAGGACGGGGAAGTAGTGTTGAACTCAATTGAGGCGTCCTCGTCCAGTTTCAATGAGGCCGCAACCACCTGCCAAACAAAAACCCACCGCCTGGCCACTTGATCCTACATCTGCAAAAATTCTCCACCTCCCATTCGGAACTGTTAATATAATACTACAAAGTAAATGTCAGGTTAAAGTTTACTGATAAGTCTGCCAACCTGATACTGAACTGCGATCTCAAAAGCCTACGGATTTAATCCTACCCAGATGTTTCCACCCCCATCTCCTACAACCTCATCATGTTGCTAATAGCCGGGACACTCAGTTCCTACTTAGTATTCTAACGTTCATGATTTTGTCCAGCAATATACATTTTCGAGTATAATCCTGAAAAACTTTAATTTTTTGGTTAACATCAAGAAAAAGGAATAGAGATCTATTAATCTAATCACAAAAATATGCTTAAAACATTTCCATGCATTTTTTATTGTACTTACAAATTTTATATAACTTTAAAATTTCACTTTTGTAATTTTTTTACTTTCGGTTGTTCAGATTTTATTATGTTACTCTGCAAGTGTTTTTTTAAAGATTTCATTTTGTTAAAATTTTTAATTTTTATTCTATTTCTTGTTCTATGAAGTAAAAATTGTTTGGAATTTTTTTTATATTATTCTTGTTATGTATATAAATATCACCCAATTTTCCTATATTTGTTCTCTAATTCTATTAATTTTCTTTTTATTGTTCTACTCTTGAATTATCCACTCGAATGTATTCTTTCAAGAAATTTTTCTGTTTTTTCACGTCGTTTGTGACGTGAAATCATTTACGATGATTAAAGACTACAATCTTTAAAAAAAGAATTCTCTCCAAGAATTTCGGCAGACATATCTTGTAAAAAATAAAAAGTGAAGTTAATGAGCCGATTTTTAAAAATATCGTGAAGCCATTTTTGAGAAAATCACAAGAGGTTAAAAATTTCACGAATTAATAACTACTTCTGATTGACCGATTTTGATGAAAATGTTTGCGTCAGGTGGAACGATATTCCGTTTTTGAGATGTTTTGTTCACACACAAACCAATCTCTAAAAAAATATGGTTTTAGGATTCAGGGATCTGCAAACTTGTATTTCCGATGATAACTCGATTTGAAAAATCGATATGAAAACAATACCTTCTTTCCTTTTTATATATTCATACAAGGAAAAAGAAACATACACTTACGTAACAAAAATAAAATACAATTAAAAGCATAAGATTAAAAACGAAAGAAAATTTGTAATTATTTAGGAATGAAACTTTTGAAACAATACATTGTGAAAATATAGTTTTATTACAGCAGAACAGTAATTTAATTTCATTTAACGTTCTGTAAATGAAACATCAGAAAATGTACGTTGAGTAAAAAAAATGTCTGCACATATTTTGTGAGTGTGTGTTTATTTAATAGCAGTTGAACTGTATCGGAATGAGGGTACAAGAAGGATAACGAAACGCGTTCTAATGAAATAACAAGGATTAAGATGCTCGTAAAAACTTACTACGATGTCCTAAGTTCTTTAATGAAGTTAAGCAGGATATTCACTGAGTATATACGGCGCCCATTTAATATCTTCTTTTTAATTCAGGAAGGAAATTATTACTTATTCATTGTAAAATTTATTTTTCTATTTTGAGATCCAATATTTTTAATAACAAATGTTATATTATTTTTTTATATATTCATGTTTAAAATGTCGCAATAAGCACAACATAAAAGGTAGGTAAAGCGACCGAACTTTCTAGCTGATCTTCAAGAAATACTAAATTTTAATCATTTAATTAAAATTTGACCGATTTTAATGCTGCGGTAAAATGTGGTACATGCTACTATATTAAATCTCTTCTTCTTTTTCGATCAAGGATTAGGCTCCCATTATTCTGTTCTGACTCACAACAGCAACAAAACTATATAATTGTTGCCATCTTATGCGTGGCCTCCCAATATCTCTCCTCCTCTCCGGTCTGTATTACAAACATTAAGGGGGATCCTTCCCTCAGGTATTCCTCTACGAGCTCCCTCCATCGATTTTAATATTCTACCATCTTCCTATTCAGGTTGTACATATCCAATTCCGTTCTTATGTCCTTAATCCTTAGTTGGTCTCTACGGCTGTAACCCTTTGTTCTTCGCAGGATTCACATCTCTGCCACATGTACTCTACTCTCTTGTGGTATGTTACTAATCCACGACTCACTTCCATGGAGTAGAACTGGGGCAGCCATCACCTTGTAAAATTTTATCTGAGTTTATATTAAATCTAACAAATATTGCTTTAAATGGAGTGGTATGTTACTCCATACTAGGCCCTAATGCAAGGAACATTTTCTCAGCATGTAACATTTTAATACATGAATTTTTTTATATTGTTATTAGTTTTTTATATACATTTTAACACAGGGATTTTCAAAATTTTATTTTAAAAAAATTATGAAAAAGTCTTGGTTAAGTCGTACCACCGTGAAATTTTAGGTAATTTATTTCTGTAAAAAAATGTAGTAAATTTTAAAAGAAACTCTCATGTTAAAATGCATATGTCAGTTGAGCCCTGCGAACCATATTTGATGCTTTGTTGTATATCACCTCTGGCAACATATATCGAGATTTGGATGTGCAAACGGCTCGTGAAGAAATGCATAATTTCAGTTGTAAATATATCAAACGCTTAATTAATCACGTTAATCGTTTAGCATTAAATCTGTTAGACAACAGCAATGATGTACATAGACTAAAATGTGCTCCCTTGCTGGATCTACCAGAGCAATTCTGATAGTATGAATTAAATTTGTAAAGAATACTACTTTTTTTATTACTAGTATTTGCGTATTTACAACTGTGAATTCACAACTAGTAAATGTGATATTGACAATAAAAAAATTACATGAGAAATCACTTTAGGGAAAATAAAACTTAACTGTAAAAACAACAAACTATAAAACCGTAACTACACTATAGTATCTTTACTCCAACGCGTAGAAAGCAGCCTTCGCAATTTTGAGGTAAGTTTCGTGAATTGAGGTCACGTATAAGTCGTTTTTTGTTTTGCTTATAAAAGCGAACAAAAACATCGTTAACGTAGGGTATCTTTAGTAACTATGCTCCGCATTGAATCTTTTCGTAAGACCGTGGAGTTTCAAGTTTTACGAAAGTGAAATGGGAACCATTTACAGCTCTGTTTAATGAAATATACCCGTTTATTAGAAAATTAAAACAGTAATTATTACACCAAATTTAGCGCAATTATGATTATTTACAACACAATGATATAATATAAATAATATTATTAAAAACAGTTAATAGTCAAATCATCTCACAAAAATCAAGCAAAGACTTTTAAACCGTTAGAGTAGTTTTGTGAAAATGTGCAGACTTTCCAAATCTTCTCAACGCAATGTGATTAAGACCCTTCAAATGTTATAACTGGTCTTTATGATTGTATGAAATAAAATACATGGTCCCTCAAACTAGAACACATAAAAAGCTGGATGTATTCGAGATGTGACTTTATTACAAGATTTTAAGAATAAACTGGAGCAGTAAAACAACTAACAAAGAGCTATTGTCAACAACTTATAAACCTCCGCTTTTAATTACCATCGTTAAAATTAGGAAAACGGCATATCTCTGTCGTATAATTCACCTCTGAGAATGTCAACAAATTCAAATTATATTAGAAGGCAAAGTTTAAGGAAATGGAGGGATAGGCAAAAGCTTCAAAGACTGGACCTGCAAAAATAGAAACATTTTAATTCATCTGACCCATGATAGAGAGAAGTTGTAGAACGCTACTTACTACTTTACTACTGAAGTAACAATAGTCAACGTCCTGGGTTCGAATCCCACTCAGGCACGGCATATTTTCATACGTTACAAAAAATCATTTCATCCTCATTACACACAGTTATACCCCAACGTCGTCGCTAATGACCTTGATGTTGATGCGACGTTAAATAAATAAAAAAAAAATAGTCAACTTCGACTGAGACGGTACTGAGAAGAACTGAGGTTTCATACTGAGGTAGTATGGAACGACTAAAAATGAAAAAACAGATTTTAATTCTTTTTTTTAAGAAAATCTAAAATTGCTAAATTAAACGCGGACAATATTATATTGTGGGCGTATAAAAGTGTTGTAGGATATACTCCTTCAGACTGATAAACCTACTTTGAAAAAAATAATATTTTTGAACTAGAGTATAACACCTTCCCACGAATTTTTCAAGGGATCCACTTAAACTGATTTAGTAAACCATGTTAATATAGCAAATGAAATTAAATCAAAATCAATTTGATCGTTTTTTAGAAGATTGTATTTCTACAATCGATGTAACGTATCGTTCATTTTTAAGTTGCAGAGCTAATTCTATACATCCTTATGAGTTTGGTTGAAAAGTTCTTTTTGAGATTCAGCTCAACCGGACGGATAGATTTTTCTCTAAGGAGAATAAAACTCACGAATACAAACATACATTCTTCTGCAGACCTCATTTTTAACTTAAGAGGATCAGCGCTAAAACCTAAAAGTGTTTTTTCTTTTAATGAATTGGGATTCTTAATAAATTTTTTCATAAATTTAAGTGTAATTTAATTAAGTTCATAAATTTGAAATGATTTGATCCCGTTCCATAAACCTGTTTCTTTTAACCATTTTTAATGTACGTTAAACTGCAAGTTTTCAAAACTCGTTCCACATTTGTAAACGCAAACATCAATGTAATCTACTGTGAATAAACATCACCTGTAATTTACAGAATTATCAGAGAGGAAGAGGATATTTAATGTTTATAGTAAAACGTATGTGAAATTATTTGTACATAGGAATTATGTACGCTAAATTTCGTGTGTATGACCAATACCTACAGGCGCGTTGTCGTTTATTAAATGTTCAGAACAGATTCTATGCCAGGTGGTCTCGTGTTTGAATCTAGATTAGATCTGGCATTTTAACTTTTTATTTCATTCATTATGTTTACATCAAAAATGAAACATTAAACAGTCGGATGTAAAACAGAACAATAGCACTATTGTTGGTTACAGACGATGTCCCGATAGCAGAAAAAAATCTTTAAAATTGAACATGAAGTGTAAAATAACCATGGAATAAATTATTCTAAAACTAAAAATGACAATTTCAAAATATTACTTTCTAGGATTTAAGAAATGAAACAAGTATACATAGGCTCACATAACAATCGGGATGTGCAACGTCATAGCTTTAGTATACTGCCATGAACAAAAACATTTATCACAACTCGATGTACCCTTCCGTACACCGCTCTCCGTCCTTCTCCTCTCTCTCTCTTTCTATCATGCTTTCATGTTGCATGTTTTCCTTTTGTTATTGTTATACTTTTCTGAAGGAATGTATAAGTAGAGACAATGTTTTCAGGAATGCACGAAACTGCAGTCTTAACATACCTCTACTCCTTTCTTTCCCCTAGTTTGTAACGGTTGTTCAGCCCGGTTGTTACGCGGGCGTAGCTGTACAACAGTTTGAAACTGTTACATGTAGTTATAAAATAAAATGGATACAAATTTTGTCCAAAAACCATAATTACTAAAATCTACTTAGAGTTAAGAATACAGAAAATAATTTCGGATCATTAGTTAATAAAGTAATGACATTCGAATATTTTGTTAAATCAAAATTTGAAGAAAACTCCTTCAAAATAGTAATTTTACAATATATAATTAATTTGTATTCTTGGGAAACAGTTTTGCGGCAGATCAATTTTTGCAACTTTACCACCAGAGTAGCACCAACGTATATATTATCTAATATTCTATTTTAATTTTTTTTTCAAAAATTTAACAAGCCATCCAGATTTACTACTTTAACACTTTTTGACAAATAACCACGATATAAAGAATTTTATCCCCAACCTATTTTTAATGTCAAATTTTTGTAGAATTCTGAAAGCGTTCTCTACACAACCATCTAAGAATTATCCAAATCCGCCCTCAAGAACTCTGTAGGCTATTTAAAGTAAACAAAATTTTCATTGAGAATATATTGGAATTTTGCTTTTTAAATACAGGGTTATTTAAAATTGAATAGCAATCTCTCAGTAACTTATTCTATACATCAAAATTAAAAAAAATATTCATGTAAACATAAGTTCTGAAAAGCTTCATAAGCGAGTCATAGTTGGCGAAAGACTCACCCAGAATTTAATTACCCCGTTCAAATATGGCTACAATGAAATTTTTAAGGCTATAATTACGAGGCATACTTGACGGAATCTTGTGGTTTTTAACTTGAAGAAACCTGGAAATGGATCAGCGAAATAACCTCCACGTTATCCGAACCTCACATTACCAGAGGTTTTCCTATTGGGTAGAATGAAGTCAACTTTGTTTATTCAAAACGGATAAACACATAAAAAACTATTACGGTTCAATTTTGAATCACTCTGTATATGATATTGTTCGTAAAACTATCAACATGGTTTTTTAATATTTTATTATAAATATGATTTTCACATAATTAGTTTATTAACTACTAGTTAAAAATGTAGAACTTCTAATATATAACTAGAAAAAAAAACTAAAATATAATTGATAAATATTCAGTTAAATAATAAACAAGTTCAACCTTTAGAAAAATTTATTTAATTATAATAAAAACTAACAACAATTCTACAATATGAGAAACACTTTAAACTTATTAAAAAAATAAATCAAATTACAGATTCAATAGCAATAACTATACAAAACTATACAATTTGAATTTGAAACAATTATTATTAACTTTAGTTCTGATAATGAATGAAATTTTTAACAAATAATAAAATAGTGTTTAAAGGCAGAACCTTTTTAATTAGTCTGAATTGGAGACGAGATATATTAAAATTGAATAACGAGAAAATATTAATTTACATGAAATACTATACGATCTAGTTGCTGATGGGAGTTGAGAGGGCAAAGGGAGTAGAAGAGAAATATTGTTGTGGGATGAGTGGGTTGGCTATCCATTGAACACAGAACCAATGTTGCAGCCAATTACGCAGACCACAGACTCAACACTAGACTGCTGCTGGTGATTGGGCCATGATCAATAACCGCAATAATTACAAAACTCCTCATTATCAATCGTTACAACCTTCTATTCATCTATAGAAAATAAAGGCCACATTTACTAACAGAAATATAGAGCAATATATTTAAGAAATTAACCTTACATTATGTTAGTAAATTTTTAAAATATTTAAACTGCACAATTCGGTCGTGATCTGTTAAAAAATAAAATTTAAGTAAAGGTCGCCTCCGTAGTGTAGTGGTAGCGCGCTAGCCTTTAACACGGAGGTCCCAAGTTCGATTCCCGGCTAGGGTCTGGTAATTTTTACAAGTTAAAACCAACTGTTTCATAACCCACCTTAGTCTCTAATGACCGAGCTGTTGATGCGACTTTAAATAAACTAAAAAAAAATTTAGTAAAATTAAAAATTATTTTTTATTACCCTAATGAAACACAAATTAGTCAAGACTGTACCTTTAAATTAATTTGCAAGTACCAGTTATATGTTAAAATGAAATCTATTTATGGCTCGTTTTCTCAAAAACTGTTTTTAAATTTCATTTTTTAAATATTTATAAGATGCATACGATATTTAAAAATAAATCATTTAACGCAGAAGAAAACGTAGAATATTTTAGAAAAAAAATAAAAAGTACATTTTTTAAAAGTGTAAACTAAAAATAGATAATAGAAATTATTTACATTGTCACGAATTTTTTTTAAATTCATTAAAACGATCTTGAATTCAATATCATTAAACTAACAAAATAATTTTAGCATTACCTAACAAAATTAATTAAATATATTTAATTTGTAGACAATAATCATCATATGAGTTCTGTAGAATTAATTTGTAGGTAATCAATTAGTCTTAGTACAATGTTTGACTGGCCTGGTCAAGGTTTTAGCACAGTTTTCTTGAGAACTCCTAGCGAATGCCTGGTCAGTTTTCTTTTTGAAATCATAGTAGTAATAAAACCTTGATATTCCTAGCCCTAAATGTTTAACTTATCATGTAAAATTTAAAATGTTTCTTTTTTAGATTACTAAGATTTTCTAAATCAGAAATGATTATAATTTAGAAATGTTTGAATAAAGCTAAAATTCGTTATATTTTAGCATGAATTTTAGCATTAAGGTACCGAGAATTTATTTCAATAATAACCATCCTGTTAAACTCTAGCAGAGAAAGGTGTTTTAATCCTTATACGTGAATTGAATTGGAACTTTAAAACACAAATTTCTGATAATTTACGAGCATTAAAAACTAAAATAACTATTCAGTTTGTGTGTGATTAACTATAGATCCGTAGCTTAAACTTTTCACGTTTTATAAAGGAATCTAAAAACTCAGTAATCTACAGCTAAATCAACTGTAATTCGTGAAGCAAAATGAACGGACGAATACTATCAACTATCCTCTCTCTTCAAAGCTGTTTTCCGTTTAAAAAAGACTTTGATCCGTTCCTATCTCTTTCCTCACGCTGCTTTTTTAAAAAAGTACCAGTTTTAAAAGATACGTAAAAAGCTTTTTAATAACAAAATATAAATACATTATATTCCTAAGTGTTACATCATGTTGTTGGCCAATCCTTTACACATTAATATCGTGTAATATAAATCTAGACCAACATCTAAGCTTTCTTTTTTATATTAATTTCTGTTTACGCACCAAACGTTTAACATAAAAAAGAATATTACCATTTAAATTACGCCTTTGCTGTGTAAAATTTTAAATGGAATAAATTAATATTTTTTTAGAATAAATAAGAAAGTCCCTAAGCTTTTAAGATTAACTTAAAAATATGAAAAATTATGTTAACTTTTTCGTAAAAATGACAAGATTTCCTATGAAATTAATTATGATTTTAGTTTCTTATATCGAAAACGAATTGATATAGTTTTTCGAATTACAGAGGAATCAGTGTTATGTCTTCGATTAGAAGATTATATCAACGAGTTGTATGACTAAAGCATTTAAGAACAAAAGTGGTGGAGGTTTAAAAGAAACTATTTAAAGTTACCTCCTCTGAGAGTAATGAATTTCATTACACAGCCAGACCCTGTAGTGAATGAAGTCAAGGTGTCATTTGCAGGCTGGGAAGTATATGCTTTTCAGAGAGCCTGGCATGCTTACATAAGCATACGTTTCCACTTAGTGAGGAAGCCAATGGTATACCACGACACTCATTTTTTTACTTAGTAAAGCCTCTAGAGGTTCAAATCAGACTTTCGGCTGATGGCCTAAATGACATAGACGAATATTAGTAAAAAAGCTAGAAGAGCAGATAAATGTTGGGGAAATTCCGAATGGCGTATTTATTAAGGTGGTCGTGTGTGGATAATATAATCAGCATTGAACAGTTAATAGAGAAGAGCATAGCTTATAAAAGACCATTGAGTGGATTTGTCAATTGTAATGGTTATAAAATATCTGTACACAAGTGAAAAAGTTGTGTTAGCAATTAGCTATTCTGATTATTTCATTGTAAACAAGGGAGTCAGCCATGGTTGTCAATTGTTGCCAGTTCTTTTTAAGGTTTTTCTATAAATTTTGTTTTTAAGAACTCAACTAGAAAGTGTGCTTGGATGAGTGTTGGAATTTACTGAAACAAAACTCATTAAAAACTCAAATTCTTGAACGAAATATTGAAATATAAATGTCAAAATTTTCACCAAAAATATTCCTTTTGTTTGTAATTATTAATTGAAATAAATTTATTATTAATATATAATACAATGTAAGAAAGAAATTAAAGGCAGGTTTCGTAAAATGGAAGTCGCCTATGCACTCTCACATAACATTTATAACAAAAAATGTTTATCTTTTAACGAAGATAAGGCAATATAGGAGAGTTATTCTATTTGAAATTCTGTATGGCTCAGAATGCCAGTAAATTTTCTCCGCCAGAGAACTGGTGAAGATGGAACGAAAAATAATGAGGAAAATCCTTGGGCCGAACCAAGTAAATGGACATTATAGATTCAAATCCAATGAACAATTCTACAGGAATTTGCCTGGAACACTAGATTCTGCAATTAGGAGAAGACATCTGAAATTTTTGGGGCATTTGCACAGGATGGCGGACAATAAATTTACCAAAAACATCTATAATCTTTTCCGGAAGAAGAAGAGCAAAATTCCACAGTACAGGGAGATACAAAGTGATATGGATATAGCAGGAATCAAACTTGAAGATCCAGAAAATAAAACTTTTTGAATTTGTTATCCCAGACAGAAGTTTCTAAGGAAGAGGATCTAGGAAATGGTACCCGGAGGATCGGGATAGCATTGGTGAAAGAATGAGGGCCTACCAGCAGAGAAGGAAAGCTATGCATTTGCAGTCCGTAGTGACTCAACCGTAAAAATACACCATTTTCTTCAGAATAATTTTCTCTACCAAAATAGCGAAAACCATTATTTTTTTTTTACTTTCTCTTTTCCTACATGAATATTATATTTAAAGGGAAGGAAAGTAATGTTTAATTGTCGATTTTTCAAAATTGAGTTTTCACCAGATCACGTTTTGAGACACCCTGAACCCAAAAGACATGGTTTTAGCGATTGGTGTGTGTATGTGTGTGAACAAAATATCTCAAGAAAGGAATAGCGTACCAAGTTGAAAATTAAAAGTATAGTTAGGTACAACTAGAGGGCCGACACGAACATTTTCATCAAAATCGGTCAACCGGAAGTAGTGCTTCGTGCAATTTTTCACTTTTTGCATTTTTCTCAGAAATGGCTCCAATGATTTTTTTAATAATCGCTTTATTTACTACATTTTTTAATGCTGTAGAAGATGCCTAAGTGACATGTCTGAAATTCTTGGGAGGGCTGTGCTCTCGAGGTTATCTTAAGATTGCGGACTTAATATGCATTTTACGAAAAAAAAGTATACGTAATTAAAGTTGTAGAAAACTAGAAACCTCCAACTTATTTCAAACGTATTTTTTTCTACAGCGCGTACTTAGCGTTAACAAGTGACTTTCCGTATGTTATCATTGAAATCAGTAAAAATTGGAGTTTTTTAAGATTATGACCATAATATGCATTTTACAACAAAGTAGATAACTAAAGCTATAGAAAATAAAAAAACTTACAATTTTACTTCAAGATTTTTTTCTACAGGCTGCTTAGCGTCAATTAGTGATTTTCCGTATTTTTACGTCCGACAGAAATTTATTTTTATTTGCCGTCATTCACTCATGTTTAAAATTAGGTTATAGTCGTAGCGTAGTGGTTAGCAAGCTATCCTACCACGCGGAAGTCCCGGGTTAAATTCCTGGTCAAGGTCTTAAAATTTCCCCAACTCAAAACATACTTTTCTCTATGCATTACCCACCGTAGTCGCTAATAACCAAGCAGTTGATGCTACTTAAAAAAAAATTAAGTTATGTTTTTCATTTTACAATTTGTACTCATGATTAAACATAGGTTAAGTTTTTCATTATTTACATTGGTAAGAGAAATTATTTTGAGTGTTTCACACAAGATTATTCCTAAGAAAAATAAGTATTTTTCAAGGTAGCGTTTGTCTTTAAATAACTAAGCTTCTTTAAATAAAATTTGTAACTTATGTTCTTAGTAACAAACCTAAATACGCACTAAAAACTGTTTACTCTACAGTATAAACTCCGTGAGATGATAATATGTTTCTCTGTACGATAGAGTTTACTTAAGTTAATAATATACCTTGAGGGAAGATGTCGGTTTACATGTTAATTAAATTTATAGATCAGGTGTAAATATGATAGGCATGGTTATTACGTAGAAATAATAGTGAATAACCATGGTGATGTTCGCATACTCTTGTTATGAAACTGAGAATATTAATCACGTGGTTTCAGTCATAAGAGAAGACTTATGAGTTTGTATCACATATGTTTTAAACTGTTTTACTTACTACCTGCTGATAACAATATCAAGTTCTGTCTATTTAATTTAAATTTGACGAAACTTAATACCAAGTTTAAAAAGCTTTAATTTACACTTGGTTTAATAAATAAATAAGATACCACATGAAAATTGTTTATATATTTATTTAATATGAACAATGAAACCATCAGTAACTTTAGAATTATTTAAACAAAGAACATTTATTCACATTAATTTAATCTCATATTTAAATAATTCTCTACCTCTTAATATTGTGCATTTTATTGAATAAACTATTGCTATGTATAAAAACTTTTTTGTAAGATTGAGAGTAAACAATTTGACTCTCCGCCTGTCTGTTATGGGCAGATGATTTATCTACAAATTTGAATTTAAACAATTTTTCTACGATTAGTTTAACGACAGTTAGAGATTTTCTGTATTTTTATCATCAAAATCAGTGAAAATATTGGATTTTCGAAAAATTACGACTTTAGTATGCATTTTAAGTGTCTGCCTATTTAAAAGTTATAGAACATTTTAAAAAACCATACCGATGGCTTAGGGGCAAAACTGACCAAGCCCATTTTTTTCATAAAATGAGATAAATCTCTTGAATGGGGTATCTATAAGTGCTAAAATTGTCAAAGTCCTATTCCACCTTAAAAGGAATGTATTTTTGAACAATTCTTTACAGGTAAAATTGAACAAGTGTCACTTGGTTAATTTTACTGTCTTCTTTAATAAAAATAAATGTATTTACTGGTAAAACTGACTAAGTCAGTTAGTGATTTTCTGTATTTTTATTATCAAAATCAGTGAAAAAACGGGATTTTTTTGAAATTGCGAACTTAATATGCTTTTTACGACATAAGTTTCGACCTATTTCAGTTACAGGAAATTTAAAAAAAAAACAATTTTTATTTCAAACTGTTTTTTTCTACAGAGCTCCTAATTTAGCGTCAATTAGTGATTTTCCGTATTTTTAAATCGTACAGAGGTTGATTTCCATTTAGCGACATTCACTCATGATTAAAATATTAGGTTATGTTTTTCATTTTTTATTTTTCACTAATGATTGAAAATAATAGGTTATATTGGTAATTATTTACATTGACAAGAGAATGTCACAAGTGTATTTCACATCAGATATTACAATTATTATTAATATTGCTATTAATGGAGTGTTGTAATGCAAGTTACGTTTGCAGTTTTTGTAAGCGCGCTAACATAGTAGCAGTTTTCTAACAGATAAGACCCAGTTTGTTTATTATTTATTATACCCAGATCCCGAATGAAACTAGGGTTAGGTGTTACAGTATTTTAAATGGACATTCTGTTCATCCTTTAATACAGAGTTTTGCCCAAACGATTTTTTTTTAATTACTTAATTGTAAACAAGATACTCTTGGAATACTACAAAAAAACCGAAAATGAAAATTGGTAAAGTCGTAACGAGATTTTGGGAAGTAAATAACAAAATAACTGAAATAAAGTATCTAAGGCGCTACTATTCTAGCGATGTCGTTAGGAACTTCAGTCTGTTATAAAGGGTCGTTATGGTGACGGGAATTATTTATTTACATGCTTATCTTATTTCATTAAGAACACTGACTAGGTAACACAAAACATCGTAAAATTAGACTATAAGTGTTGTAATAATGAAATCGGTTGTGAAGAATAAATTAAGTATAATCCGTTTTTTGTAAGTTGAGTCCTGTTGTAAACAAACTGCGTATGTATTAGTCCCTGTAAATACACAACACACAAACACGTGTGGCGTTGGGTGAACTCTCTGCAAGCTAACCGGTGATCTAAAAAAAACACTACTCATTACATTTTGCCAATTCAATCGGCAGTGGTATAATGTAATAGGCCTAATAATAAAATTATAATGGTTTCATCATTTTCATACAGAAATTATTTTCATTTCACATGACTTTATCTGTTATTTATAGATTGGTGTAATCAAAACAAAATAAATCTTGTAGTATAGGTAGTTATGAGTCAGTCACATTTTGGAATACGTGGTGTGATGTCTTCATGATTTAGTATACGATTTGATACAAAATTCTATTTATTCGCATCAATTTCCGTATTTTTTTCTTAGTTTTTGGGTGTTAGTGCGTGATTGTGCGACAACAGATGTTTTAACGGTGGCGAACGAACCTTCTTCTTCCGGAAGTAATATTAAACATAAAAATCGGAAACCTTTACGAAGCGGAGAAAAGACAATTGCAATTAAGGTTTTCAATAAGTTTTCTAATAAATATCCTAACCTAGAAATTAAAGAGATAGAACCACTTACTGCTGAATTTACCGGTGTATCTTGTTTAAGTGTTCACAGAGTACGAAAAGAATT
Source organism: Catonia carolina (assembly GCA_035578175.1). NCBI lineage: Eukaryota > Metazoa > Arthropoda > Insecta > Hemiptera > Achilidae > Catonia > Catonia carolina. Next base: position 336,388,258 of record JAQMRL010000001.1, on the reverse strand, counting down.
TTAATAGAATGAGGTTTTAAAAACCTCAGTTAAAAAAAGAAAACGTAAAACGCCTGCTTTAGACAAATTTGATGATACCAACAGAACTGCTTATTATTCATAACTGACTTATTATTCATCAATTTTCCTTAAGAAATGAGTTACCTACTTTAAATAAGATTTTGTCGGTTGTCACTAATGGTCCTGATTTACCCAACATTAGTCGGTCCACTCTTCATAAACTAATTCTATCTATGGGATTTAAATTCAATAGTAGGTTCAATAGTTTTTCGTGTAAAAGTATGCAACAGCACGAAAGGTACGAGCGGGCGTAGTGTAAGCAGAATTTTTTGAACACTGTTCTGTTCGTTCCACTCGCCCGGTGGCTTGTTTACACTAGGAATATATTACTACATTTACTAGGACTATATTTTTGTTTAAAAGTTGGGTTTTTCGTCTTATGAAGCCAAAAATGTTCACTTGTAGCTCTGAATAACGTCCACATCACCCTGGCGATAATATTGCGACATTATTGGCTTATGGACAGTTAGAGAACTAACATGCACTTATCATCTGCGTACGAAATATTTGTAACTAAACCGCCGTCAAAAGCTACTCTTCTGCTTAATTAACCCTCGACCAAAAAAAGACTTCCGTTCAGAAATGTTAATTTACAGAACCCTTTCATCGACCAATTTGGGGCCATGATCTCCAGCTATTTGAAGAACCAGAAAGTAATTTCCTGTCGATGTAGGTCTTTAAGCTAAAATTCTTAAAACTTCAGGTGCTTCTTTTTACATAAACAACTTAAAAAATCTGCTTAAAAATCAACTTAAAAGCTCTACGACAACTTAAAAATTATGACGGTTAAAAATTTAGCCACGACATTCTAGAGTATATTTCATGATTGACTAAAAACCCACCCCAACCGATTAACACATGATAATAAACTATAATGAACTAACGTACGACGTTTGAAGTAGAAATGGAACAGATATCTCTTGATCTGAATATCAAAATAACACTTGTAGTTTACATTAAAATGTATTACTGAATTCCTACTCTTCTGGCAATAAAATTTCCCACCGGCCTTTTAATATCACATTTGGAATTGTGCCGCTCATTGCACAGTTCGTATCCGAAATCAAAGACAAAAAACCAAGTTATTTTTGAAGTCCCCTGAATCTAAAAGAGGTATTTTCTCGCTGATAATTTTCTATCATAATTAATGTTAACAAAATAACACTTCATTTTTTGGATTAACATAAATTATTATTTTTTCAATAACGAAAGGTTTCTTGAACTGGAAGTAGTTATAGTAGTTATTATCTAGTTTATAATCTTAGGTATAAGTTGATTTTACATCATAGATGCAGTACAATTTTTATGTCATGCATTTCAATTTATTCAAATACTGGGCTACAAAAATAACTGTGATTTAATAACAGATTTAAGGTTGTAATTCGTGTAATTAATGTTGCGAAAATTTTTGTTATTAATTACCCTTCTGCGTAGGTAAAATAACGGATAAAAGTTAAGTTTTGTAAGGACTTAAAAGAAACTTCTCACCTTTATTCTGAGAAAACTGAGTCAGCATTTCCATTGAAAGGATCCACTAGTGTATACTCTCATTCTGCCTCGGGTAGAGTTCTTTAGATCTGTTCGGCTTTCCAAACTAAACTTCACTCGTTGCAATCTCTTCAAGAACTGCTTTGCTAACGAAATCACAATTTATTAGAAATGTTACTCACACGATAGAAAACTTTTATGCACTGCTACTTGATTATCTTGATTATTAATTGTTTCCGATATATTATTAGAAGACACTAGCAACAAAAATCAAAACATGAAATTAATTTCCCATATTTTTAAATAATTTTTTCATTGTCATGTAAAATAAAATATATTTTTGTAGAATAATAACATTGTAACAGATGAGGAAAGAAAAGCAAGATCTGAAAATATGAAAAGATACTGGACAAAGAGAAAACAGCTTAAAAAATAACTCCAAAGTTTTATTTAAGTGGTCCCATGTGGCCGTAAGAGTAAAAAAAATAACAGTATTGTTACACCTAAGCCTCTTCTTTCGGAGGGGGGTTCCTTTGGGATCTTGGTATAATCATTAATAAACATATTCCGTTAAATTTATAGAAATTATTTATTTACAAAATTATACACTACAATTAATTATTATACTTAGACTACTAACAAATTACAATTAAATAATTTCAATAAAATTAATTACAAAACTTGAAGCTCAAACAAAGCTTGACTATAAATAAGATGATATCACTTAACAATTAAAAAAATGGTTCACCTTTCCACAATTGTTTAATATTTGCATTCAATCTGCTAGTTCCAGGACTACAAAAAATAGTTCTGTTTCTTATCACATGATCAGCGAAATATATGACTGAACTATTTAAGAACAGAAAAGGTAGAGGTGTAAAAGACACTAGTAAGAGTTATCTCCTCTGAGAGTATTGAATTTCACTAGGTATACAGCCAGAACCTGTGGTGAATGAAGTGAAGGTGTCATCTGCAGGGTGAAAAGTAGGTGCTTTTCAGAGGGCCTGACATGCTGATAAGCACATTTTCCAACTCAGTGAGGAAAATAATACTAAACCACCTCACTTATAGTTTTTACTTAGTAAAACGTCTAGAGTTCAAGCCAGCCTTTCATCTGTTGATTTAAACAACAGAAAGGGATAGGAGCTATCATTAAAAATTATAAATTTAATTGACTCTCTTTTAAGTAAAATTTAACTTTTATACAGTCAAGGTTGCACAATAATACTACAATAAGCGACGTAAAAATATTACGAGAAGGTAAAAATTCCTTCTAATAATGTAAATTATGTATTTCAAAAACCGTGTAAAAATTATTATGTCTTCTCGAAACTGTCGTTAAAACTACCTAAAACGTAAAATTGAAATAATTTTTCCACAATTTTCACAACGATTGGTCGTATCTTTAGAACATTATTTGTTTTTTGAGTTAACAATAAAAAACATCGAAGATGTCCGTAAATCATAAACATTGCTTTAAACACACCAGGTGGTAACTCATCAACTAATCTGTTGTTTAGGTAATCAGCTGAAAAGCTGGTTTGAGGCTCTAGAAGCTTTACTAAGTAAAACGAGAATTCTGGGGTTTACCTGTGTTTTCCTCACTGAGTGAAAAAGTATGCTTATTAGCATGCCAGACTCCCGGAAAACTATCTACTTTCCACCCTGCAAATGATACCTTCACTTCATTTACCACAGGGTCTAGCTGTCTAATGATTAAATTCGTTACTCTCAGAGGAGATAGTTGACTAGTGTCTTTTACACCTCTCCGTTTTCTGTTCTTAAATGCTTCAACCATATAATTGGCTTACCATGTCATAAGAAACATAACTATTTTTTGTATCCCTAGAACTACCAGATCGAGTGCAAAAAATTTATTTTTTCACCTGCCTGTTGTGGGCAAAATCAAAACCAATCTATCTACCTACTAGTCGCGCATTAAATCCATGACACAACCTCTTCATTGGAGACAAACTGTTAAGTATCTTGGTGTTACAATCGACAGCACGCTCACCTTCAGTACCAAGCAGAAAATACTATCCGTAAGGGTAAAATTCTCCTTCATAAGCTCTACCCTCTTCTTTGCTCGAAATCCCTTTCTAAAACTATAAATCTTCTTATCTTCTCTGCCATTATCCAATCTGTCCTTCTATACGGGTTGCTATACGGAGTCTGGTGGCCCATTCTGTCCGAAACCCACAAAAAAATAATCCGCGCCATCCAACACAAAGCTCTCCGCATAATTACAAAGTTTCATTGCCTGATTCCTAACAAAGTCATCCTTGAGAATTTTTTATTCCCCACCCTTGAATATTATACCACATCACATCAACAAATCTACACGACCGTGTATCCACTTCAACAAACCGTATCATCAGAGAAAAATCAACATTCCACATCCATTAGAAGAACGCATCAAGCTGCCATTCCATGACTTCATCTACCAGTTACCGCCCTAAATAAATATAATTCCTCAATAAATATATATTAATTCCTTCCATTTGTTCTGTTCCAAGACCATATATTCACCCAGCTATTCCTCTGACCTAAAATGAAAGAAACCCAAAAACATTCCGAAATCATGTTATCCGAGCGACCAGATGGTTTCCCATGATGTCGCATATCCTAAGGGGCTTATCACCCAGGAATTGAACTTGGACTTGAATCCATAACATAGTTCTGAAAATATAGTAACAAGTAAACAATATTACAAAATTTATTAATTTCACTACCAAGATTCTTTTAATCTTTTATTATTTTTGTAATATAAATTTTATTTTTTTATCAAAGTTTTAAAAAGATGTTTTGCAAGTTATACAATTTGGAACACGATAATTTTAATGTTAAATAAGGATTTTGGAGGTATAAAAATAAATTTTAAGGTTAGACTCACATTAAAAGTGAAAAGGTAAGAGAGTCCAACTTTATCACTCATAAAACTGGAAAAGGTGATATTGCTTTATTTTGCCAAGAATTGTTCTTTTTACTGAGAAAATCCTGTAATCCTTTCGAGAAGATTTCTGTACGGGGGTTTTCAATGGTACGGTTCTAGGCCTATAAAAAGAAACGAACTTCCCTTGCCTTATTTTAAATCGATTTCCGAGTACACCAGCACTAAAAAGAAACGTAGTTAAAGCTGTAATTGAACGAAATGAAATGCATTACAATATTGTTTTGTTAAAGAAGAAACGTTAAATAATAATAAAATAATCAGTTATTCTTTTATAATTAAATTCCTTGTAGAAAAATAAATAATACACTTCTTTTTTCTCTAATAATAAATATTTATTATAGATGTTAATAGAAAAAAACCGATGTTATGAAATTTCGTATTATTATTTTAACAAATCAATCACCTAACTAAATACGAAAGAGAAAAGTAGCAAAGCAGAGGTATTTTCTATTAAAAATTTTTCCTAAAATTCGGTTTTTTGTCTTTAATTTTTATTACGGTCCTATACATTGAGCTGCACAACTTCCGTATATGATATTTAAATGGCGGTGGGGAATTATTTCACTTTAAGGAAGAGAGGTACCCAGTGGTACATTCCCCGTTTAAAACTTCGGGTATTGTCCGTTATTCAGACCAAGAGGTCTTTACTTTATTTTTGCTTTAGATGTTGCACAGTTGGGAAGTTTCTTGTCGCCGAATCACGGGCTATTTGGTTTGGATGGTAATCCAGTTTTTCATGAAATGTACTATACAAGGACGCGGTTAGCTCCTTTACTGTCGGAATTTTGAAATTGTCGTGGAGAGTTTATTGCTTGCATAAAATCTAAAAATCCTTACACACATTTCGTCCCAAATTAAATACGTACACACCCACGCTACAAAATTTGTTTTCTTATTCATTACTAACAATTTTCTCCCGCGTTGCATGTTGACTTATTGCTTACCTCAGAAGGTTGCTTTAAACAAACTGGTTCATTCTGTTTCCCTATTTTCTAATTTTACTAGACATTTTAATTTTTGTAGGTATCACTTAAACAATACTTAAATAATATTACTACCGTTTTCAGAATCACATTTGTTTGGGAAGATCAAAAATAATATTTTCCTTAGGTTCATACCTATAACGAATTTTATATTTTGTTGACTTTTACAAACTATAACACTGAATATACCTCCGTTTCTATGCGTGGAAATGAAAAATATTACTCATTGATATTGACTTTCTTTTAAAAGTTTCATATATTTGGTTATACGCCCATAACAGGCACGAGAAGTGTTAAATTATTTGCACTTGATCTGCTAGTTCCCGGGCTACAAAAAATAGTTATGTTTATCACACGGTCAGTTAATTATATGACTGAAACATTTAAGAACAGAAGAGGTAAAGTTGTAAAAGACACTAGTCAGAGTTGTCTCCTCTGAGAGTAATAAATTGCATTACAGATCCAGACCCTCTGGTGAATGAAGTGAAGATATCATTTGCAGGTTGAAAAGTAGATGATTTTCAGAGAGTCTGGCATGTTGATAAGCATATTTTTCCACTAAGTAAGGAAGTCAATGGTAAACCACCTCACTCTTCGTTTTACGTAGTAAAGCTTCTAGAGGTTAAAACCAGCTTTTCGGCAGATGACATAGACAATATGTCTTGTTATACGATTTTTCTTTTCTTTTAAAGAAAAACTAATAACATATAAATAAATTTTTTGTATTTCCATTGTAATAAACGTCCACTTTCTGTTGCTAATGAATAAATAATAGCCTAAATTTAATCTGATCGTGTCCGGAACCTAAGTTCATTGAATTGGATTCAATGGCATTTTCGTGATACACTAACAAACAGGATAATAATTCGGCTGAATTTATTTTCAATGTTTACTTGGTAGATATGACTTGGCCTTGAAAGAAAATCTTGAAAGATTTTACAAACGATATCACAGTATTATTTATGATGATATTTAGGTCGTCAGCCGAAACACCGGTTTGAATTTCAGAGGCTTTACTAAGTAAAATAAAGCATGAGATGGTTTACTATTGTCTTCCTGATTGAGTGGTAAAAGTATATTCTGCTAGTTCCTTTGCAGTTTATTATTTTTTAAACAAAGAAATCTCTGAGTTGAGGATATTTATTGACCTTATCATTAAAGCTTCATATCATTAAGCTTCAAAAGTAGATTTGTTTTGAGAAACAAAGATACTTTTGTACTCAAAAGAATCATAATCTTCAATGCAATCAGGTAAGAACTTCAACTACGATGTTATTTTAAAAAGGTTTATTATATTTTAAAGGTTTATTACCATTAATTTGAAGTTATGAATTATATTTATAAGCAATAAGCCTTTTTGGATGAAAACGATGTAAAACTCAGACACCTCATAAATATTGGTAAGGACGATAGGGAGAATTCAGAGGAATTTGACTGATGATCCTTTGAACAGGATCTGTGTTACACAGAATACCCTTTTACTTATTATTTTATTCTCTCTTTTTCTCATATTACATCTCCATCTCTGTTTTGCATAGACATACACAAACACAAGTACAAAGAGGTAGGTTACCCCTTAAATTCTGCCGTGTTTCATGTATCCAATATGTTAGAAGAGAAGAGAGTTGGGAGTTATCAGTTCCTCCCAGGCTTTGTCCTTAACCAGTTTTATTTTATCTTCATCCTTCCTCTTTAATAAGCCTTTTCACTCTTGTGAATATTTACGTCAAACAATTACATATTACAAAAGATTTAACAGGTGACTTATTCGTTACTGTTAACTACACAACTTAATGCTATCAGACTTAAAATAACAGCGTACAATTAAAATTTAATTAACAAGACTTCTTAACGTTTTAATTTAAATTATTTATCGTTAAAAGATGTTTAGTAATATAATTAGAGCGGTATTTGTGTTTTAAAATGTGATGTAAAAGAACTGAGAATCTAACGATGAAAATTACCAAAAATTTAACAATCACCTGCTTTACCCCCACTCTAATTCGAGACGGTTATCAATTTCTATGCAATATTATAATGATATTCTCTACATTTATGTTGTAATTAGTATATTATTCATAAATTAATATTAATCTGGTTTTTGGCAATTATGTTTTGTTACATTTAAAAATAAACATCTTCCGATGAGGGATAACTTTTGAACTTGTAACCACCTTGCTCAGTGTCACCCCAAGACACCCCAAAACTTAGCAAGTCTGGCGATGTGATTACAAGAAAAAAATAAAAAAAATTTGTTGTTGTAATATATAAATAAAGACAGACAAATTTAACAGTTGTAAAATATTTAATAAAGAATAATAACATCGAATAAACCTTGTAAAACATTCAACAATGTTAACAAATAAACAATTTTAAATATTACCTTAAAGACAACAAAATCAATATACATGTAAAGAAAAATATATTTTTCTTGTAGTGAATCGTACCGCGTTGGCATGAACGGCATACACAGGAATGTAAACAAATAAACAGCTGTTTTATTTTTGCAGGGATGTTTTGATTGTATCAGTGTTATAAAGGTAGAATATGAAAAACAAGCATAAAAAGTGATAAGTGAAACAATTAAAGAAACAACTGAAATTAATAACATTTAATGTCGTTTCTCTTAATAGGAGAAACTCAATTGTGTTTTTAGTAGATCTAATACTTCCAATTTAAATAAGGTAATATCATTTAATATCATTATAATTAAATTATTTTCAATTGTGTTTTTGATTGCCATTGTCATTGCAATTAATTTGTAAATATCATTATATACATATATAAGTAAACTTTGGTAAAATTTGAAGAACAACTGCTAAAAATATGTGGAATTTATCATTTTGTTATATCAACTCAAAATTTATCATGATTATTTAAATAATATTAGGTATACCCAATAAAATAATATGAAATTACCTAAATGCTTTAAAAACTAAAATTACAGTAAAGGTTGTCTTTTAAATAGTTATGTTATTGCAAATTTAGAAAATTAGATCTTTTACCCAGAATCTTTTTTTTAAAAAAAAGGGTATATTCAAAAATAGAAAAAAATATACAAGAATGAATTTAAATTTTGAAAATTAACACATATACTGAATTGCAGCCCATTATTTTAAGTTTTATAAAAATTTATTTAATAAAGTGTTTTTCTAAAATTTATTAAAGAATTATACTGGTAATTTTGAAATACATGTTGCAACGCTATTAGATAGAAATCATGTTACAAACATGTTAATTAAGGTTAGGTTATTATGACAGTTTTAAACGGATAATTTCTTGTTTTGTGAGGTCCAGGACGATTTCTTAAGTAGAAGACTGATGCTAATATAATCTCCAAAATCCCAATTAAAATAAATTAAAAATTCATACCGTTATGTTTGGTGACAATTCCATAATAATTGGAAGAGATACGAACTCAGGCATCGGACAATCCGATCATACCTTATGGTTGTAATCACAGCTTAAATCCAAATTACTTTTAAATCAAAATGCCAGTCGTCTTAGAATCCATGATTTTGCCCTTGAACCTCAGGCCTTAGTTATTCGTTTCAGCACATAATTAAATCTCTTAAGATCTCCGTTATCAACCTCGAACCAGGAACTTGAACCTGAAAATCGGGTAAAACGCAGTGATCATAAAGAAAATACGTAGAAATAATATTATTAACGATTCAACATACTAGTATAAATTACATGACCGTTTCTAATCAATCATGGCCGCAAACAGAAAGAGACCGGCAACAGCGACAGTGGAACCAGCTGTCCACGTCACGCACATACAAATACGTTACCTAGTACAACAAAAATCCAAAAGAGTGCAGAAGCCTACGGTGAATATTAATAGAAGCGGTAAAGAGAGACAAGTATGAAAATACAGATCGTAACCTATAGAATATAGACGTTACAAACTTCAACTCGAAACTATGAACACTACCAAACTCCGACCTTTAATGAAATGTTAAAATGTGTGGTTTAAAGTAACTTTACAAAGGAAAGTGCTTCTTTGTAAAAAGAGCTTCTAATTAGACCATTTTACAAAATATATTTTTTATTGGATCTAATGTTATTGTTGTTAGGTCATCAGCCAAAAAACTGATTTGAACCTCTAGAGGCTTTACTAAGTAAAACGAGGCATGAGTTGGTTTACTATTGCCTTCCTCATTGAGTGGTAAAAGTATACTTAACAGCATGCCAGGCCCTCTACCTTCCACCCTGGAAATATGGGTTCGAGAATTTTCAAGGAAGACCGAGAGATTAAAAATGTGAACGTAAATAATAAGAGTAATAAATAATGTTTTTTCGGAGAAATAGATAGAAATATTATGTGCAATAATAAATGGTCTTTTATAGTAAAGTTAGCTATTGTTGTACAGGTATTGTGAGAGCTGGGTACCTATTTAGATTATTGGCCTTTTTGTAAAACCTTCTAGTCAATCCTAAATTGTTTATAGTTGTTAAGATTTATCCAGAAGCCGTTAGAAGTATTTAGTATTTTATTATTATAAAGAAATATCTGTTTTTTCTCGAACTTTCCATTAGCCCACCTATATAAGCGAGTGATTCAGTGAGGCAGTCTTGATTTATCTGTGTTTGAGTGAGCAAATCGCGTAGTGCTTAACGGTTACGTTTGGAGTAGCCCAGCGTTACTGTGAATTACTCTTTATTGTTTAAGGGGGTAGTAAACTCAAGATAACTTTTTTTTAAATTTCGATGTTTTTGCAGTTATTTGAAGTTTAAAAAATTTTCTGAATCACAACATTTGTTTACTTTGTTTGTACGTTGACAAAAAGTTATAAAAACATGTTTAAAATAAAGCTCACTAGCAAGGCGAGTGAAATTATTCCTTTAACTTTAAGTTTTCCGGGAATGTAGTTTTTACATGGTTGTACACTCTTGGGAATTAAATATTTTGGTTCGTATTGGAGATGTTTGGATGATGGTTTTTTCAAATGTTCATAATTTCTTGCTCTATTATCTGTGGAATGATTATTACAAAAACCTTAATAGGGATTTAGTTAAAAAATAATTTGCGAATACATAAAATAAATGTTTTTGAAAAATGGTTTTTTTCAATAAATTTCTTGTAAGAAAAAATACATACAAGCGCATACAACAGATAATAAAGAGCAATTTTCTGTATTTTGTATCTTACGAATCATGTTTATATCTTTTCTCGGTTCCTGAAATATTTGATTCCCCGTAAAAGGGGAATCCTTTTCCATCCTCAAACCTTTGGCTTGGTTAAAATGGTAGATCACATTACTAGTAAATTACTCTTTCATTTATAATAAATAATCATAAATTATAGCCAGAAGTTTTCATTTTCATTTTCTGGGTTGACTACCCCCTTAACGTTTATTTACTCTGTATCATTTCTGTAAGTAGTATTAAGTAAATAAGTTAATTTATTTATTGTCTTAGTTAATTATAATTACCTAGTTGTTATTTATTAAGTAATTTCATTGTAGATTTTTGTCACTTATTTAATTGTAATTTTTAGTTGTAATTAACACTCGTAATTTTAAACTTTAGTATGTTCATTATTTAACCTAACCAGATCCCAAAACGAACCTTAGAGGTAAGTGTCACAGTATATTATTCCTCTATAAAGAAACACCAATTATAATCCCCTTATTTGTCAAGCTGAGGTTGATAACTTTAACATATATGTGGAAGAAGAAACGGCATCTTCTTTAGGAAGGATCTCATTATTATAAGGATTATTGTTAAGCAACGCTATATTGTACAATAAGTACTCAATGTTTAAGGTTATTTGACACTGTCATATGACGACATCGAATAGATTTAATATAGTGAAGGGAATTTGAAATTATAAACCACACACGAGTTTTCATATAATGTACTTGAAACTAGTTCAATATTCATCTTTGCCGTCTTATATTCTAAATGACTGTCTTCACCAACTTTACGTTTCTTCTTCCCCTCCTCCTACTTACCTTTCTTTTATTTCTGCATCTAATTTCCCTTCATACTTCCAATTTCCTCATCCTTAGCAGGAAATACGGTAATTTAAAAATTATTGTTATTACATACTTTGTTAATTATATTTCTAACCCACCGGGTTGGTCTAGTCGTAAAGTCGTCGCCGTAAATCAGCTGTTCGGAAATGAAGTGACATTTACGTTAAGAAGAAGAACTTGTCCACCGTCATACACCGTTGTACCTGGATAACAACTAGATACCACAGGAAAATAAAGTTCGATATTTGGGCCTTCAGTTAGATCGTAGATTGACTTGGGGATATCATATCAAAACAAAACGTTTACAACTAAATAACCTTACAAAATGACTCAAAATTCATCAACAGAAAATCAACTCTACCATTAAAATTTAAATTATTCACATATATTGCTTATCTACAACCGATTTGGAATAACGGTATAGAAAGTTTTGGGACGGCAAAGAAAACTCACATACAAAAAATTCAAACTTATCAGTCAAAAATACTTTGCATGATAACGAACGCCCTATATTACGTAACAAACCTAACATTGCATTTCGGCTAAAAAATTCTTTTGTATCAGAAACTGCTAAAATCAAATACTCAAAATTTAACAGAAAGTTAAAAGACCACATTAATCCCCTAATACAGCAAATGTCAAGACAAAACTTAACCCACCGACTCCTACGAAGAAAATGGAGTACAGATCTACGGATCTAATAACAAAATATATAAATATAATGCTTAAAAGATATCCATATTATTTTACACATTTCGTAATTCTTTAAAATTTCACTTTTGTAATTATAATTTATTAAGTGTTGTTCAGATCTTTATTACTCATGTACCCTAAATATTTTTCGTTTCTTATATCATTTTGTTTATCGTAAAATGCTTATATTATTTGCTATTGTTACTTTCTACGCTACTTCTTATTCTAAGTACTTTGTATTGTATGTTATTCTTGTTATGTGTATATTATTTGATTTTCCTGTGTTTGTTTTCTAGTTTTCCTTAATTTCGTTTTACTGTTCAACTTTTGAATTACCCTCTGGGATGTATTCTTTAAAATAATTCTTTTGTTTATTTGTTACGTCATTTTTTTATTCAAAATTTTGTTAAGCTTTTGGATGGTTGTACTGTATTGTATAGTTTCTAAATAAAGAATCAAAGTTTAAAAAAATTCGAGTAAAGGTAGTTACTTTTATATGGATTTGAATACTAGAGAGTGGTTACCAGTGTACGTTGATGATAGGGATTCAATTAACCATACTCGCTCAAAAATGGTCGGTCTGAGTCTGTACAATACTGCAACTCATTTACACGTCAAACATATCATCCTTATCTCATTGTTAGAAATCACTTATTGGTTAGAAATTAAACAGATTGCAGCGTACTCACATCAGGAATAAAAAAAATTTTTTAATTAATTTAAAAACGTAACTCCTCATAAACTTCCATACTGCGCTCTTTAATACTGCGGTTTAGGACTTGATAATAACCAAAATCAAAATTTCTTACAAAACACCAACATTAAATTTTGTACCGTTTTTGTTTTGGTTTTGGGTTATGGATATTTTTTTTAAACAATTGTAAGAGAGGCAGGAACAAATTATTTTTTTTTTTTAATTTTTCGAGAGTAGAGAGCAAGCATCTTTCTGAATTTTATTTAAAATATAACAATACTAAAATCTTTGGTGTAATTTTTAGTAGAATATTTATTAAAAATCAGTCGAATAATTATACAGATATTTTTCCACGAAACGAAAATTTAATAAAAACAGATTTTCCATTAAAACTGATCTTTGAATCAATTTATCGAAAGAATAGAATGCAATTCTAAAAGATGTGTCAGCAACGCGTCGAGTCTTTCTTTCTTCCAAATCCTATATAGTCTCGGCCGACTAACTGCAAGCTGTGTGAGCTCTGCTTCTGATCTATAATGTTCTTATATAGAATCCTTTTGATTGCATGAAATAAGGAAATTGAATTTACTGCTGAACCAATTTCGGCGTGTTAGCAAGTGATGTAGAACAGCGGGCGCCATGTATTTTCCACAATAGGCTGTATTAAAATATGTTCATATGTCCATTCAATTTATACGTCAAAAACAAGATTAATACATAACCGTTTCCTTTTGCGCTGAAATAATATAAAATAAGAAGTAAAATTTATTCAATTTACCTTTTACAAAAATATCATGTATGTTGAGAATGTAGTATCTTTGATAAGAATAATTTTTTTACTTCAATAAAAATATCGTATATTTTTTCTGAAAAAAAATCTCTAAAATATTTTCTTGAAGGAACTGGTCGAAATTAAGTTGTAAAAAGTTAAGGTGTATTTAGGGATGATAGGTCAAGAATGAAAACTTCTTTTTGTAGCCTACTATTACACAAATGGTTTGCTGGGCTTCAAAATTTACTCAATGTATTTACTTTCTCACACAACCTTACTCGTTGAAAGTAAAATCATGGCTGTACTTACAAAGAAAATTAATTAACTACTGGAAACCGGAATTCCGTTGTCATCAGTATGAATCAAAAGTGGAAAGGGGCAATCACGACCTGAGAATAACTGAATATGAGTTACAAGAAAAAGTAGATCGTGTATTGTTTTTACTAAAATTGGCACGATCTCTTTGATTTTTACTTTCTCTTGCCTATATGAATACATAGGAAGGAAAGTATTGTTTTCATGTCGATTTTTCGAAATCGAGTTTTCACCGGATCTACACGTTTTCAGACCTCCTGAATCCAAAAAACATGTTTTTAGCGATTGGTCTGTGTGTGTCTGTGTGTGTCGAGTTTTCACCGGATCTACACGTGTTCAGACCCCCTGAACCCAAAAAAACATGTTTTTAGCAATTGGTCTTTGTGTGTGTGTGTGTGTGTGTGTGTCTGTGTGAACAAAATATCTCAAGAATGGAACATCGTACGAAGTTGAAACTTGAGTCTGAAGTTAGGTACTACTAGAAGACCCGACACATTTTCATCAAAACCGGTCAACCGGAAATAGTAGTTTATTCGTGTCATTGTTCACTTTTTGCGTTTTTCTCAAAAACGGCTCCTACGATTTTTTTAAAAATTGCTTCATTATTACAATTTTAATGCTCTATAAGATAGGTTAGGCGCCATATCTGCTGAAACTCTTGGGGAAGCTGTTTTCGTGTAAAAAATTGTTTTTTTAAATTGTGACTTTAATATCCGTTTTAGCGCAAAAATTTATATAATCAAAGTTGTAGACAATTAAAAACCCTAAAACTGTTATTTCAAACATGTTTTTTTATATCGCTTCGTTTAGCAGTAATTAGAGATTTTTTTCTCACGAAAACGTGTAAAAAATTGATTTTTTTAAAGATTTCAGCCTTATTATGCATTTCACGACAAAAAAAGTGTAAGTTAATAAAATTTATAGGAAATTAAAAGATCTACAACTTTAATTTAGAGCGTTTTTCTCTACAGAGCCTAGTTTAGCGTAAAAGAGTGAGTTTCCGTATTTTTAAGCCAAACTGAGATTGATTTACATTTTGCGTCTTTCACTCATGATGAAAATTAGGTAATGTTAATTGAGGTTAGTTTTTTTGTTTATTTCTAATTTTTGATTATTAATGTTAGGTTTATTGTTAATTATTTGCATTGGCAAGAGAAATTTGTGTGAGTGTTTCACACCCGATTTTTTTTAAAGTAGGTTGACTAGTTTATGAGATTACCTCGTACAAACAAACAAACGTTAATTCTTTATAACGTTATTTAAACAAAAAACTTAGCTACTTACTTCCCTTTCACCAAAAATCATTGTAAAACAATTTTGTTTACAGAATTTTGTTTACAAAATTGTTGTTGAAAAGAGAGTAAAGTCTTTGTTTTGATTAATACCGTGACAGAGTCCTGAAGAATGGTAGCCGGCTATTATGTGTGCCTATTGTATTTTGACAACAATAGCTTTTGTACGGGTTCATTTTCATAATATAAGTCCTTTCATTCGATTTTTGTTTTTTATAAACACGTAGATTAACGTAGAATTCGATTATTATTTATTCTTTCTTTATTTTTCTGAAATAAATTATCGTTTCTTGAATAAAAGTGAGCCGCCTGATGTCAGTCAGTTCAGTGTTTGAAAAGATGCTAAATCGTCAGTTGTGTTTAATTGTCAGTCAAACGTTCAAAAAGGATCGCTCGTGACAAGGAAATATTGTGTTATATTTTTATATAACTAAGTAAACATTCATTCATTAATAGTCTAATATTGTAAATTGCCATATTTCTCTCTAGTTAATTTAAATCTTAGGTCCATCATAAAATTTTGTGATAAGTTTAGTCTAAGTAGTTTAATTTTAATTTACCCAGAGTTATAATCTTGATAATTTCTGTGTGTCGGAGGTATACTACACTATGTCCATTTTTATCGAAATTGAGTTTTTAACACTATGTTATATAACTTTTTCTGCTCTTTCCAGTGGTATACTGAACTATGTTAAAATCCTAATAACAACAGAAATAAGGCTTCTTAAAACTATACTATGTGGTTCTTTCGTTTGTGGTATATAGTACTATATGCACATGGTGTTCTAGACTTCTGAAAAAGTATGGAACTATACAACACCATATCCACTTATATCTTCATTCTTACAAAAAATAAACGTTTTAGTGCATTACATTCGCGCAGTTCTTTAGACTCCGTCATATTATCAACGCAATGAATAAACTGATGAGGTCATCGGACTATTCAGCTACTACAGCATGGCTCACGCACGCCTCAGTTCTTCGTTTTGTTTTTAAAATCCTATTTAACAAAATTTGTTATTACAAACATGAGTGTCAATCAGTTTTATTACCAATCGCCCAACTCATTTACAGACTAATCAAAGAAGGTACTGCAACCAGCAATGGTAGTGCTGGTAATGGTGATGGTAGTGAAGGTAAGAAGGTACTGCAGTAGCCATTAACAACGACATACCTAATTCAACTGGAGAAGTCAATTGCTCTATTTATGTAGACAATAGTTTTCAAACTGGAGGACAATATAAAATACGAGTAATTTTATTGCATCAAGACTTATTTTTACGTAGTAGTGGTAGCGAGACAGATGACACGTCAGCAGATGAAGGTTATGTATAACCCGCAAATGTTTCTTCTTCAGAACCACATAATAAACGCAAGTTTATGAGTAATGACAGAAGGGAACTGAAATTATTCAAGATGTAAATGTAGAGACAAAGGAGATAAATAAAGAAAATATCGTATACGGTAGTGAACAAAGCTAACATCAAGCAAGAAGGTAGAAAACGGCAAAGAGATCCAGAAAAATTGAAATGCAACCACGAAAAAAGAGACTTCTATCAGGGCAAAGTTCCATAAGCAAAAAGGGAAGATTGTGCAAGAGTCATGAAACTACCTTACCATTCCCGAATGAAATGTTTTGAAAAGCTTTTGTAAAATTACAGAAAAATTATTTTTGATTTGTATTGAGATGGTTAGAAAGATTACAATGTAAAACAACAGTTCATTCGATCATGCATACAGGTGAAACAAAACGAAAGAAACATAGCAAAGGTGAGATCAAAGAGAGAACAAAAACTTTAATATACAATTAAGAATTCATGGAACTGAAGTAAGAGTATGTAAAACCACGTTCTTAAACACCCTTAAAATATCTAACTCTGAAAAGATAGCCAAATTTAAGAAAGAAGAACCAAGTGAATAATTCACTCAGACCAATGTGGAAGGAATAGACCTACGCCTAGAACCAAAACCCTGTAGGAAGTTATAAATAATAATATTCAGCACATCTCTTTAACACCAACGTACGAGAGTCACTACTTGCTAGAAAAAACTAAAAGAGCCATTTTCAGTCCCAGATTTGTCTCTTACAGGCTTGTATAAATTGCACTTGGAGTTTTGCAAAAAACTAAGTACTCCAAGGAATTAAATTAGCAAAACAATGGCTCTACAATCGTATTTCCAATTTTATTTTTTGAAAATCTGATGTTACTAAGCAGCCAGTTTTATTATTCCGTAGTGTTTGTCCACAAGTTAGCCAAGAAAAAATTGGATACCTTTACGAAGTGAACCCTTTTGAGGAAAATTACTTTGTTGAAGTTATTGTGGAAGGAGCACAAGAAAGGATAACATTGAAATGCCTGAGGAAATAAGAATAGGTAATAACAGATAATCCGTATCAGTAAAGAAATATATTGACATCATAAATATCTCTTCGTGATTTCTTACCAACAGAATGTTACGCGTTTTACAAATAACTCCGGTTAGAAAATAATGCAGAAGATTGTCTACTGGAGAAAAATGAAAAATTTTCATAATTGTGTTGGATAATATTACTAACTAAACTTTTGAGTGAAATAAAAATCAATTTTTTAAATAATTAAAAATACTTTGGATATTGTGTTAATATCACTTTTCTGTAAAAGTTTCTTTTATGTTTTGTACTGTTTTGTTTTGTATTTTGTATTGTTTATTTTATATTTTTTAATTTTATTTAAACAATGTAACCTTAGTGTAATGATGCATTTCTTTTACGGTGGTCGCCAATAATCTCGCTGGTGACGCAATAATAAATGAATGCTCGTAAAACAATTCTTGTAGAAATGTAGGCCGCTTGCGTGGTCTAGTTGTCCCGTATAGAGTCTAGAAAATTACTACGCATTCAAACCCACCATTCCTTAACCCAAAATAGTTGCTAATAACCAAGATGTTGGTGTAACTTTAAATAAACTAAAAAAATTAGTCATTTATTTGATTAAAACAGAGAATCTTGCATTGGTAAGTGATCAATCTTCATATTTTTGCATTAGCCAGCCTACATTTTTTTTAAATTTATTATTTTATGGTGAAATTATTTATTTATTTTCACTGCTTTAATAATCTCTTTTAATTTTTATTTATGTATTTATTTTAATACATGATATTTCAAGCTATTTCTACCTTACTCCTAAATTTAACACTTAATTCCTCTGACATTAAATTATTTCACTTGGACATAGTGTAGGGAAAACTAAGCAGATTCAGAAGTAAAAAACACTATGTCCATTTTTCAGGTGGAAAACAACAATTTTCATTTTATTCAATACACATTAATTAGCGTATACTAAAATGAGTAAGTATCGGTAAAAATATTTTGAGTTAATAAAAAGCTGAAAGAAATATGAACAATATACTAAATTTTAAAACTTTAAATGGCTCTCCTGTAAAATCCTGATTATGGCACATGGTGTACTATAGGCCTACCTCCGATACACAGATTTATGTATTGATTAGTTTCTTCATAAATATTTTTTATAAATTTAAAAAGAAATTTTATCATTTATTTAATAACCACATCCTGGAGGAACTCGGAAAATTTTTTACAACATTAACATGGTTGAGCTACATTAGTTTTCGTGTAATATTAGTACAGATTATTTATATGAAACTGTATCAAATAATTAATTCTAATTAAACCTTTATTTTAATTACGACTTAACAAAAATCACGGTATTTTAAAATAAAGTACACAATTCCTCATTATAATTACCCGAAAAATATGTCAAAATATGTACAATCAATTTTAATTAGAAACCACTAATAAAGATTGTAAAAAAAGAAATTTGATAGGAGAGTAGAGAAAACTGAAATATGAAATTGGTTTATTAACGAACGTTGATTTCAGTTGCTTAGCTCTTAGCTGAACACGATAATCCATTAAACAGGATACTCTTAAATCCTGTCAAAAAAAGACGGATAGGCAGAATGGGCGTCCCAGAGAAATCGTTAGATTCGCCAGAGATACGGAAGGAAGAACAGTGTTGACTTGCTGACTAATGACGCATGTGATGATACAGTAACTCATATATTATCTAATTCCCTCATCTACTTTTAGTCTAAACCTCCTCTATTTATTGCAATCAATTCCAGTATCATTGACAGATTATATCTATTAATCAAACACAGGAATGATAAAACCTTCTAAAAATAAACCAGTATCTTCATACCGTGAAACTAAGCTTATAAGTATAAAATAAAAAATAAACTTATTACTTTACCATTAATAAAATTATAAAAATCTGGTGTGAAACACTCACACAACTTTCTCTTGCCAATGCAAATAATTAACAATAAACCTAACATTAGTATTAAAACATTAGAAATGAACAAAAACTAACCTCAAAAACATAACCTTATTTTAATCATGAGTGGAAGACGCAAAATGAAAATCGAACTCAATTTGGCTAAAAAAAACGGAAAATCACACTTTCACGCTAAACTAGGCTCTGTAGAGAAAAATTCTCTAAACAAAAGTTGTAGATCTTTTAATTTTCTATAACTTTTATTATATACACTTTTGTCGTAAAATGCATACTAAGACCGAAATGTTAAAAAAATCGATTTTTCTCACGTTTTCGTGAGAAAAAAACAGAAAATCGCAAATTACCGCTAAACTAAGCGTCATACAAAAAAATGTTTGAAACATAAGTTGTAGGTTTTTAAATTCTCTACAACTTTTATTATATAAGTTTTTGCGCTAAAATTTATATTAAAGCCGTAATCGTAAAAAAACAACGTTTTTACGTGAAAAGAGCCTCACCGAGAATTTCAGCAGACATGGCGCCTATCCTATCTTGTAGAGAATAAAAAATTGAGTAAAATAGGCGATTTTAAAAAAAATCGTAGGACCAGTTTTTGAGAAAATCGCAAAAAACTGAAAAATTATACGAATAAACTACTACTTCCGGTTGACCGATTTTGATGAAAATGTTCGTGTCGCGTCCGGTAGTGGTATGTAACTTAAGTTTCAAGTTTCAAGTTCGTACGATGTTCCGTTCTTGAGATATTCTGTTCACACACACACACACACACACACAGACACACAGACACACACACAGACCAATCGCTAAAAACATGTTTTTTGGATTCAGGGGGTCTGAAAACGTATAGATCCGGTGAAAACTCGATTTCGAAAAATCGACATGAAAACAATACTTTCCTTCCTATATATTCATATAGGCAAGAGAAAGTAAAAATATACCAATCACATAAATTAACTACGATGTTAACACTTTTGTACTTTTTATTTTGAATATTTTAAAAAAGAGAATACCTTAATACAAATTAAAAATCCCGGGAAACCGCATTAAATATTCAGTTGAAACTATACGCAGTATTGTTAAGTACTGTGAAACAACTTTTAACTGTACGAGATTTGTTTCCAGAGAAACTAGCGGTGGTAAAGTTTTCTAATAGGATTTACAAAGTTAAACAGGCCAAGGTGTTTCGATGTTCTTTAACAACACTTTGTACAACGAAGTAACAATCTCCTGCCAGTAAATCGAAACAAAAATCAATGACATTCCAAAACTTATAAAAATGTTCATTTACAAAATTGATTTTGTTGGTTTCAATATGAATTATATTTAATTTAAAGTAAATAACTAATGATGGTAGAAGATAATTTAAACATTTAAGAAAGAGTTAATAAATATACAGTAAAACTTTGATCAACTGTCACTCTTTTAACCGTCTTTTTCTGTTATCCGTAAGTGGCAGAAAAAAAAATTTTATTACATTGCAGTAAAGTAAGTTTGTAAAACGCAAGTTTCATAGAACATAGCAATTACAAATTCATCGGAAATTAATTGGTGATTTCAGAAACCATATAAGTCAAAATACTAAATTTAGGCTTATGTTCTTCCTGAAGTAAAAAAAGGAGTAAAATGCTGACTTCTGTTGTTTCTGAATAAAATGCTTTGCTAAATAAACTCCAAGAAAATCGTGATATGCAAAAATATTTATTTATTTATTACACTAGTGACGAGGAAATTTTTACTACAGTAAAAACATAAATTTTTGACTTTCAAAAAAAAATGGTGTCTGAAATATTCAATTTTTTTGTCATCATCATCTATTTATGGTGGTGTTTTCCTATGTACAAATTTTTGTGTGATGACTTCTTATTTTCTAAAGTATAGGACTTCAGGTTCAAAATACCACCCATTTTATTTTCAACCAGAAAAAGGCTTTAAGACAAGGCTTATAACATAACGATAAGTTTTTAACATTATATTAGTCAACGAAAGCCAGACTTTAGTCATCTCTGTAGGGCAAGATTGTGTTTACATTCAATCAATCCGAAAATGTACTGAAGTAAAAAGGTAAAATTTTGACTTATGGGCTTTGTGAAATTAATGATTCACGAAATATTTCCGCACAGAAAGCTCCAGCCTCAAAGAAACAGAAGAAGGTGACAGATTATTTTTAAAGTGTAAACCTATAACATTTTAAGTGTAGATCTAGAATTTCTAAGTAAGTTTCTATTGAATAACAGTTTATAGTTCTGAACCAGGTTTTTGTAGTTTAGTTGTACAAATATAAATTTGTGTCATCCATTTGTAAACTTTTGTTTTTCATTTTCATCCTGACCACCAATGAAATTAGGATTTATACTACACAAGTGAGTTGTGAATTTTCTGTTACCCGTCAGGGTCACGGTCCCGACACTGTCGCGTAATCGAGGTTACACTGTACTTAAGAAAGCATGTATTCCGATTGAAATATTAGTTGTTGTTGTTGTTAAAGTGTAATACAACACAAATCAGCGACAAACACACATTATTATGTTAAAAAATTACAAAAATAGTACATTTTAAAATTAACGTGTCTAGCTAGGTTACTAAAATAATTATAATGTGAAGGAAATGAAAATATGTGTAAAAACTACGAGATGTACAAAGACACGTGCTGTAAGGTAACGTTAAACTACCTATAAATTCTTAGGAAAAAATAGTGTAGTAACTTAAAACACTCTTCTCTAGACCTCTTTCCCCCTCTTCAACTCTTTCAGTCTAACGCCTTTCTTCTTCCTTTTCTTCCTCTCTCTCACACGCTCTTCTTCCTCCTTATCCCTTTTCTCGTTCCCTCCTTTCCTCTTCCACACCATTCTCCCATCCTTCGCACCCTTTCCCTTGCTCCCTCTTTCACCCCATCACACTCACAGCCACTCTCTCCCCTTTCTTTCTCACACTCTTATACTCTCCCTATCTATGTCTCTGTCTGTATCTCCCTTTTATTCAAATGCATTCTTACGCGTATCCTTTAATAGAATCCTTTCCAATATTTATCTGATTTTTTTTTATTGAGTGATGAAGCCTACATAAGCTTTGGCTTGAGCGAAGGTAATAAAAGGGATTGACAAATGAAAAAATGCCAGAGCCGACCAGGAATTGAATCCCGACCCCGGTAACGAAGTTTAAACACAACAGCTGAAGAGTTTTTTGTCAGAGACTGTGAACGAAATGAGGAGTACTTTTTTGAATCCCATATACCATACAGATTTTAGAAGTGATTTTTTTTCTTATTTTTTGGCTTCAACGTTATTTTTATTTACAACAGTACAATTTTTTTTAAAGAACAACTAGTAAATGAGATTGTAAATGTTCAGGAATGGTGTGAATGTGACATGAATGTGAATCGATCCAGTGATCGATTTCGGTGTGACATTGTACATACAAGGAACGTGGCGCCAACACAAAATTACGATAATTTTTATAAACTTTTTCTAGAAAACAGTATAAACACATGTATAACTTAAAATTTATAATACACCGTTACAAAATTTGATGTGAAACCCTCACCCAAATTTTTCTTGTCAATGTAAATAATTATTAATATGAAACCTGTAATCATGAGCAAACAACGTAAAATGAAAACCATAACCTAATTTTAACCGCGGGTGAATGACGCTAAATGAAAATCAACCTTCGTTGAACAGAGAAATAAAAAAATCACTAGTGACGCTGAAACGCTGTAGGAAATACTCGTGCAATAAACGTTGTAGTTTCTTGATTTTCTACAATTTTTTTTACACAAGCTTTTGTCATAAAATGCATCTTAAGGGTGTAATCTTTA
The DNA here is from genome assembly GCA_035578175.1 of Catonia carolina. Lineage (NCBI taxonomy): Eukaryota > Metazoa > Arthropoda > Insecta > Hemiptera > Achilidae > Catonia > Catonia carolina. The sequence goes on along the minus strand of JAQMRL010000001.1, from coordinate 336,364,912 downwards.
AAAACCTTGTTTTTTACTGATTTTAATGAGTAAAATTTAAAAAAATCAATGACACTAAACTAAGCTCCGCAGAGAAAACAATTGAAATAAAAGTTGTAGGTTTTTAATTTCTACAACTTTGATTACCTACATAGCCAATACTTTTGCCTTAAACCGTTGCATATTAAGACCAAAATTTTAAAAAAGTTTACCTCGAGAACATAGCCCACCACAAATTTCAGCAGATTTGATGCTAACCTTATCTTTAAGATTAAAAAAATTTAGTAAATGAGGTGGTTTTTAAGAAAAAAAAACGTAGGTAGCCATTTTTAAAAAAGTTACTAAAAGTGAAAAATTGCGCGAATAAACTGCTACTTCCGGTTGACCGATTTTGATGAAAATATTTATTAAGGGTTATTACCAACTGAAGTAACATATTCATGTTACCAACTGGAGTATTTGCGTGAACACACTAATTGGTAAAAGCATGTGTTTTAGGGTTCAGGGGACCTGAAAACGCGCATTTTCAGTGAAAACTCGATTACTTGAAAACATGAATCAATATTTTCCTTCCCTATATTTGATATAGGGCTAGAGAAAGTAAAAATTTATAATTTAAGTTTCAAAAGTACTAGATAATAATACTTATTAAATTCTAGGTAGAAAATTAATTGTGCATATTTTTTCTTCCCGAAACTTGATGAACCATTAGGTTTACCGTAAATATGTTTTTCTTGTAAAGATTAAATTATAATGAATTTAAAATATTTCTAGAGAACGTTTTAGATTAAAACGTACAAAGGATATTCTGTAACCACAGTTATGAAAAAAGCACGTCTATTGTAGAAATAATGAGACGTAAATAATTTCCACGTTAGTAAATTAAGTTTGAGAAATTTCCACAGGAAATAATTTAATTCTCAAGAAAAATTGAACTTTGCAAAGAAGGAGATATATATATGAAATTATTTATTACTCACGCAAATTATAAAATTTACAATGAACAGTAAAGAAGGTGCTGTACTTATTAAATTATAAAGTACCCTCTCACATATATAATTTAGTCAAAGACAAAACAACAGACATAATGTATACCCCTACTGAAAAATGTTTTAAGATTATTACTATACTAGGAGAATGTTTTTCATTATAAATGGCTATGTGAAGTACTAAAGGGCCTTCATTTGTTTCCGCCATTTTTGAAACTGTTTCTCATTTTTCTTTAACGTTATACTTGGAAAAATTTATTACATCTTCAAACTAAATTATACGGTTTTAATAATGATCAACATTTTTTAACAGAAAAGAAACTTGATATTTTCTTAAAACAAAAACAAATTTAAGTTACATATTCCTTTTTACATTGTTTTTTGAAATACATTATGTTTTAACAATAAAAAAGTAGATATATCTTCTAAGTATTCTCTCGCTGGTAATATTCTGTATTTACTCAGGAGTATAGAAAACGTCATTTCCAAACGTTTTCTATAAATTTAGTAACAATTAAATTCAATACATTGATGGAAATCACTTTCAGTTTACGCATTCTATCTACCTGTAATAATTTATCACAATGCATGAGTAACGTTCGACATAACCTAGATCTAAAGTCTATTACAAGTCCATTATATTACTCATTTAACCAAATGATAAGTAAATTTCATTAACAAACGTTTAGTTCATTACACAATACGTAGAAAACATGAAATCTTGATTAATTGTAAAATAATTTAAATTTTTTTTGTACTCGTATTGCTAACAAATGTAATAAACCTATTATTACATTGTGTCTTGTTTTAACGATAGCTTTTGTATGCAGTTGTAACAGGAGTGGTTTATTACTTGCCAAGCGCCGACAGTCTTGTTTACGAATTGTATTGTATCCTGTTAGGCCAGTTATTCCTATGTTTTCTTTTATTATTCGTTAGATTGTTGTAGAAAAGTGTAGGGTTTTTTATTATGTATTCTGAGCTATTTTTTATTATTGTCGAATTTTTATGACCAGTTATACAAACAAAATTGAGAGTTTGGCTGTTAGAAACAGCCAAACTCTCCATTGATAGAGACCAGTAGAAAATTGGATGAGAAACCAGTAAGATAATGGAGTTTAAGTTTCTTTCTAAAAAACAGTTTTGTACTTAAAGGGGTGCGATTGTTAGCAGATCTTCGTATTACAAATTACAGAGTACAGACGTAGAGTTTGGTTTGTAAGTAAGATTTGATTAATTTGAATGGTAATGACCACATTTTCTTTTTAGTTAAGTTTATTTTAATTCTTAAGTTTTTAATAACTTTTGTAATCAATTTAGTCAAAGAAGTTTAATTGTAATTTACCAGTAGTTATAATCGTAATACTCTACTATAATTAATTAATTATATATTAATAAATACTTTTTATAAGTTTAAAAGGAAGTTTTATCATTCATTAATAGCCAGATCCCAAAAGAACTTGGAGCAAACGTTACAATATCTTACACCGGTTTTGGTTTTTGTTTAAAAATTTAATTTATTGTGTTGGCTTTGGCTAATGGTTTGGTGCTGATTTCAGAGTTTGTGGATGCTTTTCTGAAATCATTGTATTTATTTAGTTTAACTTACGAAAAATATAACCTTTTAATTCTTTAGAGAAGAAATTTATAGGTTTCAGGGGTACTCATCATCTCAAAAGCTAAGTAGTTATGAATGACAAAACGTTAGAAGAAATACAATCGATTATTTACTTCGGATGTGATATCTCGAATGTGCAATCTTTAAGATGCAGAAATCAAATTAAAAAAGTTTCAAATGCTTATATACTTTGAGGAAAACACTGGTAGGCAAAGGGCGGAAAATTTTTTTTTTAAATTTTATCACATCTTGGTTCTGCCGGTTTTATTGTGTGGTTCAGAGTGTTGGACTGTTCAGCAGACATCAAGAATAGTGACTGCTGAGATGAGATTGTTAGACCTTTAATAAGGTATCGATTGCTGAACCATTAAAGAAATAAATATATTAGGCATAAACTATATTTGTCAGGGATTTCAACTGTTCGAAAATATTGATAAGAGTGGTAGTCATTTGTTGCAGATTCCAGATGTTGGTAAAACCAAATCATTGCTTAATTACAAGCCAACCGGACAACGTGGTATTGAATAAACATGGAAGATATAAGCATTCCAATTTTTTTAAGAAATAACGGCCTATTAAATTTAAAGTTAGAACGGACCAGAATGACTTCTTTTACCTTTGAATGACTTTTTTGAACGGACTTTGTTGTTTTGGCATTTTTTATCTGTTGCATCTGTATTGTTTATGATGACAATGAGCATTTACTTTTTTTACATGGTTTTAAAAATAAACTCAAACAGTTTCTGCTAGAAAATATTTTTTATAATATTAATGGATTCCTTAATATCTCCTGAAATCCATTTCAGGAAAACAGGGTTTAACTGTTTCGTTCGAGTATTGGGCCTACATGTTCATGCCAAGTGAATGGACATGAAGTATTTTGTATATAATGCAATTTAAAAATAACTTTTTTTGAAAATTCCCTATTTTATATTAATTTATTTTTATTGTTTCTTAATGTTAAAAATTATGTATGTTTAAATTGTCGTGTAATTATTTGTATCTGTTTAATTTTTTAATTAAAGTTTAAACTGTTTAAAGAACAATAATTTAATAAGTCGAGTGGTGATTACGGACACTTTTAAAAATCAATTTGTTGTCAATTAGTTTTAGCATAATGTTTGGCTGTTCTGGCGAAAGGTATCGCACAATTTTCCTTGGTCATTACAAGCGAATACCTGGTTAGTCTTCTTTTCGCCTTCTGTGCATTAACATTCCCATTTCTTATCCAAAATATTTTTACTTGTCATTTATATATGCCTACTATTATACAAATAAAGAGGATAGAAGCTTTTGAAATGTGGTGTTATAGGAAAATGTTAAAGATCAGGTGGGTGGACAAAATAAGTAATTTAGAGGTTCTTAGGCGAGTGGATGAAAAAAGAAGTATATGGAAGCATCTTACCAAAAAAAGGGATAGGCTAGTGGGGCATATCCTAAGACATCCAGGTATTGGGCTATCAATAATGGAGGGTAATATTGAGGGAGTAAATTGTAGAGGGAGGTAAAGATTAGAATATATAAAGCAAATTACAAAAGATGTAGGGTGTTACAGGTATGTAGATATGAAACGACTTGCGCAAGATAGACAGGTTGGAGAACTGCATCAAACCAGTCGAGAGACTGATTACAAAAAAAAAATATACAAATTATCTTTTGTGCGAATTTTTATTTTTAATACAACAAAATCTACAACCTATCCTTAATATTGAGAAGATGAGTTTTCTTTTTTTATATAACGATTGAAGAAACCCCCCCTCCCCAATGAGGGAACTTAGTGGACGTAAGTCATGTGTTGTCTTGTCAACTTAGAATAAGTCCGTAGGAAGCCATCGCTGCGTGCCAATAAAGTTTATTTTTATTTACAACGCAAAAAAATTTAAAATAAACTTAACTCAATATTTCGAAAAAGTAACTAACGTAATGAGAATCGATGCATCGACTTCAAAAAATGAAATCTTCAGCAAAACAATGAAAACCTATGAAAAGTTCTATGGTCATAAAATATTGTTTACAATTCGCAATTAATTATATGCAGAAATAAAATTTACGACTTAAGTACACAAGTTTTAATTATTAACACAAAAAATATAACTTTTCCTGTTTGGTTTTAGCGTGTAAGATCACATAACATTTTGACAACTTTCCAACTAGGCTCCCATGAAATATTTTTATTGCATAGTAAAAAGATAAATATGTGTTTTAGTTTATACATACATTTACGAGAAGAGGGGTTGTATTATCTGAACGTCTTGTTGAAAACATTTACGATTATAACATATAAAACTCATGCCTATAGGTTTTAGGTCTTATGCAAAGTAATAAAACTAACAATAGGTTGTTAAAATATATAACAAAATGTTAAGTGTTCAGTACATTAGCTTCATGATACAAAGTTGCCAAGAAAAGACTATTGGCCTCTTTGCGTCGTAAATAATGACAGTTAATCGATTTCAACATAAAATGACCAACAAAAAGATTGTCATACAAAAACAGGACTAAAGAGATTATTGTATAACAATACTTTATCTGTAGTGTATTATAATGATTTTGTAATTAAAGGAATACATTTTAGACTCCCCACTACAGCGACGCTGCCGTGTCTTGCATCAATGGGGTTAGGTGGATCAGAATTCATTAGTGGGTCATTAACATAAAAAAGCATGCGCTGCGCGCCCGCACTATTTCATTAGTTGAAGTACGGCCGCCAAAGGGGTTGGGTGGAGGACAATAATTTGAAGTTTGAAGATGATTTGTTTAAAATTTGAAGGTTTGGAAGTTTAATGGTTTAAAAATTTCAGGTTTATATTTGAAGTTCGAGGTCTGAAGTTTCAAAATTTGAAATTCGAAGGTTTAAGGTTTAAAGATATAAATTTTTAGTTTTTTTGTTTTCTCAGCGAGCCGGTGGGTTAAGGGCACCTTTACCTACATGGGTTTTAAGTACTTTGGAAGGGGCACAGAAAAATGTCGCTGTAGTGGGGCACACTCTTCCACTACGATGCACCGTATAGGAGATTTTTAGATTAGTATCTGTAATAGTTGTTTGTTTGGCATAGTAGCTTATCTTTTATTACGATATTCTTTACTAATACGAAACACGTTTTGTCAGATTCCGATAGGCCATAAATAAAAGACAAGTGAATATAGAAAAAATATTTTATTAGTAAAAGTTACGTATACTCATGGCTATTTTTCAACATAATCTCGTTGGCGATTGAAAAAACATTTGTCGTAACTGTGGATGAGCTTTCCAATACGTTCTCCACAAAATATTTCCACTAATACACAGAAAGTATATAGAAAATAACTCATAATTATCATACCAGAGCTGTAACCCGTATTGGATATCAAGCCCTTAGATTGCATAAAACTATTAACAGCAGTGCAGCACATTATATAGCCTCAATCACATACCTTAATTTACCAGAGGCTATCCGAAATACTGATGTAACTCCTCAAATATACAAAAGAAACGTAACCAACTGGCTGGTTGATTTAGGGAGAGGACAGTCTGAGAATTTAATTAGTTCTATGTATTCAAACTAATTGCTCTTCCTCTTTTGTCAGCTAAAAATGTTTTGTTAACATTGTCATCGAAAGTCTGCTTCATCCTTTGCCACTACATGACATTTTATTTTTATTTTTTAAATTTATTTTTTATATTATCTTTTTTTGTATATTTACGTTAGGAAATTTTGTTGTATGTTTTTTTTTAATTTTTGTTTCTTTTCTTTTATGTAAAATTAGTGCAGATATAAAAAGCTATTATTATAATAGAATAAATAAAATAAACCAACTCATACCCACGCACAGGCTAGACCTATGCGCGTATTAGGAAATAAGATAGGATAAGTTCATTGTACTTGTTTTTAGCAATAATAAATAAAAAAATAAAATAGACCAGCATATCATTTTAAAATACTTATAATGTGATTGTACCAGCAGAAGAAAATAAAATCTGGTGTTAAACACTCACGCGATTAGCTTATGTAAACAATGAAAAACACACGGAAAAATCACTCATTGACGATAAACTGGGCTATGTAAAAAAGTGCTTAAAATACAAGTTGAAAATTTTTTTATTACTAGAACTTAGATTATTATACACATTCGTCGTAAAATGCATACTAAGGCCGCACTCTTAAAAAAATCCCATTTTTACAATTTTTTTAGAAAATCGCAAAATGTTAAAAATCGCATGAATAAACGATTACTTCAGGTTGGCCGATTTTGATGAACGTTCTTGTCGGGTCCTCTTGTTGTATTTAACTTACAGTAAGTTCCAAGTTTCAACTTTGTACAATATTCTGTTCTTTAGATATTTTGTTCACACACACAGACCAATAGCTAAAAACATGTGTTTGGGTTCAGGGGGCCTGATGACATGTATTTCCAGTGAGAACTTGATTTTGAAAAATTGACAGGAAAACTTTACGTCCGTTATTATATTCATAAAGAGAAAAATAAGACAAAAAATGTTTGAAAGTTTTGTTTTTGTTGAATCACCACCATTGAAATTGCTGGTGAAAAACACTACTAAAAAAAATGTTGATGATATTGTTTAACTTTTCAACAGAATGTATAAGTATCGATATAACGCTTAGTTTAATAATTAGTTTACGGACAGAAGTAGAATTTGAATAATGTTTAACAAATTATAATATTTTCATTTGCATAAAATTTAGTCATAATATGAAAGCATAAGTGAAATAGCTGTTGCTGTTTAACAACAGCGATTTGCTTTTCACATTGGGCCTACTAACAACCAACCCCATGAGTGTTATAACCTCTACAAGTGCAACATCCACAGCTACGTGTAACCCAATTATGAACATTACTCCTGCCCTGATATCTAACCGCTGCTGGCACAATATGTAGTATATTACAACAGTATATCCCTAGTTTCGACCTATTTGTGGTGTATTACTGCAATATACACGGCGGAAACGAGAATTTCTACCTTTATTATATATATTATATTACGTTGTAGTTACTATCCATCAACACAATTAGTAACAGCTTCAATTAATTAATGATTTCCAAAACGTATTCTAACCTATATCTCCATTAGTTAACTAATATTACCTCCTCAAATATTTTGAGACTGGTTAATAACCATTTTAAAAAACATTTGATACACATATTATTTATTGCAAAATTTAGTTTTGTTAGTGAAATGGGTTTCGGTAATTAGTGCATCAGTTCTGTTGTAAGTAAATTTTGTAGTTCATCTCTATGCCTCATACATCCGTTTACTTTTCACAGAAGAACCAAAAACCACACGTTAGATTATATTAGCGCCCATATTGTTCTAGAATGCCCATAATTTTCCTTTGACTTATGGCAAAAACCATTAGTGATTTCTGTATTTACTCTTTAAGAGTAAATTTTCCGACTTTGATTTCTTGATTTCCGGTTTTGGGCTACTTTCCGTCGAAACCGGAACTTCAAACCCAATGATTTCTGTATCTAATCTTTAAGAGGAATCAAATTACACTGGTTTTGTTTCCAAATTCCGACTTTGATTTCTTGACTTCCGGTCTTAGGGCCACTTCGGTCAAAACTGTAACTTTAAACCCAACTTAGGCTCACTAACTTTTTATGTAAATTACAAATCCGAAAAAATTTTGTTGCTATCTTTTGTAGTTTTTGACATCTGAGTGTGACGGACGGACAACAAAGGGAAATAATAGATGTCAATTTTAAAAATTGACCAATCAGCTTTCGTTAAACTTTAGTTGTATTCATAACTAACGTGAAGCTAATAAAAAATTGTTTACGCTTTTTTTAATTTGAAATGAAAAACCAAGTAAAACCTAGTTATTTTAGTTACTCCATTACAAAATTGAATACTTGAGTTTTATATGTGTATGAATGTACCAGACTGAAAATGAGACACGGAAATATCCACCAGTTTTAGTAAATAGATTTTCCCCTGTAACAGCTTCTGCAATTACAAGAGTAATTAATCGTGAATAGACCAATTAAGTTTTAATTGAAAACCAACCTCTGATTAGACTACCAATGAGTATAAAAAATACTGATCGTTATTTAACACTCTAGAAAAATATAAATTTAACAAGACATAATTATTAGTATAAAGCTTAGTTAGTACAAAATAGGAAAATTACTGTACTAATTACTGTATTAATGGTGATATTTTAGAAAAAAAATTTACTATAATAAATTAAAAATTATGCAAAATTAATAATAGACGATGTTTCTAATTATTTCTTCTTAATTGCATAATTAAATTTAACAAAAGACCGATTGAATTCAAATCAAGAAAGATAAAACTTCAAAGTTTAAATTAAAGATGGTAGACTCATTCTACCATCTAATATTTATACTCCTGTTCATGTACATTGTCAGATCTCTGTGTCATACAGATTGTCAAGAAACCAAAAGATCTATCATGAAAGTGCTTGTAAAAATATTATTTCGACAGTTGACAGTTCTCCCTACAACTGTCGAAGTAATATTTTAACATTATTCATGTCCCTACATCAATAATGTGTTAAAGTTCCAGTTTTTAAACTGGTAGAAAAATAATTTTAAATATACAAAACAGCTTTGCCATTTAGAAACAAGTTAGACAAAGTATGAAGCTATCCAATAGTTACCCTAAGAATAGTCAGCGTTTTGGAAAATATTAAATTTATTTTAATAAATAAAACGAGGAGAATGGATGGCTTAAGATTGTTTTTATGAAATGTGAGAACCTTAGGCTATACAGAACACACTTAAACAGCTTGCTTAATACACACACTCACTTAAACAGCTTCCTTAACAGCTTGTTGAGATCCTTAGTGAATATGCAGCGGGAATTAGAAACTGGAGGATTGCAGCATTGAATAGGGATGCCTGAAGGCAAAAAACTGAAGGAGTCCAGAACTCTTAATGATTTGTAGCACCAGCAAAGAAGAATTTACAGAAAAAAGAAAAATTTATTATCACATGGAAAATTTAAAAATTATTAGTCAGTGTGTAATTAAACAATAGAAAAAATCAACTCGTTAAATGAGCAAGCAGAAAAGCAGGACATCAGATTTCCTTCAAGAACCTCGGGGAGATAATACAACCACAGACCAGCGAAAAGGAAGCGAACAACAGCAGACGTGGAAAGATGGTCGGAGCACTTTGAGCAATCACTACTTGTAAAAGAAGAAAGCACTCTCGAGACAAGCCAAGGTTAGACATTATAATACTGCGATAAAACCTGAGTACTGCAATAAAATCTGTACGCGAGTGAGTGCCTTAGAATTACCGGGAAAGATGGTCTAAGAGAAGCAGAGAAATTTGAAAGAAAGATCAAGGTAATAGGTCCGAAGATAGTAGTCGGACAATATAGGTTGTGAGGTCGAGACGAACTGTAAAAGGAAAATTAACGATTAATGGAAATGATTAAAAAAGAAGACTAAAATTTTATGGACATCTGTATAGAATTGATGACAACCGGTTGACAAAAAAATTTTAGGACGCTAAAAAATACACCTTAGGTATCGGATAGCTAAATGGTTTAAAGAATTGAGAAAGGATATTGAGAAAACTGAGAAAACTTATCGAACCGAACTAAATTCAAACAATGAATTACGTACTTTAAGGGCGTCCATGAAGAGCAAAAACAGAACACCGGATTGACAGAATAAAGGAGAAAAGCCTACAGTAAGTGAATGCTTAGAATGTGGGCTGCAAAAAAAGCCTCCAGAAACGTCTAAAGTTACCTCACATGGTCTAAAATTGGCCCTATACGAGGAAAAAGTTAATTAAACCCATTTTTAATTAATAAATTAATCCCATCAAAGATAATCATAAACGAATGAATATGTATTAGAAAGAACTATTAGAATATTTCTTTCATCACTTGTTAGAACATGTATAAAGGATTTCCTTTGAAGGCCTACATCGTATATCAGCCGATCCATCAATCACTATCGAAAACAAAATCAACAGGATCAGATCATGGTCATTGGATGTAGAAATAGAAAAACGTATCAGTTTACTTTAATCCATTTAATCAACTAACCAATAAAATGGCTTATGAAATATTCACGAACTGTTTGATAAGAAAACTAATCCAATTAAATGGGTTGTGACACAACTTCCTTTAATTCGATTCGTTCATTCTTACGCCAGGTAACTGACTCACATATCGGTAAAAGCGACTGAAAATAGAATTCTAAATTCTGTTGTTAATCAAGATTGTTTAACACAATCATGAAACAATTCTACAAAATAAATAGAAAAATAAATGTCACATTTTATCACTCGTTATGGTTTAAAATATTTGAACGATCATGTACAGCCTACAAAAGTGCTTTTAGGTCTTATCTGTTAGACGCCCCGCACTCTGTTAGCGCACCTAAAAAAACTGCGAATGCAATACAACACACCATTAATAATGCTAATTAATAATTTTGTAATACCTGATGTGAAACATTCACTCGACTTTATATTTCCAATGTAATAATTAACAAAAATGTAGAAAAATGTAAAAAAATGTAGTTTGCTTCGATAGAGGAAAATGGAAGTTGGGAACGGAGAAACGGCGTTTGCTGTAAAATTAATCCGTAAAAAAAAATAATAAACAAATTTATCATTTTTAATCATTAATCTACAATATAAATTAAAATAAATAATATAAAGAATTAATTTTAAATTTAATCTAAAAATAATTAAAATTAACATCGACCTAAGTATTCAAACTGAATTAAATTTACCTTACAGATTCATTCATTTAAACCGGCACCTTAAGTTAACGCGGGAAGCATTGAAATTATTCTGGATTATTGTTAAGTAATATCTAATGTCTTAGCTCAATTAAATGTATTTTCAATCGTACCAACACGTACAGAATTTCTATGTGCGCTGTATAAATTAGTTTAAGCCATCGAATTAACTGCCATTCTACTGAAATGAATTGCTGAAATTAAAGTGAATTCCACTGCATTGAATTTCCTCGGTATTGGATTAATTCTACTTGGTCTAATTAACGGAAATGCGGAAATTCGTATTTCTGTTTCATTTTGAGAAACGTTATTAATTGTTCGAATTCCAAGAAACAGCGTTTATAAAAAAGAAAACAAACTTGAGATTTCTTATCGACTGTATTTTTCACTGTTTACTTTATTATTAAAAAGTAATTAAAAGAAATGTGATTTAGTATCAATATTGTAGCCTGCTACTGAAACGAGCGTAGGCCCTACTAAAAAAAAATTAAACTTCATGACCGAATTTGTTAGGGGATGATGATCAATAACACTTTCTAATTCATGAAAAACTGTGCATTAAAGACCACAAATACTAAGGAATTAATAGTTATTATTAAAGAGATCGTTTACGCAAAATTTGATTAATTTAATATTACTTACAATACGGTCAATAATATTCCCACTCTAAAAGTGCTAGATTTTGTAACAAAATGCCTTTGCAGCTAGTAACTTTAAATAGTAACGTTAATGAATACTTCAGCAAAATATGATGATTCCATTCACTTTAAAGTCATTTTTGAGAAAATCAGTAGCCTAAGTTCTTTTTAGAACCCCCGAAATGTACTATTTCAAATTTAGGGCTAAGTATCTCAGAATCACTTTAAAGAAATTCTCTAAAAATCCCAAATATTTCAAGATTCATTAAGTAATTTACAATGCAAGTCTATGAAAGAATGGACATACGAAGTGACTACGGAATTTATTTATTAAAAATCTAATCAAGAGCTCTCTTATTAGCGACTAACTTGAGTTATGTAACGGTGGGTTTTGATTTGTGAAAATTTTCTGACCTTAGCCGGGAATCGAACCCGGGCCAACTGTGTTGTAGGCTAGACCACTACCACTACGCTCCGGAGGTGGAAATTTATTTTTTATAGTTAATATCTAATGGCTTAGCCCAATTAATTTAATTGAGTAGTGAATATTATAAAATTTCGAGATTTATACAAAATGTAAAGTTTTATAAAGAGAAAACTAAATATTTTAAACAATTATTCGGGTAAACACTGCTATTTCTCTGAATAAAGGCATGACGCATTTAAGGACCTGTAACCGGGAATTAGAAAAATTCAAATTTCTCTTCACCTGAATTATTCTGCACTCTCTTCCGCGTAAAATGGTGGTGAAGCCTTTTTTTTAATTAAAGTTGCATCAACAGCTTGGTCATTAGCAACTACTGTGGGTTTCGGTACTGTAACGGTGGGTTTTAACGTGTTAAATTTTCCAGACCATAGCCGGGAATCGAACCCGGGACCTCCCACTTTTTAGGCTAGCGCGCTAGTCACTACGCCACGGAGGCGTAGCATATTTTATTAGGCCTACTGTATGATTGCTAAAATATGTTTTAAATTTTTTGAAGTTAACATTACATAATGACCCACCGGGTTGGTCTAGAGGTAAAGTCGTCGCCGAGAGTCAGCTGTTTAACAGCTGATTTTCGGAGACGAAGGTTCCTGGTTCAAATCCTAGTAAAAGTAGTTACTTTTATACGAATTTGAATACTAGACAGTGGTTACAGATGTACTCTGATGGTTGGGGTTCAATTAACCATACTCTCTCAGGAATGGTCGGCCTGGGTCTGTACAAGACTACACCTCATTTACACGTCATACATATCATCCTCATCTCATTGGGTCATGGGGTTGCTTATTGTTCTAAATTGAACAGAATGCAATGCACACATATTGTTGTTGTTGTTTAGGTCATCAGCCAAAAGGCTGGTTTGAACCTGTAGAGGTTTTACTAAGTAAAACGAGGAGTGAGGTGGTTTACATTTGCCTTCCTCACTGAGTGGAAAAGTACGCTTATCAGCATACCGGGCCCTCTGAAAAGCATATATTTTCCACTCTGCAAATGACACCTTCACTTCATTCACCACAGGGTCTGGCTGTATAATGAAATTCATTACTTTCAGAGGAGATAACTCTGACTAGTGTCTTTTACACCTCTACCTCTTCTGTTCCTAAATGATTCAGTCATTTAATTGGCTGACCATTTATAATAAGAAACAGAACTATTTATTTTAGCCCTGCACTGAACAGATTGAGTGTAAATAATTTGACACTCCACCTGTCAGTTATGGGCAGCACACATATTAGGAATTGAAAAAAAAAAAAAAAAAACATTACATAATAAAAGTAATATTGGCCGCCTCCGTAGCTGGCCCCCACTATTCCAGTTACGTAACCCACCGTAGTCGCTAATAATCATGCTGTTGAAGCGACTTTAAATCAACTAAAACAGCAATATTTCATAAGGTATAAAAAATTAAATTTTTTACCACAGCTTTTTTATTTTTGAAGAGAAATTTGATCTTAGTAGGAATAGACTGTATTTTGTTGTTTATAACATAAGATGAAAATTTTAAAATAAATATAAACGTTTTTTAACAACATTTTTCCCCTTTTAAAACGTTCTCACATTCTCAAAGAAACACAAAAGTTTTTCATAGTTTTTAAGTCATTATAATTTTAACATAGCCAAAAATTAAGGACACGTTTAACCATTCTTGTTTTGTTTGGGGCTAAAGACTGAATGTCAAATAATGAGACAAGGAACACACAAAATGTGGGTGTTTACTTGAATCTTTATGTAAAAATTTAACTTAAATTTCATTTATTTAACAGCATGTGTTCATTTCTAATCGTACTAACTTTTTAAAAAACTTATTTCTGTCACAAAAAACTCAAACAAGTATAGGCATATGAGTATATATGATATTTCTATTGTACCATCTAATACAAGTTTAACAATCTCTTACTTAAAATATGAATGCATTAAACCAACCACGACCTGAGATTACTCAGGAACCTCAGGTTACTGGAATTGTTTAAAGCACTCTTTAGTCGCTGACTACTCATATCTCACATCATGAAGCTCCTCCCCTTCCTTCTAACTGAAATAATATATTTTTTCAAAATAGACGAGTTAGAAGACGCGGGTTTTCAACACTTCACAGTGAATCATAAATATAAATTTGTTGTTACTGAAACTGGAACAAATACACAGAGATTAGAACGCAAGTGGGGATCAGCAAAATTGTGAAAAATATGAAACACGAAGGTATAGCTCGCTTCACTTCCATTCTTACCTCAAAAAATATAATATGTGGTGGTCAGTAGCAGCAGGTAAAGGCAGAAATCGTTATCTAGCACTCCTCATTGACATTGCTGCATTCTGTAAATCACAGAAATGTAAATAATCATCATAAATTCTAGTAAATTGTAAAGTACATTATTAAACTTTTGTTCAATAACTTTTGTTGTTGTTCTTCTTCTGCCTTTCAAGGATTAGGCATCTCTGCCTGTTCCGAAACTCTCAAATCTGCCCATCTCTTTCTCGGGCGTCCTCGTTCTCTCCTGCCCTCCGGCTTATAGCCCAGTGTCTGCTTAAGTGTACTATTCTCCCTCACTCTGTTCACATGCTCTAACCACTGCATTCTGTTCTGAGATAGCTTGTCGTTTATAGAGAAGATGTTGAGTTCTTTCCTTATCTCGGTATTCCTGTAACGATCTTCTCTACTACACCCATACGTATGACAAAGAAATTTCATTTCAGATGCTTGCAATCTACTCTCCTTCGCTTTGATAGCACCCAAGTTTCACTGCCATAGAGTAGGGTCAGTACTGCTAATGTTTTATAAAATCTCACCCTCGTGTTTTTGCTGGTGCTGTTTTTTAAGGTCCGGTGTGAGAAGATCTATATGGAAGACAGTATGTGGCGTTCAAGCTTATGAAACATCTGAATAAGTCAGTAATAAACATCTGATTCAATACACTTTGCTTTGTTATGTTACCGTAGAAAATTTATCTCTAAAAAGGTGGTCGGTTTAATCCATAAATACCTAAAAAAAATTTCAACTAGTTTTCAGGTGAAGTGAATTGCCTTAAAAACAAATTTGGATTCCCATCCAGCATGCCGTAGATATAAATCACATCACTTTCAAATTTGTATAATCCTTTAACGGATGTAGATTACAACATTCGTAAATGACAGAAAAAAATTATCTAATTAAAACAACACCTAAATAATATTAATACATCTTGATCAGAATATGTTAATAGCACTTACAAAGGCCTGTGCAATTGAATGGTAAATTCACAGCTTTGATGTTTCAAAACATACCACTCCATCTGGCTACTTCAACCCACAATATGTCAGACACATAAGGCCAGCCTATTCTGTGCACTGCGCCTTACACACCAAAGCATAATCTGTACAGGTGTTAAACAAAGATGTTATTAACAAAGTGGCTCAAACAATGCTTCATAGTAATTGAGTTTACATAAGATTTATCTACCTTTTATTTCTTGCAAGATTTCAGAGAGAATCCATATTTTTTTTGGAAATTTGATGCAAATAGAATTGTGTATATTCTAAATTAATTATTACATAAAATTTAAGCATTAGATCACTCAATCATTATCGTGCTCAGAAAACTTTATATTCTGATCTAGTTTTATTTTTTATTATTTAGCCTATAGTTGTTATTGTTTAGGCCTCCAGCCAAAAGGCTGGTTTGAACCTACTAGAGGCTTTACTAAGTAAAACTAGGAGTGAGGTGGTTTACCTTTCTCACTGAGAGTAAAAATATGCTTATCAGCATCCCAGGCTCTCTGAAAAGCATCTACTTTCCACCCTGTAAACGACACATTCACTTCATTTAGTACAGGGTCTGAATGTACAATGAAATTCATTACTCTCAGAGGAGATAACTTTGACTAGTGTCTTTTACATATCTACCTCTTCTGTTCTTAAATAGTCAGTCATATAATTGGCAGACCATGTGATAAGACACAGAACTAATTTTTGCAGCCCTGGAACTAGCAGATCGTGTTCAAATAATTAACACTCCACCTGCCTGTTTTGGGCATTAGCCTATAGTATAGATGGATAATTTGTAGTTTTTCAAAGCCCAAAAAATTATGACAACAAAACTGAAACATATTGAATTAAATTAAGTTGTATTATCTACATTTAGCTGCCGCAACAGTAGAGATCGACCGAAGCAGTTAACGCAGACAAGAATGCAGTTAACTCGATGCTGTAGGATGAGGACAGCTGGAAGTTGGTCACTTAGTTTGCAGAGAGGGTGATCGGGAGACTGCGGAGGTAGGATGAGGAGGAGGGAGGAGGAACTACTTCCCCCATCGTGAAGGAGTGGACATTAGTTTTTCTCGCCGCCTCGGACAAAAAAAAACGCAGGCAAGAAAAAGTAGAAGTCTATAGGATATAAACCACTCGAAATTAAATATTTAAGTAGTCAAACAGAACTTTTGTATTTTTAGTTTATTTAAAGTCACATCAACAGCTTGATCATTAGCAGCCACTTTATGTTGTCCAAATGTAACTGTGGGTTTTAACGTATAATAATTTCCACATCCTAGCTGGGAATCAAACCCAGAAACTTCTACTTTGTACGTTAGTACAAGTATGTTAACTACTATGCTTCAGAGATTGCATAAATCATACTTTGTATTTTCTTTTTTAAATTTAAAGTTGCATAAATAGCTCAGTGTGGCAACTTTGGGTTACATACTGGTAAGTTTAAACATGTAATCAATTTCCAGACCTTAGCTTGGTACCGAAACTGGAAACTTTTCCTTCACAGCCAAACTTGATAAACTTTAAAACTTAAAGAAAATTCTTTGAAAATTAAACTAACCAATTTTTCAACGAAATGAGTATTTTCAAGAGTATTTCCTAATGCACTACATAATCTATTTTACACAACACATATTACATTTAGTAAATAAGTGATATTCCTTCAAATTTACAACTGGTTTTTGAAAAAACCAGTATTTTCTTTATAGATCATGGAGTAAATTACTAGATCATTAAATTAACTAGATCATTAAATTGAAAAGAAACCTCTGAGGAATTTTATCAAAAATCACTCATTGATTTCAGCTGTAAATCATTGATTTGATCATTGGTTTGGGCTGAAGATCTAGGAGAGAAAACAAGATCTTGGAAAACATTCGAGAAGAAATTTTTTCTACCATACTCTCTCTTACTGAAATGTAAGAGAAGTAAAATAAAAATCAATATGGTTTTGTCACATGAACAAGAAATTATAATACGCAGATTTATTTTTTTACAATAAAATGAATTTTATTTATAAATATAAGCAATACGATAGTATCTTACATTAGAAATTTTTTTGTAACTTAAAATTACAAATGATAGATTTTTTGAAAAGTAGACTTACATTGACTACTGAACTTAAATTAGAAATATGTTATGATGAGGTTTGAGATTGTTCCACTGTGGTGCTATTGTTTTTCACAGCCAACCCCCTAATTGGGCTTATTTCTCAGTAGTACCAGCTTCAGTGCTCATTAGTGAGTGCAAGAGAGGGTATTCAAGTGCTCGGTAGGGTCGAAATATCTACTTCTGTTTCAGCTACGGTACTTTCAACTAAAATCCCCTTCTTCATCACCCTTTCTTAAAATTGCTTCTCACTTTCTTCCTGTACTTGTACCTCAGCCATTAACAATGTTCTCTTACAAAAATATTAAACTTAGCTTGTAAAATTCTTGTATATCCGACCATTATTTCTTTAGAAAACCATTTTTCAACAAAATGTGTTTTAAGATTAAATACCAAAGAGAACTTAATTATAGAAATAAAGAAAAATTAATTGCTGTATTATAAAACTTTAAAATTATATCAAAATAAAATATACTTTTAACATTTGCCCATTTGCCTTTTCTTAAATGTAGCCTAATATATTTATAAAATATCTAAAATTACCTAAAAGTTTAAAAAATTGTCATAGTGAGCTTACCCATAATAATAATAATAGTGGCCAGTATTTTCAATAGTATGACAACAAACCTATTAATGGATTTTTTAAACAAATATTTTAAATCTCAGTAATAGCCTACAATTTCTGAAAAACAATATAATTCTTCACACAATCTAATTACATCACTGATGTAATATGTTCATAAGTAATTATAAATTTGTTCAAAAGTAATTAATGATCTTTTAGCACAGTTGGTAATATAACCAATTACTGTACTGAATGAAGGTCCTAAGTTTTATTTCTAGTCATTAAAAATGTTTAAATAATTTCAACTGTAATATTACACACCACAGTTACTAAAAAACAAGACAATAAGTGTAATTTTAACGTAACAAAAGAAACATTTTCTTACGGTTACAATAATATACAACACATCTAAGTTTATAAAGTGTAAACATAGATGCACAGTAGTCCAGTCTTCAGTGATGTTACTTCTGCTATTACAATGGAAGTGGATTCCTCCCATCATGTCATATTGCGCTTTTCCACAGAACCAGCAATCTATCCCCACCTTACCCCAAGGTCAGTCGTAAGACTGACCTTAATAAACCTAGATGACTCTTAACCCTTAGTGATATCACTACTAGTAGTACGGTGGAGAAGATATTTGGTTGACTATTCCCACTACGCCATATTGTGCCTTCGCACTGTGCCAACAACCTATCTGCACCCAGACCAAAAATGAGCTTTATTAACTTAGATTGAGATATAGTCTTTCTGACTGAATCTTTAACTCAGTTTCACAAAGTACAGCCCATTCAACACATACAGTAAAGTATAATAAATGTCGGATTTGTGTCATTGTTCCTGAAAAATAAGTGGTGACTGTATAACAATGTATGTTATTATATTATTATCTAGTAACCACTGTTTTTCATGTCTCATAGATGTAGTTTAAATTAAAACCAGTTGATAGTATTATTGAAAACAAACAAAGCTAGTACAAGTTAAAAGTAAATTACAATTTGTGATTAATGATTAATGTACTAGATTCTAACTAACCCTAAAATTAATAAAAATGTTCATCAGTTATAATTAGCCAATTTCTTTTATGTGGATAGAAGAATTAATTGGGAGCCACTCCAAGAACACCTTTAAAAATATTCAAGAAATTTAACTTTGGGAGCCATTCCGTTGGACAACTTTAAAATTCAAGAAATTTACCTACGTCCTTGATAAGTAACAAATGATTAAATTTTTTTGAAGTTACCAATCAAATATTTAGCACTCAATAAGCTAACCAAAGCTGTCTTTATTAATCTATTTTATACTCTCTACAGGAATATACTAAAGCCCAAAAGCTTACCCCTTTAGTTCATCCTTAGTTATCAACTGCCCAAATTTCATATGCATAAGAGGGTTGCCTTTTATATTTCGGGAATAGGGAATAAAAAAGAATTTAATCAAGTAAATGGCTTTATTGTTTTTCAAAATATTCTCCATGATGATCAATACACTTTTGCATGCGCTTGAACCAATTTTCGAAGCACTTTTTCCACTCCGATTGAGATACCTTCCAAAGCACCCATTTTGAATGCATCAACTGCTTCTTCAGGCGTCGAAAATCGTTGACCTTTTAATTTATTTTTGATGTGCGGGAATAAAAAGAAGTCATTAGGTGCCAAATAAGGGCTGTCAGCAGAAGACTCACCAATTCGATTTTTTCATTTCTTAAAAAGTCTATTGTTTGAGTCGACATATGAGAGCTCACATTGTCCTGGTGGAGAATGATCCATCTTCGACGGTTGGTTTCCCTTACTTTCCAAAAACGTCTGGCAAACAAATGGTTGTTAGCATTTGGTTGTTGTACCAAATGGTTGTTGTACTAGAAGTACAGATGCCACATGCCCGGTTTTTCAAAAAAAAACAAGCAACCATTTGCTTGGAAGTGATACTGCATGAACAGCTTTTGTTGGATATGGCTCATCTTGAAAGACCCATACGGTCGACTGCTGTTTACTTTCGAGTTCATAGGCAAATATCCATGATTCATCACCTGTAACGAAGTCATAAACGTGTTTTGAAGCACTGCAATCGTATTTCATGAGCATTTCTTTAGACCAATCGACACGAGCCTTTTTTTGAGCAATTGTCAAATTATGTGGGATCACACGTGAAAAAATCTTTTTGGTGCCCAAATGTTCATGCAGTATTGAACATACACTGGTCCCACTAATGCCAAAGGATGCCGTAATCTCAACGTTACATATCGATCTTGCAAAATCAGTTAATGCACAGCATCAATATTTTCTTGAACAACAATCAACAACAAGGTGGTTTCTTGAACAAGATGGACGACCTTCCAAAGTTCGTCACTGAGCGAATCACAGCAACGATTGAATTCCATGTACCACCAATATACGGTCATTTTTGATGGTGCTTCATCACCAAATGTCGAATGAAGTTCATCGATGCACTGTTGTTGAGATAATCCACATCGAAAGTTGTAAAAAATAACCGCACGAATATGTTTGTGACTTAATTCCATTTTTGACCGCGATGAATATTACAAGTCACTCTGTAAACAACACGAATAAGAACTGTACAAGCAACAGCACATATATTCTAGCAACAAAAATTTGAACTTTATGAAAGCGATATTGGCTAACGGATGAAAGCACCAGTATCATCCATTCCCGAAATATAAAAGGCATCCCTTGTACAGTGCCATACTATACAAAAATAACTTTATTTTCAAGGTCCAGGCTTTTTTTTCTTGCCAGCTCATATGGTGCATGGAGAGAGGAAGTTACCCATAATTGTTGTAAGTTACTACTAGTACAACCCACTAATTAGTCTACAAATAAATAAAACCAATGGTTGGCCAATAAACAAACTGCTGACTCAGGGCAATAAGGGTAGAGACAGTATTATTTCGTGGAGACAGGTGAAGGCAGATTCACATGCCATACAAAACGGCACTTAACTCATGCAGAAATAAGAAAAACACAAAAATTAAATTTATATATAAATATTTATTTTATAAATTTTAATAAACAAACATAAAAAGAAATAAAATTTTACAAAACAAAAAGTAGCACCAAAGTATGTTCATTTCTTACGCTTTCTCTAAAAAAAAATTCAGAAAAATAACGCGTTACAGTTATACAGTTCAACATTTTGAATCAATAACTACAAAATATTATATTTCGTATATTTAAAAATACATATTATACAGCTACTACAAATAATTTAAATGTTTTACGTATAAAGAAAAAAAATACAATTAAACATTAAAAATTACAAATTTTAAAAGTAAATATTTTTTATACATTATAAAAATCTACCTGCATTATGATAAAAATTAAAAATTACACTAGCAAAACATAGTTAAAACACTTTTTTTATTTTAATATGAATAGAAATTAAAAAATATTTTTAATACATTTTTTTTTTAATTAAATGGAAAATTAGGAAATACATTTATGGAAATGCAAATATCTATTGCAAAAGTGTAAAACATACAGAAATTACAATGGTAAAGTAAAAAAATACAAGATGAAAGAGTACAAGCAACAAAGAATTTAATATCATTTCAAAATACTACACCTAGCAGTCATATCTTCAATTAAGAATCTCTTTGTAATCATGACAAACACTGAGATTAAATTAGAATTATTAGGGTAACTTCTCGACTTATGTTCAGTATAGTTACAATGCTGATATTTTTGAAATTATTTAGCAACAGTGAAGCTTTTGAAACTTTTTTTCTAATTAAAAGATAATAAACACTGAATGTTAAAATTAAACTATAAGAAGAATTTGAAAGAAAAACAATGACATCATTTAAAAATTACAAAAATAAGCTGCCATAATATTTAAACAAAGTTTTAATTATGTTTATTAATTGAAAATTTACTACTAATATTAAAGAATGTTGGTGGTCAAAGGTTAAAAATTTGTACAGGTGAGGGAACTGATGCCAATTATGTTCCAATAAATGCCAGTTAATGCCTATTAGTATTGTCAATTATGTAGAGCCCTCTGCATGTATAGTTGGTCAAATCTTGTCAGCAAATCCTGCTAGCATGATTCTTGTTTTGACCTCTAAGAAATGCATGGTGGCATGTAGGTGTAGGTTGTTATTATGTAACAGGATGGAAGAGGGGGAAGGGCAGTTTATTGGCACCTTAAAACGGATTATTTGGGAAACATATATGATAACCCTGATAGATGATTCCCTAGTCCTCCAGGTTGGAGGTTAGGTGTGGGTTTTAACAACCCTTCACTATACAAAATGAGCAGCTAAAAACCAAAACAACAGTAGCCTTGGATGGCCGACAGGAATTATGGATTAAAGAAACAGAATGCCCAACGTTATAAAGGGTTGGACATGGCAGTTGCAACATGGAATATGAGGGGCATGCAGGAACCTAGTAAAATAAGGGAGATATCAGATGGGATTTTGCCATAGATCAGTATAGTGGCTCTTCAGGGAATTTAGTTGTGAGGAATTCTTGTAAGGAAACAGATTGAGGTAATACAAAAGGAAGGACAAACCTAAAAAGTATTGGACGAATGATTAAAGGAGTATTATGGAAGAAGCAAAAGCCCACCAAGCGCTATAGAGCTACAAGATAATGATAATGATCAAAGAATGTTAAAATGAAAATCGGTTATTTTATTGAAGGCTGATCATAATTTTTTCAATAAAATTATTAACACTAATATTAAATATGACAATGTAAAGAATTTCAACTAATTTTATTATATAAACAAAAAACCAATCCAGTGTATACCAATATTTTTGTTAAGTTGAACACAATTTTGTTTTGGGTGACTAGTATTCATATAGCACTTTATTGACAATTCATAACAAGCTTTTAATTTACAGTTATACTCAATCTAAACTATCCTTTACAGATTCCAAAAGCTAATGCTGAGATACACTGAATTTTGCCGACACTGATCAGAAACCTTGCACTTTTCTATTGTTAAATTTTCGAACAATATGACTGCATTTAAATTATCTTTGATTTTCAAAATTTATTTGATTTGAAAAAACAGAAAAATTTAAAAAATTAATTTACTCACATATTTTATATAATGGTTTCACAAATTACCATACTTAAAATATAAAAACACAATTACAAAATAATTGCTACAAAGGCAGTAATAACATATAAAATTAGGAATGATAAAACAAGCACAACTAAAAATGAAATTACTTTAAAAAAATTGTATTACCAATGATTTTAAACATACAAATCTATCATCGACTAACAATCCAAAACATTGTTACAAAATGGTCTAAATTACTATCACAATTTATACAAAATTTTATTATTCAAACCTCAAAACATTTACATAAATACTTTAATTCTCATAAAAAAATGATAATTTTTGACCAAACAATAAAAATAATATTTTTATCAACACACTATTCAATTTTTTTAATAAAATTAATTCTGTTTAAATAAAATTCTTATAGAGATAAATTACTTTAACAAATAATAAAACTCTCAGAATTTTCTGAAACAGTCTAATTTAATAAGAATATAATTTATCAAACCATTTTTTTATTTTTTGCATGAATAAATTATCAGTGACTACTGAATTTTAACTGGACACTTTAAAATATTGAAAATTTTAATTTAAGGTACATATTTGTATTTGTAAATTTTTAATAAATAAAAAAATAAGAATATTTTTTTTGTAAAGAAGGTAGGTAAAACTACAACATGTTTTACATCTGGAATGTTCAGCTTTAATACTTATATACCCTGATAGTGTTCATTCGACAGTAACTGATTTAGCCAAGTTCCTTGGACAGTCTACGTTACATCCTTTCAGTACAGCAATGTGATAAGATAACAACTGCATAGGAATAACAGTCAAGATGCCCTGAAAATTGAAATGCATACTTTTATATTATGTTTTTTTTTAAAAGAATAATAAGAAATAGTTAAAGAGTAAAAGAACAAAACTTAAATTTCTGAAATAGAGAAGTAGAGGCCGTGCCACGAATTTCCAAGCTTGCTGTTGTAATGCCGAGTCATCCCCCAGACGTCATTCTACTATCATTTTTTTTATTTTTTTATTTTATGACCACAAAGGATCACTTTAGTCTCTTTGGTTAGTTCTTTTTCTTCGGCAGTTTATTTCCTTTTCATTTCTTTCCTGCCAATACTTTTTCATTCTGTCGGATCTTGCTTTTCTCAATTTGTCTGAACAAACCTGTTCTTTTCGTTTAATTGTTCTTACTGATAAAATTTTGTTTTTGTCATTAATTGTTTCTTTGTAAACCGGTGTGCGATCTTTGACATCAGCAATTGTTAGATTTAATTCTGTTCTGTCTTTTTTGATTTCTTCAAGCCAAGGAATTGTAGCTCTTTCTGTTTTTGCACACATGAATTTTTCTACAATTTTTCTTAATAATCGGTTTTCTGGAGTTCTGAGGATATGGGAAAAGAAAGAAAGTCTCTTTTTGCGCATTGCATCAGTGATTGGTTCTATTTCTTTATAAATTTGTTCTCTTTTGTTGTTGAAAATACAATTAATGTTTATACATAAACAATGACGTATTAGGCTGGGTACAGACAAACGGCGTGTTTCATCGGTGTTACCGTTGGGCGGTGAGTTACACACATGTGTCAGATGATAGAACAGTAACGTGCCGGTGTTGCGACGTTGACCAACGTTGGATTTTTCAATGGTTGTTAATACACACTGTTGTTCATGTGCACTACCACTCAACATTGGCTCTGCGGTAACAGCGCGTTAGTGCATTGTCTGTATGTCATTACCCTTAAAACAATAACTACACTATTTTTCAAGGCTGATGAGCTCTGAACGTATGCATTGCCCCCAACCCACTTTATAGCTTAGTCAATGACTTGCCAGCAACGTTGCTAATACTTGCTCTTGTAGCTCTGTTAAATGTTTCGTCAGCCATTTTTTTGGTCTTTCAATAATAATTATAACCTACAATTATACAATCAGCTTATTATATTATAAAGTATTGCATGTTAACGCGCTTTATAATCAATGTGTTCAGTACGAGATGCAAGACGAGAGTGAACTATTGCAGCTCTTATACGCATGCGCGTGTAATGTTTGACAGGTATAATCTGACAACAACTGGCACACGTTCTGAATGGTTTAAATGTATGGAACAGCAGAGTTTATCAACAATATAAACCATATTAACATTGTTATCACATATAATAACAATTACAAAATTTTTTGTCTTTATTTACATTAATGTATACATTAGGCCTATCTACTTTTTTCTATGGTTTATTTATAGAAATTAATGTAATATTTCTTTATGTTTGCTTAACAAAGTAAAAAATTAATTACATTTGTAAAAAAAAAAGTTACTCTGTCCATAACAGACAGGTGGAGTGTAAAATTATTTACACTCAATCTGTTTGTTACAGGGCTAAAATAAATAGTTCTGTTTCTTATCACATGGCCGGCCAATTAAATGACTGAATCATCTAAGAACAGAAGAGGAGAGGTGTAAAAGACACTAATCAGAGTTATCTCCTCTGAAAGTAATGAAACAGCCAGACCCTGTGGTGAATGAAGTGAAGGTGTCATTTGCAGAATGGAAAATATGTGTTTTTCAGAGGGCATTAGAATGTACTGAGAGTACAAGGCTAAGTATACAATTATCTACTGATTGTTTGTTTCACAATGCCATAAATTAATCAGCCATTCAACAGAACTTTGTACTGTGATCTACTGTAGGTAATAAGTAATATTATACAAGTACACATATTAATGGATACTTCAAGGTCAAATACTTTCTTGGCTACAATGCCAATGATGAATAGACTAACAGCAAAATGTAGTGCAACATTGTGAACATATGTTTAAGCACATTGCCGTAACCCCACTGGGTGAGCGGTGAAGAGAGGACGGAAACTGTTTTCACGTTGATAATGAACAATATAAAAAATATTTACATGTTCTTCAGGTGCCTATCCATTCCAAATGTTGGCAATCAAACACAATTAATAGTAATTTATAAATTCAGTTTTCGTGTTTTGTGTGATATGAAATGAAAGCAAAATACAGTACATTTTACAAAAAAAGCATACCTCATACGATGGTATATAACTAATTCCATAACATAAAATCAAAACTGTACATCAGAATTCAGGTTAAATGTTTTACATACCTGTAGGCAATCAACAGTATGAGGCACTTCAACAAAGTTTGAGGCAAAGCTTGCAGTTTCTTCATCACCCTTTTCACCAATGACAATGGGTCGTCCTTCCCTAGCTGTTACTTGTTGTAAAGCATTCATACATTTCTATAAAATAAAAACAAACAAATCTTATTAATTTTTGAAGAAATAGACTACGTTAAAAAATAATTCAACTCAATCCTTCATTACCATATCTCAAAATACATAATTTTATAAACACAATGTGATTTTCAAAAAAAATTATTAACAAGTTCTCACAAAACTTCTTAAAATATAATAAGAAAGATTAGAGAAAATTAACTACTGCATTTGACAAACTATCTGATAAAATGTATCTAATAAATAAATAACCAAACTTTATTGTCACATAAAATAATATACATTATACATGACAAGTCAAAATTGGGGTAGGGAATGAGAATTTTTTTACATACAACTGATTTGTGCATTAATACTAACACAGGCAATGAAGGTTAACCGATGAAAATATGTCGGATCTGATTGGCAATCAAAAATCAAACCGACAAATTATGCGACAGCAAAGAATGCAAAAAGGAGAATAATTTTTTAAACAAATTAGGTGTAACACAGCTAGACAACCACAAGTTAATCTGTCTTGAATTAAAATTTTTTATCAAGCATCACCAAAAAATATATGCTGGGCTGTGTATGCTATGGTAAACAACTGGGTTCTAAACCAGGGGCCTTAGGTTTGACTCCTAATCAGGTCTGGCACTTTTCCATTTGTATTAGCATTAAAAAGCAGAACAGTCAGGTATAAAACAAAAAACATTTTTTAAAATCCTAAACATATGATACAAAAATTATCATCAACTACGAGGCGTATTTTTAAAGTAAGTACCGTTTGAAAATAAAAAAAAATAAAAGGAAATTTGCAAAAACTAATTTTATTTTCGGAATCTACATACTTTTATCTATTTTTCTACATAGTTTCCAAGTTTTTGTAAACCCTTATCATATCGCACAACTAAATTTTGGAAACCTTCTTCATAAAAACTTGCCGCCTGCTGTGATAACCAAGAATTCACGGCCGTTTTCAATTCGTCGTCATCGTCATAACGGCTGCCGCCCAAGTGATGTTTCAGATGACGGAAGAGATGAAAGTTGCTCGGCGCAAGGTCAGGGTTGTAGGGTGGGTGGTCCAAAACTTCCCAGCCAAAAGAGTCCAATGCAGCTCGGGTCTGAGCGGCAGTGTGAGGGCTTGCATTATCGTGCAGAAACAAAATTCCTTTTGTGAGCATGCCACGTCTCTTGTTTTGAATTGCTCTGCGCAGCTTCCTCAGGATTTGGCAGTAGGCTTCTGCATTTATTGTCGTTCCTCGTTCCATAAAGTCGACCAGCAAAACACCATGCCTATCCCAAAACACGGACGCCTTGATCTTGCGCTGTGACAAAGTCTGTTAGGCTTTGACCTTTACGGGAGAGTGCGTGTGTCTCCATTCCATGCTTTGTTGTTTCGATTCGGGAGTGAAATGCGAAATCCATGTTTCGTCTCCAGTTACGATCCGACTCAGGATGTCGTCACCATTTTCGTCATAACGTGTCAGAAAATTCAAGGAACTCTCGAGTCTTTTGTGTTTGTGCTCCTCAGTCAGGAGTTTAGGGACCCAACGCGAGCACAGTTTCTTAAAGTTTAATTTTTCATTAACAATTTTGTAAATCACAGACCTCGAAACGTCGGGAAATTCGTCATCTGAAACATCACTTGGGCGGCAACCGTTATGACGATGACGACGATTTGAAAACGGCCGTGAATTCTTGGTTATCACAGCAGGCGGCAAGTTTTTATGAAGAAGGTTTCCAAAATTTAGTTGTGCGATATGATAAGGGTTTACAAAAACTTGGAAACTATGTAGAAAAATAGATAAAAGTATGTAGATTCCGAAAATAAAATTAGTTTTTGCAAATTTCCTTTTATTTTTTTTTTATTTTCAAACGGTACTTACTTTAAAAATACGCCTCGTATTTGCATGAATTTACAAGCCACTGTTTCATATTTTATAATTTTTTTTAAATAATTTAATCAAATTCGATGCAATAAAATGTTTAAAAAATTGTATAAAATCAATTTTTTATACTCACTATGTAGACTGGATCTCGAGTAACAATCATTATAACAGGCATTGACTGGTCAACTAAAGCAAGCGGACCATGCTTCAACTCTCCTGCCATAATACCTTCACTGTGCATGTATGTCAGTTCTTTCACTTTCTATAATGAAAAATTAAAAATATATAAAAATCAAATCAAAAAATACAGGTTATATGAATAAATGCACATTGCATCTTAGCAAATACTAACATTATCAATATCTTTACAAATAAAACCACCTAACCTCACACAGACCACTATTCAAGGAGCTTAAATAATATACAGTTCCTTCAATCTACTTTTTTTTAATGTATGTTAAGCAAAATATTTTTATACAAAATCTAAATGTCCACAATCTTAACACAAGAAACTGAAATAATTACTACATTGCTAGGTGGTTTTGAACAAAAATTAAATTGTGCAGGTAGAAAATTCCTTAATATTTAAGAAATCTTGTTAATCTGTATGTTTTAAATAATGTAATATTAAAAGTCTGAGGGACATCCTTGAGATTCAAAATGTGTAAAAAGAATTCTAAATTATTCCCACTACTTTACATTACGTATTAGTTTCTTATACTATTTTATTGTAGTGTAGAATGTAGTCTCACTCTTTTAGCCTCGACAGAAGTACTGGTTCAGTGTGCATCTTTCAGCCAAGGTCCAAAAACCAGCAATCAAAGTGTACTTGGCTGATAATGTACAAGAATTTCCTTCAGAATAAATATTTTAAATGAATGCTGAGAAAAATTGTGTATTGTTGGGTAAATATTATAAGATGACAGACTTATTGAAGCAAGTAAATAAGTAAGCAAACATATATATTAGAAAATAAACAATTAAGACAAAAAAGGCAATTTTTAATTTAGGCAATACGTAACAACAAACTGGTAGCTGAAAGGTAGTAAATGTAGTGT
Source organism: Catonia carolina (assembly GCA_035578175.1). Taxonomy (NCBI): domain Eukaryota; kingdom Metazoa; phylum Arthropoda; class Insecta; order Hemiptera; family Achilidae; genus Catonia; species Catonia carolina. Next base: position 336,335,339 of record JAQMRL010000001.1, on the reverse strand, counting down.
TAATATTTAGACATGAAAGTTCTTGGCAAGTCCTATACTACCTTTGGAAGTCTCCTGGACATAATCTACAAAATAAAAACAGTTTATGATACAATATCCTCTTTTCAAAGCATTGTGGTCTTCACAGAAATTGTGCAATACAAGTTGTCATAAGACTTTAAATGCCTACAGTTCAAAATAAACAATGCTCTTGGATAATTTTGTTTCGACAAAAAAGACACATTGCTTAGTACTAATAAGAATGTTTCATGTACTCAATACATAAAACATTATGCTTAACATTTTTAAGAAATCAAAATTTCCGAACCAGTTTGGAATTCTTAGCAATCTTCAATTATCTCAAGATTAGAGTTAATCTCTACAAAAAAACTCACACTGTTTCCTTTTTATAAATTTATATGTTTATTAAATTTAAGAAATCATGCATAAGCAGTAATATCTCACTTACCAAAGCACCTTCCAAACATGTAGCATAATTGTAACCTCTGCCCATGATCAATAAGGACTTGTGCGTATAAAGATCCTTTGCCAATTCTACTACTTTTGAATCCATTTTTAATACGTCTCTAATTTGTTCATCAAGATGTTGCAGACCTTTTATTATCTGTAAGAAAAGGTCAAATATTATTACTTAATTCAATTACTTAAAATACAAATTACAAAAGTTCACTCGTTCCAGGAAATATCAAAAATACAGTAGCAATCAGATACAGTGACCTCCAAGGGACTGGCTAGTTCCAACCATTCTAAGCGATAGTCACTGTAACTGATGGCCTTTTCTTGTAGCAAAATCCAATTACAGTCATGTTGTTTGCCCATTATGAAGCAAACCAATTTAAAAGAGCTTCTTTTATGTCTTTTTTGACAAAGTTGAAGTCTCTGCGATTTCTCTTTACCTTCATAAAAACTATTCTAAATTTTTCCCCTGTTTTTACAAATTGCAGATATTATGGATACCCCAACATTGAACTCCCTAGCAACATTCCGTTCATTTCAACCTTTGTGAAATACCAAATAACGAGTGTTTCTTCCTTCACTGTAAAATGTCTACACGATGGCATCATATTTACCTTTTGTACAAAACACAAAAATAACAGATGCTACAACGAATAACGGATGGGTTTATACAAAAGATATGAACTAAACTTGAGTAAATAGGACAATAAAACTGTAGATCAGTGGTGTATTTAAAACATAAAAAGAAAGGATATGCCTATTAGTAATCAATCTTCTGACACAAACTACTGTAAATGCATGTTGAGATTAACACTATTTAAAAAAAAAAACACGTCAAAACTAGACAAAACAATGAGTAACACGCTGACTCATACTGTTGAGAGATCACCGGTATAGCTGAAAATTCATACAGTTGTCACTAAAACAGATACATGGTTTTAATGGATGTCACTGTAAACGAAATTATTTTATATTGCATGAATAGCAAACCAACCTTTCCATCGGATATTGGTCACACTAACTGATAGGCCATTGTATCCAATATCACTATATGTGATAACTACTGTACATGTTAATTTTTTTAAGTGACTTTGAAACTATCTCATAAAAATTACAAAAATTAACTGAAAAAACTGAAATAATACCTCAGAACGACGTTGTTGCATAGATATTCTGTCTTCACTCATGACTAACCCAAACATGACGAGTGAAATAAACTGAGATGTATAAGCTTTTGTTGAAGCAACACCAATTTCTGGTCCAGCATTGATATGGATACCGCAATGTGATTCCCTACAGATTGAACTGCCAACAGTGTTGGTAACACCAATAATAAGAGCTCCTCTTTGTTTACAATACCTCAATGCCATCAATGAGTCAGCAGTCTCACCTGAGAACATATTTTATTACAATTATGAAACAAAAATTATGAAAAATATGAAATTCTTTATGAAACTAAAAGGTCATCATAAACTAATAACCATAATTTCTAATAATACGTTTAATGAATTGCAATGTATAAACTCGTACTGCCTCCAAACACTCCTTACCTTCTCCATCATTTTTAACACACATACATTACTGATCGTGTTCATTCAACATGAACAGCACATTCTGCAATGCGCCTGTATTTAAAAAAGCTTCAACCCAGTTTACTGTTTTTTTTAATAGTGAGAAGTCAGTATACAAGAGAATTGTAATAACAGGATTTGTAATTTAATCACCCTAAAACATAAAATGTATTTCTAACCACCAGAATACGGTAACAGAAAACACTTACCAATGTTTATAGCACTTTCGTGTATCTTGTACAAATCTTCAGTAAATTAAAATTCTTTAAAATCTTTTTCACATCAAAATTTAAAACTTCCTACTCCTACCATGGGAGATAAGGAATAGTCGATTCTTATATCTAAAACACAGTCTTGCCAACTTAATCAGTTGATTGTCATATTCAATCTGTGTTCATTAATTTTTCTGTGTTACTGTATTTATAAATATAATATTTTTCCAAAATTTCAATTTTTCTGTTTTTCTGGTTTTTCTGTTATTCATTTCTAATATTTCTAGATTATTTTTTATACTTGATATAGTATGTTTATTTTTGATCATGTGTTCAGTTAGATTGGAGAATTTTCGGTTTCCTTTTTTATAGTTTGAATGGCAGTGTTCTGCAAACCATTTTTTAAAAACTTCGACGACGACGAGGAACTCCGGGCGCGCGTCACTGAGTGGCTGCGGTCGCAGGCGGCAGATTTCTATGACGAAGGAATTTTGAAGCTTGTCCACCGCTATGACAAGTGCCTCAATTTGCTTGGTGACTATGCAGAAAAGTAGTATTTTAGTCACTCTTTCAGATGTATATAATAAAAAAATTTTCTTTTACATAGTTTTTGTTTATTTACAAAACGTTCCCTACTTTCTGAATAGCCCTCGTAAAATCAAATAAATTGATTTTATAACAATATTAACAACCAATAAAACATTTATAAAATTGATTTTTTTAAACCCCTTAAAATTTACCTGATTGGGAAATGAAAAAGCAGACATCATCTCTGAAGACTGGTGTATTACGATCAAGGAAATCAGATGCTAATTCTACCATGACAGGAAGTTCAGTAAGCTCTTCTAACAACTGACGTGTTGCAACTGCACTGTGATAACTGGTACCGCAACCAATGAGCATAAGTCTTCTACACCTTCTTATTTCTGGGATGTAATCCTGAAATCAAACATTTCTTATAAATATGTTTCATCTTTCATTAAGGATTTTTAATATTAATCTTCTTCTTCTTAAAGTTCCATCTCCTATCGGAGGTTGGATATCATAATGGCTATGGTCACTTTGCTGGCTGCTGCTCTGAATAGTTGCAATGAACTACAGTTGAACCATTCTCTAAAATTCCTCAGCCAGGAGATGCCTCTTCTTCCTCGGATCCTTCCCTGCATAATTATTCTCAGCAACTCATATTTTTCTCCTCTGGTTATGTGACCCAAATATTCTAGTTTTCTTGTTTTTATACTCTTCGTAACTTCTAACTCCTTATTTAAACGTCGTAGCACCTCAACATTGGTAACCTTTTGGACCCACTGAATTTTCAATATTCTCCTGTAACACCACATTTTGAACGCTTCTATCTTCTTTATGTGTTGTTTCTTCAATGTCCAAGCTTCCATTCCATATAGTACGATAGAAAATACATAACATCTTAGAGCCCTCAATCTGAGAGGCATCTGAAGGTCTTTGTTTGTTAGCATTGTCTTCAATTCAATATTAATCTACTAATATTAAAATTTAACCCTCTCATGAGTACTAATGAGATCTCCCACCTCCGGTATACTAGAACAGCAAGGCAATGATGAGATACTTTACATTAGGCGCATGCTTGCCTGATAACTGTTGCATTGAATGTAGTAATGATATATGAGGATCTTTTTTTCAACCTCCAATAGGCCACAAATAAAAGACCACTGAATACAGAAAAAATGTTTTATAACTAAATGTTATGTATACTTATGGTTACTTTTCAACATAATCATGTAGACAATTAAAGCATTGTCATAACTGGACGAGCGTTCCAACAAGCTCTTTAAAAAATGTTGCCACTAATGAATACCACTTCTGATTGACCAATTTTGATGGAAATGTTTATGTTAGTTCCTTTAGTGGTAACTAACTTAAGTTCCTCATTTCAATTTCTTATCCTATTCTATTCTAGAGATAATATTTTGTTTACATACACACACATGCGCACACACGCACAAGCATGCAAGCACACAGATCAATCTCTAAAAACATATTAAACAGGAGCATCAATTATCTGAACATAAGTCATTCGTACCGTCGATTATACAAACCACCATCAATGGAAAAATATACATAATTTACTCACGCAAAGGTCTTTTCTGCTCTAGAAACTGCAATGCTATGGTATGAACAACAGCTTGAATTTAGTGCTGCTGAAGCATTGTTACAAAAAAGAAGGAGTTGTTGCTGCAAAAAAATCTTAGTTCAAAAGAAAATTCAAAATCTTTTAAAAGTCACTGTTTTTTATGTACCAGTGCATTAAAAAATATTTTATAAAGCATTTTATGAAATTATTATTTTAGTTTATTTTATTAATTTATTCAGTTTTGAAATTTTGTATTTTTCCGTTTGTTTTTATAAACTTAAGTACTCTTTATTTACAATTAATGTAATAAATTAGTTTTTTCTAACTAAAGTATACCTTAGTCTGTATTAACCTATTAAACAATGAGGTTATATTACATTGTTACCGTTCAGGTTACACATATTACATTGTTACGGTACAGCAAATCAAACTACAGTATTTAGCATCCGAAATATATGATTATTATTATTATTTAGTATTTGATTATCCGAACTATATGATTATCAGAACTACTCTGGTTCCAATTACTTTGGATAACTGACACTCGATTGTATTTCAGTTCAGGGGCCTGAAAATAAGTATTTCTGTTGAAAACTCAATTTTGAAAAAACAACATGTAAATTATACTTTCCTTCCCCATATACAGTTATATAATGTGAGAGAAAGTAAAAAGAACGTAAAACGATGATCACCTTTATACCACCCAAAATGATAGACTGGTTTTCAAAGTTAACACGTCCTCGCATGGTGTTGACTACAGACTCTGGTTGTTCAAAAATTTCTTTTTGCATAAATGAACTGTAGTTGCCTAAGAGAATAACACACAAACAAAAAAATAATTACGCAAATATTCAACTTCAAAATTATAAAAACAATATAACAAAATCATAAAATTACTTTTTTTGTAATATGGTTAGCATGAGTTAAAATACTCGATATGTTTTCTAATATTAATGTTTATTCAGTGTTAGATGATAGAAAAAATAATTTAAAAAAAATAAATATAGATCTATTTAGATAGATCTATCTAATATAGATTTATTTAATATAAGTTCCAGACAGTTCCGTCGGCATTGTCAATTGCTTCTAAAATTCATTATTTGAGGGCAGGTAATTTTGTATACCATAATATATTCTGCTATTTATCTAAACATTTTGGTACGTCTACACACACATTTGTAATATTCACTACTGTACAAGAATGTCAAACTAGTTATGTAATTAATAGGCCTATATTTTTTTTACTTCTTATAGTAAAAAAACATAGTTTTATAATATTTTATTTTAATTATTATTAGCTAACATAAGTTTTTTCTATATTTAATGCAATTCCATATTTTTATTAAAGTCCTATTGTATATTTTTATTTATTTTAGCACCATTGTTATTGGGAGTATGCAAGTTATAGTGTGTAATAACAAATAAATAATACATTCTTTTCTAAAAAATATAACTAGATTTTTTTTTATTTTTTTTTAACGCCGCATCAACTGCAAGGTGTAACTTTACACCTTGGTAACTTTTGGGGGTGTAACTTTGTACAATGGAGGATGAAATGATTTTTTGTAACGTATGAAAATAAACCATGCCTGAGTGGAATTCGAACCCAGGAGCGCATGATGAGAGGCGAGCACATTACCAATTACGTCAATGCGGCCGGCTATAACTAATTTGTTTTGTAAAGGTAACTTGTTTTGGTCAAGTATATATCAATGCGTAAAGAGGTTTGCGTATTAGAAGACTTTCAAGTAGTCAGCCAATTCTAGATAATTACACCATAATATTATTACAGCAGCATTTCCACATACTACATGCTGAGCCAACTATATGTTATATATGTTGGCACTGTGTGCCAACTAATAAAATGTTAAAATGGTCTGTCAGTAACTTATTAATTTTTGTTGCTTTATAATATTTTAACGATCTGATCAGTTTTGCAGTAATGGAATAAACTTTGAACAAATATCTATTAATGGAGTCTGAAAACAAATGATAATACATACTAATGGCCACAACAGGCGGGTGGAGTGTTAAATTATTTGCACTCGATCTGCTAGTTCCAGAGCTACAAAAAATAGTTCTGTTTCTTATCATATAGTTAGCCAATTATATGACTCAAGTATTTAAGAACAGAAGAGGTAGAGGAGTAAAATACACTAGTCAGAATTAACTCCTCTAAGAGTAATGAATTTCATCATTATACAACCAGACCCTGTGGTGAATGAAGTGAAGGTGTCATTTGCAGAGTGGAAAGCAGATGTTTTTCAGAGGACCTGGCATACTGACAAGCAAACTTTTCTACTCAGTGAGGAAGAAAATGGTAAATCATCTCACTCCTCGTTTTACTTAGCCTCTAGAGGTTCAAACCAGTCTTTTGGCTGATGACCTAAACACAATACACACAATTAATTGAAACCATAAGTAAGATTGTTAATCAGTTTACCTTTCATGATTTGTTGGATTTCCATTTTCAAAGTAGTAATTTCACGAGCATGTGGATCATCTAATGACCTGCGTAATCTATGAATGCTCAACATTCCCTCTTTCACAGCTGCTACATCATCATCCTGAAATGTTTATTAGTAATATTAATGGTTGTTATAACATATTACAAATTTTCTTATAAAACGAGTGGCTTCAAAGTCACTTGATACTAGGTAAAAAAAATAATTATGAATAGCATAAAATTAACAATAGCAAAATGTAGTGTCCAATTTGGTTTTCTTTGTTTAGTTGTGACAATTTTAATGAAAGAAAAAAGAATTTCGCTTAAAACCTTTTTATAAAAGTGGTGCTACCGCAGTTAATAATGAATGAGGTAGACATTTTACATCAAACCCACTCCCTAAACAAACAGTGTACTACACACACGTGTGTACCTCGTGTGTGACACACGAGGTACATATGAAGAACATGAATCTATTACCGATGCAAGAGGATCTTGCCGCAAAAGAGAAAAATGAATGGTATGTATGTTTAGCAGTGACAGAAGTCCATGAAAATTAACAAGATAATTAACCTCTGAGCTGCAATTAACATGAACATTCATTCAAGTAAAGAATATTCCAAAAACAAAAATTTGAAGTTCACATCTTGAGCTACTTGAAGATGACCCAGACTGATCAATGTCTTCAGTTTTGTGAACTGATGTTGAACAGAAGATGAACAGAAGCAAAATTCAAAGATATTCATCAAAAGCATGTGGTCTGATGAGGCCCAATTTTAAATTGAGTGGACATGTTAATAGACTGCACTTACTGGACTTACTAGAAACACAGCAACTCGGGCCAGGCACCATCCACAGAAAAATACATAACAAAGCACGAAATGAAGATTTTTAGGCACAATAAACATTAAATTTATTCTTATTTTACAGGCCTCGATCACATTGTTTATTTTGAATCATTTTCATTATTTTATTAAATTTATCAGTTGAATTATTTTAAGTCCAAAAACTGTGGTTTGTAAATAGTTTATTTGTTCACCTTTTTTGACTATTTTTTGGAGTAGTCGAATAATAGATAATCGAAAAATTTTAATTCAAATAATCGCAACCCTATAATGAAATATACGAGTCATTTGGAATCAAGTTTTATTGAAAATTAACTAGTAATTATAAAGAAGTTTTAAAATTTTCTTTGGTGCTCTATCAAATAATTAGTTGAGAATAGAAAACAAAAGAAAAGAGTAATTATGAGTACATCCGTTTACAAATAATTTCTGAGTAAACAGCAATTTAAATCTTGAATTATTAAATATAGCTTACCAATTAACACATTATTACTAATAAATTTATTAAAAATCTACTGTGAAACACTAACACAACTTTCTCTTCCCAATGCATATAATACACTTTTGTTGTAAAATGCATGGCTAAGGCTGAAATTTTTTTTACACTTTTTCATGAGAAAAAAAGAGAAAATCACTAATAACCGCTAAACTAAGCGTTACCCAAAAAAATGTTTGAAATAAAGGTTGTAGGTTTATAAATTCTCTAGATTTTTTATTATATACATTTTTGCATTAAAATGCATTTAAAGCCGCAATCTTAAAAAAACAAATTTTTTGCGAGAAAACAACCTCCCCAAGAATTTCAGCAGACATGGCGCCTACCTTATCTTGTAGAGCATAAAAAATTTAGTAAATGAGGCGACTTAAAAGAAATTATAGAGGATCCATTTTTGAGAAAATCGCAAAAATGTGAAAATTACACGAATAACTACTACTTCCGGTTGACCGATTTTGATAAAAATGTTCGTGTCGGGTCCTCTAGCGGTATCTTACTTAAGTTTCAAGTTCATACGAAGTTCCATTCTTGAGATATTCTGTTCACACACACACACACATAGACACATAGACAGACAGACACACACAGACCAATCGCTAAAAACAGGTTTTTTGGGTTCAGGGGGGTCTGAATACGTGTAGATCCGGTGAAAAATCGACATGAAAACAATAGTTTCCTTCCTATGCATTCATATAGGCAAGGGAAAGTAAAAACACTTATTACTAAATCAAATAGGAAACAATTTCTTTAATTATTCTACCTCAAGAAAGATGACTCTGTTTGTATGTTCAATTACAGCACTTGCATCAGATGCGAAGAAATATTCAACTTCTTTATCTTCCAGAGGTTGAAATTCAGCTGTGGAATCAGATCGTGGTAAAAGTGGAAGTTCTTGACGACCATGTGGCCTGTGGTCTGTAAAATTTAAACAAACACAAACATGATAGTTGCTTTGTTAAAAAAATCAAAATTAATGATCATAAACAAGACTTATTTTTAACCCAAATAGTATACGTACATCTAAAAAAATAAATATTAGATATTGTATAGCAAACTGAATGCTAAAACATTAATTATTATATGAATGAACATCAATTTAATAAATTTTGTAATTTAAGACTTCCAACAAAACATTTCGAAGTCAATTATTTTAACCATTTTGCACATCAATTTTAATTAAATATTTAGAGTTTCCTACATTTTTAGACATAGTCTTCAAAATTTTATTAAAACTTGATAAAAAAAATTATAGTTCAAGTCATCTACAAGGTAAACAACTAACTTGTATGGAATAATTTAAAGGTAAAAAACAAGCAATGTTTCACTAGACCCCTGTTTTATCTAAAATTAGAACTTTTATTACACTACGGTAATGAATGACTGAATTATCACAGCCTTTGAAAAAATAAATCAAATTTTTGTCATGACATTAGCACTTTAATTTCTTACATTATTTTATAAGACAACTTAATATTTTTTCATAAACAAATTAGAAAGTCAATTACATTTTACAAACCACAGACTAGATATTTTAAAGAGAAAATTATTCCAATAAAAATGTACCAATGACCTTGTGGTTTAGTACTGAAATTATTATTTTGGTAGTTTATTATATTTTTAAATGTAGAGTTATTTATGATTATATACGTTAATACTAATAAAGATTAGTGCAAAAGTTGGCATACTTCAGTAGACAGTAGCTGCATATTTAATATAAAGGATACATAGAGGCACAGTTAAAACAATTATGAGGCAAAATTTAAAGAACCTAAACCAAAGAGAAGTAAATGAATGAGGAAGAAAGAAACTATCAATATTCCAATAAATAAGAAAACTTCGGTAAAGAAGAAAAGACTAAAGGAAGAGTTTCTTCATAGTTATTCATAGTTACAGAATTAGATTTGTGGGACGCTACTTTATTTTACTTTCTATTCTTTCATATGGATGTTTGGGCTTTTAAGAAACAAGAAATATACAGGATACAAGCCTTTGAATAATTGAAAATACATCAACATACATTAAAGATATCATGGACAGAGAAAAGAATGAGTGAGGAAGTATTACATCAGATACGAAAAGAGCTAGAATTGTATAGCATGATAAAGAGATGAAAACTTGATCGAAATTTGGATATAGAGAAGAAAGTTGTAAAATTCTGAGCAGTGTGCAGAAGTATTAACAGAACCCCAGGCAGAAAAACAAGGAGAGAAACTGAAATAAAATTTTTCAAGGGGATGGCTACCCCAGTCTTCCTGGAAATGAGTTGTGGATTAGTACAAAACTACAAGAGAGTAGAGAACAGGAGGCAGAGATGCGGTTCCTACGGAAAACAAAGGGTTGCAGTTGTAGGGACCAACTGAGAAATTAGAATATATGAAAACAGAACTGGATGTTTATCTGAATGGAAAGATTGTAGAATACATCAATGGAGGGATTAGAGGGAATGCCTGAGGAAAGGTTCTCCTCAATGGTTCGACAAACAGGCAGGAGGAGAGGAGAGATGTTAGGAGATCACGCAAGAGTGGCAATATTTCAATAGAATTTTGTCACTGTTGTGATTTGAATACGGCAAGAGCTTAATTTTTGATTGTGAGAAGAAAAGATAAAAACTGGATCATCTTGGTAGATAAACCTACGAGACTGATATAATTGCTCTTGCGTAGAATTATTTAGAGCAAAAGTGTCAAAAATAATATTTCTGATATGATCGCAAATATCTAATTGAAGAAGACACCCAAAGAAAATATTATACAATTGGATAATAAGCATAATCACACAAAATAGTATTATTTTGCCCCTATTACAGTCTCTAAACTTGTCACAAAGCCAACCAACTTCTGTATCACTTTAATTTACCATTTATAATAATATAACACACTAATAACTAAATATATAAGGCTATTAAATTTAGTTAAGCAGTTTATTAATAAAATATATAAACACTTAACCTTACAACGCTAGTAAGCTGTTTTCTTAAACAAAAGAAACCATCACCAAAAATTAGAATGCAGCGTAGAAATTAAATTTATGAAATGCTATTAATTTAGAGATGAGCTTTTAAGTTTTATAAAATGTTGTGTTGTAAAATAAACTACATTAGATTACAATGGGAATGAACATAAATGTTTTAATGAAATAAATGCACCGCACTGAAGAATTAATTTTAAAAAATATTAATTTATGATAATTACATGTTTTATTGATTGTACAAAGTTATTTAATAATTTCCTTCAGGCAAAACATTTACTTTTGGTCAGACAATCCATCAATATGATCTCCCAATGATATTTCAATCAAGTTCAATCCCAAAATAAACAAACAACTTTCTATTATTTTCCTATAGACTAGATATATTTTTTACTTCTACTTCTGTAATATGTACCATCAAATAGGCCTACACTCAAGTCCTTCACCACAAAAAATGTAATTTTCTTCCGAATTATACTTCACAAAATTATTGAGCAAATTATTACACTTATTTTTAAACTGATTTAATAATAATTTAGCAATTTTATTTTTATATAATGACTATGGTTTATTTTTAAGTTATCTTAATAAAAAAAAAAACCATTTATAAATAAATTTAAATGCACCGATAGTAAAGCACACTTAATTTTTTTCGTTACATCAATATCTAGTCCAATTAGCTAGAATCAAATCCAGGTTTTTCTACTAGTCAGTAAGCAAATTAGCTAAAGAAGTAGTTAATTACAATTTAATTCATAGATACTATAATGTATCTGATATTGGAATAAATGATTAAACATTCTAAATTGGTACATTCATAAACACAGAAGTTTTTACTGATTTTTTAATACATTTCAAATACAGATGTAAAAAATCTGAAATGTACTTTAAAACTGAGTTACATTTCATAAAACATATTAATTTTATCACATTTAAGTATACTCAAAAAAATTACAAAATTTTAAACAAGAATTTAAAAAAATTAATAGATTAATTTTTGAATTTATGATTTAACAAAATTTTTACAAGGCAACTTTGTACCAATATTCTTAGAATCATAATTTAAGAACGTGTTCAAAAAAAGGAGAACTTCTCTTCTAATATTCCATACTTGCATTACCTTACAAAAAAAAACACAAAAAAAGTTTTAAAAAAAAGTCGACTGAATAATTTCTGACCACTCAAAATTTGAAACAAGTTTCAAAAAGTTATTAAAATTTTATATTTTTTATATTACAAATGTTGTTCCTTAAAATAAAAGTGTAAGCAATGAGTAGTAATGAATGTGTCCTCCACCAATCCGTAACCCACGTCCATTTTCCTGTAGAAAACTAACTCTAGAGAATAACAGATTCTAAAAAAAAATATGTTTGCAAATACAAGTTATCTTCACTGAAGATAAAATAGAAATTCTGGAATGACTGCAATCACAGAAGTGTTTGAAATGTTTCTGAAATGCACAAATAAATGATGATAAAGAAATTATTAACATTCATAAATGACAAAATATCATGCAAAGTATTAATAGGCATAAAATGTGTTGTTAGAAGGAAAAATCAACCAATAAAATGTTGAAAAAATAAAGAAAAAACATAGAGCATAGGATAGGTGCAAAACAAAGGTACCTGTAAGTGAATGTGGTTCAGCATCTGAAGTCGAAACGTAGAACAAAACAAACAGAAATTAATAATGCAAACAAAACAAAAACAAAACAGAAAATGAGAAAAGACAAAACAAAACAAAAATAAGTAAAGTTTTCCAGCCAAATCATCATCATCAAACAGAACTAACACACTTAACACTAGTTTGTTTTTATGTTAAGAGTTCAAAAATACATGTTACAACCATGATTTTTATGACTTTAAAGATACACAAACAAAGCTCATCCAGAAAGTATTTACCATCTGTACAAATCTCCCAATCATTTGACAATAAAAAAGTTCCTCATAATTATTTCCTTCTATTTGAATACAAAGTTGCCTAACTAAAGTTTTATTTACATTTAAAAGGTTATTGCTTACGGTAATCATATTTATAACAATTTGTGAAAGAAAATGCGAGAAATTTTTGACGTTTTGAAATTTATTGGTAGATTTGTGAAATGGCGAGAATGTGATGTGTGAACGTACGTTAAGAAAGTTGATTAGGATGTTCAATGATCGAACGGAAAATTTTCATGATACAAAGCACATTGGTTACTTGTTGTTGGTCTCCGAAAAATTGGTGCGCTGCATTGATGAGAAAGTTTCTACCAATAAGCAATTGACAAATCCTGATTTTCAATGAATTTTTAAAACATGTCACAATGTTTATAATATAAATCGAGACAGAATGTTTTCATAACAAAAAAAAATGAATTCCAGATGGGTACAAAAAACACTAATGAACATTCAAATTACAAAATGTGGCTGGCCCGTAGTGGTCAACCCAACTTGCTTCTAAGCAAAGGTCCTGCATTAGATTCCCAATCAGGTCTGGCATTTTTTCATCAATCATTTTCATCAATCACCATTTTCATCACCTGCAGTCATTGGAAAACAGTCAAACATAAAACAAAAAAAGAAATGTATGGGAACAGCTTTTGAGTTTTGCACTGTTATGAGAAAGAAATGATATGTTCAAAATGCTATACCACAGACAATGAAGATGGGATTTCTTTCATTTATTTTCTAATCTGAAGAAATACATTGCAAGAAATAAAATTGAAAACGATGAAGTGGTTCAAGTTAACACCCAGAACTCATTTAAGTATGTGGCAGCTGAATTCTGGGAAGCAAGTACATTAACATAAATGCCATGACACGATTAATGGCTTAATTTGCATAGTGAATACATAAAACAATAGTTTAACGTAGTACATAGATTTTTAGTAATAAAATAATTGGAAACAATTTTGAATGTCTTTTTTTAAGTCCAAACCCAATTTACTTTCTGGACAAGCTTTGCAAATAATAAATTTAACATTTAAGTGTATAAAAATTTATAAGTCCTCAGAAAACATTTACCAAAGCCATTTAAACCACCAATGTACAATTCCCTAATTATTGTATTATGAATACATAATAATTTCTTTAAACAGATTTTTATAAAAATTTATAAACCAAAGAAGAATAGTCTACATACCTTTTCTAATTTATTGAAAATTTATACTAACATTTTAAAACAGTACAGAATGGGAAAAAATTCAGAACCCTCACATTCTTAGAATTATGGTTACTATACCCTTAACTGTATTCGTTGCCATGTATGCTTCATTAGAAAATGTATATACACTATATAAATGTTTCAAAATGCTTTTATACAATATACATGACCATGAAATTCTTCAAATGAAGTAGGTAATTTAATCTGAATTAAGGAAAACTTTTACAGGGGTTAAAGTAAATATTTGATTACGGGAGTATTTTGAAATATGGAAAAGTTCAAAGTAAGAGAAATTTGAAAAATAAATTTGATTTATTTATTTTCATTATTACATAGTATAAAATTCAAGAACATATTCAAAGAATGGTCAAAGGATTTTCCGACACCAAAAATTCCTAATCTTAGTTTTGGGTCTTCACACAAAATAAAAAATTTAAATGCTCTAGCAATTGATATGAAGCTTTACTCAATTAGTACAACTCATTGATATTAACAAAAAAAATTTAGATATCACCATCTTAATACGTAAGTACAATTTTCTGGATCAAGAATAAATTACCTTTTCTTAAAGGTTTTTCTGGTATACTATCTTGTTTCATAACATACTGAGACCCATGGTATTGTAATAATGTTAATTTTTCAGTTTTGATAATTTCAGAAAGTTTCTTAAATAAGCAATAATGATTCAATATGAAATACTTATGAAGTAATAAAATTTGTTTAAAGAAAAGCATCGTTAAAGTGCTTATTTTTTTTATTCACAATTACAGACATATTTTATGAAACAAGTTGGTAAAAAAATTATAAATCATGGTTGTATAAAATAAAATAAACCAAGGTGCTACAGAATGTTCAAATAACCAATAAATAATAATAATTAGGTACTTTAAATTCTATACTCATAACTCAAACATAAAACATTCATTCAAAATGAAACATTTGCAGCAAATTCTTATGAAATTTTATTAAAAACAGTGCAGTTCCTTGAATCAACAATAATTGTTGATTAATAGAGTTTTAATATCCTCTGTTAGTGCCCATAACGGGCAGGTGGAGTGTTGCATTAATTGTACTCGATCTGTTGGTTCCAGGGCTACAAAAATAGTTATGTTTCTTATGGCATAGTCAGCCAATTATAAGACTGAACTATTTAAGAACAGAAGAGGTAGAGGTGTAAAAGACACTAGTCAGAGTTATCTCCCATGAGAGTAATTCATTTCACTATACAGTCAGACCCTGTGGTGAATGAAGTGAAGGTGTTATTTGCAGGGAGGAAAGTAGGTGTTCTTCGGAGGGCCTGGCATGCTGATAAGCATTCTCTTTCAACTCATTGAGGAAGGCAAAAGTACACTACCAAACTCCTCTATTTTACTTAGTAAAACCTCTAGAGGTTGAAACTAGCCTTTCGGCTGATGATCTAACCAACAACAACCCTTTGTTAACTAAAAAAAAACTAAATTTTATTTTTTAATTGTTTTTATTTTTTTAGTTTACTTACAGTTGCAATGACCACTTAGTCATAAACAACTACTGTGGGTTTTGGTACTAATATGGTGGATTTTAACATGTTAGATTCCAGATCCTAGCTGGGAATTGAACCCGGGGACTTTCACTTTGTAGGCTAGCGCGCTGCTAGTTACTACACCATGAAGGCCATCTCATAATTTTTAATTTTAATAAATTTTAAATTTTTTTATTTTTAAAGTCATATCTGGTCTCTTCGTCATTAGTGACTATAATGAGCTAAGAGCTAAAGGAACAGTAATCGGCAGGTTTTAAAACATCAAAATATTCCAGACCTTGCCTGGATATCAAGCCTTGGCTTTCTGCTTTACAGTTCAATTTAATCTAGCAATTTAGACCACAGCACATCAGAAGTAAAAAAAAATTAAAACCAATTCAGTTATGTGACGACTCTCCAAATTTTTTATTTATTTTTTATTCATACAGTATATACCTGTAGAAAGTCAATCTTAATACTTTTCATTTTTAATAATAACTTGTTGTTTAGGTCATCAGCCGAAAGGCTGGTTTGACCCTCTAGAGAATTTACTAAGTAAAACGAAGAGTGAAGGGGTTTACCACTGCATTCCTCACTGGGTTGACAAGTATGTTTATCAGCATGTCAGACCCTCTGAAAAGCATCTACTTTCCATCCTGCAAATGACACCTTAACTTCATTCACCACAGAGTCAGGCTATACAGTGTAACCTCAGAAATCCGAACTAATTGGGGCTGACCCCCGTTCGGATTCCGAAAAATTCTTATTATGCGGGGCACTTGGTAATTTATTAACTGTGGCCAAGCCTTGCATTTGAAGAAACAAATTTTGTTGTGCAGCATCAAATGGAAAACACTTCCACTCGTTCAGCAGATTCCTGGATGCGAAGAAGCCGAAGAAAACTGTCTTCAAGAATGGTTTGCAGATGATGACGCCGGTAATCAATATTTAAGCGATGGCGCTATTGTTTCAATGGTCCAGGAACAAGACCAAAATAATGCCGCAGTCGAAGAAAGTGAAGACGAGGACGTCTCGACTGATGTTATTTCACATGCAGATGCCACTAGTACACTTGAAGTTGCTCTGCGCTACGTAGAACAGCATGCTGCCACTACCCCGACGGACGTGATGTTTATGCGACGCTGGCACAACATCGCCGCTTCAAGCAGGATTACTTCCTTGCGTCAGAAGAAGATAACCGATTTTGTTCCAACCAATTAAGGTGACGTATTCATTATAAAATATCAACTAAAATGTTCATATAAATATTAAATTCATTTCTGATTTGTAATTAGTATAACTTTCCATCACTTTTCAAGAGTAGAATTTTTTTAGCTTATTGCAAAATTGGTGTTCGGATTATCCGAAATTTCGGATTTTAGGGGTTCGGATTTCTGAGGTTACACTGTACAATGAATTTCATTACTTCAGAGGAAATAACTCTGATTAGTGTATTTTACACCTCTACCTTTTCTGTTCATAAATGCTTGTCAAATAATTAACTGACCATGTATAATAAGAAACAGAACTATTTTTTGTAGCCCTGGAATTAAAAGATCGAGGGAAAAAATTTAAAACTCCACCTACCTGTTATGAGCAAAGAAATAACTTATAAACTATTTTTGAACAATATTTTGAATGAGACTGGTTATGCAACAAGGCAACAATATCCACATGTAATGAGATTCATTGAACAAAGGGCTGATATTTTTTACATGGTGAATACATTGTA
The DNA here is from genome assembly GCA_035578175.1 of Catonia carolina. Classification (NCBI taxonomy): domain Eukaryota; kingdom Metazoa; phylum Arthropoda; class Insecta; order Hemiptera; family Achilidae; genus Catonia; species Catonia carolina. The sequence goes on along the minus strand of JAQMRL010000001.1, from coordinate 336,317,859 downwards.
GGTTTGCATGGTCTGTTACAAATTATTGTTCAATGGTTTAATTAAAAATCAGAGACCTTTATGGAGCAATTAACAAAAAAAATGTCAGAAACGAGAGAGGAGTCGCATAACTTCACGTCCACCAAAACTTATTAATAAAAAAACATTAATCCCAAATTATCTGAAGATATTCTAATAATATATACACAGTATTTACAAGACATAATTTTTTGTTTTTACTTTAGTATAACCAAATTTTTTATTTTATTCATGCCGTTATTTTTGTTTTTTGAGAAAAATCAATTAACTCTATAATGCAATAAAATATTACATTGACTATGTTATTACAAATGTACCTTGGTATCTACATAAAATATACAAAACAAAACCAAAATTGTTGACGATTAGTATTTTGCTCCTGATTTATAGTTTCAATTAAAAAAATACTAAAAACTGTTATCAATTTATGTATTAACTTATTTCAAAAATACATAACAGAAGTATAGTTACATCTATACACAATTAATTTGTATTTTACAGTGCTTTTGCTGATAGAATTAGTATTTAAGAGGTAAGCCATATGTTTCAATCGAGTAACAATAGTTTTTTTCTATACTAATTAGTATAAAGAAGTAAGGTTTGTTTGTACAAGATGATCTCCAAAACTATCCAAATGATTTCAAAAATTCTTTCACTGTTGGGAAGGTTAAAGCTTCCGGAGTAACAGATGCTTTATATGGCATTATACAAATTTTTAATTTTAAAAAACAATCTGAGATTGGTAAAATGAAGCCACTTTTTATTTTATCTGTTTGGGAGTGGGTTTGTTCTTCTAACTGTCAGAATTACATTATATTTGTTCCACACAATGTATTGTACTACAGACTAGTATCTGGTCTTATACAGACAGGTACAGAACCACTGTAAATTATGACATCATTTTTTTCAAAATTCTTGAAAATTAATATTTATAGGACAGATATCAAAAAAATAATGTAGCTCCCGATCTCATCTAGGAAAGTTGTGCAAATCATTCAAAAATTAAAGACATCATGCCATCTTTTTCAAGAAATAGATTATAATCTTCTTTTTCTTGTAAAGATATATTCAGTTTCTCTCAAGTCATACTTAACCCCTTCCACACATGATTTAACTGATGTAAACAAAATTCCAGTTTCGAGTATTAATTAGTTTTATTTTTACAGTCGTGACTTAGCTTTTAACATGTAAGGTTGTGTGAGAAATTGAACACTTTAAATTTGCTGAGCAGTGAAGCACAGTGTTGCTAGTTAGTCATACATTGACTACCTGCTACTTTGAGGAAGTGATAATTTGCTTAATCATGGAAATATTTTTTAAATAAACCATTTTTAATAAAAAGTTTGTTTAAAATTAACAAGGCTAATTTTATTACATGCAATATTTCACATTAATTTAAATAAAAATCCTTCCATTTGAAAATGAATCCCTGAAGTTTATCTAAAACCTGTTATCACGATAAAATTAATAGTTACATTCTGTAAATAAAATATGTTCACAAATTTAAAATTTGTAATTTTATACAATTATTCAAAATAATTAACTATTCAAAAATACAATATTCAAAATATTCAACACTTTTTTTAAGAAATTACACTTTGTATTAAAAGGTAAAGGCATTTTGTAAAGGTTTCTTTAAATAGACTAATTATTTAGTACTTGTACAGCACACTTTTTTAAAGAGTTTTTAAGAAAAAAATTTTGTTAAAGAGTGAATGTTTGTCAGTAGACTGGGAATAATTATTAAAAACTACAAAATAATTAAGTTTTAACAAACATGTAATTATTTTCAAGAAAATATTAGATAATTTTAAACAATTTGCTTACGAATAATACCCTACTAATCCTATAATTTTTTAAAGTTAATTATTAGTAAAAAAAAATGTAATTTAGAAATGAATGATAACTGTACATTATAAACAACACATGCAGTTGTACTTTGACAGGTAAGCGGAATAGAAATATTTTAGTAATTAAATAAAACTTTAACTTAAAAAAATACATGAATAGTACAAAACTATGGAGTAACTTAAACAAAGACAAGCATAGTGGACCCAAGCGAATAAATTTGCACAGTTCTTGGCTTTCAAACTCCTATCATTAAATAAATGATTTACATTAACAACAAACTTAACCATTCTTAGAAGAAGGATGAGTAATGACTATAGCACAGTAGTATAATGTTTGCCAATTACGGTGGCGTGTATTTTTTTTTTCTTTTTTTTTTTTTGGTTTAACGTCCGACTGTTTTGCAAATTGCTGCTAATGCAGATGGTGAAGGATGAAATGAATTTTTTGTAACGTATGAAAAAATGCCATGCCCGAGTGGGATTCGAACCCAAGACCGCGTGATGAGAGGCGAGCACGTTACCAACATTGGTGGCGTGTAGGGAGGGTAGTGAGACAGAAAGCGAATGTGTTGCGTCCACCGTTTCCCTCAACTCATTTCAGTCAGTGCATAGTGTTTAAGCGGAATTGTGACAATACGCAATCCGTAGGGCACTCTGCCAGCCAGTTTCGTTCACTACACTCTAACAACCTCATTTTTTATCAAAAAATTCTGAAAAAATTACTTTCACTTCCTAATGAATCTTATTTTATTACACTGTAAATGTTATTATTATACTCTGATATTTCGATAAGATACGCTTGCACAAAGTTAGATGTTTTAATCTCATCGCATTTTTGCGTATCACGTAATTCAACTTTTTTCCGGGACGACATAGTATGCGTTTTATTATTTTGTTATAAATTATACAATTTTATCTGTAATTTGATATAAATGTTGAGTAATATGTTGGGTAGAAACAGATATAATAAACAGATATAAATGAGCTTGAAAAAATCACTCTTTGAAGGGACGTCAAAAATAAATCGTTGAGCCTGATGTCTCCTTCCTATTAGTATTCCAAGAAGCTGAGTCATTTTTTATAGTTGTGAACATTATACAAACATACGTCAATTTTTTTGAAATCACTTACACCAGCATAGGCCTAATATCAGTTGTATGAAATTTTAACAAAAAGAACCGCATAGTACATATAAGAGAAAGAGGGTATGATGTCCCTCTCTTTCGAGCCTGTCAAAACGAATGGTACATCATTTAGAAAAAACTTATTGCCTATTACCCCAAATTGAATCACAGACATTTTTCCCCGATTTTTGTGTGCGCGCAACTAATCGGCGTTCGACAGCGACACAATGTCAAAACGATAACCATATGAACATAATGCAATGAGTAATGAGTATTATTTTAGAGGCAGCATGTATCTTTAGTTGACAGGCTACAGCGCCGTGGTGGGGGATCTACTTACTGCCCATGTGCAGCCCGCACGCCACCATAATTAAGCAATATTATTATTATATTATTAAGCAATAAAAACATTATCTCATTGAAGTTATATTTCTCTATTATTTTACAGCGTTGTAAATTTATGCATAACAATTTAGTTGCGTTTGTAATAGTAACAGATAAACAATGCAAATTACACAAAATTTTAATGGTCATTATGGTATGCAGACATTTACTTGCTTTCTATTAGTTTTATTTTTCATATCGATTATATTGAGCTGCAATTTTCTTAGTAATTTACATTAATATCTTTTGGATAAACAGTAATCTTAAATTATATTCAAATGTTTATTAAGTATAGTTTTATTTTATTTACTTTAGCTGAACGTAAATAAAAATTACAATAACAATAATGAACGAAAGGTGCTTGTAGTAGTAGTAGTAGTTCTGACAGGGAAAAATATCAACAAAAGGGAATTTATAAAATAGATTTTTTTGTAGATATGTTTAATAAATTAGCAAAGGGGCAACAACGATGATCGATCAGAGTAGCTACTCAACTGTGGTAAACAACCTTGAATAATGTAATAAATCGGGTAAAGTAACAGATCTGAAAGCCCCATTTTTTCAGAAAGCTCGCATTACTGTGATGCCAACTATAGCAAATAAGCTTAAAAGATTTTGTTAATCAGTAAATTTAAAATAAATCAAATCTCTATTTTTAAATTTATTCAATTATAAATAATACTGAAATATTACAAAACTTATTTGAATAGCTGTAACAACAAATAACTTGGTAAAATCAATTTAATTTATGCAAGTATGTTACTCTTATTAAAAAATTTAATTTAATAATAAAATTTAACATAATCTGGACAACATTTTTTAAGTTCAGACAACAAAAGATTACATTGTACATACCAAAAAAAAACTTAACAGAAATGCTTTGTTATGTAAATTACATTATTTCTAAGGTGTATTTTAATTAATTATAATAGAGCAGACAAGATAATTATTTTTAAATTTCATTTTAAATAGCAAATGAATATAACAAAATTACTTTTATAAGTAATTACATTCATTATGAAACATTGAAAGCTACCTAAGCTAATTTTAAACAATCAGGATAAATTATTCATACAATAAGATAAATTAAGTAGATAAATAGTCTGCATACATAAAGAAAAATTACCTACACTGTCAAAATTACAACTGCAAATATTAACTATTTTTTATTAAAACATATTTTACAGACGTAAATAAAACAAACTAAAATAAAATAATAATAATAATAATAAAAATATAAGTAATATAAACAATCATAAAACAGGAAAGGAAGAAGGAAATTGTTAAGTACCTTGTGTGGAGATATCCTCTACATCTAGACAGTTTCAACAACAGAACCAATCAAAGAAGGTAGGTGTGTGTTCATGCAAAAAACAAAACACTCATTAAACCAAAAAAAAGTAATAATAAACAGAAACAATACAAAATTTATCTGTTAAAAGGAAAAAATCAGTTGAGAAAAATATATTAATTGAAACATACATAAAGTTATATAAATCCAAATTAGAAAATAAGGGGAAAAATAATAATTTTTAATCAAGCAAATAGTAATGCATAAATAACATCAAGATATTCTTAACATATAAATTATTGGTGATCTACCAGACCCTATCAGAACTATTACAAATAACCGAAATTACATTAAAAATACACAGCGAGGAGTTATCGTCAAAGATAGTCAAGTGATGCAAACAGCGAGTCCAGCTCGTCAAAGTTGCCATTGTGTTTTTAAATGGCGGTGAGTCTGACTATAATTAGTCAATGGGTTAAAAAACAATTGTTTTATAAATTTAAATTCGCATAAACATTTTGACTATTAGCGACTACTTTGGGTTAAGGAACAGTGAGTTTAACAAGTAATTATTTTACAGACCCTAGTCGGGAACCAAACCTGGGATCTTCCACTTTGTAGCCCAGCATGCTGAACACTTTGTCACAGAGAGGTGGTAATCATTTCATTAGTTTACAAAACAATTTTTTTTAATTTGACGTCTCATCAATATTTAGGTCATTAGTTGGATTACTTTGGATTAAAGAACGGTGGTGGGTTTGAATGTGTAATAATTTTCCACGCCCTAGCCGAGAATCAAAATCAGGACCTCTGCTCTACACTACAGCACGCTAACTATTTGGCATTTGAAAACTTTAAAACACTTATTCGAACAGAGAGATATGATAATATGAATTTTACTTCAACGAATATTAGAACAGCTAAAAATTTATCTTTTGAAAATGATAACCACTTTATAAATCTGGTTATTTATTTAATACCAAAAAGTTAATTGACCTTCAAAAGTAAACAAAAAAATAATAAATTAAGATATTGGATTTATAATACTTTATTGAACAGAAAAATTATTTTTAAGAAAACATGCTAAAATATTTACATGCAACGTTCAAGAGACTGAATGCACTCTAAAATGAACAGATAAGTAAATTTATACAAAATATGGAATCAAATATAACAAGTATCTAAATTAAAATACAAAATCACAAAACAAAACAAAAATAAAAGTGTGGGCGCGCACACACACAAACACTCAACACTTACACAATTAATGAACATGTAACAGATAGCTACGTTAATTTAAAAAAATATTTATAATATACTAAGACATACATAATATTAATATACTACACAAAAAGCACACAACATTTTGCTACAAACTTAATTCATAACCTGAAAATTAATGAATTAATAAAAAAAACATTGTTAATTTGTATATACAATTTATGAAGGACAATACATTCCCATAAAGAAATACAATAAGAAAAAAGAAGCTTTCATAAATAAACCTTAAAAGAACCACTCCTTCAAAAACCATAGAGATATAATTTCGTATTTGCAATGTTGTACAACTTGCTAAAACTAGATAGTGGGTCAAGAGTGAAATATACAAAACTACCAAGACAGAAACATGCTCAAATTACTTAATATTTACTACCATTTCTGGGAAGATAATATATTAATCATGAAAAATGTAATACAAAGAAGTACCCGGAGTTTAAAAATTTGTGAAATTCATTTTAAACTAATAAACCAACGTTAATAACTTAGTCCCTTGATTGTCCCACCCTAGTTTGACTAAACGCTGGGTTATCTGAAGAGCCGTCCCAGAGGGAATTTATTAACATATGACCGGCAAACACTTACATAAGTACATAGACTATATGTTAGGTAATAAATTAAGTTGATGTTTAGAGAAATTTTATTCGTTGGTTGATGAAGTACTTTGCTTGAATAGTACTATTAGTCCAACTACAGGAATTGTATATTTTTCTGAAATCATTCTGGATATTGATGGACAGCCGAAGTGGGGGTAGTAAAAGTGAGTTATAAAGCTAGTAAACCCGCCGGGTTAGTCTAGTGGTAAAGTGTTGTCACAAATCAGCTGTTAAAAACTAATTTTCAGAGACGAAGATTCCTGGTTCAAATCCTAGTAAAAGTAGTTACTTTTATATGGATCTGAATACTATACCCCAACCAACTAAAGACTGCAGAAGAGATCTAGCCAATAACAGCCAAGGTTGGGTGTGAGGTTGCTTCTTTAGTAAGTCACACTCTGTTCCACCGAACTCCAGCTGACTTTTTGTTAGGCCGTCATCCACAGCGGAACCACAATGTGACAACGCAGGATAAGATCAATGAAAGTCAATTGGCTCTGTGTTGTGACCTAAGTCACTATGCTCCGCCTTATCTGCAGCCTCTAGTTCGTTAAACGATAGACAATGGTTTACTTTGTTGGTTGTCTTCACCTAGCGACAGTGACAGAAAGAGGATGAGAGAAGTTGTGTCAGGCCCAACTTGAAAAAACTTAAGAGAGGATTTAAGAGGACAATGATGAAGATTCCATAAAAATAACATGAATTGTGTGTTTATTTAATATGCTTAATTTACTATGCTGTAAAAGAAGCTGGAATATAAATTTAATTATGAAGACTTACAACTGGTTTTTTTGTCTAAATCTTGTATTAGTTTTAGTAAAACTTTTTTTTTCAATTTTGTATTTCACTGCAGTATGAGTTCAGTACGCGGATTTTTACTATTTATCTTATTTTATTTTGAACACTATCCCATCTGTATGCAAACAATATGTAATCGCATGAAAGGTTTACAATATGATACAGAAAATCCCTGGATTATTCAAACACCTTAGTTATCAACAGCCCAACCTCCTCTATTATTTTGGGTAATCAAGGGACTACTAACTGCAAGATAGTTCTGTCTTTAAAATAATAAAATAAACAACAGTGTATATACATTTAAAATATATAAAAATACACTTTTAAACTAAAATTAATCAAACTTGTAATTTTCTTTTTCAAACATATATTAACATTCTAACATAAATTACTATAAACATAAAACAAAATGTACAATAACAACAAAACAAATTTTACAAATTCTCAGGTACTATTTCATATTTACATTTAATGTTATTAAACTAGAATTAATTTACATACAATTAAATTATCAAACAGCTTCTGTAGATTATTTCAACACCATCCTGAAAATGTTAGAATTATCACCTGAAACCAAATTATTTTATAACTGTTAATCCTGTAAACATTTTATATAATTAAATGAATATATAACAAAACGTGTACTAGTTTTATTACCAATAATTCCACAACATAATAATTTAAACACAAACTTATTTATTTAACCTTTAATTTAAAAGAACATTTTTAAGGGATCCCTTATATTTTATTTTATTAGGTTACCTTAATAAAACACAATAAAAGTATAAAGATTTCTTTACAAAAATGGAATACATCTTCCAATGAAAACATATGAAGAATATGTTACTATGATCTTAAAGTGAACACTTTGTTATCCAACTGGTTCTGACCATTGAGTTAAATGGATAAAAAATTTCAAACTAAGCAATTGATTTTTAAAAGTATTCAAAAACAAAGAAAAATTCTCAAGTCTATTAAACTAATGACAAAACTATAAGACAAGAATGTTTAATTAACACAGTACATAATTAAAACTACAAAACAAATCAGATAAGCTTTAGTTTATAATTAACCCAGTAGTAATTTTTTAATTTAATGTCACATAACAGCTTGACCATTAATGTCTACTGTGTGTTATTGAACTGGAACCGTCGGTTTAACAAGTAATAATTTCCAAAACTTTGCTGGGAATCATCCCAAATGCTAAGCCAATAAGATACTTTTTTACAGTTTGTCAGTTTTTGAAACAGCAGGGAACTTCAGAATGAAATTTAGACAGTTAATAAAAATATATTTTACTTACATTTATCGTCAGTTCTTGGAACTTTGAAACTTAAATAAAAAACTTCAAAAATTAAATTATAAAGAAAAAAAATTGGAAAACTATTTATTACACAAAATCACAACTTTATCCAATGTGACCATTTATATCACTTAAAGAACAGAAACCTTTACCACCCAATTTCAGAATGAAATTATGATAATTAAAATAAGTCTGAATTAATATTTAGTATTACAAATATCAAGACGTCTAATAACATCTTCACCATTACACATTATGACATTATCATATGAATGAAAGATTTTTAAAATAAACCATCCAAACATTACAAAATAATTAGCATGATAAAAAATAGATAAACAAAAACAAATTCTTGTTTACATATAAGTTAGATAAAGAAAACGATCACGTCGCCAATTAGAAAGATGCCACTCGAGTAAAAAAGAAAAAGAAAATGTAATTTACAGTGCAAATAAAAATAACGATCATGTTTGTTTAAATAATAAAATTTTATACAGAACTGATTGAATTATGATGGTACACAAATTATAATTGTTTATGAAGTAATACCATTTCATTTTAACAATACTTTACACCACAAAAATTGAGTCAAAAGATGATTGTCCAACTGTTGATGATTGTCCGACTGTTCTGCAATTACCGCTAATGCAGACGGTGAATGATGAAATGATTTTTTTGTAACGTATGAAAAAATGCCGTGCCTGAATGGGATTCGAACCCAAGACCGCATGATGAGAGGCGAGCACGTTACCAACTTCGCCAATGCGGCCGGCTGAAAAGATGATTAATGAACTTGGAGAGTCAAATAAATAGATATTGAATAACAAGGGCTTTAATAATGTATTAGGGATAGTATTGGGTAAGAACAAGATTTTTCTGTTCCTAGTACACGTCAATATGAGTTTTGAACGGTAACATATACAAAGTACTTGAAACTTATTGTACAGAGTACCATTTAAGAAATAACACTAAGGGAAAAAGGATTTAATAATCCTTTTCTTGCTGTACTCATTTCAACCAGAAATAGTTAAAAGGCAAGTTGTCTTGTAACTTGTACCAGATACAGAATGTACCAGGTAGTTTTGCTGTGTACCTGTACCTGGTCCTAGCATACCGCTTGTATAAAATACAAAGTATTAGTTGTCATTTTCACTTATTAGTTCACAATTCACCCCTTCACTAAAAATTCAGAAAACAAAAAAAAATTAGGAATTATTGTACAGTCAACAAATAAAATAAACACAAGTTCAGGATTACTTAAAAATGTTCTTTTAAAAAAAATGTATCTTTTCCACATCTACTTCTACATGGACCTATTAATATTAAAACTATTACACAAAACAAACAATTGAATAATTTATAATTAATCATTAATTGCTGTTAAAAAAAATTTGAGTAAAACAGGTTTCCAACCGAAATTCAATACTAGAAGTACTTATTCCATACCTTTACTGTAAAGAATCGGAACATGATCAGTTGCCAATCTAGTTTTTGTTTTGATTCCGACAAGTAACGGACTTCCTCGTCTTGTCGCAACACATTCCCCAGGGAAATGTTTACTCTTGAAGCAAAGAGCAAAAGCACCTTCCTGTAAAATACAAAATGACACAAAATTGGCAACAACAAAAACTACATTAATTCACCTTAAAATTTACAAAAGAAAATTTACCGATACATTTTAAATTATTACCTAATATTTACTAATTTATAATATTTAATTATTTTTACTTTTACCCTCATACCTAAATTGAGAATATACTACCATTTGAAAGTGTAGACTACTAAAAAATTCAAATAAAATAAAGAAAAGAAATGTTTGGTTCACTTGAAGAAATGAATACAATACATTTCAAACCCACTTCACTGAATGTAATGATACACATTACAGCAGATTTGATTCCACAGTTTTCAATTTGTTGGAAATAATAAACGCAGTACAAAACACCATGCCTTTTATTGCAATAGATACATTTATTTGCCTCTCTAATATAACAAAGAAGTCGAATTTTTGTTTGTTCATAAGAGACAATCTCAGAAACTACCCACCCAATTTCAAAAATCTATCACTGTAAGAAATCCTAGAGATTTCTGAGCAATACAGGTTATATGAGACCACTAATTACAAGGGTCATTCGTAAAGTAAGGTCCGAATCGCGGTAACTAGCCACACGGCGAGCGAACAGCGCAATGCGCATGCGCAACGACTCCCAGCATGCCTTGCGTACGAAACGACGCCATTTGCAGTAGTATCTTTGTTGTGTGCTGTTTACTGTGCATCTTTAAGATGTTTAAAACAATTGATCATCCCACCAACTGTGAAATACGGTCAGTGATTCGTTTTTTGACAGCAAGGAACACGTTTGTGCAGTAGATATTCATAGAAAAATAAGTGAAGTGTATGGCCCTAATGCAATGAGTGACAGTAAAGTGCGCAAGTGGGTGAGAGCTTTCAAGGAAGGAAGGGACAATGTCCATGATGAACCGCGATCTGGCCGACCATCAGTGATCACAGAAGATTTGGTCAAAGCCATTGAAGAAAAGATTCATGAAAATCGGCGATTCACAATTTCGTCATTAGCATTGGAATTCTCAAACGTGAGTAGAACAGTAGAAGTTTCTCGGCGGTAAGCACTTCAACTCTGATGAGGTGAAAGAAGCTGTTCATGACTGGTTATATTTGCAGGCGGCAGAGTTCTACAACACTGGTATTCAAAAGCTTGTAGAACGTTATGATAAATGTTTTAAAATAAATGGAAACTATGCAGAAAAATAGATTAAGACGTCAGGAATTAAATAAAACAAGGTTTTTGATCTAATCTGTTGTGGTTAATTTTTTTATACAAAAACGGACCTTACTTTACGAATGACCCTCGTACATGAAAAATTGTGTAATGGGTAAATGAGGTCATCTTTTATTTTATTTGTTTGATATCATGTCGTTTGGGAAGGTAAGTTCTTTTATCAGTATTATTACATCTATTGTATCCAATGTATAATTAATTGTATTATGCAGTCAGGTATCAGGTACAGTACAAAACCACCTTACAATATGAAATTATTTGTTATTCTTTCCTTTTTTTGATATTTAAAAAATTATTTATTGGACAGATATCCAAAAAACAGACTACATTTAAAAAATAAAATTAATTTTGATTCACTATGGATAGGAAAGTAAATTAAAATTAGAATAAATAAAAATGGTGTTAAAAATTATGATTGGTTTCTACAGTAACTCAAAAATTTCATTTTATTTCTGTGCCTCACCAGACAAAAATAAATCTTCCTAAAATTGTAATATCGTAATTTTGTTATAATAAAAGAATCCTCTCCACGTCTCTACTCTAAAATAAAAATTGGCCCCCAAGCCTGCATTATATATTTTTTTTTTACAATGCATAGGAACTTCTTGATCCCAAACTAAGCCTCTCACACTTTGGAGGAAACCACTTGCTTTCTGCACCCTTTTATTTAGCTCTTTTCTAGTTTTCCTCCTCTGGTACTAACTACCATTTTTATTCAATTTTTCCCCCATCTTACCTCCTCACATATCTTCCATGCCAGCATTTTACTTAATAAATTCACTTTTTAACTAAATTATTTCAATTAAATTCTAATATATAAAAAAAATATTTTCTGACCAATTGCTGAATAACTTGTTCGACAAGCTCGCGGAATGAGTAATTAGGATGTTGTTTGTAGATATGATGAACCAGCTTGGCAATGATTTCAGTGTCAGTTTCAGATTCAAAAGAATAACCTTTCTTCATGAGAAACAACTTCACATCCTTGTAATTGGTTACAATACCATTGTGGACAACTACGAATGAATGGTTCATATCAGATCTCTGTGGATGAGAGTTCAATTCACTGGGTACACCATGAGTTGCCCATCTTGTGTGTGCGATACCTACATGACTTGTGGTAATACTTTCGTTATCGAGCAGTTCTATCCCTTTAACAAAAAAGAAATAAACAAATATTAAATAAATTAGTTCAGTAACGTTATAAAATTACCAACAATGTTTAAATAAATTGGAGAAAAGTATAGAAACACCTTACTCCAAATAATATAATTCATATGTTTATCGATATCACATAAATAAGTGCACAAATAACAACTTCGTTAATCAGAACTAATTGGGATCAAGACTTGGGTCGGATTTCATAATGTTCAGATAATCCAGGAAAAATGGGCATAATTTTTTTTTTTAGCTTTTATTTGTTATCAGGAACTGTGCTTTATTGAAAATTACCCAATTTGATCGCTGCTTTTTGCTGTATTTTTTAGCGTGATTTGGTATGAATTTTTGAACAGGGACCTCCAGTGGAGTTTATTAAGGAATGGCTGTCAGCTATTCACCATACAAAGTCGCTTGCCCAACCAGTGTTACTAAACAAATAATACCCACTTTCGACCAGCTGACTAACTGGGCTGGCCCTAAGGCCTCATAATAAAAATTAATACAAAAATAGTTAAATTTAATATTATCCACACATTATCAGAATCGTGTTGGTCAACTGTGCATAATTAAGTGGGAATACAAAACACAACTGTTGTATGCAAAACATAGTAGCTCACGCAAAAAATGCCAGGTTGTGAAAATTCAGACAAAGTTGATGAGAATGAGTGGCTTTCAGCTGACTATGCTGGATTTCACAGAAAATTCAGAAGGACTGATGAAGTGTAACATGGACAGCTTAAGTATCAGAAGCAACAAAAGCACAGGAAATAGCACTGCAGGATGTATAGCAGCACAACACCGCTACACACCAGATGTCATGTTTATGAACTGCTTGCAAAATATTACATCATCAAGGTTTTTGACATTATGACGGCAAAGAAATCAGTGATTTTAAGCAGCCAGACAGCAATTAAAGTGTATAATTTCTTGCAATTGCTAATGAACTACAAGAAACTTTTTCAAGCAAGCAATTTATATTGTAAATACATCTTGTATTTAGAACTTAATGTGTTCATTTTCTTTTCACAACTACACTAATTATTAGTTTTTTAATTTTATTTTTAGAAACCTGTTGCAAATATTTTTTCTTTATAAAATTAATTACTTTTTATTTTAAAACACGTTTCATGAGTCAAAAAGCATGTTTAAAAAAATTAAATCAGTTCAGATTATCCACAATTATAAATAAACAGGGTAGTTGTGTATCTCTTTTTATAAGAAAATATTTACATAATTTAAATTTCTAATAAATATTCATTCTACAGTAACAAGCAGAGTTTTAATTACTTTTTAGTTTCCTTACTCAACTACACTACAGAAGTTCATTATCTAATTATTTATATCCCAATCTAGATTTTTTGTCGATTCTAGTAGTAATCTACAGTTAATATAAACAATTTTTATAAGTTTCATGTTAAAACCAACAGCATCAATAGCAATATTGTTTATTTGAAGATATTGTTTTAAAGAAATAAATGAAAGTGAGATAGTGAGTGTTGGTCAGTGACAGCGAGAGGGGAATTAGGCTACGGTTCCCTTCCACGCCCCGCTGACAATATGTAAATTTTTTAAACCCAACATTTCCCTTGTAGTGTTATATAAACAGTTCCGAGGGAGGTAGAGGGTTGTTTGCTGATGCCGGATCAAGTGGCCAGGCGGCAGGTTTTTGGTTGGTAAGGCAGTTGCAGCCTCCTTGGGGCTGGACGAGGACGCCTCAATTGAGTCCAATACTACTTCCCCCATCATGAGAAAGTGAACATGAGTTTTTCTCACCGCCTCGGATAATAAAAAGTAAAAAAATATTGTTTATTTTCAATCACAATTGAAATTTAGATTTAATACACATGTCTAAAAACATGATATACAAATTACAAAGAATCTCACACGTTCAAAAGCTGAGACGTTTTTCTCTTATGTACAAAAATCACTAGAAAACGAATCATGTAAAAAATATTCTTACAGACTTGAGTAACTAGAGGTAACTCGAGATAAAATAAAAAACTAATTTACAAATTAAGCGTAATTAAGACTTACTATTATAAATTTCATCTTCTAGTGCCTTCACTTTACCACTTTTTCGGATGATAGAAATATCCTTTCCATCGATAGAATCAACTGCGACTCCTAAAAAATAAAGAAAAAATAAACAATCACAAACACACTTCATGTTATAAATAAAAATGTTTTATCGATTACTTTACTATTGATTTACTTTATTATTAATTCAGACATTTAAAAAATAATGAGGTCAAAATATTTCAAGACCATACCAGATGAGAATAACAATCAAACACAAGAAATAAGAGCACAAATACTAATGGTGAAGGCAGCCTTCATAAAAACAAAGCATTTGTTATGGGCAGAATCAGATTTGTGAGACACTACATCTTTTATGTTCTTTTGTTTTGATTAGGGGCTTCGACTCTTAAAGAAATGAGAAATAAACAAAGTTTAAGCCATCAAAATATGGATGTATCAACGTCTATTCAGGATATCAAGGATAGAGAAAATTATGAAGTCTTACATCACATACATACATAAAGAATAAGAACTACCGTATTTTCCGGACGATAAGACGCACTTTTTTCCGTAGGAAAATGACCTAAAAATTACCATGCGTCTTATGGTCCGAACGCTAGCTATATTTCAGGGTAGATGCTTTCTATAATAATATTTAATACTACCCTACTCAACTGAAACACGTTCAATAACTAGGCATTTCAAAACAAAACATACAATGATATAGGATGTACCGAAGTTTTTCAATTGTATCGTCTTGAAGATTCTAACCATACACAGTAGTTTCTGTATCGATATTACTTACGGTAAATAGCATAGCATTTTAAAATGTGAAGCGTGTTTCGTACTCTTTCGCTTTTAAATTAAAAGTGGTTCAATATGCAAAAGATAATGGCATTCGGGCAGTAGAAAGGCATTTTTTACCTCCTCCAACGGAAAAAATGATTCGGGAATGGCGGAAACAAGAAAATTTATTACTCAAGGCAGATAATAAGAAACATACCAGTAAATTTTGAACTCATGCTGTCAAATGGCCTCGACTTGAAGCACAATTGAAAAATTGGATTATCAATTCAATTACTATTAGACTAACCATGTTGCCTGAATCTGATTGTCTACCTGATTTGACAACGCAGTATGTCAGTTCAGGTAGACAGTCCGACACGATGTCACGTACACAAACTAGCAACATGGATAGTAACACCCACCCCCCGCATTACCAATCTATTTTTCAAAATTCTACCACAACATTGGCCAATCGATATTTCATGTTAACATATCTGTACTAAGTTTCTTACGCTGAATAAAACTATAGTTTGCCCGAGCCGAACGATCGTGTGGTTACCGAGATAGCAAGGGTTCAGAATATTGTTAATAAATCAAAATTTACATAACGCATGAATTTGAAATTTCGTACACGCTGTAAGAGTATAATTGTCTATGTCGTGTTAAAATTTTAAACTTTTCGGTCATATATATTTATCGAGTACACGCCTCTAAACGCATGAAATTTGTTGCGGTATCAAAAAACCGGGTCTTTTTGCCTTCCAACCTCGATATGGCAACTTTTAAACAACATTAAAAATATAGGACTATTATAAGTCAACGCAGAAAAAATGAGCTAAATTTTGATGTAAAGTATGTTGAAATCCGACTCATAGTTATGGAGATGCAAGGGTGTCTATGATTATGAAACCGATAGTAGTAATTTACGTACATACAGTTTCTATATCCATGGTTTTTTGTAAATTTATGACTATAAAATAATTATTTATATATTGTATCTTCTGTACTTGCTGTTTTTCAAATAGGTTAAAAAAATCACATTTACCTGTATTAAAAAAGTAATTAAAATCAGTCAAAATAATTTTTAGATAATTTATGCCTTGAAAAACAAGGGTGCGTCTTATCGTCCGAAAAATACGGTAATTAAAAAGACATAGAAACAAAAACCGGAGTATTTTAGACATGATATGTCTAAAATACTATCAATACTGTGTCTAAAATATTATAATACTATCTGCTGCACTTGATTGTATTAGGAAAAACAGCAGGAGAGAAGAGTGCCGCAAGACAGAAACCCCATGAAAATGGTATCGTTGTTCTGTAGAATTAATTAGAGCAGTAATGTCAAAAATAAGAATTACTGTTGTGATTGCCAACCTCCAATAGGAAAAGGCCCTTAAAAACAAAATTTATTAAAAACGTAAGAAAAATGTACAAATAAACCAGTTATAATAAATCATAATATTGCAGCATCAATTGAAATTGAATTCACAATCTTATTTTATAATGTAATTATTAAACTATTAATGCTATCGTAAAAAACCTGTAATTTTCACTGACCTCTCACAGCTGCTTTTTTCCCTTTAATCTACGATTATATTTTCCATAACTTACATATTTTGGTGAATCTACCATCAAATTATATATTATTTATCAGGATTTAGGTGAATCTATCATCGAAGTATGTAAAATACAACTAATTTTGTTAAATTATTTTTCAGAAGGAGTTATATTTTCAGTTGCTTGTATAAAGTACAAAATTAGTTTCAATTTTTATAGGTATATACTACAATGACAGTGGATCTACCAAAACATGTAAGTAAAGGAAAATATTTTCATAAAAAAAAAGAAAAGTATGGCATCTATATCAGGTTAGTGACAATAACAGTATTTTTAACAAAAAGAGCAATTACAATAGTTACAAAACCGCCAATACGAATCTATCATTTAACAGTAATCTTTAATATAAATACAATTTAACAGAAATTTAAAATAATTTACAACTTATGTAGAGGTTAAACATTTTCATTAGAACACTGGTATATTAAATTACAATGAAGACTGAAATGCTCAAGAGATCTTGAGACACCTTTTAAACCACTTATTTTACCATTTAAAAACTATTAATCTTACTTTTACATTGACTGAAATATTCAAAATTATTATGAGAAACCTTCAAAAATCCAATAGTTAAAATCTATTTGTACTTAGAAAAAAAATACCTACATTTTTAGTGTCACTAATATATTTTAACATGTGTTTCTTATTTTATAATAAATACAATTATTAAAAACCATGAGACTCAATTAAAGAATCAGTAAGAACACTAACCAGGAGAAAAGTACTTTTGTGGATATACCACATTGTCAGCTCATCACAACACTTAAAATTACACAATAATAACATTTATTTTTACAGAGATGTAAACCACTTCTGTATGTCATGACAATTACATAAATGACACAACATTATTCTTATTTCTGTAACTGTCATCACATAGAAAGGAGGTCTACATATCATTCAATGGTAAACTCACGAATGTGCAAATTTTGCAAATATGTGTTTGTTAGTGCATGCTGATGTATACAACTAACGCATGTTGAAGTAAACTTGCGAATATGTATCTATCGGTTAGGGAGATACAGCCTTTGTAAAGTTACGAAAATACACAAAGTGTGTTAAAGAAGAAAGCATTGAATTTGTTTTTTGCTCTCCCGTAAAACTGAGAATTTGCACATTCGCGAGTTTACCACTGGATGGACAATATGTGAAAAAATAAATTTTATAATTGTGTAATTGTAAGTTTTGTGATGAGCTGACTAAGTTGTAAAGCCACAAAAGTACTTCTCTGTTGGTAAGTATTCTTCCTCATTCTTAGCCCATTACTGGTGGCTTTTAATAATTTTATTTATAAGAAAATAAAAAATAAAATAATAAATTTTTTAAACGGTGGATATATGCAACATTGTTTAACAAATGTATATGTGTATGTTCATACAATAACTGTAATACTGAAATACTACGGCAATGTTTTAAGTTAATTTTTATTTTATGTTTAATAACTATAATCACGACCAAACCATTTAAAAATACATAATTTATTTAAGATATTGACATAAAAATTTTATTGCAATGAATTAACAATTTTAATTGCAGTGAAAGTTAAATGCAATTACGTTATAGTAGACAATAAAAAATGAATGCATATTTGTATTAATACTAATGCTATTACAGTATGACCTTTGTTGTAATATTTAAAACATAAATTTTAAATTTACTTTCATACGTAGTATTATTAAATGCAGTATTTACCATAACATGTTTTAAAAGGGTTGTACAAGACAATTAAAAGTGAACCAATATTCATAATATAATGTTTCAATATTGTTTTTCAGAATAAAAATACAATACTAAATTGTTTTAAACTAGCTACTGTTTGTTTATTTTGAAAAGGTTTATAGTTAGCATTAAGTAGAGTACATACAGAAAACATAATCATGGGTGAGTCCTCTTAAGGAATTTTAACAAACAAGACAAAGAAAAATTACGTACAGATGAATATTATGGGCTACAGTTCAATTAGGTGCACTTAAACACATGTGTGCACACATAAAGATGGGAGCTCACTTGATTGTTAGCGTAAGGAATTCGGTTGGAAAGAATTGTTTGTACAATTCCCCTCCTCCTATAACCTAGTAATAATACCATTAGTATGCGCTGTTCTATAAATATTAGTCACAAACCATTTCGAATCACTACTGCAGTACCAAAATATTTTATTAGATTTTAAACTAATAATATTCTAAAATATTTTATTTATTTATTTATTTTGCTTTTACGGCCATATTAGACCACTCAATCAATTTTTGGAGGCTTTTCTCCTAGCCCAGTAATCTCTCATCACTTGGGCTCTTTTTTCCCGTTCTGCTTCCGAATAAATCACCTTTCTCCTCTTTATTTCTATTTCTTTAAATCTAGTCTCACTTTGGTGTAATATTTTCAATTTATTCGTTTTTTGCCTTAAGTCTTGTTCTGTAATCCGTAGTTCTGCCATGTTTTCCTTGACCTCTTTTATCCATCGTGGATGTTGTTTGGATGTAATCAATCCTTCCACCAGTTGTTTTAAAACTCTAGTCTCTGGTGTTCTAAGAATGTGCCCGAAGAAGGAAACTCTCTTCTTTCTCATCTTGTCTAGTATTGAATCCGTATGTTTGTATACTTGCTTGTTTGGCAACAGCACCCACATCCCGTCTTTCTGGTGTTTCTTGCCAATACACGCTCTTAGAATCCTTCTTTCTATTTTCAGGACACCTTCTATTTTGCCTTTCAAGCCTTTCAGATTGAAGAGGGTTTCACTGCAATACGCAACTTCCGGCTGAACTACTGTTTTATAATGTCTTAATTTGGTCTGGATTGATAGTGACTTCTTATTGTATGTATATCTAGTTGTAATTTGTGCTCTGTTTAGTTTGTTTCTTCTTTGATCCCAGGATTCTTTTTCTTGATTGTTATATCTGATAATTTCTCCAAGATATTTAAATGACTCAACCCTTTCTATCTTATTCTCGTTTAAACTAATTTTGTTTATCACTAGTGGGTCTGTAGCCATGAACTTTGTCTTTTCATATGAAATTCTTAGTCCCACTCTATTTGCGATCTGTTCTAAAGTCGTTATCTGTTCTTTTGCTTCCGCTATTGAAACTGCCATGAAAGCCAGATCATCGGCAAATCCTAAGCAATTTAACGCAATTTCATTACTTTTCCTTCCAATTTTAACATTCCTAGGGTTGGACTTCTGCCATTCCCTCATAATGTATTCCAATGCGCAATTAAAGAGTATAGGGGATACTCCATCTCCTTGCCTTAGCCCTGTTTTTATCTCAAATGATTGTGAGATTTCTCCTCTGAATTTTGTCATAGACTTTGTGTTGGTTAGGGTAAGTCCAATCATATTTACTAGTTTTGGGTGGACTCCTAAATACCTGAGGATCTTTAACATTGTTGGTCTATGTATACTATCATACGCTTTTTTGAAGTCTATAAACGAGATTATTAGTTGTTTGTTTCTTCTTCTGTATGAGTCTATCAATAGCTTAAATGTTAGGATCTGGTCCGCGCAATTTCTCCAAGGCCTAAAACCTCCTTGGTATTCCCCCAGTTCTTCATTTAACTGATCTTTTATCCTGTTGTATAGGATTCTAGAGAAAATTTTATAAGTACAATCCAATAAGGAAATCCCCCTGTAGTTGTCCGGGTTTGATTTATCTCCCTTCTTATGCAAAGGATGAATTATTGCTGTTGTCCAATTCTCTGGTAATTTTTCCTCTTTCCATATTTTTACTAGATTTAAGTGGAGTGCTCGTATTACTCCTTTATCCCCATACTTCCATATTTCTGCCGTGACTGGCTCTGCTCCACTTGCTTTGTTATTTTTCATCTCTTTTACTGCAAGTTGGACTTCTTGTATTGTTGGGGGTTCTGTGTTTTCCACTTTCGTGTTTGTTGGCGTATTAGTGTCTATTTCCAGGGGATTCACGGGTTCTTCACAGTTTAGTAGATCCTTAAAGGCATGAGCTAATATTTCCGTGCTTTCATGACTGTTATGGGCTATTCTTCCTTCTTTGTTCCTCAGTGTCAATGTGACTGGTTCATATTTCCTTGTTGCTTCCTGAAACATTCTGTAGTAATCTCTAGTACTTACTTTTTTGTAGTTCTCTTCTATTTGTGAGATCATATCTTTCTGGTATTGGCGTATTACTTGTCTCAGGGTTCTCTGCGTTTCCTTTCTTTGTTTTGTAAGTTCTTGATAAGATTTTTCTGTTCTCCTGGTTTGGTAGTCAATCCAGGCTTGGTGTCTTCTATTTACCGCATCATCACAAGTTTGATTCCACCACGCGTTTGACTATGTATAATGTTTGGCTATTTCCAGAAGTTTTGGCACCATATCTGCAAGCCCTTCATTAGCTGATAGTCTAGATGTTAGTTCTAAGTATTCAGAATTATCTTTTAAATTTTGTTGGTTATATTCTTTTTTGACTCGTTTTTCCCTTTTAACTGTTTTTCTAGCTGGAGTACATATTATCTTAATTTTTATCAAGTAGTGATCCGAACCTGTATCAATCCCACGAAGGACTTTCACATTCTGAATCTCTTTGTGGTGTTCCTTATCCATGCAAACATGGTCTATCTGCCATTCTCCTTTAGTCCAGTTAGGATGTTTCCAAGTTTTCAATTTTCCAGGTTTTCGCATAAAATAGGTGGATTTCGATACCATGTTGTGACTCCGGCAGAATTCGACCAGTCTCTTACCGTTTTCGTTTGTGATTAATATACTAATATAATATTTTATTAATATACTAAATTAATATATAATTAATATATAATATATATAATTAATATACTAAAAGCTTATTACTATAGCCTAATAAAGTAAAAAAAAATATTAGTTTTTAATATTTTACTACCGAGTGTTATAGTTTATATCAGTTTATTTATAAATAGGCCGCATATAACAATATTAGATTACTTACAATAACTAAATTAATAATTTGATGAGCCGCGAGCGTAATTAACACCACTACAGTGAACGATCTCACAGTAACAACTGACACATATGAAGAGTAAATATTTTCAGAATGTACAGTACACACATCGCCATGTGGGTTTTAAGCAACCGTTGCTATGACAACATCAAGTCTCACTGTCACCAGTCCCCCTTGCCCTTCATCCCGCACTAGCAAACAAGTCAGCTCCCAACTATACTTCATCAAAGAAAAATTCACACTTCAAGGTTTCAAGGGGTGAAGAAACTTAAAGATCAATTAGAATTCAGTTATTAAAGATTTTGTCCCATAGCAAAACTTTTCACTCTATTCTATAGACTAGCTATATTATAGCAATTACTATACCCATTATTATTCTCTTCATCCCTCTTCCAAGATTCCTAGCATTGGGCCCAACACAACTTCTCTTAATCTCTCTCTATCATCTCTCTTCCATTACTCTCTTGGCATTGCATCTCCTTCCCAACTCATCCATATCTGAACCCAACCTCGTCACTCTTGGTCTGTTAGTAGTGTAATGGTCAGCAAACGGTTTCTATGCCAAGGATCCCGCGGTTCGATTCTGTCTGTCAATTTTTCATCTTATCACCCTTAATCTTCTGCATTAGCAGTAATTTGTAAAACATTCAGATGTCAAACAAACAGAAGTCTTAATCTTTTTCCCTCCACCTCCTAAATACAGCATCCTTTTAATCATCCTACCTTCCTCGATTCCACTTACACATCTAAACCATTGTAACTTTTTCTGTCAGCTCTCTTTACCAGGCTGTCCATCCCCAATTGTTCCCTAGTTATAACATCTGCTTGTCTTAGATACATAATTATATTGTACCACTAGTAACTACACCTCTGCAAGGAATGCAAAAAAATTAATATGCAGAGTGAACAGAACAAGTGTGGATACTATACTGTTATACTACTGCAAACACAATATCAAATGCATCACCCCATACCTGGAGAATATCTACAGTCGTTAAAAGATACTATTAGTACAATGTACTATTTATTCTACATACAAAATCAAAAATCGGGCAATCAGGCAATAAACAGACTGTAGATGCATGGTGTAATAGATACTGGTAGTATCCCATTCCTGCAGAATGGAAATGACATGTTCTCACACCATATACGACTCATGGTTTCTAGTAACCTTACATACTACCGGGTGATTTTTTTAGTCCTGTTACCCAATTGTTAATGTCTGGTAATTTTTTTCTAAGAAAGGGATATTTTGTTTTGTGACACAAAGTTGGTAGCCCTACTCAACCGATATAAATACAACAGTTTGAGTTGATTCTCCTTGAGTTGCGTAAAATTTTGTGCTGTCTCCAGTTGTGTTACGAACA
Source organism: Catonia carolina (assembly GCA_035578175.1). Classification (NCBI taxonomy): domain Eukaryota; kingdom Metazoa; phylum Arthropoda; class Insecta; order Hemiptera; family Achilidae; genus Catonia; species Catonia carolina. Next base: position 336,294,541 of record JAQMRL010000001.1, on the reverse strand, counting down.
GAATGTCTTTTACCCTAGAACAACGGGTTTTCATTCTTGAACAATATTTTGCTACAAAATCGTATGCGAGTGTAAAAGAATCATTTCAAATTAAATTTTTTGGTGTTCCTCCACTCTATTCTAGTCAATTTCTAGGCTAACTAACTGATTTTTAGAGGCAGGTATTGTTTGCAGCAGAAAACGTAGTGGTCGACCAACTCTCTTGACAGATGACGTTAAGAGAATGTGAAAACAAGATTGCTCAATTCTCCATGGAAAAGTTTACAAAAACTTTCCTCGCATGTTGATTTGTCATGTTCGAGTGCTCAGAAAGCTGCTAAAAAATTTAAATTGTATCCGTATCACATACGATTAGTTCTAGAGCTTCAGCCTCCAGATTTAAACAAGAGATTGTTTTAGGATAAAAGACATTCTGTTCGTAGCACGACCGGAAATGGCACAAAATTTTACACAGCTCAAGGAGAATCAACTCACACTGCCATATCCATACTGGTTGAGTATGTTAGTGTCTCAACTTCGTGTCACAAAACAAAAATTTATTTTTTTTAGAAAAATATTACCAGACATTAACAATTGGGTAACAGGACTAAAAAATCACTCTGTAAATTGGTAGCATGGAAATGACTCATCCCTGTGCTTTGCTAGCAGAGGCATAGTTATGATTGATAAGACAGTATGTTCTGGCATATTATATGGGCTATGGTGGGAGAAACCACCTAACATCATTATTTAACGTACTTGCATAACATTACTTTATATATTTTTGAAGTAATATTGTACATAAAACAAAAAATCCTTTTAAAGAATATAGATGTCCACAATACAACTTCCTTGAAAAAATTACATACCAAATTAATTTTTTAGGTCAAGTGGTTCTAGCAATTTCATGACAGATTTTGTCTTTATATACATGAATACTACACACAATCTCTTACTCACTAAATAAAACAAAAGGTTAAATACCTGCTGAATCATATCCTCTGTATTCCAATCGTTTAAGTCCATTTACTAGAAGGTCAAGAATTTCTTTACGAGATTTTGGTGTCAAGTAATTAAGGTATGCAAAGATTCCTGAAAAAATAATAAAAGAACAAAAATTAGACTATACTATTAAGAAACTTACAAATCACTTACAAGTCGACTTCGAAACTTACAAGTCCCTGATGACAAATATGTTGATGCGACTTAAAATAAACTAAAATAACTAGTTTCTGATAAATGTTGCATAGCACCTTCACCACTCAGCTCTTTAATTTTAAACGTACAATTGATCAAAAAACTTGTTTCCTCAATATTTTTAAGACCAAAATCTTATAAAATAAAATTAGAAGGAATTAATTTTACTATTAAACATTACCAATAAATTCTCATTTAAAGGAACTGGAAAACTACTGGTTGACAAAAATCATAAACCCACTTAAAATGTTCGGCATAAATGTTAAAAGAACAAATTGATTTTTTGAATATTGCAATGAAGAAAATCTGATAATTTAAAGATTAATAATTAACAAAACATAAAAAATACAATTTTATTAAAATAGATTAATAAACAAATACCACACCCAAAGGACCTTCAACACCCGTGAACAAAATCAAGTTCGAACATAACGAAGACATATAGTCCTTCATATTAAGTACAAGAAATTCTATAACACCAATTAGGTATCAATTATTATAACAGATCAAATATATCAGGAACTAATAGTCCATTTTTACATAAGTGCATTTTAATAAAAATTAATACCATTAAAAGTTATGACAATATTTATTTCTTCCTGCATAATTATAACTAAATGTGGGCGCACCCAAACAACAGTAAATAAATCTATTCAATAGACCTACACAGATTTTTGAAAACAAGGAGGAGTTGTATCAATGAAGTAATTAAACTTGAATTTATGAGGGGTTCATAATCCTTGGAGAATCATTAAAAAAACAATTTAATATCACAAACTGAGGAAAGAAGTTCTTTCTGGTCAAGGTCTTTCTTCAGCTAGCTGAAATTCGAATCAGACAAACTTTCACTAATAAAAAAACAAAATTATTTTTCTTCGACAGAATAACAGTAATACAGTAAAACCCCACTTGACTGAAATATGGGGGGGGGGGCGAACACAATTTTGAATACGTGAATTCCAGATAATACAGTCATACTTTTAAGGTTTAAAAATAGTGAAAATAATTATGCAGTATTTTTTACAACTGTTTATTACCATGTATAAATGACAAAACAGAAATTTCAAGAGAAGAAAAAGGAATACTGTACAATAATTACAGTACAAGTATATCTTTTAATTATTTATAGTCTTTTTAAAGAGTTTAAGATTTTTGATGAAACTATTTATTGCGGCAACATCACCATTGTTTTATTAGAAGCAAGTCCTGGAGGAGAAGAACAAATAAACCATTCCAAGAATAGTGAAAATTTATACTCGTTATTTCTTTCATTGGATACTGTTCTGTACTTTAGGATGCTATACATTTAATGGTGTACTGTGCATATGCACAATATTGAAATTGAGTCACTGCCAAATTAAAAAAAAATATATCGGATTCATTTCAGGTAAGGTGGGTTAAGCGAGTTTTGGATAATCGGGGTTTACTTAACTTACAAGTTTTTGGCATGTCTTGTAATTCCTTCACGAGTCTCCTGGATTAAATTCACAAAAATATGGTATATTTACCAAAAAGGATTCAAAGATTTTTTTATCTACAGTTGTTTTAATACTAGGTAATAACTTACTTGTAGGTATTATTTTTTCATGTAGGTGATTAATTTTCAAATCAATTAATATTTATTTTATTTTATTATCAACCACCAGAACTTTTGAACAAAGAAAAACGAGAATACCTTGAACTTAAATTAATAGATAAAAGAAAAATCTGTAGGTAATAAAATGTATATCATTCCAAAGAAAATTGTAACAGCACTTGAAAACTGATTAAGAAATTTACAGCCTTGCCCTTTACAAAGGGAAGTTTTAACTTGCTTTCTTATTTGTTGTTTTGCTTTGAGCAAGGTGAACAAGTACAATAATGTAATCAAAATCAGCGCCAACTTTGATTAACTTCTTTCTTTTGTTACAGTTGTTTCATTAATAACAGTAAAATACAATATAATTAATACAGTGTAAAAGATTAGAAAAAATGGACAGATTAAAAACCTAGATAAATTGTATGAAACCAGAATAATTTATTAAAATATTGTTTATTATTTTGAAAAATAACAAAAGATGTATATAACTTATATGACATTGAAAATATACCAGTAATTTTATTTCAGTATTAAAACTCTCTATCTAATTTAATGTTTTTAAGATGCAAAACTTGCTTGGTTATTTTACTGACTACAATGTAATTTAGAAAATAATAAATTATATTATATTAATGTATGATTCGAAAAAATCCTCTAAGCTCTAACTAGGAATCAAACCTTAGACATTTAACATCCAATTTTAAAAGAAAACATTGCCAACTAAACCACCAAAAACTAATCAATCTTCTTAAATGTAGTAGTGTAATTTTATTTCTTGTAATTTAAAATAACGTTTTTTTAGACATCCCATCAATTAAAAATATCAGTAGAATATTTCATGTACAATAACATGGGAACTGTTTTAAATTGTTACCATAGAAAAAATGAAAAGAGAATTAACATTTTTAATAAAAAAAATCTGGTGTGAAACACTCACACAACTTTCTCTTGCCAATGCAAATAATTAACAATAAATCTAACAATAGTAATAAAACAAAAAAAAACTAATCTCAATAAACATAACCTAATTTTAATCATAAGTGAAAGACGCAAAATGAAAATCAACCTCAGTTTGGCTTAAAATACGGAAAATCACTCTTCACGCTAAAATAGGCTCTAAATAAAAAATGCTCTAAATAAAAGTTGTAGATCTTGCAATTTCCTATAAATTTGATTATACTTTTTTAAGGCCGAAATCTTAAAAAAATCGATTTTTCACACGTTTTCGTGAGAAAAACCAGAAAATTGCTAATTACCGCTGAACTAAGTATTATACAAAAAATGTTTGAAATAAAAGTTGTACGATTTTAAATTCTCTACAACTTTTATTTTATAAATTTTTGTGCTAAAATGCATATTAGAGCTGCAATCTTAAAAAAAATAGTTTTTACGTGAAAACAGCCTAATAATAATCTATTAATAATAATAATAATAATAATGGAGTTTTATAATTTTAAGACACATTGTTTCTGTTCTGTAAAGAATTATTATAGATGACTAAGGTAAAATATTTAATTTTGGGTTTTATGAATCACTGTTTTTGTTATAAAAGTTCTGAAAGTTGAAAAGTAGTTGTTCAAATTTATTTTCGTACATTTAAGTTTAAATTTTTAATTTAAGTTTCATACATTTTTATTTCAGTTTATAATTTCGGAGATAACTATTTTTTACTATCGGAAACTGTTAAAATTTGAACACCTACTAAATTTGTCGCTATTTTTCTTCCTTTTTATTTTAATACAATTTATTTTCTCATATAAAAATTGCATATGTGAAGGCATACACTATACGTACGGTAAGCATATAGTACACAGACATTTGGTTATCAGTTGATCAATTTATCAAGCTGCTTTAGCCAACCAGTGACACTTAACTATTTAACTCTCAACTGGTATCATCATTTTTTGTGACATAACTGGTATCAGCGGTCTGACAGACCTCCAAATTTGTTTTTTTTTTAAGTTCTTCATACTTATTTAATTAATTTGTTTTAATATTAAACTTATAAAACCATGTATAATCTAAGATGTAAATGTAAAATACTTTGCATAAATGCAAAATTACTATTTAAAAAAGTAAAAAACGAACACTAAGCATTTTTTTGACTTTTACTTCCATTTTGAACAGAACAATAACATTTTTGGGCCCTAGAAACATTCTGTGGTCTAATAATTATAAATAAATAAGTAATTAATATGATAAAGACAAATTTATTTACAAAATTATGATGTACAACTTACATTTTGGTTCCGAGTTTTGCTATTTATGTCTATTGTTGGGCAGTACACTCTGACAAACATTTATTAAAATTTATTCGGTTTTTTTTACTTTTTGATTATTTACAATAAAATTTAAAGATTTTTATGTTAATAAAAATTAACATCATTAACATGTACAACTTGTTTACGTGATGGATCTAGTTGTGTTGAAGCCGCTTCAGAAATTTTAAATGTATCATCCATAATGAAAATTTTATAAAATTACATATGAAAATATTTTATAATAGTACTAAACAAAGAAATGATGTATGAAAAATTATTGTATATTCATTAAAACTTTAAACAATCCATGTACTACTTGGTTTTAAAGTCGTCAAAAAGTTACACAACTGGTATCATAGGTCCAGGAGACCGCCAGTAGAAAACAAAATACAAATAACTCACAACTTGTTAGCTCGTACCAAAAACGATCTTGATCACGCATAGTTCAAACAACAGTTTGAAGGCATACAAAATATACGTGATGTCGGGCAATTGGGAGGGAAATGTTGGAGGAGTAAAAAATGACAGCGATCTCACAGACCGCATGATACCAGTTGAGGGTTAAAGCAATTTCTTAACAACAGATTAATTAGACTCATAGGTCAACTTTAATAACTTAACACATACAATAATTAACAAAGAAAATATATCCGAGGTATCTTTATTTATGAACTATGAAGAAATATAAGTTCAGTCAATGACCTAATAATGATTTGAACTTGACCTAGCTGTAGGTATGTAATCAATAAATGTAAATAAACTCACACAGTTGTGAATTCCCTAGTCATTAATTGATATAATTACTTAAATAGGATGACAACCTATGTAAATAACCACATCTATTTTTGATACATTTTCAGATCATTTCGAAATGATAATATGATTTTTATGATAGTGTATTTCAAAAATAGTCTTTCAGAAATAACATATTTGCGCATATATTTTAAAATAAATTACAACAATATGTTTTTAATACAGTAATTGAAATAACAATAGCTGTTTCATAATAATTGAAGTTTTAATGAATCACCGATCATCATCCGAAACTGAACTCAGATCTTTGGTGCATCTATTAGTTGTGAAACCAACCAAACTGCCTCAAAACCCATGAGAGGAATTTTTAAACACATAGTGCAAACCTTAAAACGAAGATGTTGGCAACTTCAATAACACATTGATTCAGAATAACCGGTGGCTATTTTTAAAATTGCCATTTATCATTTTGTTTTGACCGTCGGTCCGTCACGCCCAGATGTCAGAAACTAGAAGAGATAGCAAGAAATGGGTTTTGAATTCGTAATCTACACAAAAAGTTAGTGGGCCTAAATCGGTTTTAAAGTTCTGGTTTTGACCAGAAGTAGTCCAAAACCAGAAGTCAAAAAATCAAAGTCAGACACTACATGAGATAGCAACAAAAGGTTTCCAGATTCATAATCTACACAAAAAGTTAGTTGCTTGGATTGGGTTTGAAGTTCTGATTTCAAACCGGAAGTGGCCCAAAACCAGAAGTCAAGAAATCAAAGTCAGAATTGGAAACAAAAGTAGTGTCATTCAATTCCTCTTGAGTAGATACAGAAATCATTGCATTTGAAGTTCAGGTTTTGACCAGAAGTGGCTTAAACTGGAAGTCATAAAATTAAAGTCAGAATTATGAAACAAAAATAGAGTCATTTGATTCCTCTTAAAGAGTAGATTCAGAAATCACTAATGGTTTTTACCATAAGTCAAAGGAAAGCCTTTTTAAAAATTGCCACCAGCTATGAGACTAGTCGTCTTATGAAAGGGATTTTTTACTACTACAAACGTTACAGTGATAGTGAAGCAAGCAGGAGCTTGCTTCACTATCACTGTAATGTTTTATTGGGTTATAATTAACCAACTTTGGCCTGTCCATAGGTAATGATATCAGGTGATATCAAAATGTAAAAATATCAAACGTAACTGAGAATCGAACCTGGGAACCATGGTATAGAAGGCAGTAGCAATGGACCACTATACGTATGGGTTATCCATGATTGTCTTAGTATTCTGTATCAAAATATCCTTAAAATATTTTTATGAAATTATTTTTTATATTAAATAACCTTACAGTTTTTTATGGGTATAAACTTTTTACTTGTGTTCAGAATACAACTAAAGTTGTCTTAGCAAAATTTAGTATGTCATATTCACAGTATTATAACTTTTTTTTATTCTTTACCTTTCGAAGAATTTTTTTTAGTACTTTTAAAACTTAATTTTTACTTTTGGATACATTTTTTCATATTAAATGAACTTCAAAACTGTAATTTTGGAAAACAAATTTTAACACAGATTTAGCAAAAAATTGCTAGTTGCTCCTAAATACTATTCACTAAATAAAAAAATATTATATATGAAAGTTTCAGCAGTTTTACCGTTACTTTAATTATATTAAATACGCCATAAAACAATAATGTTTTTTAAATCTCTATTTTTCCACAGTATTATATGTTCGTTTTATTTTCGTAGTTTAGAAATATTTTTTTCACAGTTCTTTCATAGAATATAACTTTGAGCCACATTTACAACCTACATAGGTACTAAATTTTAAAATTCTAGACCTTACAATTCTGGAGATTTTGACATGAGTGAGTGAGCCAGTCAGTGCAAAGTTATTTGTTTAATAAAGAGAGCAGTAATAAGTACAACACCTGACATGATATTTTTTGCAAACATAAGATTTTTTTTTATTGAGTGATGATGCCTATATAAGCCTTGGGCTTGTGCGTAGGTAATGATATGTGGTGATTTACAAAAGAAAAAAATGCCAGACCTGACCGGGAATCGAACCCAGAACCCAGGACCCAAGCATAGTAGCCAGTTGCGCTGACCACTACACCACGGGCCGGCTGATTTACGTTGTAAACTTGATTTACAAATTCATTAATACAATTTTAAGAATGTTGTACACATTAAAAACTTCTGAAAAGTGGTACAAAAAAAGAACAAGAAACCAATGGCAAGAGAGATAAAATATAAATTAAAAATTTACAGAGAGTGTTGTTGGCAATTAGACCAATCAAAAAACAAGTAAACAAATCAAATGAACGAGTAAAAAATAAAGTAGAAAACAATTTTAATTATTTTAAATATGGTTACATGAACAGATAGTTAATACAAAACTAAAATATTTTAAAAGTTTAAAAAAAACAGTTAAAAAGTACACAGAAAGAAAACTAAAGAAACGTGAAATATGCAACAACTTGGGAGACAAAGTGCAACCATGAAGGTTAACTGGTCAGTCCTTGATCAAGAACAGTCCAACGGTCTGTATAACTTGTCTATAAAAAATAAAAGGAAAAAATAATCGAATGCCATACACAGGCAACACTGCCAAGTCTATATTTATTTAATTTACAGCTTTACACTAACGGTTTTTTCCATATTATATTACCTCATATGATCAAGGGCACATAACTGGAGATTAATTCCTTAATACAATACTCAATGGGTTATAAATAATAATTACTATAATGGATTAATAAAAATAACAATTAATGTAATATAATTTTCATTAAAAGCGTTTCATATATCCAATAAATTTTCACACTTTTATTTCACTCATTCTTTCTGATACTTACAAAACTACCACCACTGAAAAATTACATTATGCAGTTACACAAACAATTCAAATAGATTTACCATTTATCAAATTTTATTAATTCATTTAAAAAAAGATTTAATACAAAGCAGGTTCATTAAACGCATTCTTTATTCTAGAAAGTTTAATATTTTCTGGAAAGAAAAACCAAGTAACTTTAAATGTCCAAATAACTAATTAAAGTTTTTCATCCGGAATATTATTATGTTAAAAATAATGAATTTTTTAGCTATTAATTACAAAATGTTGACCTCAACAATTAAAAAAATTAATTAATTTAATACCTAGTTATTCTTAATACTTCTTAATTATTAAAATTAAATTTTTTCATGTCTGTATGCGTCACCAAGCCTTCTCTTCCCTTTTTATTTTTTTGCAAGGGTCTTATGGATTTCTCTGCTTCCCTCAATTGACAGCCCATGTCTTTCCAGTCATTCTCCACAAGATCCCTAGCTGTCATATCCTTTAGAGTCCCCTGTATCCATGTTTTCCAAGGGTGACCTCTCCTTCTATTTGCCAGAGGGAAATGAATACTCACTGAAGCCATTTGGACATGCTCTACAATGATTTGTTCAATCTACAATGGTGTCCGTCAAACCAATCCATTCTTTATTGTCCTAATTTACCATGTGATCTAATTCTCAATCATTAATAACAGTATATTGTAAAAATTAAAAATTACTTAGTATCAGAAAATTACGAATTCCTTTCCTCACGGTAAGATCATGTTTTCAAATGAAAATGCCCGAAATATGATACAAATGCACTCTTTAACCATCTGAATGGGATCCCATAATAATTAACTACAATCTTTTTTTTCTCATAAAATATAATAGAAAAATAGAAAAACTCATCAGAAATCTTCCTAAATGACAATAGCATTAGTCATAATGTTTTCATCCATTGATTTAGAAATATTAGTTCCAAGATTTCAAAAAAAAAAAATTTTTGTCATGTAAAATGGTCATTGTAGTCACTAAATAATTTTTACTAAACCCGGTAAAAGATATAATTACTTCCACATCACTTCAGATAAAGATGTAAACCTAAACTTTATACAAAAATCAACAACAAACCATATTTCTATATTCTCATAAACCGCAATGATAGCCCTGGATGAAAAATATCAAATTTTATAAAAAAACAAATCACTAACATTTTTCTACTCAAACAAAAAAATACAAATAAATTTTTTCAGATATTCTTTTATATTCACAGCAACGAATACCTTTGAATAACACCAGCAGACTGACAACAAATAAATATTCAAAAATTCTTTCTATCCAAAATTTTAAGCACCGATCCTCTGTTATTCAAGCAGACATTAAATTATAGAAGACCTTAATTTAATTTCAGGACAGGTCACTAACATCGACTTGAATATTTTTTTTGGAAACATTCTAAGAAAAATATATCATTAAAATCTACCTAATAGTTAAGTCATTACTCTTATATACAGTACCACAAATAGAAAAAAAATTCTCCAATAGGATACAATTATCTACCAAGTTCATAATACCTTGAATACCTTTAAAGACAATGACTGAATGAAAGTAATTAACTACAGGGCCTTAAGCAAAATGATTTATTTTTTTACGTATTATCAATAACAAAACATTTTTGTCAGTATGCCACATAAATCAAGTTATACATCCAAATTTATTTACCACAGATTCACATTATATTTCATATCAACGTTATTATTCATTACTCACATTACTTTATAAAAAAATACAAAAGTTTTAGAGATAATACACTAATATTGTAAAGGTTTCACTAATAGAATGATTTTAAGTTTGAATTTATCCACTAAATAACAAAATACATTCTAATTTGTAATAGGTAAATTGTTCATTTTACACTTTCCTCATTACCTACATATTTCTCAAGAGAATAAATGTTCTTTAATTAAATGAGACACACAGTTTAAAGCTCTAAATTAAAAACAATATTATGTAGGATCTGTAAATTCCTTAAGAATTTCAAAGCGAGAATTATTTAAAAACAAATTGTACAGTGGTTCTCAACATGCGTGTCACATTACTGTGCAGCAGAGATGTGGGTGTGCGAAACTTCTGAGACTTAGTGATATTTCTGACAAAAAACATTAAAATAATTTCACTCAATATTTATTTTCAAAAAAATATTAAGAGAATAAATAATATTCAAGAACTTAAATTTATTTTGTAGGGGATTTATTGGCTTACGCTTTACAACATAAGATTTAGTTACAGTTATTAATGAGAAATTTGAGCGTGACGCTTCTTACATAAAAGTTCCATTCGTGGAGGAAGAAACACACATGCGTATCTATCATCCTTTGTCTGTATTAGGAGTAATTGCAAAACAGTTGGACATAAAACAACACAAAAATGCTCTTATTTCACATAATGTGCCCTATATATTCACATTTCATATTTTTACAACAGTATTTTGTTGTTTTTCATTATTCATTCAAGAATCTTCTCATTAGTAATACGGTTCATCCATGATAATCTTAACATCATGCAGTAGAGTCACATTTAGAAAACAACCAATCTTTTATTTGCTGCCTCAGTTAGGGTCCATGACTCTAAAAATAACACAGAATATGTTTTTGTGACTCCCAAATCCCAAGCCTCTCTAATAACACAGAATATGTTTTTGTGACTCCCTAATGCCAAGCCTCTCTAATAACACAGAATATGTTTTTGTGCCTCCCAAATCCCAAGCCTCTCTAATAACACAGAATATGTTTTTGTGACTCCCAAATCCCAAGCCTCTCTAATAACACAGAATATGTTTTTGTGACTCCCAAATGCCAAGCCTCTCTAATAACACAGAATATGTTTTTGTGACTCCCAAATCCCAAGCCTGTCTAATAACACAGAATATGTTTTTGTGACTCCCAAATCCCAAGCCTCTCTAATAACACAGAATATGTTTTTGTGACTCCCAAATCCCAAGCCTCTCTAATAACACAGAATATGTTTTTGTGACTCCCAAATCCCAAGCCTCTCTAATAACACAGAATATGTCTTTGTGATTCCCAAATTCCAAGCCTCTAATAACACAGAATATGTTTTTGTGACTCCCAAATTCCAAGCCTCTCTATCCATTCAATCCTTTCCTGCAGGACTAGTCATCCATTACTCCATCATGTTGTTTGGGCACCTCTATTTACTCTCTCCTTGGGTCCAGTTCCATACTCTGGTGGACCACCTCTCTTTATTCATCCACTGCAGTTGTCCATACATTATCCTCTCTATTTCATTTACCATAATCTGTTTCGCCTACCTATCTTTTGAAGGTGCTTCTTTTGTCATATCATCTCACCTCAAGATCTGGCAACTTCTTTACCAAAAGTCCACTGGCATGGCTGCAATCATCATTTTACATCATTCCGGCAATCCCATGTTTTTACAAATCATACAGAGAATACGAAGCAGCACTTAATTCTCAACTCTGTATCTGCTGTCAGGTATTGACTTGTAAAAATTCCTCTCATCATCATCATCTGTCAAGGATTAGGCTCCATGGCCTGTTACGGCATCCATCTCTTTTTAGGTCTTCCCAAGCCTCGCTTCCCTCTAGGTTTATACTTCCATGCTCACAGAGGAAGTCTGTGAATGCTCACAGAGGAAGTCTGTGAATGAAGTAAATGGTAAATAGTAAAGACCATATGAAGTAAATGGTTGGACCAGTTTTTCTTATATATTTTTAACGTTTCCAACAGTGACTGAACATTTAACTCGGCGCGGATAGCTTCGTTACGTACTCTATCTAACTGGGTACAACCTTTGACTAACGGAAAAAAAATCTCATTTCAGCAGCCTGGATACGTGATTCATTCCTCTGTAATGACACCCATGTTTCATTACCATATGTTATGAGTGGTACAGCCATTGCTCTATAAAATTTCATTTGGGTGTCCTTTCTCGTTGTCCTGAGAATAGAACCGCATACAGCACTGAATTTTGCCAGTTTTTCACTCACGTCATCATCTTTGTCGTAGGAAATCTTGCATCCTAAATATTTATAAGGAACAATATCTCTCGTTCGATTAAAAAACCATTGTGACCTTTACAAGACTCAAATCTCCTGCATGATCCTACTGATCATTGATTGTAATGCCAATGTGCGTGTATTTTTACATTCATTCACCTATCTGGTGGCTTATTTTGAGATGACAATTACGTACACGCTATCCTTGGTAACCACCATAAATTTAGCCTTACTGATTGATGATTACATTGAGATCATATTCACTGATGCGCATTCAAAAACACAACAAAACACAAAAATATAAAGCGTAGGAATACCCTTTGTATAAACTTGTATTATATAAATTTCATTTGATAAAATAGATAATTATTCATGTAAAATTAACTTTAATAAGAAAACAAGAGAAAAATAATGTTTGCTTTTATAACAACACAGAAATTCTTTAGTGTGTTTAAAATGAAACAAACTTTCAAATTTAAATGCACAAGAAATACTTACATCCTCATTCTTCAAATCTACAAAACTAACACAAAGCTGTAAAAAAAGCCTGTTTCTTTTCCAAGATAATATCTATTTAGTATTTTTATTATTTACAATAATTGTAAATAATAATAATTATTATTATTTTACACATTTGTGATACAATCAATTATTTTTTATTAATATTTTGAAATCCTTGATAAAAAAAGAATAAAAAAATTTCTTATAATGCTAAAATTAATTGCAGAATATAATAGAAAAATTTATCGACATGAGTTGTATTTCGTGTAAAGGTACAAAAATCAATTTAAATATTTCTATACATACACCAAACATATAAATTTATTATCACTGATCAGGCTTAAACCGCAAAATAAAAGACTGCAAAAAATAACACGATTGCAAATACATGCAATAACATTATATAATATTAAATAACAATCATTGAAAAAGTGAAAGTCTTTCAGACGTTATGTTATAAAGCATGTTTTTATATAAATAGCTATTTATTAAAATAACATAGACTGTGACTTTTGCATCTTATTTCAAAACATATTTTTATTATTAATGTACTTATGTAGTAATTACACAGGTAAATATGATGTTGTTGTTTAGGTCATCAGCCGAAAGGCTGGTTTGAACCTGTAGAGGTTTTACTAAGTAAAACGAGGAGTGAGGTGGTTTACCATTGCCTTCCTCACTGAGTGGAAAAGTACGCTTATTAGCATGCCGGGCCCTCTGAAAAGCACATATTTTCCACTCTGCAAATGACACCTTCACTTCATTCACCACAGGGTCTGGCTGTATAATGAAATTCATTACTTTCAGAGAAGATAACTCTGATTAGTGTCTTTTACACCTCTACCTCTTCTGTTCTTAAATGATTCAGTCATTTAATTGGCTGACCATGTGATAAGAAACAGAACTATTTATTTTAGCCCTGCAACAAACAGATTGAGTGTAAATAATTTGACACTCCACCTGTCTACTATGGGCAGGTAAATATGATATAAAAATTATTAAAAAATGTTGTAACAAAAAGTGCTTGCTTAAAAAAAGAATGCATAATACAATCTACCAAAAATATATACAGTTGAATAATAATTAAATAACCATTTCAGCAGTTCAACAATGACTTTTATCTTAACTACAGCATGAAATACACTCACTTCAATAGCATTTTCACATGGTAGGTGTTGTTCTATTTAAGAGCAAAGATTTTAGACGGCTAAATTAAAATACAATAGGTGTCTGGAATATTTAATAATATTGCTAACAAAAGCAAAACAAAATGCTAAAATATTACTGCAAAACCATTCATGTAATTCAAACAAGGCTGTAAAATGTCTACAATACTTCAAACAAGATTATTTATGGTTGCCTTCATTAATCAAAAATTAAGAGTGCTCGATTGCACTACACGTTTCAAAGTGAAAAATCCTGAATTCGATTCCCTGCTAGGGTCTAAAATAAAACACACAGTAAATAAATTCCACCAATTGTGTACCATACCCCATAGTAGTCACTAATAACCACAGCAGTTAACACAACTTTAAACGATTCTAAAAAATTTATGTAAAATAAATTATGTGTTCAATATTTATTTTATACATTATAATTGAATTTGAAAACACATTCTTTGATGGTCATTGCCGGTTGAAATTTAAGTGAGTAACTGAAAATATGATGTAAGGACTCAATTTATAGTTTAGTACTTTTACTTGTGCCATCACAACTTCCTACAATTTCCTTGAAGAACACCTGCCATTATTCCTTTATTTTAATATAATAATATAAAAAGACATTTATTTAAAATGAATACCTCTAGGTATGACATCGAAATGAATCTCTAAATGAAATTAACTGGTCCTTAACTTAATCGTACCAAATAAAAAAAATCGAATAAACATTAATGACAAGCCATTTAATTATAAAATTTCTATGTTTATTCAAAACATATTATTAAGTCAATGTCCTGTAGCAAAATATGAAATGGTATTTAAATACAGTTTTAACTAAACAGTTTATTATTTCAATAATAACAACAATTTTAGTTTTCACCAAAATAAATAAACAAATTTATATTTGTCACAATAATAATATTATAAGCAACAAGTCGCAGAAAATGCAAAGGACAAGGTGATAATATTGTATTTCAATAACAACATAACCTTTATCAACAACAATGAAATATTCTTAGGAAGATTTCAACAAATCTGCAACTTTTCAAGAGGAATAAGCAAATAAATATAAAACAACCCAACTTCGAATAATGTTACTAAAGAAAACAGGATTACTATTATCTAGGGAAAAATAATTTAGAATTCTTTATCTGAAATTCAAAGAAAGATGTAAGGCACCATAAAACTTACAAGTGACCAAAAGATTAAAGCCCATTCCCATGACATTAGTTTACTAGCTGCTAGTACTAGCAGCTTATTAGTAAACTAGCAAGTTTCCAAACGTTCACACCGAGCTAGTTTACTAGTGCTAGTTAATTACGTGAACGTTTCTCCCCTACTAGCGCTAGTAAAATCAAACATTTTCAAAGTCCCTAGCACTTTTTTAACTTAACTAGCTGCTAGTTGTTCATTCCCACGACTACTACTAGCTGCAAGTCTACCAGCAGCTAGTTAACTAGTGTCGTGGTAATAGGCCTTAAATTTAAAAAAAAAAACAGCAGAAAAAAAAGAGTTAGAAAAGGCAGAAATAAGAGTAACTACAAGTAAAATGGATCCAATAGATTAAACAGAACTGAAGATAAAGACTGAAAATACTGAATAAGGCCCAAGTAAATATCTATTTACTTAAATAGATATTTAATTAAGAGGATTTAATAATTTTCTTTTTATATCTACAAAAGCAAATCCGATGAAATACAAAAGAATGACATTCATAGAATTTCAATATATTCTAAAAAATAATATATCAATATAATCAAAAATTCATTCTAAAAAATATATATTTTCTTAAGAGATTAATACTTTTTTAGGCAGTAGAGTATCTGCTGCTGTCAGTAGAGTATCTATAGACATTCAGTAAGGATGAATCAAAGACTAAATAAATAAAAAACTTTTTTGAAAATATGAGATACAAAAACAAATCAAGAAGGTACAAATAAATAAAAAATACAGAATACACTAGACATAAATGAAGAAGTAATAGAAGATAGGATAAATCAACTGAAGAACGTAAGGAATTTAAAAAAGAAAAACACATTAAACCGAAGTGTAAATTACAGATTACGAATTTTACGAGCTTTTATGAAGAACAAAAGCAGACCAAAGATTAACGGATGAAAAAAAGAAAAGCCTACAATAATATTGAATGAGGAGTGCAAAAAACCATTTCCAAAATAATTTAAGTTAGCCTGATTGGAGTGCTCTTTAACGCTGATAAGCAATAAAACAAATAAATATACATTTTAGAAACGTTTTCAAAAAAAATTTTCAACTTTTAATCAATTCCATCGAAATTAAGAAATGATGCATCAGCGTTAAATTTTTGTAATATTTTCTTAGGAAACCTTCGGGCCAGCCCGATCCGGCAGGTTGTAGAAAGTCGATATTATTTGTTAAGTAACACCGGTATGGCAAGCGACTTTGTATGGTGACGAGCTGACAACCATCCTTGAACAAATGCAACTAGGGGTCCCTGTTCTAACTCACGCCTAAACCACGTCAAAAATGCAGCCATAAGTAGCCAACGAATTGGGTGGTTTTCAATACTGCACAGTACCCGATGACAAATAAAAGGAAAAAAATATTTTTTCTTAAGTGATTAATACTTTTTTAGCCATTCCTATCAATATAGTACCTAATCTCACAAAAACCAATTTATAAGCAGCTTGTGAGGCTTAGTGGTTACGCCCTAGACTGCGCTGCACACTACATAGAGAAAGGTCCCGGGTTCGATTCCCGGCTAGGATCTAGGAGTTATCACACCTTAAAACTCACAGTTTTCATACCGCAACCCATCGTAGTCGCTACTCAATTAAACTTAAATTTTTATAAGAGGAAAATTTTTCATTAAATAAATAACCTCACAGCCTAAATTATGTTCTATTAAATACACACTACATAGAGAAAGGTCCCGGGTTCGATTACCGGCTAGGGTCTAAGAGTTATCACACCTTAAAACCCATCTTATCCGCTACAATTGATGCGACTTGAAATAAACTAACAATTAAACTTAAATTTTAATAAGAGGAAATTTTTCATATAACCTCACACCCTAATTAGCATTCCATTTAAAATGCTAGTAATTTGAATACACATTTGAATTGAGTATAATTAACTTAAATAATTTAATTTGTAATTTATCTTAATTTCAACAAGTAAAATGTTTTTTGTACAAGAAGTGTTACTTTATATTTGGATAAAATTGTAAACTGAAACTGAAGAACAGACGCAGCTCAAAGATTTGTAGGTAATTACGGTTAAAATCTCCAGATAAAGAGGTCACGTTTATAACATGGATTAATACGTAAATACGGGCTGGCACCAAGTCGAACCGAAATGAACAGTAACATAACAAAACAACTTTCTCTTTCTATGTTATGTATGTATTACAGTAGGTGTGGCGACGACGGCGAGACAAATAACAAATCTTTTGATTATAATTTATATAAAAGTGTACACTAAATAACAAGGTGAAATGTAGAATATGGTGTTCTTAAAAATGTTAAGTTTCAAGAGAGTAAGTCCATTACGTATTAAAAAGTTAGGACCGAGGTGATTACGCCTATAAAAATACCGGCAGTAAGTCTGTTGATCGACAGTTATGTGCCCTCTCACTAGATTCAAGGTTGAAAAGAAAGATACAGGGAAATGATTTTAAATATTATTATACATAACATAAGTGTTCATTTCAATTATACTGGAGTATATACGAATAAATTATTTCTTTAATCAAAAAAAATATCGAAATGAGATACTGTAGAGAGTAGAATATATAGAAAAACTAAACCATTAAAAAAATTTTAATTAACTAAATTAAAATTTAGGCCGCGTTGGCGATGTTGGTAACGTGCTCGCCTCTCATCACGCGGTCTTGGGTTCGAATCCCACTCGGGCATGGCATTTTTTCATACGTTACAAAAAATTCATTTCATCCTTCACCGTCTGCATTAGCAGCAATTTGTAAAACAGTCGGCCGTTAAACAAAAAAAAATAATTAAAAAAGTTTTGAAAAACAGAATACTTCACAGTAGTTGAAGCTATATGAAGTTAGGTCCAAAGGTTTTCGTATTAAAAAACAGTACACATTTCTTTTTCATCCTCAAATTTATATAGAAAATTTGTGTATCAAATAATGTTCACCGGGTTGATCTACCAGTGGAGTCAGTCATTGTCAAAGTTAGCCTGTTTAACACCTGATTTTCGAAGACAAAGATTCCGTGGTTCAAATCCTAGTGAAGGTAGTTAATTTTATAAGGATTTGAATAACAGACAGTGGTTGGGGTTCAATTAACCGACTCTCTGAGTCTGTACAAGACTACACATCATTCATGTCATCCTCATCTCATTGGTTCATGGGGTTGCTTATTGTTCATAATTGAACAGATTGCAACGTACACACATTGATTTTTTTTAAATTATGTTATTTTTTTTGTTTTACGTCTGACTGTTTTGCAATTGCTGCTAATGCAGTAGGTGAAAAGGATGATAGATGAAGATGAGTGATGAAAAAATGGCAGACCTGACCCGGAATCGAACCCGGGACCCCGGCGTAGAAGCTAAAAGTTAAAGATTTTTGATGGACTGTTTATGAACAAACTTTGGACTTAGTACAGTATTGTAGAGCCAATCAACCAGGTTGCTTTAATAGTAAAATCATCGCCCCAGTCAGCTGATTTTCGGGATAAAGATTCCGAGGTTCAAATCCTAGGAAATATAGTTACTTTTACCCGGGTACCGGATAAAACTATACGGACTACGAATATTAAACAGCGGTTACCGATGTACTACAACTTTTTTTTTGTTTAACGTCCGACTGCAATTACTGCTAATGCAGACGGTGAAGGATGAAATGATTTTTTGTAACGTATGAAAATATGCCGTGCCTGAATGGGATTCGAACCCAAGATCGCATGTTGAGAGGCGAGCATGTTACCAACTACGCCAATGCGGCCGGCAATTTGGCACTACAATTTGGTGGGGTTTAATTAACTACACATCTCAGGAATGGTCGGGCTGATGCTAACACGTCATACACATCCTCCTCATCTCACTGAATAATGGGGTTGCTTATTGTTCTTAAATTGAACACATTGCAACGTTAACTTATTAGGGACAGAAAAAAATTGTCATTACTTTTCAATGTTTTGTTGTTTGTTTTAGTTTATTTATAATAAACTGGATACAATCTTATGAAAAATGGAAGAAACACAAACTCGCTCTTTCTTTAATTAAACAGAATGCCTTCTAAATTTCTAATACCGTGTACATTACTCAGAACTTTTAACTTCATACGTGATTAGCGTCCGATCAAGAAAGTAGACAAAATATTTTTAAAAAAAATAACCAGGGTATCGGCCAGAAGAAATATCAGGATCAAAAATATGGTAGTGAAACCTTCCTGTTGTACATTGCATAAATTAATTTCCTTATCAAAGAAACGTTTTCCTTACAAAGCCATAACTCTACAAAAATTACCTGAACATTCATTACACAGGTTAACATTGATTACTTCAAACGCAAACTACACAATGTAAAAATTAACACCAAAAATAAAACACAAAACCATATAATCGTACAACAAACAGTAGTAAAAATAAAACTAAAACTATTATTTAATCTATCGTATAAATGGCTAATCAGATAAGAGATCAATGTTAACAAAAAATTACAACATTGTTAAAATAAACTAACCATCTATATAAGTTACAACAGCACAGTCTCCGTGAAAACTCTTTTCAGGTTACAAAATAAAATAATATTATCTTTTCGTTAAAATTATACAATATTATATTACAAAACTGAACACTTCATTTATAAACAAAATTATTACAATGAACCACTCCGTTGCGCAGTGATAAGTGCAAGGCTGGGAAAGTGGAAGGTCCGAGGTTCGATTCCTGGTTAACGTCTGAAAAATTGTAACATGTTACAACTTATATAGTAACACGCTAAGTAGAATGCCTACAACGTTATTAACTTACTGTTTACAATGAAAAGTAAACTAATAAAAACAGTTTTATGCTTTACAATTTCATTAGAGCAGAAGGTTTCTGTTTACTACTACGTAATTTTATTAGTAATTGTAACAGAACTATTACCGCAAATTAGAGCAACATTAAACAAACTAAACGGTCCGTTAAATGTTTATTTCAAATTATTTTATTAAGTAAAGAAATTTAATATTATCTAAAGACTTCTTGATTAGCCGTATATCAACAAGTTAATCAGCCAACGGATGAGAGAGAACAGAATGTAAGTGTAATGTACAAACAATATGATCATTCAAAAGAAAATATCGTGTATCGTTGTATATCGTTGTTATAAGATGTTTTGCAACTGAATAGTTTAAGATTTATTAAATACTCATTTTAAAGCTCCGCCCAATGACCGGCT
The DNA here is from genome assembly GCA_035578175.1 of Catonia carolina. Lineage (NCBI taxonomy): Eukaryota > Metazoa > Arthropoda > Insecta > Hemiptera > Achilidae > Catonia > Catonia carolina. The sequence continues at coordinate 336,273,865 of JAQMRL010000001.1, read as the reverse complement.
TGGGCAATCCACCCCCAATGGGACTCGATTCGCTCGCGTTTTTAGGCGCAGTACTTCATTTACTTGGCGTGTCTTTTCATCCAGCTGACCGAACTTAATTACACAAGACTCAACAATATGCAAGTGGCTTTAAGTCCTCAGATCACAAACGATTATCATAGGTGGATTCAGTTATCTAAGATTCGATCGTTATTTTTATACCCAAAAAATGAATACCATATTTTCACCCAACTGATTGAACATAATTATAAACTATTGATAAGGAAAAAGGTTTTAAAACAATGTTGATCAGGTAAACTTAAAAAGAGAATAATAGGCAGGTTTCATCACATATATTTTAATAAATTAGATACGAGAAAACCAATTTCGTACGAAGGATTTTAGCAAGTATTTTTTAAGCGGAAACGTAACCGATAGCTAAACACATTAAAATCAAACCTAATTAAGAAACATCTTATCAAAAAACCGTTGCAGGTAACCAACTAAAACTTTTCAGGGTCGTCAATGTATATAATCAACAAAGTAAGGTTGTAAAATTACTCGTTTTTGTTATGTAATTTTTGAGATATAAAATAAATTGAAAATGCTTTCAAAAATGTTTAAATTTTGTAAATGCTCGTACTATGTTTATACAAAGTTAATTTGTAATAGTATTATTGATTATACTGTACTTCGGTAATTTAAAATTAGTGTAATATTATGTTCTTTTAAAATTTCAGCTTCATTCCTCCAAAAGTCTCTGAGATCAACATGGGGTAATTTACATGGGAAAAGTGAATTTAAGGTAATTGCAATAGAGTTTTAAACTTCAACAAAAATCACTAGTAACCTTAATATTTTGGTTATGAACAAAACAAACCCGTAACCAAACGCATGAAAAACAAAATGTTTAATCAAAGATAAAAATTATCTTAAAAAATAATAAAGTTATTGCAAAACTTGAATTTTTAATAAAAATTTTAGACAGTACTTAAATAAACAACGTTAACTTTAAAAATATAGTTTTACAGAAATACCACATTCATTTTACGCATAAAAAAGTGTACAATATGTAAGGTTAAAGAAAATTTTATTTCTTTTCTAATTTCCGGTTATGGGACTCCTTTAAATTCATGTTGTCGAGGCAAAACAATTAATATGCTTTCCGTTTCATTTCGGCAACCTTCCATTTTTAAACCATCAACAAATCGTAACGTTAATACACATTTTTAAACATAGAAAGATAATTTTGACAATACAAATCCCGAAAAAAATCATACAGGATTATGTACATAAAAATAACAACATGTAGCTACTTTATTTGATTGCCTCCAAATCACCCCTTATAGCCATCCCTAGCCTCCGAGAAGCAATAAAAAAATACAAACAGGGAAGAGGGACGGACCTATTTAGTGGAAGAAAGGCAGCAGAACAGATCGAAATGCTTAATTTCCTGCACACCAATCATCGACTAAGGGAAGTCAAAATATAAACATAAAGAAGAAACACCTAAATTAACTAAATTTGAGTATCAAGTGCGCACCTAATTCAAATGGTATCAATAAGTATTATAACACAAACAATAATTAAAAATAATAATAATAATAATAATAATAATAATAATAATAGCGACCCGAAACGAAGATAAGTACGGAAATCTACTACATTAAATCTAGCTATTTCAAAACTACTTAATAAAAAATACCCACAATATTGGTGGACCAAAGTATGGGCAAAAATAACAGAAGTATTCAACATTTTAAAAAACTCAACATTGTAAGTATGGAAATAAAACAATTTTAGACAAGCTTTTACATTATACAAGTAACAAAACTGGTAAAAAAGAAACGTCCATCCATTAAGAGGACAGTGTCGTCAATAAAAATAAAACAAAAAAGAATCTATTTCACTGGCAGACTCTTGCCAATTATCAAGGACACCTAGATCATTGTATGGATAAAATATCCTTCAATTATTTTTGTAAATCGTTCAACAAAATAAGAAATAGAAAATTGATTAAAAGAATATGTCTACACAAATTTATATTTAATCAATAAAACAACTTATACTTAATGGGTTCCGCAAAACCATCACGTGAACATTTATTTATATATATATTAAAAAAGGGCTATTCGTATTTCTTTTCCATTTTTATAACTGAAATATTATGGAAAATTACTTAAGGATAAAACAGCAAGCCATATTATAAAACTTAAGGTGGTCCGGAATCTAAAAAAAACTTATTTTACATCGATTTTTATTTTGTTTTTTACAATAATTTGTAAACAATATTATTTCTAAGAAGCCCTAAATTTGAGTAGCCTTACATAGCTACTCAACAGTACAATGGGAAATATTCTGAAAATTCATGTACATCTATTCAGCAGAAACGGGTTCACTTGAGTTTTTAGAAAGACTTTTTTTACTCTTCTTATGTTCTGTTTATAAAATTCAAATTTTTTAGTCAATGAAGAATATTTTTAAATCAGAGTGGGTAACTCACATTAAAGGCCAAGCCAGTGCTGTGAGCGCTGGATTACGCATGCGCATACTTGACTTCGACCCTGCGTACCCCTTGGACCTACAGTTAGATGTACAGTCAGAGTATTATTGAAAATCATAACACCCATTGTATTTTGTAAGCATGCTGTTCCATTGTTGATTACATACGCTGCACTATTGCAGTACATATAAGACTACACTCATGCAGACGCGCGTTTTGCCCAGCGCTCTCCTTACGAAAATCAGGCTATACCCGAAAGTCAACTTCACCAACGAATTCAGAAATGTGTGAACAACTGTTTGAGGTCAGTGAAGTTTCGAACGAGGTAAAAAGTTGTATGATGAAAAAATTTCAGATCTATTCAGAAATTTTAAGAGCAATACAGCTTCGCCATAAAATACTAAAAGACTGTGGGATGACATGAAAATTTGAGCCGAATGCATCCATGTAAATTCATCTAGTGTTAATCCAAACCATGGTCTTTACGCAGATGTCGACAAAACCTGGTGCACATATAAAAAGCACAAAGAAAGGGTGGAATTTCTGACCAAATTGAGTAATACGTCTTTTCATCCTCACAAAATGAGCAGTACGTACAAAATATAGCTTCTAAATTGTCTTTGAAACTTTTTACTATTAACCATTTTTTTATGTATTAACATTAATCTGCAAAACAGTTGAAATTAAAACTAAAAAAACCCGCTAAAACTACCGAAAAAACGTAATTTCAACAAATTACATAAAGGTAAAAAAAACTGATCAGTAAACGAACAAGTAGCCAAATAATTTAATGAAAATTTTTTAAAGGAGAATAACTACGTTTTAATTGTTAAAATTTGGACATAAAATATAAAATTCACGATACTTTATTTAATTGCCTAAACATTAATATGACAGTTAACATACGTGAACACTATAATGAAATACACAAATTTTAAAACAGTAACCAAATTATAAAAAAATCAAAGAAAATACAATGCAGGCCATTGTTTAAAACACAACGTACCTTGTAATTAATGTTTCGAATTTCAAATGAAAACAAATGAGTAGACTGACAATACCAAATGGTATTCGTAAAATGTTATAAAATGCGTATTGATTTCGAACAGCTCGATGAATCTAGGCTACTAAAACAAAAAACTGCAATTTACGATTATTTTATTTAGTAAATTTTTAATGTGCTTCTTATGTTACTAACAACATAGAAAATAGAATAATTATTTTCTGTTTTTTTTTACTTTCTCTTGCCTATAGGAATAAATAAAGGAAAGAGAGTATAGTTTTCATGTTGATTTTTCGAAATTCAGTTTCACCGGATCTACACGTTTTCAGACCTCCTGAACCCCAAAAATATGTTTTAAGCGATTGGTCTGTGTGCGTATGTGTGTGTGTGTGTGTGTGTGTGTGTGTGTGTGTGTGTGTGTGTGTGTGTGTGTGTGTGTGTGTGTGTGTGTGTGTGTGTGTGTGTGTGTGTGTGTGTGTGTGTGTGTGTGTGTGCGTGCGTGCGTGCGTGCGTGCGTGCGTGCGCGCGCGCGTGTGTGTGTGTGTGTGTGTGTGTGTGTGTGTGTGTGTGTGTGTGTGTGTGTGTGTGTGTGTGTGTGTGTGTGTGTGTGTGTGTGTGTGTGTGTGTGTGTGTGAACAGAATATCTCTAGAACAGAACATCGTACGAACTTGAAACTTCAGTTATGTACCACTAGAGGACCCAACGCGAACATTTCCATCAAAATCGGTCAACCAAAAGTATTTAGGCCTACAGTTTATAAATGTACTTAAGTAGAGATATAGATAAAATACCTAATTACAATTTATCATGCAAAACACGTTAATTACTTTTTAATAGTTAGCAATTTATAATTTACTTATTTATGTTAAGCTTTAAATAACCTCAATTAAATATAATTTTTCATGAATCAATATTAAAACTACCAGAATGAATGAATTAATTAAAAAAAGGGGATGAAAACCATTGATTATTTTCAATCAAAACTACACAAAGACTGAGTCAATTGCCTTCGGGTTTTTTAAAAAATTAACGCATTTCCATGACATTAAACCATCACAAATCGTTAATCAAAATTAATGTATAAATAAAATAATTACAACACTACTGATGACATACTTAACTAGGGTTACCTCAACAAATTACTTGAGTGTGCGCCGTATCATTGAGAGCTTCAACGTCTAGCATAGTTATAATGTTATTTTACGGTAATGAAGTGGATCTCTACATATCCGTCTCGCCCCCGTCTACTAGCGTTGACGCTTATACATATATATTTTTACTTAATTTAAAATATAAGTAAAAGTAATGTAAGATTGTGTATTGTAATAAAATAAACAGACCACGTAAACTATAATAATGAACTGAAAAAAAATAACGACAGAACTATAATACATCAGTAACGGATCGTATTTGCAGATACCAGTAATATACAGGATAATATGGGTGTATACAGAATCTATATGGGTATTTTTGTTTGTAGCACTCGTGTGGTTGTGTGAGTCAGGTAATCGTAAAAGTAGCACAAAGAAAATTTGATCAGGCTATATTGTGTCTAACTTCATCGACCTTAATGCTTACGATGATAGAATGCACAGTATAACAAGTGTTAAGGGAAGATGGCACAATGGTTTTAACTCAAAATTTTGATTTTTGGTTTTTTATGTTTTCAAATAGTTTAGGCCTAGGTCTACCAAAAAAACAAAATTACGTCAAAAAATTAATTTTTTATCAAGTTTAAACAGAAAAATTATCATGTTACCAAGAACGAATATTTTTCACAATTTTATAGGCCTACTACTCGTTTTAGTGCAAAGAGAATTCGGTTTTTTAAATATCTGCATCAATGTTTTTTGCATTCTACTGCTGGTTCAGCTTTCTAAACAACTGGTGATGGGAAATTTACTTGTTTTTGTGCATTTTGTTTTCGATTTGTACCTTCTTGTTTCTTGCGTTTTCCCGTAAATTTAGATTTTTAACACTAGGTACATTTTTTTTAGAAATCAATAAACCTACCAGGCTGAAATTATTACTAGTTAATTATCTTGTATATCCACATATACCGACATTTTTATGACTTCCTCAGGTGCTCCAAAAATTAGTAATACGCATAAAACGTAGAAAACAATTTGTAAAACTTTTATATTATTCGTAATATTTTTAAAAAATCGTATGGTCCAAAGATTAAATTGAAAAAATGTCAGTAGCTCGAGAAGAAACCCGACACCTATGGTCCTTTAAGTTTAATTTCCCTATCTTTTACCCATCCTATGAAAAATGTACCTAAAAATAGAAAATTTAACATTGGCGGTATACAATCTCCCCTTAATGTAAATGAATTTTGGTATACGAAACCGGCAGATTGTTGATATTTGTTAATAGATCAAAATACATTTTGCCCTTAACAAGTAGGTGGAGTGTTATATTACATACACTCGATCTGCTAGTTCCAGGGCTACAAAAAAATATTTCGATTCTTATCACGTGGTCAGCCAATTATATGACTGAAGCGTTTAAGAACAGAAAAGGTAGAGGTGTGAAAGACACCAGTCAGAGTTATCTCCTCTGAGAGTAATGAATTTCATCATTATACAGCCAGACCCTTTGGTGAATGAAGTGCACCTGTCATTTTCAGGGTGGAAAGTAGATGCTTTCCAGAGGGCCTGGCATGCTGATAAGCATACTTTTCCACTCAGTGACGAAGGCAATTGTAAACCACCTTCCTCCTCATTTACTTAGTAAAGCATTTAGAGGTTCAAACCAGCTTTTCAGGTGATGATCTAAACAACACAAAATACATTACACACAAAATATTCCGCAATATACAAGCGCACATAACAAAGAATCTCTTCGAAACCTAAACAGGATCACGACTCACAACCATTAAATCTATAGAAACATAAAAATCAGACTTTGAGGACGTTTTAAAGCAAGTTATAAGTAGCGAGCAGACAAATATGTTCGTTGGAACATGGAAATCGAATTTCAGAAGGTACAGCAGATTGTTGAAAAGAAACGAGAAAAGCAATTCATCAGCGACCAAAACAATTTGAGAAAGTTGAACAGCTTATGAGCGGAGCAATGTAAAATTATCTCGACAAGGCATATGATTAAAGAACCAAATAGGCAACCCTCCAAAATATTTTGAGAACGTTGTAGAAAGTTATTTAATTGCAAAAATAAAAGTCTAACATTTTGAAAACAATATCGGGTAAATTTCAAGAAGGCTTCTATTGTTAGCGACAGTCTTACTGCAACAATAGATAAAAGAATAGCCCATTGTGTGTTAAAAGCGAATAACTATCGCACAAACCTCTGTTTACTTATATATATATATATATATATATATATATATAAGGTATATCGGTACAAGGTATGCATCACGCCAACACGACTGGAATTCAACTTAACTAACGTGAGGTGAATGCAATCCTCTTAGCAAAAGAATAACATACAACATTGTAACAGTCCTGCCGATAATAAATTGCAAAACCAGACAACTCGTACTTTTAAAGTTCTCCATCAAAGTAGGCACTTAAGTACTTATACCACTGAAACGTGTAACAATAATTTCAAGAAACATGAGCCACGATCAATTCAGTTACATTAACAAAAAATGAAATCTTATCAATAATTTTCTTAAGCATAATTTCAATTAACAAAAATTTAACGGATACCGGTATTCAAATGTAATCAGTACAATTATTGTTTAACGCGTCGTTGTGGTCACTTTGCTGTCCGGTGCAATCCAGTCACTCGGACACAATATCTAAATACTAAAATACAAAAATTATTTATAACCACCTCCGTGGTGCAGTGATTAGCGTACAATGCTGCAAAGCAGAAGGTTACGGTTTAATTCCCGGCTAAGAATTGGAAAATTATTACTGTTCAAACCCATCGTTCATCACATTCGATTAGCGCACTCAGAATTTCAATTTCAAATTTAATTTTTTTTAAATTTTGAGCCAATATCAACGGCTTACTAACGTATTCGAGGTAAAATTTACTTCTAGGATCCCTCTTAAATCCTACTTAAGTATCATTTAGTTTAAACTTTCCAAAAGACTGAATGTGAATGGAAAACCCAAGTTCATATTGATTAAGTAAATTATAGTGCTTATTAATAAAAACACTTACTTAACGCAGGCGTCAATTCCACATCAACGAATAGTTTAACTTATAATTTCGTACAGAAAAATGCTTTAACTAATTGAACCTCCTCAATATAGATAATGATTTAAACATTTAAATGACAACAAACCTATTTATAAGAATCGTTAAAAAATACTGTAGTAATTAATAAATACTGTCCAAACAATGACAGAATTGCAAGCAATACTATAGCTATTGGCCTATCTACAAAAGCGGTATCTACAAAAATATAAGATAATTTCTCAACGAAGTTACATTAGTATTCCGATAGCTAAAAACCACTGTGGGTGTATAACTCAAGCTTTTCCCTTGTCCTTGAGAACTCAACAGATGGGTGGCTTAGACGAGACGAAGCGCGCGGAATCAAAAACAATGCCGGCCGCATTGGCGTAGTTGGTAACGTGCTCGCCTCTCATCATGCGGTCCTGGGTTCGAATCCCACTCAGGCACGGCATATTTTCATACGTTACAAAAAATCATTTCATCCTCATTACACACAGTTACACCCCAACGTCGTCGCTAATGACCTTGCAGTTGATGCGACGTTAAATAAATAAATAAAAAATAATAATAATAATGCTTGTACTACTGCAGACGCTGACATCTTCAACAATTATCAGAAATTCATATAATTGTCACCGTCGCCTTCTTTGCTCCCGCCCATCAAAGCTTCCGACATAGCGACACAGGGAAGCCGCCAATAGTTCCGGCAGGGGCGGTAGGCCTGCGTCACCTCTGCATAGGGTTTGTAACCACCCCTACCGCAGCGCTCTGGTGACTACATAAAGAGCGCTCCACTGAGCCTGATCGTCAATCCAATTCACTCTATAGATTCGACCTCACATCCACCATCAGCACACGGCTATCGGACTCGACAAGACTCATCGACGACCCCGCAAGAGAGATGATAATGCTTCCGCTCGACGACCCGACACTGTACGGCCACCGGATCCAACGAAGCAGTCATCGACGCACTACTGCGGGGGAAGAAGATGACGTCTCCGCTGGACGACGACACGCCGTGTCACCTAGCTCCTCGACCGCCACGACGACAACTACCGACTCTTCCCGCCTAGACGACCACCTCTTAAACGGCCTTCTTAGGGCCCCAAACACTTAAGGTTTCCCCACGCCGCTTAATGTCGCTATCTGGTGACATAATAATACAAATACGTAGTTGTTTTTCCCTACCACTAAGTTAAGTAACAATTAATGAGAATGGTACAACGATGTTATCTTATTGAGTATATAGTAAGCGCCATTTCTTTAAAGACTTTTTGTAATAGAATCCTGCACCCTCACTTTCCACTAGCTTTATCTAAATTTTTCTCCTCTGGTAGTACAAACGTATACATTTATTTGACACACACACGTTCACATTCCCATACTATGCTTCTAAAAAATAAATAAATCCTTCTTCTTAACGTGCCCTCTCCGACCGGAGGTACAACGAAACCAGTCGCGAAGATTCCTCAACCAAGAAATTCTTCTGCTTCCCACATTTTTCTTCCCCTGAATCGTGCCTTGTAGGACTATGATTAAGCGAAGTATTTGATATCTTGGTCCACGCATAATGTAACCCAGATGTTCCATTTCCCTTTTTTTGAACAGTGTAACTATCTTGTTTTCTGTTCCCATTCTACGCAAGACTGTCTCGTTGGGTACTTTATCCGTCCAGGGTATTTTTAGCACGCGCCTGTACAATCAAAGCTCAAACGCATCTATTCTCCTAATATTCGTCTTCATTAACGTCCAAGCTTCCGTTGCCATATGACACTGCTGAGAAGATGTAACATCGAACCATCCTCAATCTCAGGTCAAGGCTCAAGTATTTATGAATGAATCGTCAGACAATTTTTGTTTTGTTTTGGCATAGATTGTAAACAACGCTCTATGAAATAAGTACAAAGTGATGTAATATGTATCAATACATGGTTGCACGAATGTGAATAGTATGTTCAGTGTGTGTGTGTGTGTGTGTGTGTGTGTGTGTGTGTGTGTGTGTGTGTGTGTGTGTGTGTGTGTGTGTGCGCGCGCGCGCGCGCGCCCAGTGTGAATGTGAGAGTGTGCGTTACGCTAGGCTCCCACTTCAATTTTTCAACCGCACGACAAAATCGCAAAAGGGTGCCTAGCCTACAGAAGAGGTTTGAAGTCATTACTAATGTGGTGGGATCAGAAACGCAGGGTAGCGGTAGGCCTACAAAATTAAAGTATCTAATTTTATGGTTCCGACTATAATAGTACGCTGAAAACTACAGCTCATCGCGGGTAAACCTTCTCTAGAGTTATAACGTATGCCTACCTCTAATCAGGCATAATGATAAGAGCAAATGTTTGTGGGAGTACAAGTTATATTAACCAATATTAATATTATTTCAGTCGTCGAAATTAGCTTTAATAATTTTACAAGAACAATAATTTACTGGGAAATTAAAAGAAAATAGTAGACTACGCCTATACATTAAACGTTGATAAAATGAACGCAAGAGGTTTTTGATATGGTGAACAGAAATAGGAATAAAGGAAATTCCGCAATTAATTTTTATAGTATTGATAAGAAATCATAAATAAGTTACATGTTTTCTAAAAAACTGAAACGCAAACCGTAATTAATTCTTAAAAATTGTGTTTGATAGTTTATTGGTAATAAAAATTGTAATTGAAGTTAATCCACATCGACTCTCTGAAAAAAACAAATTACAAGGAACTTTGTATACGGCCAATAAAAATAACGAAGTACTATTTAAGCGCAGCGATAACCTACTGGTAGCAATACAACATAGTAAACAACGACATTTTACATTAACGTAGCCCAGTACGTTTTTACTTTCTCTTGTCCTAGATAAATGCTATATAGGGAAGGAAAGTACTGTTTTCATGTCGATTTTTCACCGGAAATACAAGTCTTCAGAGTCCCTGAATTACAAAAAACAAGTTTTTAATGATTCGTCTCTGTGTGTAAAAAATATCTCAAGAACGGAAAAGTGTTAAAAATTGGAACTCAGGTACCCGACACGAAGATTTTCATCAAAATCAGTCAACCAGATGAAGTAGTATATTCGTGCAATTTTTTACTTTTTTACGATTTTTCAAAAACGGCTCCTACGATTTTTTTCAAAATCTCCTCAATTACTAGGTACATTTTTTATGCTCTAAAAAATAGCTCTAGAAGATATGCTCTAGAAGGGTAAGCGCCATGTCTGCTGAAATTCTTGGGGAGGCTTTGCTCTCGCAGAAAATAAAATTGTTTTTTTTTAAGATTACGGTTTTAATATTATGCATTTTAGGGCAAAAGTGTATACTACATATAATCAAAGTAGTAGAACCTACAACTTTTGTTTCAAACATTTTTTATACAACGCTTAGTTTAGCAGCAATTGGTAATTTTTTTTTCAACAAAATCTGTAAAAATGGGATTTTTTTAAAATTGCGGCCTTAGAGCGATTTTACGTCAAAAGTGTATATAAATAAAGTAATAGGAAATAAAAAAATCTACAACTTTTATTTCATGCATTTTCTTCTACAGAGCATAGTGTAACGTCAATCAGCGATTTTCTATATTTTTCTCATCAAAATCGGTACAAAATTGGACATTTTAATATTATGGTTTTGGCATTTTACGACAAAAGTGTACATAATTTAAGTTATAGGAAATTAACAAACCTACAGTTTTTATTTCAAGCATTTTTCTAGTCCTCAGAGCCTAGTTTAGAGGCAATTAATGAAGTTCCGTATTTTTAAATTCTACAAAGGTTGATTTTCATTTTGCGTTATTCACTCATGATTAAAATTAGGTTATGTTTTTCATTTTACATTGTTTATTGTTGATTAAACACGTAGGTTATTATGTTCATATGATGTGTTCATGATGTGTAGATTTTAACTGGAGAAAGTCGTGTGTGTGTTTGTGTGTGTGTGTGTGTGTGTGTGTGTGTGTGTGTGTGTGTGTGTGTGTGTGTGTGTGTGTGTGTGTGTGTGTGTGTGTGTGTGTGTGTGTGTTTCAAACTAGATGTTTCATTTACAGGTACAAACCAAAATGTTCATGTTAACACAATAGTTTCAAGTTAAAGAAAAAATATTTAGATTTTTTTTAAAGATACGGACAAATTGATTATTAGTGAACAAAGTTGGTTATAGAACGATAACTATCAATGTGTTAACATTTCAAAAACGTGAATCCAACCCCAAGACCTTCCACTCTGAAATCTTGCACACTAATTACTATGCCACAGAGGCGGAAAAATTATATTTATTTTCGTTTCTTTAGGTAAACTTGGGGGGAAAGTAAAACTTTTGAAAGTTATAAGTTTCGAATAAAATCTTGCAATTATATTCACGCATTCTCTTACACCTCTAATTACGACAAACTTCACAAGTGTATGGCAGTGGACAGATGGCCCCAAAGAGCGTTCCTTTTCCACCCAGAAATTAGAAGAAGAGTTTTGAAAATTTCTATACAGGGAATCCAAGAAGCTATGGTAGCAAGAAATTTCCGGAAGAGATAATAGACAGAAGACGACGAGTTACACGATTCAAGAGGCAGAGAAATCTGTAGGAACATCGTAAAAACAGTAGGCCTAAGTCACACGAGAAGAGTTATACCAGTAACAGTTGACCTGCTGATTTAAAGGCTTAAATAATTGTTCTTTTTCTTTTTAAACGCTTTTATTATTTAACTTACTCTTGGAAGCATCAAATCTTGCAACTTAAAATTTTAATACTTCTACCGTATCAATATGAATCAAACTTTGCACACTTGTTTATCTTCGATGACAATACGCTGTGGAGGTGTTTGTAAAAAAAATTTTTTTAAATTTCAAAATTTTATAACGCTTTTAATTTAACTTACTCTTGGATCCATCAAATCTTGCAACTTAAAATTTTAATACTTCTACCGTATCAATATGAATCAAACTTTGCACACTTGTTTATCTTCGATGACAATACGCTGTGGAGGTGTTTGTAAAAAAAAATTTTAAAAAAAATTTAAAAAACGCTTTTATTTAACAATTACTTAAAAAATTAACTAAAAATAAAAAAAATTAAAAAAAAATTTACAAAAAAAAAATTTTTTTTTTTTTAATTTTTAAGAAACGCTATTATTTAACAATTAATCAAAAGAAAAATGAACTAAAAAGAAAAAAATTTACAAAAAAAAACAATCACAGACATTACAGTTAAAATAAAAGCGTGGCGCATTAATACGAGTATAATAATATTTATTGTAAAATATTCGTTGTAATATTATATATATTAATGCGCCACACTTTTATTTTAACTGTAATGTCTGTGATTGTTTTTTTTTTGTAAATTTTTTTATTTTTTTCTTTTTAGTTAATTTTTCTTTTGATTATCTCATCTACATAGATAAATAATAACATCATTTAATGAAGGTAGAGAAACGATGTTACCACTTCTTGAACCGGTCGCGTCGCAAAATCGGATTTGCTTCATAGCATTACAATGTTGTCGTTTTAGTTTTAAATTCATCTGCAGACAGCGTTGCTGTTTTGTACAATAGTTTAGTAATGCATAAAGTAAATTTGTACGTATAATACAATAGTTTTAGTTTCATATTCTGCCTGTGTTTCTCTGTTGAAAACACGCTATCCTAGTGTTGAATTTGGTTATTTCTTGGTTGACATGATGTGTTTTTGTATATCTTCTTCAGTTTTAAACATAGAATCATTTTTTTTAAATAAACATTAAAAGTAACGTTTCGTATGTAATGAATTTTGAAAGTAGAGCATAAGAAAGTTTTAAACAGTAGTGTCATCTGAAATTTTAGAAAAATATTTGTCTAAAAATTATTTTCAAATAGCTTCAGCATCCCTAACTGTCAGATTAAAATTTCAATGATGTATTATTCTAGTTTCCTAAGTAATTTTGTTAGTTTGATACGTCACGTGATAAGGTTTGTGATTTATAGCAAATTTTTAATGATTTCTTTACGGTTCGGTGACCCATATACTAGAAATTTTCTGCCGGTCTAGAAAAATGTTATTGCCGGCTATATAGGGTTAAGAAGCCGTAGGTACAAGCATTATAATATTTTTTATCTAATGACGAAGACAATAATTAAACATATTTATTCCACGTTTTACTCCTTAAAACATCCAGGGGTTAAAAGGAATATTTTATTAACATTACCAAACAAATGCTTGACAATACTACGTCACAGGAATTACCGGTAGAAAGGTAGAGTGACTAGATTTCCTCCTTAAAAAACTGGGAAATTAATCGCAACTATATAAATTTCTTTCACCCCACTACTACTACTGACGTCAACACTACAACTTAATGACCCAAATTAGCAGGGGAAAAATAATTAATAATCTGATTAAACACATTAATTTTATCATATTAAAACCTGTGTGCAGTGAATCAATATTACTAGGTATAAAATTACCATCCTGAAAGCACATTGATATATTATCAAAGAAGCAATTCATCACGTAAACTAAAGTTACTCACAGTGAAACAAACACATAGGACTAAAATATTACCCTAATAGCTTCATTATCGACTGTCAACATGATCATCTTACAGAAAAGAATATTAAATTTTTAACAGACTACACTTTTTAAGGTTACCTTACCGACAATGAATTTATAACGGAAACATAAATTTTTACTTTCTCTTGCCTACTATATGAATATAGAGGAAAGAAAGTATTTTTTAATGTCGATTTTTCGAAATCGAGTTTTCACCGGACTACACGTTTTCAGACACCTTGAACCCAAAAGAAAAACATGTTTTTAGCGATTGGTCTGTGTGTGTGTGTGAACAGAATATCTCAAGAACGGAACATTGTAAGAACTTGAAACTTAAGTTATATACCACTAGAGGACCCGACACGAATATTTTCATCAAAATCGGTCAACCGGAAGTAGTAGTTTATTCGTGTCATTTTTCACTTTTTTGCGAGTTTCTCAAAAATGGCTCCCACGATTTTGTTTTTAAATCGCCTCATTTACTACATTTTTTATGCTCTACAAGATAGGGTAGGTTCCATGTCTACTGAAATTCTTGGTGAGGCTGTTTTCTCGTAAAACATTGTTTTTTTAAGATTGCAACTTTAATATGCATTTTAGCGCAAAATGTAACCAGTAAAAGTAGTAGAGAATTTAAAATTCTACACCTTTTATGTCAAACATTTTTTTGTATGACGCTTAGTTTAGCGGTAATTAGCGATTTTCTGGGATTTTTCTCAATCGTGTTAAAAAATCGATTTTTTAAGATTTCAGCCTTCGTATGCATTTTACGACAAAAAAAGTATAATCAAATTTATACGAAATTAAAAGATCTATAACTTTTATTTAGAGCATTTTTCTCAACAGAGCCTAGTTTAGCATGAAAGAGTGATTTTCCGTATTTTTAAGCTAAACTGAGGTTGATTTTCACTTCACGTCTTTCACTCATGATTAAAATAAGATTATGTTTTTGAGGTTAGTTTTTTTGCATATTTCTAATGTTTCATTACTAATGTTAGGTTATATTGTTAATTTTTTGCATTGTCAAGAGAAAGTTGTGTGAGTGTTTCACACCAGATTTTTTTAGTAAATGGGGGAATCAACAGTGCTCGATAATTCTAATAAAGACTGACCAACACCAGATTAGTTGTTTGATGTCCGCTGGACATGTGGAAATTTAAAAGTGAACAAGAACAATGTTGCTACCATAAAACCCTTTGTTAATATTTCTTAAATGTCACTTATAAACTTATAAAATTCCATGATAGGGAACTAAGTGAATGTGATTCAATTTCAGAACATTATAAAAGTTAAATTTAGCACAAAATACTAAAATCTGAGTGTTCCGATCGTGGTTTCCTGGGACTAAGCTTCCAAGACCGGGATAATCCCAGAAACCAGGGACGTCTGGTTACTCTAGTGTATAACGGAGCTGTCTCACGAAAAGCGTTTCTTATTTGAGTAAGGGTCAATAGATCTATCATATTACGTGAAAGAAAACCATATCAATTAACATAAATATTCTTGTGTAAATACGATAATCTAAGCGCTATGAGTTAAAGTAATCATTACTATTTTTTCCCAGTTGTTCAAAATTGAATATAAGTCTCCTAATGTCTCTACATTTCCTTGTTTTTGTATGCTGCCTCTAATTTAATCCTACCATTTTTTGGTGTTATCTCCCTACCGTAATAGTGATCATCTGCGTCCTCACCTTCCTGTCAAAAAAATCTCCATTTTTGAATAACACTATTCTATAGGCCTACATCGTCCGTGTCTTTTATTAAGGCTCGCTCATTTCCATTTTTGTCAGTGATGTGCTGCATTTTGGTGATGTTTCTTATAAATATTCATTTGATTTCTGATGTTGTAATGTTACCCCATCATACATCTTTTCATGGCATGTTGTGTTTTTGGTAACTTAAACATTTGCCAGTTTGCCTACCGTACTTTATAGGGCTGGGAACATACATGAATCAAATACCTTATGGTCTTTTCATGGACAATTACTGTAAAATATTCTTGTTTTTCAAAATAAGATTGAAGCAATCATACTCAACTTAACTTTCTTATTCTATTAACTTCCGCGGTTTGGTTACTTTTCTCAGGTCTAATTAGTTTCAAAATAATCAGCATCGGTATTCGTTTGCCCGTTCCAGTTTTTGGTTATCTACAGTTATTTCTTCAATATACTGTGTCTGCCATTACTTTCGGTTTTTCTATTCTTTTTTTAGGTCTACTTTACGCGATACTTCATTCAAAGAAGACGGACTGTACGAGTTCAAAGAGAAAAATCAAGTCAGTAGATACATCTGATAATTCCAACAAACTGACTTGTAGATATCAAAATTTTCACGAGTGATGATGTGAAAGTAAAAATCTGAATGACAGACAAGAGTCCACATAAAACTTTTGGTGCAGATCGACTTTTTTATTAGAGATTTACATGACGGTGAATATTAATGACGAAAATAAAATCAGCCTACTACTATACTGTATTCTTGGATACTGTTATTCAAGTTAGGTATGCTGAATATTTAATGAATGATAATGCCATTCATTATACACGTCAGTATTACCATCATTATCAAAGCTGTTAGCACAGTTTATACATTTTCATTCATTTAAACGCAGACTCAACAATGTTTTTAATTGATAAGATTAACAATAAGTGAAATAAAGCAGTCAATTAACAATTACGTGTTTATTTTCCATATGTATTGCATTCTACTTTTAAAAAAATTGACATTTCGTAGAAAACAAACGTAATATTTTTTTTGTTCATTTGTTGACTCATTTCTATTTAACTGAAAAACGCTACAAAAACGGGCTCGATGCGTGGGCAGGCCTTGAATTACAGAGAAACCATGACCAGAAAAATACAATAATAATAATATTAATATTTTTAATTGATACTTCCAAATTTATCATAATAACTGAATCTTTGGATGTCATTCAAAATATACACAACACAAATTGTAAAAAAATAATCAACTACAAAATCATTCCTTTTCACTCTAGACTGTCTATCATACTATGGAAAACAAATTAGAATTATGTGGGTACCTGTACTTTGTGTTATCAGAAATGAACAAGCGGATAATTCATTAGCAAAAAGAGCCTTGCATCTTATAATTCAACAACACGACCACCCCATTCCAAACAAGGATTTATGGAAACATTTACACAGAAATATTAGAGAACCCTGGTACAAAATACGGACTGATAAACCCCTGGTTACAGGGGCGGTTTCAGGGAAGGGGCCATGGGGGCCATGCTCCCCGAAATACTACGAAAACTTAGTTTAATATTTTCTATAAGCTATTATTTCTAACAAAACTGAATCCCAATACTCGTACTTATCAATTAACAATAATTGTTTTCGTATAAAAATGAGTCAAACAGAAAGTATCTATTTTTAAATAGTATTAAGATAACAATCAGTGTCAGTAGTCAAAAGCCACTCGCATCCAGTCAGCACCTTGAAAATTTCTCTATGAATTAAAATTGTGGTTACAGCAATACAGCATAAAAGAGGACTTTTCAATGACTCAATTACAAACTATGTATTACAAATTATGTAGTAAGAACTACATAAAAACAAGATAGCCCCCCCCCACCGAAAATCAGCCCTGGAACCGCCCCTGCCTGGTTAAATTACTTTCAATTAGAAAGAGTTTATTTGACAACCTACCTCCTCCACTACCAAATCGAAGAAATCAAGAAGTTATATTTACATAGCAAAGGACAGGACATTTAGATATGACACATCTTTTAAAGATCCTCCACCATTATATCAAATATAATTTCCAAATGTACAAACACTCAATTCTTACACTAACTATTTGGCAACTGTACCTCATTTGAGGCAACTTCACCAGAAAATATTATAAAATAAATCTAGTGTGAAACGTTAACACGACTTTATCTTGCAAATGTAAATAATAACCGATATAACCTACGTCAATCAAAAGTAAACAATGTAAAATGAAAATCAACCCCAGTTTGACTTTAAAATACGGGAAATCACTAATTGACGCTAAATTAGGCTTTGCAGAAGAAAATGCTTGAAATGAAAGTTGTAGATTTTTATATTTTCTACAACTTTGATTTTAAATACTTTTGTCGTAAAATGCACACTAAGGCTGCAACATTAAAAAATCCCATTTTTTACACATTTTGATGGAAATAACAGAAAACCACTCATTGGTACTAAACTAAGCATTGTACAACAAAATGTTGCAGGTTTCTATGTTCTACAACTATTTACACACTTAATTACACACTTTTTCCTAGAATGCATATTAAGGCCGCAATCTTAAAAAAAAAACATATTTTTCTAGAAGAGCACAGCCTCTCCAAGAATTTCAGGAAAATGGAGCTTACCTTATCTTGTAGAGCATAAAAATGTAGTAATTTAGGCGATTTTTTTAAAAAAAATAATAGGAACCAATTTTGAGAAAATCTCAGAAAAGTGAAAAATTCCAACAAACTATTATTTTCAAATAACCGATGTTAATGAAGATATCCGTATCAGATCTTTAAATGATACCTAAATTAACTTTAAAGTTGCAAATTCGTACGTTATTCTATTTTTGAGATATTTTGTTTACACACAGAACAATCGCTAAAAATATGATTTTTTTTGTTCAATGAGCCTGAAAACGTATATTTCCAGTGAAAACTCAATGCAAAAACAATACTTTCCCTCCCTATATATCCAAACAGGCCAAGAGAAAGTAAAAACCTTATAATAAAACACCACTCAAAAAAATACTTTACATTTTAGCAATATACAGGGTGATTCATGAAGTTCTCCCCCCACTTCTACAGCACATTGTACTAGTAAAAATAATGAAAAAATGTTATATAAACATAGGTCCGAAAACGCTTCGTTAGCGAGTTACAGCTAGCGAAAGTTTCGCCTGGATTTCAGTTCACCAGGTGAAATGAGGTCTTCCTGGAATTGTGGTAAGGTAGATTAAGGGGCAAATTCAATCATTTCTTATGGTTTTTGATCTGATAAGTTGAATAAAACAGGTCCCAGATCTGTAAGTTAAATAGTTTTTAAGAAAACCAGTGTCAAATGCAAAAAATGGAGTGAAAAACTTATTTTTTCATCTTTGGGCAAGAATAACTTTGTTATTTCACCAAGAAACAGTTAAAAATTTTCAATAAAAAATGTAGAAAATTTTATTCTGAACAAACCGGTGTAAATAAAGTACACAGAAAGCGAATAGTTTTTGAGAAAACCAGTGTCAAATGCAAAAAAATGGAGTGAAAAAAACACATTTTTTCATTTTAGTTTTTCCGGTTAATTTTACTTTGTACTCTTATGAATAAAAACTCATTTAATCAAACATCTATTCGCTTTCTGTGTACTTAATTTACACCGGTTTGTTCAGAATAAAATTTTCTACATGTTTTATTGAAAAATTTTAACTGTTTCTTGGTGAAATAACACAGTTATCCTTGCCCAAAGATGAAAAAATAAGTTTTTCACTCCATTTTTTGCATTTGACACTGGTTTTCTTAAAAACTATTTAACTTACAGATCTGGGACCTGTTTTATTCAATTTATCAGATCAAAAACCATAAGAAATGATTGAATTTGCCCCTTAATCTACCTTACCACAATTCCAGGAAGACCTCATTTCACCTGGTGAACTGAAATCCAGGCGAAACTTTCGCTAGCTGTAACTCGCTAACGAAGCGTTTTCGGACCTATGTTTATATAACATTTTTTCATTATTTTTACTAGTACAATGTGCTGTAGAAGTGGGGGGAGAACTTCATGAATCACCTGTATAAACCATCCCATCATCATCATCATCATCAACAACAACACACCTGCAATTAATTATCCACCGCTTCATAAATCTAACAATACTATAATTTTTATACAATTTTCTTGTTTCTATTTAAAATGTCAACTCTTTACTATTAATGTTTTTCGCTGTAATTTTGTAAAAAAAACATTCTTCGTTATTTTTAATGGGGGTCACTAATGACTTAGTAGTTAAGGGACCAAAAATAAATAAATTAGAAAAAAATATTGATAATCTTTCATTACTACATAATGAAAAATATGAAAAGCTATACAGGGAAGATAAAAAATGATAATATATAACATAATTTTACAATACAAATAAAACAAACTGGTGAAACTACTAGATACAATTATTATAAACAAGGTAATAACCAACATTGCGAACATAAAATATAGGTAAATTAAATGCACAAGAAAATAATATATAATTATAATATTATCAAACAAGATATAACAGTAATTAGCTGGAAGGATAACTGTTAATAAATACAAAATTATTTGAGATACAGGCTGTGAACACTAGTTATTTATAACCTTAGATATTACATAATATAACTCGTTTATTGAATTATAATCAAATATAGTAGATATATTTATAATAAACAACGAAATGAAAGTAATAAAAGTAGAATAAATTACAATCTTATTTATATTACTTTTTATTTAAAAAGTTTCTTGAAAATAAATAAATATACATACACTAGATGAAATATATATTTGATTCAGATAAAATGGAGCAGAAAATTTAATGTTTCCAGTCCAGATAATAGTTCCTTTAAGATTAATACTACTTAATAATAGATACTATACAAAGGAAAATTTTTTTGTAAACATTGTATTAATAATCACAACATAATAGTAAAATAACAAAACATTATACAGCACATTATTATTCATTGTGCAAACAGCCATGGCATATTCCCAAAGAGAAATAGATTCCTGTTCAAGTAACTCAGTCTAGAAATACGTAAAATTAAATTCACAATTACATGTCTACACAAAAAGAAAATCAGGATTTTTTTTTAGTTTACTTTACAGTTGTTTCAACAGCTTTGTCATTAGTGACTTTGTAGGTTATGGAACTAGAACAGTGGGTTTTAACTTGTAATTACCAACCCTAACAGGGAATTAAACCCACGACCTATCGCTTTGTAGACCAGCACAATTATTTAGTCCTGTAGTATTTTTTGCGCTCCATTCACAATCGATAACTAATTAGTTTAGAATAGGGGTGTGAATCAATGTCATTTATTTTCCTCTGTCTTTCTCCATTTCTTTATCAAAAACTTTACCACGCCATAATTTTGTCATTCACTAAACATTCAAATTCCTAAAGATATTTCTTTAAAAACTGATATATAATAAGGATTCACAAAAACTATCTGGTTTGTTTTGAATATATAGGCTTCTTTTATTATTTCCATTAGAATGTACATCAAAAACTTTACAAGACTAATAAAATTTTAAATTCTGTTTATTACAAAAATATTGTTGTTTAGGTCATCAGCCAAAAGGCTGGTTTGAACCTCTAGAGGTTTTACTAAGTAAAACGAGGAGTGAGGTGGTTTACCATTGCCTTCCTCACTGAGTGGAAAAGTACGCTTATCAGCATGCCGAGCCCTCTGAAAAGCACATATTTTCCACTCTGCAAATGACACCTTCACTTCATTCACCACAGGGTCTGGCTGTATAATGAAATCCATTACTTTCAGAGGAGATATCTCTGATTAGTGTCACAGTACACCTCTACCTCTTCTGTTCTTAAATGATTCAGTCATTTAATTGGCTGACCATGTGATAAGAAACAGAACTATTTATTTTAGCCCTGCAACGAACAGATCGAGTGTAAATAATTTGACACTCCACCTGTCTGTTATGGGCAGACAAAAATATTATGAAATTAATTCAATATACGTGCAATCTATATGAGTTTAAAATATGGAATTATTACAGCTGTAAAATTTCAAGTACCTTGATTTTTCATTATTTTAGGAGAGACTTAAAAAATTATATCCAGATAGTATGTATCTAATGGTTTTATTTATTATCAGATTGAAACAAAAAAGTAATATCACGATATTATTTTTTTAAGATTAAGATATTTTTAGGACATTCTAGCACATACAAAAATCACTGTACAAGATCAACCCAAAACCATTTATAATTAGTACTTCTGGATTTGGACACAAATGAAACATTCGGTTATACTACAATAATGACTCCACTAGCACAAAAACCAAGTGAGGTGGTACAATAATTGTTGAACACCTGACTTTAAACTAAAAGTTTCTAATTTAAGTAGTATAACTAGTTAATTTTTTTTTAAATAGCTGAGAAGGCCGTTTCATTTTATGAAAATTTAAAAATATATAACAATCAGGAATAATGGTACAAACTGGCTTTGAAACAATCATGATAAAATGACTGGACTTTGGCTGGCCCATGGTGTAGAGGTCAATTGGCAACTGGCTTCTACACCTGAAGTGCTGTGTTCAATTGCCAGTCAGATCTGGCATATTTTCATTACTCATTTTCATATATCACCCTTTATCACCTGCATTAGCAATTATTTGCAAAAACAGTCAGATGTAAAAACATAGACAGGCTGCAGGTGTTCTTGTTGTTTCTTGCAGGTATTCTTTGGTACCTTTAATAAGATTGACACAAGGTACATAATGAATTAGTGCAGACATTAATTAAGGATATCCAGAAAATAAATTTTTCAACCAAATAATGAATATAATTACAAAAACATTTTTAGTCTTTGGATTAATTAGTTTTCAAAGATAAATATTTCTAATAGTTATCAATAAACTTTAAATTAAACACTTAAATTTTGAAGCACATTGCTGTAAGGTGACTGGGAACGCCAAAAATTAAATAGCTAAGTTAACTTACAAAATTTAAAAAGCTAGACACATATGAATTTCATATAAAAAAATTCTTAAAAAATACCACTAAATCAAGTTCTACAGAAGAATACTCAAAGAACAAACCCATTTTATTAATTTCATCAAAGGAATGCTAAAATAGGAAATTTAAGAAGCTATTCACTTAAACTTTAACATTCAAGATAAACAGAAACGTTATTATTTAGAATTGGCCAATTTTTAGTGTGCTGACAACTGCTTAATAAAACAGAGTAACACTCATAAATAAATAATCCCAAGTTATTTATGCAAGATCACATTTGTTTGAAAAATTTAAATAAACAAAACATTGGATGTTACACCAAATGTCAACTGATTAATTTAACACTATCACCCCAATCTGATGCAAAGATAAAAAACTTTTTCAAAATTAAGTATTAATTATTATATTTATAAATAAAAATATGGTTTTGCCACTTGCAGCTACATCCATCCACTTGACTGTATACCATACATATTTAAAACATCAGATTTGTGAAATAAAAATAGAAAAAACTGAGAGCAATGTTTTCACAAACTCTTTAATATTAAAAAAAAATCTCAAGAAATCAACTTCAATATTTCACAAAAAGGAAACTGTAGTCAACGTGAAACTTGCTCCTATCACACGAAGTAATAAGCAATTTATTTGAACAGTTAACCGTTTTGGTAAAACAATGCCATATTTATATCCACTGTCTTCATCAGAAAACCATTTAAATTCAATTAAATATACAATAAAATCCAGAATTTACTTGTACTTTTCAGACATGGGACAAGGATGAACAATAGCAGATTAGCCAAATAAATTTTTGATTAAATAATAAATCTCAAAACCAAACCAGCATGGTTCACAGTAGCACTGAATGACCTTAAAAATGCAAAAATTGACACAGAAGACATACAGAATCTAGGCAAATTTTTAGAAAGAAAAAAGCCAGAGAGTGATCTTTGGGATAGAGAATAAAAGAAAGAGATGTAAACCCCACAATATTGAACAACTTAAGACGGAGAAATCCAAACGAATGAAGAGTTTGTGAGAGATAGGAAACTTGTGTAAAACATGAAGAACTAATTAAAATAATGATTTGGCATGCTCTCTTTAAAGGGCTATTCAGAAAAAAGATCCAAAATAATTTCATCAGTACATTACTCACACATTAAAAATAAATTAAAAAATTGGTTATTTCAAAACGGTTTTCTCATTGTTTCGGTAATTAATTTATTATAAAGATTGTTTATCTTTAAATATACAAGAAGGTTTATTACATAGCTGATAACTCTTTGCATAAAACAAAAAAAATTACAAAATTGGCAATAAAGAATCTGCAAAAGCGATGAAAATTACTACAAAAAATACATATGTTGAGGAAATAGTATATTGTATGCAGTTGATAACTTATCTTTGAACATTTGTCATAATTTATTAACTGGTTACAGGTACTGTGATTATTACTTCACAGGACTTAAGGCCAATTAATTCAAGACCAATATTAAGAATATTCAAATTCTGTATTTACATAAAATAAGCGCAGCCATACCTGCCAATTTTTCCTATAACATTAGGAAAACCCAACATAATAATTTTAAAACTTTTGTAGATTCATCATTCTCAAATCAATACTTTTTAACCTAAAAATAATCTATGCACTAAAATATCAGTTAAAATACTGTATTTTAAAACTAAAATAATATAACAGGTATATCTGCTGCGTTTATGAGATTTTAATGTGATAACAGTCACATCGGTATACCGTCAAATCTGTAGCAATTCTAAAAAATCTGTAGCAATTATAGCAGGACATTAATAACAAGAGATATTTTAAAATATTGGTAAATGGCTGCAATAATAAAACGACGTTAAAAAGACAAAGATGAACTATTCAAATATTTTGATAAACATCAACAGATAAATCATTGCGGTTTACGTTTGATTATTCACAATACTATCAGAGTGAAATAAAAAATTATCTGTCAATGTTGACATGTGCTGAGATAAGGTTATAATGCATAACTGTAAAATTGCAAGCTCAGAAAATTCAATGAACAATGAATAATATAATTTTTTGACTTACCACACATGGTAAATGTTGTTGTTAACCAAACAAATACTAATAAATTCAACTGACACTGTCAACGCCAACTTTTAAACCGGAATGGCAGAGCCGCACGATAAACAGCTTATTTCTTTCACTCCCCCATTTTGACAACTACTTCGACTGCCTACAGATTTTACAAACTGCGCATGTGTCGTACAACTAGTGCTATCTATAATCTGTTATACACACCTCTTCAAAACAAGGAGCTGGCGGGAAATGTCATTTAAAAGATTTTGTACAAGGTGAACACGAAGATTTATTTAAATTTATAACTGTATAATCTTGTTCCGTGCAAATAAATTCGCACACTTAACTTGTCACCCGGACAACAATTTTGCACCTAATATAATTATATAAAACCATACATTTTAAAATCAATATTTAATTACAAATTACTATAACCCTCAAGCCATTTTGCAGATCTGATTTCTACCACCTTTAAGCATATAAGGTCCATTATTTGAAATGGGGGACTAGATTAAAATACAATGCATGGTAAATAACACAACACACTTTGCAGAAGCTGTCATGTTCTGGTGAAATGTAACCATTAACAAGACAAATAAAACTATAGCAGATAAGTTGTCATTTTAACAAAATAGTACTCACAATTTAGTGACTGAAATAATTGTTCTGTAACTAATAGATTCAACCCTTTATAGGGCAAATTAATTTTCATAAATATCTTGTAAACGGATGGTGGTTGAAAATAAGGACACTTAAGTTTTCGGGTTGTAAGTGGACAAATTTGAACATTATACAACGAGGAATGCCGGGGTATATTCATAAATGCTTGGAGTTCCTATTTATGCACAGTTATCAAATTAAAAAGCTTGTGTGGCTGGTGCTGCACTCTACTTGAAAAGTGTCCTTATATGAAGACACTATCCGTTTCGGTTATTGTAAATGTATTTTTTTTGAAAAATTTCAGTATTAAACATTAGTATAATAAAACAAAGTCTATTTTATTGTTATTATTTGATTTATATGATATTAATGGCACTAGCATTAGTAAATGAATTGTAATACACTAATCACTTTGCAACTGTCAACTGCAGAGAAGCTTGGTCATACTAAAATTTAGATAAAGTCGTGGAATGGTAATGGGATAGAGACTTCATTCCTCTTATTTGCCCATGCCCCTCCTACTTGTATGACTCACTCCCCCCAGTTGGTAGTTGTCCCCATGTTCCTATGCATAATCAATCCACTACGGTGAAAAGAGCCGCCATTTTAAATTAATAAACATTCAGAAGATAAAAAGGCCGGTGATTGTGCCAAACTCTACCCTTTCCGTCTCCCCTGAAATCATAAACTAACCCCTACCTTAAGTTATACCTTTAGTCCACGTTCAGTAAAATGCATGCCTTCCCCTCACCAAGATAATAGGCCTCCCACAAAACTGAAAAAAGGCCACTGAAAAATAAAATAAAATAAAAGAGCCGCTCTTAAACCCACTTGTCCCTTAATTTAAATTTTCCACAAATAACTTCTAAAAATAAATTACCTCCTTTCAAGTCCCAGTTCCAATGTCCCACGAACCAGAATCCTATTTCCTATTTAAACTATAAAATTCCCCCTAAATTTCTTGAGGTTGCAATTATTCTGTTATATTGTTCCCCGAGCGACCAGGTGTTCCTTAACACGATGTCGCCATCATAGGGCTTCTTAGCCCTCTCAACCAGGATTCAGGATTCAGAAGCTTGGTGGCTAAATAAAAGGACACCGGTTTCCAACACAAAACATAGGTACTCAAAATTGTTTTTAAATGAATCAAAGTGCATAATTAAGTAACATAAAAATATTATAAAAGTTGAAAACAAAATTTAAAAAAATTTGCCCATTCATGTACTTTGTACCTAATCTGATATTAGTACACTAACCTATAAAGGGTTAAATGAATTATAAATTAGTACTTAAAAGAGCAGGTCAATTTATAAACTGTTCCATCTATATATTACTATATAAAAACATGAAAATTTGTCATAATTCCTAAATGTCTAAACTCGATGTATCATATAACAACTCGTATATACAATCACACTGACACAAATTTAATGTTTATCTTTGTATTGTGTGTGTTTGGAGCGTTCTACACTAGAAGGCTAGCTTAGCAACCTATATAAATAGTGTGCAGTAGAGAATCCTTGATCAGGCTTGCTCAAGAATTTGTGATGTAAACTGAATAAAGTACTTCATCGTTTTGATGTCTTATTTATATAACAAATCAAACTTCTGTATTTTTAAACTTCACTCGTATAGTTTTCATGTTGAAAAGTTATTTCATGCAGTGTGTACAAATATTGTTCACCTGTGAATTGGTTCCCAATCTGTTTTCTAATTATCACCAAAACACAACACTATAGAACCAAATGTTTACAGCAATAATGACCTGAGAGACAGATAAATCAATCTACACAATAAGGTAACTTTTTCCATCTTTTATTTTATGTTGAGTAATAATAGGTTACATAAAGATGAACTATTTACAAAAGATAAACCTAAAAGAAGAAAAGGAAAGTTTCTAATTGTTTTATAAACTACTAAATAACAGAAAAAAAACCTCAGACAATATTATATTCAAAAGGTTTTGTTCCCCTGTAAAGTGCTTTAGTGGCTAAAGCCCTTTTGTGTATTGAAAGATTTAATTGGTTTCTTTTTAATGCATTTTAAGAGATGAAATGTTTTGATACAGACTTATCCTATACTCTTTTTTAGAAAATTTTAAATAAACAAAAAATTTGTATTTTACACATATAATCACTATGTTCTTAACATGATTATTGGGTTTTTGCAATAAGAGATTTTCTGATGATGAGGAGCTGGCCTGTCACTCCAACCCCCAACCCTGAAGACCAAGATAATTTTTAATCAGGGTTTCCTTCCCTTAGCTGTATAATACTGAGAGGCAGCAGCTGCTAATTTTGGTCCACCCTGAGAATTTTATTTCCTCACTTCTCACCATATCTAGTGAGATTCCCCTATTTGCAAAATGGGGAGATGTCCTTTAGTTAGCAACTTCACACAGGCCCTTCTACACATGGTTTAGAGGTTTGGACTCTCCAATCTAAATTTTAAAGCAGAACAACTACAGAAAGTTTCTGGGGAAAAGTTATCAATTGATTGTGCTACATTGATTTAGGAATGAAGATTATTAAGGAAGTGGATACAAAATTTTTATTAACTGATGGAATTGAATTATTGAAGTATAAATAACTGACGGATAATTATTGAAGAAATACCAGATTAATTAATCTGGTACTGTCATTAGTAAAGAATGGAGAACATGGTGCCACAGAAGATTTAGCTATGGGTTCCAGCCAGAGGAAGTGCGTACGACCCAGAAAGCAGCAGGTGGTGTTATGAGAGCTTTGGAGAGGGATCTAAGAGATGAAAAAATGTGTTCAATAGAAATGAATGGCATTTTGGGTTGCAGTAAATGGCCTAGTGCTACAGGACAACTGTTACAATAATAATAAACCAAGGAAAAACAAACCATTTTTCCTCTACCAGATGATAGTTTTTAGGTTCAAAAATTTACCCACATCTTCTGTAAATTACAGTATTGATTAACTAGGACTAATAATAATAAGAAGAATAATTCTATATTTTGTCATGATTTGAAAACTTTTTTAAAGCAATTATTCACAAATCAAGTGTCAACAATAAATACTTGAGTAGAAAAGTGTTATTTGATGCATTACTATCTTATCAAACTTATTTATTAATATATATATTATTTTTAGACAATGCAATATGTTAGTTAAATATCATGACTCATGACATCTTCACCATCTTTGTCATATTTCAAAAAGAGATTAATGCAGTTAAATATTGAAGCTCATTACTGCAATGTACATTTGTGCTTAGATGTTAAGCTATAGTACAGTATTTGCTAAAAGTTTATTTTAAAAACTGATTGCAAAATAAATAATGTTTAAGATCAAGCTTCTGACACTACCTTTTACTGGTAACGCAATATAAGTTGATGATCGTCAACGAGAGTAAGATTGAACTATGGGTGGGTGGGGTTGGAAGTGCTGCTATATGTTCTTTTCTAAATACATCATAGCAACAACTCTAACCATGATTATCATAGCATAGTTTTACTCTTCCGTTGTTTATGTTTACAACTACATCGTTTTATAAACATCCCATTTTATTATTTTTTGATTCTTAATAATTATCCTAAATAATAAACATTCCTTCTAAATAAGCCATAATACTAGGCCTAAGCAATATTTAGTATCCTTTTTGATCATCAGCAGGAAACTGAATTACTGCACTCAAGACATTTGTAGTGATAGACAAGTTAGTCCATGAGTTCCACCGATGCGAGCTTATTATCGTGAGTACTACTAGTTTTATGGTAATTTCAAAATGTTATTGTATTTTTAGGGTTTTCATAATTCATTATTTTCAGTTAAGTTATGTTAAATTTCAATTGAATTTTAAACAATTCACTTTATTTAAATAATTACATTACTCCTTACTTATTTAGTGTGACGGGTCATGAACTGAATTTTATTACTTTTAAGTGTTTGTGGTGGTTACATTTTGAGTTACAGGCTTGATACATGACTTATGCTTTCGGGTTGGCTGATGTAAGTGAGTAGATAGTATACTGTCCTCCGCATGATAGGCGCAATCTTCAACTTATAGCACGTTACCAGTACTATAAGCTCAAGGTTTCCCAACTCGCTCTATTTATTTACTTTTTGTTGCTTAGACATTAAATTGAGAGGTTACTTTTATTTGATGGGATTAAATTAAAATAATAATACATACCAGTAGTAACATTATTTATATTTTTCCTGGTGTGAGCAAAGCTAAGGGAAGTCTAATGTTTGTAGTTCTTGTAGAATCAGCTGGTCAATGCTGTGATGTTTTTGTATTCAATATTTATTAAATTGCTGAAGGAAAATAAAGTAGAATCATTTCATTGTTTTGTCTTAAATATAATTTTTTTGAAATAGTTTTATAATTCGAAGTTGGTGCGTATTCCGTGATTACCGTGACGTCATACGTTATGAAGTGAAAAAGTGCAAATTACACAAATTAAATCAAATTTCAGTTACACAAATTAAACCACGTTTCAGCGATAAACAAATATAAAACCAAGGAATAAAACATCAAACTGCAAATAAATAAAAATCTGACCGACAAAATATATATATATTAACGAAAAATCGTTCTTGACTATTTAAAGTTTATAGTACAAATTATCTCCGCATCAAGCGTCAACATTCAAATTACGCCGAATAAAGAATCTATTCAGAATTAAGTCAGTCGGAGTCTGGCAGTTAATGTTAACAGATGAAGATGAAGATGTTGTGAAACTATTAATCATGTTCCATCCTGCAGATTTATCAAGTACATATCAGAGGTAATAATATTTTATATAAAAGAACTTGCAGAATAATAAAAAATTCAACGTACAAATGTGTGTATTCTTAAAAAGAAAATTTACCGCGAAAGACAAATTTTCACGTGACATCGTTGTTTAAAATATAATGTATCAAATTGTTTTAATTTTTAATTTTTATAACGTCCGGATTATATTTTTTATGTATGCCTTAAGCAACAAATTTTGCAAAATCTTAATCTGAGCTCATAAAGTTTTTATTTTTTGGATCCAATTAAAACAAATGTTATTCAAACCTAAAAAGTATTTCTTATAACTATGTTTAAATCTTATAATATTTTTTTATGTGTCATGGTTTACTATATATGGTTTTTGTTACTAAATGATAAGTTTATTTTCATTTTATTTTTTTGTATTAAACTATTTCAATGTTTGTAAATGGCGTTATTGTGTTGATTTCTTTCACAAACCCAGCAATTCGCAAGCAACAGAATCTGGAACAACTTTATTCCTTTAATTTTTTCATTTAAGCGTTATCCGTTGTAAAAAATTTTAAACTCAAGTAATTTTCATTTTTTATTTGATTCATTTTACATTTTATTTTTTGTGTTGTTTTGTATCTTTTCTATACAAAGTATACACGCAAACTTGGCGACCCTGCCAGGATCCTTGCGATTGTTGGTTAGTGGAAGAAATTAAATTTTTTTATAAAAAATCAGATTAAAATTAACAATGGGGCATGTTAGAGATATAACTGAGATCCTGGAAGATCAGGACACTGAAAGTTTGGGATCTGATGTCGGAAATACTGATAATATCCCGACAGAAGACTCCAACTTTAATAACAATTCTAGAAATAGTGGGGAATTTCTGGAGGGTTTCGATGAAGCAGGAAATCCTATTAATGCATGTCAGGAACATATAAATAACAATGGCGATAATGATATTGACAAATCTGACATTATGGCCATATTTAGAGAAATAAGTCAACAAATAAGTAAAGGGCAATTAGAATTAAATCAACAAATAAGTAAAGGGCAATTAGAATTAAAATTAGAAATCACAGATTTAGGGCAGAAAATTGACAATGTAAAAAAATGCTTAGAAAATGAAATAAAGCAAACAAGAAAAGACTTAAATAATGAAATACAAATGAATAAGAGGGAAATAGGAAAAAATACCACCAGAATTGAAAAGGTAGAAAGTCAAATAAAAAATGTAGATAAAATTGTAGATACAAGGTTTAACAAAAATTTTGAAAGTGCTAAAAACGAAATGGAACAGGGTTGGAGTAGGACAAATGAATTAAATTTAGGGGAACACAAAAAACAATTAGAAAAGGGGTTTAACAAACAAATAAATGGGATTAAGTCAAAATTCAAAACTTTTGAGGAACAAGGGAATGAATTAAAAGGTCAAATGGAAAAGTTAAATGAAGAAAATGAAATTAAGGGGGGACAGATCAACGAAATTGCTGGGGAAATAAAGAATCAAAAAGGAGAAATACAAAAGATTAAAGAGCAAATTGATGATTTAGATGTGAATAACTTTGGGGAAAGGGTAATTGAAAAACATTTTATGGGGAAAACAAGTAATGAAATTAAATTGAAAATTGACTTCAAACACCCAATGGAGTTTATAAGAAACTTAAAGGAACAGTTAAACAGTAATAAAATTGTAAAATGGGAGGAAATTAAAGGGGTTATTGAAAATGTTTTTTGTCAGAGTAATAGTGGTCAAGACTGGTGGTCATATATTAAGGACAGGATAGAAGATTTAGATGGATTTGTAGTAAGGTTCAAAGAAAAATATTGGTCCAATAATATTCAATCAGAAATCAGAATAAGGTTAATGTCAGGAAGGTATAGAGTGGGAGGTGGTTTAACTATGTCCGAATATCTTATTAAAAAATACAATGTTGGAAAAAACCTAGAGCCTGCTATTAGAGATGAGGAATTGCTGCAAATATTAACTAACCATTATGACACTTTGATTATGAGGGCAAAATTAGCTAACGGGGTAAATAATCTTGATCAATTCATACTTTTGCTTGACAATATGGAAGAAGGGTTAAATAAAATAAAAATTCAGGAACAAAATCAGGGTAACAGTAGATTTAATGGGAGTAATTATGGAAATTTCAATTATCAGGGGAACAATAACAATAACAATAACAATAGTAGATTCAACCATCAGGGAAATAATGGCAATGGTAGATTTAATCAAATGGGGGATAGATTTGGGAATCAGTTTAAAAGGGAGAATGAACAACGCTTAAAGGAAGTAAAAGAATATGTAAGGGGCTACAATCAGGGAAACAGTAATTTTAACAGTAATAATGGATACAATAGAAACAGTAATTTTAACAATAACAATGGGTTTAACAGAGGTAATTTCAGAGGGCAAAATTTTCAAAATACAGGTGGATACAATTTTAGAAAATTTCAGGGACAACAAGTAAATAGAGAGGCAGAGGGTCATAATGCTGGGAATAAGAGCACAATTCAAGCAGAAATCCATGAGGGAAATCCAAAAAACGCAAAGTAGGTGTGCAAAAAGTCCCTGACATGCCGGAAATGAACAGGTCAATTAATAGTGTAATCGTAGATAAAGTTAATAATATGAAAGAAAATTCTGAACTAGAATATGATAAAATTGAAATTTTAGAATCAGTAGAGATAAATGAGATAAATAATGAGAATAATAAACAGATTTATACAATTTTAGCTGATGATTTATTGCAGGAGTCTAATGACAATAACGATATAGAAAAAACAGATTATAACTTAGCACAAATTGAAGTAGGGATTGAAAATATTAGGGAAATGGCTTTAATCGACACTGGTTCAGAAATTTGCTGTATTTCTAAAGAGTTTCTCGAGAAAATAGAGTCAAACCATAAATTTAAGTTCTTAAAAATGCCACTGCAAAATTTCAGTATAGTGACAGCCGTAGGTAAAAGGTTTAAACAAATAAATAAGCAAGTATTAATAGAAATTAAGATTAATGAGCAAATCTTTCCTGTTGTTTTCATAGTTATAAGTAATTTAAGTGTAAATCTGTTAATTGGTGTAAATTTTTTAAATAAGTACAATGCTGTTATAAATTTTGAAAATAATCATATGATCTTAGAAAATGGAGAAAAGATACCTTTTGTTAATAAATCTATAATTAGTAAAACATTATTTCAAATAAGTAAAGGCAATTATGATGATAATAATCAAATTTTATGGGAAGAGCAAATAAATAATATTGTAAAATTAACAGAACAAAATGAAAATGAACAAGCTGTACAAGACTTTATAAATTTATTTTATGAATTTGAAGATATTTTTTCAGACACACCTGGTGTCATTAAAGATTATAAATGTAAAATTAGAATCAAGGAGGGTATACCCTTTTCTCAAAAGAGTTACCCCATTCCTTTTGCTAAACGTCAGGCGGCACAGGATGAAATTAATAAATGGTTAAATTTAGGTATTATAGAGCCGTCAAATAGTCAATTCACTTCTCCTATGGTGGCTGTCACTAAACCAGATGGTTCAGTACGTTTATGTTTGGATGCTAGACGATTAAATCAAATTATTATTAGAGATCATACAGAGGCAGAATCAGTGGAAAATATGTTTGTTAGAGTACAGAATGCTAAATTTATGTCTAGTTTTGATTTAACTTGTGGTTTTCTTCAAGTAGATTTAGAGGTAGAAAGTCGACCTTATGTTGCTTTCTTATTTTGTGGTAGAAGTTATCAGTTTACTAAATTACCGTACGGATTAAATATTAGTGTTTCAGAATTTATAAAAGGTGTAAATACGGCCTTAACGCCAGAAATTCAGGAATTTTGTTTAATATATGTAGATGATATGCTAATTATTTCACAGACACTCGAGGAACATTATTACAGACTTAGAAAATTATTTAGTAGATTAAGAGAGTATAATATAAAATTAAAATTAAAGAAATCAAAATTTTTAGCATCCCAATTGAATTATTTAGGGTACCTTATCACTCAAGAGGGGTTAACCATTGACCCAAAACGAATAGAAATTATTCAAAATTTTCCTAGACCTAGAAATTTAAAAGAATTACAAAGTTTTATTGGAGTAACTAACTATTACCGTAAATTTCAACATAAGTATTCAGAATTAACTAGTAAATTTGCAGAACAGCTGTCTAAAAAGAACAAATTCATCTGGAAAGACGAACAAGAACAGGCATTTTTAGAAATTAAACGTAGATTTTTAGATTGTATTATGCTTAAGTTTCCTGATTTTAGTAAACCATTTTATTTAAACACAGATGCAAGTAAGATAAATGTAGCAAGTGTTTTGTATCAAGTTGACGAGAATGATGATCATAATGTAATTTGCTTTGCTAGTAGAACTTTAGGTAAACATGAACGTAATTTTAGTATCACAGAATTAGAATTATTAAGTATTATTTTTAGTTTGCAGAAATTTCGTACATATTTGTTAGGGCATAAAACTATTGTTAGAACTGATCACCAAGCACTTATTTTTCTTAAAAATTGTAAATTAACGTATGGACGTATCTTGAGGTGGAGTCTGTTCCTCCAAGAGTACGATTTAGAATTTGAGTTTGTACCAGGAAGAAAAAATATTGTGGCCGATATCCTATCCAGAACTAGTATGGATGGTCAAAATAATAATGAACACGAATATAAAGTATATAGCTTAATAAAAAAGGATGAGTTAGATGATTTATTATTTTTAGTAAAAGAATATAGTAAAACAGATAAACAATGTATTGACATAAAAAATAAATTAAATAGTAAAAGGATGGATTATGAACCATTTTTTCAAATTGTAGGTGATATTTGTTTTAAAAGAGATAATTTAAAAAATAATGTTTGGAAAATTGTAATACCTTTAGAAATGTTAACAAAATTAATTATGTATTATCATGAAAAAATTGGCCATCCAGGTATAGTTAGAACATATAAATATTTAAATGAATTTTGTACCGCTAAGGGTTTAAAGAAAGAAATTAAAAGAATAGTTCCAACTTGCGTTAGCTGTCAATTAGTAAAATCAAATAATGTACCGAATCAAGGCTTAACTTACACTCTAGTTTGTAATGATGTTTTAGAAAAATGTTTTTGTGACGTATATGGTCCTTTATGTATAACTTATCAAGGATTGCAGTTTATTTTTGTAATTGTGGATGGTTTCTCTCGACTTGTAAAATTTTATTGTATAAGAAATTCAACAGCCAAAACTTTAATCGCACAAGTAAATAAATACGTAAAAACGATAGGGGAACCTCGAATTTTGGTCTCTGATAACGCATCAGTTTTTCACAGCAAAACATGGAAAGATGGTCTAAAAAATTTAAATATAGAACATAGAACAATTAGTATTTATAATCCTAAAAGTAACATGAGTGAAAGATTTTTAAAAGAATTGTCAGGCATTCTTAGAACTTATTTGTTAAAAAAGAAACATTTAGAATGGTATAAATATGTACAACTTGCAGAAGATATAATTAATTGTAATATACATAGTGTAATAGGGTTTAGACCGATTGAAATTTTTTATAAAAAGAAGTTTAATGATGAAATTTTTGATAAAAATACCTTTCCAGGAGGAAAACAAGAATTTGAATTAAGTTCAGAGCAGCTTTGTAAATTAGTTAGGAATAGAATTAAGAAAAATGAAATAAAAAAACTTAAAGAGAGTGAAAAAAGGGCCAGTAAAATCATATATTCAAAGGGAGATTTTGTTTTAGTTCGTTTGTTTACATTATCCAATCGTAATAAAAAGTACTGTTCAAAATTAGCGCCTAAGTATCATGGCCCATTTCAAATTACAGCTGTAGGAAAAAAGAATTTCTATTATGTAAAATGTATAAAAACTGGTAAGCGGAGTATTGTGAACAGAGTGTTGTTGAAACGTTTTCGTGTTTTGTAGTTTGTCTTTTTTAAGCCGTGGAGGGCTAATTTTCTTTTAGAGTCATAGATTTTGTATTTTTTCGAGCAATAGGGTAATCACTAAATCCCCGGCTGACCTCCATAGTTAGAGCAGTAGAATCATTTCGTTTTCTAAGAGCAAATTTTTTATTAACTATCTTACCTTTTTATCTTTTTCTTCATAGGATTTGCATTTTTTAGTATGTTGTGAAGTAGACTCTTTTCAAAATTTTGTTGATAGCGTAATAGTAGCAGATTTTTCGAGTAATGATAGCATCACTGTATAAATTTCTTGTTTGTTATAGAATAATATGTATTTAAAAGGTCTCCGATACAATATTCCGGATATCAGAAACGTTAAGTTATGAATCGTTTTGTTTTAATCTTGTAGTTATTGTTTTTTAAATTTTTTTTTATGTTGTAAACTTGTCGCTAAACAGATGAATTTGTTTTCTTAACATTTGGTATGCTAAAATTTTTGGGAGATACATTTTTTGTTTGTAAATGTGTAATTTCAGTAATTTTGAAAGTTTGGTTGGATTATTGCTATTTTTTTTATTATTTTAATACTTATTCCGGTATGTCAAAACAAAAAAAAAAAGACCTTTTAGTAGTTGAGAAACCTGATTAAAATTATTAAATATTTGGGTAATTTTAAAAAAATAAAAAACTTGTAATGTATGGATGTAAGGTAAATATATGTAAATAAATTTAGTTTTAAGAATACCGGATGATGTTGAATGAATGAAATTGTAAAAAACAAAACCGATGAAAGAACAGCTAAGCTAAAAAGTGTATTATTGTGTTAATAAATGTTAAAATACGGTTAAAAAACTGAACAGATAAAAAAAAATGTAAAATTAGATTATAAGAATTAAATATGTAATTAAAACATTATATACATAAAAACTTGATGTGACAATATATGAATAAAATGCATAAAGTGCAACAAAATAGTGAAATAAGTTTTATTCTTCGTAATTTTCATAGATGTATTAGTAAATAGTTTAAAATAAGAAGCGTGTTAGTTTTACAATTAGGTTTGGCAACGTTGTGACTGTACGATACAGATTAATTGCGATTTACAAGTTGATAGCATAGTTAGAAAAGCGTAGTTTTAAAATAAAAATTTTGTAGTGATGTAATATTTTATAAAATGTGGATTATTCAGTAGTAAGATGACGTAACCGCAATGAGATCAGAACATGACGCATAGATGAGTCATCGGACTATTAATAGTAGCTAATAAAACTGTTAAATTTCCTTATCTTGAATTTTTGAATATTCTTATCTCAATGTATAAAATTAAAATCAATCTAAATTCATTTAAATTTAAAAATAGTAGTCATAAAGTAATTATAATTGTCATTTCCTGTAATTTATTTAGTTAATATAAATACGATTTATTCAATTTTTTTAAACATATGATCTTTTCCCACGGGAAACTTATCATTTTTTTTTTTGTTTTTTGTTTGTTATTTTTAGCTATTAATAATATTTAGTTTTAGGAAATAACCATGACACGATAAGTAATTAACATATATATTTTTTTATAATAGGATATTTTCTGGAAAGCAATAATAAATATATGTAATTTATTTTTTATCATCGAATAAGGTTCCTTTTGGACAAGTCCTTGCCCAAATCAGAACTTATACGATGATAAAAAAGGGGGATATTTGAGAGGTTACTTTTATTTGATGGGATTAAATTAAAATAATAATACATACCAGTAGTAACATTATTTATATTTTTCCTGGTGTGAGCAAAGCTAAGGGAAGTCTAATGTTTGTAGTTCTTGTAGAATCAGCTGGTCAATGCTGTGATGTTTTTGTATTCAATATTTATTAAATTGCTGAAGGAAAATAAAGTAGAATCATTTCATTGTTTTGTCTTAAATATAATTTTTTTGAAATAGTTTTATAATTCGAAGTTGGTGCGTATTCCGTGATTACCGTGACGTCATACGTTATGAAGTGAAAAAGTGCAAATTACACAAATTAAATCAAATTTCAGTTACACAAATTAAACCACGTTTCAGCGATAAACAAATATAAAACCAAGGAATAAAACATCAAACTGCAAATAAATAAAAATCTGACCGACAAAATATATATATATTAACGAAAAATCGTTCTTGACTATTTAAAGTTTATAGTACAAATTATCTCCGCATCAAGCGTCAACATTCAAATTACGCCGAATAAAGAATCTATTCAGAATTAAGTCAGTCGGAGTCTGGCAGTTAATGTTAACAGATGAAGATGAAGATGTTGTGAAACTATTAATCATGTTCCATCCTGCAGATTTATCAAGTACATATCAGAGGTAATAATATTTTATATAAAAGAACTTGCAGAATAATAAAAAATTCAACGTACAAATGTGTGTATTCTTAAAAAGAAAATTTACCGCGAAAGACAAATTTTCACGTGACATCGTTGTTTAAAATATAATGTATCAAATTGTTTTAATTTTTAATTTTTATAACGTCCGGATTATATTTTTTATGTATGCCTTAAGCAACAAATTTTGCAAAATCTTAATCTGAGCTCATAAAGTTTTTATTTTTTGGATCCAATTAAAACAAATGTTATTCAAACCTAAAAAGTATTTCTTATAACTATGTTTAAATCTTATAATATTTTTTTATGTGTCATGGTTTACTATATATGGTTTTTGTTACTAAATGATAAGTTTATTTTCATTTTATTTTTTTGTATTAAACTATTTCAATGTTTGTAAATGGCGTTATTGTGTTGATTTCTTTCACAAACCCAGCAATTCGCAAGCAACAGAATCTGGAACAACTTTATTCCTTTAATTTTTTCATTTAAGCGTTATCCGTTGTAAAAAATTTTAAACTCAAGTAATTTTCATTTTTTATTTGATTCATTTTACATTTTATTTTTTGTGTTGTTTTGTATCTTTTCTATACAAAGTATACACGCAAAATGAATATATACCAAGTAGTAGCCGAGGTTTTAAATACAAAAAGAAGCACTTTTAATAGTAAAAGTATGCAGAACAGGAGACAAATTAATTGTAAGCTTACCTAATTAGGAGTAAATGATCCACAAAAATTAAATAAACTCGAACAAAATAAAAAGTAATTATTTAATTAAATGATAAATATCTATAAAACTATACATTGTATTGTATAAATAAAATAAACAAAAATATTTGTAATTTTTAATACATGATCTTTGAATTATTATACAGTCTATAAATTAAACAAATATCTTTACTGAATTTTTAATTCTATTATTTTAGAATGAAATCTTTTGATAAAGTTATATAGTATAAAATTATACATAGAAACACTTAGTATTACAATTTATGCAAAATTATTTCAATAAAAAATAAATAATTAAAAAAATATTTATAAGTATAATTTAAAGTTTTTATATATTTTTGACATTTTGTATGAAATCATGTGACAATGGGATTATTATTTTGAGTGCCTCTGTTTGACTCACCGGTTAATTAGAAATTTTTTTATTGAACGTAGGAGCATTTTACTCTTAGTATTATACATAACTATAGTTTATAAAATACAACCAGCAAACAAACTTCCTTAAGCTAGTATCAACTAAAATAAGATTAAATTTATACGTAGTAACTATATTAATAACTCAAACTATGATGTAAAGTTTTACGCAATACAAGCTGTAATTTTAAAACACAAGAATTTCATTCATCTTTAAAGATGAATATCAGATATAGGGGGTGGAAATGCGATGCTTGAGAAGAGTTCAGGGGTGTAGTTTGATGGATCACATTAAGAATACATTAAGGAAATACAGGCCCATTTTAATGAGTCACTTCTCTTAAAAACAGAAGACAAATATAGAGAGAAATGGGAGAAACATTTAATATGATTGAGTGAAGGCAGATGAGCGAAACGGGATTAAGCTGCATACCTGCTGGACGATAAGATGTAGGTAAACCACGAAAAAGAGAGCAAAGAAGTTGGAAGGCCTAATCCATGACAGGAGGAAGAAGTTCATTGTAATTATACAAAAATATATTATAACTCTATTTTTTTAATTTTAGGTTTGTAAAAGATTGTTTTTGGAAAAAATAATACTATTATTATTATACAGTACATTGAGTAATCACTGAGACATAGACAGATGAAAGGAAGGTAGTGATTCAGGCAGCAAAAATAAAGTTCAAAAGGAGTATTCTATGGAAGACAAGAAGAGATAGAATAAGAAAAATTATGTAATTATGGAGCAACTAAAAATGGACGGCCAGTTAACACGTTCACTGTGGGTGTGTACCTGCCGAACTACCTTCTACTAGATAGATTATAGCACATAACAAAAGTCAGAATAAAAGGATCAGTATATACTGTGGTCTGCATGTCGAATAGAAAGTCTGCACTGAAAGTGTTAAGGAAGGTTGGACGGACAAGCTCTAATGGTTTGCTTATGTCAATAGGATCGACAAGTGAAGTCTGTTAAAATGGATGCTGTACTTGGAGATGGAGGGAAAATGACCGACAGTGGATGGGTTCAGTTAAGGATAAATTGGGAGAAAGATGGGATACCAAGAGAGCAAGGAGGAGAGATAGTTCTGTGATACAGAAAGATGGAGAGGAATTGCATTTGGCCCAACTCAAGAAAACTCCAAAGAGGGATAAAAAAGATGATAGTGACAATGAGTAAGAAGTCAACTTCTTTTAAACCTCTGACTAAGATAGACTTGCATTTGTAAACA
Source organism: Catonia carolina (assembly GCA_035578175.1). Lineage (NCBI taxonomy): Eukaryota > Metazoa > Arthropoda > Insecta > Hemiptera > Achilidae > Catonia > Catonia carolina. Next base: position 336,232,897 of record JAQMRL010000001.1, on the reverse strand, counting down.
TACTACATAACTACAACCTCAATTTAACCATATTAAAAAACTTGGAAGTGACACATTTTATTATCCATATTCAAAATCAGATTATGGAAAGTCAAATTACTAATTTATTTGGGTTTAACTGTTTAGGAGATAATCAAACTCCACAAATAAGACCATGGATAGAAATGGCAAAGATAGCCTTCATAAAAAAAAGCATTTGCTATGCAATAAGGATCTTAGTATAGCAGTCTGAATCAAATTCATAGGACGTTACATCTTTTTAAACTCTTAAGAAACAATTAATAGACAAATTTAACACTTTCAAACTGTGAATATATAGACTTGTATTACATGGACAGAGAAAAAGGAGGTCTTACATCAGATATGTAAAAAACACAAATTGATTTACTTGATAAAGAGAAGAAAATTTAAGTACTTTGGAATACTAGAGACAAACACACTCTGCTGCAGTTGATTATACAGGAAAAATAGCAGTTGAAAGATTGCAGACTAACGAATAACATGTGGGTTAAAACATATGCAAGACTGGTATAATAATTGTTCCTCAGTGGAACTATTTACAGTAGTAATGTCAAAATTAAGAATAGCTGTTATAATTGCCAACCTCCAATAGGAGAATCTATCTCTAATAGGAGGACTAACTGGGAACCCGAGTCAACTGCAGTGCAAGCCACCTGCCAGAAATAAAGATCAGAATTGAAAAAGCCAGGGCAGTATTCCTAAAAATGAGACCTCTTCTATCGGCCCGCGACTTGAGCCTCGAAACCAGGGCCCGCCTCTTGAAGTGCTATGTCTTTCCTATCCTCTTGTATTGAATGGGGTAGAGGCGTGGACACTCACCAAAGAATGTGAGACCCGGCTACAAGCGTTTGAAATGCAGACCTACCGGACAATACTTCGAATACCGTGGATGGACAGGGTCACAAATATGGAGGTCCTCAGAAGAATGGGGAAAGAGCTGGAAATCCTGCAAAGCATAACGATAAGGAAACTGACATACCTTGCACACATCATGAGGGGGCCTAAATACGAGATTCTGCATCTCATAATTCAAGGGAAAATCGTTGGTAAACGCTCGGTGGGGCGCAGAAGAATATCCTGGTTAAGAAACCTGAGAGAACCATTTAACTGCTCGTCGCATGACCTTTTCAGAGCAGCAGTTCACAAAGTACGACTAATCATGAGATAGCCAACCTCCGTAATGGAGAAGGCACCTGAAGAAGAAGAAAAGGAGAATGTACACAAAGATAACTGTTATAGAGATTGCAACCAACAGAAAATTAAATGGTATACTTACAGCGTCACATTCGATTACCTAGTCCTAGTTAGTCTGGAAGATTTTGAAGTGTTTGACTTCAAACACTAATATAATAAATAAACTTATGATCTATTGCAACAAAAAGCTTCTTTTATTTTATGTAAAAAGAAGCTACAAATCTTTAGGAACTCACTGGTCTTGAGTCAGAACAAAATACATCTGTTCCTAGTATTACTTTGTGTGGTATGAGTGCTGAACGGTAACAAATACAAAGTAGTTGATACTGTTAAATTATAATAGTGATATTCTAGAAATAGTTTATTGTAAGAAATTGAGTGTCATATGAAATAGTGTATTGAACAAGGATAATGGGTTGTGATAAATAAAATAATTTGAATAGGAGTCCTCAGATATTAAAACGAGTAGAAACATTTATTATTTTGATTCCTTTTACCAAATTCCAGACAAGTGGAGAAAGTGTTAGAAGTGTCTCAATTTTTTGAGAAACAATAAAACCACAGGTATAAAAACAGTTAGTACCTTTGTAGCGGGTAAGTATTGGGTTTATGAATGGAATTAGTTTTGTCAGACCATTTCGAAATAGTGTCATTACAGGATTGGTTCTGAATTACATTAATAATCCGTCCGCATACGGGTGGTAGCAAGTGGTTGTTAGGTAAATCATTGTTTGATTGTTAAGTGACAGTACCTTATTTATAGTTGAGTTCAGTTAAGCTTTAAGTTTTGTAATTTGGTAGCACTCTAAGCCTAATCATTATTGTAACTATTAAACAAGTCTATAAATAATTGTTATAAGGTTTGTTTAATGATAATTATTACAGGATCCTGAACGAACCTTGGCTTACGTGTTACAATACTTTTTGTACCTAGTACAGATACAAAAATGTCAACTCAGCAAAGATGGATAACTATTTTCTCTGCACTCAGTTTAATTGGAACAAGAGTTGAGATGTGAATAGGAGACCAATACTTTCAATCTTGTACAAGCGTATTAGGAACACAACTGAAACTAAGAGCAGTTGTAAACCTGCTATCATATCTTATCAACTTCATCTGGGGTGAAGGAAATATGTACTAAAAAAATAATAATAGCATTACATCAAGAACTCTGTTAACATTTGGAGCATCTTAATTAGTTTTTATCAATCCTTTCTACCTCACAAGCTTCAAAACTAATTTAATTCCTACTATTTTGGAACACTGCTAGTGAGTGGTGCTCTCCTATAAATAATTTAAGTGATTGTTTGTGTAATTTTGTTATCTATTTTACTGGTAGTAGTCACAATTTAGAAATGAAATAAAACAATACCAAAAATTCCTACTATAATGCAAAAAATAATAAACACAAACATTTTCTCACCTTATATTTTTTGACCTTGTTAATTGTTTTCATTATTAGTGCCGCTTGCATCAGATGCAAAGTATCAATTTCCTATAATTTCCCCCATCACTACCTTCAAATATCAATTCATACATTTAATTTCAAATTTTAAAAAAATCAGTAAATTGTAAATTAACAAAAAAATTGATAATAAATACACCAGAGCATAAACATTAGTTACACAACACAAATATTTTATTAAGCAGCTGTACATTAAGATCTCAACAAGTGTTCATCTGTTTATGCACGAATAAATTTTTAAAATGTATCCAACAGCTTGTAATCAAAACAAAAATATAAAAATAAAATACTAGTTTTTACCAAATTTTCATCATTGCTTTAATTTTCCTTTAATCTATTTACAAAACAATAAACTTAGTTTCAATTTTTATATTTTATGTACTCGATATATACGATGGTTTGGTCTACAAAGTAAAGTCATCACCGTGAGTCAGCTGTTTAACAGCTAATTTTCAGAGACAAAGATTACTGGTTTAAATCCTAGTAAAGGTAGTTATTTTCTATGGATTTGAATACTAGATAGTGGCTACTTCGATGATTCAATTTACTTTACTCTCTCAGGAATGGTCAACCTGAGTCTGTACAAGACTATACTTCATTTGCACATCATACATACGAGGGGGTACCCAAAAGAAACCGGAATTATTATTTAAAACTATTTATTTTTAATTTTTTTACAAAAGAACCTTATCCCCTTCAAAATACTCTCCATTACAACTAATACATTTGTCCCACCGGTGCTTCCACTGTTCAAAACATTTTTTGTACTCCTCTTCAGTGATGGCTGCCAGCTCATCCATCGTTTTTTTCTTGACGTCATCAACGTTGTTAAATCGGAGACCTTTCATGCCCCTTTTCATGCGTGGGAACAAGAAAAAATCACACGGAGCCAGATCGGGTGAGTACGGTGCGTGTGGTAGCAAAACCATGCCGTTTTTCGCCAAAAACTGGGTAACCGAGATTGCCGTGTGTGCAGGCGCGTTGTCGTGGTGGAAAAACCAGTCCCCTGTCTGCCACAAATTAGGTCTTTTACGACGAATGCTGTTTCGTAGTCTTCTTAACACTTAAAGATAAAAAGTCAATGGTCTGTCGTCGGTCTGTTCGTACAATTTCTTTCACTTTCACAACATTTTCGTCTGTTCGGGAAGTCGACGGTCGTCCAGAACGAGGTTTGTTCTCAATCGACATGTCGCCATTTTTAAAGCGCAAAAACCACTCGTACACTTGGGTTTTTCCAATAGCGTCGTCTTTGTAAGCTGTGTTCAACATTACAACTGTTTCCGCGGCGTTTTTACCGAGCAAGAAGCAAAATTTCACAGCCGCACGTTGTTCATTAAAACTTGCCATCATGAAAAACGACACGAGCACAAAACAGCACTAGCGAGAACAATCGCTGCGCGAGAACAGAACAAGCTAGATCAACGAACAAAATGGCATTGAACTGGCAATGAGTAGCGCTACAAGCAGCCTAGTGGCGGGAATTTGTACTGCACAAGCTCCGCCCACAGCAGAGCTATTCCGGATACTTTTGGGTACCCCCTCGTACTATCCTCATCTCATGGTGTTGCTTATTGTTCTTAAATTGAACAGATTGCAACATACACTCATAAGGGATTTTAAAAAATTAAAAAATATGATTGTAGATTCAAAAAACCACTCAAGCGTAGGAAATGTAAAACTGAAAGAGCAGAGTTAGAAAAGACTAGTAGTATTCTTACATTCAGTTGTAAGTACAAGCACCATTATCATGAATGAGCCAAATAGTGCATTCACAATACTTAAAAACCTTTTATAAAAATCACTGTAATCTGAAATTGCAACGTCAACAAGAAAGTACACAGTGTTAAGTCATAAATCTCTGAATGTATATTTAATATTTAACACTTCACAGTTTTTTCTTACTTTTAGGGCTAGATAACGTTATCAATTGAGCTCTTTTAGGTTTTCGTTGTTCGATTGGAGTAATGTTAGGAGGAGGAGTTGTTTTACACGATCCAACTGATGAGATCACAGCTGAGTTAAATGATGGTGATGAAATAACCTTTGAAGGAGTCTTGTGAGAAATTTCATTAGGAATTATTTCAACAACGTCCATTTTTTCCACAGTACTTATAACGATATTCTGTTCTTTAGAGTTATCAGTATTAAATTCATCTGTTATTTTGGAGTTATCAGTTTCATTCTTTGTTTCTACATTATCTTTTTTCGATTCGGTAGTATCTTTATCACCTGATGAAACAACAACCTCAGAAAAACAAGACACTCGTATATTACTTCTACTATTTGAATCTTTATCACAACCTTTTTCACCATCCTTTTTGGAAACTAAAACATCATTTGTAACAGTTTCTTCTAAAAGTAAACAGTAATCTTCATCTGGATCACTGTCAACTGTTTTTGATTCCTTTTTACTTCCGGAGCCTTGAATTGAATCCTTTACATCTGCGTTATTAATACTGTCATCTTTACTAATTTTACTATTTTTAGCTTTATTCTTTTTTAAAGGAGTATTTTTCTTTTTTAAAATATCACATGGATTTACAAATTCTTTATTGGTATCTGTTTCAACCTCTTTACTTGGAACGTAAGTTTCACCCAACTCATTTTCAGAGAACGTTATCAATGAGCAATACCCATCAGTAGATGAAACAATCAAAATTTTTCCGTCATTGGACCTAAAAAAAAAAACAATTCATTTAAAACCAAATTGTATATTAATTTAATAGCTGCTTGTAAACAATTTAAGAAAATTTTATTACAAGGTTTTTTGCAGTTTTATGAAAATCATATGACACAACATTAGAAAAGTAGGGTTGGGTTAATATCAGAATAATTTTTAATGTTGTTTTAATGTTAATGGTCCTCAGAAGAATGGGGAAAGAGATGGAAATCCTGCAGAGCGTAAAGATAAGAAAACTGACATACCTTGGACAAATCATGAGGGGGCCTAAATATGAGATTCTGCTTCTCATAATTCGAGGGAAACTCGTTGGTAAACGCTCGGTGGGACGCAGACGAATATCCTGGTTAAGAAACCTGAGAGAAGCGTTTCACTGCTCGTCGCATGACCTGTTCAGAGCAGCAGTGGACAAGGTGCGACTGACCATGATGATAGCCAACCTTCGTAATGGAGAAGGCACTTGAAGAAGAATAAACTCAAGAGAAGAACTACCTTAAAAAACCAGTTTAAAAACAAAAAATATTTTGTAGATAAAATTATTCTGAAAAAACTATGTTTTTTTATTCGTTACATTTGTTCATGTCAATAAAAATAAAAATCTGGTGTGAAAAACTCATGCAATTTCTCTTGCCAAAGTAAATAATGAAAAACATAACCTAATTTTTAATCAAGAGTGAATTACTCTTAATGAAATCAACACTCGGTTAGAGTAAAATACAGAAAGTAAAATTAATTTTCTACAACGTTGATCAAATGTTTTTGCCCTTAAATACATAGTTAAGCCACAATCTTTAAAAAACAAATTTTTTTACCTACCAGTCCCCCAGAAATTTTAGCAGACATGCCATTTACTCCATCTCGTAGAGCACAAAAAGAGCAGTAAATGAGGTGATTGTGATTTTAAACAAAATCGTACGAGCCATTTTTGAGACAAATTCAGAAAAGTGAAAAATTGCACGGGTAAACTACCACTTTCAGTTGACCGATTTTAATGATAATGTTCTTGTCAGATCCCCTTATGGTACTAACTTAACTTATGTTCCAAGTTTCAAATTCATACAATATACACACGTTGATTTAACACACACATACACCAATCCATAAAAACATTTGTTGGGTTCAGGGGATCTGAAAATGTTTATTTCTGGTGAAAACTTAATCAAAAAATGTACATGAAAACATAACTTTCCTTCCTATATTTCATATGGGAAAGAAAAGTAAAAAATGAAAGCAAGGTCAATAATTTTTTGTGAAATTTTTGACTTATTGAACTTGTTCAAGCCCACTTTATTTCTTCAGATTAGTATATACTAGCCAGCCCATATGACTTATGGAGAGTAAAAGTTGTCTAGTGGATACAAGTTACTATTAATACAAAGTGCTATTTACTATACACACACAATCGATTAGGCAGATTCAAATTCTATATGAAATGGGACCACCTGTAACTTACTTTTTTTAATCTGTGAAGTTAAAATAACCAACTGCCTTGTAGAATAAATTCAAAATACTCTAAAAACTAAAAATGTTTTCTGAAAGCATTACATTCTTTCACTTAGCATTGTTCAAGGCTACAAAAAATACTTCTGTTTTTCAACACACGATCAGGCAATTAAATGACTGAATCATTTAAGAACAGAAAATGGAGAGCTGTAAAAGACCCTCCCAAGATATCACCAGTCAGTTATCTCCTCTGAAAGTAATGAATTTCATTATACAGCCAGACCCTGTGGTGCATGAAGTGAAGGTGTCATTTGCAGAGTGGAAAATATGTGCTTTTCAGAACCCATCATGCTGATAAGCATACTTTCCCACTCAGTGAGGAAGGCACGGGAAACCACCTCACTCCTCGTTTTACTTAGTAAAACCTCTAGAGCTTTAAACCAGCCTCTCGGCTGATGACCTACATAACAACGACAGCACTGTTTTGTTCTCATTACGGCCATAAGTTGAGGAACATGTTCCTCAAATTTATTTCATTGTAAGTGGTAACAGTTGGCATAATTCTACTGCAGTCTGTATTTGTGCCAGCCGTTCATAAATTGTTGTTGTTTAGGTCATCAGCCAAAAGGCTGGTTTGAACCTGTAGAGGTTTTACTAAGTAAAACAAGGAGTGAGGTGGTTTACCATTGCCTTCCTCACTGAGTGGAAAAGTACGCTTATCAGCATGCCGGGCCCCCTGAAAAGCACATATTTTCCACTCTGCAAATGACACCTTCATTTTATTCACTACAGGGTCTGGCTGTATAATGAAATTCATTACTTTCAGAGGAGACAACTCTGATTAGTGTCTTTTACACCTCTACCTCTTCTGTTCTTAAATGATTCAGTCATTTAATTGGTTGACAATGTAATAAGAAACAGAACTATTTATTTTAGCCCTGCAACCAACAGATTGAGTATAAATAATTTGACACTCCACCTGTCTGTTATGGGCAGATTATTATAATATTATTAGATAGGAAAATGTAAAAGGTTAAATGGGGTGGATATAATTAGAAATCAGTTGTTGAGTACTATGGGAAAAAACCGGTAATGATGAACTTCGGCATAAACTTGAGTCCTGATATTAAAGCAACTTGCTCAAAATAAACAGGAATACAGGACTAAATTGAACCACAACATGACCAACAAAAAAAAAAAAAAAAAGTTCATAAATTGTTAAACAGTAATCCATAGCACAGTCATTAACCACAGTCATTAGTTTAATAGATACAGATTGTATTTTATTATGCTAATAGTTCATTAGAGTTTGTATTTTTCATATTCAGACGATTACCAGAACATATTAGTTCAGTTCATTGTAAGCTAATTACAACACTACTACAAATCAGAAAAGTTGGGAGGCAAAATTATATACAATTAAAAAGGAGAACTAATTAATAATTTATATGAATAGAAGTGAATCAGGGTACGGATTTGGTGAACTAAAGTACAAGAATGAATACCTTTAGCTACAGATGTTTCCCGTAATAGTTGGCAGTAAATTTTGAAGGAAAGAAAACTGATAAAAATGTAGACCAGGATTTTTCTACATCATGAAAATAGTGACAATACCAAAAACTCTGTAATAATAGTTAAAATTACATTTTTCGCTAACAGTAGTAGCTTATCCACTCTTTTCCAGCAACAAACTACAATTTCCACTCTGAGTAACCATGATTTTCTCTACAAGCTTTACTAAGATCCACACTTACTACAAAAACAACACAAAAAAATTAATTAAAAAATACTGTTTTTCTTACCATGTTAAATCAGTTAATCGTGTGTAATGTATGTTTGCAATAAATGCAAACGGTGAATAATGTTGTGTATCATACAGAATAACACTACACTGAGTTGCAATAGCAAACACAACGCGATACGGTAAATTAAACAATGGAGGATCTGCAGACTCTCTTAATGCAAACAATTTTGGACAACAACGAACTGCTACAGAATACTGGTTGTAAGATGGTAAGTAAGCAACAGGCCTGTAAAAAAAAGTATAAAAAAATCACAATTCAATTAATAAAAAAGAACCATTTACTACAAAACATGTTTACTGAACAAACAAATGTGAATTAACAATTACTTAAAAACAATCTGTCATACCCAGTTTGTTAGAACACTGTTTGAAAAAAGAGACATAAAAATTTTAAATGTTTGGTATAAAATTATTCTCTCTTCAGATATCTAATTTGTATAAGAATGCAATCAATATTATTTACCCCACTGTTAAAAAAATTATAATTATTGTTTGAAAGGTTACCAAAGATTTATATAAGTAATGTCCTGGTTTTCCCTGTTCTCATCCGAGGCTTGATTTTTTTTTAAAGCAGTTTCCTTTTTTTCACTACACAACTGGCTTGCTAGGCCTACAGTTGAGCCGTTGTTAGTTTGCTCCTACTGTCAACAAACAAAATCCACCTACTACAGGGTGCACGCTAGAGTCTGCCACTTTACGGATGTCGTATTCCTATTAAGTTAACTATGTTTTAAATTATAAGTACTTAAGTACTTAAAACATCAGTCATGATGTGATGTAGGCCTAACAATTTCATTTATAAAAATACTTTTAGAAGTATTTAAATACTTTTGAAAGTATTTTGTTGCTACTTTTTAATCAGCGTGTACACATTTTGATATAATGCGCATGCTCAGTGACGTCATTATTTGTTTACATTAGGAGCAAACTAAGAGAGGCTGGACTATAACTTAGCTAGTAGTTGGAGTATTTCTTAGTCTGGTTCCCACTCTTCATCCTGTCTGGCTAGGGCAACCCTACCAGCAGCTACGCTACCACTGGCATAGCTCACCAGGTCACTGGAACGTGCAAGTTCTACCGCCACATCAAGGTCTTATACTCCCTAGCAGGTTTCAGGCAGGGGAGATGAAGTTCTGAAGAGCAATAAAGGGTAGGACAAGGAGAGATAGAATAAGGAATGCCGATTATAGCGGAACAAAATGTGGACTGTATGAGGGAGAGGGTGGAGAAAATGAGAATAAGATTGTATGGCCATGTGAAGAGAATGGGGGGGAGAAAAGGTTACCTAGAAGGATGGAAGAAGAAAGAGTGGAAGGAATAAGATCAAGAGGACGACCAAGAATAAGATGGAAGGATGAAGTTACAAGGAGTGTGGAGGGATGGGGATACAACTGGAAACAAATAAGAGGAGAAATGGTGGATGGACAGACCGAGGAGAGGCTTGGTGAACAACCAACCCGGCGATAGCTGGAACGGGCACTGGATATGTGTGTATGTATGTTCTGGTTTTAAAATTAAATGCACTTCTTTTAAATACACTTCCAAACAAATATAATTTACACACGCAAGTGTAAAAACACTATAAGTTTTCAATGACCTTTTATTTCTGCTTCAGTTTTCCTTTCACCTGTTATTCTACTTTTCAACACTCATGTTTCAGAGGATCCATCATGAAAGTATACAAAACATAAAAATTGAAACTAAATCTATTTAAACCTTTTCAGAAGATGCTACATTGAATAATTTATGTTTAATTTAATTTATAATTTAAACAAATTACATTTTATTAATTAATAGTTCGTTCATTAAATATTTTAATATTTTTTTCATTTACAAATGTTTGATTTAATATAGATTTGTATACTTCACATGTTCACTGTTTAAAATCTTTATTTTATAAGAAGAATAACTTTTTATATTTGACTTATGTCCTAGAAGTCCAACGGTGAAGTTGTGTTTGGCTGAATAATGGCCAAATTTTTTTTTGAGGCCATATTGGACCACTAAGCCAATCAATTTCTAGTGTTCTATGGATAACATATTGGTCTAGCCTTTCAGTTTTGTTAAACAGCCTAAAATTAATTGTGAAATTTTAATAATATTGTTTGTTATTGTGTATAGAAATAATATTCTAATCATAATAAAGTGTAAACAAATGCGCACGTAATGTTTGTCAGGCTGATACATTCGTATAATCTGACAACACTGGCAAACATTCTGATTGGCCTAAATGGGCTGGAACAGCAGAGCTCATCAACCGTGAGAAGCATTATAATTGGTGATTCTGTAGTCTAGTTAGGTAACTATTCTTATAGAATTTTATTTTTTGTGTATAATTTTTATTTTATTAAGAGTATAATAAATTTTACTCTTTTGTGTTTCTGTCATTTAAGTTCAGTAAATACTGAATACAGTAAGAATTTTAACAATTTTAATTTTTTTTTATTGCATTGCCTTTTAACCCTTTATAGGGCACTAAGGGGGAAAAATATACATGATGTAAAATGATTAATTTTGTTTTATAGGGACTTGAATAATGTATTTCTAGTGCCAGAACAGTAAGATATTTCTTTTTTTTATCTCAAGCCCTATTAAGTATACTTACCAAGGAATGTTTATTGAAATGGGAATCACATAATATTTAGTGGTAAGAATGCTTATTTAAACAACTTGCAGCCCTATATAACAGAAAAATTTAAAGTTCACTTATCTTAACTTTATATTAGCATGAATGCTTGGTTTCCCATAAAAAAACTCAAAATTTCTAAGCACTGTACAAAAGTTATAACAAAAAACCATGGTAGCATACGATGGTATGAATCCTTACCACATTCATGTAACTCATGAAGCAAATAGTCATTGCACACTAATTTCAAAATGAGGATAGCCTACTTACCAGAGAAAATCTACATAACCATAAAATGCCAATAGGATTCAACTGCATGGCTTATTCTTTCAAAAAATCGACCTTATTTCCAGTGGTAAGTATACTTACCACAGACCTGTTGTTTAGGTCATCAGCCTGTAGGCTGGTTTGAACCTGTAGAGGTTTTACTAAGTAAATCGAGGAGTGAGGTGGTTTACCATTGCCTTCCTCACTGAATGGAAAAGTATGCTTATCAGCATGCCGGGCCCTCTGAAAAGCTCAAATTTTCCACTCTGCAAATGACACCTTCACTTCATTCACCACAGGGTCTGGCTGTATAGTGAAATTCATTACTTTCAGAGGAGATAACTCTGATTAGTGTCTTTTACACCTCTACCTCTTCTGTTCTTAAATGATTCAGTCATTTAATTGGCTGACCATGTGATAAGAAACAGAACTATTTATTTTAGCCCTGCAACGAACAGATTGAGTGTAAATAATTTGAGATGTAGTCATCTTAATTATTTAAGATGTATAATTATGGGTTAAAGGTGTAAAATGTAAAAATGTATTTTTACTACAAATATGTATAATTGTGAGTCTGTTGTAAATTGCAGAGTGGTTATTTTATTTATTTTTATTTTGTTGTGTAATATTTTGTATTGTATTGTATGATTAAACCAAACGTATGACAAGGCTTAAAATTGTAAAACTTTAATAGTGAATAAATATTATTATTATTATTAACTACTTCTATTGCTATTATTGGTATTCTTTCTTCATAACTCGTACGTTAGTGTGTCGTGGGAACTCTCTACATAGGACAGTGTGCTGTGTCCAATAAAAAGTTGAAAACTACTGCTCTAGAGGTTCAAACCAGTCTTTCAGTTGATGGCCTAAACAACACTAAACAGATTTTCATGAAGTAATACAAAAATCTCAAAAAACTGATAGTTATACTGCTTCAAAGTTTATTAATTTACATTGTCACACATCAAGCAGAACATCAGATGGGAGAAAAAGCATCAGCAAGTAAAAAAACATGACACCATATTTTTAATGAGAATTTTGATGAGGATTCATATTCCACATTATTGTATGGTTCATAACTAGTGGAAAAGTTTCTTAATGTATTTGTACCTAGAAAGACTATTTCGTGTGAAGACTAAAGTTGTATTTATTGGTTTTTGTCCAGGTTCTTGAGGTTCAACGATCCCAGCAGGTGCAATTAATAAACTACCACAAGGTGTGAAGCAAAGTCTGCGAAAGAACGATTTCATAGTATCATCATGAAAAAGGTGAACTGGTTTAGACTCTGGTTTGGAACCAGGAAGTGTAGCTTTACTCGCTCTGCTTATTACTTTCTGTGTTGACGCATTAAAAATTCTGCATATCCTGAAACAAAAGTTGGCATTTAAGTTACATAATACTCACAGATCAGATGGTCTTCGAATTTGCATAAATTAATAATAACTGAATGAAGCAGCTGCTTGTTAACAATACAATTTCACTTCCTGTAAGATACAGGTTCCTAAAGACTTACATCAACTCAATTCTGCTATACAATGAGATTGAGTATTCAGTCCATGCATCTTTTAGAAGCTTTCCAGATGTGAGTGTTTAGAAGAATGACCTGGATTTCATTGACCGGTCATGTTACCAACGTCGATGTTTTGACTTGTGTATAGGAGTGGACCGTGAGTTGGGCATAATCAAAAAAAAAAATCTGGTGTGAAACACTCACACAACTTTCTCTTGCCAATGCAAATAATTAACAATATAACCTAACATTAGTAATAAAACATTAGAAATAAACAAAAAACTAACCTCAATAAACATAACCTAATTTTAATCATGAGTGAAAGACGCAAAATGAAAATCAACATCAGTTTGGCTTAAAAATACGGAAAATCACTCTTATCACACTAAACTAGGCTCTGTAGAGAAAAATGCTTTAAATAAAAGTTGTAGATCTTTTAATTTCCTATAAATTTTATTATATTGACTTTTGTCATAAAATGCACACTAAGGGCTAAATCTTAAAAAAATCTACTTTTCACACGTTTTTGTGAGAAAAAAAACAGAAAATCACTAATTACCGACAAACTAAGCGTTATAAAAAAAATGTTTGACATTAAAGTTGTCAAATTTTAAATTCTCTACAATATTTATTATATAAATTTTTGTGCTAAAATGCATATTAAAGCCGCAATTTTAAAAGAACAATTTTATTACGTGAAAATTGCCTCACCAAGAATTTCAGCAAACATGGCGCCTACCCTATCTTGTAGAGCATAAAAAATTTAGTAAGCCAGGCGATTTTTAAAAAAATTGTAGGACCCATTCTTCAGAAAATCGTAAAAAATTGAAAAATTACACGAATAAACTACTACTTCCGGTTGACCGATTTTGATGAAAATGTTTGTGTCAGGTCCGGTAGTGATGTCTAACTTAAGTTTTAAGTTTCAAGTTCATCGATGTTCCGTTATTGAGATATTCTGTTCACACATACACACACACACACACACACACACACACACACACACGCACACACACACACACACACACACACACACACACACACACGTACACAGACCAATTGCTAAAAGCATGTTTTTTGGATTCAGGGGGTCTGAAAATGTGTAGATCCAGTGAAAACTCAATTTCGAAAAATCAACATGAAAACAATACTTTCCTTCCTATATATTCATATAGGCATGAGAAAGTAATAAAGGCTGCCTACCTTGGTCATTCATACAGGGGTGATAAGTATGACTTTATCAGACTGATTCTTGAGGGTGAAGTTTAGAGCAAGTGCAGGTCTGGGTGAAGAAAATGCTCATGGTTGAAGAACATGAGAGACTGGATAAACTTGAGTGTTCACACGTTTTTAAGTGTGGTTCATGATAGAGAGTAATTTGCAAATGTTATTGCCAATCTTCAGTAATGGATTCAATACTATAAGAATAAGAATTATAATTAAACCAAGTAAAATATTTAATCAACAGAATCAGGAACCATCCATGTTTTCAGTCATGGTGTAATGACACGATGACAGCTGCCGCACTTGATAAATGAAGTTTGGTAAAAAAAAGAATTTTTAGTTTTTCTCAACAGGTTTATATTTATCCATCAGTATTTATTTTGCCCTTCAAAGAAATCTGCCCAAAATACAATGCACTTCTGCCAGCATTTTTGACAATCTTCAAAGCACTTCTGGAATGCATCTATTGGTATGGAGTTCTGTTCCTTAAACAATTCAGTCTTGATCGCAAAGTTGGCAAATCGTCATCTATTCATGGTCTTTAGTTTCAGGAATAGAAACAAGTCACATGGGGCTATGTGAGGTGAATAGGATGGATGACGCACTACAATGGTATTGTTTTTGGTCAAAAAACTCAAAGAAATAGGAAGATGTGGGCTGGTGCATTTTTAAAGGGCAATTTTCCACGAATTATTTTGACACAATTCTGGGTGTTTTAATTGGATTTTTTTAAGATTTCTTTGCACAGATGTTCCATTACTTTGTGATACAATAATGAAGAATTAGTATTGAAAAATACTGTGTTGTTTAGTTTATCAGCCGAAAGGCTGGTTTGAACCTGTAGAGGTTTTACTAAGTAAAACGAGGAGTGAGGTGGTTTACAATTGCCTTCCTCACTGAGTGGAAAAGTATGCTTATCAGCATGATGGGCCCTCTGAAAAGCACATATTTTCCACTCTACAAATGACACCTTCACTTCATTCACCACAGGGTCTCGCTGTATAATGAAATTCATTACTTTCAGAGGAGATAACTCTGATTAGTGTCTTTTACACCTCTACCTCTTCTGTTCTTAAATGATTCAATCATTTAATTGGCTGACCATGTGATAAGAAACAGAACTATTTATTTTAGCCCCGCAACAAACAGATTGAGTGTAAATAACGTGACACTCCACCTGTCTGTTATGGGCATGAAAAATACTATTAATAAAATATTCCTAAACCATAAGCACAACACCAGTGCCAAAGAATGATTGGCTTCCACTAACTAAAATTACCTGCTTGGTAAACTACCATCCAACCCTTAATACCCACCCTTCAATATTAGCAGTGACATCGCCAATGGTTGGACTATTGCGCAGCTAAGTATTTACGCTTTCTAAACTTAGACAAATTGTACAAATCTACATAGTATCTGACTGCATGTGAGTATATATATCTTAAGTATTAATAAATGTTGAGCAAACAATGTTCTTATATTTCCAACTCTATCGGCTCAGGTAGGTAATAATTTTTAAATCATTTCAATACAGAACAAACGCTTAAAAGCAAGGCTATCATCCCTATCCTATCTGAGCAAATCTAAGCATCATCGACTTAAATAAATGTGTATTACCTATCACTGCTAAGTGTAGCCAGTAACTGCCCAGCGGGATCCCAAGCAACTCCTTGAACAAAACTTTTGTGGTCTCTTAGAATTCCCTTCATTCGCCCTTAAAAATAAAAACAATAATTGTTACAACATAATTTAGGAATCACACTCTATTCGGTTAACATTTTGTATAATTTACATCAAAGTTCATAAGTTAAGGTATAATCAGAATAGCAGTTATAATCTTCAAGCAATAGTGCTGGAATGAAACAGTATGGCATAAAATACATAGTACGAGGTCTGTTCAAATAATAACAGAACCTTTTGAATTACGCGCCAACGGGGATATTTAGGTACGTGCGGTTGGCAGCACACTGTTCTACGTCATTTCCTTTGTAAACACATGTTTTTGGATTGTTGATATCTCATTTACTTACCGTGTAGTTGCGTTTTTAGTACGACGTGTTTAAGTGCTAGTGACGATTTTTGCAATGTGCGATATTCAGGAGCAAAGATGCAACGTAAAATTTTGCGTCAAACTGGGGAAAACGTTCACAGAAACGTTTCAACTTTTGAAACAAGCGTATGGAGATGATTCTCAAAGTTGTACACAATGTTATGAATGGTTTTCTCGATTTAAAAATGGTTGCCAGTCAATTGAAGACGACCCTCGAATTCAACTGATGTCACCCACGTTAGAATAATCCATGATCTGGTGCGTGAAAATCGCCGATTGACTGTCCGAGAACTTTCAGAAGAAGCTGGAATCTCAATTGGATCGTGCCATGAAATTTCGACCGAAAAATTGAACTTGCATCGAGTTGCAGCAAAGTTTGTTCCCCATTTGATGACGGAACAGCAAAAAGAACATCAAGTGGACGTTTGTCGGCAACTTCTCGAACAAGCAAACGATGATGCAACATTCATGCAAAGGATCATAACGGGAGATGAAAGTTGGGTTTACGGCTACGACATTGAGACAAAAGTGCAATCGTCACAATGGGTTGGCAAAGGATCTCCACGACCCAAGAAAGCACGTCAGTCCCGATCCAATGTCAAAGTGATTATCACTGTTTTTTCGATTTTAACGGAATTGTGCATTTTGAGTTTTTGCCTCAAGGTGAAACAGTGAATCGTGTATATTATCAAGGTGTTTTAAAACGGTTACGTGAAAAAATTCGCAAAAAGCGACCTCAGCTGTGGAAAGACAACTCATGGTTACTCCATCATGCGCCCGTGCATTCAGCTTTGTCAGTTCATCAGTTTTGTGCCAAAAATCAGATGACTGTCATCCCGCAGCCTCCGTACTCACCAGATCTGGCTCCTTGCGATTTTCTTTTATTCCCAAAATTAAAATCAGTGATGAAAGGACGCCGTTTCGAGACTGTTGATGACATTAAAGAAAATTCGTCACATACCTTGAAGGACATCTCAAAGGAAGCTATCCAGGAGTGTTTTGCAAAGTGGAAACATCGCTGGGAAAAGTATGTGAATAGGGGAGGGGAGTACTTTGAAGGTGACAAGGACTAATAATATGTAAAATTAATAATAAAAATTTAAAATCAAAAGTTCGGTTATTATTTGAACAGCCCTTGTATATACTCTCCTACGAACGTTCTTGTTCATCACATACATATAGCCTGCAATAATTTTATCAACAACAAACAAAGCTATTTCATGTAGATGGTGATTACAATTATAATTACTGATTGAGATGCTGGATTTTGACTAAATTAAAATGAACAAGATCTCATATTCAGATAGCCAGATTTCTTTTGGTGCTACTACATACGTGGCCTACTGCGTTATGTTTAGTGAAATTTGTATTTCTTGATGTGGTAGCACTGTCCCCTAACACTTTTGGCACGTAAATCATAAGAACCTTATTTTACGAATGACCCTCATAATACACTCTATTGTTTGTACTTATATACTTTACACCATACTCCTCTCAGACCAATGGATCTGAAAGCACAACAGTACTGGTACAGTAATCTTTGCAATTAAATAAATATTTTAATTATTTATAGTTTATGAACAAGTTTACAAATGTATACCTTTTTTAATATCCCAGATGATAGCAGTATTATCTACGGATCCTGAAATAAGCTGTTGTTCGTCAGCTGACCAAGATAAATCATAAATATCTTCAAGATGTCCTCTCAAGATTTTAAAAACAAGCCACTGCTCCTGATATTTAATTTCATCTTCTCCCGGAAATTCAATTGGATCTTGGTCAGTTTTTAGTTTCCATATGATAACAACAGATTCTTAAACAAAAATCAATAACAGATTGTCTTTAAAAGATAATTCAACAAAACAATATAATCTTTATATTAATAACGAGCAGGTTTTTTTCAACACGATTTTAACCACCTGAACCTTCACCGATTTTCCCCGAAGTGGGCTCAAATTAATCGTCTGTTCGAGTAGATTTGCAGAAAACTATCCAAAATCAAATATTTTGATTTATGACATAAAATAGGAGGTCTAAAATAGATTGGAGAGGGGGCAAGTTCAATGAACTGAAGTATAGACCTCTCTCTTTCTCTATCTATCCCTCCCACATCTCGCACAGCTATTTCAGTTTGGAGAGGGGGCAAGTTCAACGAACTAAAGTATAGGCCTACCAACGCATTGGCAGTGTCAGGGTTAGACCGCTTTGGAATTTCCAACATAGTTGTTGTAAATTTGTATACAGTTCGATCTGCTATATTTTGGTTTTGTTTTTATGTGGAATTAAATAATGAGATTTTACAAAAAATTGGAGGACTGAAGAAGATTCAATGAACCAGTAGTACAATAAAACAAAACATGTTGTTTACAGAGAAGTTCTACAAAAACAAATTTACACTTTTGTGCGGGTTTTCCCGCACAGGTTCACCTAGTTAGTGTAATAAATTTATTGTAAAATAAAACAATCTGTAAATCGTTGATCAAGGTATAATCCTTATCAGGATTGTGTACCAACAGAATGAATAACGCTACAAATATGATAAACTAAAATTCAGACTTTTCACAAAGCTGAGGTTTTGTAATAAAATGATAACAGCTATCAAACCGCAATTCATTGTGTCTGTGAATGATCAGAAAATTATTAGAAACGGTGAAAAATATATTCCCCAAAAGGTAACCTGTTTTTGAAAACTGGTTTATATTTATTCTGTATTATTAAATTCAAAAAACAAACAAATGAAGATCAATTTTATGTGGAGGTCAATTTAAGTGCACTTTCCACAAAAACTATGTGATTAACAACATTCAAAATTCAATTTCTGCAAAGGTTTAACAACTGGACTAAGCGAAACACCTAAGCTACATTAAATAACTTTTTGTTGTTTTATACAAACTACATTCAACAAATATGAATCAAGTTTCAAATCTCAAAAATAAAGGACAGGTACCTACAACATAACAAAATTTTATAAAAAAAACAGTTAAAATATCTTTAAACAGTTTCCAACTGATGCATCAACCCACAGATAACTTATTTATATTACAGGCTACAGCTAAATAAAAATCTGGTGTAAAACACTCACACAACTTTCTCTTGCCAATGGAAATTGTCAACAATATAACCTAACATTACTAATTAAACATTAGAAATAAACAAAAAAAACCAAAATCTTATTTAAATCATGACATAAGTGAAAATCAACCTCAGTTTAGATTAAAAATACAGAAAATCACTCTTTCACGCTAAACTAGGCTCTGTAGAGAAAAATGCTTTGGATAAAAGTTGTAGATCGTTCAATTTCCTATAAATTTAATTATACTTTTTTGTCATAAAATGCATAATAAGGCTGAAATCTTTAAAAAATCAATTTTTTACACCATTTTGTGACAAAAAACAGAAAATCGCTAATTACTGCTAAATGAAAAAATGTTTGAGATAAAAGTTGTAAGATTTTAAATTCTCTGCAACTTTTATTACATACATTTTTGCGATAAAATGCATATTAAGTCGCAATTTTAAGAAAAACAAATTTTATGTAAAAACAGCCTCACCAAGAATTTCAGCAGTCATGGCACCTACCCTATCTTGTAAAGCATAAAAATTTCAGTAAATGAGGCGATTTTGAAAAAAATTGTAGGAGCCGTTATTAAGAAAATCACAAGAAAGTGAAAAATGACACAAATAAACTAATACTTCCGATTGACCGATTTTGATGAAAACGTTCGTGTCGGGTCCTTTAATGGTATCTAACTTAAGTTTCAAGTTTCAAGTTCGTATGATGTTCCGTTCTTGAGATATTTTGTTCACACACACACATAGACCAATCGCTAAAAACATGTTTTTTAGGTTCAGGGGGTCTGAAAACGTGTAGATCTGGTGAAAACTCTATTTCTAAATTGACATGAAAACAATTCATTCCTTCCTATACATTCATAATGAGCAAGAGAAAGTAAAAACAGTTAAACATATTTAAACAGTTTCCAACTGATGCAACAACTCACAGGTGACTTATTTATATTATAGGCCACAGCTAAATAAAAATAATGATACTGAAATAAGTATTACCATCATCTCCAGATGCTAAAAAATTTCCTGAAGGAGAAAAACGAACGACATTTACAGCTTTTTGATGTCTGGTTAAATCTGAGACACACTCTAGTGATGGAACACCACTGTCTTTTTCAGTAAGACGCCAAATCTATAACAAAAATAACAAACATCTTTGTACTTCTCACATTAATGTTTTGAATTTTACATGCAGCCTTAGATCTTTTTGTAGGCTTTTGCTGATATAGTAATGATTATACAGCTTTTTAATGAATTGGTATTGTTAAATTAGTATTACACAGCTTGTTTTCCCAGGAAAAAAATTAAAATTCCTTAATGATTAAAAGCTAGTTATATTAATTTCCAGTTAATATACTGAGGCAGCAAACTTGTCCAGGTCCTTATTTTTGTTCAACTTTTCCCTTAGCACAAAGTAACTAAATTATTGAAGAATATATATATATACGGGGTGTGACTATAAAATAACGAGATTGGCGTTTTAAAAAATTTTATTTTTATTTTATACATGATTACTTATTATCACCTTCAATATACACTCCTTCTCTATCCCTACAATGCTCCATGCGAATTTTCCATTGTTGGAAACAGTGCTGGCAGTCATCTTCTGTCAGCTCCTTCATGACACATGCCGCTTTCTCTTTTACAGCTTCAACAGACTCAAATCTTGTCCCCTTTAATGCAAATTTCACCTTACGGAACAAGTAGAAGATAATAACATGTGAAACATAAAACGTGGTTTTTTACTTATGATCCGGAAACGAAGCGCCAATCCTTGCACTGGAAGAGCTCAACTTCACTGAGAGCCAAAAAAGCTTGAATGAGCAAATAAAAATTAAAGCAATGATGATTGTTTTTTTTTATATCCATGGGATAGTGTACCTTCACTGGGTTCCTGAAGGTCAAACAATTAATCAATATTACTACCTTGAGGTACTTTCTAAACTATGTCAGAGTAAGGAAAAAACGCCCCGAAATATAGAAGGGCAAATCATGGGTACTCCACCAAGACAATGCGCCAGATCATTCTGCGTTATCTGTCAAGAGGTTCCTAGCAAAGTACAGCATCTCAATGTTAGAACATCCAACTTATTCACCAGATCTTGCACCATGTGACTTCTACCTGTTCCCTAAGGTGAAATCTGCGTTAAAAGGGACAAGATTTGAGTCTGTGGAAGCTGTAAAAGAGAAAGCGGCATGTGTCCTGAAGGAGCTGACTTCCAGCACTGTTTCCATCAATGGAAAATTCGCATGAAGCATTGTAGGGATAGAGGAGTGTATATTGAAGGTGATAATAAGTGATTATGTATAGAATAAAAATAAAATTTTTACGTCAGCCTCGTTATTTAATAGCCACACCTCATACATATGACAGAAGACTTACATGGAATGAACATGAGCATTAAGCATGAATCTATAGACAACAGACACTGCCAGGTTGCCAGTCTGTTTTCTTACCACTTCATCTTAATAGATTCTTTCATATTTGAGCAAAAACCAATGTGGATTTACATAAATCAATCTACATTTT
Organism: Catonia carolina; assembly: GCA_035578175.1. Classification (NCBI taxonomy): domain Eukaryota; kingdom Metazoa; phylum Arthropoda; class Insecta; order Hemiptera; family Achilidae; genus Catonia; species Catonia carolina. Next base: position 336,211,013 of record JAQMRL010000001.1, on the reverse strand, counting down.
GTTATAATCTTTGGTTATGGCCAAACTACAATGGTTTCAGTCATAAAAGCTCAAAACTGAAAACTCTTCATTCATGTGATTCCAAACTCACAACATAGACCTTAACAACCTGTTCTTAAATGAAATAATTCACAAAAATACCTAGATAGTTCAAGTCAAAATTGCAAAATAATAAATTATACTGATCCACAAACTGAACAGCTCTATATTTGCTTGGGAACCCAAATGATTAGTTCTGCAGGCTTAAGACAAAATGAATGCTCATATAATTAGTCTTCTTATTAGCAAAAAATATTTTAAACATTATAATTAAAAATTTAACTACAAAAAATCTGCTAATAAGTGGCATTGTCCTTAGTCTTAAATTTTTCTAATAAGTTGTCAATAGTAAACATGTTACCAATTGCCACCAGTCAGACATAAATAAATAAAATTTTATTATTGTGGCCTATAAAGTACCTAAATAAAAGAATTTCTTGCCAGGATAGGCAGGACTTCTATTTTAAGAGAAGCACGGCCACAGCCAATTAAACACTCTGGATCTCTCTGGCAATCTCAAAGGAATCAACAGACAATTCAAGTAGCATTTGTCGGTTTAACAAAATGGAATAACAATAAAATACTTAATGTAATTTAACATTACACACAGTCAAGTTAAAGTGTTCTTCAACACAGAACAGGTGGTAACTATACTAATATAAACTTATACTTCTATAATAGTATTCAAAAACAGAACCCTGAAAGAATTACTAAAATTATATGAAAATATAAACCATCATAATTCGACTCACATCCCAAACTGTAGGCTACTAATATGACTTACCAAAATATGAGAATCTGTTCCTCCTGAAGCAAGTCTAAGAAACCCATCAGAATTCTTCGGTTGTATATCTACACTTAAGACAGGATCTTTGTTGTGCCATGATATTTCAGGTATTGTACATTTCATGATAACTATAATGTAAATATCAAAAAAGTAAACTTATTTAATTCTGATTTTTAATAATACTTTAGATTAACCTAAAATATATTGAAATTTATAAAAATACTTTTATAAAAACTTAATTAGGCCAATTAAATTAACATTGCCTTCGCTTTTTAAAACAATTAGTACTTAAAAGTATCGGATATCACAACAAAAGTACATGGTTTTATTCATCAGACCAAATACAATACAACGAGAACTTTCTTCGAAGTATAAAAATAAAGGAGCACTTGGCGGGAAGACATCAAAATTATGTCAGTTCGTACAAAGAGATTAGAGTAGAACTAACTATGTTTGCTTATCAAGTTTCAGATGGATTTGGGAAACATTTTAGCAAGAAATTTTAATAATTAATTATCAGCACAATGTACGAATGTAAATATATATATCTGTTTACAGACTGTAATAGTTTGTTTCTCTTTCTTATATTAATGTAAAAATAATCAAACCGTTTTAGCGGGATATGTAGATTTCTGCAAATTGTATTGCAAAGTTGGAATTCAAGTTCGGAGCTACTAAGCGTCCAAAATTTACTATGAATCGAAGGAATGCCCAGTATTTTTTAGCAATTATTGACAAATTTTCTTTTATATTTTCAACAAATTTATTCTAGAACAGTACAATATTTTTAAATAAACGGTTGGTTGTAATCTTTATTTACAACGCAATGTATTAAGCAGAGCAGCGGGAAAGTTTAAATTCCATATTTGAATGATAACGTCATAGCGTATAGAAGAGATCTCTTCTATACGCTATGATAACGTTATTAGATTGTAGTATTTGCAGTTTAAAGTAAGTAAGGCTGTTTGCAACCTCAGAACTGTATTATATTTTAGTTACAGATTGAAAGATCATTAAATTAACCCTTGATGCATCCACTTTCATTATTTTGCAAGCACTGTACATATTTTTAATGAATTATTACATACTTCATGTACTCAATAAATCGGCAAACTTTACTACATTTTGCTCTTAATCTTTATATTTTGAAATAATCTCATTATATCATCCCAAAATAATCTTATTATTTTGGTAGTATAAATATTATACTGAACGACACTTCCAAAAGTTGGGAAATAAGTACACTTTACTAGTTTTCTCTTTGTACTATGAAGAAAATTCTGAATATATATTTTGACAACGTCTCCACAACAAATTAGAAATTAGTGATATTCATTAATTTATCACATAGCAGTATTTTAATATCTATTGTCACTAATTAAAATTAATTGAATTTAACAAGTTGCTTGAACCAATTTACAGTTTTCTTGTTTTCATGTTCAGTTCCCAAAATTAGACTTTGAATTTCATGCGTATGTAATCACTTTATACTATATTTATAATCACTTTATTACTTTCAATAGTAAATATTGACAGATAATATTAATGTAGTTTTAGGTTACAGTAAATTCACCAAAAAACATAAATTATGAGATGTGTCTTTAAAGTAAGTATCTTCTGTTTTGTTTTAACGCCCTCGTTACTGTTTTTTGGTCACATATTTTGGTTTTAAAGAAGTTGAAGACCCTTTTGGTTACTCTTCTTTCATTCATTCTTTAAATGTGTCTATAAAAATAAAATATTGGTATTCTTTCCTCGTGGAGGTAAAGAGTCTCCTGAACTGCACATTGTCCTCGCCTGGTTTTAATTTCCACTCTCCCTGTTCATTCCTATTAACTCTCATTATCTTTCTAAGAATTCTTCTTTCTACTTTCCCATATCCTCTAAGAAACTTTCGCTGTTTAAGTATAGGTGTTCAATCCAAGCGACCGAGATTCCCAATTCTTTTAGTTGATGGTAAATGCATATGTATTACATAAAAGAGAAAACTTTGCTAAGCTGGCAAAATTAGTCAGTTATACTGTAAGAAAAAAAATTCATTTGAATCAATTCAATCTTCACTGTCACTTCAACACACTAACATGAGCATACATTTACACATAATACATTATACAATTTTGAATCAAGTCTGTATATTTAATTATCTATAGGGACAAAAGAGTTTCTTATCTATAGATTACCTCACAGAATCTAATCAGAATGGTATGGTTTATTGGAAGTACCTTTTTTAAGCACTCATCTTCTGCAAAAAGGGGTGTAGTAAGGTTGAGAAATACAGCTTGTCTCCATGTTGTACTGCTAAACAAATGAAGCTTAATTAATTTAACTAAATACAAAGCCTTGACTCTTAAAGGATTGTCGTAATAGGACAATCGGCCTCATGTTCATGAATCCTCACATCTTTATTCGCAATATTATTCATCATGGTGTACCTGAAACCACTTTTACTATAATCAAAATCTGTTGAGCTTCAAACCAGCCCATATGCTCATGAATAACAATCATTAAACCAAGGGAAAACATTATTGAAAAATGTCTTTCATGAACAAATGTGTCTCATGACTTATGTTAACTTTTAAAAAGGTCATTTACCTACGGTAAAAACTATTAGTAATTTCTGTATCTACTCTAAGAGGAATCAAATGATACTATTTTTGTTTCCAAATTTGATTTCTTGACTTCCGATCGAAACCAGAACTTCCAACCCAATCCAGGCCCACTAACTTTTTATGTAGATTACTAATCCAAAAACCGTTTGTTCCTATCTCTTCTAGTTTCTGACATCTGGGTATGACGGACGGATGGACACCGGAAAATGATAAGATGACAATTTCAAAAATTGCCACCAAATAAAAGAAAAGGCTAATAAAACAAAAAAATTGTAGTTTATATATTTTTTATTAATACACATTCAGTAAAAACATTAAATAATCTATGATACAAATAAAATAAAAAGAATATCAATGACATTAATAATATTATTATTTAACTAAAAGAAATTTTTTTAAATGTTAAGACATTTTTAAAATAAATATACTATATAAAATTATATTACAATTTTAAATTAACTGAATTAAAAAAAAATTAATACATTATTTATTGTCAGCAAGTATTACTACATACACCAGTGTTATCAATATTCCCATTTAATAGGCACACTATTTGTTTGGGGAGAACAGAAAACAGGAAAAGCATTAGGCTAGATATTAAATCAAAAACAATAAACATTATTAATCAACATAATATCCTCTCTTCTAAGTTAAGTAATCTGTATTTTTGATCAACAATTTAACAATTTTTAAAATAAAGATGGAAATACATTAAATGTAGATGGGTGCAGTGTAATGGTATAACACTATTGCTGATATTTTATATATATAACGAATAATAAATAATTATATACAAACATAAGATTTAATAATAATGAAAAATTAATAAATCAAAATTTTTGAGATTCCTATTAAAATGTAATAAAATTTGATCATGCGCCTAAAACAAGGTTACACATTCATTGAATTTATCAGAAACATGTTCAGTAATTTTATTGATCTTTAACACATTGAATGTGATGTGATAAGACTAGGGTGACCAGACGTCCCGTAAAAACGGGAAAGTCCCGTTTTTTCACGTTGTGTCCCGTTGTCCCAAAAAATGTTGACAGGACGTCAAAATGTCCCATTTTCTCATTTTTATAATTACATAATAGAGAAAAAAGACATTAAGTAGGTTGGAGCAAATGAGAAGTACACCAAAACTTAAAAAATGTATTACATTTTGTTAAATTCTGTTACCAGTTGTGTATATTAATGGTATATCCTTCTTCATTTTTACTTTGAGACATAACTTTAGTAATAAAGTAATATGAACCTCAACATTTTATTTATTTATTTTTATTCCTTGAAAAACTAGCAAATTGTGTGCTTTGATAGGCTTAAAACAAAAGAAAATTCACGCTTTAAAAGTTTTAAAAACAAGTTTAGACTCTTGATTTGTTTTTATTTTATAATATTTTTAAGAGACGAACATTAAACCAGGATTCTGTAGGCCCTTTTCCATACCCCCACCCCTAGACCCCAGCCCCCCGGTAGTGCGTGTTATATTAGTGTCCCGTTTTTTCATAGTAACAATCTAGTCACCCTAGGTAAGACGCTATAATTCTGAAACTTATCGCTTCTCAAGCATCCTCTGTCACCGCAAAGAATCAGGTTCCTTATGTGACTTATAAAAACAATTATAAAACAAAAGCTGTAGGAAAAATTACAAATGAACCAACACTTTCACAAATTTAAAAAGAAACACTGCCTGGCTGTTGGCAAAGAAATAACACGTTTAGACATAGAAAAGAATAATGATACCTGAGAGGTGTCAGCTGTCACTCTGTAGAGTTCTGTTTGATGCCCAAGAGGCATCAGCTATCTCCAACATGTTAATACCGGGAAGAATTTCTATAATTTGTCATTAATTTTAGCCAATACAAAGATAAATTTGAAATGATAATACATATTTGTTGCTAATAAAAAGTACAGAAATTTATATTTAAAAACTAAAAAAATTAAAGAAAAAATACAAAGTAGTCCCTAAAAATTAGTAACAACTCAGGGGTATTATTAATCATTTTGATTTAATTCATACAAAATTTTCCCATAATCATAAACAATAAGAATTACATCTCCTGGGCTATTCCAACTTCAAAATTAGTAATCTGCAATTTGAGGTAACATCTTTTCCGAAGTTGAATTCAGGCATTCAGCTTTGGAATAACATGTACCTGAACTCATTCCTGTACGCAGATGATACTGTTATTATTTTTGACACATAAGACTGGCTCCAATATGCCATTTACAAGTTGCACAACATTAGCACAGAATTTTGCATGAGAATATTGGCGGAAAAATCAGAGATTATGGCATTTTTTTACAGGGAATTAAAGGTTGTACTCAGAAAGAGTACATAACAAAACTGTACACGAAAAGTTAAATGTTCAGTCATTGTGTGAAACATTATGAATATATAAGAGAAACTGGTACAACCATTTTCTTCGCATGCCAACACACAGACTTCCTCTGTGAGCAAGGAAAACTGACAAGTAAGCTAGACTTGAGACGACCCAAAAAAAGATGGATGCCGAAACAGGTCACTGAGTCTAATCCTTGACAGACGATGATGATCTCTTCCGAGGTTGTCCAATACCTTGTTATTCGGCTTTACTTATATTTCTGAATGGCTGATATCACCCCTGACATATTAAGTTCATATTTAATATCTCAATTTCTTTTATGGCTCAGCAATCTTTACCCTGGTCTTGACAGTGTTATCTCAGTGGCCTCGAATCTTAACATCTGATGAGCAGTCACGGTCCAACACTCTCAACAAAACATTAAACTGGCATAACCTAGGTGAGATAAAACCTTAAAAGGTACCACAATAACTTAACATATTATAAAAACTATTGTTTTTTTTATAGTTTTTCTTCAATTTAAGACCTCTATGCAAGAAGGGGATAGCTCCCATTTTACAAAATTTTCAGGAATTGAAAATTTTTTTTTTGAGTTAACTTGTTTTTGGCTCAAAGAAAATATTTGCACACCTCCTTTACTTTATCTTATGAACTATTGCATGGAGCTGTTCCATGTTAGAACTAAAATAAATATATTTTTTTTCTTCATATTTAAGTATGGAAACCTCAAAATCGTAAATAAATGGAGCTGTTCCCTTCTTGCACCAAGGACTTCAATTTAAGTCACATTGGCAGTGTTACCAAATGCTTTACAGGCATTCAAAACAATCCTACAATTAAATTACTACAGTGACATTAATCTTTAGTTAGCTCTTGTAAGGAATTTTTACAAAAATTTTGATTACGAATACAAATAAGACTGATGGGCATCACCCAATATTTTCATTACCATGTCATGCTGGGTATGGTGGTGCAATCAAGTACTTAAAATTATTTAGTTTTTTAATGAATTTCAATAACTGGAAAAGTAATATATATGAAAACAAAATTTTACAACAAAATTCAAAAAAATTTGGTTTATTCATAAAATAACTTGAATACATTTTTAAACATTGTGTCAATGTAATAATCGTTAAGAGATTTTACATTTAAGATTTTTATAATTTAATATAAATACAAGTACACTACTAATTCACCCTAATTATATTTACAAACATAGTATAAAAAATTATAGTCATTTTTAATTCAAATTATAAAATGCATTTGATGACAGAACAAAAATGAACCTAACATAATTCATCAGCTTTTTTTTTTTGAAAACATCAAAATTATAAGTAAATTTTTATAACAATTATAAAGGCATCTCAGTAATTTTTTTTTTGAAAACATTAATAAAATGTAAAGAAATCACATATGCATGCTTTTAATTACTAAGGAAATCAATGAATCGAACATTTGATATCTATAATTAATTTTTCTGTTCGTCCAGAAACAAAATAATAATAACAAATTACCAATTAATATACTTAGTTTTTTTTATTTTATCAAACATCCTATGTAGGATTTTTAAACAGCCGTATTATTTAAAATTGAAATATATATTTCTAACCACCAGAATACGGTAACATAAAACACTTACCAATGTTTATAGCGCTTTTGTGTATCTTGTACACATCTTCAGTAAATTAAAATTTATTTTACGTCAAAATATAAGGTTTCCTTATCTACCATGGTAGGAGCAGGAAGTTTTAAATTTTGATGTCAAATAAATTTTAATTTACTGAAGATGTGTACAAGATACACGAAAGCACTATAAACATTGGTAAGTGTTTTATGTTACCGTATTCTGGTGGTTAGAAATATATATTTCAACTTAGTTTTTTATGTTATGTCGTATAAACTGCTACAGTCATTAATGATTATGATGATTAACTGAACAGAATCAGAGAGTTTTAACATAGGAAAATTGCCAGACCCTCGCCAGGAATTGAACACTGTACCTTCAGATTTGCAGGGTGCAAAGCATCTAGTTGGTGTAACCACTAGGAGGTGCCCAGAAATTTATTTTACTTATACAAACTAGTGTGATATTCATATAGTTGTAAGTCATTTAATACTAGGGATCATAACAGAATATCAACGCATACAAAATCTAAATACATCTTTACTAGTTGTGATGCTCAGTTACTAGTTTCGGTATACTAGTTGTGTACCATTTTATGTCACGAAGATGTCAAAAGCATGTCAGCGTTAATATATGGTAAGTTGTCAAAAATACTAGGCACATACATTATAAATAACTGTAGGGATGATAAAAGTACAATATTAAATATTTGTAAACTGAAATGCAAAGATACTTTTAAAGAGGCAAGCTTGAAAAAAGTTCAGTCATAAATGTTCAGTCATTGTGTGAAACATTATGAATATATAAGAGAAACTGGTACAACCATTTTCTTTGCATGCCAACACACAGACTTCCTCTGTGAGCATGGAAAACTGACAGGGAAGCTAGGCTTGAGACGACCCAAAAAAAGATGGATGCTGGAACAGGTCACTGAGTTGTTTCTGCTCCAGTGCATTACCAGAACAAACTCATGTTTATTCAAGTCGCTTCTTTAATGCATAATTAGATGCTGCCATCTTTGGAAAAAAATTTAAAGTTTAAAAGAGATAACATTACATATTTTGTTACAACTTAATGCTTTGGTCAAATTACTCAAAACTCATGTTTTGTCTATTTATAAACTGGCTAACCAATGTAAGAATCACACATTTTCTGGTCGTTAATATAAATTAATAGCATCCCCTGCGTGGCTTCGCACACATAACATGTGTAGGCCTAATCAATTTTTTAAAAATAAATATGTAATAGAAATTCTGTAGCTGCTAGTCGATTGCATTCTCCAATGTACACAAACACATATATAATGATTTGATCAATTCTCCCACGTACGTCTCTCGGTAATCTTTTTGTCTTCAACAATAGTACACACATACAAAACAATGTTTTGATCATTTTCCCCATGTACGTCTCTCACCATCATCAAACCCCTTGATATACTTTGTAACATCTGTAATAGCTGTTACATTTTTGCTTAGTACTCGTGTAGTTTATTGCCGTGTTTCTTTTCACCGTAAGCCTCTGCCATCTGGTGGTTGTTACGCGAACTCCGTCTGTCTGTATTTTCTGGAGCGCTAGGGGTGTTCTCGTGAACTGACTGTCTTGCTCTTTTGTCTGCTAAAGATGGCCGCCTGGTCCCGTCTTATGTTAATGAATCCGTAATTAATATTTAGTTTTATCCGGTTTTGAAATGATTTATTAATTTTTGATGTTCCCAATTTATTGGTGAGTAATGTTTCTTTCTCTATTTTACAAATGCGGTGAACTCTTTATGCTAATAAGTAACTATATTTGGTAATTTATTGCAACGAGGCCGTAGTATGGTTGTACTAATTTTTTTCTACTTTTCCTCGTTGAATGCTATGTAAATTTTAATAAAAAAATTGAACTTATTGTATTTTGGCGATTAATGTAAATGTAACCTATTATGTAAAATTTAGTTCTTTTTATATTTGTGGCTATAATTGGCTATCTGTCAGTTTTTGTTTAATGATGGTCTGATATTAATAATTTAGAGAGTTCATTACATTTGAAATTACCTAATTTATTTGGTTGCACCTTTGAGTGTAAATATTTTGTTGTATGAATTATTTTTTGTGTAAAATCTGTTCTTTTTCTTAAGTCTTTCATTAGTCTTTTATTCTTATTAAATTTTAATACAAGTTTGTCGTATTTCAATCCAGGGTCGGAGTTTAAGCCGAAATAATATTTGCAGTTTGAGATGTAATAATAATAATTGGAGTATGAAAAGAAATCACTGATTATTAAAGAAAGATGTTAAATGAATCAACATTAAATAACATCCCAGCCTTGAACTTGAAGCCATGAATTATCCAATAACTGAAATGCAACTATTCGCAATAATTTGCTTAACTTGGAATTTTATTTTACCACAATATGAACTGCTGTTCTATTAAAATTGGTATATTCTAGGATGTATGGTGACAGTATATTTATTAAATAGATCTCTTCAGAATAACGGTATGTTAAAACCTCATTATTTAATTTATTAATTTCTTACTCATCTGAATTGCAACAGAGCAACATTACAACAGGTCGAATTGTGAATACGACATGAATTTTTATTATTTTCTCAATTTGTTTTTGGTGAACATCTAATTTGCAAATACCAATTCAAAATCTTAAGTTTTACTGGACTTTAACTAATTTATTAAACTGTTTAATTTCAACTTTTAATTTTATATTGAATTTTCTAAAAACAAAATAACCATTTATATTTGAGCTCTTATTGTTAACAAAATTTTTTTTGGATTAATATTATAATAAATTTTTTGGACAGTTAACCGGTTATATAAATCACTAGTGCAATATTATTTTTTTATCTTTATTCAAAATTAAATGTAAGTCAGGTCTATTATAATTTTTTTTTTAAACCTAAAACTAGTGTGCCATAGCTATTTGAAAACAAATATTCTTTTATTCAACGTTAGTTTTGTTTCACATAGGATTATTAAAAGAAATTGTTAATGTAAGTGAGTGGGATTAGTTTATTGTAATGGTGTTTAATGCAAATATTGGTGTAGTAATTTAGGAACTGGATCCAGGATAGGATTTTGCAATTTCTGTTTGAAATTTAATATCAATTGAATTTTTTTGAGGTAAATCTATTATTGAAATTTAAACATAAATATTTTGTAATTGTCGTCAGACACAATTTATTATTACTCATGTTAGTTACTTTTAAGGAAAAACTTTATTATTAAACTTGTTTTTTTGAGCAGACCAAAATTTCTTTGTTTCATTTTATAATATATCACAACCTTTGTTTTGGGTGTTCTGCTGCAAAACTTTTAACTGTAACTCCCTTGCCAATTTTGTTTGCCTGCATGGGTTGTGTGTGCGAACGAAGGGGTGTTACAACTTCAACAGCAATACATACTTACATGTACACACACACACATACATACATATTTATGAAAATCTTCATTAGGGCCCTTAGCGATATCATTTTTTTAAATTTAAAAATAAAAGTTGCTGTAGTATAAATACAAATATGCTGTCAAAATTGCATGAAAATCTGTTCAGTTGTTTTGGAAATTAGCCTGCACAAAAAAAAAATTTATAAATTTGTCTTTATAATATTAGTATAAACTAATAAAATTTATTTAATTGGCCCATGGCTGATCAAAAGTATTTTTTCATGGTAATTTTTTTTTTTTTTTTTAGCTTTTATTTGTTATCGGGAACTATACATTGTTGACAACTACCCAATATGATCGCTGCTTTTTGCTGTATTTTTTTGACATAGATTAGACATGAGTTTGAACAGGGACTCCCGGTAGAGTTTATTCATAGATGGCTGTCAACTGGTCACCATACAAAGTCACTTGCCCAACCGGTGTTACTTAACAAATACCGTATATTCGTGTGTATAACGCGCACTTTTTTCCAAGAATTTCTTCCCAAAAATGGGGATGCGCGTTATACACGAGTACTCCTAATTAAAACACAAAACACTTAAAAAATACAGAAATAATTATTTTTATTTAAAAAATAAATAAAGGCCTATAGATAGTCGTTTTTGCTTTATCGTCTAAAATAAAAAAAATATTTTAAGATAATGGCAAAAACTGTAATATGGTATGTTTTTTATGGCATATTTGGCATCATTATCTGCCTGTTCGTTTCCTGCCATTCACTGGCGATTCATTTCCGCCAGAAAAAATCATAAATATTTTCATGTGTGAGCAGATACCCATTATAGATAGTCGTTCCTGAAAATCCCCATCCATTCGGGTTTTGCTGCGTTACACTACCTTGCTTGGGTTTAGTTCATAAATTGCTATTTGGCTTGATCAGTACCAACATAGCTTTTTACTGATTTCAGTAATAGTATTAGTTTTTATTTACGATGAGTGAAAAGACATCCCGTTCTTCCTATACGGCAAAATTTAAACTGATAGTAATAAAACACGCAGAAGAAAATGGCAATCGGGCCGCATCGCGTAAATTTGATGTACCAGAAACAAATGTCCAGGAGTAGAAAAAACAAAAAGTAAAATTAAGTGTTACAACTCGTGATCGGCGGTCTTTTCGAGGTAAGAAAGCTATGCATCCAGACGTAGAAACCCAGCTAGTCGAGTATATACAAGAAAAAAGAAGCGGAGCTTCTTCTGTGTCTACAGAAATGATACAAATTCAAGCAAGGCGAATTGCTGAACGTGTTAACATCGAAAATACAAAATTTGGTGCTAGCCGTGGTTGGTGTGTTAGGTTTCTTCGCAGACACGGTCTTTCGATTCGAAGACAAACCACTTTAGCTCAACGTTTACCTGAAGAATATGAAAATAAAATCATCGAGTTTCATAGATTTTTCTTACTAGTGAGGGATAAGGATAATTTCAATTTGTCTCAAATTGGGAACGCTGACCAGTGCCCTGTATTTTGGGATATGCCGATGGCTACTACAGTTGAACACAACGGAGGCAAATCTGTACCGATCAGAACAACAGGATATGAGAAACAACGTTGCACGGTAATGCTTGCAATTACCGCTGATGGACACAAGTTGCCTCCGTATGTAGTTCTAAAACGGAAAACTCTGCCTAATGAAAAGCTTCCACACGGTGTTATTGTTTGTGCCAAAGAGAAAGGATGGATGGAGGAAAAGTTAGTTTTAGACTGGATCGAAACAGTTGGAACCGAAGGCCAGGTGCTTTGTTAAAACAAAAAAATTTATTAGTCCTGGATAGTTTCAAAGCACATTTAACTGAAACCGTTAAGGAAAAGCTAAAAGGTATGAAAACTGTTTTGGCAGTAATTCAAGGAGGATTAACATCCGTACTTCAACCTTGAGACGCGTCAGTTAATAAACGTTTCAAAGCCAGTTTTAGGAAACTTTAGACCCAGTGGATGTGCGATGTCACTTGTATACTCCATCTGGAAAACTGAAAAGACCACCACTGTCACTTATACTGGAGTGGATTGTAAAAGCCTGGAATGCAGTGAAATATGAAATATTCGTGAAGAGCTTCAAGAGGTGTGGAATATCTAACTGCTTAGACGGTACGGAGGACTGCGCACTCTGGGATAACAGTGACAGTGAAGATGTACCCGGGAACGAAGAATTTTGTCAACTGCGGAAAGCAATGATGAGTACAAAATTGCATTGAAATTAAATACTTAAACTGTAGCGTAAGTTGTTTCAAATTGTTCATTTTTTGATAGTTCAATAAATAATTTTTTCAAGTGAAAATCGTCAACTTATTTATTTTTTCAGGTATAAAATATTTTTACCTAAAATATTATAATTAATTACGGGTGCGCGTTATACACGAGTGCGCGCTATACACGAGTAAAAACGGTAATAGTGACTTTCTACCAGCTGACTGACTGGGCTGGCCTGAAGGCCGCATGGTAATTAGTTTAAAAACTTGTAAATTTAAACAAAAATGGATAAAAACCTATAAGAGAACAAACAAATAATAACAATAATAATTTAATATGTGAAAAAACCTGCTCTTGCAGTGGTGGTATTAAAACCCACCAATCAAAAGTTAAAATTAATTATAAAAAATTATAACTGGGTCAAAAAGAAATAAAAGGAATGCATTTTTTAATATTAATTACAATAAATCATCAACATAACATTTGAATTTTTTGATATGACCTATAATTTAAAATAGAAATATATTTAAACATTATTCTAAAAATATAAATATGAAACCCTTTTAATAAAAATATACAATACTATATAATTATTGTATTCTAAATTTATACATTCATATATAACACTCGTCTATTTATTGTATTGTAAGATACTATTTATTGTATTTTTTATATAATATATAATTGCCATGATACTTGTACATATTATTTTAAGACAACAATGGTTAAAATAGTTTATACAAACCCAAACGGAAATAAACACACAATCATAATGTAAAATATAGTAATTAGGTTTAGTAAAAAAATAATATAACAGATTAATTATTACATTACTTATGTGATGCAGAACTAAAATTACAGATTTAAATTATTTACCAATTTAATGCTGTTCATATCATGTAAGTTGAAATAAAAAACTTTAATAAACAAAATCAGTAATATAGTGAACCAGAATATTTTATTTACTATTATTATTATTAGTATTATTTTGTATGAGTAGAATACAGAAAATGTGTTGAATAAATGGAGTAAACGTTTTGAAAATTCTAACTTCGAAAGTTGGTACATAATGAGGAAAAAATTATGACGAAACCCATATGGTAGTAGAATCAACAACATAACTCATGTTATTTTATATATATTTTAAGTTATTTTATTGTAAAACTACGCTTACAAACTTTAATGAATATGTTGTTGTTTGTATTATATTAACTGTCTGGAGCCTTCTAGAATGCTCAAGTTTGTTATTGTGTTATTATTTAATAATGAATTGTACTACTGCAATGTTAATAAATTGGAGATCGTTACAAGGAGTTTAATTAAAAAACCAATACTAAATTACAAAGAAAGGTTGACATAGAAAAAGAAGATGAGGTTGATCCTAGATCCTTGGGAGAATGACCTCCAAGTTAATCTTTAGAGAGTCAGGGGCAAAATAGCTGCTCAAACATTGGAGTATATGAGAAAGGAGGACGTAAAAGATGAGAGATTTTATGCACTTTATAGATGAAAGAACGCATTTATGGACAGAATGAAGGAATGTTGAATTAGTACATATTGATAAAATATCACCGAGTGCTCATGTAGCGAGAAAGCTTTGTGACATTGTTAAGTGCAAAAATTTGGCATACCAGGAACATGTCCTTAAGGTGACCAAAACAGACTGCACCAGTTTATACTGACAGGAAAAACTGAATGTTGGCATGGTATTGGTAGGCAACAAGTGTCCTGGTTCAGGAATATAGGAGATTGGACCAGGATTTTCATCGTTGAGGAGCTGTTCTGTCTGGCAAGGAATACAGAAGAGTACGCTGTGGTGATTACATTCCAGGCCAATTGTTATAAATACAGTATGCTGACTGTTATCAATATGACTTGCTACTGATGCCGGTCTCATTTTTCCAACTGTATGCTTATATGATTTTTTACACAAGCTCCAAAGTTAACTGGGATGAATTATAGATTATTGTAGAATACCATGCAAGGCAAAAGAATAGGTAAATCATGTCCAGGTCACAGAAAAACATCATGGCTAAAGAACCTACGCAACTGGAGTGGTATAGATACAAGTGTGCTTTTTTTGCCAATGAAGTGCAAATTACTGCGATCGTTACCAATGTTTTAAAAGGATATGGCACATGAAGACAAAGAAGAAGAAGAAGAAGAGTGTAAAGTTGTTGCAACAAGAAAAGTAAGATTACTGAAAATTCATTCACTCACACAAATTATAAAAATGATTTAATAATATAAACAAGATTTATGCTTTCAATCACATTCCACTAGAACTGATAATAAATTTACTGTAGTCTGAATTTTTCATACAATATAAAAAAAAAATTAAATTATAAAGAATTTTTAACGGATGTTTTAATTAGATTTATGAGACAACTTAAAATGTTATGTCATGTGCAATAATCAACATTGTGAATAATTACTGTAAATCAAATTAACAAAATGTAATTCAATAAAATATTTAAGTGTAAAAAATATGTCCAAATAAAACAATAACAACTTGTAATATAATATTGAATGAGGTGTTGTATTACAAGAAATTTTATACTGTATAAAATTATGATTAATTATTGAAATAAATCAAATCTATTACATATTTCCTGTTGTGTATTTTAATTCGATATACATGTATGAAACAAAACACCATTACTGTAATTGCTAATATTAGAACAATGTACAAAAATTATTTCTCAGTATTAGTGGTGTTTTATTAGGAAGTATATAAAATAACTATTAAATTGGTCGATTACATTATTTATTGTATACTGTTTCTATATATTTGGGCCAATGATTTAGCAGACAAAAAAATCATGTCTCGTCTTGAAACACCTGTCAATGCTTGATGCCATTCTGAATGATGAACCTGAAATAAATAAATACCAATAAAATACACTACACAAAGCAGAAAAATTAATTTAATTTTAATTCTACCTAATACAGGGAATTTTTATATATTTAAAATGTTATTTATGGTTTTTATGTACATGTCATGGGTGGAAAAACTGGTGCATGTGCATTAGCGTGTGTGTAGGTTTATATACCTTATTGTTAGATGGCATTTCAGTAATCACGGATCCGTGGATGATCAAACAATGCCATCTTTGCTTAAAACACCATTGTAACCAGTCATTTCGTCACCAGTCAGCCAATTATATAAGGCTGGTAGACACGGTGCTGTACCATCTTGCCCAATATTACTGAAATGTTTTAACAACTTTAGAACGGATAGAATTGAGCCCTAAAACATCTTGGGGGTAGTGCTCAGATGTTAAGAACACCAGCAAACATCAAAAGAGTTCAACAAGCTGTTCAGCAACCAATTGAAGCACACTTGCACTTAGCATATGTCAGACAGATCAGTTTTCAATTAGACCTTACTCCTCGTTTTTACTTAGTAAAACCTCTAGAGGTTCAAACCAGCCTTTTGGCTGTTGACCTAAACAACAACAACAACAACTTCTTTTCAAATAAAATCATGGTTTGACAACGTTGTGTTCATACATTTTGTTTTGAGTAGTGGAAATATGGTGTCGTGTTCTGGTGCTATGTCAGCGTGAGTTAAACAACAACAGCACTTTTGAAGCGCTACCGTGACGAAGGAGACGACTTTCTTGAATATTGTGATGGGGGTTGAGTGATGGGTTCATTATTACGATCCCAAAGAGAAAAGTCAGAGTGCTGAATATCGTTATCCACATACTCCCAATGTGAAATAATTCTGCAAAAAAACTTCTTTCGACTGTGTTTTGCGATGCTCACCGAGTTTATGCGACTGATTACCGGAGGGGCAATGTTAAATTTTACTCAGTACATACAGACTCTAAAACACCTCCGACCTCGAGTTTGTTGTGTTAGAGGCAGCCTGGCATCAATAATCTTGCAACATGACAATGCTCGTCCACACACTTCGCGTGCAACTGATGAGGCTCTGAGAAACCTGAGGTTTGGACCGACTCCCTCCTTATTCCCCTGACCATGAACCTTGTGATTTTTATTTTTTACCTTTACTCAAAAGAGACCTTAAGGGTAATCATTACAGCTCGGACAATGAGGTGAAGGCAGTTATTGCATCCTGGGTTCAAGAAATGTCGGAAGAATTTTTCAGTGATGGAATAAAACACTTGTTTTACTTGGGAGATATTTGTAATGCTTAAAGGTGACTACATAGAAAAATAAATATATGATTTAGAAGGTTAAGAATTTCACCTTAATTTGTTTTTTACCTGATATTGCTATTTGCTTTTGTTCGTGTTCTACAAGCATGTGTGCATTAGTTATCAGCCCACCCTCGTAGTTCCTCTGCCCACAATGTAATACCCAACTCAAATACGTAAAACAGTTTTTTTTTATAGAGAATTATTATTTTACAATCAGGAACAATTTTCATTTTCAAAGAACTACCCAATTTTATTGGTGCTACAGTAGAACTTCACTAACTTGACATTTTGTGAACCCTGAGGGTGTTGAGTAATTCAGAATATGGGAATTTTGGATGGGTTTTGGTAAAAGGACACATATTAGACTTTAGTTATAAATTTATTATACAATTATTGTGCCTACAAAGAATATAGTTTCATAAAGTAATGCCAAATACTGAATAAAGTATAGTAGGCTCTAATAAATTTAATATTTACAGTAAAGTACAACACATAGAACAAAAAATTATTTAGCACTAATTAAGTTTGAAAAATTTACTAAAATACAGTACAAGATTGAAAAATTACGTCTAAATTGTTTAAATAAAATTAACTTTGCTGGAAAAATTGTTTTACTTTCTCAACTTGGCACTTGGCCACTTCGCCGGAGGAATAAAAGTCCATTACAGACGCTCCTTGTTAATCCAAATAACCTAACGTGCCTTCGATTTATTTTACACCCTCACTGAGGCTCATCCTTTCTTCTTGTTGACTGCTCCCAATGTCATCTTCTGAGTCGCCTTCTTCCTTTACCGTCCCTTAGCCTTTCACAGCAGCAACAATTTCATTTTCTCCAAGTGGTTCACTGACTCCATCAGTCAGTTACACTGACTATCAAGTTAGTGAGATTCTACTGTAGTTCCTGAAGGTTTTCCTTTTGTCGTGAATTTGAACACGGACACCTAGAGTTTAGTTGTTTATGTATGACTGTTATATGGTCACCACATGAAGTTGCTCACACAACCAAAGTTACTTAATACCTGAAAGTAACTTTCTACCAGCTGACTGATTGGTCTTACCCAGAACCCATCTTAAAAATGTTTGGGCTCTGGTTAATGACCAACATGATAAGGCGCCCAGGGCTGACGGTCCAGGATTCTATCTAAGGCACACCATCGATCATTTTCAGTTTCATATAAAATATATTTTTGTTTTTCAGTTAAATTTTTAATTTTAATAAGGGTGAAAAAACTTAGCTACCTCACAATTGAAAAAAATACTTACATGTAAATTGCTGGCCATAAGATTTCCAACAGTAACAGCTAATCCAGTAGATGATAATGGATAATCTGCAGGTGTATCATCTTGAGCTAAAGTTACAATTTCACTTGGTACACGAGTCATTTGTGTGAATGTTTCTATAACAATATCTCGTTCAGCATCACTTAGTACTAATGCTCCCACATCAAACCACCTACAAAAAAAACAATCATAGTCTAAACCAAAAATCAAATTTTAAAATTTACTAACTAGAATAATAAATTTTCAAACTTTTGTACAATCAATGAGTAAAATTTTTATTTTTAATACAATGTGTCAATGTCTCCTCTAAATTTTTAAGTGAATAAACTTTAAACACGAGATGAATGAAAATCACACTGTGACCTAGATTATAATGTTTACAGCAAATCACATTAATGTACTTATTAACCTCTTTACAACTACAGACATATGCCCAATAACAGGCAGGTGGAGTGTTAAATTCATTAAACTCAATCTACTAGTTCCAGGGCTACAAAAATAATTGTATTTATCACATGGACAGCCAATTAAATGACTAAAACGCTTAAGAACAAAAGAGGTAGATGTGTAAAAGACACTAGTCAGAGTTTCTCGTTTGAGAATAATGAATTTCATTACGCAGCCAGACCCTGTGGTGAATGAAGAGAAAGTGTCATTTGCAGGAAAGTAAATGCTTTTCAGAGGGCCGGATAAGATGATAAGCATACTTTTCCGGCCAGCAAGAAAGACAATGGTAAACCACCTCACTCCTCGTTTTAATTAGTAAAGCCTCTAGTCTAGACGTTCAAACCAGCCATTCAGCTGATGACCTAAACAACAACAACACATATGAGGAAAGACAAGAAAAAGAAGTTGAGGGAACTTGTGGAATGGAAGGATTGTTAGGTATGGTTTAGAATTCAATGAGGAAAAATAAAAAGATGGTGCAGAAGAGATGTGACAAGGGTGCGCAGAACATGATATACTGCCAAATGGTAGGGTGCTGAAGAAATTTAATGAATTCACTTATTTGCAAACAAGAAGTTCATACGAATTGTAAGAAAATTATGTAGATAATACATATTTTTGTGTCAATACTGATTTATACAACAGAAAGTTGGCCAGGTGAAATGATGGTAGAGAGTAGAATGCAAGTGACAGATATGAAGTTCCAAGAGGAGTATATGAAGAAAGATAGAATGAAAGATAGATATGAAGACATAGTATGAGATATGATATAATTAGAGAACAATTGGCAATGGACAGCCTGACAAAGAGAGTTGGACAGACAAAGCTGTGATAATTTGGTCATGTCAGTAAAATGGAGGAAGGTAGACTGCCCAAAAAGTTACTGTATTTGAAAACCAGGGAAAAAGACCAAAAGTGACGTGGATGGGTTTAGTTACGAAGAATTGCGAAATAGATACAATACCCAGTAATGTAATGATGGAGAGATGAGGAAAGGAGTAGTGTTGTCCCTGACTCCAGCAAACTTGGAAGAAGGATAAAGAGAGTGATGATGAATAGAGAACCAAATAAAAGAACCTGTTGAATTAATGAACCGTGTATTAGTTATACACGGTACTATAAAACTAACAATGAAGTGAGTTGTTTATAATACATGAATACTTTATTCTTTAACCACATTCATGGACTAAAAAAAAATCTGCTGTGAATCACAAGACTTTCTCTCGGCATAGTTAATAATAAAAAACAATATAATTTTAATCATGAATAGATGATGATAAATGAGCATTATCCTTTGAAACTTTGATTTTAATGAGCAAATTATAGAAAATCACTAACTAATGCTAAACTAAGAACTGTAAAATAAAACACTTTAAATAAAAATTATAGATATTTTAATTTTCTGTAATTTTAATTATATGGACTTTCATCTTAAAATGAATAACAAGGCTGCAATCTTAAAAAAAATTATACCAAATTATACTCAAAGGAGAAAACTCTGACTAGTGTCTTTTACACCTCTACCTCTTTTGTTCTTAAATGTTTTAGTCATTTAATTGGCTGCCCATGTGATAAATACAACTATTTTTTGTAGCCCTGGAACTGGTAGATTGAGTGCAATGAATTTAACACTCCACCTGCCTGTTATGGGCATATGTCTGTAGTTGTAAAGAGATTAATAAGTACATTAATGTGATTTGCTGTAAACATTACAAAAAAATTATTATTAATTAATTATATTTTATAATTATAATTAATTATAAAATTAAAAAATTCAACAGGTATGCCGCTTACCCCATCTTATAGAGCATAGAAAATATGATAAAGGTAATTGTAAACAAAACTGTAGGAGCCGTTTTTGAGGCAAATTGCAAAACAGTGAAAAATCATATGAATAAACTAACATATCAAGTAGATTTATTTTGATGAAAATGTTCCTGTTGAGTCTCCTCATAGTACCTGACTTAAGTTTCAACTTTGTTTGATTATCCATTTTTGACTTATTTTGCATAAAAACCAAATGGTAAAACCAACCACTAAATGAGATCATTGCAAAATATAAAGGACAATGGATAGATCATTTATTTAGAATGTCACACGCCCTTTGAATGCATGGCTTTATGAACCGAGCGATAAAAGAGGAGTGGTGTTACCGATTAAGAGTTTGACACTGGAAGAGGCTCAAAATTATAGCTTAATTCATGATGGATGATGACGACGATGACCAATCGGTAAAAAGAAGTTTTTGGGCTCAGGGGCCTGAAAACGTGTTATTTCTGGCGAAAACTCGATTTCAAAAAATTGATATTGTAAACTTAACTTTCCTTACTAATATTTTCATATGCACCAATGCTAAGTAAAAAAAAACTTACTTATCTGGTAATATCTGAACAATAAAATTTTCAATAGCAATAATTGGTCCAGATGGTTGAAGAGTACGTACAGCTTCTATTCGTTCCCAGGCAGCTTGAATGGCTGCATCATAACCAACTGGTTGTGCAGCTACGTTCTTTGCTTCAGCCCCAAGGCCTCTGAAACAATAAAAGCAAACATTAAAAGTTATAAAAATAAAATTTATTAATATTAAATTACTTTAATCAATATGATCAATACTGGATCAGGGAAATTAAGGAGGACATGAACGGACTCCAAATCTCACTTGAGGACCTCAAAACAAAATCCGGAAATTACCACAGGCTGAAGACCACAAGACTTGAACAGCAGAAAGTTGTGTATTCTGACAAGGAACGGCAGAGAAGATCGGATGGATTGAAGGAATACTGGAGAAAGTTCAAGGAGGGAAACATCAGGAAAGGACTCCAAAAACTGAAAAATTGAACCGCAAAAATTGAAATGAGTTTTTTTTAGTTTGATGAACTTTGTAATCCTATGTGACTTTAAAAAAAAATTACTTTAAAGCTTGACCTTGATCGTGCCTAACCATTAATTTAATGTATGTTACTCTATAACCAACAAAATTGTTGTAGGTCAAAGGGTAATTTACAATGGCATGTCTACTCTACTAATCAAAGTACAATATTAATAAAACTTTGACTGATCCTTACACTATTTTAGCTGATGATATCACCCATAATTCTTAAAAGTTACATGTTCTACTCCATTTTGTTTTCATTTTTAAAAGGTACTTCTTATAATTTTTGTGCCTTGTAATCATGTTAAGTACTCAAGCTTAGTTCTTTAGAAGTTTCTTTTTATTTGAGAACAGAAGACGCCATGATGTGAGTGATAATATAATCAACAGTTAACAATTTTGAATTTAATTATACAGCCAGTACCTGCGATAAAAAAGTGAAGATATCATGCACAGAAAGGTGAAAATATACTTTTCTGCAGACCAACTACAGATTTGTCAATTTTTCAACATAGTGACACAGACAACTGATAACCCTGTTATCCCATGTGTTAAAACCAGATTTGCCATTGACCTAAACAACTATGTTTGTTAAAGTTTTATAAGGTGTTGTCCAATCCATTGTTTGTATGATAGGAAGACATGGACACTTACACATGCACATTAGATGAGATGCAGGGAGTGGAGAAGCGATTTCTGAGGTCGGTGGCTGGCTATACCAGATAGAATATGAGGAGGAATGATTACGTTTTTCCAGAATTGGGCGTTCGATCGATGAATAGGATGGTGCAGGAATATAGAAAGAATTGGTGTGATTATGTCAGATGTATGGACAGGATGAGACTCCCACAATGAAGTGAAGAGAATCAGTCTGAGGGTAGAAGGGATCTGGGTCGACCAAAGAAAAGGTGGAAAGACCAATTTCATTGAGTGATATAATAGGCTCAGGGTCTTTTACTTTCTAAGAAGAAGAACACAAAACAGTTTCCACAATCCCAAGCTGCGAAAAACTTTCTTTTTTTAATGATGTCTACATGAAATCCATCTCCACCGCTTTAAGGCAATCCTTCTGTCTCTTAGTCAATACCCACACTTCTGCAGCATAGGTACACACACTCTCCAGGATAGCACGATAAATATTTATCTTTGCCTCATTCCATATTTTATCATTCCAAAGAACAGAATTTAACTACCCCATAACCCTTCGCCCTTGCGAAATCTTCCTGTTTACTTCCGCTGCACTGGTTCCACTCCTATCAAAGATGACTTCCAGGTATTTAAAACAAAGAAATTTAATTTTTCTACTAAAAAAACATGAAACTAATCACACTCTACAACACACCGGCTTACATATGCCAACAGTTTTTCATATTGTTCAATGCACAGATAACACCTTTCACACAAAAATAATTGAACACTAAAACCCCAATGTTTGTTCAATCTCATCGAATACCCTTCCTGTTGTCAGGCGCCTGAAAATAAAATGGAATCAATATCTACTAAGACCACCATACGACAAAGAAGAACTCACTCGTAATACACTCTCACATACATTGTTCATCCGGTAATTATTATCATTCACATCTAATTGCCAGATCATACTCATGCTAAATTTATCACAACACAATCAAGATAAGGTTTCATATTCATTCCACATCTTGAATTCACGCTAAAATTTGCCATTTAGCTCAGTTCAAGTCACACACAAGTTACTAACATAAACCATTCATCACATTCGCTAGCAATACATTCCTGTTAAAGTTGTGAATATAAATAAAATTTACGTCAAAAAAAAATGAGAATCTACCCATCTTTAAAATATCTTTTAAACTTCTGTTCGTAAATAATAAGATTTAACATTGTCTAGCTATTACTATTATCATTAATCATCCTTAAAATCTCTCTTCCAAGTTACTTTGGCTCAGGGATAAAACTAATTCTCTTCAGCCCTCTCTATTGCTCAAACATCTCTTCTTCACTGCTCTTTTAGCATCATATGTTTTTCCTAACTTATTCATAACCAAACCCATCCACTTCACTCTTGGTCTGCCACTTGGTCTTTTTCCTCTCCATCACCACGTACAACATCGTTTTAGGCAGTCTACCCTACCTTCATCCTACTGACATGACCAAACCACAGTAGTTTTGTCTGTCTAACCCTCATTATCAGGCTGTTTATACCAAATTCTTCCTTAATTACATCATTTTTTTATTTTATCTTTTCTTGTTTTTTTTAGCATACTTGTCATTATTTAAATTTTAATTCAGGAATATAAATACAAAATGCTTAAGTCAATTCTTTTCTTTTTTTGTTTTATGTCTGACCGTTTTGCAATTACCGCTGATGCAGATGGTGAGGAGGATGATAGATGAAAAAATGCCAGATCTGACGGGGAATCGAACCCAGGACCCCAGCGTAGAAGCCAGTTAAGTCTATACGGTAGGAAACTCATATTACATTTCCAGAATTTACTTGATATTGGATACAAGCACATTCCATTAGTCTTCAAAGACTACACAGTAAAAGTCATTTAAGATATCTATGGAGTTCAGGAGATTTATTTTGTAATAATTATTAAAAATTACGTGGTGTTTTTTAATCTTACAGAATGAATCAGCAAAAGATTTTCATAGTTTTACAAAAATTACAATGAACTAACAAATATTTAATATAATACTTATTGAAAAATATTATGATTATCAGTATTTCCAATAATTAAAGAAAAATTTTTAATTATAACGAGATAAAAATACTTTTTAATTGTAAGATAATTAAAAATCATGACAAAACAATTGATAATGGAAACAACAGTATTAGAGTGGTATGAATGATTGGAAAATAATGATTAAGTATTTGATAAGAAATGAAGGTAATACAAATTTACAAAAATACAAAACTGGCACACAGTAAATTAAATATATTAAAAAAAAAGAGTACTAAATTTTGATGTTTCCTTTCCGTGTACTCACTAACATAGATTTATAAATTAAACTTTGCTTTTTATATAATTCAAGGCCACAGCAACACACAGAGCTACTAAATTATACGTGTCTACTCATTCAACTAGCTGAAGTGGAAGTATACACAACAAAGGAGCCTTATTATTCAGTATAGTAGTTGCATTCCTAGGAGGAACCAGTTTGAAGTTTTTACTGGTCAGTTTTTATATTACATTTATTTATTTAGTTATTAAAATTAATTTAATATCTGTATTTTTTTAATTAATTTTATAAATTCACATAATTATAAATTTAACTTTTTTTATTTTAATAATTATATTTTTTTTAGACTTATAACAATTAAATTAACTATATAATCTACTTTCTTTGATAATTAAGAGTGCATATATATTTCATAATAATCAAAATAATTTCTGTTACAAAATTTGGAATTATTGCTCAATAATTTTAGCTATTATTGGAAACATTTAACGAAAATTAACTTGAAAATTATTAATAGATTATAAAACTTGTATACAGTTTGAAATGCACACTTTCCAATGATATAAATTTATATTTATAAGAAAACTAGAAATATACTTCTTTAATAAAAAAAAAGTCATATAATTCTGGTGTTTTTTATAAACAGAACGAACTTGATCTACTAACTTTTATAAAATTTTTACACTAGACTTCTTAAAATTGATAAATTATATACCTAATTTCAAATTTACAGGGTAAGAACAACTTTGAAAAAAATCATTGCGATTTTTTTCTAGAAGATTTTAGATACGTCAAAGAATTTAAAAAAAAAATTTGGTTCAATCCAATCAAAAGATTAAAAAATACATAAAATAAAAAAACATAAAACAACCTATTTTTTTACAGTTCTTCAGAAACGTGGGAGCAAAAATGTTTACTTTTGAGTTATATTGGAAGGTGGTCTCCCATTTAAATATTAATTTTAACTAATTTAGACTGCTACCATAGTGCTTTGGTTAGCGAGTTGGCTGCAAAGAGAAAGGTCCTGGGTTCAATTCCTGATTAGTTTGGAAAATTATTACACATAAAACGCATAATTCCTTTTCCTGAAATCGGCATTAATGACATAGCTGTTATTGCGATTTGAAACAAAATTAAAAATGTAAACCAGTTATTAATTTGGACTTTTGGGCATATATCCAAAATGTTCAAGTTTCTTTGAACTGATTATTAAGTAACATAGGCCATTCAAGTGACTTAGTATGGTGAATAATAAATCATAAATGAACAAACTCTGATGGACATCCCAGTTCAAATTAATATCATTACAAACAATTAATCCAGCACAATAGAATGATAAAATTGGGCGTTTATTTAAAATAAGACAGTTCCCGATAACAAAATAAAACCAAGATAGAAATAACAGACAACTGTGGTAGAAGTGCCTTTATGATTTTTTCACATTATAAGTTATTCAAAAACAGTCAAAACATTTAATATGTCCGAGAAGCATATTAATTAGTTTTAAAGAAAAGGACAATGTTTAGATATCTTAAGGGGGTAGTCAACTCACGAAGATGACTTTTTTTAAATTTCGATTGGTTTTTCCATTTATTTGAAGTTTAAAGTTTTCTGAATCGCAACATTTGTTTACTTTGCATGTACGTTGACAAAAAGTTATAAAAACATCTGTTTAAAATAAAGCTCACTAGCAAGGCGCGTCGAATTATTCCTTGAACTTTAAGTTTTTCGGAAATGTGCTTTTTGCATGATTGTACATCCTTGGGAATTAAATATTTTCATTTGTATTTAAGATATTTGGATGATTATTATTTTCAAATGTTCAAAATTTCTTCCTCTATTATCTGTGGAATGATTATTACAAAAACCTTAATTGGGATTTAGTTAAAAAATAATTTGTGAATATATAAAATAAATGTTTTTGATAATATGGTTTTTCTTCAACAAAAATCTTGTAAGATAAAATATATACAAGCGCATAAACAGATAATAGACAGCAATTTTCTGTATTTTATAGCATAAAAATATTGTTGATATCTTTCTTGGTTCCTGAGATATTTGAATGCCCATAAAAGCCCGCTTTTCCAATTTTACCCTTATATTAGGGGCTGTAATTAATTTTTTGGCTTGGTTCAAATGGTAGATTATTACTAGTAAATTACTCTTTCATTTAAAATAAATACTGACAAATTATAGCCAGAAATTTTCATTTTCTGGGTTGACTACCCCCTTAAACCGAGTTCAGTGTTCAGGTTTTTTCTAATTAAAAGTTTAAACATACAATTTAAAAAAAATATTAACACTTAAGTTTTAATGTTATCCTAATTTCAGCATCTAAATGAGAAGGACATTTATATCAGCTCTAAAAACTATCCTATTATGTGATAACCTTTCATACACCATAAAAAATTATTTCCTTTCAAAAAAACAATTATATTCACAGAACTGGAGATAAAAATACAATAACCCAGTAATTACAGATTAATCGAGTACAATTAAGTCACTGTTAAAACTAAATCATCATTTATATAAAAATAAATAATTGAATTACCAGAAGATACATTAATGTAGAAGTTAATAGATTGCTTTTCACAAATATCAATTGATCAGGTAAAATATTATTTTGTGTGAATAGTATACAATTTTCTCAGCATTTGCCAGGACATTTATTTATTTTTAAAACAAAAAATTACTTAAAGGAATTCTAGTACACTGTAAAATATCTCATCAATTAAATAATTTTTCAGACTTTTTTTAAAAAAAAATATTAATTAATATAAAAATTTAAAGATTGTGTAATTTATTGATGTATTTTCTCTCTGCATAATGTAGGCACACAATTCAGTGTTGTATTATGTTCGCCAATTACGTTGGCATGTAGGGAGGGTAGCAAGACAGAGAGAGAATGTGTTGCGTCCGCTTTTTCCCTCAACTTATTTCAATCAGTGCACGGTGTTCAAGTGGAATTGTGACAATACATGATCGGTAGGGCACTCTGCCGGCCAGTTTTGTTCACAACACTCTAACAAGCTCATTTTTCATCAA
Organism: Catonia carolina; assembly: GCA_035578175.1. Classification (NCBI taxonomy): domain Eukaryota; kingdom Metazoa; phylum Arthropoda; class Insecta; order Hemiptera; family Achilidae; genus Catonia; species Catonia carolina. The sequence goes on along the minus strand of JAQMRL010000001.1, from coordinate 336,183,224 downwards.
AAAATTCTAAAAATTTTTTTCGCTTCCTAATGAATCTTATTTTATTATGTTATCTCAGACATTTAGATAAGACACACTTGTAAAGTTAGACACTTTACAAAGTTAGACGTTTAAATCTCATCACATTTTTGTATATCACGTAATACAGTATAACTTTTTTTCTGGGACGACATAATATGTGTTTTATTATTTTGTTATAAAATATAAAATTTTATCTGTGATTTGATATAAATGTTGAGTCATATGTAAGACGGAAACAGAAATAATAAACGAGCTTGAAAAAAATCACTCATTGAAGGGAAGTCAAAGAGATCGTCATGTCTGCTGTCTCCTTCCTGTTAGTATTCCAAGAAGCTGAAAATTTTTTTATAGTTGTGAACTTTATACCAAACATACATCAATTTTTAGAAATCAACTACACACACACAATATCAGTTGTATGAAATTTTAATAAAAAGAACCGCATAGTACATACATATAAGAGAAAGAGGGCATGACGTCCCTCTCATTTGGGCCTATCAAAACGTTATTACACCATTTATAAAAAACTTTTTGCCTATTACCTCAAATTGAATCGCAGATATTTTTCCCCAAATTTTGTGCGCGCACAACTAATTGGCTTTCGACAGCGACAGAAATATCAAACGATAACTGAACAAACACAAAATGAGTAGTGCGTACTAATTTAAAGGCAGCCTGTATCAAGCTACGACGCTGTGGTGGGGGATCGACTTACTGCGCATGTGCGGCCCGCACGCCACCGTAGTTGGTTACCATTATAATTATCAACACAGTAATCGGTTTTTGATCTTTGCGGACATTTAGATTCTGTATAAATGTAATTTGCTTAAGGGGGAAGTCTACCTTCAAAAATATGTTTTTATGCTACAGATTAGTGAAGAAGTTTTTGTGCATGAAATTGAGCAATTCTTATTAAATCCTGGTTAAAATTTATTTAAAAATTTTACCCTAAAATTAATGTGGGGTTGAAAAGCTGCCTACTTATTAGTTACAAAATCATAACTTGGGTTTATTTATTGATATTGGGTTTATTTATTTTATTGATATCAAATTAAAGGAACCCCCCCCCCCCATTCTAGAGCAAGAGCGCCAAGTTTCACCAGGTTTTGGTATTTCCTTTTTATTAAAATATTTAATAAGACATTTCTTTAACATTAGAAAAAGTTTGATGAATAAACAAATTAAATAAAATAACTTTAAAACTGTACAAAACACAGTATTACCTCGAGTAGATTAGGTTAAAAGTTATGTCTGAAAAATAGTAAGGTTATGGAATATTGATTAAATTTCTAGAGAGCTATGATTGAAGTAATATACAACTTTACGCCCAAGGGTCCCGGGTTCAATTCCCAGTCAGGCCTGGCATTTTTCGTCACACATTTTCTCTATCACCCTTTATCGTCAGCATTAGCAATAATGTGCAAAACACTACAACATGAAAAAACTAATTTTTTTTTTATAATATATCCACCAATACAATGCTGCTATCTCTATGAAATTAAATAAACTTGTAGAGAATAAAACAGGCTTTCAATTGAAACCAACTTCAATTAGAATTATATTTTGATTCTTGCACGAATTATTAATGTTAAAAAAGTAATTTCACAAAAAAATGTTAATGCTGAGACAACGCTTTCATTTTTATTTATTTATTTACTGACATAAAACAATAAATTTGTTATCAATAAAATAAATACACAATATTTTCAGAATAATTTTCTCTAAAATACAGCAAACATAAAAAAATCTGAAGGTAAACTCCCAACTTAAAAATATAGAGGGAGGCAATGGTAAAAAATTTCTAATCATGGGCATAAATAAATTTTTATGATTTACTTTAAATAATTTTTTTAATGAACTAAAATTTATTTGAAGTGGTTGATTAAGAAAAAAATCAAAGTAGCAAGATCATGATTCAAAAGCTTTACATGTTGAAGATAAATAGTCAGTAACAACATTTGGTTGTAGCAATTTGTATTCAGATTACAATATATCCGCCCAATTGATTATCAACTGGAACACCCTGTTTTATTTAACAATACAATTCAATCCAATTACTGACACTCTTCCTTTCTCTTTAACATCTATACGCACACTGGTTTTTTTACACCTAACATTTTATTATATTCCTGTAATCAATGTTATATAAATAAACTTTTTTATAATTCAAGTACTTTTCAAAATTTTAATTATATTTTTTTCTATTCATAAACAAAAAACATATACGATAAATACATCCGTAAACCAAAAATACTAAAATGTAAAAAAAATTTAGATATATGTTTTTTTAGATAAATTGTCAAAAAACAGGTTCGAGCGACTTATAGATTTTATTCAATAAAACAAGAGTTAAGTGGTTTACCGATGCCTTTCTCAGAGGGTTGAAATTCATGACTGCTATCCAGTATTACACAATTCCTAAAAAGCACTTTTTTCACACTTAAAATTTCATCTTCACATCATTCTCCATGTGGCTGTATAATGAAAGTCATTATTTTCAGTGAATATAACATTGGTTAGTGTCAGTTAACCATACCTTTTCTCTTCTTCAATACTTCATACATTCAATTGTCTGATAATTATCATAAACAATAAAGATTAGGCCTCCTGACCAGTTTCAACTTCTAATTAATCTGCTATTTCTCAAAAACTTGGGATGATATCTCTTTCAAGTTCATCTAATCCCACATTATCTGATTGGCTTGTAAGTAAACACCAGTTTTGATTTTTGATCATCTGACATTCACAACAAACTACTATACCAAAATTGCCCGTATTTTTTAATGACTGATAAAAACCATGGTACATTAAACTTCAAGTCTAATATTATCATTTATTAAAAGTCTCATCTAAGCATCCTCTATTCTTGACATCTGCTAAGCAGTCAGGGTCCAACATTCTGGACCATACATTAAAACTGGCAAAACCAAGGTGTGATATAACTTTAAAATGACTTCTTTCCACACTTTATCAACCAACGTTTTACTTAAAAATCATATTTTTGCATGATCATGTGAATTAAAATAAAAATATTTTTATAGCCCTAGAATTATTACATAAAAAACCATTAATTTGACAAGCCACTGGCTTCTTACGAGCATAGATGTTGTACAACATGCATAAAATAAACAGAAATTTCAAATGTAAAAATGAAAAAAATCATACAATAACAAAATCGATGTACTTTTCTCAATTTTTAATGTTTGGTTTTTTAATAGAGACAATGGCGACGAAATACAAGCTGACTTACTTTACTATTACCGGACTAGGTGAACCAATCAGGTTCTTACTGTCATACATGGGTGAAGATTTTGAAGATAAAAGAATCGAATTTAACGACTGGCCAGAAATTAAACCAAGTAAGAACTTCAACTTATTTAATAACTCAATTTAAATTAGGCCTACTGAAGTAACATTAACTAAAGGAATGATTAGATTTTGAACTGCACAAAAAATATGTGACATGGTTTAACCTAGGTAACAAATATAGCTTATTGGATGGTCAATTTGGAATGTTATGTACAGTACTGTTATGAACATATTTTGTAACAAAATGTTTAAAGCATGTAGACTTTCATTAGCCTCTTCATGATAGTAAATCGTTAAAATCTTATAATTTACAAAAAATATACACCGTAATTACTCTAGTATACCATGCACCTATTTCGAATGAAATTGATCCAATAAAATTGTGTGCGCATTATATTAAAACAAATACAAAAATAAATGGCCTTTTAACAGAGATATTATAGTGATCCCATCAGGAGGGTTAACATCTGTATAATAACTTTTAAATGTTTGCATAAATAAGCCATTCTAAATTGCTAAGAAGGAACTGTATACTTAATGAATAGCAAATACTGAGCATACATACAGACCTTTGGTAAAAATAAAAAGGCCAGAATATGAAACAATCTGCGAGTGGATTAAAACTGCATGGACAAGGATTTCACCAGACTTAGATTTAAAAAGCTTTCTAAATTTTCCAATGTGTTTTTTCAATGCATTTCTAATACACTCAATGGTTCAGAAGATGACACACTAGGGGCGAAAATCCAGACGCGGGTTTTGACAACAACAATGATACCGACGACAGAGATTAACTTTGTTTTAATTTAGTTCTTTTTATTTGACAGTAACTTCTTATAGTTCAGCAGCTGTTTTTAGTTTATTGTAATACGCACAATGAGAATGTACCTATCCTAGCTAATGAATTAGTCAAAGTTATGAAGATTTTTCAATGTGTTTAAATAAATTGGAAAGTTCTTATTACTATTTTATTTTTGACAGTTTCAATTTTTCTGAAATTACCTTTGAAAATTGGATGCGCGGTATTTTCAAGAAAGTATGGTACACCTAGCCTTGTAGCTAGATGATCACACGTCAAAAGGATACATATACTATAAGTCAAAATAATACAGTAAACGAACAATTAAAAAAAATATTTTAGTAAATTTCACCATATTTTGAAAGTATAAAGCGAAAAGAATACTGACAAGCTAATTAGATTACTGGTTTACGCATGCGCAGTTAACACATTCCCGACACCTCCTCTAAAGTACGATCAGTATAACATACAACAAATCAAAAGGCTCCCAACATGGACAGTCACCATACATTTCTAGTATGTAGGAATAATTTTTAAATAATAAATTAAATTGAATGCACAACTGATTAAGTAAATAAAGTTTAGAAACAATGAAGTCGTATACAAGCAAAATTTGTGAAATATAAGAAAAATTTATATAATCACTGAAACAAAAATAATGTGAAAACTAATGCTACCAGTTCATTTGCAATGAATTAAATTAAATTATAAAACAATGGCAATCATATATAAAACAGGAAAATTTATTTGGAGTAATGGAAAGTTGATGCTCGTACAACATCTGAGTGTCATCTACCATACCACACTAATGTGCCTATATCATGAACAAGCAAAGTCAAAAAAGTCTTAAAAATCATAATAGTTAAAATTAGTGTACATATGAGGTCTGTTAGAAAAGTATCCGACCTTATTTTTATTTTGCGAAAACTTGATGGATGTGAATCAAGTGCGCTTGCATGAGCTGACCTTGAACCTTTGTGCACATGCGGTTGAGTGAGGTAGTGTGTAGTGCTCTCGTCGGTGTTTTTGCAAGGAATACAACAAATGACTGGAGCAGTGTTACTGCATCCACAAACTCCACAGTGACCCCGACTTCATGAACACCATAATCACCGAGTCTTGAGTGAACAGGTATGACCCAGAAACCAAATCCCAGTCCTCATAGTGGAGGCATTCCACATCACCAAGATCAAAGACGGCCTGCCAAGAGCGCAGCAACGTCAAAGTGATGCTGACTGCTTTCTTTGACCCCCGCGGTGTGGTGCACAATGAGTACGCAAACAATCACAAAGAGTGCTATAGGGATGTCCTCCGCTGCTTACGTAACGCTGTGTGGCGCAAGAGACTGGAGTTGTGATCAACACGATATTGGTGCCTCGATCACGACAATGCTTAAGCAATTTCCTCGTACTTGATTCAAACTTTTTTGGCAAAAAACCAGACTCCTGTGGTTCAACAGGCTCCTTACTCTCCTGATATGGCCTCCTGTGACTTTTGGCTATTCCCCAAACTCCAGAGGTCATTGAAAGGAACACGATTTCAAACCAGAGAGGACATTATGGCAGCAATGACAGCTAAGCTAACCTTCATTCCAAAAGAGGCTTTCTCAGTATGCTTTCAACAATGGCAGCACCGCTGGGAGAAGCGTGTGGAGTCCCAAGGAGACTTACTTTGAGGGTGATAAGGTTTCCAATGCTCCAGGAATGCCAGGGTTTTTCCCTGGCCAAAAGTCGGATACTTTTCTAACAGACCTTGTATAATCCCTGAAAATCATTGAAATCACCCTGGTGGATTGGTTGATGAAGTACACGACAACTAAGTAGATGTACATAAGTAGATGTTCAAGGTAAGGATTTCAAAGATTTTTAACAACGAATCTATTGTTACCGGTCCAATACCTAATAAATGGTATCATTGTAAACTAATTAAATCATGTATAAAATGGTCTTATTATAGATATATTATAATGTTTAATTAATAAAATGTCCTTGTTCTGTTAAAAATGAAATTAGCAACGCCAACTGGTAAGGTGCCACTTTTAGAGTTTGACGGAATAGTGGTTTCACAATCGGCAGCAATTTCAAGATATCTTGGTAAAAAAGCTGGTATAGCTGGAGACAATGAACTGGAAGATTTATTGATAGACGCTGCAGTTGATACATATCGTGACTTGATAGGAGGTAAGCAAAAATTGATTTAAAGACAAAATATTCAAATTGCTTCTTCTCAAAAGTCTAGTAATTATAAACTGAAAAAAATTATCTAAAGTTGGATTTTGGTAGCATGTAGTTTAATATATTTAAAGTTGAACCATCTTTCCTCCATTAATTTCTTAGCATCACATCTTTTTACTAATAAATCCATAACTGAAGCCATTCACTTTACTCTTGATCTGCCTTTTGTACAGCAACCTTTTAAATTGTCTACCTTTCTCCATTCATAATCAAACTTTCATGATTTTGTCTGTCCAACTATCCATGTTAGGTTGTCCAACCCCAATCATAATTATATCTTACTCTGTTTTATCTTGTCTCTTCTAACAAACTTCTTAACTTTATTTCTTCCACATAGATTCTACACTCAGCCTTCCTTCCATATGCCTAAGTTTCTGCTGCGTAAGGCAGTATTGGCACAAAATATGCATTATACAAATTTTTCTTACAATACATAGCAACTTTCTGATCTCAAAGTAAGCTTCGTACATTTTGGAAAAAATTGCTTGCTTTCTGCACCTTTTTACTTAAATCCTTGTCCAATTTTCCATCTAATTCCAATTTTCTCCACTTACAATAAATTTCTACAACAATAGGAAAATAACTCAGTATTATAGTTTTACTTTTAAAACAATTTTTCTTTTGTTATATTTGAATATTTAAAAATATCATTGGTAGCACCTTTATTAATTCCAAATATATAGGAATCTTTGATGCAAATTCTGAAAATGAGGTTGTCGAACCAACAGAGTGTACCCCTGAATACCTGAATAAATATAGCGATTTGAAATATTTTAGTTGCATTTTTTATGATAAAAACTCAAAATATGGGCTCCGCAGGGACATTTTCATTTTCTTTCTCTAATAATCTATAAAAACCAAGGTTCTCCAGATGGGTCAATTAACAGATGAACATTTCTAAATTTTTCAAAACAGTAACATTTTATATGAACCAAAAAAGTTCCAGAAATAGTACCACTCATCTTCATTAAAGGAAGCCACCATATATTGTCAGTAGTAAATCTTCAAAATTGGATTACAAAAAAATTAATTTTCTATTTTCCTCATTAATTTTGAAATTGGGAAATACAGAGGAATACGGTTAACACGAAATATTTATTAATATGAAACATGTACTATTTTTATAACGTTACAGTTTATATGGTTAATGCAAAAGCTCTACCTGACAAAAATTGGTTAACACAAAAAAATATTTTCCACACAATCCCAAGTAATCCATATTGATGTGCGATATGAGTGCTGAGTACTCTGTTCAGCTTAACAATGGTTGCGATAATGATAGAGTTGACAAACCTGATACTGAAGAGAATAATTTACTGGTACCTACTTCTGCTTACATGCTTTCATTGCTACATCGAACGCGGCGCTATTTACAAGTGAACTCGAATGGCAAAATGTCTGAATACGTTAATAAATTAGAACAACTTGTAGAAAATAAAATAGTGCAAAACTGTATTCAAAATAAAATAACCGATTTTTAAATTGGATATTAATATTAAAACAAACAATAATTACTAGTTCTAAGGGTTTTACTCGAGTTTAAAAAAAAATAAAATCACAAAATCATGCTGATAGAGAAAATATCATGTAATTACCGACTATAATGTTTTAAATAAATACATATTATATTGTGTGCATATTAACGTTAAGTTTATTCATAATACCACCTATGTACTGTTTTTCTTGTTTCTACATCTCTCTTGTTTTATATTGTTCATTACATTAACATGAAAAAATATCTGGCCTCGGAGGTTTCAAGTTAACCGTGTTCCACTGTACTTACTTTTTGATGATGATAAATTATCTAGATGATGATAAATTATTAGAAGTAGGTACCAGTAAATTATTTTTTTTGGTGATGATAAATCTACATTTGGAGAGCTTCATAACATAAAAGCAAACCAGAATCCCTTCAGTGGGAGATGAGACTGAACTAAACTCAAAACACCTTATTTTTTAAATATATAAATTAAATAATCATTATTTCTTATTTATTTCAGAAATTGTTATCTGGGTAAAAGAAAATGATCCAACATTAAAAGATAAGAAGAAGGAAGTACTGAAAAGTGAAACACTCCCATATTATTTTGAACTACTTGATAACAAAATAAAAGAAAATGGAGGATACATAGCTAACGGAAAGGTAAGAAAAAAAAATCTTCCACTTATTTATTTTGTAACATATAACGTGCTTCCCAAGAAATCTGACATATGCGGAAATTAATATTGGACAATGTACTGTCAATATTAATCTTATTATAAGGGTATAATCTTACTATTATTACTTCAGCATTAAGAAACAAAATAAAAATGAGTCTACAAAGGATTTTAATAGCTAATAATTTAATAAATTAGTAAATAAAGACAAAAATGTTACTCAATTTCGACATAGCGCGGAGACTTCACTAAATTTACATTATTTAATAAATAAATATTAAATTATCAACTTTTTATCAAGATAACTTTCTGTCAAGAACAGTACTAAGGAATGGTTTTTGATAGAAACAATGAAAACTTCTGAGAATTGAAAACCTAATAATCTAATTCTAATAAAAATTTGAATCCAATCACAAAATGCTTCCCACTAAGGACAAAGACTTTCAATAGATAACTATCTATCTATCTGTCAATTTTTAATCCATTAAAAATAATATTAGTTCAGAAATTTTTTTTACATTTCATAAGAAGATTAATATTGTAAATTTTTTTTTTCAGTTGTCCTGGGGAGATTTATTTGTAGTAGCGTTCCTTGATTTTTTGGTTTCACAACTAGACGCAGATCTGTCACAGTACTCATACGTGAAAGAATTAAATGACAAAATTTTATCGATTCCAAATATAAAATCATGGGTTGACAAACGCCCACCCAGCAGGTACAGAGATTGATTGATATGGTGGAAAACCAGCCAACATTTTTTGAGTGATGGAGAATATTTTGTAATCATTTAAAAAGTAAATAAATATATGATAATGATGTATTAAACGAAATTACTACAGTAATTGTATGCTTCAAAAAACTGTCAATAAAAAATTAAAAACTAACAAATCTTTGTAATACATCCTGCCTACCATTTTATTTATAAATTACAATATAAATGAAATTTATCTTTACTTTATCTTTGATTACCTTTAAATGTAAATAAACTTACGCGTGATTCGGAGGTATCGCCTTCTTCAGAGAATGTGAAACTAAAATTTAAATTAGAATGGTGTTTCCATTCAGTCACATTAAATAAAACTGTCTTAAATTTTCAATTCTGTATCTTTTTGTATTTATTACTATAGATAGCAGCAGCTTCTCTAATTAAATTATCATCTTGAATCATCTTACCGTTGGTTAATTATAATATCACCTTTTAAATTTATATGGATAATATTTGAAATATTTAAATTTTCTGTACTTTATATTATTATTGTCATATATGTACATTTTTTCAATACATAATATAAAAACTCTTTTATTTTCCTAAATTGTAACCTGTGTGTTTAGTTCTACAATGCTATTTTGAATCATGCGCTTTCTTGTAGCTTCCACAGATCTTTCTAGAACAATGTTTTCCCGCCTCACGCATTAGGTCAATAAACTTGTACTTTACAGGATCAATCATGTTCGATTTCTGTCATACTCGGTGTGGGGCATCTAATCACGTGGCCATCGATCGGCCAATTACGTTCAATTAATGGATTCTCGCACTTGCGAATTAGGGCTTCTCTCGATCCATGACCCACGGCTTTGCACCCTCAAGGCCTCGTTGGCTTAGCGCCACTTTTCAGTATCGCTTCATCTCTTGTACACGCCAGTTGTGTCTTGTGGCACTCAATTGTTTTGTATGTGTTTGTGGACATTATTCAGTTGTGTTTATGTCGTTTTAATCAAAATATATTTGTTATCGTCAATAGTAGCAATTCGTTCATGTTAATATCACAATCGAGCTATTCGTCCACAAGCGTCACGGTTTGTTAATCGTTTTGTATGTCGTATGTTACTGCCATTTCGAACCTGTCAATTTGTATATCAACTCATTATGTGTTTCCTTGTCCTCGCTGCATTAGTTTAAACGCAGCAAGTGACTTTTAAATTGTTTTATTCGCAAAAGTACTCTCATGTGTACTAACTACTCTGTGCATTGTTCTGAACTATACCTCAAGTGTAACCAGTGTACTTTTTGTCATCACGATCTCTTCAGCATCTGTTCTGCAAAGGTGTAGTTAACGAACGCCTATTATCAGCTTGGTAACTACCAAAATTGGACTAATTTAAGTAAGTACTGCCACAATTTACTTTAAACTAAGAGCAGCTAATTTTCCGTTGTTTTTACCTCATGTGCTTCTCGCCTATTTTCCTTTGTTTCAATCGCATACTCCTAATAATCGCTCCGAAGAATTATTGCGCTTTTAACGTTCTTGGGTTAATCTTGCTTTTTAATCCAACTCATTTATGTTTCTTGCAGTTGGGAAAGGTTCATATAACAATTTGGGCAGAGTATCCAACACTGTGTCTTAAACATGCTTTTCGTAATTAGATTCCAATTATTGTATTTGAATGCTCTTATATGTTCCTTAAATCCTGTATAATTACGAATAGTCATTCCAGTACAGAACAAATCGCAATCATTTCCACATTTTATGTTGATATATTCTACATTGGAATGACCACTCGTAACTTTTGTACAAGATTTACAGAACATGTAAGAGCATTCATGAACACAATAAATTGGAATCTAATTATGCAAAACATATTAAGACAGGACACAATTTTGGGAAAATAGAAGAGGATTTATATTAATTGGAACAATGTATATATGACAATATAATACAAAAATTGAAATATTTTTAATATATGTCTGTATAAATTCACAAGATGATAAAATAATTAACATTCAAAATTGATAATTAAAATAGAGAAGCTACTGCCATTCCATACTAATAAATACAAACAAATACAGGATTGAAAATTTAAAACGGTTTTATTCAATATGACTGAATGGAAACACCATTCTAATTTTAATTTTATAAGCTCTGAAGGGTCATTTGGTATTTTTTAAGTACCCATTGGCCTAACAGTAAATCAACTTCACTACATTAGTTTGCCGATTACTTTATAAGAATGAGTACAGAGAAAACATACCAATTTGTAGAAAAACATGTCATGGATAATTCACCAGGACAATGTTTTATCCATAAAGATGTTTATGGCCAAGTAAAACATCCCTACCTTCGACCACCGGCTCTACTTGCCTGATTTAACCCCTGTGAATTTTTTTGTGCCCGTAAGCCAAAACAGCTCTGAAGGAAAGATTTGAGTCTGCTGAGGCAGTATGAGTACTCAACATTAAATGTTGAGTAATGTGTTGGACAAATTTTGTCCGACAGTGTCTCAAGAGAATAACCACTTTCCAGAAGATACATCTTACGTAAATTTTAATAAATTTTTAAAAAATGTTTACTTTCAATTTTGTGTACACTGATGATGGTGGAACCACCAAAACAAATCAGTAGAAAGTAGGATTATAAAAAAAGGTAAAAAAAAAAAACAAGTGATACAGCCATCTCATGCGTTATAAACAGAAAAGGTTTAATAAATTCTAGATTTATTTACTTACCTTACATTAATACGTCCACCAAAAACTATATTAAATGCTTCACGGATGGGACTGATCTTTATTTCTTTATCTGATGCTACAATCACTTCCATTTCTGAATTAGGTGCTGTAAGAATAACAATAACATAAGCCAGAATAAACACAATGCTCTTGATAAACATAAAAAAATGTAACACAAAGATTTTCAATATTTGAGACCTTTCTTTACAATATATATTTATCAACCAGTTTAACTATATACACTCACTGAAGAAAGTGAATAAGCACATATTCACAATGGAACAGATTTCTAAAATCAATTTTTTAATATATTCATGCGAGGATTTACAGCTATAGCTGTATCTCACTTCCTAAGCACCTTCTCTCTTTGTCTTGCCAGTCACCATTGGAAAGCTTCCATAAAGACATTGCCTCCTGCACACCAGCCAACCATATCACCTCCGGCCTTCCCCTCCTTCTTCTACTGGCTGGTGTCCACTCCCATACCCTCTTTGGCCACTTACCATTCTCCATACTTTGCAAACGGCCAAACCATTTTAATTGCTACCAGGATATGGTATCCATGATATTTCCTTTAATACTAATTCTTCTCCTTATTCCACAATTCGGAATTCGATCGATGTGTAACACACCGCAGCTCCATCTCCAGAAATACATCTTCACCACTTTTAGGCGATCCTTCTGCCTCTTAGTCAATACCAACACTTCAGTACCATAGATATGCACATTTTCCAGGATAGCATGATAAATATTAATCTTCATATCTTTCCATACTTTATCTTTCTATAAAATTTAACTGCCCTGTAACCCTTCACCCTTGTGAAATCTTGTTGTTTACTTCAGCTGCAATTGTTCCACTTCCATCAAAGACGACTCGCAGGAATATAATTTTCATAATATGTCTGGAAATTATATCTGAATTAATTGTAAAAAGTGAACCAACAAAATAGCTAGCTAGATAACATGTTGGTCTGCTTTACTGACATGGCGTTGCAAAGAAAAAAATCTGCTGTGAAACACTCACATGATTTTCTCTTGCCTATGTACATAATAAAACATATAACCTATGTTTAATCATGAACGAATGACGGCTAAATGAAAATTAACCTTGGTAAGGCTTAAAAAAAATGGAAAATCACTAACTGATGCTAAACTAGGCTCTGTAGAAAAATTTTTTTTAATAAAAGTTGCACAGTTTTTAATTTTCTATAACTTTGATTACATAAATTTTTATATTAGAAAACATACCAAACGCACACTGTTAAAAAAAATCTGTTTTTACAGTTTTAATTAGCAAAATACAGAAGGAAGAGTTTTCATAAAAGAATTATGTTTAGTTAAAAAATTATAAAATGTATAAAAACAAATTATAAATAATTTAAAAAAATACAAAATATTTAATGTAAAAATGTAACTTGCCTATAATTTTTAACAAAAAAAAACATTTAGAAAAATTAAATATCTCCAGTAGAATTACTGTAGTAATTTTATTAATCTTCTAACTTGACAAATAATCCTTGTAGGTTGTCAGATAAAAAAGATTTGACAAAGTTAAGGAATTTTGATACTTGGTGAAAACCCTAAACCACAAAAACTTAATGATATTCTTCACATATGGACGAATTCAATTGGGATATTGAGTCTCTGTTGCGTATTTTAAATTATTTATGAATAATTTAACAAGTAAGACCACAAAAATGACACTATACATGCGTTTGGTGCACTCAATTGTCACCTATAGGCTACGAAACACAGATTTTGTCAGAAACTGATTGCAATATGTTGAGTAAGAACATTTTTTGGACAGGTAAGGAAGAAAATGAATGGAGAGAACAAAAAATGAGTAACTGTATATTTTCATTAAATGCAGAGACATAGTCCATTTTATATAGACCTATAGACTAAGGAATAGTCTATTCCAGTTTAATTTTCAATTATGTATTTAATAGACAGCGAACAGTTCATATTTTTTTGTTTTTTTTTGGTTTTACGTCCAACACTTTCGCAATTTCTGCTAATGCAGACGGTGGAGAATGATGAAAATGAGAGATGAAAAAATGCTAGACCTGACTGGGAATCAAACCCGGGACCGCGACGTAGATGCCATTTGCGCTAACCACTACGCCAACAGGCCAGCCGAACAGTACACATGCTGGTTCTTTGAATGGCAAACATTTAAGCTGTTAGTAATGTTTTTGCAAACAAATCTTTCTGAAATTCGGATGGACACTTTCACAATTACTTTAGATACAATATTTTTCATAAATATTTTCATAATCAAGATTTTTTTTTAAATTAATGCGCTGGTCCTGTTTTAATTTTATCTGGAGAATCCATTTCATTGTAGTATCAAAGATCAAAATATAATGACAGGAAGAACATCACTAGACAAAACATCAATAAATAATTCAAAAGCACTAAATAAACCTGTATACTCTACCATTCACATAACACTAAAATATTTCTTATTTAGCTGAAAGCGTTGCACTTTTATTTCTAATGACAAAAACAACAATGTAAATAAAAAAAAGTTATGAAATGAAATATATGACAAGGAAGAGAGATTCAAATAAACTAATACAGTAAAACTGCAAAATGCAAATAAACGCACTGGTTGAACCACTAATTGAAACTATTAGAACTGGATGAATAGGCAGTATACAAGTAACATGAGCAAAAAAAACATAACCAACAGCTAAAAGCTGTTGCTCGACCGCAACCCAAAGCAATGATGTCACTGAAATTAAACTGGAATAGACTATAAATGGGGTATATTGACAAAATAGAATCAACAAGGAAGATTAATGCAACATGGAAGAAAAGACTAAACAAAAGAAGATGAAATGGGCATCCGAATAAGAGATGTATGGATGACAAATAATTTGATTTTAATGGGTGTCAGAAGGTGGCAAGTGCTAGCAACTAGTAGAGGATTGTGGAGGATGCCAAATCCCACCAAAGGCTGAGACTACAAGTTGATGAACTTAACTTCACTAAAATTTTGGTACCTTAGTGACAACATCAAAGCATAAAGAATTCAAAGAATCAGATTTTATGAATATATATTTTATTTCTAAAATTTACGCTACTTACATAAGAAATCTTTCATCTGAGGGTCCAATGTTGTTATCATAGAATCGACAGAATTTTTAGCCTTTTCAGCAACTTTGGTGAGTATACTTGCTGATCCTACAGCATCTTTAACCCATCCAAATAATCCACTTTGACTTTGATTTGACGAAGCATCAGAAGTAGTAGTAGTAGCTGCAGCAGCAGCAGCAGAAGTAGCAGCAGCAGTAGTTGCTACACTACCTTTATTTGCTGGTATCACAGGACTGGAATAAATCAGACGTTTAACATTATTACAAAACACTTATTTATGATACATAAATACATTACTTAAGTACTGTAGTACCAGTACAAAAGTTCTTGAGATATTAACTTAGCGTAGGACCAATGTGCCCAACAAAATGCAAAGGGTTTCAAATTAAAAACAACACCTTCTACTTGAGTGCCTTTATTGTGACAATATCGAAGAAAATGATGGTTCGCGAAGGTTCTAGTGTTTCATTCATGAAATAGTAAAGAGAAGATAATAGAGTGAAAGAGTAACAATGGGGTGGCTATAAAGGTATGCCTATTCATGAAAGTTGTTTGAAAGGACTGCACTATTGTGTCTATTGTTGTACAACTATGTATGAAAAGGTCGGCCTGTAACACCTTTTATTCTGTTTACAATAAGATCTATTGTTGACTTGTTTACAATAGATTTTTTTAGCACTCATTTATAAAGGGTTATTTTTTGTACTTTATTATTTGCATGGAGTTTCTCTGCTTTGCTAGAATTATCTTTTTAAATAAGTATATAAAGATACCCCCGAGCGCGGTCAGAGTAGTATTCGTTTGATCTTTGACGAGTGACTGTCGGGCGTTATACAGGTTAACGGTTCCGAGCATTGTGTTGGTCAACGATAGTTATACTTTCTTTGTGTGTGTATTGTGAAAAGTTATTGTGTATCTGTATTAAATTCAGTTTTTGTGTATTCAGTTTCATTTTGTATGTGTATTTTATAAAATTTATTGTAAGTAGTGCTAAGTAAATTATTAAGTTATTTATTGTTTATTATTTATTTCAAGTAAATTATTAACTTATTTATTGTAATAAGTCATTTTAATTAGTTAATTATTTATTTTGCAAATCTTTTAGGGTAATAAATATTTGTAATAGTAAACTTTAGTGTATTAATTATTTGATTACCTAGATCCCGAAACGGACCTTAGCGATAAGTGTCACATTATAATATTAATTACATCAGTATTTCTTTTAAATACCTATATAACCTCTAGTCAGCTACAGATCAAAAGTTGATACTAATTGTTAAAACCTTTAGGGTGAGCAACTTTTTGTGGTGACCAGCTGACACCAATACATGAACTCTACTGAATAATCCTGTTCAAATTTGCACAAACTCTAAGTTAATAAATGAAAAGAGTATGCAAATAGGACGGCTGTCAATAGTGTACAGTTCCCAATGACAGATAAAAGCTAAGAAAAAAGCGTACACCTACACCGGGTGTTTCAAAACGCCTTAACACATTCTTCATTTTTGTATTCTGTACAACAAAACATACAAAATATTTCATATGATAAAATGTCTATTAACCCTTCTTTCTCATTCTATCCATAATTTTGTATTTTTCAGGAAAACCATTATATTATGTGAAAGGATTGACATTTTTATATTGTTATGAACAAAAAGATATTTCATTTTTGAAAATCGGATGGTAAACAACCGAGATAGAGCGAAAATTTGGTTGCTTAATTTTCTGACCGGTTTCATCTTCTCCAGTAAAAAAAAATTTTAAATGTGATTCAGCCTAATTTTATTTTTAACTTTTTTTAGAAGAAAAAAAAAATTTACAAATAAATAATGGAATTAAATTCCATATTTTTATCATAAAAATTACATTATAAGTCCAAAACAGAAGGTAATTAATTGCTCTATGGGTTTGTATTCTTATCTGCTGAAATCCATCCATTAACTCTGTAATACATTATGTAGATAATGCAATTACTTTAAAATATGTTTATTGGGCAAAATTTTCTCTACCAACATTATTAATCTACTTAAACTCTGGAAAAGAAAATGAAACTTTGTAACAAGTTTGTCAGTTTGTAGGGTTTTAACTATTACAGAATGGCCAGTCTTATGAATGTTCAACAATTAAACAAAGTTATTCTTTAAAGATAAAAAACAAAATTGCCTAATTTTATGAGTTGTGTTTGAAAAAAATATATTCAAAAATAAGTTTTAAAAGGATACTCTTATATGTTGCAAAAGTGATATTTTTGTTACATGTCTGACTAATATGCACAAGAAGGCTAATGCAGATGGTGTCAGGAGATAAATTTAGACGAATGATGGAAAAAAACCACCAGACCTGACTGGGAATAAAACCCAGAACCCCTGGCAGAAAATTGAGATGGTTTATAAGATTTTATACATTGTAGATTATCTAGTTCCTTTCGGATTACACACTTATTATATGCACATAACAGAGAATTAGCAATAGATAATAAATTAAATTTTATTTAACAATAGTAAAAATCTTTAACAGAACAGGGATAATCAATTCATTTTATATAATGTGTTAATCGGGATATATGTAATAAACACTTAATTTATAATGTAAGAAACCATTCACAATTTGTTATGCATCATTATTAACGTTTGACACTCACCTAGAAACAGCACAGCAATATAAACAAAATTGTTCTCTCTGTATACCGTAAAACGGTGACTCTAATGCACAGGTTTGTCATCAGAATTGATAGCAAAAATTCCAGTGCGGATTAGAATTGAAGGCACACAACAATCGATGCATGGTAGCTTACAAAGATGTTACTATTGTGGCAGTTGGAGCCCCCATTTCTAATTTTTAAACTTAAAACACCATCCAAGAATAAAACAAATGAATCCTTTTCTAGTGGATGAAATTATAAAATACCCAGAAAAGAGTTGGATGACATCAGAGTTAATAATCAACTGAGTAAGAACTCTGTGGGGTCGTTGTCCACAACATATCCTAAACATACTATTGATGATTTGTGTAAACGCATTTTGAGGTCATGTGACAGATGAAGGGGAAAATAAATGAAATAATATGAACACAGAACTAGTTATTCTGGAAAGTTTTGACTCCAGTTGTTGTACGTTAACCACTAAAGTCCAGAAACAGTGGTTCTCTGATCCAACCAGGCAACTGAAAAATCACATGACATTCCACAAACATTACTGCACACTAGATTACAATTGTATGGAAAAATATTTTAGACACATTATTTGAAAAATCCTTCAAAAATGTTTCAAATGCTTTAGGCGGGACAGAAGTAGATGCATTATGGAACAGCCCAGAGTCAAAGAGTTTGCAATTGGTAGAAGAGGTTCTACTGCTATAGAGTCAATTTTTTCTGAAATTTCAGATGACTATTCATGACATAAAGCAGCCAACTTCCATGGAAATAGTATTTCTTGTATTTAGTTCCTGTGAATTATAAAGTAACAAGACAACTTAATTTTATTGAATTTCTATTATATTCGTATTTACATTTTTATTTATATTTTTATTTACCTAAATTAAACAATTTTCAGTCTGTTTTTTTTTTTAATATAATTCCTAAAAACGTTCAATGCGATTTTTAAAATTTTAGGCACTAAACCAAGCTGACCATTATGTCGATAGTGCATTACAATCACAGTTTTGTTCTTAAACATATTCCAACAGTTAAACACTTCTAAATTTTAAAATACACTCTAATAACAGAATCTAGAGATGCGTATCATACCTAAATGTTGTTGGATGAAAACTCTGAGAAGATGGCCCAGAAGAAGAAGCAGTGGTTTGAGGTAGAGGAACGAAGCTAGGCAGTGCTGATGGAGGTGCTACCTTGGAAAGTAAGCTTGACCCATCACTAGGTTTATCTAGAAAAAATTGAAATACATATATCAAAAATACAGCTTTAGATATATGTTTTAAAATAAAATGTAAATTAATTGAAAGCCTTTTGTTAAAAAAGGTTTTTTCAGAGGGGAATGTACATTTTATGAAAATTTTTACTTCTAATAATTGCAATGGTTTTATGCATACTACTCATTAGT
Organism: Catonia carolina; assembly: GCA_035578175.1. NCBI lineage: Eukaryota > Metazoa > Arthropoda > Insecta > Hemiptera > Achilidae > Catonia > Catonia carolina. Next base: position 336,164,098 of record JAQMRL010000001.1, on the reverse strand, counting down.
GTGTCACCCTTAGTTTAAACAAAAAATTATCCCAAAGTTAATTACAATCCCAATGATAGGGATTAAAATAAAAAAAATTTTCATAGGAATATCTTTAAACTTACAATCTTAAATTGTAAGTCAAATTAAAGATTACATTAACCTCTATGATGTATTAGAACCGTTTTAAAATATTTCCTAAAAAAGTATTTGAAACATAACTATATTTTGTGACTACGACCGCTCTCATACCGGTGAAACTCTAATGCGACTTGACATCCGATATGAATCGTACCCTTACATTTATATGTTCGCTCTCCCACCAGTACGACCTCGATGTAACCTCAATCGAACTGATCGCACGCGACTCAGCTTGTCCAACATCTGCTCAACTAGTCACGTATAATCATAGCAGACGAAGCAGCCAACGTAGCCTTTGTGCTTGAAGTTGAAAAATATCCGTGTCTGTACAATTTTAATTAGACAGAATATTCTAGGCGAGACATTACCTTTCTTTTGGCATCCGATAAAAAGACTTAAATTTGTTTTCATCGCAGGACAGTTCCTGGGCACACACATACACTCCTCTATAACGATTACTACTTATATACGCTGCCCATAACAGACAGGTGGAGAGTCAAATTATTTGCACTCTATCTGTAAGTTGCAGGGCTAAAATAAATAGTTCTGTTTCTTATCACATGGTCAGCCAACTAAATGACTGAATCATTTAAGAACAGACGAGGTAGAAGTGTAAAAGACACTAATCAGAGTTATCTACTTTGAAAGTAATGAATTTCATTATACAGCCAGACCCTGTGGTGAATGAAGTGAAGGTGTCATTTGTAGAGTGGAAAATATGTGCTTTTCAAGAGCCTGGCATGCAGATAAGCATACTTTTCCACTCAGTGAGGAAGGCTGGGTAAACCACCTCACTCCTCGATTTACTTAGTAAAACCTCTACAGGTTCAAACCAGCCTTTCGGCTGATGACCTAAACAACAACACTTATAAACGGTGATATCAAACAGCTGCGGTGTTTTTCCGTTTTCTTCTTAAATAGTAATAAGCAACGACTACGTCTTTTTCATCACTTGAAATTTTGCAAACTGCAGGTGGATTCGAAGAAAAGGTTGAACAGTTGCGTTGAGGTCGAGTCTCCTCGATGTGCGAACATGCACGACGCGACTAGTTTTTCGGTCGAGTCAAGGCAGAGTCATTTTAATCGATTCACGGTCGAGTTCAATCGGTGTGAGAATGGCCTAACTAGCCTAATTATTCAACGAAAAATAAAAGTAGATAGTAACATTTTTATGAAAAAAAGCATCTGTCACATTGTAAAACATTTAATTACAAACACTTCAGTAAAAAATTAATTCTAGCTATCAAAGAAATGAAGATATAATTTTTATTGAGTCTCAAAACATGTAAAATAGTAATTTATAGGAAATGTTGAATAAAATTTTAAGAAGCATCTAAGTTACCATGATAACACTTAAATTTTTCTTTTTAATATTTCCAGAGACCGAAGGATTCAACGTAATTATAGCATTTTATTCGAAACAATTTGGATTATATATTTAGCCAAAAAGATAAAACTGAGAAATTTTTTTTTGTTTTTCAAGGTTGACTCCCCTCGAAAACAAATGTAATAATTTAAATTGTCGTCGGTATACTGTGTTCAGTTTTTCTTGTCATTTATGATCTATGATGCTTAGTGATTTTTTTTGATAAAACTAATTATGTATTATATCGATAATGCTTTTTATGGTTGATGAGCTCTGCTGTTCCATGAATTTAGAAAATCAGAATGTTTGCCAGTGTTGTCAGATAATACAAATGTTTCAGCCTGACAAACATTATGCGCGCAAGGGTATAAGAGCCGCAGTAGTTCACTCGTGTCTGGCATCTCGTAGTGAACACACAAATCGATTATAGAGTACGTTAACATGGAATATTGTATAATACAATCAGCTGATTGTATGTTTATAAGTTATAATTGTTATTGTAAGACCAAAAACCTGGCTGACGAAATATATAACAGAGCTACGAGAGCAATTGTTGGCAACGTTGCTGGCAAGTCATTGACTAGCTATGAAGTGGGTAGGGGGCAATGCATACGTTCAGAGCTCATCAGCCCTGAAAAATAGTATAATTTCTAATTAGCCAAGAAATCACAGAACGATACAATGTGTCATCAAAAAGTTTAAGGAGCTGAGAAAAATCAATTATTGTATACATCAATTATTGTACAACATACATTTTATGACTGAGGAAAAAAACTATATCCAATTCAGAATATTCCACAATAACTGCAATAGAATATCACAAAAGATCAATACAGAACACGGTCACGTTATGGTCGTGATTTAATGATTCATTGGTAAACTACTTTCAATTGAATATAAAATGATATGATTTAGAAAAAAACATACCACGATCGTAATAAATCTTCACTAAAGAGGTAAAAAAAATTTTCTTATTCTGTCTGACTGTTGTGCACATTATTATGACTGCAGACGACAATTAGTGACAGGTGAACAAGATGTCAGAACAGACAAGGAATCAAATACCAGATCCCTGGAAAAAAGCCAGTTACACTGGCCATTACAAAACAGGCCAGCCACAGAAATGAGGTACCTGATGCTTCGTGTAATACTACGCACGAAATTTATAATTACAATTTTGGTTTACACGGGGTGGAGGGGGCGTTACATCATTCAAAGCAAAATGCATTAAATTTATAATTTAATTATACTATTTTTCAAAGTTGATGAGCTCTGAACGTACGCATTACCCCCTACCTACTTCGTAGTTAGCCATTGACTTGTCAGTAACATTACAAATACTTGCTCCCATAGCTCTATTATATTTTTCATCAGCTATTTTTCTGGTCTTTCAATTACAATTATAACCTATAAACATACAACCAGCTGATTATATTATAAAGTATTGCATGTTAACGCGCTCTATAATCGATGTAAGACACGAGTGAACTACTGCAGCTTTTATATGAATGCGCGCGTAATGTTTGTCAAGCTCAAACATTCATACAATCTGACAACGCTGACAAACGTTCCGATTGATCTAAATGCGTGGAATAGCAGAGCTCATTAACCGTGAAAAGCATTATAGTAATTGTTTTACCAATATAATTTTGTTTGAATGTATATATATAGTAAAACATATTGTAATATTATTCCAGAAACGATTGTTTAAGAATGTCTTTCGTATGGGGTGGAGTGTGTTGAACAAGGATAGTGAACTGCAATGAATGAGATAATTTGAATAGGAATTCAAAAATTTGATAAACATTTTTTATTTTTATTCTTTCGACAATATGTCATAATAGTGGCATTATTGTCAAAGATCTCGAAATTGTTCAAAGGGTCTAGATTAACTATCGGATCACAGGTATAAAAACAGTTAGTACCTTTCTAGCGAGTCAGTTAATACCTGAATTGTGAATGGGAAGTGTGTTGGGCCGTTCAAAATAGTGTAGTTACAGAATCGGTTCTGAACTATGTTAATAGTGTAAGTGCGTATGGTTGGTAACAAGTGGTGGTGGATAGGTAACAACTCCATTGTTTCGATTTCTAAAGGACAGTTTATTAATAATAGTGAAGTTTAATAATTACACTGTAAGTTTTATAATTAATTAAATTAAAGTAATCTACCGATTGTATTTGTTATTAGGCTAAGTTTAGTTATTTAATTATAATTTATTTATTGCAAAAATAAATAAGTGATTGTTATAGGTTTAGAGTAAGTTTGTTTATTATTATCATACCCAGATTCCGAGCGAACCTAGGCTAAAGTGTTACAGTATTTAATTTAATCTCTTATCAGCATATCTAATTTTATGAAAGGTAATAACAAAATAATTAATATTATTAGCCTACTGTTAATTAATTTTGTTGAAGAAATAAAAGTAGATAGCTTAATTATTTTTTTATTTTTTAATAATGGTTGTGCGGGTGTCATTCCGACATACGACCATCAGGGAGGTCATGTCAAGTTAATCTTAATTTTGAGACGAGACAATATTAATATTATATAAATTGTTCTTATTTTTTTTTTTGGGTTTAACGTCCGACTGTTTAGCAATAACTGCTAATGCAGATGGTGAAGGATGACATGAAGTTTTGTAACATATGAAAATATGCCGTGCCTGAATGAGATTCGAACCCAAGACCGCATGATGAAAGGCGAGCACGTTACTTATTTTGTTGTTAATTGTAACTTGTAGATGTAAAAGCTATTTTTGCTTTGAACAAGAATTAATTAATCCCAATCAGACACAGCATATTTTTATATGTTACAAAAAAAATCATTTCATCCTTCACAGTTACAACCCAACGTGGTCGCTAATGACCACTGTAGTTGATGCAGCGTTAAATAAACAAAAAAAAATTAATTTAAATTTTATCATTAAAACAATTCACGCATTTTAAACAAAATTTGAACCATCCATCACAATAGATACATGAATTATAGATAGAGTAGACATATTCAGTTCAAAGATTCTGATTTAAAAGGTAAAAACTCCTTTTTTGTTTTCTCAAATAGGTAGAATTAAAATTAATGACAATATTTAAACACCTTTTTAAAATATATCCGATTTCAATTAGTGTTTGAAAAATTCACAGAACTGCTAGTAGAAATTCTATATCACATAACCTTTTTACAAATAAAATACCTCCTTGTTTACCACAATGCCGGCCGCATTGGCATAGTTGGTAATGTGCTCGCCTCTCATCATGCAGTCTTGGGTTCGAATCTCATTCAGGCACGGCATATTTTCATAGGTTACAAAAAACATTTCATCTTTCACAGTCTGTATTAGCAGTAATTGCAGAACAGTCTGACGTTAAAAAAAAAATGTTTACCACAATACATAGAATTTCCCGAATAGTTTAATTAAAAAATAGCCAAAATGTTAAAAAATGACCTATCATGCCTATAAAATAAACACAGTTAAAAATACAATAAAAGTTCATAATCAAAGAGAAAAATAAGTACAGTACATTGTATTTTGTCTTCTGATAAATATACTTAAGTAAATTAAATACCTATACTTTTATTTATTATACTTTAGTGGACATGTGATTAAAGAACAACATTTAATTTTTACCATAATTTAATTCAGTAACTCGTTCATTATTTTAATTTATTTATTTCAAAAGTCATACCGTCATATTATTTACATTTAACCTTAAAATACATTCTCTTACAAGGATTAAAATGTAAATAAACAGCAAGTAAATAAACAATCACTCAGCTGATCTTCCTTTGTACATGATAAAAACATAATCACTAGATTTGTTAACTTTCACAACATTATCAATCACTAATACGACAAAAAATACCTATAGACCTACGCAAACTTTAACTTTATAACAAAAGTCACGAAAGCAAGAAATCACACTTATTATTACATATCTTAAATTATATAAGATCTAGATTTATATATATATATATCTCTTTCTGAAGGTATAAAAAAAATTATTTCTGTAGGGCAGTAACTCTCTTTTTACACCTAAGGGCAAGGGGCAAGTAACCTTAATTTAAATGCACTGCTTTTCCTAGGAATCACCTAGGAAAGAGGAATGATGATTTCTAGAACTGTTAGCTCTTCAAAGAAGAACACAACTAACACATCAATGCTTCGGAGTTTTAACTCAATATTACCTCATAAGCACAAGTGGTTGAATTAAAAATGTCTTATTTTTTCTATTCAACTCCTCAGCAAAATACATACCTGATTTCAGCTATCTAGGGATTGGGAAATTACAGAATTAGTGACACAAGAGTGAATCAATAAGCTCATTTGTGTACATAGAGGATTAATTCTAAATGTATTTTTTTTTAATTATACAACTTGTAGTTGCCATAAACATAAGTGTTCTGAACATAAATAACTTCAGAACAAAAATTCATAATGTAATTATGGTATTCCAAATTGAACAATGTAACAGTTGGCCACATAAAATATAATACAAAAATTAAAATGCAATAAATGTCTTACAACAGTTTAACACTACAAACATTAGATTACATTATTCTTATACATACTGCGACGATATCGAAAAGGAATGTCCATTCGAGAGGTTTCTAGAACTGAGAGATTCATAAATGTTAAATAATAGAGTGACAGAAAAACAATAGAGTTAGTTATAAAAGAATATTTAAAAAGGGTCGTGTATAATAAGGTAGGGTCTTTGTTGTACAACTATTTGTGAAAGAGTTGGTTGGTTACCTGTAACACCTTATATTCAATTGTGACTTGTTTACACTAGTTAAGATTTTTCCAGAACCATAAAAAGGATTTTTGTATTTTATTATTGCATCGAATCTCTCTGTCTTTCGAGAAATCTCTTTGACCCACCTATATAAAGAAAGCCCCAATTGCGGTCGGAGAGTTAGTATTCGTTTGATCTTTGACGAGTGTTTATTGTGTGTGCTATTGGTACATTAGAAGAGGTCGACGTCCCAGGCATTGTATTGGTCAACTATTGTTATTCTGTTTTATTGTGTATGTGCATTGTGTATAATTTTTGTGTATGTGCATTCTGTATAATTGTTTGTAAGTAGTACTAAGTAAATTATTCAGGTTATTTATTGTACGACTTCATTATAATTAGTTTATTATTTATTTTGTAAATCTTTTAGTTGTAATAAATACTTGTAATTTTAAACTTTAGTGTATTAATTATTTAATTACCTAGATCCCGAAACGGACCTTAGCGATAAGTGTCACAATACCATAGATCAGTTTTGTGATTTGATTATTAATGCTGAAAGTACTAAAAAGACACTGATTACCTAAACAGTGACTGTCTTTCCTCAAACATCAAAATACTGATTTCATCAAGTAGATCGATTTAAGTGGTTGTTGTTCAAATTAGCAACTTATTTTTCTAACCGCCTTCTACAGCTGTCACTTAGATAATAATTAAGCGTACCTCCATCCTCTCTCTGGGAAGACATAACTCCTTCAGGTTTCTTATCTACAAATTCAAATGTTGATTCTCCATTGGAAGATTCTTCTTGCATTTTGATAAATGTAAAACTTAATAACTTGTCATCAAATTACTGTAAACAAATAAAAATCAAAGTGAATTTAAAATACTGGTTGGTTAACACCATAAAAGAGGACTACCACCTTCAAATTTTGACATAATTAGATATGTTGTAAATAAATCTGTGATCTCCTCTCAGTAAGATGTTTGAATCCAGCCTGTCACCAGTAAATCATATCAGTGGACTGATATAACAATAAAAAGGAAATAGGGAAACAAGCCATCATTGGCTAATGTAGTCATTGTTTTCCCAAACATCTGACAGTTTTCTTACTATGAGTTTTTGACTATACAGTACCGTTTATTTTTACCTAACAAATATTGTGCACAAAAAAAACATAAAGCATACACTCCTACCATTCTAAATACTTCTATCGTTTCATTAATTTATTTGACGATGTAGACCAAAATTAACATCATTAATAATATCAAACAACAGGAGATGAACATCATCCATTTAAAACTGTAGGATGGTAAAGGAGCTCATGCAACAGTCGTTTATAAAACACAATGTATCAATCGTGGTAAGGTACATAACGAAGACAATGGTGTACGTATCGAAAACAATGGTAGCATAACCCATTATTATTTAACAGAGTCCCGTGAATTTAAAATATAGTCACTCAAGCAATCAGAATACAGAATCCAAACTGAAATTAGGCGCACATAATCTTAAGTATTTTAAATACTTAATTATCCCACAGTGTTACGCTTAAAGTATCGACAAACAATAGTAAACAAAGATACATTAATGAGATAAAAAATTTGATATAATCACCTGTTACGCAAGTTACTGAATAAAATATAACGGGCATAAACGTAATTAATACAGTTAAAATAATATTTATCTACAACTTGACAGAATGCTACTAATTAATAAAAATACATCAACAAAAACACAAATAAAAAATTTATTTTACGAATTCTAAACACAGATGTTATGCACTCTATAACAGCTGATTAATCTCGCAATCACCTTGCAAGTTGCAAACTTCAGTCAGATCCACAGCCTGTTTGATTGGTTTTGTTCACAACCATATATCAATACTATAAAACTAAGCCACACACCAACATAGTGACGTCATTACATGGAAATTGAGTGTCGTAAGGTTTGATAAGATTTTGGAGTAAGTAAACTACTTAATAAAATTAATAAATTTTGCTAAAACATTTGTGACCAATTCATCTCCATCCACATATTCAGGAAATCAAAATCAAGTCGAATAGATTTGTGTTTTTATTTTACGACTGTTTCCACATTACTGCTAATGTAGACAATGAAGGGAAACAAATGAAAAATGCTAGATCTGGACGGAAATCAAACCAAGGACGTCTAGCATAAAAACCATTTATGCTGACTACCACGGGTCACTTATAATGAAAATAAATCAGGGTTTATTAAATAAACCCTGAAGATAAAAATTTTTTATCTTATATAATATTGTAAAATGTGGGACATACAGAACGTTAAACAAATAAAACTCCTTGAAACTTGTACATTATTTTCAAATATTGGAAAAAGGAGTTAGAAATTGTCTAATAGGACAAAATAAAAAATAAGGCTTTTTAAAATCTTATAGTATACCTTGATAAATAATTAATTTTCGAAACCTAGGTTTCACCAAAACTAGGATAAAAACCAAGCTTATAAAGTTTTCATCTTTACTTTACACAAAGATGTTTTATGTGTATTTTTCTTCCTGAAAGCCCATACATCCTGCAAGGGCATGTATGTTACAATTTTATTAAAAAAACTGTATCCTTTACACTTCACGCAGTGTGTACTGGCATTATACATTTAATGAGTTTTAACTAAAGAGATTTAGTTTATGTACTTTTTTCAAGTTATACGTCCATTATGCACATTTATGCTAATCCAAATGATGAAAGGTGATAGATGAAAAAGTCAGAACTGCTAGGAATTGAACGTGGGATGCCTAGTGTAATAGCGTTTCCATGTCCTGCCTGAAGTCCACTGGTTAGGTGAGAGCAGCCACAGTAGTTTTCTAATGATTATTACTATTGATGTACCTACTTTTTTACCTTGGTTTTCTAAAAAAATATTCCAAAGAATTAAAAAAAAAGTATTCATTTGGCACACCAGTTCATTGCACTGACTCTAACCAATCAACTTTTAAATAAAAACTAACTTACAGTTCAACCCAAATAAGTATGAATGTGAGAAGAATATGGCAGAGTTGTATCTTTCATATCACACCATACTGTTGACAGTAGTATTGGACCGGATGCGCAGAAACATTTATAGTCATTTTTAATGTTGCTATAAATACTGTGTAACCATAATGCATAAGTAATGAAGTTTATACCACACGATCACCTTGTGCTGATCATGTGATAATTTTGAAGCGATTACATAATCAGAAAATTATTACTTGAATTTTGAGGTGATTTTTTGTATCTTTTCAGGACACCTAATTTTGTAAATGTCTTACACATGGAAAAACTACATTCACACGCATCATCACATACAACCTTTCTTAAACGCACAGTTGAGGTTCTCAAAGTAACAATATCTGGTGTGAAACATTCACACAACTTTATCTTGCCTATGTAAATAATGAAAACATAATTTATATTCACATGTGGGTGAAAAAGTGCTGTAGAAAAAAAATTGTAAGTTCCCATAATTTTCTACAACTTTTATACATACATTTTTGCCCTAAAAGGATTATGGTTCAATCTTCGAAAAATAATTTTTTACCACTAAAGCACTGGCCCTCCAAGAATTTCAGTAGATGTGCCGCTTACTGTATCATGTTAGGCACGAAAAATGTAGTAAATGAAATTTAAAGAAAACCATAGCTGCAATAATTAAAAAAAGGGAAATTGCACAAATACACTACTACTTCAAAAACTGATTGACCAATTTTGATGAAAATGTTCATGTTAATGTCAGGTCCCATAAGGTACCTAACTTTAACTTTAGGTCCCATAAGTTTTAACTTTAAGACATTCTGTTCTTGAGATATTTTGTTCACACACATACAGATCAGCCAGTAAAACCATATATTTTAGAGTTAGGTAGCCTGAAAGAGTGCATTTCCGGTGAAAACTTGATTTCGAAAAATAAACATGAAAACAATACTTTCCTTTTCTGTATTTTATGTGGCAAGAGAAAGTAAAAATGAAATCAAAAAGTACAAAAATCACTATGAGGGTTATACTTCAATCTGTAACGTAAAATTTTAATTACCATCACATAGGTATTGTAAAATTTAAATCGCCTTGTTTTTCTAAAAGAGGAAACAATTGATATAACAAGGGGATAACCCCATAAATTTTGAGCTTATTGATTTATACGATCTATTTGACAGCCAGATAGTAATGTTATCTAGATTTGAAATAAACTGGCAGACTAATTATTAAAAGGGTGCGTACATTTTATGATTTTGTTTCTGTAAAAACCTGTCTCCTGCCCGCCAGTTTACATAAACAGCACACAGATACCTAAAGCAGACTCCACTAGATACCTTGGTATACATATTGACAAACGACTGACTTGGAAAACACATATTCAAAACAAAAGGAAATAGCTGGACACAAAATTGAAACAGTTATATTGGATACTCGGTAAATGTTCGTCACTCAATCTTAACAACAAAATTTTGATTTACAAGTCAATTCTTAACCGATTTGGACGTATGGAATCCAACTATGGGGCTCAGCAAGCCATTCCAACATTGAAATCCTGCAAAGGTTCCAATCGAAATTACTCAGGACAATCACAGGTTCGCCTTGGTACATAACGAATAACATACTACACAGAGATCTCCACATTCCCACGGTTCAAGAAGAGATCACAGCATACAGTGCAAAATATTAAAGAAGACTCGAATTACACACGAGTCACCTTGCCATCTCGCTGTTAGACAATTCACACATCCTTCGCCGACTAAAACGTAGACATCCTACGGACTTATTCTGAAACGTCAAGACACCACGTAAAGTAAATCCACGAAGTTCCTCCGTTGGGGGGGTTTTCTTCGGTCATGACATTACAATGATAACTTATCTACTCATAATTCTGCTAAGAATAGATTGTAGATTTAGCTGCAATTAAAAAAAAAAAAAAACCTGAAAATCATCAGCTGTTCACTGCCCCATTCAGAGATCGTTTTTTACTTTCTCTCGCCTTTATGAATACATAGAAAGGAAAATGTTTGCATGTTTGTAAAGTTATTAAAAATAGCATAAACAGCTCAGTTATTAGTGTCTAGACTGGGATTTAACTTGTAAAAATTTCCAGACCCTAGCTGGGAATCAAACCGGAGAACTCTGGGTTGCAGGCTAGCGGGCTACCACTATGCTATGCTAAGTGGCCTTTTATATAAAAATTTGTCATCATAAAAACAAATATTTACATCACTGTACATTCAGGAGTACACTTGATCAATTCAGTGACCATAGATTTGAAATCAATGTCAAGAATTAGGACATTAATTATTCATTTATATTTTTGTTTTTACCAACTAAATTTCTGTGATATTTTATTTTTTATGTTGTGGTTGGGAACCATTAACATATTAATTGTGATATTTTTGTTTCTATCCATTTTTGGAACTGATATTGGTATTTGATTTTCTATATTTTCTTTTCCCTTACCGTATTATTGTTATACAAGGTGTGGCTATTAAATAATGAGACTGACATGGTAAAATTTTTTTTTTTTTTTTATACATAATCACTAATTGTCACCTTCAATATACACTTCTTCTCTATCCCTACAATGCTCCATGCGAATTTTTCATTGTTGGAAACAGTGCTAAAAGTCATCTTCTGTCAGCTCCTTCAGGACACTCAAATCTTGTCCCTTTTAATGCAGATTTTACCTTAAGAAACAGATAGAAGTCACATGGTGCAAGATCTGGAGAATAAGGTGGATGTTCTAATACTGAGATGCTGTACTTGGCTAGGAACCTCTTGACAGATAATGTGGAATGAGCTGGTGCATTGTCTTGGTGGAGAACCCATGATTTGTCCTTCCACATTAAGGGACTTTTTTCCTTACTCTTTGATGTAGTTTAGAAAGTACTTCAAGGTAGTAATATTGATTAATTGTTTGACCTTCAGGAACCTAGTGAAGGTACACAGTCCCATGTAAAAAATAAACACAATCATCATTGCTTTAAATTTTAACTTGCTCATTCCAGCTTTTTTGGCTCTCAGTGAAGTATAGCTCTTCCAGTGCTTGGATTGGCGCTTCGCCAAAAAAAAAAGGGACAAGATTTGAGTCTGTGGAAGTTGTAAAAGAGAAAGCGGCACGTGTTTTGAAGGAGCTGGCAGAAGATGACTTCCAGCACTGTTTCCAACAATGGAAAATTCGCATGGAGCGTTGTAAGGATAGAGAACGAGTGTACATTGAAGGTGACAATAAGTGATAATGTATAAAATAAAAATAAAATTTTTTACGTCAGTCTCGTAATTTAATAGCCACACCTCGTATTTATACAAGTTCCTTAATAGCCACATGGGTGAAACCAACCCGAAAAGATTTGCAACCCTACTTGAAGTGCAGATGCAACATTGTTAGAAACACATAAAAAAATTATCAGGTAACTAAACAGACAAACCTTAAAAGAACATTAATAATGTTTATTTATAATTTTAAATAAACCAACCCAATTAACTGGTTGCTAAACAAACTGAGAATTGCTTATTTGTCTTTAATAAGGGAAAACAGTGAATATGACAAAATCATAATAAATATTTTAATGCCATTGTGGAAACAATGTACAAAGAAAATTAATTTAACATTATATTTGATGGGAACTTATCATTGCTATTATTCCGTAACAGAATTAAAACAATATTGTATTAAATAAATATATGTACAATAAGAAAACTTTAACTACACATCATCAAATACAATTCATTTCCTCTAAATTTTACAATATTTTATTTTGAATAAAACTCCAAAATGTTTATCTGGAACAAAAACAAATATCAAAATGATTAAACTGAAAAATAAATATGTATATTAACTTACTATCTACTGTTTATAACTATGCCAATGCATTATACTATGTCGCTATGTCGCATTAAAACTATACTGTTGTTATTATACTATTTTCATAGTAAGGTAATGAATAAGGTCAGTCAGTATCTCCTTCGATACCTAACTATGAAAACTTATGGATAATCAGGGCAGGGAGATTGTTAATTCATTCAGTCATTAAAAATGTATGTAAAACCTTTTGTGTAGTCGTTACACAGCAGACATCAGCGACTCTTGGAGGGGGGCATTCTTTCTTTTTCTTTGTCCCATCCATGCTTCCATCTCTGTTCTTCTAATCAGCAGGCAAATGCAATGTTGATTAGAGTACCCTATTTGTTTGTATAAAAGTGCCAAAAATGATTAATACTCGCCATTCCCAACAAAGTGTGAGCAAGGCGTGTTGTGTACCTTTCACTTTTATGTTGTTTTACTTTATGTTACAGTACTTTAGTTTCTCGTTGGGGATTTACTGCACATAAATAAGACTTACAATACAGAATTTTTTTCTTCAATATTAAAACAAGTAAAACTTTACTACATAATGTGTGTAAATGGCTTTATTTATCCACTCTTCTGTACACATTACAGTGAATTATTGCCGATTGTAGCTAATATTTTACGTTGAAGACATCTACCTGGTCTTTTATTAGTTCATTTCGAAAATCCGGATGGGGTCCTGTCCCAATTAATCCCGATTATCAACGTTCTACTGTAATGCATTGTACTAAATGACTGTATACATTGTATCTTGCAATGACTACAGACAAATCTCACTTACCTTGCACCATATGGGCTGGTACATTATAGTCTGTTTTTGGCCAACTGTTGATGTCTGTTGTTGATGGTCAACAACAGGCCTTGATTGTCTGTTTTTGACCATCAAGGCCTTATTACCAAGGCAGAATACTAAGTCTAGAAACCCCCTTGCATCAAGATTATCTTGTGCACGCTGTATAAATGCATTCCTTCCACAGACAAAGTAATAAGTGTTACACTACCTACGGGTCTAGAAACCCCCTTGCATCAAGATTATCTTGTGCACACTATATAAATGCATTCCTTCAACAGACAAAGTAATAAGTGGTACACTACCTACAGTTTTAATTCAGAAGGGGAGCTTTTGTCACAGAATATGATCTTGTTATCTCCTGATAAGAACTTTTTTCCAACCATGTCATTTGTCTGCATTTGAAAAAGTGATGGGACAAAAGATCCAAAAACTGTAATATTTTTATACTTCTGATTATAAGGACAGCAATTTTCTTACAGCCAATTTTTGATTACAATTAACGTCCAATGAGTAAGTAGACAAACTAACCTCAAACGAATACGCACTCTGCAACTCTTCAAATGGAGGGGTCAAATGCAGAGTTGTTAAATATATTGGTCGAATATATCGACTCCCGCATCGAACCCGGGATCCCATTGTAGAAGTCAGTTGCAGTGACCACTACACCATGGAAATAAATTTAATTTTTAAAGGAAGTTAAAAGTATTTAAAAACCAAACGCCAGAATTATGTAATTTTCATTAAGTATTGGAATGTAAATCTAAAAAACACATGAATTAATTAATTATTCATCATAATGAATACGATAACTGAAAGATTTAAGATTTTACACAAACCAGAAATTGAAAATTTATAATGAATATACAAGAAAATAATAAACATAATATATAGTACTAGTATATATAGTACTTACGATTGAATTATTCTTTAAATTTGGTGTTATAAAATGGAATATAACGATTGATCACTTGCCAATCTGTGAAGTACAGGAAGCCAGCCCCTGCTGCTGCACCGAATATACTAGCTGATGGTAGCCTAGAACATAACATAAAAAAATCTGGTGTGAAACACTCACACAACTTTCTCTTGCCAATGTAAATGAGTAACAATAAACCTAAAATTAGTAATAAAACAGAAATAAACAAAAAACTAACCTCAAAAAACAAACCTAATTTTAATCATATATGAAAGACGCAAAATGAAAATCAACCTCAGTTAGGCTTTAAAATACGGAAAATCGCTCTTTCATGCTAAACTAGGCACTGTAAAAAAAATGCTTTAAAAACAAATTATAGAACTTTTAATTTCCTGTAAATTTTATTATATACACTTTTATCGTAAAATGCATTCTAAGGCCGAAATCTTTAAAAAAATCGATTTTTCACACATTTTCGTGAGAAAAAAAACAGAAAATCGCTAATTACTGCTAAACTAAGCGTTATACAAAAAATGTTTGAAGTAAAAGTTGTAGAATTTTAAATTCTCTAAAACTTTTATTATATAAATTTTTGCGCTGAATTGCATAATAAAGCCGCAATCTTAAAAAAACTATGTTTTAACGTGAAAACAGCCTCACTAAGAATATCAGCAAACATGACGCCTACCCTATCTTGTAGAGAATAAAAAATTGAGTAAACTAGGCGATTTTTAAAAAAATCGTAAGACCAGTTTTTGAGAAAATCATAAAAAAGTGAAAAATTATACGAATAAACTACTACTTCTGGTTGACCGATTTTGATGAAAATGTTCGTGTCGGGTCCGGTAGTGGTATGTAACTTAAGTTTCAAGTTCGTACAATGTTCCGTTCTTGAGATATTCTGTTCACACACACAGACCAATCGCTAAAAACATGTTTTTTTGGGTTCAGGACGTCTGAAAACTTGTAGATCCGGTGAAAACTCGATTTTGAAAAATCGACTTGAAAACAATACTTTCCTTCCTATTTATTCATAAAGGCAAGAGAAAGTAAAAATAGGATTGTCTAAAATTGTGGTAGATGGTGTAGTGCTCGAACAAGTATCACAATGCAATTATTAGGTTGTGACATCGGGTTTGATCAAGATTTGGACATAGAAAAGAAAGTTTGTAAATTCCATGCAGTGTGCAGCAATATCAGCAAAAACCTAGGCAGGAAACAAGAAAAGAAACCCAGATGAAGTTTTACAAGGCTGCCCCAGTCTATGGAAGTGAGTCGTGGATTAGTACCACACCATAGGAGAGTAGAGTATAGGCAGCAGAGATGTGATTTCTTGCAAAGAACAAAGGGTTGCAGTCTTGGGGAAATGCCAACTAAGAAATGAGGCCATACGACGGAACGGGATGTTTACAACCAAAATGGGAAGATTGCAGAATATCGTAATCGACGGAGGGAGCACGTAGAGAGAATGCCTGAGGGAAGGACCACCCTCAGTGTTTTACAGTACAGACCAGTGGGGAGGAGAGAAGTTGGGAGGCCGCACAAAAGATGGCAATAATTCAGTAGTTTGTCGCTGTTGCGAGTCGGAACAGGCAGAAGCATAATCTTTGATTGTAAGAAGTTAGGAAAATATTCAAGCAGATTATAAGTTAAAATATTAGATTAAAATAGCACAATATTTTGTTTAATGAATACTATTGTAGTTTTTATATAATTTATAAGCCTTTTCTCCTCTCACGTTAAACAAGTAAGTAAACATTGTTTTATTTTTATTTTTATAAATAATGCAATTACTCATATGAATATCTACCACCAGTTAATTTCTATAGAAAATCAGTTTTTTTATGTCTCACAATGAAACTACACTAGTGCCTGACAGGATAAATTTTATATAAAAAAATCTGGTGTGAAACACTCACACAACTTTCTCTTGCCAGTGCAAATAATTAACAATAAACCTAACATTAGAAATAAAACAAAAGAAATAAACAAAAAACTAACCTCAATAAACATAACCTAATTTTAATCATGAGTGAAAGACGCAAAATGAAAATCAAACTAAGTTTGGCTTAGAAATACGGAAAATCACTCTTTCTCTCTAAACTAGGCTCTGTAGAGAAAAATGCTCTAATCAGAAGTTGTAGATCTTTTAATTTTCTATAAATTTAATTATATACACTTTAGTCGTAAAATGCATACTAAGACCGAAATCTTAAAAAAATCAATTTTTCACACATTTTTGTGAGAAAAAAACAGAAAATCGCAAATTACCGCTAAACTAAGCGTTACACAAAAAATTGTTTGAAATAAAAGTTGTATGATTTTTAATTCTCTACAATTTTTATTATATAAAGTTTTGCGCTAAAATGCATATTAAAGCCGTAATCTTAAAAAAACAACGTTTTTACCAGAAAACACCCTCACCAAGAATTTCAGCACACATGACGCCTACCCTATCTTGTAGAGAATAAAAAATTGAGTAAATGAGGCGATTTTTAAAAAAATCGTAGGAACAGTTTTTGAGAAAATCACAAAAAAGTTAAAAATTACACGAATAAACTACTACTTCCGGTTGACCGATTTTGATGAAAATGTTAGTGTCGGGTCCGGTAGTGGTATGTAACTTAAGTTTCAAGTTTCAAGTTCGTACGATGTTCCGTTCTTGAGATATTTTGTATATACACACACACAGACCAATCGCTAAAAACATGTTTTTGGGTTCAGGGGGTCTGAAAACGTGTAGATCCGGTGAAAACTCGATTTTTAAAAATCGACATGAAAACAATACTTTCCTTCCTATATATTCATATAGGCAAGAGAAAGTAAAAAACTTATTAAAAAAGAATTGTCAAAATTATATTTTAAGCAAACACTTTTACCTGAGGCTAAACAAATGCTAATAAGTAACCTTCAGAATAGGGCGAGCTATTTCATTTCGTCCGTGCAATTACAAAGGGGCGTATCTCGATTTTGTTGATTTTTCAGGAAAGCCATTTAAAGTTTGAAGTGAACCCTTCATGTAACTTAACACTTCATTGTTCACTCATTATTGTTCATACTTTCTTTATTTGTATAGATTATAATAAACAAATGTTCAGGTTTTGGATAAAACAATTAAAAAAAGATTTTTATCATTACAAAATAAAGAAATGATGACTCAAAAACCCTTCTTACTGATACACGCCAGTTTGTCATTGCTTTCGTAATTAATGCACGAGTTTCAGTTACGCCCTTGAGAATACCAGTATGTTAAATAAATAATAACAAATAAAATAGAAGTAATTTGTTTTATTTAAAATATTTAAGCTAAGATAAAAACACGGGATCTTATAAACTAATCATTATAAATTTCTGATAAGCATAATGACATTTACTTGACGTTAAAAAACTATCTGTTAATGATAATAACCATTAGGTTTCTTTTGCAGTTTTATTGACTTTCCTAATTTGCTTTAGAAATGTGTATGATTTATCACAAATTAATTTGATCATTGAGTATATTAATGAGAACATTATTGAACTACAATATTTAAAAAATTACAGTATTACAAACACTTCCAAATACAATTCCACAAGGTGATACAGATTTTAGAAAAATATAAGTTATAAAACTAAACACCTACCAACTAAGCCTAATAGAAACCATGTTGTAGTCAACATTTTTTTTAGTGTCAACGATAATTAGGCCTACTTCCTGTTATTAAAAAAATAGTCGCATAAATACTATTATTTTGACAGCGGTAATAAAAATAATATGTACTGGACACATACTAAATACACTCAATGCGCTCCCGGACTGAGAAGTAACATGAAAATGATTTATAAAACTAAACACTTACTAAACTACACCTAAGATAATTGATTTAAGAAAAAAAATTACTTAAACAAGTTAAACAACACAAGTAATAAGACAAAATTTCTTATGAGGTATATTTGTGTAAAATGTCGCAAATCCTGGATTTTTTATTACAAGAGTATCTCTTAAGCATAATTTCACCAAGTCATTATATTTTGCAGTGGCTATCAGTGGAGATTTCCCATTAAGTTTTTCTGGATAGCTAAATTCAGATTTTCGAAAAGTGAAATGCTATTGTACATGTTAGAACAATGGGTTTTTTTTAAATAATAATCTCTCTAGGCTGATATTTTATTACCATTAATCCTCTGAAGGCTGTCTAGTCAATCTTATCATTAGCATTTGAATACGAGATATAATTAGAGATGCTATAAAACCTAATATTGTGAAATCAAAACATAACTTGCAGGACTAGAGAGAATCATCTGCCTTACTTTTTGGTAGTCCAATCATAACTTTTAGTACTTATACTTTCTAATACTTACAAAGAAATTAATGTTATAATAGTTCAGTTCTAGACACTATTCTCTATTTCTCTGGCAGATGGGATGACTGTATACATTTTCGATCAATTTTTAAGACCTTGTAGTCAAGCAGACACAAACTACTACATCTAATAAGGAACAAGACAGAGCGTACACTCTCTTTTTAGCTAGAACTCAATATCAGGCTGATAGATTGGTAAGATTACTCCTAGTGCCCTGTAACCTGCACAATAAAAACCTCCCTCATGAATTGCAATTCCGTAAAAACAGAGAACCAAAAATACAAATACTTTAATAATCAGTAAGAGTAACCACTTATAAATATAAAAACAGGGGAAATAACCAAGCAACATTACGAATTATACATTAACTAAACACATCTTATCCGACCTCTACTCAACCGTACTAGAATAATTACTCCAATATTATTATTTTCCTTGCTCCTTACCATGCCTTCGCTAAATCAATGTGTCTTTTTCCAACACGAAATACCATTTTGAATTTACTGAACGTAACAAGCACCCTTTAAATTGTAAAAATATAGCCCAACAACACACTAGAAAATATCTTGGAGGTCAGAGAACAAAATTCTAGAAATCATATGTTCATTATTACACACAGCCTTCTAGAAATAAAGCGTATGCATTGAATACATGACGTAAACATAGCGGCCGGTGCTAATTTGTATACAAGGATAATACAAAACGGAGAATTTAAGGCCGGCTGTACGCAAGTAAAACGTTTTACCTTATGTGAATATAATAATATTAGGCTACACTTTCGACGGTAAATGGTGGAAGGAAAACACATTTAAGAAGTATCTTTATCAGTAGCATTAACCGGAAATATTTTAAAACAAACTAAGTGTGTCCAGCGGAGTAATTAGCGGTAAATTGTTAATTTATGCCTCTAATATAATCGTGAATGACAGTGTCTTTTGTGAGTACACATCAGACTAAAGTATCATTGCTTAGAACTTCTATTTGAATTGCATGGAAGGTCGCTGGGACGACAGTACCAATCACTGGTGAAGATCGCTCTGATTTGCCTAACGGTTGGGTGAGCGACTTTGTTGAACGATCACTACGATTTTTTTTTATTGTAACATAAATGAAAAATAATTACAATTTGTTCATGTATGCGACGTGTAACATCACTTTTCAAATTTTAATGATATTAAGTAGTTCTAGATAGTGACGTCATCATATGTATACATCAAATACTGGAGTAATTAAAACATTACACAGTATAAGTAATTAAAATGATTTGTAATTCTACAGATTATGAAATTATAATCCTAAAACTAATATTTAAAAGTCATGTTTACACGTTGCTGCTGCATTAATGGTAATTTTACACATCGATTTTGCTTGTGCGGTAAAATGTCCAAAACTATCAAAATTTTGTGTTGCATAATAGAACGCTCCCGCGAATAACAGCCGAACGACACGGTCATCTATTTATTTACAAACACGTAAATCTTCATTGTAAAACTTTTTTTTTTATTTGAACATAAATGAAAAATTACAATCTGTTCATGTATGAACAATAAGTAATACAGCTAAATATTGAAAATTTATCAGTGGATAAGTTACTAACCCACTGATTAGCAACTTAAATGCTAACAAATAACGAACACATTCACACACGCACGCGCAAACACACACACATCCTTACTCAATCTCAAAATAATAATTATTAGATAACCTAGTTAAACATAGTGAATACCTTATACAGGCTGATATAAATTGGAATTAATAATAAAATTAATAACACTTTTGAAATCTCTCACTTAAATTTAGAAAATCAGTTCGTTTTAACTTAAATGCTAACAAATAATGAACAGCACATTCACGCACGCACACGCAAACACACGCACATCCTTACTCAACACAAAATAATAATTATTAGATAACAGAGTTAGACATAGTGAATACCTAATACAAGTTGATATAAATTGGAATTAATAACACATTTAAAATCTCTCACTTAAATTTAGAAAATCAGTTCGTTCTAATCTTAAATTGACACGTGAGCTATTATCGAGAAGGTCTAAGGCTAGGTCGTTTGGATGTTCTTCTAGGCGTTGACAGTATTATTTACTCATTCTAGAAATTTCTTCTTTAACTGATGTGAGTCTGATGTCTTGAAAAATAAATTCATTTCAGACGTACCATGGGATGTTAAATGGCTCTTACAACTTTATTTTGGAACCTTTCCAAAATTTTAAAGTTTGATGTACCTATTTGAAGTACCCCAAAGAGCGATACCGTATGTCCATATTGGCTTGATGACCGATTTGTATATGGTCATCTTGCTGTTGACAGACAATTTTGAGCGACGCCCTAACAGCCAATACATCTGGATCAAAAAACAACTGGACTCGTCCAGTTGTTTTCTTTTCGTCTTGATGTGTGTTCCAGCTTAGTCTACGGTCGAGATGCAGCCCAAGGTATTTTACCCCACTGGCGTTTGGTATTAACTCATTGTTTAACGTTAGAGCAGGACACGTACGTATCCGTAGAGTGAAAGTCATATGTTGAGATTTGGTTCCGTTAACTTTTATTCGCCATTTTGACAACCACGCTTGAAGTGTGTCTAAATAATTTTTCTACAAAAAAAAAAAAATAAATAAAAAAAAAAATAATTTTGTAGAGTACCGGAAGCGGCAACTGGGCTCTCATCAGTAGCAAGGATAGCTGTATCATCTGCATACGTTGTAATGGTCACTAAATTTGATGTTGCTAAATCTGCAGTGTACAATAAACATAAGATAGGACCAAGAACACTCCCTTGAGGAATACCAGAAGAAATATGACAAAGGTCGCTATAAGAGTCATTAAATTTTACTTGAAAACAACGATCTTCCAAATACGATTTCAAAACAACATAAAAAGAATGTGGCATTAATTTCTTCAATTTGTAATTTAGACCGACGTGCCACACTTTGTCAAACGCCTGGCATATGTCTAAAAATACTGCGGAGCAATAATGCTTGTCTTCAAACGCTTTCTCAATCGTACAAGTACAACTCTGTTCACTTGTTCAATGGTTGCATGATTCTTCCGGAACCAAATTGATGAGTCGGAATTATGTGGGCTAAAATATGAGACATTTTTTTAACAAATGTAAAACTAACTGTTGTACACTGAATTAAAATAAGTGATATGTATGAGTAAATTATTATTATATATTTAATATTGAGATTAATGGAGAAATTTAATTAGTTCAGTTCAGCCAGCGTTCATAAAGTATAGTCTTTAGTATACTCAAAGCGTTTAGTACGATGAATACATTGGCCTAATTAATTCTCACGTATGTAGGGAACTTATACACATATTTCATTGTACCTAACTTATTTAGTTTAACAAACTGAATAGGATACTTCCCTAAAATAATAATATACGTGAAGTTACTGTTTTAAGTATAGAATACTCAAAGAATTACTGTGATAATATGTACATTATTAAATAATGTAAAATAACTATTACAAGTTTAAAGATTGCAAAGTTCGGTCTGTGAAAATTCAAAATGACAAAAAACACTTTGATTTTTACTGATTCAGTAGTGTTAAGTTGGCATAACACGTAGTGTTGACATGGACCAATCACGGCTCGACAGCACAAACCTATGTACATACTTATCCCGGCTGTCAGTGAGAGTTGGTGATTGTAGTATTTTCGATTTGGAAGTACATGTACTTGTATGGGTGTTAGGTTACAATATTTTCTAATATAAAATAACAAAATGATTGTTCTACGGATTGCGTGCGTACTTCTAAGTTTATGTTTCGTTTTAGCAAAAGATAACGTTTTAGAATTGACTGATGATGATTTTTCGTCTACTATATCATCATACGAGACTGTTCTTGTTATGTTTTATGCACCATGGTAATATATTTTCTTTTTCTCTTGTAGTAAACTAAACCGGCTTTATTAATTAAATGCTTTGGGACAAGATTTATGTATTTTTAGTATTACTCTTCGGATAGATCTCATTTCGGCATATTTCATTTCTTTCGTGCGGTTACGAAAGCATGAGATGACCGGATTTTCAATGATTTTCAATGAAGTTACTTATAAGTCTGAGTAATAACTATGTGTATACGAATTTTTGGCATTAGATCGCTTAAGTGTTATTTGATTGTCAAATTTGCCTAATTTTGAATAGGCTACAATGTGGGATAAACTGCTTCACACGTCTTAGCAGTCTCCGTCAAAAATGCCAGTTTGGACAACTTACAACTTGGAAGAATTATTAGTATTTTCCGTTTATAACTTTATTTTGTTCACTTGCGATATCAGTAATTTTGCTGGTTTTAATATTTTGCTATTGTAGGATTATATGTTTACCATCTTAATTAAATACTGCATTTTGTATTTGTTTCAGGTGTGGCCACTGTAAAAAATTAAAACCAGAGTATGAGAAGGCTGCAACAGACATACAAGGAGAAGATCCTCCTATTACTTTGGCTAAGGTAATTAAATGTAATCCTATTTGTGAAAATTAAAATTGAATATGAGGTTTTTGCAAAGGATCAGAATTTTCCTCTTTTGTATCTAATCTTAGCATTGTGTTGATGAAGTCAACTAGTTTGTAGACTTCGTAACAAGAATTCTGTAAGCAACAAAATTTAAGCAATTTTCTTTAATTTAGTGTTTATTAAGATTCGTTGATGTTGGCTAATTGGCTGTAATCATCTGTAAGTTCAAGAGGCTTTAAATTACAACCTCTTGATCAAAAGCCAAATTTTTTGATAGATTTAAGCCAGATTTAATGTGGGTGGTGTGATGAAAAAATTCACATTCAATTTTATTTTTTGAGAAAAAAATGCTGTACGTAGTTATTCCCAGTGGGATGGACCTAAAGACTTTTAATTATGTGTTATTTTGTGTTGCATATGACTTTTGGGCTACAATAGTGTGCGGTCCTGCTTTTTAATGTGCAGGGGCTTTTAAACTGATCCATAAAATTATTTTTTACTTTCTCTTGCCTATATGAATATATAGGAAGGAAAGTATTGTTTTCATGTCGATTTTTCGAAATCGAGTTTTCACCGGATCTATAAGTTTTCAGACCCCCTGAACCCAAAAAACATGTTTTTAGCGATTGGTCTGTGTGTGTGTGTGTACACAAAATATCTCAAGAACGGAACATCGTACGAACTTGAAACTTAAAACTTAAGTTGCATACCACTACCGGACCCGACATGAACATTTTCATCAAAATCGGTCAACCAGAAGTAGTAGTTTATTCGTGTAATTTTTCACTTTTTTGTAATTTTCTCAAAAACTGGTCTTACGATTTTTTCTAAAATCGCCTGGTTCATTCAGTTTTTTACTCTCTACAAAATAGGGTAGGTGCCATTTTTGCTGAAATTCTTGGTGAGGCTGTTTTCACGTAAAAACGTTGTTTTTTTTAAGATTACGGCTTTAATATGCATTTTAGCGCAAAAATTTATATAACAAAAGTTGTAGAGAATTTAAAATTCTACAACTTTTATTTCAAACATTTTTTTGTATAACGCTTAGTTTAGCAGTAATTAGCGATGTTCTGACTTTTTCTCACGAAAACGTGTGAAAAATCGATTTTTTTAAGATTTCGGCTGTAGTACGCATTTTACGACAAAAGTGTATAAAATCAAATTTATAGGAAATTAAAAGATCTACAACTTTTATTTAAAGCATTTCTCTCTACAGAGCCTAGTTTAGCGTGAAAGAGTGATTTTCCGTATTTTTAGGCCAAACCGAGTTCGATTTTCATTTTGCGTCTTTCACTCATGATTAAAATAAGGTTATGTTTTTGAGGTTAGTTTTTTTTATTTCTAATATTGTATTACTAATGTTAGGTTATATTGTTAATTATTTGCATTGGCAAGAGAAAGTTGTGTGAGTGTTTCACACCAGATTTTTAAGGACTAAAAATATGGTATTTCATTAGGTACACTTTACCATGTTAGATACCTGTGTGGCTGGGGTAGACCTACCTGTGTATCATGCTTGATGAATTAATTTATATGATCCACAACTTATTTTGGTTAATTTGATGAAAACTATTCATAATATTATATAAAATAAACATACATTCACCTTTGTTTAAATGCTTGTTCTTCATTGTGAAATTTATTAAGCTCAACAATCTTGATAAATATGCCTGGTGCCTGTACCCAGTTTTGAAAAAGAGTGAATTTCTATTATTAGAATTTTAAGCTGTTTATGAAGAAATTTAGGTAGGCCTATGTTTTATTGTTTTTGCCTGTAGTAAACTTAATTTGAATTTGTGAGTTGGAAAGAGGTACACAGTTTAAAGTAACAATTTTCATGTTCGATAGGGATTTTATGTTGGTGTGATTTTTAGATTACTTCCTAGTAATTTTTAACCATGAATTTATAATTTTTCAGTGTATTAGTATATATTTGTGAGTTTTTATAGTCTATGTTTCTCATGTCTTGTATTCCAGTATTCTTTATCTTGCCAATTATCTTATTGTACAGCTCTCTTCTCATTGTTACCACTACTCAATCCATTGCTGTACTGGTCACTGGTTCTAATTTACACATTCCATCAGGCCATTTGCTTCAGAAAGTTTATGTGAACATCAAAACTTCTTTGCTCATTGCTTTACTTCAGTTCCAAAGTAACCGTACCATGTATAAGTTTACTTTGTTAAATTGTGGATTCTACAGTTATAGATACTTGCCTTAGCGTATGTGTGGGCTGTGATGAAAGGAAATGGTATATTTGCAGTGCTGCCAACCTCAATAGTAAGACACTACTCGTACATTTCACTACCGTTAAGTTTCTACAAACATTTTATAAGCTGTGGTTTATTCCGAGAAAATGTTTTCTTCATAAACCTTATAAGAAATAAATATGACCTGTAATATTGCCTATAAGTAGCTTAATTAAATGACTAGAAATGTTTGATTTACTGTAATTATGAATGAATCGCCTTCTTTAGGCGTACTATTGCTCTCACCGGCGTTTTCATTATCAGTCTCTCAAGTTTCTACCTAACTGTTTTATTTTTTTTACCAGCTGTGAACTAAAATTGAAGAATAGTTTCTTCACGTCATTAATTTCCTTCTTTATTTTTTGAATTATGAAAAGAGAAACATCACAGTAGTTAGCCGCTCATTCTCGGCTTTGGTTAAGAGGCACGGATTGGCATTTTTGTTTAGCTTCAACTTCATAGCATATATTATTACATTGCATATTAGATTTCGTTCAACACTGTGAATTGTTCGACCACGTGTTTGAGAAACCGACATATCTGTAACTAACAGTTAACGAACAAAAGGTTCCGCGATATACTATATATACTCTGGGTATGTTATAAGTTGTTAAGTTTGTTGTACTGAAATCAAAGCAGTCTGGCATGCCCACTGATGATTTGCCCTCTTTACCCCTCGTTGCAAACAAGGCCAAACTCGTGATTCAAGTGACTATACAGGGTGATTCACGAAGATATGCAGAAACTTTAGGAGCTCATTGTACATGTAAAAATAATGAAAAAAGTGTATATAAACATGGGTCCGGAAATGCTTCGTTTCCGAGTTACGGCTAGCGAAAGTTTCGCCTGGATTTCAGCTCACCAGGTGAAATGAGGTCTTCCTGGAATTCTGGTAAGGTAGATTAAGGGGCGAATTCAATCATTTCTTATGGTTTTTGATCTGATAAATTGAATAAAACAGGTCCCAGAACTGTAAGTTAAATAGTTTTTAAGAAAACCAGTGTCAAATAGATGTTTGATTAAATGAATTTTTATTCATAAGAGTACAAAGTAAAATTAACCGGAAAAACTAAGATGAAAAAATGTGTTTTTTTCACTCCATTTTTTGCATTTGACACTGGTTTTCTCAAAAACTATTCGCTTTCTGTGTACTTAATTTACACCGGTTTGTTCAGAATAAAATTTTCTACATGTTTTATTGAAAAATTTTAACTGTTTCTTGGTGAAATAAAGTTATTCTTGCCCAAACATGAAAAAATGTGTTTTCCACTCCATTTTTTGCATTTGACACTGGTTTTCTTAATCTGGGACCTGTTTTATTCAATTTATCAGATCAAAAACCATGAGAAATGATTAAATTCGCCCCTTAATCATCTTACCAGAATTTCAGGAAGACCTCATTTCACCTGGTGAGCTGAAATCCGGGCGAAACTTTCACTAGCCGTAACTCGGAAACGAAGTATTTCCGGACCCATGTTTATATAAACGTTTTTCATTATTTTTAGGTGTACAATGAGCTCCTAAAGTTTCTGCATATCTTCGTGTATCACCCTGTATAGTCATAATTTGAATCTCCTTTCACCACAAGATTTTTTTTTTTTTTTTTTGACTGTACAAGATATTTTTTATTTGCAACTGTATAAAATTAACAACAAGCAAATGTGAAAAAAAAAGATACAAATATTTACAATTTTTAAGACATTGAGGAGATCACTGCCCACACCACAAGATTGAATTTAGTATTTCAATATTTTTTCCAAACATTAAAAAATGGTAAACTAATAATTTGCTTATTGTTCTGTTTTTATTTGCTCAGGGAACACATAAAGTTTTGAAAAAAATATTTTTATACGTGGCAAGCCTTTAGCCACCACATGTTATCTTTTCAAGGTTACTATGATAAGCTAATTTTCACATTAACAGTACATTAATGTTTGAAATTTTTTTACTGAAGCATAAGATTTTATTGCTGAAGCATGATTTATTTCTTTTTTTATCAGCTTTTCTCATTAATCTTTTACGTTATGGCCTACGTTTTTATTTTGAATGTGTGTCAGCATATAAAGATTTAATATTCGAATAAAATTGAAAAAGTTTTGAAGCTGTTTTAAAATATTTTATCTCATAAAAGTCCAAATAATTTCTTTGAATTTGATGATTCTTAAGAGGGTATCTACTCAAAAAAATTTGTCCCCTGTTTTACTTAATGTTGTAGTTCCTGAATAAAAGCATGGATTTATTTTGTTAAGAAATAATAATTGAAAAAGAAGGCAAATTCTTTTTTCTATTTGCTAAAAAATTATATTAGGTTTTCCGAAAATTTGTTTTTCGTGATTTGATATTCTTCTGCGAATTATTAAATGTTTTGATCTGTATTTTTGGGATTTGAATGATTTTTTTTAAATGGTCATAATTTCTTGCGCTATTATCTGTTGGAGTAGTTTTACAAAATATTTGGTTGAAAATTTAAGAACAGTATGTGAAGACTCAGTTTTTTTTGGATAAACAGTTTTTCTTA
The DNA here is from genome assembly GCA_035578175.1 of Catonia carolina. Taxonomy (NCBI): domain Eukaryota; kingdom Metazoa; phylum Arthropoda; class Insecta; order Hemiptera; family Achilidae; genus Catonia; species Catonia carolina. Next base: position 336,135,724 of record JAQMRL010000001.1, on the reverse strand, counting down.
AATGTATTTCCTGCAAGAAAATATTTACTTAAACACTTCAACTGATAATAACCTGCAATATTCTGTATTTTCTGGCTCAAAAATAATGTTATCACGTACGGTTCTTGAGATATTTGATTCCATGTTAAAGATTGCTTTTCCACCCATTGAGTTTTTAAGTGAAATTTGAGGTTGAATTGACAGTAAGTAATACAATGTGAAGTTTAACTTACGTACACAATGAAGGTAGCATTATAGGGTTTTTTAATATTTAATTTATGAATAATGTGAATTAGTTATGTAAAAATCTGGTGTGAAACACTCACACGACTTTCTCTTGCCAGTGCAAAAAATTAACAATAAACCTAATATTAGTAATAAAACATTAGAAATAAACAAAAAACTAACCTCAAAAACATAACCTTATTTTAATCATGAGTGAAAGACGCAAAATGAAAATCAACCTCAGTTTGGGTTAAAAATACGGAAAATCAATCTTTCACGCTCAACTAGGCTCTGTGGAGAAAAATGCTTTAAATAAAAGTTGTAGGTCTTTTAATTTCCTATAAATTTTATTTTATACACTTTTGTCGTAAAATGCATTCTAAGGCCGAAATCTTTAAAAAAATTGATTTTTCATACGTTTTCGTGAGAAAAAAACAGAAAATTGCTAATTACCGCTAAAGTAAGCGTTATACAAAAAAATGTTTAAATAAAAGTTGTAGAATTTTACATTCTCTACAACTTTTATTATATAACGTTTTGCGCTAAAATGCATATTAAAGCCGCAATCTTAAAAAAACAACGTTTTTACGTAAAAACAGCCTCATGCAGAATTTCAGCAAACATGGCGCTTACCCTATCTTGTAGAGCATAAAAAATGTAGTAAACCAGGCGATTTTAAAAAAAATCGTAGGACCAGTTTTTGAGAAAATCGCAAAAAAGTGAAAAATTACACGACTAAACTACTACTTCCGGTTGACCGATTTTGATGAAAATGTTCATGTCGGGTCCGGTAGTGGTATGTAACTCAAGTTTCAAGTTCGTACGATGTTCCGTTCTTGAGATATTCTGTTCACACACACACACACACAGACACACACACACGCGCGCGCACACACACACACACACACACAGACCAATCGCTATAAACATGTTTTTTGGGTTCAGGGGGTCTGAAAACGTATAGATCCGGTGAAAACTCGATTTCGAAAAATCGACATGAAAACAATACTTTCCTTCCTATATATTCATATAGGCAAGAGAAAGTAAAAATAGCTTAATGAGATTCAAATAAATTAAGATTAAAGAAGGTTTGATTTGAAGGTTTAATTCAATTAATTATATAACATTTTTTCAAAACAGGTTGATTGTACCGAAGGTGGAAAAGATACTTGTTCAAAGTTTGGTGTTTCTGGATATCCTACATTAAAAATATTCAGAAATGGAGAATTTTCAAAGGAGTACAAAGGACCAAGAGAAGCTGGTAAGTTCGTTAATTATTTTTAATCGGACATTGCCTTAAGTCCCTTGTTGTTTAATACTGTCATGAACTACTTGACATCGGAAATTCAAAAGGAGACTCCATGGAACATTTTGTATGCTGATGATGTAGCCCTTATATCAAATAGCCTGCAGGGGGTTCAAGAGAACTTGGAAAATTGGAGAAAGGCACTGGAACAAAATGGGTTGCGCATCAGTAGAACGAAAACAGAGTACATGTTTTGTAATTTTGATCCTGATGACTCATGGAGTGGAGACATCAAACTTGAGGCAACCCCCCTGCCCAGAGTTAAAACTTTCAAGTATCCGGGGGCAGAGATCTCAGAGGATGGATCCATGGAGGCTGAAATAGTGCACAAAATAACATCGGGCTGGAACAAGTGGCGTATGCTGACTGGGGTTCTGTGTGACCCAAAAGTGCCCATAAAAATAAAGGGAAGAGTCTACAGAGCGGCAGTTAGACCAGCACTTGTCTATGGCAGCGAAGCTTGGGCACTTAAAGAGAGTGCATGAACAGAAACTCTACACTACAGAGATGCGCATGCTGCGATGGGCGGGAGGAGTCACATTGAAGGATAAGGTGTGGAATGAGCATATAAGGGGAACCTTCAAAGTTGCTAATATAGCAGAAAAGGTGCGAGAGTCCAGGATGAGATGGTATGGTCATGTGCTCAGGAGAACGGATGATCATGTCGTGAAGAGGTGCCTTTCCATGGCTACAGGGAGGAGAGGAAGGGGTAGACCCCTTACCACGTGGATGACGAATGTCCAAAGAGACATGAAAATGTTGGGCTTATCCGAGGAAGACGCACAGGAGCGTAACAAATGGAGCTCTCTGATTGGAAAAGCCGACCCCGCGTAATGGGAAGAGGCGAGGCCAAAGAAGAAGAAGAAGAAGAAGGACATTGCCTAGAAACATGAACCTATTTTCAGGTAGCCGGTAATGGAGGAATTTTAATTTATCAATATTGTTTTGAATTCAATAAAATCATAAATTCTTAAGAAATATTTTCTAATCGATGACATATTAAGATGAAATTCTGATGAAAGAAAAATGTGAAAAACTGTTAAGTTGATTTAATTGGCGTACCTATTGTGGTTGATTCTGTGAATTGACAATGTGGCAGTTAATGCACATCACCAAGGAATTTCATGGTCAGTTGAATATTTAGTATGTTTGTTGTACCTAAATAATGTTTTTCAATGTGGTAAAATAATGTTATTTGTATTTATTACAGCTGGAATCATTAAATATATGAAAGCACAAGTAGGCCCGAGCTCTAAAGAATTGAAAACGGTTGCTGATTTAGAAGCATTTACTGCAAAGGATGATGCCGTAATTATTGGACTTTTTGAAGAAGACTCTGATCTTAAAACAGAATTTTTGAAACTTGCTGACAAACTCAGGGAGAAATACAGCTTTGGTCATTCTTCAGTCGGCGATTTCCTTGATCAAAAGGAGAAGTAAGTAATCTTATTAGTTCTTTTTACAGTAATCTAAATTTTGGTTTGGTATGTTTGTGATTATGTTTAGTTTATAATTTTTGGCATACAGGGTTTTTTTTGCAGAAAAATGGCTGTGTAAACTTTTTAAAATGTTAAGCATGTTATTTATTTTATTCTAAAATTGGATCTTCTCTGTTTGATGCCTACCGCTATTAACTCCAGTTCCCCTTGCGGTAGTTCTCCCACTGCTGAATAAAGTTTCGTTCTACACACCACTAGTTCTCGCACACAGTTAATAATTATATGTATATGTAAGTGAGCTTATGGATGCGCACACCCATTGAACATAAATAAACATTCTTTGGTTTTTATTTACTTGTTTTAGTTGTTTTCATTTTCATTCTGTCAAATTTCAGAATTTTTCTGTCGTTTACTGACAGCACCATGAGTATACGAGGGGGTACCCAAAAGTATCCGGAATAGCTCTGCTGTGGGCGGAGCTTGTGCAGTACAAATTCCCGCCACTAGGCTGCTTGTAGCGCTACTCATTGCCAGTTCAATGCCATTTTGTTCGTTGATCTAGCTTTTTCTGTTCTCGTGCAGTGATTGTTCTCGCTAGTGCTGTTTTGTGCTCGTGTCGTTTTTCATGATGGCAAGTTTTAATGAACAACGTGCGGCTGTGAAATTTTGCTTCTTGCTCGGTAAAAACGCCGCGGAAACAGTTGTAATGTTGAACACAGCTTACAAAGACGACGCTATTGGAAAAACCCAAGTGTACGAGTGGTTTTTGCGCTTTAAAAATGGCGACATGTCGATTGAGAACAAACCTCGTTCTGGACGACCGTCGACTTCCCGAACAGACGAAAATATTGTGAAAGTGAAAGAAATTGTACGAACAGACCGACGACAGACCATTGACCAAATATCACAGGTTAGTGGGTTATCTTGGAGCTCAGGTTAACGCATTTTAACAGAAGACTTGACAATGAAAAGAGTCGCTGCCAAGTTTGTGCCTCGGATTCTGACACACTCAAAAGGAACGTCGAATTGAAACGTGTAGTGATTTGAAACAACAGCTTGAAACTGATCCAGATTTCATGTCAAAGATCATTACGGGTGACGAGTCTTGGTGCTATGGGTATGACCCAGAAACCAAACAACAATCCAGTCAATGGAAGACTTCATTATCACCCCGACCAAAAAAGAGTCGTCAAGTCAGATGGAACATCAAAACAATGATGATTTGTTTTTTTGATGTGAGGGGAATTGTCCATTCAGAGTTCGTTCCACCAGGCCAGACGGTAAATCAAGCTTTTTATCTTGAAGTGTTAAGATGACTACGAAACAGCATTCGTCGTAAAAGACCTAATTTGTGGCAGACAGGGGACTGGTTTTTCCACCACGACAACGCGCCTGCACACACGGCAATCTCGGTTACCCAGTTTTTGGCGAAAAACGGCATGGTTTTGCTACCACACGCACCGTACTCACCCGATCTGGCTCCGTGTGATTTTTTCTTGTTCCCACGCATGAAAAGGGGCATGAAAGGTCTCCGATTTAACAACGTTGATGATGTCAAGAAAAAAACGACGGATGAGCTGGCAGCCATCACTGAAGAGGAGTACAAAAAATGTTTTGAACAGTGGAAGCACTGGTGGGACAAAAGTATTAGTTGTAATGGAGAGTATTTTGAAGGGGATAAGGTTCTTTTGTAAAAAAATTAAAAATAAATAGTTTTAAAAAATAATTCCGGTTTCTTTTGGGTACCCCCTCGTATAAACATTATTACTGCCCGTAAAGGTCTCTGCCCACTAGACCGTACCATACTAGGGCCGTGTTAGGCACGACAATAACCGCTCCGATCACTACTATGCCCACTGCAACGGATCAACCGCGTCCTATACCCTTATACAATGCGTATGATAACCGTTCCATTATGGCCATTTGACTCCAGTCGCTGTATTGTCATTTTTTGGAGAGGAGTCAATAAGATAACTACAACTTGTGAACAATGAGTGAAGATCTAGTTGTCAATTTTCTTAACTAAAATATTCCTATTAAAAAATTATCTTACGAGAATTGACAATGATAGGCATTATTTTGGACGAGGGAGAGGGAAACGAAAAAAATACTGTGAGACACTACTGTGTCACAATGGGGTTGCTACACGATGGGCTGTTGGCACAAACCGATTCGGCTACGTCATTTGCCATGCACTCACCGTACCGACACCTACAAAATATTCTCGCCTGCAGATTGTTGGCTGAACGGGCTTGGCACGCTACGGTGTTGGCCGGTGACGGTACAGTCAAATGGGCGTTTTGCTATACTAATTGATACAAAGAATATTTATTTGTAGGTGTCAGTACGGTTACGGTCCTAGTATGATAAGGTCTAGTGGGCAGAGAGCTTAAAGGTTGCTTGGAACCTTCAAACCATGTGCCCTTTCAAAGGTATTTATATTCTCGGCAAGTTCTCTTCCCGTAGCTCCAACGAAGTCGGTCCCCTAATTGTAAAAGCATGTCTTGACCATTACAGCAACGAGATAATACATACATCGTTATATAAATATACAATAATACAGTACGCTAACAGAAAATAACAGAACGACGGTTGAATAGCGAATAACCATTCCTGCATTCATACTATGCCTCACCGCCCTACTCCCACAATCTCATATGGTGCAGTACGTACCGTAGTCAGGCACAAGGGGAACTGGAGTTAATAGTCACCTTACAGAGAAGATCCCTAAAATATTATTATAAAGAACAAAATATTTATTTGTTATAAGAGGTAACCTGAGAAACTACCCGACTGATTACAAAAATTCTTTCACTGTTGGAAAGTATAGAGCTTCTTAAATAATATAGGCTTTACAGCATTACATACTTTCTAAATTTTGAAAAAATTGTGATCTGTTACACGATGTTCTTATTAATTATATTTGTTTCGTAAGGTTGTTTGGAAGGTTAGTTCTTTGTTCTGTTCTATCGTCGTCGATTGTACACAATGATTGATTGTGCTGGCGAGTATAATACAATCAAGTACAATATCACCCTGCAGTACATATCCAATTCTTTACTCTTACCTTCTTTCAAAGTTTCTGAGAATTTTTTTATGGGACAGATATTCAAAAAGTGTTGCCAGATCCGATTTGTGCAAAGTTACCAAGTTATGTAACCTTCCAAAAATCAAATAGGTACATTTTTTTAAGCAAAAGATTTTTAACCTACTTTTACTTACAAGCCTAACACAGTTATTTCCCCCTTCTGCTAGTTGATTCATACTGATTCCAACAAAATTCCTGTTTCTAGTTAATAAATTAGATTTATATGTACTTGTGTGATTTGGCTTTCAATGAGTAATGTTGATTTAGAAGATAAATCTTTGAGTTTAGTTTGCTGTAAAATATAGAAAGAGTGGGTGTTTATTAGTTATATACAGATTTTTTTGAGTGGTCACCATTGGGATTTCATAAACTAAAAATGTTAAAAGCAGAATCTTCCCTGGAATGGTATTTGCATTTTTGAAATGTCAAGCCATTAGGCCATATTTTCCGTAAGGTGAAAAGAGGACCATGTTCAGATAACTTTGTATTTATAATGGATAAAATTTTTTTTTTACTTTATTTAAAGTCTCATCAACAATTCAGCCTTTAGCAACCATGGTGGGTTTTTACCTAGTGAAAATTTCCAGACCCTGGCCGCAAATCGAACCCGGGACCTCCGCGTGGTAGGCTAGCGTGCTACCACTACGCTACGGAGGTGATCAAAGTAATTATAATAATTGATAAAAACTGCCAGAGGTTTGATAGATTATTTTAAGTGATTGGTTTTATGATACTCTTCTTCATCTGCCAGCTTCAATTGATACCAAGTGTATTTGTGAGTACTTCCTGAAAAGTGTCATGCAAGTCCCAAGTTGTGGGTGGAGCCAGTTTGAGAAATATCACACATTCTTGGGAATTAGTATATTTAACAGACCGTGTACAGTCTGTCAATACTAATCAGTCACGGATTTCAGCACTAAACTTTCAAACTGGCTGAAAAAAATGTAGTTTCGGTTGTAATTTTAGTATAATTTCTGATTTTTGTAAAAAATTGTATTTAATTTTTAATATACAGTGATTTCTTAGTTGTAACGTGATGACTTTATGAGGAAAATTGTGATGATGAAATTGTTTAATGTTTTAATATTGTATTTTTGAACAAGGTTCATTGTGTTTGTGTAACAAGCTGAAAAACTAATTAAGTATTTGTATTTGAGCTAGTATAGGCAGTGGCCAGGTAACTAACTTCTGATGATATTGTAATGTGTAAATTGTCTATTCATTAAATGATAGGATTCTAAAAAAATGAACTAAGTTCTTTTACCCACCGAGCCCCATACAACTATAAACTTGTTTAAATTACATTTTTCGAAATTGTGTGTTTCAGGAATGCTGTTATCTTAATTCGACCAAAACATTTGCAAAACAAATTTGAGCCTAATTCTGTCAAATATGTTGGTCCAGCATCAAAAGACTCAATTGAAACATGGATTGGTGAAAATTAGTAAGTACTATAGGGTGATTCAAAAAGAGCGCCGGTTTTGATATATCAAATTAAGAGATTTATTTTATTGAAAAACTGAAAATAAATACATCAACAAGTTCATCTTACCTTCCGATTTCATGTATGAAAAATGATGTCATGCATGTGTCCTCCTCTACTGCGCTGGCACGCATCAACTCTGTCCATGAAATTGGATATTACTGCATGACAAGTTTCGACTTCCATTTGCCCGATAACCCGTCGAATTTCCTCCTTCAAGTCATTGATGTTTCGAGGTTTATTGGCATACACCAATGACTTCAGATGACCCCAAAGATGAAAGTCACAAGGCGTCAAGTCACACGACCTTGGTGGCCATTGATGGTCGGAATTACGAGAAATGATGCGATCCTGGAACCGTTCACGGAGCAACAACATTGTTTCTCGTGCAGCAACTGAATTTTATACGGGTGATATTGGAGATCGTACCGAAGAATTCTCCGTACAGAAGAACATCGTAAACCCAATTGTTGAGAACGGCGACGTATTGATTTTGCTGGGCTAACAGCCACACTGTCACGAACCAACGCAATGTTCTGCTCAGTTCGGCCAGAACGACGACGTCCAGAACATTTAAGGTCGACTGTTGAACCCGTCTCAAAAAACTTTTTCATGAGCCTGCGAACTGTTGATTCATTCGGTGCTTCATTACGTCCTAGAGTACCGCGAAGTCGCCTGACAGTAGCCGCATAACTCTCTCCACTCTGGTAAAATGTTTTGACGATTAAAACTCGTTGCGCAATAGTAAACTTCTCCATGGTTAGACACAGACTGCGAGAGTACTACACTGCGAACAAGAGAAACTACAACTGAATCGTCAATCGGAATGTTCTCCGAAATAGAAATGAGGTCTAGCAATGTTGCCAACCGATAAACAAAAATTTACCAGCCGTTTAAAAACCGGCGCTCTTTTTGAATCACCCGTTATATTCAGTATGTTTTGAATTTCATAAATCGTCCTCGTTTGTGGAAATTGGTTTTCCATTGAGAAATATTTTGTTTTTAGTGGAAAGATTATTGTTATGTTAATTATCTTTGATTTTGTTATAATTTCTGTCTAGGAAGGTAATCTACATGTCTTAGGTTTTTTTGTTAATTTTATGCATTAACCCCATTCATACTGTCGCTGATGACACTTGGCAAAACCTTACTTCTGAAGTTGGTGGCTCTATAAAGGGCCACTTAATTGGTTGGGGGTCCTTTGAAGGACCGTTGTAGGTAGCGGGCTTGTGGTGCTGAAAAGGGCCAGAAGTGGCGAGCCGGCATGTTGAGAGCGGAGCCTGAAGAGTGGTGGCTTGGCTACCTTGTTCAGGTCTAATTCTCCCTCAGCGGCAGTTGGTTCCCCACTGCGGTGTGACAGTGGTGGCCCCCAGAGCCCCGCCGTGTCGGTTCGGCTGATAGTGTGGTCGAGGCGGTTGTCTCCGATCTCCCTCTGAACTCATTCTTCACTGTGGTGCCATCAAGCATGCAGGCTTTCTTTAGCGGCCGGGTAGGTGATGGTTGACTGGTGCAGGAATGTGCCGGTAGTGTTGACCAGAGATTGTGTGTACGGTCTTGGCTGGGCTTTTTTCCTCAGTTGGGAGCTGGATGGTGAGTCTGTCTCGCAGTGTAGTGCAGCTGCTTAAATCCTGTCAGGTGAGTCCACTTCATGGTGGAAAGGAGGCACTGCTGGCTGTGTGTCATTAGTGCTCACTGTGGCAGGTTATGGGACCGTCCGCAGCACTGATAATGGTGGGGCCATCGGTGACAATTTATATTAATGGAGTCATATGTTAGTGGAAGAGTAGGCTTCATTGAGCCGAGTTTATGTTGTAGAACTGTTTTTTACTATATACACTACTTGTTGAACAAGGAATTCTGCAGTTATATAGTTTGTTGTTCGCGAAAACATACCGAATTCAAGTTGTAGCGGTACTTACAGCTGATTTACTTTGGCACGTTAGGTCAGTGCCTGATATTTTAAATTTGGTCATCTTCTTGCTTTCTTTGTGATTTGTCTTAAGTTTTGCAAGCACAATTAATGCACGAGGGGGGGGGTTGGATTTTTGGTCCAGAAGTAGGGCACAGTATGGCCTTTAGGGTGAAATTGTCAGCGTAAACAAGTGCTAGGCACATACCCATGAGTGCCATACACACCCATGACTTTTCTGTTAACATAGGCTAGATGATGAAACCTTAGCAATATACTATCTTAGCTTAGCTATACTCCTATATAAACCTAGTCTATATACTCAGTTTTTAACTTTGTGTTCTTGATACTGACATTTCTGAATGTTCTTCTGTTACTTAGTTATAAATGTTCATTGTTTCATAAAAATGCTGTAAAATTTGAAATTGATTTCGCATTCCAATGTGCAATTAGAATCTTGGCTGTGGCATTAGTAAAGGAAATGTGACTGAGAAAGTGGTGTGGTTTTATAAATATGAAAAATACTGTTAACCCTTAAACCCCGGGTTGTTTGTGCTATCAACTCCGCACTACCGTGAATGTTCAATTATCAAAGCACGCTCCTGAATAAATTCATTTATCTAATTTCATTGATTAAAAAATTATGAAAAAATTACTGTTTTTTTTTATAATAAGTACAGATATTTTTAATATACAAACATAAAAATCGGTTTCACTTTCCGTTCACTAGACTGCACAAAAAATTTGTGGACACAAAAAAAGTTCATATTTTGTGCTATAACTTGCTGAATTGTGATTTAGCATAAAATTGTACATACCACATTTCGTAGAAGACAGTTTCCTAAATAAAACTATGTATTACATTACTATTTTGGGTAAAATTTAGCAGAGTTACAGTAGTTTAAAATTCATAGTATTTTTCCTAACATTACTGAAAGGCGGGCTTGTTTTGATAATACTAGTGTTATCTCTCCGCATTACTTGTCAATGAAGGTTATTACACTTATAATATAATGGTTTAGGGTAACAGGCCAAACAAATAGTAGTAAAAAGGTGTAGGGGTATTAGTAGAGAAGGAAAGGGTAGAATGAATAAGGCAGACAAAGACGAATGTAATCTTCTCTCTTGAAACATGTTTGCGTTGGTTTCTATGAGCTATGTCCGTAGTTACTACAAAAAGACTGAACTAGAAAAGGAATATCGTTATTACCAATTCAAAATTGATGTATTTACAAGTTTCATAGTGACAAAAGAAGATGCTATTTGACAACTTTACAAGCTGTTCAAAAGTTCTAATCAACAGCAATTTCCATAGCATTGTATATTAAATGAAACTACATTTTAAGGCACGTAATTTGAGATAATCATACATGCTGAAAGCTTTATAAGTATGTCTGCTATGGCTGTTTGAAGCTGGCAATGTCTGGTGTGAAAAAGTGGTTTCCCGGTAACGAAGGGTTAGAAGAATAGAAATGAAGAATTAACATTGAAAAATACTGATGATAAATGAATTTCCTAACAAAAAACACAATGCCGTTGAATGACTGGCTTCTTCATAATTATAAAAAATTCCTGCTGGTGAACCCTTTTTATCTCCTCCACCATACTGTTAAAAATGACATCACCAAGGGTAGGACAACTGCGCATTTGTGTGTTTATGCTTGTGCTTGGGAAAAATAAAAATTTGGGTACATACCTGTTGTGAAATATGAACACTACTTGTTTATGAATTTGTATTAATTTTTCATATTTACCTACTCAAACAGATAATGTTAATCTGAAGAACTTTTTGAATTTTGTTTAAGAGTAAGTAATGAATTTTTTGTCGTTAATTTATTTGATACGGTTTTTCAGCCATGGTTTAGTTGGACACAGACACAGAGAAAACACTGAAGACTTCAAGAATCCTTTGATTGTTGCCTATTACAATGTTGATTACGTTAAGAATCCTAAAGGTAAATAATAATATTGGATTGTTTCAATATTGCAAACCGTATTCTCTTGTTAATTCTTTGCACGATTTTGTTAAAATAAAAATGAACACACTGTTATCCTTATTCTGGGCTTATTGATGATTGTATTTGATATTACGGTGAAATTGGGAGTACCATCGATTTCTAAAAACAGAATTTTGTGAATATATGACGTGACTTGGGTATTTTGAATATTTTATAAAATTTTTTTGAGGTGATACCAGTGTCTAATGTTATGTCTGTATTAAATGAAAAGCGAGCTACATTGAACTTCTGGGTACCATTGCAGGATCTGCGGACACCATTTGCAGGAGTCTAGTCCGTTGTGAAATACAGTAGATAATTTGTTGAAATGATTGTGCGTACTTGATTGTACCTCAAAGTAAGTGAAAGTTTTTCAGCAAGACTGAACTGTTAAATCTTTGATGAGATCAACCAATGAATAAAACTGTTGACTAGTTTGCCAAAAAATAGGATCTGAACTTTATTTTATCGTCGAGACGATACAAATTAGTATTGAAAATACACTCTCAGTTAGAATACAATTTACCGACACCTTTTCATAGCTTACTACATTCACGAATTCAGTCCATTACGTTCCCTAATTATTCTTCAAACTCATTTAACAATATAGCCATGTACAATTTTTTTCTGAATTAGTAACTTGTGTATTTAAAAAGTACGAAAATGTACTGCAGATATACTACCGTACCTTAACTACTCAACTCTATTCTGCAGTATAGAAAAACACACAAATAGCTGGACTTGTCGCAAGTCCACGTCTGTTAACTGCTCTGCATATTCTGTTCTCCGCAATGGAACTCGGTCCATCAATAGGAAAACATACCCACAGGAGGTGTGATGTACCTAGGGGGTCATAGTAAAGGGGTATGTATATCCATTTCTACATGCTATAAATTTTATTATCTTCTATATTTATACAATAGAATTGATTTCATGCTGCAGGATGCATTATAAAGATTTATTTTTTCATGAAAACAATGAAAATGATATTCAAATATCAGAAGTTGAAATTGAAAGTATATTAATTATTTTTTTCTTTCAGGTACAAACTACTGGCGTAATAGAATTCTGAAAGTAGCAAAGAACTACGCAGGTTCATATTCCTTTGCAATCAGTGCTAAGGATGACTTCCAGCATGAATTAAATGAATTTGGTTATGATTATGTAGCATCTGACAAACCATTAGTTTTTGCAAGATCTGCTGACAACAAGAAATACAATCTTAAGGATGAATTCAGGTAAGGTTCATGTACTACTTAAAAATATGTTTTCCTTGTTTGTTTTTTTAATCGTAATAATCTAATCTACCAATTATTTTATCAAACATCCTATGCAGGTATTATCAACAGCCAGCTGTATTATATTTATGATTGAAATATATATTTCCAAACCACCAGTAATATGGTAACAGTAAACATTTAACCAATGAAAAACTTAAAATTTGAAATTTATTTATTAATTAATTAATTAACTTTTTTTACGCCTACTTTGGAGCACTTTAATCAGTCCATAGACATTCTCAAAGTACGAGCTAGAGATTTGGCTTTCAGCTTCTTCTTCTGCTCGCGAAACCTTTTCATTCTAAACGACCTGGCTCCCCTTTGTTCACCAGTTATGGTATTGTTTTCATTCATTCAAAAATAAATCTTTATAATGCATCCTGCAGTTTGAAATAAATTCTATTTTATAGAATGAATTTATATAATAATTTCACTAACCTTCTTTTTAAACTGCATCAACTTATATTTTTATTCTTACTTACACGTGTTTCGGTGGATCCGCCATCATCAGAGTAAATAAAATAATTGAAACTAAAAAATTATTTTTCTCACTTATTTAAAATCTGTAGAAGATGATACATCTTCAGTCATTTGTTTTATTTTCCCAAAAGCAGTTTAAGAGCTGTTTCATCACTAGCCTGGTATCGGGGTAATCTTGATATGCAAGAGAAAACAGAGATTACTCTGTTTTCACATTGTATTTACAATTGACTCATTTTCCGATATACAACTCGGTTTGGCAGCAATCTCCATTGTCCATCCACTTGGTTAATTTACTCTTTATTAATAAATGAAATAAATTTTAGTTAAAATTTTAAATTTAAACTATTAATAAATTTGAAAATGCATTACTGAAGATGTGCGTGAAGTACACGAAAGAGCTATTAACATTGGAAAATGTTTATTGTTAGCATATTACTGGTGGTTTGGAAATATGTATTTTAATCTACCAATATGTAGTACGTATATTTTATTTTAAGTGGTATTTAAAATACATTTAAAACATCTATGTTTCCAAGTTAAAAAATAGCTGTTTTTAATTAAATTGTTTTGTTAACTTTCTTAATGTATTTGAAAATAAGACTATTTCGCTTTTTTTATGAGACCTTGGGGTATAACGGTTTTGTTCTAATACATAACCAATCATTTTGAAAACATCAGATGGCACCACATATTTAACGTTAGTATAATTTTTGTTCAGTTTGTTAATATCTTTGTTTTGTCTATGTTAAGTGTTGAAACATTTGAAGAATTCTTGAAGCAGTTGGAAGCTGGTACACTTGAACCATACTTAAAATCTGAACCAGTACCCGAAGATAACAGCGGACCAGTCACTATTGCTGTTGGCAAGAACTTTGATGAAGTCGTTACCAACAATGGAAAAGACACTCTAATTGAATTTTATGCTCCATGGTGCGGACACTGTAAAAAACTCGCTCCAATCTTTGATGAATTGGGAGAAAAGGTATAAATCACTGAACATATTGTAGTTGTTCTTGATGAATAGAAATATTCTGTGTGTTCAGTTTTGTCTTTCATTGAACTCTCTTTTGTTCTATAAAAGACATTTAGTTAAATGTTAAGTCATTAGTAGCTATACAAAAATCACCAATTATAAGTACAAAATGTAAAAATACTATAACATTTTGTTAACCTTCTTTATTGCTGCTTTTTAGTCTATCATTTTGTATGTTATTTTTCACACTTGCATGTTTCAGTAGATATGAAAAAAATAAATCCTTATAATGCATCCTGCAGCTTGAAATTAATTCTATTGTATATATTTTTAATACAAATGACTGAAGATGTAACATCTTCTTTAGATTTTAAATTAGTTTCAAAGATATTATATACTCTGATGATGGTGGATCCACTGAAACATGTATAAGTGAGAATAAAAATTAAGGCAGCTAAAAAAAGGTTAGTGAAATTCATAGTATAAATTTATTATACAAAATAGAATATGAAAAAAGCATAGAATAATAACATTTTTACAGAATATGTATAAAATGCAAGTGGTATATACCAGGGCCACCAATTTTCAAGCTTACGAGAAGATAAAGAAGTTAAAAAAGAATACGGAATTTGAATTATCTAATCAGAGAACATTTTATTAGTTAACTATACACTCTTACTTCTAGTAATTTTTTTTTAAATGCAGGAAATTGAATTTCTGAAGGAAACAAATCTGAACACATTCACCTAATGGCTGAATGCAAGTTACAGAATGCTTACAAACAGGGGAAAATATACGAACGAAATTCCTTGTTTCATTCTGATTAAATTGATTTGTCATACACTTACGCTAGATGCAACTTAAGATCAATTGTAAGTGCACCAAAGTTTTAAGATTTTTTTTGCAAGGTATTGTGTTGTTGTGTACCTGCTGTGGTACATGGGGCTTGGGATATCTCATTGATGCCGATGAAAGGGTAATACAGTAGACTCTCAGAAATCCGGACTAATGTGGCGGACGGCCGGTCCGGATTTCAAAAAATCCGGATTTCCCGGAGGTTGGCAATTTCGTCTTTATGGCGAATAATTATGACAATAAGCATTAACGTTTATCTGCTAATATAAGAGTGAGCTTCTGAAAAAACTTTAAAACACTGTAGGCCTAATAAATTACAGTAGGCTACTGGTACTGTAATTATTCAATATACGAAGCACAAACATTAACTAAACTTAACGCTACTGTACCGTAATAAGATTCGATTGCACTCTTTGTAAGATTTGCAAGTTATGGATTTCAAACATGTAACAAAATGTGTCATATATGTCTCAATTATAGAGTAATTATAATTATATAGAGTAATTATAGTAGGTACAAATTCATTAAAAAACCAAGTCTTAAAAATTGTAGAATTCATCCATGCTTTTTGTTGGTTTGTATACCAAAGTGGCAACACATCGTCTTTCTTTAAATTTTTAAAAGCTCTGGGTTTTCTTGATTTTCCTATTAATGTTAACCTAAGTTTATGACTGCCGGTCACATTGCTACAAGCCAACACCGTAACCCGTTCCTTGCTTTTTTTATAGCCCGAGGCTGAAGCTTCTTTTTTGGATGCGAGAGTTTTCGTGGGCAACATTTTATAGTTCAGACCAGTCTCGTCGCAATTATACAGCTGGTCACCGGAAATTCCTTCTTCGTCAAGGATTTTAAAAAGTAAGGTCTTAAATTCAGGAACAGCGTCTTTGTTTGCCGATAAAGCCTCCCCACTGATTTCATCGGGCCAATCCCATGAAAACTTTTTACTGGTTGTTAATTTAAAAGTTGTAAATTTTCAGAAAATAAAGTAAAAAGAAAAATCATCGTCCGGACTAGCACGATCTGGATTTTTGAGAGTCTACTGTATTTTGTAAGTTATTGCCTTAAGAAAAACTGTCTTTATTAATATATTTATTATTTGACATTATGTAATAAATATTTTTAATTTCTGTTTTAGTTGAAAGACGAAGAGGTGGCTATTGTTAAAATGGATGCAACTGGCAATGATGTTCCAAGCTCATTTGAGGTCAGAGGCTACCCAACATTATACTGGGTACCCAAGAATTCTAAGTCAAGTCCTGTACGATATGAAGTAAGTCGAATTTCATTTTTACTTTCTCTTGCCTGTGTTGTTTACGTCATCAGCCAAAAAGCTGGTTTGAACCTGTAGAGGTTTTACTAAGTAACATGAGGAGTGAGGTGGTTTACGATTGCCTTCCTCACTGAACGGAAAAGTATGCTTATCAGCATGCCGGGCCCTCTGAAAAGCACATACTTTCCACTCTGCAAATGGCACCTTCACTTCATTCACCACAGGGTCCGGCTGCATAATGAAATTCATTACTTTCAGAAAAGATAACTCTGATTAGTGTCTTTTACACCTCTACCTCTTCTGTTCTTAAATGATTCAGTCATTTCATTGGCTGACCATGTGATAAGAAACAGAACTATTTATTTTAGCCCTGCAATGAACAGATTGAGAGTAATTAATTTGACTCTCCATCTGTCTGTTATGGGCAGTTCTCTTGCCTATATGAACATATAGGAAGGAAAATATTGTTTTCATGTCGATTTTTCAAAATCAAGTTTTCACCAGATCTATACGTTTTCAGACCCCCTGAACCCAAAAAACATGTTTTTAGCGATTGGTCTGTGTTTGTGTGCGCGCGCGCGCGTGCGTGCGTGTGTGTGTGTGTGTGTGTGTGAACAGAATATCTCAAGAACAGAACATCGTACTTAGTTTCAACTTGAAACTTAAGTTACATACCACTACCGGACCCGACACGAACATTTTCATCAAAATCGGTCAACCGGAAGTAGTAGTTTATTCGTATAATTTTTCACTTTTTTGCGATTTTCTCAAAAACTGGTCCTACAATTTTTTTTAAAATCGCCTGGTGTACTACATTTTTTATGCTCTACAAGATAGGGTAGGTGCCATGTTTGCTGAAATTCTGCGTGAGGCTGTTTTTACGTAAAAACATTTTCTTTTTAAGATTGCGGCTTTAATATGCATTTTAGTGCAAAACGTTATATAATAAAAGTTGTGGAGAATGTAAAATTTTACAACTTTTATTTCAAACATTTTTTTGTATAACGCTTAGTTTAGCGGTAATTAGCAATTTTCTGTTTTTTTCTCACGAAAACGTGTGAAAAATATATTTTTTAAAGATTTCGGCCTTAGAATGCATTTTACGACAAAAGTGTATAAAATAAAATTTATAGGAAATTTAAGAGATCTACAACTTTTATTTTAAGCATTTTTTTGTACAGTGCCTAGTTTAGCCTGAATGAGCGATTTTCCGTATTTTTAAGCCAAACTGAGGTCGATTTTAATTTTGCGTATTTCATTAATGTTTTTTGAGGTTAGTTTTTTGTTCATTTCTAATATTTTATTACTAATGTTAGATTTATTGTTAATTATTTGCATTGGCAAGAGAAAGTTGTGTGAGTGTTTCACACCAGATTTTTTACTTTCTTACACTTAAGAATGAGTATTTTAATCTCAAAAAAATATGTGCAAAGATGTAGGGTTTAGATGCTATAAATTAGAATGATAACATTGATTGGTTTCAGCTTGAAAATTAAGCATTAAAATATACAGAAGATGTTGCTTCTTCTGTCAGTTTTAATTATGAACTGATAGATTTTTGTTGAAATTTTTCTTTGTGGTGAATTTCATGAAAATGATTGCCACAACTTTTTTCAGTTGTATTAAAATAATACTGGAGAAGAGCCATCCTTTTGGTACTTTCAGTGTATGCTATAAATGTAGGCATCTGATTTGGCATGCAGCTGGTGGTAGTAGTAGTACATTTTTTACAATGTCCATGTTTTTCAACCTCTTTGATCTATAGCATCTACATTCTATTTTCAAACAACTACGGTTGCCGACCGGGGCCGACGACATGTGGCGAAACCTTGCTTGTAAGTTTTGTGTCTCTGAAAAAGGCCGTTGGTTGGGGGTTCAGAAAAGGACCGTTTGGTGTTTTTGTGGTGGCCCTGAAAAGGGCCATTGTTGGTGGTCAGAAACAACGAGCCGGCGTGTAGAGAGCAGAGCCCGGAGAGTGACGGCTCGGCTACTAAGTTCACGCCTAGCTCTCCCTTAGCGGCAGTGGGTCCCCACTGCAGCATGACGGTGGTGGTCCCCAGAGCCCCGCAGTGTCAGGTCGGCATAAGCCATTGGCCGAGGCGGTTTTGTCTGGTCCTACGCTGAGCTCTCTCTTCACCGTGGTGCTGTCAGGTACGCATGGGCTTTCATTGGCAGCCAGGTAGGTAAAGGCTGACCAGGGATGGTGCATCTGGTCTCTTCTTTCTTCTTGCTTGCTTGCTTGTTCTTCTCCGTTCCGAAGCTGGATGGTGAGTGCCTCTCCTGGGCCAGTGCAGCTGCTTAAATACTCCTACAGCGAGTTCACTTCACAGTGGAGGGGAGCCACTGCCTGCTGGGTGTCCACAGTGTACTTGTGGCTGATTCTGCGGCCATTTGCAGATGCTGATATTGGTGGGGCTGTTGGCGACACTACTAAAGTTTATTCGCTCATCACATGATACAAAACACATTTGTTTTGTCTTCGTTTTATGACTTGATTCTTATGTTATCAAAATGTTTTACTAAATTAGTTGTCAAGAATTACATGCTACTAAGTATTTACAAAAACTTACAGGAGTGACATTTTTTCTCTTTACTAGTTACAATTTTTTTTAAATTGGAAATTTAGATTTCTAATATTTAGGCGGAACTTCACATGCATAACAATAAAAATTGCAGAAGTATTCAGCAATCATCTCAATTTATTTAGGATGCAAGGCTGGTAAATTTTGCTGCTATGATCGTTACCCAACAGACATTATTAATATTGCGACACGTATCTCTAAGGTCTGTTTCGGTATCTGGGTAAATTAAATAATTAACAAACTATCACTTAAAATCACTAAGAAATATTTAATGAGCACTATTTATTACAATTACTACAATTAACCTAGAATAAATTTTTTTTGTCGTCAGTCTCTCGGCTGGTTTGATGCAGTTCTCCAACCTGTTCTATCTTGCGCAAGTCGTTTCATATCTACGTACCTGTAACACCCTACATCTTTTGTTATTTGCTTTATATATTCTAATCTTTGCCTCCCTCTACAATTTACTCCCTCAATATTACCCTCCATTATTAATAGCCCAATACCTGGATGTCTTAGGATATGCCCCACTAGCCTATCCCTTCTTTTGGTAAGATGCTTCCATATACTTCTTTTTTCATCCACTCGCCTCTCTTCTTCTTTAGCTTCAATCATGCGATTGGTAGGCAGCTTTCCATCGTTTTCTGTCCAGAGCTATAGTTTTTAGTTGGATGTAGCTCTGGATCCCTAGATCTTTGGTAATTTGTTTCAAATACTGTAGCCGGGGTCTTCCACGAGCCCTTTGTCCAATTATCATTCCTTCTAATATTCTTAATGTGAATTCATTGTGTCTTATTACATGGCCAAGCCAAGAGTGTCGTCTGTCCTTTAGAATTTTCAAAAGAGATCTGTTCTCCTCAGCCCTTTCAAATACTTCCTCATTACTAACTCTGTCAGTCCATTTCAACTTAAGCATTCGTCTCCAACACCATACTTCAAAAGCATTGAGTGCTCTTTCCTCCACCTTACCAATAGTCCAAGTTTCTGAGCCATAGAGGCAACACTCCAAATGCAGCTTTTTATTAGTCTCTTTCTCATTTCTAACCTGAGACTATTTGAGGAAAACACATGTCGCTTACCAATAAAAATAGCTTTTGCCGCTCTTATACGACGCTTTATGTCCTCTCTGTCTTTACCATCTTCTGAAATGGTACTACCCAAGTACTTATATGTTTTCACTTGCTTGAGGGCGTTATCATCTAATTTAACTGTTTCAAGTTCAGGCTCTTAAGAACAGATCATCACTTCTGTCTTCTTTTTGTTTATTTCCATGTCATATTCCGTTTTCAAAATGGCATGCAAGGTATTCAGTGCTCTCTCTAGCCCTCCTTTGACTTGTGCTACTATTGCAATATCATCCGCAAAACGTAGCATCTGCACTCTGAAACCATTCACTTTGACTCCGGAACAATACTCCTTGCATTCATTGATTGCCTGTTCAATATAGATGTTGAAAAGTAATGGCGACAAACTGCAACCCTGTCTAACTCCTCTCTTGATAGCAGCTTCTCTTTCCTTCTCACCAACCTTTATACATGCTGTTTGGTTCTTATACAGCTCCTTTATGATCCTCCTATCTCTGTAATCTATATTAAGTTTCTTGAGTATTCTCATAAGAACATTCCAATTGACCCTGTCAAATGCCTTCAGCAAATCCACAAATGCAATATATACCTTCCTATTCACTTGAAAACTCTTTTCCACAATATTCCTTAAACACAATATTGCTTCTCTTGTTCCCCTATTCCTTCTAAAGCCAAATTGATCATCGGCTAGGTTCACATCAATTTTAGCTTCAATCCGTCTCAAAATAATGCTTGTCAGTATTTTCGATGCATGAGATAAGATACTTAACGTTCTATATTCATCACAACTCGTTGCATTATTCTTCTTTGGCAGCATTACCATTACACTTTTCTTGAAGTCAAGGGGGACTTTCCCGGTGATATAGATGTCACTTAAGAGGGTGAAGAAAGTGTTCTTCATCTCATTATCCAATGCTTGCAAGAGTTCTGCTGGAATACCATCTGCTCCATATGCCTTTTTGGATTTGAGCTCATGCAATGCGCGTTCCATTTCTGAGAGAGTAATTGGAGGGCCCAGCTCATCAATCGGTATATCTTCCCTACTTTCTATTTCCTCAAAGCATTCAGCACTACTATAGAGATGCTCTACATACTGTTTCCATCTGTCTGCCACATCGTCATTATCCATCAAAACTTTCATTTCACTTAATTTAATTATGTTGTTTCTAACAGTACGCTTGCCAAACATCTTTCTAATCAAACTATATGATTTTTCTATGTTTCCTCTCTCAAAATTATTTTCTATTTCATTGCAACATCGACTCAGCCATTCTTCTTTGTCTTTCCTGGCATGCCTATTCACAAGATTTCTAAGCCTGTTATACTCACTCCTGTTTTTATCTCTTTTGTGTTCCCTTCTCAAATCCATTAGAGCTATAGTGTCATTAGAGCTAGTGTCCACTCGCCTAAGAACCTCTAAATTACTTATTTTGTCCACTCACATTTTACAATAACAAATTACAATAAATTGATCCCACTACATAAGCGTTTGACAATACACAGTGCACGTTGAACTTCTTCAAATGTAACTGTTAAGCCCTACGCAGTATACACTCGTTGATCACAGATCCAAAGACTAAGACTGAATTTCAAAATGGTGTGCTCCTTACATAGACGAAGCTATGGAAGTCACGATAAGGATGGAGATTTTCGATATAATAATAAATTGTAATGTTTATGAACAATGTAAATGATTTGTTTATTATATTTGAATGTTTTTTATGTTTGAAATATTTTCAATTGCTTGTAAATGTCCCCCCCCCATTCTCCACGTGTTAGATCAGTTGCATACGTCTATAGTTACTATGTGTTTTATGGTTATTTTATGAATCGTTAAGAAAATTAATGGTAATTTATTTAACAAAATAATTAGGGTTTTTTATACTTTACGACTTGCACAAATTACACAGAATAGTATGATTACTAGTTTCTTTTAATGGTGATTAGTTTTGGTAAAACACATATTCATTAATTCTTTATCTTATCAAGGCACAGGTGGTACCAAGTAATTAAGTAAATAATAGGGTTACTATTTACTTAAGTATTTGTTTTTTTGTTGTGAGTTTCATAGCAAAGATTGACACAGCTTGTTTTCAGTAAAAATTCAATATGTTTAATAGTAACAGTGTTTTATGGGTGACAGTAGTTGTATTCATGTTTTTTTGTTTTTTAAAACGTTTTTTTTTTTGTATGTGTTTCAGTTTCAATAAGCCATTTATTCCATGTTCAGTAATTTTTGCATCCATCAAATAACTGCTTCATAATTTTTTGGTCCATTCTATAGATATGTCGATAAAACTGAATTTTACTTTTTCAGTCTGTTATCTTTTGTTTTTCCATTCCCAAATGTCTCTTGTTTACTTTCTCTTGCCCTGTGTGTATATATATAGGGAAGGAAAGTATTGTTTTCATGTTGAGTTTTCGCTGGAAATGTTTTCAGGATACTTGAACCTAAAAGATCATGTTCTTAGCGATTGGTCTGTTTGTGTGTGTGTGTGCGCGTGCGTGTGTGTGTGATTAAAATACCTTGAGAACGGAATAGAATACAAAGTTGAAACTTGGAACTTAAGTTAGGTATCACAAGAGGACCCTACATGAACATTTATATCAAAAGCGGTCAACCAGAAGTAGTAGTTTATTCGTACAATTGTTCACTTTTTGTGATTTGGTTCCTACAATTTTTTTTAAAAAATTGCCTCATTACTAAATTTTTTATGCTCTACAAGATAGGTTAAAGCACTATGTCTGCTAAAATTTTTGGGGTCTGAGCTCTTGTAAAAAATGTTTTTTTAAGATTGCAGCCTTAATATACATTTCAAGGCAAAAGTGTATATAAAAAGTATTGTAGAACATTAGAAAACCTAAAACTTTTATTTCACATTTTTTTGTACAATACTTATAGTTTAGTGTCAATAATTAATGATTTTCTGTATTTTGCTCATCAAAATTGGTACAAACATGGGATTTTTTTTTTAATATCACAGCTTCAGTACACATTTTATGTTATAAATTATGCAATAAAAGTTTTAGGGGATAAAAAATATGTACAACTTTTGTTGTAACCATTTATTTCTGCAGTCTAGTTCAGCATCAATTAATGATTTCCGGTATTTTTAAGCCCAAAGAGGGTTATTTTCATGTAGGGTCATTCACTCATGATTAAAATCAAATTATGTTTTTCATTTTACTTTGGTTATTAATGATTAAACATTGGTTATATGTTTTATTATTTATATTGACAAGATAGTCATGTGATTGTTTTATTTTAGTTTTTATATGTTGTTATGAATAAGAACTCATGAACTATTTGTTTTTCAGGGTGGCCGTGAATTGGATGACTTTATTAAGTACATCGCCAAACATGCTACTTCAGAATTAAAGGGGTACGATCGCAAAGGAAAAGCAAAGAAAGAAGAATTATAAGTAATAATAGTTGATTAAAAATTGTGGGTGTTGTATTATATTTCCTACGGACAAAATAGAAATTAAATGGTTTCGGCATGATTAAATTTTAAAATGTTACAAAACAAATGAACAATCAATGTTTCTACTACAGAAAAATTTGCTAATGTTAAATTGTGATAGATCAAATAATTTTTTAACTTAAGTAATCTTATGTAGAATACGTATTATGATATTTTTATTACAACATAATGACTAAATAGGTAATACAACATAATGTAATAATACAACCTTCCAAACAATTTTTTTATAAATTTGTGTATTGTTATTTTGAATGTAAATGGTCGATTGTAAAAACGTAAAATAAGTAATGCAGTTAAATTTAGTTACTGCTTTTGTGTTAAATAACGGGTATATTGATAAAAATATTTTGTGTTGGTGTTATCAATAAATAATTTTTTTCAGTTTATCTTAGTATTTTTTTTAATAGTATTTCACTGTTAATTTTTATCTGAACAATATAGTGATATTTCTAAATAATATTAATGTCTTTAAGGGGAGAATTAATTATTTTTATTAAATTTACTCTTTAGGCTAAATATGTAGTCCAAATATTGTTTTGAACTACACCATTTGGAAATTTAATTTAATAATTGTTACTATGGTAACTTTTATTTTTTTTAAAAATCTGCTGCATTCAAACTTTAATATTTCAATTAGGTTTTTTTTATTGAAAAACCAAATTTATTCTTTATTATAGTTGAATTGATTTTAAAAAAGGACTAGTGCTCGGCAAGGGAGAGGGAGCAGTGTTGCCACGTTGACTGCCTGGCTCGCTTGGCTGTACACTGTAGAACAACCACGTTCGATTAACATACACTTCTTTCCTCAATTGATATCATTATTATTATTATTATTAGCGTATTCTCCCTTAAAGGAAGGCGATAAGCAAACTGAATCATTTTTTCTTCTTGTTGTTCTTTTTGTCCACCCAGTACTCTCGCATCCGTTTTGAGAAAGCCTGTTTCCTTTCTTCTGACCACTTTGGCCTGTGCTGCTTCTGCTTTGGCTGCTCTGGCTCTATCTCCCACTTGTCCACCTTGTTCCTAAATATTTTCCTATCTGCGATGTCTTGTTCTGTTATTTTCGCTTTCCTGAGATCTTTATAGATTTCACTTATCCACGGTGGCATTTTTTTGAGAGACGTTGTATACTCCAATATTTTTCTTGTTAGCCTGTTTCCTGGTAACCGCTTTATGTGTCCAAAGAATTTCATACGTCTTTTTCTAATGTCAGCTTCTACATTTGAGAATTTTTCTACGGTCTGGTTTGGTTGTAATCTGAACCCGGTTTCCGTTTGCCTGGCACCAAGGATCTTTCGGATTATTTTCCTTTCTTCTTTTTTTATGTCTTCCAGCTCGTGTTTCTTATTTAATGTTAGTGTCTCACTTGCATACAGGAAAGCGGGTTTGATAACTGTGTTGTAGTGGCGGATCTTGGTGTTTCTTGACATCGACTTCTTGTTATATAAGTTCTGTACAATCCCCAGTGTTTTTATTGGTCTTTTGTAGCCTGTTTATTATAATAACCTGTAGCCTGTAGTAGCCTGTATTATTATAATAACTTCATTTTTTTAAAATTCATGCTAATGGGAAAGGACTTTATAAATTATAACACCACTATAATAGCTGGTCGCCAGCTAGAACGATATGTGTGTACTGTAATCATAGCACAGTGAGCAGCAAAACGTGCGGTTCACTTGCAGAACAGTCACAGATTAGAGCGCCAGGTGTGGCAACAGTGTACGGAATTCTTGTAATTTGATTAGTAACTCCAATTTCGCCAGTCTCACTCCCCTCCCCTTCCATCGTCCTCCAGTCCCAGTCCTATTTTGTAATCAATTCAACTATAGTATTGTTAATTTAATACAGATTGCAGTACTATGAACATTTTAATTAGGTGTTGAAATTAGGCATATATTCTTTATTTCATATTCCACTGTTACTAGCTCTTCTTTGTTTAATAAAATGATCATATAAATGAATAATTTTTTCCATTGATTTTGTATATTTTGCTCCAATAACGATTGCATCAATATAGAATAACTTAAAGCAGAAAAATGTTGATATTTTAAAAGTTTTAAAAGCAAAATAAATTGTGAAAATTAGTAAAAATGTTCTTAGAACTAAGTAAATGTTTTGAGAATGCATCAATGTAGTAGCCGCTAGGTATTGTTTTGCTCTTTGTTCGGTTTTTGAATAGAGTTGAAGTAAATATCAACTAAAATGGTGCTGCACTGTATTTCACCCCTTCTATTCTTAAAGGGGTTGTGTTGGTAAAAAAATTATGAAATTATGAAAATTTCAGAAAACATTCTCATTTATGTCACTGATAAATTGATAAAATATCAACTTCTGACTCTCCTCTTTAAAGAAAAGCATGTAAATTATTTAAAAACTAAATAATCGTAACGTTTATTTTGTTTTCAGTCTTTAATACTCGTGTACAAAGTCATTAATATCTGTTATATTTTTCTATGAACTCATTCCAAAATTTATTTCCATTTTCATACATTCCTTTGTTTGTTTATTCATTTACTAATCATCCACTATCAATCACAGAAAATTCATTGTTTAAGAAATAAGTTTGATACATTGGTTATGAACATGACTGAAAATTCTCATATGTGTTTAATGTTTGTTTAATTATTACTCCTATATTTTTTTCATAAATTTCAGTAAAAATATATGCATTTAACTAACACATTTATTATTTTCTTTTGTATACATTAGTAAAGGGATTAATCTCAAAATTTTGAAGAACATGATTTGTGAAAATATTAGATAATATTTTTGATATTTTAGTGTAGTATGCTCTAAATTATTTGTCAATTTGGTTGTTATTACATTCTAATTATTTATTTATGTAGTTTTAAAAATTTGTTTACACTATATAGGATGTAAAATTATTACTGAATAAATTGAATGAGGATTTTATTAATAATGTTGGTTTTTATAATTTTAAAATTGTGATTTTGAGTTGTTAAAATATGGCTTGTTTCCCTTAAACCATTTTCCCTTTCAGAGCAATTTGGCTGCCTCTGCAGTACAGTGTTCAGAGTGCTAGGCTGCATAGTGGAAGGTCTTGTATTCAGTTCCTGGCTAGAGTCTGGAAATTATTACATGTATGTAATAGTAGTCTAGAACAAACTGTAGCCTACATAAAGACAAAACTGAAAAAAATACCAACAAATACAAAATAAATAGAGAATACAGAAAATACAAAAATAAAAACCATTGAGATCTCATATCCGTGATACATTAAATTTTTAATATGTACGGTGAAAAAAATTGTGAGGCATTAAGATCTTCAAAATGGTGATTTAAATTTTTCTTTCTTTGTTAAAATTACCACCATGATGTGTAAAAGTTGTCACTGCAAATCAGCTTTTTAACAGCCAATTTTCAGACAAAGAATCTGTAAGGTAAATTACTTGATATTACTATTTTTTTTGTTTGAAGTCTGACTGTTCTGCAATTACTGCAAATGCAGACTGAATGTTGAAATGATTTTTTGTAATTTATGAAAATATACTGTGCCTGAATGGGATTCGAACCTAAGACCGCATGATGAGAGGCGAGCCCGTTACCAACTACGCCAATGCGGCATACGTAAGTAATTTACTTATGTTAGGTAATTTACTCAGGAGTAAGTTACTTGATTTGAATTCTAGACAGTGGTTATTAGTGTACTTTGATGGTTTGGGTTAAATTAACCATACTCTATCAGGAAGGATATAGTATGGTTAGAGTTTGGTTTCCTTTTCTGAGCACAGGCTTTTTTCATATCCAGGGAAGTAATTTCTGTTCAGTTTGTTAAGAAATTTTAACAAATGTGATTGAAATAAATAAATGGTGGTTGGCCTGAGTGTGTAAGACTACTCGTCTTTTCACATCATCATCCTCATTTTTGGCTCATGAGATGGCTTATTCTTTAATTGAACAGATTGCAATGTATACACTTATAGATAAAAAGTTAAAATTAGACTATTTCCAAATGAAAACTAGGATAGTTTTAACCGGAAAATTACAAATAAAGAAGAATTAAAAAATACCAAAAAAATTAGAATGTAGATTTCAGTTATAAAAATTTGAGCAAATTATATTAACACGTTGACTGCGGCTGACGCGGATACACGTCGGCCTAAACACTCCCAGGTGACTGGTGGATGCGATTCCGCATCCGAGCTATACAGTTTATTATTGCTTCTTTCTAAGTTTAGGTAGTCTTTACTTTATTGCCCAGTCATAGGAAAAGGTTCATTCTATGGTAGTGAGCGATCAGTTCTTGGATAGACGTCACCAGTTTTTTTTTGCGGAGTTTTAAAAACTGATATATTTTCTTCTATGTTTTGAGTTTTATGAGCTGTTTTATTTGTTATTAATAAAATGTTATTTCATTATATTACTTTTCTTACAATTACGCAACATTTACTATACTTAGCAATATCTCACAATTACACAAAATTTACTATACTTAGCAAATATTAAGTGTGGCAAAAATGCAACTAAATAAATAAATATGAGTATACGAATATAATACCTAAATGCTTTAAATTTAAATAGGCCTATTTTTTCGAACATACAGACCTAAAGTTAACTTTTTTTAAAGAAACTTGTAGGTATTAATTTTTTTAAATGTTAGCACAATTTAAAAATTGTTATAGAAATATTTTATTAGTACTTATAATTTTAGGAGCCTACGAGGTGTGCACATTCACACAAAGCGGCAGGGTCATTCACTTATAATAGTATACTAGTAGGCTTATTCAATTCTTTTCTTAGGTGACCCCATTTTTGGAATTGCATTTTTACCTGTTCACGGAAAGACTTACTGCTGTGGGAACAGAAAGGGTAATAGAATATTGTTGAAAAAAAGAAAAAATCATATAACCGTCACAGGTACCGATATCTGTCTGCCGTCTGTACTGTAATATTACTTACTTTCAACTTTTCAAAAACCTTTGGCCACACCGCAGTTATTCAGCTAAGAGTGCCATATAGAACTATTATCATCCTTTTATTCCTATAAATTTCTATTTTTTTCTCATAGGTTTACGTGATAAAAGCAAAGTACATTCAGACTTACATTTGTTTTGTATTTATACTTTTATGTGTGTATTTTTAAAATGAAAACAAATACATTTATCTATAGTAAAATACATAAACATACACGTATAAATATAAAATAAAAGTATTGAATGAAAATACACACGAGAAATTGTAATTGTAGAGAGAATATGAGGAAATGAAGCGCCACGGACTTGTGCATTACTGTGTGCGGGGAACATATAAATGCGGCAGGTGACGGTTCAGTCACAGCGAATAACATTGCTTAACACTGGCCGCAGTGAACGTGTTAACTGGGCTGTGCTGCTGATTTAGACAAAAATTAATTTTGGTTGTACTCAGATTTTTTTAACCCAAATGTGTATAGTTTGCAATCTATTAAAATTTAAACAATTGACCCCATGATCCTATGAGATGATGGGTATGATATGTAAATGAGGTGGTCTTGTACAGACTCAGACTGACTATTCCTGAAAGTGTATGGTTAATTGAAC
Organism: Catonia carolina; assembly: GCA_035578175.1. Lineage (NCBI taxonomy): Eukaryota > Metazoa > Arthropoda > Insecta > Hemiptera > Achilidae > Catonia > Catonia carolina. The sequence continues at coordinate 336,106,745 of JAQMRL010000001.1, read as the reverse complement.
CCCAACCATCGAAGTACATTGGTAACCACTAGAATTCAAATCTTAAAAGTAACTACATTTACTAGGATTTGAATCAGGAATCTGTCTAAAAAAATCAGCTGTTAAACAGCTGACTCATGGCGGTGACTTTCCCTATAGATCAACTTGGTGGGTAGTCTGGTATGAATGACTGTTTTTATTCCTTATAAATAAGTGCTCATTTTTTACAAATAAACAATTATGATCAAGTCGTTAATGGTACTAAATCTGATCATTAAAAGAAAGATTTAAAATGATTAATTCATAAAAAAATCCTGATGTTGCAATTATGAACTGACTTAAATTTGAAAAAAAGTTAGTGAGAGCTGATATAATGATCTTCATTTGGGGCAGTGTAAACATTTCTGAAATCCTGTATGGCAAAAAGAAATAACACCAATAGAAATACAAAATAACATAACACACGGGAGCCATCAGCTATCTCCTAAGTGTAAAGTACAGCAATCTCCTGTGCAAAGTATATTTTTTTGGCAAAACAGATCATAATATCAAAATTTAATCTTTGCTTGATAATTTTAATGTTGCCAGTGTATATAAAATTTGTTTAGTTCATCAGCCGAAAGGCTGGTTTGAACCTCTAGAGGTTTTACTAAGTAAAGCGAGGAGTGAGGTCATTTACCAATGTCTGCCTCACTTAGTGAAAAAGTATGTTAATCAGCATTCCATGCCATCTGAAAAGCATCTACTTTCCACGCTGCAAATGACACCTTCACTTCATTCACCACAGGGTCTGGCTGTACAATGATAAAATTTATTACTCTCAGAGGAGATAACTCTGGGTAGTGTCTTTTAATGGGTAGTGCTGTACCTCTTCTGTTCTTAAATGCTTCAGTCACATAATTGGCTGACCGTGTGATAAGAAACAGAACTTTAACTCTGGAACTAACCAATTGAGTGCAAATAATTAAACACTACCTGCCTGTTATGGACAAAATCATAATAAAATCGGACTTAAACTTAAAGTACTTCACAATTTTAATGTTGTTAGTAATACAATAATATTTATTGTTTGCAAAATAAAAAATGTTAGGATTCCACTGATAGAAATTTAATTTTAATTAACTTTCACTGTTTGGGTGAACAAGACTCATGACATTGACGTCATACAAGGACAAATGCCACCAGATATTCTTGTTCAAATTCATGTATACTCACATAAATTCACCATTTGAATTGGGTGGTTGTTAAAACATTTGTCAATAAAAAAAATATTGTTTGGCCTTTGTTTCCTAGCAACATATTTTGGTTTATTTACATAACAGATATTGTTTCCATTTTAACTGTCTGAAATTTAAAGGTGAGGTTTTTTAAGTATAATTGTTGCAAGATGATATAATACTAGACATGTATGAAATATATTATTAGAATAAGGAATTGATTATTTTATTTAATGGTCTTAAATAGAGGATATAATACATTTTACGAAAATAGACTTAAATCAACTTAATTGACACTAGCAATAAATGTTAGTGTTCGTAATGATTTTATTATATTTGACATACACAAAAATGATGTAATTGGTATGTTAGTAAAAGTTCTAGTTTTATGGGTTGAGAAATCAGTTTAAAAAGGTCCGAGCTCAATATCTTCAGCCTTTGAGAAGTTTTCAGATTTTTGAGCCCTCAGGGTGGTACTGTCTGTCTATAACTTGATGGCCTCCCACAGAAAGGAGCAGAATCAGCCCGCTACGAGGGTTCTCAATAACATTTCACTATGTACTACTATTAAAGTACACTGGACACTGTACATATTGAAGTGTTATAGAGAAGGCTAGTAGCGGGCCAGTTCTGCTCCTCTCTGCGGGAGGCCATCAAGTTGTAGACAGTCGGTAGTACCTCAGATGTTGGATTTTTCCTGGGTGTTTCACAGAAGGAGGAACAAAAATAAGGTTTTTTTTTTGCTCTGAGGCCTCCTTATAGGTTAGAATTTCCGGACATAGCTTGGTACATTCAGTTCATATTATCAGATAAGAGGTTTAATTTATTTTTTCTTATCTTCTGTTTATAAAATCCAATTTATGGACAAAACTGCTTTCTCTGATACAGCATTGGAATTGGCGAAACACCTTTTGGAAATTTCTTTAAAAATTTCTGTAATACAAAAATAACATTAATCAAGGTTTACTGATAACTAACATTTTACGATCAATATTTGTATGTAAATTTTATTTTTTAATCCTGCTCATATAAAAATGTTACACAGTATGTATTAAAAAACATTCATTCAGTATAAAATTAAATTTTTTTTAAATTAAATAATTTTTATATGTATAAATTAAGATTATACAGGAATGTCCAGTCAACTCGAAGATGACAAATCTGAGACGTCTGCTAACGAATCCAAAAAGTATACGTTGCTCACATTTGATAAAACCTCTTATGTAAATCCTGTAACATATTTTCATTGCGGTATGTTTTTTTCTTTTAATGTTACATAATATAGAAATATTAGTTGTATGACTGTAGAATCCACTTTAGCCTACTATTATGTTTTTTAAGGTCATCAGCTGAAAGGCTGGTTTGAACCTCTAGCTAGAGGCTTTACTAAGTAAAACAAGGATTCAGGTAGTTTACCATGCCTTCCTCACAGTGGAAAACTATGCTTATCAGCATGCCTGGCCTTTCAAAAAGCATCTACTTTCCACCCTGCAAATGACAGTCACTTTAACCACTACAGGGTCTGGCTGTATTTAATGAAATTCATACTCTCAGAGGAGATAACTGGGACTAGTCTCTTTTACACCTCTACCTCTTCTGTTCTTGAATGATTCAATCATACGCATTGGCTGGCCATGTGATAAGAAACAGAACTATTTTTGTAGCCATGGAACTACCAAATTGAGTGCAAATAATTCAACACCACCTGCCTGTTAATGGGCCTCCTATTGTACAGAACACCACATTCTCGAAGCCTTGTTTACATTTTTGCTGACTATTTGACTGCAGCAGGCAGCAAGGTCACACAGTATTTCATAATAATTTCTTCATGATTTTAAAATTAATTAAGTACATGATTTAAAGGTCATGTAAGCAAGCAAACACTTAAAGGCCTTTTCACTGATATGTAAAGAAAGGTTTAACAGCCTAGAAATAGGTAACGATTCAGAGATTTCTAAAAATGAACGCCACTGTGCAGAATCCAAAAATGGAAAAGTTAACTTAACACTGAGAAAAAGAAAATTCAGTTTTATGAACATATCTATAGAATGAACCAGAAAAGATTTATGAAACAGTGTTTGATAGATGCAAAAATACAAAATACAGAATAGATGGTTTATAGAAATTGAAGAAGATATGAAAGAGTTGTAGGTGTCAGATAGGAGAGAGGATAGAAGTGAATTTAGCAAAAGAGTTTGAGGGATGTGTACCAAGAGAAAGAGATGACAAATGAGACCATTTAATGGTCTGAAAAAAGGATGAAAGAGTAGTAAAAAAATAAAAACCGCGTGGGCAAGACGAAAAATAGCAATGAATAAAAAACGTCAGGTATGTTAAAAGATCATTTCATGTTTATTGACAAACTAAAACAATAAAAGAAAGAAAGAGATTTAAAGCCTAATTTTAATTAAAATTACAGGCGTCCCTTAAAATTACGCATTTTGATTTTCACGATTTTGAAGTTACGCGGTCGTCATTTTAGCACCCTTCCTTAAATATACACGGCTCAGTTTTGGAATGGCGATTGATGAACTCATGTTACCTACTAAACAGACAAAACTGGGTGCTTTCTTCAAGAAACCAAGACTAGAATAAAGGTATCAATGTAAACGGTTTTTAAATTAATTATACAAAAAATGAACAGTACATGATTTTTGTAGATATAATTAGAAACTGTATTTTATTATTTCTACTTGATCCATAATGTTTGTCATTTTAGTTTGTTACATCATATTAAAGCCAAATCTTCACTTAAAATTATTTTTATCCTTGCTGTGGAACGAGTCACTACATTTAAGTACTACAATGTAATCTTATAGGAAATGTGGTCTCGATTTACACTATTTTGAATTGCGTGCAGATTTTTCAGACGGAATTAACCACATAAACCAAGGGATGCCTGTACTAAAACCGGCTATGTTTTTAGATCATTTTATGTTTTCATATCTTAACACAACCTTAAGGCAAGACAGCCAGTTTAAGAAAGAGGATGTGGTTCATCAACCAGACCCAGTTACAGAGTAAAACAGTATTGTTACCTGGGAACCATTATAATTAACAAGCAATGAGATAATACACAAGAAATAAAATTTGGTGTAGTCAAGGTAAGAGCAGTATTTAATCCAAATCAGTCCCATCTTCAAGAGCCACAACCTTACTCTTGAAACAAAAATGAGACGTCTAATATGTTATGTGTTCTCTGTGCTCCTGTACAATGTAAAACTCTAGACCTCGGGTGAAGCCATTACAAGGAAACAGGAAGAATTTGAGATGTGGCTGTATAGATGAATGTTCAGGGTACCATAGACTGTTTGGGTGGAAAATTTAGTGGTTCAAAGGAGAATGAATAAAGAATATGGAAATATTTACATTATCAAGTGTGGTGGAAAGCTTCGGTACTTGAGACTTATCATGATTAATGAACCCAGATATTCGTACTTCAAACCATTCTGCAGGTGAAAATTTATAAGGAAAGAGGACCTGACAGTAGAAGGGCCTCTTGGCTTAAAAATCTGAGAACTTTGTTTGCAAAAAGCTCAGAAGAGCTATTCCGCTGTTCAACATAGTGGAAATTGTTATGATAGTACTATGGCTTACAGCAAGTGAAATAATGACTATGGAACTGCAGTATTTCAGGACATGGTCCAGGAACATCCTCTGACTTAGGTGTTGAAGCTGCCCGCCTCAACCAATCAAAGTATAATTTTTGACTAGATTCAGCCAATCTGAGGGGTACATTTCCATAATTTTTTTTTGCGCCCAGGAGAAGTATAGAACATATCAGTTATAACACCTGAAATACATATAAGAATCACACAATGTATCACTACCATCAAGAAAGAAATTCTTGTACTCTATAAAAAGTTTCACCGATCAAGTAATTTTTCAGATTTTTTTTAAAGGAATGCAAATTATCACATTTTAAAAATTGGGGTAATTTATTTATGAATTTTCTCCCTGCATTAGTAGGTTCTTGTTCTAACAATTTTGTGGAGTGATTAGCCACATAATAATCATTTCTGTTTCTCATGTTATGATTGTGAACATTGAAATTCTGCATAAAATTATTTTGTCTAAATACATAATCACCTCAAAAATGTAGAGAGGCAACTGTAAGCAATTTAAGCTCTTTAAATAGTGGCGTGCATGAGGTTAGCTGGTTAGCTCCTACCATACATCTAATAGCTTTCATTTGAATTTTAAAAACCCTATTCATATTACCCATGCTAGAATTACCCCATACTAAGATACCATAATGGATATGAGACAGAATCATACTGGTGTGGTTGGGCTGAGAAATGAGAATGTGTAAAACTAATGTATGTATTGAACAGCCCTTGCACTTTTTAGAAGACAACTCAGTGGGTGAAAGATATTCTAATGACTGAATTCATGCACTGCCCCCTAGGTCTTAAAAACGATCAAGGTATTTCTGCTTTTCTGGCCCTTTTCAAAGCCACAGTTTTATTAACATGTCACTATTCACAGTGACAAATAAAATTTTAGATTTCAGTAACCATCATTTTGATAGAATTAAGTGTTATGCATAGATTTTCAAACTTTTTGTCTTTCACCCACATTAAAAATTAAAAATTTTCTAGCGCCCCAAAAGTGTTTAACTTATCATCAATGTTAAAAATAACAATTGCATTTTACTGTTCTTAAGATGTTCTCTTAATTATTGCAATGATGGTTTTAAAACGTGGTAGTCAATATTCAATACTGAGTTAAAACTGACATTGTAAATGAAAATCTCAAGCGCCCTCATGTTATTGCCCATTTTTAGAAAGGTTGGTGTAAAGGAATCAATAATTGATTCCTTTTGAGAGGGGAACAATTATTGTTCCCCTCGACAATTAAATAATTCTTGGTACACTAATGAATGAACTGCCAAAAATTTTTTATGGCAGGCTACCAAAATTGGAATACAGCTTGATGGTTAAACATTTTTCCTTTGTTTCTCATTATTTTAGTTAAATCACTGATGCTATCAAATCCTGTAAGATATAAACATTTTATTAGTTTCTACAAAATAATAATAATAAATTGTTTAATTTGTAGATGAGCCTTCAGCAAATCCTTTGCAAAATTTGATGTTCATTGATAAATTTGGTTCCAAAGTAAAATCAAATTATGTTCTTAAAAATAAAGATGTTTTAGCATTGTATTTCGCTCAAGCAAACTGCTCAAAAAATGCAAGAATTTTACCATTTTTAAAAGAAATACATAAGGTAAATAGTATTAAGTTTGCTAAAATTGTTTTCCTTAGAATATAAAGTTCTTTGCAACTTGATAGTTAATTTTTGATGAGTAGTTAATGTAAAATAAAAGTACAGTAATTGTTACATTACACCAGGATTTAGAAGTAAAGTATAAGGGTTGAAAATTACTGCAAAACTCAAGTCATAAAATACTAAAGAATTAAACATAATTTCTCAAAATAAAGGAGAAAAGCAATTTCTGAGAAATATATTAAGAAGCAATGAAAAGGAAAACATCCAGAATGAAGAGAAAATCCTAAATTTTTCATGTAATACTTTAGATAGAATTCTTGAAAAAAGATACTGATAATGTTATAATTGTGTTTACAATTTTTTATTATGAGGTTATTAATTAAATAAATACTTACCTGGCTCCCTCTGTGGTCTAGTGGTTTGCATGTTATGTTGCAAAGCGGAAGTCCTGGGTCAGATTCTGGGCCAGGGTCTGGAAAATTATTACAAAATACAGACCCACAGTTCCATAACCCGATGTAGTCATTAATAACCAAGATGTTGATGCAAATTTCAGTAATAAAAAAAAAACTTAATCCCTGTTAGTTTTAGTACTGTTATCCCTGCTAATCCTATATACTATTGGCAATGCAAAACTGAACCATTAATCATTCCTAAGCAACTGATATTTAAATGTAAAAAAAAAAATACATTGTTTAGGTAGCAACAAAATTTAAATTGTTAGAAAACCTATATTGAAAATTTTATATTTTGGTACACATTTAAAAAAACACAGAAATCAATACTTTATTCAAACCAGAGTTTAAAATGAAACTAATTCTTTAGTTTTATTACTAAAGTGGAATAAGAAACAAAATTTCCGGCGTTATTATGAAATTTTTTCGTAATAACTGACTTTTTGGATAACATGAGCTGTTATGAATAATAGTAGTAGCAATAGGTTTTAAGCTGTCAAACATTTATTGAATGAGCCATCAGCCATCGTTTGTTTGTAACAATAATTTGTTTTGTAAATGCGGTTTAGGTCATCAGTCAAAAGGCTGGTTTGAAAAGCTTGAGTAAAAAAGTCTTAACTAAGTACAGCGAGGAGTGAGGGGGTTTTGTGAATAGTTAGTATTCATATAACTTTTTTTTGTTTTTTAAAGTTGCATCAACAGCTTGGACATTAGCAACTACTGTCGGTTTTAATAATGTAACGATGGGTTTTAAAGTGTTAAAATTTCCAGACCCAAGCTAGAATTGAACTCTGCACCTTTCACTTTGTAGGTTAGTGCGCTAGTCACTAAGCTATGGAGGCAGTCAATATTAATAATTTTGTTTTATGAATAGTTAGTATTAAAATAAATTTTGATTCTGGTAAAAAAATAATTGTAAAAAATAACACTATTCTTCTATGCTGTTATTTTGTACTGAACCTTTTTTATAAAAAAACTATTAACGTTCTAAACAGTCCTTTGTGTGAAGGATGAGTAATGAGATTAATAAAGCTATTTTCCGTAAACTCCAGTAACTTGAAGTAGACAAAAGGTTTTCAGTTGTATACAGTATTTATCTAGACCAGAGGTTCCCAATCCTTTGGGGTACTTGAAAATAATCTCAGTAATGGTGGGAAACAGTAATTTATAAAGCAAAATATGCAATAACAACATTATTGAGTTCAGAAAAAATGACATCTAATGCCTTCTCGCGACTGCACCTGACTTGAGTTTATAAATTTCTGTATTATTGAAAGTGACTTTAAAAAGCTCAGTTCCTTGAAACAAGCTGGAAACTGATTTGTTTTCAAACAACCACCCAGTTTGATCACAGCTTTCCGCAGGAATTTTTTTTCAGGTGAATAGGAATGGTGGTTACCCCACAGTTCTCTACAGCTTACTCTACAGCTGTCAACTATTCACATATTGTGTGGTTCCAAGCTCTGTATAGTTGCGGGGTGAAGGGTACGGGTGAGGTATATTGAATAAGTGACGCATGCTGGGAGAACAATTGTGTATTACTCTGATACAAAACATTTGTTTTCAAACTTTCCTTATTTAACATATTTGTTTGTATGTTTTACATTTATTTATCTACATATTCTGATATAAATTGGTAAGTTCAATATTATGAATTTGACCAAGTTAATAACCCGGTAGGTATTTGTTAAATTAATGCGCCGGATGATAAGAATATTTTTTTAGTCTAGTTAGTACATGCTACCACTACAAATGCAGCAGCAGTGAAACACTACTGAACTAATTCATTCTCCCACTACTATAACAACGCACTGTATTCCTTCCGACTACATGGAGCTGGGACTCGAGCAATAGAGAGATGTTACTTAACCAATTGATTCTATGTAGCTGTCAACTACTTAAATAGAAAGATGTTACTTATCTAACAATTTGATATTATCTATTAGCTGACTTGTTGGTAAGTATTAAGGTTAATTTAATAGGATTAATTTTCATATAATTTGGTAAGGATATAAATTGCGTATTTTAAGTTTACTGAAAGAATTTTTTGTTGTGTTTCTCTTTTAGAAAGCTGAAGAATATAAAAAACGTTTTGAAGTTATTTATGTTAGTTATGATACAACAAAAGAAGAGATGTTGAATAATTTGAGAGTAAATCATGGGTATTGGTATGCAATAGACTTCGATGAACCATTAAGACTGTAAGAGACCTTTTCATTTTGTTATTTATTTTGTTTGATAGCTTTGTGCTGTTTGGGTCAACTAACAAAAAACCTTGTGTAAACCCTACAGATTTTGCTAATTAATCATTTTGAGTGATGCAACTTTACAATGAATTTCTCACTGGGTTTAAATGTAGAATTGTTTATGAGAATGTCAGGACTCTAAAAAAGCACTTACATTCTACCTTGTAGATTAGTGGTCCGCAACGGGTGTGCTGTGGCACACCAATGTGCCGCGAGATTAGCTGGGTGTGCCCCAAAACTTAAATATTTATTTAAAAAAAAGAAGAAAATAATATTCAAGGACTTAAACTTATTTAATAGGGGATTTATTGGCTTACACCTTACAATAAAATATTAGTTATGAGTTATATTAAAAACTTGAGCTTGTCATTTCTTACATAAAAGTTCAATTCAAGACAAACAAACACACATGCATTTCCTGTTGACCTGAGAGAAGTCTCTCGCATTTCTTGTTGTTTTATGTTTGTGTCGAAAAGCCCAGCTAGCGCAAGTAGGCGATTGAAAAATGTAACAGGGTATTAACTGCTGCCATTGTTATTACTGAGTTTTTTTCTTGTAACTTTAGTGTGCCATGGAAACTCTCTACGTAGGATAGTGTGCTGTGACAAAGGTCAAGAACTACTGCTGTAGATGATATCTTTGCGTTATCCAACACAAAACCTAGCCTTATAATGAAATTGATTCATTAGGAGAGTTTTAAGAAGAAAGTGTAAATGAAGGGGAGAAAAGTCCTGAGAAAAATATAGGATTTAAAGAAAAAGAAAAATGAAAATATAGGCCTAGGTTACGAAGTAATTAAAAGATATATGGGAATAGAAAAATAGTTAAGAGATACTACTCTGAACTGTACTATGAACTGACAATGGTATAAAAGAGATTAGTGTTAAGAGTTTATAGTGCATAGGATAGAGGACAGAAGTGATTTTGGAGAAAACATAAAAGAATTTGAAGGGTTCTAAGAGAAAGAGAAGATGACAAATTACAACAAAAAATAGTCAGGAGAAAGGGAGATTAGTTTATGTGAAAAAATAAAAATATTAAGAACAGCAATAAGAAACAGCAATAAGAACAGCAATAAGAAAATATCATGAGAGAAAATCATTTAATGTGGTCCTTAGTAGGCCAAAACAATAGAAAAAGAAATTAATTATTTTCAGAGAAGATCACTATGAAAATTCAGAACAGTGAAATGTTGTAGCTTAATAAGATTATCTAATCTCATGACATTATAGTATTTTATTGAGTGGTAATTCTAGTATGGGTAACATGGACAGGGTTTTTGAAATTCAAAAGAAAGCTATCAGGTGTGTGGTGGGAGCAAACCACCTCACATCATGCAGGCCACTATTTAAAAAGCTTAAAATGCTTACAGTTCCCTCACTCTACATTTTTGAGGTGACAGTGTACATTAACCAAAATACTTAAATGCAAAATTTCAATGTCCACTATAATAATACAAGAAACAGGAATGATTATGTCCACCTTCCACTGCAAAAGAGTAATGAGCATGAAATAGCTGAGCGAAATGGAGTAAAATAGTTTTGTCCTTCCACTAAGAAAGATTTTAACAGAAAAGAGATTTTTGCCTTCCACTGCCAGCGTGGTTCGAAACTAGGTAGCGGAGTGAGCTAGGCGAGAAATGAGATGGGTGGGGTTGATGCTTCCATTACCAGCAGACTGTGCGAGGCCGCCACTTCATCTTTATTATCAAGCCAGCCAATCATTGGATCGAGCTAGTCGTGGTTAGTTTCTGGTGGGTTTTTCTTGTTTGTTCGTTTCTAGTAATAATGTCAGACGGTTCAAGTGATGATGACTACATAAATACAATAAGTAAATGCTTGTTACTCTATAGTTATCATATGACAAAAGCATAAGAGACCAAGATTTTGGATGAGCAACCACATTAGAGAGAGAGAGACCTGTCAAAGGAGATTTACTACGAATATTCTACAATTTACAAGATGAATATTTCAAAAATTATTTCAGTCAGTAGAGAACAATTTGAAGAATAACCATCACTTGTAAAAGAAGATATAAAGAAACAGGATATGAACTTTAGAAAAGCTGTTTCACCAATAGAAAAACTTGCTGTCAAGTGAAAACTGATGGGAAGTGAAGCGGATTCCGTTCAAAACTAACATTGTAGAGCATGACACAGCGGCCCCTTTTTGCTCACTCAGTCTGCTCCGCTGATTCATCTGTAGGTGAAAGCACTTCTATGAGATTTGTTGTTGCGAGTCGATCCGAGTCTGTTCGAAATCTGCTCAACTCTGCGACCTCTTTTTTAACTCTTCTAACTCATACAGTCTCCGCTCCGCTCACTCTTTTCATAGTGGAAGCACTTACATGACAATAAACCATTGCGAGTTAAACGGAGTCCATACAGAGTCCACTCCGCTCGCAGTGGAAGGCTGGCTTTATTATGTGGCTTACTACAACATTAAACTTTTCTCGTATGCAGGTAGAAAATACATCATTAAATTACCACAATTTTTAAAATGTGCTAATCTGCATTCATTTAAAAAATCTAAGCGAAATACTGGGCCAAAAGAAAGAGAAAGAGTGGAGAAATAGTGAAAACTAAATTCTCTAAGTAAATATCAAATTAAAAATTTGATTTGAACAACCTCTGTTTTTGAGTAATCCTAGTGATTACTCAATTAAAAATTTTCAATAAAAAAGCTTACACATGTAAATTAATGTGAAAACAATTTTTTAAATTTTCAAAATTTTAAATGCTAGGCACCAGAATTTTGAATTATATTGGTCTAAAAGTTTTATTTTTATTTTTAGGGGCCTTGGTTACATGTATGGAATATTGGCTGTTCCTCAATTAATTGTGACAGATTCGGCTGGAATGACAATAACTAGAACTGGATTTGAAGAAATAGAAAAACTTGGAATAAATGTTTTAGTAACTTGGTTTTGAAATCGAATATGATTACAACTGTTTCTAACAAAAACTAAAAACCACAAAACTTATATGAATAATATGAATGCCTATAATATGAATTATGTAATTATAAATCTGTAATTGATTTTTGTGATTATAATAATAAACTATTTTTTAAATGAAACAAATTTTTTTTAAATTTTTTTATGTAGAATCTTTTTGTGATACTTGAAGCACTAATTTTGCAAGAAGCTGTGGAAGTAGCTGTGGAAAGCTAGTAAACAGTATAATGTGGTTTTAATTACACACAAGCTATCTCTTAAACCAATATAAAGTCCCAGTTTTCTTAATTTCTGTTATGTACAGTTTTGCACAGGTTTTGTACAGTACCACTTACAGCTCACGAGTTTGTTTTTCTTTCAGGTCTAGGGATTTTTTATCTTTATATCACTAAATGTCCATTACCCATGCACATTCCAAGGTTTATGTTGTAGGCATCATCCAATAAAAACAGAGAGACGCTACTCACACATTTCACTACTGACCAGTTTCTACTTACGTTTTGTAAGCTGTGGTTATTCTGAGAAAATGTTTTCTTCATAAACCTTATAAGAAATAAATGTAACCTGAAATATTACTTATAGCTCAATTACACGACTAGAAATATTTGATTTACTGTAATTACCAGCTACTTTATTCCATTGGAACAAAATTTTCTACAAATGAATCGCCTTGTTTACTATTGCTGTCATCAGCATCTTCACTGTCAGTCTCATTAGTATCTACCTAACCGTTTCCTTTTTTTACCTGGTGTCAACAAAATGTAGAAGAATAGCTTCTTCATGTTTTTAATTTCCTTTTTTATTTTTTGAATTGTGGAAAGAGAAATATCACAGCATTAGCCACTCGCTCACAGCTTTTGTTAAAAGGCAGGGAAAGGCATTTTTGTTTAGCTTCAACTTCACAGCATTTTATTACACTGCATATTAGATTTCATTGAATACTGAGAATAGTCTTCCCACGTTTTTGAGAAACTAACATTCTGTTTACAGTAACAAACAGTTATATTCGTACAGTTAACCTACCTAGAGGTTCCGCTATATAGCCTACTGTACATGCTCTGAGTGTAGTATAAGTCGTTATATTTGTTGTACTGAAATTAAAGCAGTAGCACATGCGCATTGATGGTTTCACCCTTTACCCCTCGTTGCAAACAAGGGTAAACGCTTGACTCAAGTAACTATATCTGTTAGACGCCCCACAATCTGTTAGCGCGCCCACAAAATTTGTAAATGCAACATGCAACACAACACAACATTGCGGGTTGCAGGGTGTACAGGGGTTATTTATATACTTCACGTGAATTGATGATATACATACCTTGTTTTTAACTGATAAAGTTCCACTTAAAAATATTAACACTAAACTATTTTAACACTAATATTAATAGTTTTAAACTATTAAAAGTTGTTATGATACCTACAACTTTGAATTGAAACAATTTTTCTACAACGCTTAGTTTAGCATCAGTTAATGATAATCAGTATTTTTATTATCAAAATAGTGAAAAACTGTTTTTAAAATTGCGACCTTAGGATGCATTTTACGACCAAAGGGTAGGCCTATTTAATAAAAATTATAAGAAAGTAAAAAAAAAAAACAGCTTTTATTCAAATTGTACAAAGCCCCTATTTTAGCGTCACTATTCCGTATTTTAAATCGTACAGAGGTTGATTTTCATTTAGCGTCATTCACTCATAATTAAAATTAGGTTATGTTTTTCATTTTATATTGTCCACTAATGATTAAAAATAATATATTTTTTGTTTTTGTTTTACGTCTGACTGTTTTGCAATTTCTGCTGATGCAGACGGTGGAGAATGATGATATACGAAAATGAGCGAAGAAAAAATGCCAGACCTGACTGGGAATCGAACCCAGAACCCCGGTGTAGAAGCCAGTTGCGCTATAATAGGTTATAGTGGTAATTTTTTACATTGGCAAGCGAAAGTCGTGTGAGTGTTTCACATCAGATATGTATTACAAAATTATTGATAGTGTTATTAATGATGTGTCATATCTCTAATGTGTGTGCATCGCAATCTGTTCAATTTAAGAACAATAAGGAACCCCATGACCCAATAAAATGAGAATGCTAGGCTATGTGTGACATGTAAATGAGGTGTAGTCTTGTACAGATTTAGGCCGACCATTCCTGAGACGTATGGTTAATTGAACCCCAACGATTTAAGTACACCGGTAACCACTGTCTAGTAATCAAATCCTAGTAAAAGTAAATACCTTTACTACGATTTGAACCATGAAACCTTCGTCTCCGAAATCAGCTGTTAAACAGCAATCATATAGTTAAAAGAGCAGAAAAACCAGGTTTCCATTGTTCTAACGATATACCTAGGTGTGTAAAATACGTATCTAAATGGCCATAATTTCGACGAACGAGGTACAATTTCAGCCAATATTTACTTCAAGAGTATAAAATCTACTTGGTAACTAAACGAAAGTGGTAGGTAGGCCTACTGTGACTTAGCAAAAATTGCAGCACGCATCTAAGGTTTGATCAATAACGCTGTTACCGATAGGCTACGTTCACTTGTTATAAAAATTTACATGGCAACAATACCAATAATATAATTACATTTCAACCATTATGTCCCCAGAATATGTTTTATCATTACTTTTGTCAGTTTATTCAACGAGTCTAAACTGTGTTCAGCAAGTTAACTACAAACATGGACGGTTCAAGTTCACACCGAACGTCTGGTAGCATTGATCTCAGTAGTTTTACGTAAGTTATTAATAATTATGAGTAAATTTTTGTGGAAAAAAATTAAAATTTGAAACAAAATTTTCAAATCTAATGAAATCTGGGGTAGGCCTACATATAATTTATAAATTTTGAAGAGCATAATGCACTCATCGGCTAAGCCAAAGGTTTGACTTCCGGCAAGATCCTTGATCTTCCCTAACTTTAGGCTAAAGGCATATTCTCGACTTGTTTTAACATAGTAGTGTAGTAACTGACTACCTTAGAAATTTTCGCGAATTATAAAAAAAAACACCAGAATTTTAGGTATTTCATTCTACTTCTACCCTTTCATTGAGGAATACTAGTTACAATCAATCTAACCGATCGTGATTTAAAGCTAAAGTAATCCTTAATTTAAAAAAATATCAGTAAACAAATTATTATGTTAATATAAGCATCACAAAGAAAAATAAGAAAAGCGTTTTCATTTTTTTAAACAAGGCTTAGTGAGCAGTAGTAGATTATTAGACCGCAAAGTTTCCGACTTGGATTTCCGGATAGGCTCTGGGAATTTCAAACATGTTAAAATCCATTATTACTGTTCCTCATACCTATTGGAGTTGGTAAAGATCACAAGCGTCAATAAGTTTAATTTTTTTGCAGAATTTGGGAGCCGAGATTTTATCAACTAATTTAGTATTATACTGTTATTGACTAAAAATTATTTTCTAACATGTTATTAATTTTTCTTCTATATTTTGTGTTAACATGTTCAATGATTGTGAATTTTTTAAATAAAAGTTAAAAAGAATGTTAACATTGGCTGCCTTTGTTGGACGTGGTTTAGAGTGCTAGATAAACTGAACAGTTAAGTGGAAGGTTTCGGGTTCGATTCCTGGCCACAGTCTGCAACATTTCACCCTGTACAGATAATCAGTACTCTTCTGTATTAAAGTATAGTTCTAAGAAGCTGTAAAATTGTAATAAAACTTATTGCTTACATTCCACAGTAAGACAAACATGTTTATTTTTAACTTCTTGATACATAGAGTGTGCTTTTGTTATCTACTTTCATGTAAGATTGATTGCGTCATATGTATCAAGGGGCAAATTTTTAATGGCCTAATAACGACAATCGATTAAACACTTGAATATATCTCGGAACTGAATGCTACAAATCTTAATTTTAATTCAGCTTCGAGTTTCAAGACTACTGAATTTCAAAACGTCATACGCATAATCTGCTGAATCGTAACATGTTTTGAAATTCTGTTTATCAGTACATTGAAAACCTGATCTTTCACATAATTAAAAATGATCTTTTGAGTATATTATAGAATACTCAGATAAGATCTTATGAGACTCGTTACCGAACAATTCTCCAAGAATTCATTGAGACATTTTTGAAATTAGTGTATTAACTGAATCGTAATTGTATTGCATAACAGCCAAAAACAATTTAAAAAACGAACTGATTATTTCTATAAAACTTTCCTCATCAACTGATTTCCTACTTACAAATTTAATAAGTTATTTTGTGTAAAGCTATGAAGAGGAAGCTAGAGAGAGTCCTGGTTTTGATGTCCTGGAAAGGTTTGATTCTGATGATTTGATGGAATTGCGAAAATATTTCTTTGCTGAAAAAGTGACTGAAGATACAGACGAAATCCAAAGTTTTAAAGGAAATCCGTTAACAAGAGATGAGTTTGTTAAATCAGTTGATAATGTTATTGGTAAGTAAAATAAAGGAAATGTAGGTATACTATACTTTATTAAATACAGAGCCATCATAAAATAATACTCGGGTTGCAGTATTCAGACCAAGACAGTAGGGCAATTTTGATGTTTTATTGGCAGCTCTGATAGCTTCTAGCCTAAAAGTTTGTGGAAAATAACTGCGGTTCTGAACTTAACTTGGTTTTTCAGAAACGAAGCGACTTGCATAAAGTCAATGTTTGGTGAGTACTATGATGAATTTGTTTTAATAGGGCCTTTCTTCTTAGTTGAAAAGACTATTAATGGAATTGCGTATTTTATATGTTGTAAAATTATTGCTTTCCTCAGCTGAACTCAACTTGGTTTTTCAGAAACGAAGCGACTTGCATAAAGTCAATGTTTGGTGCGGTATGATGAAATTTTTTTTTAATAGGGCCTTTGTTGAAAAGACTATTAATATAATTGTGTAATTCGATTTGTTAAAAAATTATTGGGGTCTTTTCCGTTTTCTGTATGCCACTATCAAATCCGAATTCCCTAAACCAAAAGGGTTGCACTCTCGTTCATTTCTCCCACTCCCTGCCTTACTGAATATACTCACTGATATAACACTCGCGCTCGCGTATACACGTCCTTCCCAGTCCCAGGATGTAGTAGTAGGCTACTATCATACACGTTCTGTACTTTAATTTCTTATTTTTATTTTTTTCTTGTTAAACGTCCGTCTGTACCATGTTCTTATTAGTATGAGTTTTTTATGTTTTTTGAGTTTTTTATTATTTTATATTTATTTTTATTTACACGTTACTTACAACTTAGTATTACAAAACTTATTCAAATTATTTACATTATATTTTACATTTAATTATTATTACATTACTATTACATAATATTTTTTAATTATTTACATTGGAAAGAGAAAGTCGTGTGAGTGTATCACGCAGACATTTTTACTTATCACATCTTCTGGGATTATGCAATAGCCCTCTTTCCTGTAGGAACTCAGCAGCATCTTTCTCCATCCTAATATTTTAAGGAACGCTATAAAATCTATAGTAGACTGACTATGTAACTAACTGTGAAATAGGAACGAAGTTTGAGAGGTTACTTTTATTTGATGGGATTAAATTAAAATAATAATACATGCCAGTAGTAACTTATTTATATTTTTTCCTGGTGTGAGCAAAGCTAAGGGGAGTCTAATGTTTGTAGTTCTTGTAGAATCAGCTGGTCAATGCTGTGATGTTTTGTATTCAATATTTATTAAATTGCTGAAGGAAAATAAAATAGAATCATTTCATTGTTTTGTCTTAAATATAATTTTTTTTGAAATAGTTTTATAATTCGAAGTTGGTGCGTATTCCGTGATTACCGTGACGTCATGCGTTATGAAGTGAAAAAGTGCAAATTACACAAATTAAATCAAATTTCAGTTACACAAATTAAACCACGTTTCAGCGATAAACAAATATAAAACCAAGGAATAAAACAACAAACTTCAAAATAAATAAAAATCTGACCGACAAAATATATATATATATTAACAAAAAATCGTTCTTGTCTATTTAAATTTTATAGTACAAATTATCTCCGCATCAAGCGTCAACATTCAAATTACGCCGAATGAAGAATCTATTCAGAATTAAGTCAGTCGGAGTCTGGCAGTTAATGTTAACAGATGAAGATGAAGATGTTGTGAAACTATTAATCATGTTCCATCCTGCAGATTAGTCAAGTACATATCAGAGGTAATAATATTTTATATAAAAGAACTTGCAGAATAATAAAAAATCCAACGTACAAATGTGTATCTTATTAAAAAGAAAATTTACCGCGAAAGACAAATTTTCACGTGACATCGTTGTTTAAAATATAATGTATCAAATTTTTTTTAATTTTTTAATTTTTATAACGTCCGGATTATATTTTTTTATATATGCCTTAAGCAACAAATTTTACAAAATCTTAATCTGAGCTCATAAAGTTTTTATTTTTTGGATCCAATTAAAACAAATGTTATTCAAACCTAAAAAGTATTTTTATAACTATGTTTAAATCTTATAATATTTTTTTTTTGTGTCATGGTTAACTATATATGGTTTTTGTTACTAAATGATAAGTTTATTTTCATTTTATTTTTTTGTATTAAACTATTTCAATGTTTGTAAATGGCGTTATTGTGTTGATTTCTTTCACAAACCCAGCAATTCGCAAGTAACAGAATCTGGAACAGCTTTATTCCTTTAATTTTTTATTTAAGCGTTATCCGTTGTAAAAAATTTTAAACTCAAGTAATTTTCATTTTTTATTTGATTCATTTTACATTTTATTTTTTGTGTTGTTTTGTATCTTTTCAATACAAAGTTTACACGCAAGTTGACAATATACTATATATTGCTAGGCAGATTGGCGTGCTAGATGCAGGAATGAGAGAACTGTGTAACCCTTCAGGGAATTTGGATTTGACAGTGGCATACAGAAAACGGAAAAGACCCAATTATTGCTTTCCTCAGCTAGCTGAACTCAAAAACATACAACAAATTAATTTCCAACAAGATGGCGCAACCCCACACTTTAATGAATTTGTCACCCAGGCTTTGAATGAAAAGTTTCCATGTTGTTGGATAGGCCAGGAAGGACCTTACCCTGGCCTCCAAGGAGTCCAGACTTGACACCTTGCCATTTTTCTTGGCAGGTTACATCAAAACATTGTTTATTCAAAAAATATTTGTGGACCTGTAACACTTAAACTGACATTTACTCATATTAACACTATAAACTTAAAGGAAATAATAATTAATGAAGCTTTGACAACCGTAACAGAAGGTAATGTGCTAACTAATGTTCAGGAATTTCACTCTAAAATCTAAATTGCAACATGCTCCTAATTTTCACTGCATGACAAAGACTTGGTTGTGTTTTCTTTTCATAGATCTTTATTTAACATATTATAATGATCTTAAAGTTTGATTACAAAATAACTACTCTTAATGAAAAATATTTTAACAAATTATTTAGGCAGTACATCATATTCAGTGGCTGCGGCAAGATTATTTGATAGATTATCGAAAGAAAATGTCAAGTCAGATAAGGAAATTGTTTGGTGGGAACAAATTTTGGATGCTGTTATTGAGAAGATACAGATTATAGATTCAGATAAAGTTTCTTTGAAATTAATTGATGATTCCAACTTAAACATTTGCACACTACCACATTGCAAGGTAAAAAAATATGATTTTATAACAATATTGTACTTAAAATTTGTCAGAAATTATATAATATAGATTTATTATAACACTTGACCAAATCCTAAGAGTAAACTGGTTATTTTGTACAATGTTGCACAACAATGGTTAGGCAAACAACTTGGTACAAGTAATATTGACATCTTAGTTTTGGATGGAAAAATTTTAAAAAGATATACCACATGGTGTGTCCAGTGTATTCCACTCCTTAACTTCAAAAGAAAACAATATAATGCATATTAAGGATTCCAATAGAAATGTAGAGTAAAACAACTAGGTTTACATAAATTTATTATCGACATTAAGATTGAATAGCACTTCTTTTACATTCTTGAAAAGTATGTTAAAGAAATTCTCAATGCTTGTCAGAATCTGATGTGTAATTATCAATTTCATCATGATGGTTTCTTGTCAGGATGGTTCATGTTCAGGAACTATTTCATGAAGGTGGATCCACCATCAATTTAAAAAAAAATAGTTTTATTTTAAAGAAAAAAGTTTTATGTGAGTGACTGAAGAAACGATATCTGAAGAACAATTTTTGATAAATTGTTAAATTTGAATTTATATAATGTATTTACTTTAATGACTTTGGAACTACCAAAGTATTTAAATTAATAATAATAAATAAATAAGATTATATTGATGGAGTGTTTGGGAAATCAGGGTTGGTAAAAACTGATAATGTATTGTCATTTAGTGTGATCTCTCTTTCACTCTCTTCTCAACAGCCTCTTTTCATTCACTCATGGAGATAGGCCTCCACTTATTCTTTCCACTTTATTCTGTCTGTTGTAAGTTGCTGTTACTCCTCCCAGAATCACTCTGGAATTATCAGTCCACCTTTGAGACTGTTGAACCTTCCTCAAATTTCACTATATGGTTGCTTGATGTAAGAGTTTTGACATTGTATATTGTAAGATGGAAAGTTAATGGTCTAGTTTTTCTGGTATTTACAGCCTTTAAACAAGTTTTACTTCCCTTAGAATCCTTGAGGTAGCCTGGTGTCATGGAGTGAGATTAACTCCTACCTACCTGGGGTAATTCTGTTTTATAATTTGTCATTACATTTGGGAATGTATAGGGATTAAGAAAACATGCTTTCCTATAGTGAGATGGCAAATTGGTAAGAATTTAAAGTATATGTGTAAAATACGCAATGGGTAAAACAAGGGTGGGAATAAGGTAAGGATATGATTCCCCTTGGGTGAAGGAAGGGAGAGAAATGAAGCATTAAGAAGGGCAGGGTTTGGTTAATCTCTGAAGCAGATCTCTTCTCTACTGAGATGGTAAAGAAGTATCTGCTTGGTATCCTTGAGTTATTTGTTGTTGTTTAGGTCATCAGCCGATTGACTGGATTGAACCACTAGAGGCTTTGCTAAATAAAACGAGCAGTGAGGTGGTTTATAATTTTGCCTTTCTCATTAAGCGGAAAAGTATGCTTTTCAGCCCTCTGAAAAGCATCTACTTTCCACCTGGCAAATGCCACCTTCACTTTATTCACCACAGGGTCTGGCTGTATAATGAGATACGTTACTCTCAGAGGATTTAACTCTGACTAGTGTCTTTTATACCTCTACCTCTTCTGTTCTTAAATGCTTCAGTCATATAATTGGCTGACCATGTGATAAGAAACAGAACTATTTTTTGTAGCACTGAAACTAGCAAATTGAATGCAAATAATTTAACTTTCCACCTGCCTGTTATGGACAATTGTGTGATTTATATCTGAAATAGATGGTCAGGTTGAGATTGTATCACTTGTGTGTGCTGTTCCACACTATCTTCACGGTAGCCCCATTACTTGTACAACTTGCCCTCAAAAAATTAACATTCTGATCTTCCATATGACATTTTTTACCAACCCATTCACTTTAAAGTTACTCTTGTTTTTATTTTTATTAATCCTGTATTTTGTGAGAATAATTTATTTCCATGATAACTAACTGATTTATTTATTTACTTCATTTCTGTTTTTAGAGAGAAACTATAGTAAAAATTGTTACACTTGATACAGAAGCATCATTCTGTTATGTTGTCATTTCAAAATATGGACTTGTGGGTGTTTATGATGGTCAGTTAAATTTATTAGAAAGCTACAAAGTACATTTAGGACCTCAGACTCAAGAAGGTAGCCGTTCTTCATCAACATGGATTAATGATGCAATTGTTTTACCTGATGCAACTGCTATATTAATTGCTACTTCTGATAGAACACTTCATTTTTTAACAGCTACTGGTTTAGTGCATACACCAATGTTTTTAGTATCAGGTATGTAAACATATTTTATTACACGATGATTTACCTATTGATACAAGTTTGTGTAAGCACTTCAAGTTAGATGGTGTGATTACCAAAAGGTTTAACAGATACCATAAAACTATTGATGATGAATTTAACAATAGATTCTCAAACAAGCAAGAATTGTTAATGCAGCATATTCACATTTATAGCCTTATGTATTTCCTGCACTTTAAGATCTAAGTCAGTCTTAGGTATTGTGCGGTTCCCAGCTCCGTGCAGTTGCGGGGTGAAGGGTACGGGTGAGGTATAATGAATGAATGATGCATGCTGGGAGAATGATTGCTGTATTACTCTGATACAAAACATTTGTTTTCAAACTTTCCGTATTTAACATATTTGTTTATATTTATTACATAAATTTATTTACATATTTTGATATAAATTGATAATTTAAATATTATGAATCCGACCAAGTTAATAACCCGGTAGGTATTTGTTAAATTAATGCGCCGGGTGATAAGAATATTTTTTTAGTCTAGTTAGTACATGCTACCACTACAAATGCATCAGCTGTGAAACACTACTAACTCATTCATTCTCCCACTACTATAACAACGCACTGCATTCCTTCTAACTGCACGGTGCTGGGACTCAAGCAACAGGGTCTATGTACTTTTTAACCCTCTTAAAGCAACCATCCTTCTCCTGGTCAACAAACACCATGCTGTTGGAATTTTGTTTTGTTTGTAACCATGAGAAAATTAAAAGTTAAAAATTTATTGACTGACTGGAATTTTGTGAACTGAACTTTTATTATTTTGTGAGCAAAAATTGAGTAATAGAGTAAAATCATGCAGAATTCTGCATGATAGAATTTAGGGATCAATGTCTTCACTGTAAAAACTGGCATTTTTTGGGGTCAATTCCCAGTTAAATCTGGCAATTTTTAATCATTAACTTTCTCATTTCATAGGATTGCCAAATTCACCACAATGTTTAAGTTACTGTATTGGAAACGGTGATCCTTCATTGCTATTGTTTGGAGATGACCGTGGTGACATAACTGCCATGCGATTTCATCAGCCATCCATTTCACTGTTCAGGAGAACATCATCAGACAGAAGTAACAGTTATTTTTGGAGGGTATGTACAGTTAAACATTATAGAACTTTATCTCTTATTATTTTATTTATAAAATAAAAGTAAACTCCATAATATTCTGCCAATTAATGGAAGTAAAAATTAAAAGGTTGAAGATGAACAAGATATAGAATATACAACTCAAAAGTTAATCAAAGAATATAAGTGGGGGCTGGAAATTAACCTTGAAAACAAAATATGTTGTCATTGAAGGGTCAGGAAAATATGCAAACCTACAATAAATTAGTGCATGACTATAAATCGAACAGAGAAGGTTATGTTTGAAGTCTTGGTGTTTTACTAAGTGACGGGTAAAGCTGTGATGCAAAGAGGTAACTTCCACCAGTCAAATGAGTAATGTTTCTTTCTTATTCAGAAAATGACTCTTTGGCTTTCCTTAATTAATCTAAAAACGATCACATTGCTATGAAAACCATTAGGACATCTAACTACTTTGGGTCTCAAGTAATATCTCACATATCTATATAGTAACACTTTCTTCCTTTTTTTAAATTTATTTATTTAAAGTCGCATCAACTGCTTGGTTATTAGCGACTACGGTGGATTATTTGACTGTAGCTGTGGGATTTGACTTGTAAAAATTTCCAGACCCTGGCCGGGAATCAAACCCGGACTCTTTTATTGTTCGATTTTATAGTTATAAATACAAGATAAATATATTTTTGTAGAGTTAAGATCATCACCAGAATGTTACTCCCTGTTTTGTGGAGTAATCGCATAAAATGGAGCAGCAAGAAGAGAATCTTCCATTCTTTTACTAAAAGCACCTACATTTGTGGCTCAGATGTTTTGACTCTCCAACAAACCTTAAAAGCAGAATATCAGGTTAAGAAAATGAGTTTCTAAAGAGTTATTAGTTGACTATCGTTGGTTGAGTTAGGAACGAAGAAATTTTAAATAAAGTTAATACAAAATTTTTATTAATCAATAAAATTGAAGAAAGATAACTTATCTGGTTTGGTCATCGGTAAAGAATGGAGGTGAACAGGTAGCCACAGAAGATTTGGTTATGGTTTTCAGCTAGAAATATGAAGCAAGGATGAACCGGAAAGAAGTGAATAAATGTTATAAAAGCTGTGGTAAATAGGAGGTCTAAGGGAGTGGTTCCTAAAGTGTGGTCCGCAGACCTGAAGGGTATGCAATGGATCCACGACTGGCTTCTATCAATAAATATGGCATCATCTTTCAATTAAAAAAATAATTGAATTCATGAATTTGTATAAAAATTCATTAAACGCTTTTATTTAATGCAGTAAGTGAATAATTATTTCATAATTTAATATTTTACTATTAATTTCATTGAAATTTGATGAAATAGGAATTGGAAGGTCAAGAAGAATGGGTTACAATAACAGTTGATCATAATGTACACAGTGATAGCGTGCGGCAAATAGAATACATAAAAGACAATAATACTGTTATAAGTTCCAGTTCTGATCCAAATGCTACCGTTGTTATTCGTCACTTGATTGGAAGGAGGGCTCCATACATTTTCAAACTTACAAGGGTAAAAACAATAACAATATTTTCTTTGACTGGATTTTATTTAAAAATTACTTCTCTATGACAAATTCACTTTGATGTTGTTTTGACATCTAACATGAAGAACTATTATATTTATTATAAAAATGTGGATGTATTGTCTCAAAAAATCCTTCAGAAAATATTATTATATTTAAAAATAAATGAAATTTTATTGATTTCTTAACTTCTGAAAGATATTTTTAATGTTGAAAATAAAAAAAAACAGAGAAAAAGGGATTTGAAATTATCCTTTGAGTACTAAACTATTTTCAAGTTAGTACTGACTTTTTATTTGCTGGTCTACCCAACCAGTTAAATGCAATTTCATAGCAAAATTAGAATTGTGGGCATATTAGACTACATGGGTGTGCTTGTCCTGCTGCTCAATTTCCTCACAACTATGCCACTCATGTTAATGTAAGCTTACCTGCTTCTGACAATGGTGTTCCAACCAAAAACTGAACAGGCACGTATTTTAGGTTAGCTTCAGTAACTGATACTGAATACTATGTCACCTGTGATTGGAATCGCAGAAAATTGTTTAACGAACGCTGAAAATATTAACGAATTCGCCTATAACTCAGCACCAAAAAAAAAAAAAAAATAAAAAATAAATAAATAAATGGCTGAGAATTACAAAGAGAAAATGGTTGCAACTTTGAGTTCTGTTACAGTGAGATGAGGACTGATTTTCTGTGGTGACACCGCAGCAACATGCCCATCGGCATACCTATGTATTCTTTCCACCATGACTACGCTCTATAAATTTGAGCTCATTAACGCCCACCATTCCAAAATCCACAGGATTCACTAATGACTAACCTGTCAACACCGTTTCAAATGAACTATGAATTATATTTTTAAAGTTATTAATAAAATCATACACTACTACATTGGTACAGCAGTAGAGGCTTTACAAATCTGCAAGTTACTCTTTTAACTGTAAAAGTGACGGTCCTGGATCCAGTTTTCACCTAGGTTCTGTAACTTACCATTATTACAAATTTAAAGATATCTCAAACCCAAAATAGTTCATAATGGCCTTAGCAACTGATTCGAAGATAAATATAATAAATTAAATCTAACTTATTGTCAGCGTAAAAGAAAGTGTAACTTCAGCCATTCAAATTAATAGAAAAAGTTGTGTTATTGATCTTTTAGTCTATATGAAATACTGATCATCAAGATATGAAAATAAAAGATATTTTAGATGATTATTATCACCTTTTAATATTATTGTACTTGATATTGAATTATGAATACAGGGTGTTCGAAGCTTTCATTTAGACCGAGGACTAAAATTACTTATAACTGGAAGTACAGACAATATAGTACGTATCTGGAATCCAGTTGTCACAAAAACACCAGTTGCTTCACTATTTGGTCATAAAGCAGCAATAGTTGATGTCAGGCTACTGAAATTTTATCAGTCAGCAATAAGTGTTTCTTGTGATGGTGTAAGTAATATTGTATTATGAGTTTTAATTGTTTCTTTTAATTGTGTCTACTTTCAGGGGGAGTTTACCTTGAAAAAATCTTATGTAGTTTTGTTAATTAGTGGAAATCTTTTTTGTGATTGAAATGTTGATATTCATTCAATTAAATTCTGAATAAAAATTATTTCAAAATTTTATTGTCATTTCCTAAAATTGAGGTTGGTGGTTTAAAAGTAGCCTTTAGTTTCAGAAATTACAAATTGGGTGTAGTTTGGTCAATTTACATGATGTCAAATTGAAAGAAAAATCCCATGAGTACCATGTATGGTTGTAGAATTTCCTTTATATTAAATTTTTCTTTTCAAAGTTGTTTCTAACTAATAGAAAACAGTTTGATCAACAAAGAAATAAAATAATTTTTAAGAGAGTTCAAAACAACATTGTGTTTTGCATACTAGAGGACCTAGAAAAAAAATTCGAAGTAATTTACCAACCAATTCTTGGAAATCAGTTCGATAGGTCAAAAGATATGATTTCTGAAACATGGTAATGTATCTTAACTCTTGAGCGAGACATTAAAGTTTGAAAACTCAATATTTAAAAAAAAGAAATGTTGAATAATTTTGTGAGATTGTATTAGTTTTTATTTATGTATTGATGGAAAACAAATTTTATTAATAAAATAAGTAATATAAGCTACTTATTTATTCAGAATAATTAATTCTATAAAAAACTTTTCTTGTTTTGAAGGTAGACTCCCCTCTTAAAATAGAATCTGTAGGTCTACATATAAAATGTGAAATATTGAATGACTGATTCAAATATTCATCATAAAATCAGCAGGAACTTTACAAGACCTAGAAACTTTGCTGTAGTAACTACAGCCATTGTTTTAAAAAAATTAAACAATTGGGAAAATCATTGGAAATATCTATATAAACGAACTATTGGGAAACAGACCTGTACATTTAAACATTTGAAAATTAATGACCTATTTAACACCGATATCAGCGTTATGAAAGCTCGTACCATGCACGAACTTACAGAAGTTCAAGTCTGTGAGGTAACTTCTATCAGAGAGTTTAGAAATAAAACCCTCTTTACAATCTACAGTTGTTCAAAATGAGGATTTATTTTTGTCAGACACAAAATAAATTTCTTTTGTACCAATTCAATCATGTTGTTAGTAATAATACTATCAAATAATTTTTTTTTTTTTTGGTTGTATGACTATTTCGCAATTTCTGCTAGTGCAGATGGTGGAGAATGATGATATATGAAAATGAGTGATGAAAAAATGCCAGATCTGACCAGAAATCGAACCCGGTACCCTGGTGTAGAAGCCAGTTGTGCTAACCACTATGCCAACGGGCCGACCTAACAAATAAACCCATCACCATAGCCCAGAGGTTAGAGCACCTGGCTGCTCTGCACACTACAAAGCAGAAAGTCCTACGTTTAATTTACAGCTAGGGTCTGGAATTATTATATGTTAAGACCCTCCTGGTTTTTGTACCTGAAGCAACTTTAAATAAACTAAAAAAACAATAAGAAAAACATATAATGAAATAATAATAATAAAAAAATTGAGTCAGCATTTCTAATAGATTTTTTTTAAAAATATTTTGCTTCAGCGATTTTATCTGGATTGTTCAAAGAAGATAGGCCTACATTTTAGGCAATTACTATAGCACAGAATCCTGGATTGTCTAAACAAATATATTTAAAATTGTATGTCTTTTTATAGATGCTAAAAGTATGGGATGTAGAAGATCATTGTTGTTTACAAACTATTACATTAAATATACCAGTATTTTCAGTTCTTGGAAAAATGGTTGAATTTGGCGCTAAAACATTATATCCTGGTCCATCAACAGCTAAACCACCTTTGTCACGTCAGCCAAAAACATCTCCTAAAATGACATTAAAGACATCTCATCCAGCATCGTTAATGTCAAACGCTACGGTAATTAGTAAACCTACTGTAACACCATCTGAGTAAGTATATAAATAACTTTGTACCTTATTTAACCATTAGGTTTTTCTTTAAGAGTTATACTAATAAATTAATTAAAGAGTTAGTAAACAAGTTAACAATTTCACTATCGTCGTAAAAATTTGATTAGGTTTCAATTATTAATGCTTATAGAAACTTTTTGACCAAGTATTCAATCACTAAGCTTACTCGACCAGCTGTAAATGTAACAATTGAGGAATTTCCAGATTATGATCCTGGAATGTATTAGAGGTAACTATTTTGTAGTACTTATAATGTGTTCTCTTTTATTTTTTTATTTTTTCCCGTAAACAGCAATTTTTGGCACATAAGGAAGATTTTTTCAGCCAAATGTGAAAAGATTTTAAAAAATTTTTGCACAGCCTTTTATACTATAATTTAAATGTACTGAGTTAATATTACAGTAAAAAAATGCGTTTAAATATTTATTTTCCACTTAAATAGGCAAAACTAAAAAATGTGAAATGTGAGGTGGTGTAAAAAATGTGTTTAAATATTTATTTTCCACTTAAATAGGCAAAACTGCTTTTCAAAAGTGGTAATTTCAGAAATCATTTTCTTATCTTCCTAACAATATATACACAGATGCTACTAATTCTGTGGGTGTAGAATAGCCTGAAAAGTAACCACAGAAAAATTTAACAGGATAACTATAGTAGTTTTTGAGAAAATGTTCCTTACATTAACATTACGGAGATAGGCATTCCAGGTACCCTTAAACTTCACTTTTCAATGTAACTTTTCGTTTTACTTTCTTAAGAAAATAACATCTTCATCTATTAAAACGAAAAATATTTGTATTGTACACTGTGTCCTCTGACAATGGATGAACAGTATTTCTAAAACAAATAAAGTTTTTCGTAAGCAAATTTAAAAAAAAGTTAATATAAATATTTTCCTCGATAGTTGACTATTATTACTCTAAACATAGAATGTCTATGAGATTTTAGTCCATTCTTGTGAAGGATGAAGTCAAGCAATCGTTACATCTTAAATCATCATCCTCTTCGAGCCCAACACAATTCCTCTCTACCTCTCTCTATCACTGAACCATCTAAATCCATAACTCTCTTTCTATTGCATCTGTTTCCCAACTCAGCCATTATAGAATCCATTCACTTGACTCCTGTTCTGCCCCTTGGTGATGTCCCCTCAATCCGGAAATACAACTTCTATTTTTAGTCTACTCTCCTCCATCCTATTGATATGATGAAACCATTGTCCTACCAACTCCTCTTTCTCCGGCTGTCTATCCCCAATATTGTTCCCTAATTACATAATTTCTTCTTATCTTTCCTAGCATACCCCATTTGAATTTCATATGTGCTGTATTTTGAGGGGTTGCTAAAGAGAAAACATACATGTAGTGAAAATTCTCAAGGAATTATGGTACAGGGTTGGAGGAGGAAACTGAGTGAGATTTTTACACAACTATGAATGAAAAAGAAAATGAAGTGGCAGTGAGATGATTAAGGAGTGAAGGGTGTGTGGAATGCGAGGGTGAACAAATTTCATCCCTTTATTTGCTACAAAACATAAAATTAAACAGTATATAGCTCCTTTATTCATTAGTATTTCCTTAAATTATGAAGATAGAGTATATTATGTTATTTACATAACTATTAATGTACACTATTCCAACTCTCACCAAAATTAAGTTTTCGAAAACATGTTACACCTTCATCCACTCAGCTCTTGAAATATGACTACAGTCCAGTGATATTTGTATAATATTAGCTTATTTCCTAATTTGTGATTTTCCTGTTGTGTAGGTGTACAAAAGAAAAGTCAACTTTTTAAATATTTAAGAATCAACATAAAAAAGATGTTTGTTAATTAATAAATTTTGTTGTTTGTTCTAGTGACACACAATGGTCTCGACCCCAAATATTACTGGTTTGTTGTAATTATGCGGTATTTTTACCAGTTTCTAAACATGATTATATGGAATTTTTACCGCCACCATTACGAGAGAAGGATCCTATGGTGCCGTCCCCATGGTTAAGAGCTGATGCGCATATTCAACTTCCTCCCACTCCAGATTCTAGTGAACAAATTCCATCACCAAAGCTGTAAGTTATGTAGACTACTTGACATTATTCATGAGAATAATTTCTATGTACTTGTTAAGGTTAAAATAAATAAGAATAGTTTTTTTATATGAGAGTCAGGATTTTGGTAAGTATGGAAAGATTACAACAAACAAAAGGAATAGTTCTAGGGCACACTTGGTTATGAACAAAAGAATAGTCCACCATGTCTAAATATAAAGTTCAAATTGTTCTGAACAAAACGGTACAATTAGTTTATTCCTGTGATATCCTTTTTTATAGAGGATTCCTTGAGGTATCTAGTTTTAGCTTGGTAGCTTAGAAGCTCAGGACAGAGCTTCTTTCTAGACTTACCTTCCAGTAGGGTGGCCATATTGTGACAGTTATATATTAGCATACGGCTTTAAAACCCAGGCGAGAAGTCAATGACAAACTTTCAAACAATGTAGCAACTCCAGATGAAAAGTGGTTTAAAACCATTGAGAGAATCACTTGGACAGAGAAGTGCAACTCCTCAATGAGAGCCACCTACACACTATGGTGCAATGCTTGTTAACATTCTTCAGTCAACATATCACACTCTGTTCATAGTATCACCCCCTGGGTATTGTCCGCTGGGTGGAAATAAGCAAAGAACCAAAATACTGCTTTTCTCACCACCAAGAAACAGAAAAACCAGTGCAAGCATTACCTGTTTGTAAGAAGGGGATCGTGACAAAATGTGATGCTCAGCCTTTGTTGAATCAGAATACCAGAGACCGAGGTTATATCAGCGGCTGGAAACCTTATCAAGTAGGATTTTTCCAGCCATATGGGATCCAATATTGGCCTGACTGTATGTTAGAAAAATAAAAAACCAAGAAGTAAGTTCCAAGTTTCAACTTCATACGATTTTCCATTTTTGAGTTACCTTGTTCTCACACACACAAATACACATACAAATTGGTAAAAAACAAGTCTTGGTTCATGGGACCTGAAAATGTGTATTTCCGGTGGGACCTCAATTTGGAAAAAACATAATATTCCGTACTTATATTTCATATAAAGCAAAAGAAAGTAAAACCCTTATCATTTTAATGCAGTAGGCTTTCCATTGATAGGAATATTTAAGTGTTAAACAAATATTCTTTTGCATTATTATTATTATTATTATTATTATTATTATTAATTATTATTACTATTACTATTGCTATTGCAGTTGCCGTCGCTGTCGTCGACGTTGTTGTTGTTGTTTTTGTTGTTTTTATTGTTACTGTTACTGTTTTCATTTTCGTTATCGTTATCGCTATCATTATCATTATCATTATTATTATTGTATTTCATTAGATGAACTGAATGATTTATTAATGGTTTGAACAGAAATGGTGTAGTTTGCAATAAGTAATATAAATTTATTTTCCAGTATTACAACCACTCAAGAGGCACTGGATATTATATCTCCGAGAGCACTACAAATATTAAAACAGAATCCTCTGGATCAAAGATACCAGTTCAAATCAATAACCAGTCCATGTCATGGTCTCAATGTATCAAGAGCTCAATTACGAGCTGAAGAAAAGCATGTGAGTGATTCTTAAACTGTTGATTAATAGTGTTAATAATATATATTTGTTTACCAAAAAATTTAAGTAAGAATAACCAATCGGGTTGATCTAGCTGTAGAGCTGTCACTTTGAGTCGGCTGATTTTCAGAGACAAAGGTTTCACGATTCAAATTCTAGTAAAGGTAGTTACTTTTATATGGATTTAAATACTAGACAGTGGTTACTGGTATTCTTTGATGGTTGGGTTTAATTAACCGTACTTCTCAGGAATGGTCGGTCTGAGTCTGTACAAATCTACACCTGATTACACGTCATACATATCATCCTCATCTCATTGGGTTGCTTATTTTTCTTAAATTAACTAGATTGCTACGTACACAGATTAGGGATTAAAAAACGTTTTTATAATAATGAACAATGAGTATATAGGCCTAAATTATCTGTAGAAAACTGTGAAGTTTCCATGGATGTAGTTTTAGTTTTTACCTACAGATGAAAGGCCAGTAAGTTGTGTGGTTTGTGTGGTTTAATGGAAAAAATGTTATATTTTTTGATTTTATTGGAAAACATATTATTTAGATAGATTGTTCACGTATGAGTAGGAAATGCATTTTCAATTCGAGTGCAGGAAAGACTTAATTATTAGTAAAAGTTTTCAAAAACAAAATATTTATTATCTTATGAAGTGGTAGGTGTGAAAATGAATTATAAATTATAAACAACCACAAGTGACCAAGTTCAGCTTCAATAAACCTGCGAATGAGACCAAAATATTAAATTAAATGTTTTTAAGACAAATTTATAAAAACTTTTCCAAAATTAGTCAAAACGTGTACCGGAAATATTTTCTCCAGTCCTTGTAAACTATGAACACAAATATATTTTCATTGGAAATCATAAATATAAAAAGATTCTTTATTTATGTAATATTAACTACCTAATTTTTTGTTTAAACAGATGCAAAGTATGGTTGAACAATGTGCTCCACATTTAGCGCTAAAACTTTATCAACCAGAAGAGATAAAATTTTCTAGACAACTGCCAGTGACTAACAGAATGAAGAATATTGATCTATCCACACCCGATAAACTGCTTAAAGCCAAAATAAAACCAGATCTTAACATACCAAATTCTTCATCAGTTGCGTCTTCGTATAACAACAGTGATGTCAGTTACAATAATGTACATCCACAGACAAGTGCAATGAAGAAAAAGAAATAAACAATTACATGGTTAAAATAATTTTGAAATATGCTGCTTCTGTGATGTATTGGCTATTTAACAAGACAGAAGGTCCCAGGTTTGATTTTCGGCTAAGGTCTGGAAATTATTACAGGTGTAAACTCACCGTTCCAATTCTGTACCACCATAATCGCTTATAACCAAGCAACAAAACAGTTGATGCGACTGAAACAGTTTAAAACAAATACAAATTACAGAAGAAAATTAAAACATTCAATTTAAAAATTGAGAAACTCAAGGTTGTTAAATATGGTATTGTCAGATAGGCAGTTATATAGGGTACCATTTCATGTGGCTAATGGAGACTAGGAACTAATCATTGCTAGTTACAATTGGAATCAGATTAACAGTATTATTAGCTAGCAGCTGTCGTTGCCACACTTATGGTAGCAGTGTTTACTATTATTGCTCTGTGGGAGATTAAGGGATAAAAATACTGTATTACCTCATCAATGTGGGATTTCATCTTTATTTCACAGCATTAATAATTCATGTATATCGATTTAGTTTTGTTTTCTACATGTAACTGATAAACAGTGTGAGTTAGATGTGATTTTAATGGTTATCATGGTATCTAAATATTCAGTTTCTCTCAGTTTTATTTTTCATACTAATTAATTTGAGAAGCTGTGATTTTATTATTTTTTTTTTTTTAATTTATTTATTTAACTTCGCATCAACTACTACGGTCATTAGCGACGACGTTGGGGTGTAACTGTTTACAATGGAGGATGTTATGATTTTTTTGTAACGTATGAAAATATGCCGTGCCTGAGTGGGATTCGAACCCAGGACCGCATGATGAGAGGCGAGCACGTTACCAACTGCGCCAATGCGGCCGGCGTGATTTTATTATTAATTTAATAGATTTTAATACTTTTTGAATCAATAATATTAACATAAATACTTATTTTTTTATATTCTAATGTTTGTTAAGTTTCATCTTTATTTATTTAATTTTGCTGAATGTAAACAAATATTATAAGAAAATAACCAAAAAATGGTGGTTGTAGTAGTACTAACGGGAGAGAAGTACTATAAATGAAAGGGAATTAATAAAACTGTCCTTATTGTATAAATGATCGATAGATTAGTGAAAAGCTAAGATGATCAAGTAGAGTTATTGCAATTCAGCCTGGATAGATTACCTTGATTAATGTAATAAATAGGGTAAAGTGACAAAATCTGATAGTCTCACATTTTCAGAAAAGCTCACATTACTGTGATTCTGATTATAGCTGGCCTACAATGTTACAAAGATAAGGACAAACTGAAAAAATGTGACGACCAAATCACTGCGTGGTAAAATAGTCTTAGTTACAGTTAGGTTATACTCATTAATTTACTATTTGTTCTTATCAATTAATTTGTTTTTATACATGTTTAACAATATAATTGTAGAAAACCATTCAAAAAATAAGTATAAACATATTGACATAGGCTACATAGATTATGTTGTATTTCTTGTGATTGAATCATTAATGAATGTAGTATAATAAACAAATAAATAATAAAATGTGAGTCATTTGATTTATGATACTCTACTTGGAGGTTGATGACTCATTTGTGTAGGTAAATTATTTCAAAAATTAAGCCAACAAACAGACTGTTCAAATAAAGTGAGAATGGTAGGCCAGTATAAGTAAAAAGAAATTAAGTGGAGATAACCTAGCCCAGAGGATGCACAAGTAGGGAGGTAGCAGAGCTGTTTGAATGAGTGTGGTAGGAGTATTGTGGAAAGAAGACAGCAGCGGCAGAGCATATTCCCTCCGGTTCACCCACGCTGAATTTGTGCATCCCCTCCATAACATAAGACTGCTCTAGCCACGCACAGGAAAGCAGAGACGGCTAAAACGGTCTTCAGCACATCCACTTACTACGCTAGGTTACTTATGCTGCATTATAACAGTATTATTCCTCCAGAATGGTGGGAGTAGATTCCCAAGCTGTATGATGAACTAGCACTATCTATAAATGGTTAAACAGCTTCTACACGGTAAAATAAAACTGTGTAACGTAATACTTAATTTTAACTCATTGTATCTGTTAAAAATTTTAAATTTTGTTTGTTTTTTAAAATTGTTGGTTAAAAATATGGTCATACATCTGTATGACAACTACTATTAATGAATGTAAAAATTATCTTTTTAAAGTACAATTTCTCAATCAACAAGTGTGAAACGTCTTAAACAATTTATCACCCACTGTATAGAGGGAAGGGGTGATATAAACTTTAATTTATTGGCACAAAATGGCCGAATTTTCCAGCAACCATGATAGTTTTCCTGGTTGTCCCTATCAGATTCGTAATCACTAACACCCAAAAACCCCTAAACCATATTTTAAGCTCAGAAAGCTAAATATGTTAAGTCCACATTGTTAACTTAAGAAGTCATGAATCAATAAAATTGTTATTTTGTTAATTAGGCCAAACTATCCAATTAAGAATGTGCGGATTGTAATACTTGTTTAACTTTGATTGTTATGATGTCCTTAACGAATCTCAAAAGGTTTTGTGCCGATTCCTTCTATTAAAAGAAATTACAGTTCTACTAATTTTTTCGATTTGGTTACTGGACTAACAGTCAGATGTAAAACCAACAAAATATTTTCCAGATTCAGCACCCCTTCGAATCAAAATCCTAGCTATTGCCTATAGCCACAAAAATGTAAGTGTTCTAGCAACCCCACAATCACTGTGCTTCACTGCAAGCTGACTTAAAGTATTAACTTCTCGCACAACCTTGCTTGTTCAAAGCCAAATCACGTTGTATAATTGAAACCAATTGGTAGGCTACTGGAAACAGGAATTTTGTTGCCATCTATGCTATGAATCACCAGTGGAAGGGGAGAATTATGATATATTAAAAGAAATAAGAATAGATGCACTATATAAAATTGGTGTCTATAGTTCGTAAAATGAAAGATGAAGCTCGTGTTTGAAACCGCGTATCTCACCAAGTAAAAAAACATAACAATTTCAGGCATGGCTCGTTATAAAGCTTGGTTTTTGTTATTTAATTCATTGAAATTACGAACCACAGGAGCGTATCAGGCTTTTTCTAGCATTTTGGAAACAAAGTATGAACCTGTTTTTAGCGCAATTTTTACTTAGTAGCCTACATGTTCAGAACATGTAGCACGATCAATTTTAAGAGGAAAAATATGGCGGATTTAGGGATGTTCCTGCATGTTTTCTAATTTAAAGTGAACTAAAATTCAGTCTTTTAGTACAAAGGGTAAAGGAATTATAGCGTTTAAAAAAACTTGTTATTTTTGTTCCCGATGAACATAACGAGTTATCCCTTTTATTAATAAAGGAATGAAATTTCACTAGAAATAATTATTTTAAATTTGAAGGGTTTTTTTAGAGGAAAGTAGATTTTTATAAAAGCTTTTTAAAATAGCAAACCAAGCTTTAAATTGAATTGTACCTGAATTTTTTTATATTTTTTATTTAGTGAGATACACGGTTCCAAGTACAGGCTTCATCTTTCATTTTACGTACTTTAGTAAAGTCGAAAAAAAATTAACTTTTCCTACCGACCTTACAAAACCAGCAAAATAATAGATGTTTGTAACCAATCACAAATTTTTATTAGTTACATAAGTTTATGTCGTATAGTCTATATTACTCAGGAAGCTCTGAACTTTCTGACAATGAAAGAATTTTTGAAATCGATTTAGCAGTTTCTAAGATTAGGTACAGACAGACAAACAAGTTAAGAAACTTTATTTCTTTATAACATTAGTATAGCCTAGAATTTTATTAGCATATAGATAACATTTTAACGGCAAGTTCTTAAACCTGGAGTGCAGCTGAGTCATGGCCATGCATTTAACACTATAGCATATGCCGATGTTATTGCTATACTAATTGAGGAATCTGAGGAAACGTTACAAAGAGGGGTGTTTATGCTAAACAACATGCAGATTATAATTCGACAAAATCTCCTCAAATGACTAAAGTAATCAACAGACCGAGCTATATAATCCTTAAGTGAAGAAGAAGAAGAAGAAGAATATTACTACACTCTAGTACATTTTATATTGTCTCTAAAATTGCTATAGTAACAAACTTTTAAAAAATACCAGCAATGAGATAAAAAGTGAAAACAGACCTATTATTTTACTATAATACTAAACTACCTTGTTGTACTTCAACATAATGTTTTATTGTAACAGCCTTCTACACTGTTAATGTATTTTTTCTAAGTCTTGTTTCATTATTAAACTGATATACTTGATTTAAATTTCTTCTTCTGTTTTTTTAATATTTATAATGCCTTTTGTGAGAGAAAATTTGACTGGTTACCTTGTCCATCTTGAACAGGTACACTTTTATTATTTATTTGTTAAGGCTAATTCCCACGATGATACTTTATAATAGTTTAGCTGCTACTACTACTGGCGCATGGGTGATGGTTCCCACAGACCTAAATTAATTAATGCCAGTGCTCTGAAGACAGATGTAAATTCTGTTGTGTATGACTGTACAAAGTAAATAAATGTTACTTAATAAATCATGTCTTTTGTCAGTGTAAACCATAAAACTTTAAGACAAATCTTGAGGATGGAAATACACAAAGCATGCCAGAGAGAGCTGAAAAATAAAATTGCAGTGAGTGGGTGAGAAAGTCAGTCTTAAAAAGAGAAGAGTTTGGGGCTTCTTCATGACTTGTTGGGGAACTCGCTCTCAAAAATCCGAAAGATTATACGAGTTTTTTCAGAATGAGTGACTTAAA
The DNA here is from genome assembly GCA_035578175.1 of Catonia carolina. Classification (NCBI taxonomy): domain Eukaryota; kingdom Metazoa; phylum Arthropoda; class Insecta; order Hemiptera; family Achilidae; genus Catonia; species Catonia carolina. Next base: position 336,069,028 of record JAQMRL010000001.1, on the reverse strand, counting down.
ATTTTGAAATTAAATCGAAATTCCGCTTTCGCTGCTCCTTTTCACCTGACAACTTTTCCTGCAACACTACACATCTGATCCTGAAAACAGCTTACTAGAAACTAGTAATGTTTCCAAATTTTCACACCGAGCTAGTTTACTAGCTCTAGTCAATCACATAACTTTTCTCTCCTACTAGCCGCTAGTAAAAGCAAACTTGTTCAAAATCATTAACTCATCTAGCTGCTAGTTGTTCGTTCCTATTACGCTATTTTGCTAGCTGCAAATCAACTAGCAGCTGAAGTTAAAGTAAGTTAAAATTTCTTGACTAGGTCTACACAATCATGGAATAGAAAATGTGAAGTATTATGCATATTGTTAAATTAGTAGTTGGTACAGTAGGTTCTCAATTAATGTGTGAGGGGAGGGTTATGTTCCAGAAAATTTCCTCGTATAAAATTAAATTGTATAAATTGACTCATGTTTAACATAAAAATATAGTTTAGGTTCTTGTAAGTTATGAATGGTATAACTTACAATAGCCAAATTCCCAACTCAGCTATCTTGTAATCTTGTAAAATTTTAATACCGTTTTGGTCTACCTTTATTTTTTAGTACCCTTTTATTTTACCCATAACTGGTAGATGGAGTGTTAAATGATTTGCACTTGATCTACTAGTTCCAGGGCTACAAAAAATAGATTGTTTCCTATTACATGGTCAGCCAATTATATGACTGAAGCATTTATGAACATAAGAGGTAGAAGTGTAAAAGACACTAGTCAGAGTATCTCCTCTGAAAGTAATGAATTTTATCATTATACAGCCAGATCCTGTGGTGAATGAAGTGAAGGCGTAGTTTGCAGGGTGGATAGTAGGTACTTTTTTGAGGGTGTGGGATGCTGAGAAGCATAATTTTCCACTCAGTGAGGAAGGCAATTGTAAACCACCTCACTTCTTGTTTTATTTATTAAAACCTCAAAGGTTCAAACCAGTCTTTCGGCTGATGACCTAAACAATAACACCCTTTCACTGTTATCATTCAGTCTGTTAATTTGTTTAACTTACTAAATAAATTCACCAACATATGGTACATCCATCCAAAAATGCTAAAAGATTAAATTATTCGATTATTATATTGTTTATAACAATTTTAGATTTGACAGGAAAATGACCATAAAGTGCCATAACTTCAGATTTTTTACTGGAAATTATTGTCTTAAAATCCTTCACTCTCTTTTAGAGTTCATGTACTACGGACTGAAGAGTTTCCTCACTACCAGATATGTCAATAGGGGGTCAGAAAAAAGTATAGTTTTGACGCTTCTTGTGATTCCCAGGTATAAAACTTTAATAGTCTATTCCACTCATGTAGAACATCATCTACATACAAATTAAACTTACCTGAGATAGACAGGATTCCTATCTTAAACCTCTTTTTACACCTTGCAACCTCCTGCTACGCATATCTTTGTTTCCTTATACATATATATCCAATCACCTCCCCTACTGTAAAACCTATGGTACCACTTACTTAGCAGTAAGTAGTTTTTTACTTAAGCCAACTTTTCTAGCTATCTTTAGCTTTTCTTCAGTTCTTTTTCTTCTTAGGGTGTCTCTCCGTTCCGGAGGTTGGCAACCATCATGGCAATGCCTACCTTACTAGTAGCTATCTGAAAGAGTTCTTCTTTTCTTCAATTAAAAATTAAAAAAACTGTGGTATTGTTTTACAGTATTTTTTGTTACTTTATGAGAATCATGGTTTTCAAAACCATGCCCAGTTAATTTTTAAGAGAGTGTTTAATTACCAATTCTAATTTTAGAATTTGAGCCAATGTTACCTCAATTTCAGGGCTATTCTGGCCACTCATAAATTTCCATTTAAATTATATAAGTTACATTTGTAACCAAGAGCTACTGTAATTCCATGCATGATGTAGGCCTAACTTACTAAAAATTAAGTCACAATATTTAAAAAAAAGTGAATTTATTTCAGAAAAATTTAAATTTAGTTAGCGCAACTGGCATCTACGCTGGGGTCCCGGGTTCGATTCCCGGTCAGGTCTGGCATTTTTTCATCGCTCATTTTCATTATCATCATTATCCACCGTCTGCATTAGCAGAAATTGCAGAATAGTCGGACATAAAAAAAATCAAAACTAAAGCTTACAATTAACTCAAATTGGCTGAGACACAATATTATTCTCCTATAATTAACTATGGATTCTAATTGTGCGTAATCTTAATCTATAAGTAACCATTTATTTATTTATGGCACATTTAAATATCCTTTTTTGTTTATAAGTTTTGGAGGGTTTATTTTATTTTTGATATTCCCAACTATTTTACAAAATTAAAAAATATTTTTGTAAATAATTGGCCAAAGTAACCCCAGTTTATAGTATGGGTAGGGATACTGCTTGTTGTTAGAAAGGTAAAAATAATCTTTCTGTGCACTGTATCAAAAGGTTGATGTAATCCATAAATAGTATACCTGTATATGACTACGCCACCCATCACTGGTATTACTCGCAATCGATGAGTAGTCTACTTGAAGAACCAAAAACAAAAACACCAACAAAGGAAAATTGATTTTTCACTAAATCAGCCAAGTTCAATAATATTTTGGCACAAAACCCTCTAAATTTTTTGTTTGGCTTCTGTGGAAACATCACTAGGTATTGTTAAGTTTTTCAAGTTCAGATAAAAATATCCTTTCCGATGTTTATTAGTGTACAAGTCCTAGCCTCTGTAAAACCATTAAAATGAGAGAGTTTTTACCTGTTTTAGTCAGCCGATTGGCAGGGTACCTTTTATGATTATTATTTATATAACCTCACAATTTGATAATTTTCGGTGGTAATTACATTCTGGTGGGAGGAAAAGTTAACATTTTTTTTTACCTCATTGTCAAGTTGTATATTTTAATATAGTATATTTAAAGAAGACATTTTATATTTTCAGTTGAAAAAAGTTACAAAGGCTGTGGATAATGACCCAATTAAACTGATAGTACTTAGTTATTTGCGTGGTTTCCAACAAGATAGCAATGCAGTTCGTAAGTTACAATACAAAAATGAAAACTTGGTGAAAGCGATAAATGTAATTTACAGATCTACGGTAAGTGAAAAATCTGATTTTTGAATAAAATAAAATTGCTTTATATCTATTTTATGAATCATGTAGTATTACATTAAGATTTAATTTGTGAAAATAAAAGGAAAGTATAAGAAAATTATACCTAAAGCATGTGGAGTGTTAAATTATTTGCACTTGATTTGCTAGTTCCAGGGCTACAAAAATTAGTTCTGTTTCTTATCACATGGTCAGCCAATTATATGACGAGCATTTAAGAACAGAAGAGGTAGAGGTGTAAAAGACACTAGTCAGAGTTATTGCCTCTGAAAATAATGAATTTCATTGTACAGCCAGACCCTGAGGTGAATAAAGTGAAGGTGCCATTTACAGGGTGGAAAGTTGGTGCCTTTCAGAGCGCCTGGCATGCTGATAAGCATTTTTTCCAGCCAGTGAGAAAAGCAATTTGTAAACAACCACATTCCTCGTTTTAGTTAGTAACGTCTCTAGAGGTTCAAACCAGCCTTTTGGCTGATTACCGAAATAACAACACCTAAAGTTAAGAATCAAGATCAAGAAAGCTTTTTGGGTTTTCTAAAAATATGTCGGAGAGAAGCACATGTTCCTGTTGATTAGCTGGAACCAGTCATTTTACCACTATATAAGAAAGGAATAAGGAATGATCGAGTCAATTACAGGTTTATCAGTTCTTAAACAGCGTCTGTAAACTTATGTTCAAATAATTTCACATACATTAAGTAAAACATCAGATGTTATTCTCTCAGAAACACAGGCTGGCTTTGTCCTGGAAAATCTTGTATTGTTAATGTTCCTCTCCCAATTAATCGAGAAATACTGATACACATAGCCTACCTGTGTTTAAGGCATTTGTACGTGTGCAGAATTTGACAAATTTTGCAGAACTTGTTTTTGATTGGTGATATTGGAAAAAGGGGATACCTTTGCATTTAATTAGAGTAACGCAGAGTATGTATTCTTCCACTGTTATAAAGATTATAAATAGAAACAGTGAAGAAGGTGTATCGGAAGGTGTTCCACAGGGATGCCCTTTGACACCAATTTTGTTCAGTTTTGGTATTGACGCAATCATTGCTGAATGGAATAATAGCATGCAACAAAAAGATTCTAAATCGATGACTTTCTGGGGGAAAAGTACCGTACTACAAACAAAAATAGTTTGTCAGTGGGTGCATACGTAATAAAATTAAGTATTTAAGTCCACAGTTTAGAAGACACCAACTTATGTTAAAATTTGAGGATTAAAACGCTGTTTTATTTTTTCAACTGTTTGGTATGAAAGAAACAACACTGTAGTAAAAATATTTATTTTGAAATTTTTCTGTTACAGGGCAAGACAGATAACACATGGGATCATTACCCACAAAAAGCATCTGAATTCGCTGAAAGAGAAAAGCGTAGGAGACGTGTTATAAAAACAGAGAATAGACGCCTACTGCGTAATATAAAGAGTGCTGTAAATAATTTTTTTACTAATTTTAGAATAAGTTATAATAATAATTAAAAAATATATGTGTATATTAGTAAGTGTGAATCCGTGAATGCACTCGGTTGTATGTATAGAAAGAAAAAATCCAGTGCACAAATTGGTAGGTTAAAAATAATATTTTTCCTTTTTCAAAGGTGACACGATTTTCACATTGTGATTTACTAATTAATTGAATACTTAATATTTTCTTATTTGAAGATAGTGAAAGCACTATTATTGAAATCACAGTACTGCGAGCTTCCTGCATTTGTGGGACTGTCAGATTTGTCACTTTACCCACTTTTTGTATTTGTCAAGGTCGTTTATACCTTAGCTTAGTTGCAACACTATCTGATCACCGTTTACACCTATCTTAATTTAACCATGTGTACAACAAAACCAGTTTTATAAATTCTCTTTGTTGATATTTTTCTTCCATCAGCACTACTGTAAAAACCTTGTTCGTTATTATTCTTATAAGCTCCTTTTAATTTTGTTCAGCTAGAATAAAAAAATACATGAATAAAATGAGGATGGTACTTAACAAACATTTGAATATAACAAGATAAGTTTAGGTTGATTTAAAAAGTCTATATTAATAAAATTTAATAAATTTAGATTGATTTAAAAATATTAAAATCCATTATACCTACCTATTGATATTGTATACATCAGTCATTATCATCAATATTCATCAAATATACATACAACTATTAAATATTCATCGGATATTTAATAACAGAGCTTTTCAAAATAATCAACATGAAAAACATAACAAACAGAAAGAAACTGAACATTTACATACCACGACCTCTAAAATCATGCTTAACTCGCATTGTTTCTCAACTTCAATCAGGAAACAAAATCGATGCATAAGAATTTATACTCATCGAAGTGATCTTGTGGTAAAGTTGTTACTGCAACAGCTGTTACTTGTGGTAACAGCTGATTTTCATTGACTAAGGTTCTATAGTTCAAATCCTGGTAAAGATTACGTTTAATCCAGATTTGATTTAATTGGTAAATCCTGGTTACTTTTAGACGGATTTGAATAAAAGACAATTAGTTACCGGTGTACTTTGATGGTTGGGGTTCAATATAACCATTCATCTGAAGAATGGTGTGCCTGAGTCTGTACAAGACTACACTTTATTTACATATCATACTTATCATCCTCATCTCATTGGGTCATAGGGTAGCTTATTATTCTTAAATTAAACAGATTGCAACAAATATACTTCAGGGATTTAAAAAAAAATATTTATGTCAAATATCGGATTAATATGTAAGGCTTTGTAATTTAAAATTTTACATATTCTCAAAACCCTCAAATAAAGTACCACCTAATTCAATAATTACTGTATTCTAAAGAAATTAACATGAAAAATACCAATATTAATTTTTACAATTTAATATGGAATACAATTTGTATTGTATGGATATTTAAAATAACATTTTATAAATTGAACGTCAAAGCCAATCCAAACAAATGATTTTTTGTCAGTGGATAACAGCTGGATGAGATGAATGCTTCTTTTGGTACATAAAGGTTTTAAATATTAAATCATTATAGAATAAAGAAAGAGGAATGTATACAGTAGATTGAATATATGAAGAATAATAATTATTATGAAGGATGTAAATCCAGTTGGTATATTGGAATTATGATGAATATTGGAGAATAAATATGAATAGAATAAAACCTAAGAAGAATTATAAAGAATAATCAAAGACATATTGTACCATAAGAAATGTTGCGATTTTGGAAAGGAGATTCTACTAAATAATTATTCAAAATTTAATTAAAAACAATTAACTTCATTTCACAATTCAAATATTTAATTTATATTATTCAATTTCTCATTTTTAAGCTGGTTGAGGTATATTTTAATTAATCATTGTTACAAATTTTGAATAGTTTACTTAGAGTGTTAAAATTTTTTTAAATACCAATAACAATATTATGTTTAATAAAATATATACTGTACAAGCTTGCTATTCCGAACTTCTTTAATCTGAACCCTCTAGTAAACCGAACTATCAAAAATAAAGTTTTTATGTAGCAATGATGAATTCCTATGGTACGATAATTTTTTCAATGTCTTGATACGGCAATCAGATGCCGAAATCGTAAACATGACTCTGCAGAATGATGATGACGATGAAAAACTACCGGAAAATAAAATAAACAATGAAATGGCAGTTGCAAGTTTTAACAATTGTGTAGAATGGGCTATACACTAATGGGATTGACCCGAGTCAACTACAGTGCAAGCCACCTGCCAGAAATAAAGATCAGAATTGAAAAAGCCAGGGCAGCATTCCCTAAAAATGAGTCCTTTTCTATCGGCCCGCGACCTGAGCCTCAAAACCAGGACCCGCCTCTTGAAGTGCTACGTCTTTTCCATCTTCTTGTATGGGGTAGAGGCGTGGACACTCACCAAGGAATGTGAGACTCGACTACAAGCGTTTGAAATATGGACCTACCGGAGAATACTTTGAATACCGTGGACGGACAGGGTCGCAAACGTAGAAGTCCTCAGAAGAATGGGGAAAGAGCTGGAAATCCTGCAAAGCATAAAGGTAAGGAAACTTACATACCTTGGTCAAATCATGAGGGGGTCTAAATACGAGATTCAGCATCTCATAATTCAAGGAAAAATCGTTGGTAAACGCTCGGTGGGATGCAGAAGAATATCCTGGTTAAGAAACCTGAGAGAAGCGTTTAACTGCTCGTCGCATGATCTTTTCAGAGCAGCAGTAGACAAAGTACGACTAACCATGATGATAGCCAACCTCCGTAATGGAGAAGGCACCTAAAGAAGAAGAAGAATGGGCTAAGGAGCCAATAAACCATTTCAGAAAATATAAATGCTTATGCAGCTTCGAGACAAAGCATTCAAACAAAGTTTTGCTTCCAAGAAACAGAAGAAATTAAGTGACTTTTCTGTGGTTAGTGAAAAGTACTATTATTGAATTAGGTTATTGCAACATAAAGAACTGTAAATATTTTAATTAATTTACTGTATACTGTATTTACAAAGTTTTTTACTTTTAATTTATTTCTTTTAATGTGAAATTTTTGTTTGAGAAAACAAGCAAGGTCAGTTTATTGTACATATGTTATTATTAAATTAGTTTATTCCAACATAAACAATTTGTATTTTACTCATTTTAAACATAAATATTGCCTTTTAGACAAAAATTCTCTTAATCCGAACAGTCGCGGATTTTATTAGTTTGAATTAGTGAGCTTGTACTGTATATAAATTTATTAGTTTGTATTATCATTTTTAATTACTACATTTCAATCACTGTAACTATACAGTAAATTCAATTAACATGAATTATTATGTGAAAGTTAGTTTAAAAATAAATGTTAAAGTAACATACCTGAGTTAGGCTACTATATTCTTTGGCAGAAAAATTAATGGGTTAGCTTAGAAACAAAATTATATTTCTAAGAACCAAGTGATGATCTTTGTTTGTTGACAAATTATTCTCATTTCATTACCATAGATAATTAACATTTACTGCGTTTTGATTTGGCTACGAATAATGAGTTTGAGAATAAAGAGGACTATTCATTATTTCTAGTGTGTGTGTGTGTGTGATTGTGTTGTGTGTGTGTGCATGTGTGAATAATAAATAATAGGTATGTTGATTCTGCCCTATTACTGTTGTGTTAGTTACAGTATTACATCAAATGACATTTGAACTTGTTCCAAAATTATCTTCTCTAATTATAATTTAAGAAAACAGTTTAGTCGTTGCAGTTTATCAAGCTGCTAACATTTATGAATATTAGTGTGTTTATCTAAACGGTGAAACTAATTTATTTCAAGTTTATCATGAATTTTCCTGGTCATCATTATTTTGGACCCGGTAATCCTATCAATAATGGTCAACCGATTGACAAAGATGATAAAATAGCTCATAAACATGATTTGGAATATGAGGAGGCGAAATCGGTGTGTGATATAAGAAAAGCTGATCGGAAAGCTATTGCACTGTTTTGGTTGGATTTTATGGCGAACCATAATTGGCATAGTTCTGTCGGTGCTTTCGGGCTCGGTTTTAAATATATTGTTGAAAGCATGGCTGGCATATTGTATCCAATGCATTTAGTAAAGCGTGAAAATAAAGGTGTTTGTAATAGTAATATCTTTGATAATAAATGAAATGAAATTATTTAAATGTAGTAGTATATATTGTAGAAAATTTAAAAAAATTCTGATATAAAAATTTTGGTGGTAATACTAAAGGTAGGTGGTAATAAAATGTTTGTGAATGCATGTAAAGTATGTTTATTTATTTTTTAATTAACATTTAAAGACTTGATTCGAGAAAGGTTGTAACTGAAAAGCGTTTTAACCACCAAAACAATATAAAATTGCAAAAAATACTTTTAATAATCATCATATGAAGAGTTAAAACAAATTTTAGTGGAATGGTTGCAAGGATTGATATTATGTATAATTGTGGTTGGTTGTTAAGTGGACAGAGGTAATTTTTAATCTTAACTTACTTTTCTCTGATGTGTTAGGCATTTTTCTAGTTAATTTCTATTGTGACCGTCTCCATGGCGTAGTGACTAGCATGCTAGCCTAAAAAGCAGAAGGTTCTGGGTTTGATTACCAGCTAGAGTCTGGAAATTTTACCACTTTTTAATTCAATGTTACTGTACTGAAACCCACAGTAGTCGCTAATGACCAAGCTGTTGATGCAACTTCAAATTAACTAAAAAAATTCTTTTGAGTATCTGAAAAAGCTATGAAACATATATTCATGGAACTTGAACAAGGAATAAATTGATTACGTTCTGAAAATTTATTGAAAATAGTGACCTTAAGTAACTTTTCATATGATACAAAGTAAAAAAAAACTATGACTAGACCAACCTGGTGGGTTGTGGTATTAATTATGCAGCTTATTCACCAGTTAACTGTATGATAATTATAATTTCGTGGACAGAATTGCGACAATAGATTCATTTTGTCGGAGCGTAGCATTGTATAGGTCAGCCATTATTAAGTCTTTGAAGACTTACGCAATTCCACATTATGCGTGTTAATTTTTCTTTTTGTTTTGAATTTCTATCATGATTAATTGATCAATAATTTATTTGTAAATCTATATGTATACTACTATTTTATGAATATCCAATTCTGTTTGCATTATTGACTATTTTAGTTTGTATTCTTCTTCTTTTCTTTTTACTTTTGTATATTTTCTTTGCTCTGTAATGAAATATTGTTTCTGTAATTGGGCCGTAGTCAGCCCGTTGTAAACAATTCAATTCAAATAAATAAATGAATAAATAATTACTGCATAAACCTTCGCAATTTGTTGACCTAACCACTTAGTACAGTAAAAACAATTCAGACAATTATGTCAGTTATTACCTATCTCATGTCAAATCTTCATTTTACCTTTTTCATCTAGTTACAGAAATATTACGAGCTATTTGAAAGGAAGATCTTAGGTTTATAATCAATTTAATAATGTTAAATAATAAAACATTATTATATACTAGACCAAATTATTAAAATTTATACCACTCAGTTTTTTAACAAAAAATTATTAGTTTCTTAAAGCATCACTGTTGTTTACAAGTTTCTCATTCTAATGTACTACTATCTACAAATTTTGCAATATTATTATTTTCAACAAAGCCATCAACTACCACCTCCTGTCTAATTGTTCCTAGCTGCCATTCCCACAACACTTCACTATTCTATCTTTATTTATTTATTTTTTGATCGTGAAAAAGTCAAAATGACTATGCACATAAAATATGAACAAATTAATTTCTCTCTCTTACTTTTTCTGGTTTATGAAGATCTTTAATTCTTTTTCATCTTTTTCTTCTTTCATCGTCAGAATATTTTTACTTTCTTACTAATTTTTCCTCGGAAATAATAGCCATCTATTCATTCTTTTCCTAAAGTCATCTCTGTTTTAAACAATTTTGATCTTTTATGTGTAGCCTATACATCATTTCTTTGTTTTTCTTATTTATGTATTCATCTTAAACTCTTAATCTTTTAGACTTAAGAGTATCTTTTTACAATTTCTTTACTCATTCCATAAAAATGTGTTCATAAAATTTAATTTGTCTTTTGATTGTGTTTAGGTCATCAGCCGAAAGGCTGGTTTGAACCTGTAGAGGTTTTACTAAGTAAAACGAGGAGTGAGGTGGTTTACCATTGCCTTCCTCACTGAGTGGAAAAGTACGCTTATCAGCATGCTGGGCCCTCTGAAAAGCACATATTTTCCACTCTGCAAATGACACCTTCACTTCATTCACCACAGGTCATTCACCACAGGTCTTTTGATTATTGAGTGTTTATTTTTTTCATATAGTTCTACCGTTATTTATTTTACATTATATTTTATCTTTCACAGTTAAATGCTACCTGTAAGTTCATTTAAGTGGTAATAATAATTTTACAATGTAAAATACATTTTACAAAGTTATGAAGTAGTACACCAGTGATGTTAAAGTTTTGAAACGTTATTAACAACTGAAGTAAATATAATATTTTGTGAAGAAAAAAATTTGGGTACCCTCTTTATAAAGATGTTGAGGAATTACTGACATATTATTATGATTTACATACAGATTGCATTGTTGTACACATAATTATTAGGGATTTATAAAAAAAAAGATTTGAACCATGGAACCTTTATCTCCAAAAATCAACTCTTAAATTAATTTACTTCATAATAAAATAATGATACAATCAATAAAAAAAAACTAAATTTATGAATAGATTATTATGAAAATATGTAACACTTGTCTTTTAAACTGTAATGCTTTTAGCAATCTACTTATGGAGAAAAACCTATAAGTATTATAAAACTAAAGCGGAAAGGGAAGCATGACGAAAGTGAATCAAGTTGTCATATTTGTGCTCCTGGCGTTTCTTCAGTGAAATCTAAAAGGAAGAAGTGAGTTCTTGTAATCTTTCTTAAAAAAATTATATTCTTGTAATTACTATTAAACCATAGGAATCAGGATTATTAATAACGAAAAATATATTTCTTGTTTATTAATTAATGCACCAGTCGGTACGGACTTAGAAATTCAATGAATGCTAATATCACAACAGCAATATTTATACAACTGGCCGCCTCCGTAGCGTAGTGATAGCGCGCTGGCCTATCACGTGGAGGTCTCGAGTTCGATTCCCGGCTAGGGTCTGGAAATTATAACAAGTTACAACCCAACGTTTCTCAACCCACTGTAGTTGCTAATGACCAAGCTGTTGATGTGACTTTAAAAAATATTAATTAAAGAAAAATTATACAATACTATTCTATATGTCATGTCATTGTGAGCTTGAAGGTTGATGGAATAAGCTAATGTGTTGTTGGTGTGTTTTTTCGTCGTGCTTCTTCTGCAATTACCTCACTTACACAATCAAATGAGCGCATTAAAGTATTTATCTGCGGCTAATAAGGTAAAAATAGCCATAACGATCACCAACATCCGAACTAGATAGGCACGACAAGAAGTATTTGTTTAAAAATATGATGTTACTGATGTATTATGATTATGTTTTGACTTTCAGTTCTATAAAGTTTTCTTTGTGTATTTATTGAGTGATGTAACCTTACATTACTTTTATTAAATTGTATACATGCAATGCGGAAGATGTGGGGTGAGGTGAAACGGTTAGTAAATGTTAGATATTGAAGTTCACAATGTAACGGGGATGATAGGGGCTGTAGTACGGAAAAGGACAGAAGCTTTTGAAATGTGGTGTTATAGGAAAATGTTAAATTAGGTGGGTGGACAAAATAAGTAATTTAGAGGTTCTTAGAAGAGTGGATGAAAGAGTTATATGGAAAAATCTTACCAGAAGAAGGGATAGGCTTGTGGAGCATATCTTAGGACGTCCAGGTATTGCTCTATCAATAATGGAGCATAATATTGAAGGAGTGAATTGTAGGGGGAGGCAAAGGTTAGAATATTTAAAGCAAATTATAAAAAATGTAGGGTGCTACAAGTATATAGATATGAAATGACTTGCGCAAGATAGAACAGCTTGGAGAATTGCATCAAACTAGATGAGAGACTGATGATAAAAAAATGTCATAGATTTTAACTTGTGTTAAGCACCTTGTTCACTTTACTGTCTTATTGTTCACTACATATTCTAAACAATCCAGTTAGCTAATTCATCTGGCCACCTATCAATACCATTCTTTGGACATACTATACCACGTCCAATTGTCTCGTCTCCATTCTGTCAACGATGGTATACTGAGAACCGGTCAATTGTCTCATGTCTTAATTTTCTCACAAGCTCTATTCTGGAGACCATGCATTAATTTTGAAACCAGCCAATCACTAAGCCCTCTTTTATATGGTCAGTTCAGTTCTTATATCAGTTTCTGTTTCAGTTGAGACGTCAGTTAAAACTGATATGTAAACATCAAAAATAAAGATTTGAACTGAAACTGAATGGGAAAACCATCAAGCCACTTGTCAGTTGTCCGTTATCAGTTCAGTTCTGATTTCAAATGGCCGTGTGTACAGAGCTTCAGTTCATTTTTCATTTCTGTCGTAACCTTGCCCATACCTGATGTCGCCAACTAACGAATTTATGCCCGATTTTATTCAATTATATCGAATTTTCCATGTCTAAGGAATAAGAAGGACTCAAGTTACCATAATACATTCAAACGAGAAGATGCATGTTATAAGCTGTTAATTAAGTTCTTATAAAGAATACGATTCATCAGCTACCAATAAAATGGTGCTAGCAAAAATTAAACAGGGATTGTCTTTCTTGTAACCATCTTTTACTCCAATTTGATCTCTACCTCCTTTGGTTTGTTAATGCTAATGACAGCCCAATTGTAATAAATAGATTTTTGTCCATAACTGAAATGAGAACTGAACTGAAAAAAGTAGAAGCAAATTTTTTTAAATGAACTGACCATGTAAAAGTCCCCTAAGGCCTCCAACCTTTCTTTATTTCTGGAGTCATTTGCCCAGCACTCAGCACCATATTATGGGTTACAATACAGAACTAACTTCTTCAATCTCATTTTTATTTTACTAGAGCAAAACTTTGCATTTAGTCTTTGAATAGAGTATTTCCAGTAAATAAATATATATATGTTAGCAAAATAATATTAAATAAAATCAATTTAATGATAAAATCACTTTACTTTTTTCAGTTGTTATTTTTCGATTGATATGAATGGGTGGAGTGCAGGCACTCTTGTAATTGAATTATTTTGCGATATTGTTCCAAAATCAACAAAAAATTTTCTTACATTTTGCGATGAAACAAATGATCACTCATACAAGAATTCACGTTTTTATCGGATCTTTCCTAATTTATTTTGTGTGGGTGGGGATGTTGTTAATAAATCTGGTACCAGTGGTATTAGTATGGATGGGGGAAGTTTTCCGGATGAAAATTATTTATTACAACATAATGGTCCAGGTATACTTTATTGTTTTTATATTTTTCTTTTTAATTAAATATTTTAATCTATACAAAACTTAAAAAGACTAATAAGATAAGCGGGAAAATCAGTATCAATACTGCATCTCTTAACAAGTATTTAAAACACGGAAACTTTAAACAAGATCAATAACAGTGAGAGTAAAATTTAAACTCCACTGCTAAAAAAATCCTATACTGTACAGAATTATTATGCCCATTTTAACTCGGAAGATTTAACTCCGTTTTAAATGTTTTCTCACAATCAATCATAAAGAATGGAAGGTGAACGTTTAATTTTGATTCAACATAGGATAGTTTTTTCATAGAAATACAACCAATGAAATCTTTCAACTATGTTTTACTGATTTTGTATGGACACCATAATAAATTAGCAAGGTACAGTAAACATTTTATTTTTCTTAAAATACTCCTAAAGTATAGACCTCTGAGGACCGACATTTTTAGTTCACCATAACCGAAAAGTATTTTTATACTGAGAATTGCTGTGCTGTATAAAATTAAGTGCAAACCATAATTTTAAATAATTTGTTTTTGTGAGAAAGTGTACTCTGGTAGAGAATTTATTTGATTACTTAAGTATTTATTTAAAAAAAATACAATGTGTGTACCACAAATGCAGTACTGGTGTAACCATAAAGTGCTGGTACAGAAGAGATTCGAGGAGGGAAGGTAGGGACGTGGAATAAGGATAAATGGTAGGGTGCTGGAAGAAGTTAAAAAAAATCACATATTTGGAACTATTTTTTCATCAGATGGAAAATTAGAAAAGGAATTAAGTAAAAGGGTGCATAAAGTGGTTTCTTCCAAAGAAGGTTAGTTGGAGTCAAAAGATCGTAGATACTGTAAGAAAATTATGAATAATGCTTACTTTGCACCAATACTGACTTGTGCAGCAGAATCATGAAAAGGTAGAATGAGGGCGGATAGTTAAATACAGGTAGAAAAAAACTTTACAAGAGTATGCTAGTTAAGACAAGTAGAGGTAGAGTAAGATGATGTAATTAGGGAACAATTGGGGATGGACAGCCTGATAAAGAGAGTTGGACAGATGAAGCTATGATGGTTAGGGCATGTTAGTAGGATACACACCGTCTAAAATGATGCTGTACTTGAAGATGGAGGTAAAAGACCACGGCCAAGAGAACAATGGGAGAGAGAAGGTTCAGTGGTAGAGAGTGATGGAGAGGAGTTATGTGGGACTCAATCCAAAGAAATTTGAAGGAGGGTTAAAGAGGATGATGATGAACACAAAATCAATTTAAAAAATGGAAACAGAAATTTCATATAAATTGTTGTGTAATTTTACAGTTTTTTTTGTTTTATATTTGACTTTTTTGCACATTGTTGCTAATGGAGATGATGAAGGGTGATAGATGAACATGTGTGATGAAAAAATGGTAGACCTGATTGGGAATCAAACCTGGTCAGTTTTATGGTACCTCACTTAGTTTTTAAGTATTCAGTTACTTGTAATTTTCTACACACTTTTTTGAAAAACAAATTTACTAAAATTTTTGTCAAGAGTCTGCATTTTCGGCAATGGTGTACATACAATTAACAGATTTCAATGATCTTAATGAAATCCTCACATTTGGCAAAGCTTGGCTTTCATTGGAATTTTTCTTTGACAATATTACTCATGTTAGAAGATAAGCATTCACATTTCATCAATGAAATCACTAACTTTTGAGATTTTAAATCAATTATTTTAATTATTTTTGTTCAAGCAGTCCAACAGTTAGCATGGTGAGTGGAAAATTGTTTTCAACTGTGTTAACTGTCACACTCTTCGAAGCCTTTTCAGTATAATAAGGTCTGCTATTTACAAACATTTGCCCATAACAAGTGGTAGAATGTTAAATTATTTGCACTTGATCTGCTAGTTCCAGGGCTATAAAAAATAGTTCTGTTTCTTATTACATGGTCAGCCAATTAAATGACTGAAGCATTTAAGAACAGAAGTGGTACAGGTGTAAAAGACATTGGTCGTTATCTCCTCTGACAGTAATGAATTTCATTATACAGCCAGACCCTGTGGTGAGTGAAGTGGAGGTGTAATTTGCAGGGTGGAAAGTAGATGCTTTTCGGAGAGTCTGGCATGATGATAAATAAACACAGACTACTTTTCCACTCAGTGAGGAAGGCAATTGTAAACCACCTCAGTCCTTGTTTTCCTTAGTTAAGCCTCTCTAGAGGTTCAAACCAGCCTTTCAGCTGATGATCTAAACAACAATATTTACAAACATATGAACATGCAGTCCTACTGCTCTTCAAAAATACAAAAAAAAATCAGGTAGCAGATTCATTACTTTCATTTTTGTTTACTTTTAGATTGATTTATGTTTGGAATGTCAATTTTACCTGGTATATAACACAGTGATAATGCCCTGTGCCTGAAGTTAAGTGTTTACTATTTATGAAGTAATTTCAGTGTATTTAACTGTAATACTTCTTTGTATTCGAACAAGAATTTACATTTTTTTTCTCTAGCAACGAGAGTTCACTATATTCACAGTAAACTATAATAAACTCCAATTATGAATTTAATGATCAAAATATTAAGTAAAGTATATTAAATTAGAAAGCCAAGTTCTTTGTTTCATGGTTAGACTATAGGTTACAATTTGTAACTTTAACTACCTCTGCAAGCATCAAGTCATGCAGTGATGAGAGTAAGGTGTTGAAACGAGAGTGCTGATTCAGAGGTGGCTATGTTTAACAATCAATTTGTAGCACAAACTTAATATACATACAGCCAATAACCAAAAGCTGTGAATGAATTTTACATGTGAACTGGTGAGCTGGCATTCAGTCGATCATTTGAATAGTGCAACAGTCATTGGCTGAAACATTGTTCATATGAACCGGTTACTCTCAAGATTGAATGGATATAGTATAGCCATCTTTATCGTTTCCATTGATCGACAAAAATACTATTTTGTTTAATTACATTATTAACGTAAAGAACAACTGCAACCTAAAATCTATTTAAGAAGTTCATTTAAAAATTACCTTGAAGAATTTTAAGTTTAATCTAAGATGTAAATATAAAACAAAACAGTATAAAATTTTCTGGTCTTTGTAATTAAATTTGAATACAGATGATAAAATATAAATTCTTGGTGGGATGGTATGAGAGTGTGTGTATGTGCGCGCACACATGTGTGTGTGTGTGTGTGTGTGTGTGTGTGTGTAAAGTAACACTTCTCTGAAGTCGTTTGATACTTGTCAAAAGTTTTGAAAAGTCTATAAATTTCTCCAACTACAAAAATAGTAGTTTAAATCAGGGATTAAGTGTCAATTTAGTAAAAAGACTTTGATTTTACATAAGTCCATTTTTGGGAAATTTGTACCAAAGCCCATGATTTTCATGATTGGCTCTGAGGTTTTATAAAAAGAAAAATCAGCTGGAAAAAGGAATGTATTCTAAAATTTATAAAATATCAACTATGAAGACCATGAGAAACAATCAAAAAGATGAGGTAAACAATTAAAAGGTTTGTATTAGATGGTGTAAAAGCTAGAAGTACTACTACAGAGCCATTTGTTGGAGGAGAAAGAATTGTTCAAGAGTAAAAATGATTATTATATAGCAAAAGAAGCAATTAAATGAAACCGCTCATAAAAATATAATAATTTCTTAATTAAGCTTTTTTGTCATTTCCTTGTGTGACTGGATAGTCACACAATTTTCTCCATTTTCGAAATTTTTTTTGAAAATTGTTTTACACATTTAATGAGTGTTAATTTATTTTTATTAATACATTTTTTGAAATTAAATTTATTATACATTATACTGAATTGTTATAAAAAAAGTTATGAATGATTAAATATCAGTTTATGTGTTTATCAGGTAGAATAATTAAAGCATTTTTTGGCTGATGTATGCAAATTACTGAGACTAAGAAAAACATATAAAATTTAATGGTATTTGCCTATAACTACAAATAAACTGTAAAATGTTAATCTTCTATAATTTATCTACAACAATATTGTGTATCTATCTTATAAATTTAATCTTGTAAAATATGTAGCAATACAAATAAATTACATTTACCAAAATTTTTAGAGTAATGCTCAAAAAATTGTAGACTGAACAAGTAAACACCAAAAGCACAAAGGTTAAGACATGTTAAAATATGTTTTTCGCATGCGAGGATTACAGAAGATAACGAACCTTTCTTGTAGAAATAATGTAGCAGACAATAGAATTGAGAATAGGAGCACAGAATATACGAGGTGTGGCTATTAAATAACGAGACTGATGTTGTAAAAAAATTTATTTTTATTTTATACATAATTACTTATTGTCACCTTCATTATACACACCTTCTCTATCCTTACAACGCTCCATGCAAATTTTCCATTGTTGGAAACAGTGCTGGAAGTCATCTTCTGTCAGCTCCTTCAGGACACGTGCCACTTTCTCTTTTACAGCTTCCAAAGACTCAATTCTTGTCCCTTTTAATGCAGATTTCACCTAAGGGAACAGGTAGAAGTCACATGGTGCAAGATCTGGTGAATAAGGTGGATGTTCTAACACTGAGATGCTGTACTTGGCTAGGAACCTCTTGACAGATAAGAGCGGAATTAGCTGGCACATTGTCTTGGTGGAGAACCCATTTGTCCTTCCACATTTCGGGGCGTTTTTCCCTTCCTCTTTGAAATAGTTTAGAATGTACCTCAAGGTAGTTAGTTATACTGATTAATTTTTTGACCTTCAGAAACCCAGTGAAGTTACACAATCCCATGGATATCAAAAAAAATAAT
Source organism: Catonia carolina (assembly GCA_035578175.1). Lineage (NCBI taxonomy): Eukaryota > Metazoa > Arthropoda > Insecta > Hemiptera > Achilidae > Catonia > Catonia carolina. Next base: position 336,050,207 of record JAQMRL010000001.1, on the reverse strand, counting down.
CATTGCTTTAAATTTTGACTCATTCGAGGTTTTTTGGCTCTTGGTGAAGTTTGGCTCTTCCAGTGCATGGATCGGTGCTTCGTTTCCGGGTCATACATAAAACACCACGTTTCATCACATGTTATTATGTTCTACCTGTTCCCTAAAGTGAAATCTGTATTAAAAAGAACAAGATTTGAGTCTGTGGAAGCTGTAAAAGAGAAAGAGGCATGTGTCCTGAAGGAGCTGACAGAAGATGACTTCCAGCACCTTTTCCAACAATGGAAAATTCGAATGGAGCGTTGTAGGGATAGAGAAGGAGTGTATATTGAAGGTAACAATAAGTGATAATGTATAAAATAAAAATAAATTTTTATAACGTCAGTCTCGTTATTTAATAGCCATACCTCGTACAATGCTCAACACTAAATGTGATAATTTTGTGGTACAGGTATTTTATGATAAAAGCATCAATAGGCAGTCAATTAAGATGTCAATAGAAACTGAATGTCAGGTCACCTTTAACATACAGAAAAAATACTTTACATTTGGATTGTATTTTCTTATAATAAAATATGTGTGTATATTTTTAAGGTGTTGTTTCACTATTCAAAAGAGAAAAAGAAAATGATTCCCAATTTTTAATCACGTTTAGAGCATTAACCACATTGAATGGCAAATATGTTGTAATTGGGAGAGTTGTGAACAACTTCAGAGTACTTAGATTAGTAAGTTATGATTATTTATCATTATTATTATTATTATAGCAGATGTTCTGCAGCACTACTGGTACCGTTTAAACCAAAACAAAACACCACTTATTTTGATTTGTGCAAACCAAAACACCACTTATTTTGATTTGTGCAAACCAAAACACCACTTATTAGCTTAGTGGTAGCTCTCATATCACCACCTATCCCCTGCTTTCTGGGTCACCTTACTTCCTCTATCTAGCTCAGTGGTTCACAACCGAGGTGCTGCAGACCCTAGGGTGTCACGAGCAAGAGCTAGGGGCACCATGGTAGTCGCTGACTACGCAACAATTTTGTTAGCAGCTAACTAAAAAGAAGTCTGTGAGCAAATAAAAAGATAAGGTAACTTCATGGTAAGAAAAAATAAGAAAATGGATGCAAAGTTAAACTGAACTCTTGAACGCTGCATGCACATGCAAGCAATATGGTTGCGGGAAGCAGGGAATACGACGCAGCTAGGCCGGTGGAGGTGTGTAAACTAAAAATTAATTAAAGTTTTATTTACCTCTTTTTTTAAACCTTTATTAAAACCTAATAGCAAGTTAACAATATATTACAGGTATTAGGGTGCTGTTATGGGTTAGTCCTATCGGTAAGCATGCCGCGAGAAAAAAAAACGGTTGCCTACAACTGATCTAGCTGAAACTCCCAGCCAAATATTCTTTGGTAACCTGTCCTCCTACATTCTTCACAGTTAATCGTACCAGATGAGTTGCTGTTCTTCAATTTTGTCAATTACGTAATAAAAGTTTTTTGTTCATACATTGTAGCGTCAGTTATCCGAACTAATTGGAACCTGAGCGATTTTGATAATCAAATAGTTTGGATTATCAGATACGCTAAATACTGTAATTTGATAAACTATACCGTAACAATGTTATATGTACAACCTAAATATTTTAGTAGGTTTAATAATATTTTAATAAAGGCTAACATAAACTTTAGTTTAAAAACCCTAATTTCTTGCATTTATTGCAAATGTCTAGTTGTAAAGATAATAGAAACAAATGGAACAATACAGAATTTCAAACTGAATAAATTAACGAAATAACCTATGGTAAAGCCCTTTATGAAATATTTTTAACACACCTGTACATACCAAACAGTAATTAAAAGAAAATCTTGAATTTTTTTAACTAAGACTGAACTTTTTGTAACAGCAATATCTCTCATTCTTTTTAGTAACAATGCTTCAACAGCATCAAATTCAGGCTGTTGCTCGCACCATAGCATTGCAGTTTCTAGGGCAGAAAAGGCCTCTGCATGGGTAAATATGTATTTTTTCCGTCGATGGGTGGTTCAGATAATTGACGGTTCGGATGACCAACTTAGAATTATCAACGCTCCTGTGTATTTTAAAAATTTCTTCTTTCCTTAATTAACCTAGCACAGTTAACTGACAACTTCAGAAACTCCTTGTTTCCACAGCTGTTTTTCTGCTTTCAAATTTTGGTTCAGAGTCCAAACCTCTGAGACATAAATGAAAGAGATTTTAACAAAAGAATGGAAGATTCTCTTCTTAGTGCCACAAGATATGTGATTATTCATCATCAATTAAACTACGTTTTCACAGTCACCATCATCACATCAAGACCAGTTTTCAAAATTACCAATTTTCATCATCACAATCTCGTCACCAATTTTCACTTTAACCATCATCATCACATTGATACCAGTTTTCATCATTATAATCATCACCACCACCACCACCATCATCATCATCAACACAACACCAGTTTTCATCATGATCTGTGCCTCCCCTTTGTCTACACAATTCCTTTTTCTGTGCCTTTCCTGCCCAATTAAATCTTTTCACCAGTTTTACGTCATCTCTCCACTTTGATTCTAGATCACCTTTACATACCTTCCCAGCCAGAGCCTCCAAGGTGCAGCCATAATAATATTAATTATTAGGCTATGTTTGTTCGAATAGTGTAGGGGAAGGTGTTGTACCTTTGACCAATTTTCAGTTCTGTATTTTTGTAGTCTGTAATTTTTCTGTAATATAGACTTTTTTTTGTATTAAAATATTGTTTACTCTATTCCCCACCTTTCTGACACTATATAAATTTTTTATTTTGACCTAATGTATTTTATTTTTATTTTTGAAATTTTCTTTACATGGTGGTCAAAAGTACAACAACATGTTGTACCTTTGACCGGGGGGTGTTGTACCTTTGACTAGGTTGATAAATAACAAGAGTTTCTATCAAAAAATAAAACGTTTATTAAAAATAGCCTAATTTAAAAATATTATACATTCTGTGATAATTATTACTGATTATTCTACATTATAGTTTTCAAAATTAACATCAAATTTCAAACAATCCTTTAGTCGCATAGATCGTCCAGCTACTTTTGGATCTGGTAGCTTAGCCACAACATCTCGTACTGGAACGTCGTATATATTGTAGTCTTCCTTAGTAAAAGATGAACTTTTAGTCTTTCTTTTTAAAAATTGTACTTTTAGGTCTTCATCATCCACTTCATGTATTTCAGCTACAAAATACTTCGAGGTTTTCTTGGTTGTTATGTTAACAAGAACAAAAACCCCTTTAGTTAACTCTTTTCTTTCAAAAGAAAGAACTGGCTCTTCAGAAACTTCATTATTCCAACTATCATCAGAAAAATCAAGATCAAGATCACTTTGACCAGATGAAATTTCTATGTCTGACTCAGAACTATTATTATGAGATTCAAATAAATTTTTTTTGGGGCAAGGTTCACAATTTTTTTTGCCTTTTTTACAGAATGTCTTAGGCCTAGATATCTTTTTCAGTTTGGCAGCCTCCAATGCTTGCTTTTCTGGTGTGTCAGTTAATATTTTAGATTTTCCTTTAGGCCGGCCTTTATGTATCAACTTTCTCGGCTGTGCCTTCGGAAAAGGTCTGACATCTTCGGGTGATACTACAACAATTGAGGTTGACAGCAAGTTAAGAGGGCTATTTAGCCTACTTAGAGCTTGGCTTGTTGTTGGAGCACTTTCTACAACACAAGGAATTTCATTAGCCCCTTCAGATTCTTGCGGCAATGGTCTGTCAGTAACAGCTGATGAAAGGAAATCTTCTTCTTTGAAAATATTTTCGTTAAATGGAACGAAGCCGGAAACTTTAAATCCCTTAATTATATTATATGGGGTCACAGCTCTGGTGTAGGCATCGCCTGCCAGTTTTGGAACATCATAAATAGTTATAGGCTTTCCCACATTTCCTGGATTTATCATCCAATTATTGGCCTCTTGGTGGTAAAACGTTTTGAATGGCCCAAACACACCTCTGTCCAGAGGCTGCATCTTGTGACTAGTGTGCGGATGGAACGTCATAAGAGTCACACCATTTGCTTTTGCCACATCTATTACAGGAATCGAGACGTGAGACTCGTGGTTATCCAACAGCAACAGAGCTGGCTTTTCTTTACTTGGCCTTACATGGTTGATGAAATGATTAAAAAACTGTAAAAAGATGGATTCGTTGGACCAACCAGATGGATTGGCCGCTCCAATTGATCCCGGAGGTGCTCCATTTAACATAAAGGGTTTAAAATTTACCCTCGGGAATACAAAAAGAGGTGGAATGTGGTTGCCAGCAGCACTTACTGCCGATATAATTGTTACGGTGGATCCTCTCTCTCCTGAGGTCATTCCCCCAACTTGCTTTTTCCCTTTTCGGGCAAGAACTTTCGGAGGCTCATGGACTGTGCTAACTCCGGTTTCATCACAGTTCCATATTTCACTAGGTTGGAATGATGACGCTCAAGAACCTTTTTGTAGTTACTAAATACAGCCGCAACAGTTTCTTTATTAAATGCAGAGGCCCGAGCCAAACTAGTGGCCTGAGGTTTTCGAAGAGCTAGTTTATCATTATATTTCTTGCGAAAATCCCTCAGCCATTGTTTTCCTGCACTTTTGTTGGCAATCCATGATGGATCCATTACTTTATGATTTGCCTTGGCAAAATCATAAGCTAAACGCATTATTTGGCTTTTAGTGAGTCCGTAATGCATGTCAGCTGCCGTTGTCAAATACTGGAGAAGTAACTCCTCTTCACTCTCATTGAACACCTTCTTAGGTTTTTTAGGAATATATGAATAAGTAGGAGTAGTAGGGATACCTGACTGTCTGTGTTTGTGGAGGGGGAAAATTACCGTTGGCTTTTTTAAGTTAAAGTGTCTTGACGCCTCCCCAATAGTCATCTTCTTCGATAGGATGAAAGAGATGGCAGTTTCAATATCTTCCTTGTTAATTGGTTTTCGTTTTACGCCTGTTTTACTTCTTGGCATCTTGAAGCGCTCCAAGAGTCTGAAACAAAGCAACAGCATTATTAACAATTTGAATAGCATTAACATAGGGCTGCATGAGGTAGCAGTCCTGTTGCTCAGAACATTCATGTAAAAGTAGGAGTATGTTCCCTCTGTATGCTTAGCTTAAGTTAGCATATGGCTGTATTATATTATTTTTGTAGGCTATAATTCAGTACTTTTATGTTAATATTTACAACTAGGCTACCTATTTGGTTAACAACAGTAGAACTAATTTCTTTACTGAAGTTGGATTAACACATTAAAATAAAAACAAAAATACATTTGCTCTTAGGCAACTAATTCACATTGATAATACAATGGATTCATTACTAATATCCCCTATAACTAATATTTACTAAAACTAAAACCCCCCCTATTAATTGGAATTTATCTGTTAAAAATGTATTGTACCTTTGACCTGGTCAAAGGAACAACACATGATGGTGGTCAAAGGTACAACACCTAGTCAAAGATTTTTCAAGCCCACAATACTATTATTAGGTTAGCAGCACCATTTTAAAACTTCCAAATATAATTCTTAAATAGTTAATAAGTAATTTGCCTGCATTTGCAGCACTCTAAGATAAACACAACAAAAGTTATTAAACATATAGTAAGAGTTAAAATACTTACTTTTGAGTGATAAAAGTAGATATCAATTTTTAATGATCACCATTTATAATATTCAGCTTCTCATGCAGAATGAACAGTGGCTCCAGTGGACATGCTATGCACTACAAATATGAACTTCAGTCAATACAGCTAGATAACACCACAAGCTTGCATGGTCAAAGGTACAATACGGTCAAAGGTACAACACCTTCCCCTACTATTTTAATAATTGTTGTAACCTTTGTTTAGGTGTACTTAATAAATATTTTACTTGTTAAGTAGATATTATACGAGTATTTTACCACATGAAAGTTTTCAAGTTTACCGAGCATTATTAAACTTTTCAATTAATAAACTTGCCACTCATTAAACATGGATAATCAAGAGATTAATTTTTTATGGATGCATACATATGTGGCAACCATGAGATGTCAATAAGTAGGCCTATGGTATTAAAAAATTAAAGTTAAGTTAAAAAAAAACTAATCTCATGATAAACATAATCTGGCTATCAGTTTTGTTAAAAAAAGTTTAAAAAAGTGTGGTGTTAATACCCACTTTGAAATTTGATGAATTATTTCAGATTGAAGAATTTGGACTAAAATCAGGAAAACCAAAATGTTCCGTATCAATAACTCATTGTGGAGTTTTTTAAAAAGAATTAAAACTGAATTGAAAATGAGTAACTTTTGTTTAAAATAAGGTAATTATATTATTCTAATATGTTTTTTAATCTGGCACTGTTTCAATAAAAACACTACATTCTTTGATTGGTACATTATGCTGAATTTTTGACTTTAGTAAAAGTGGGTTTAAACAGAAACATCAAGTGTGGTGTCTGATCATAAATGTGGCTATCAGCCAATCTCTACTAATTTACTCACCTAATCAGTTTTAGTGACGGTTACTATACTAGAGTAAAGTAACCGTGGTTTTAGTAGTTAACAATTAAAAGTTTTTTTATCAGTCAGCTGACTTGGAGGCTAAACATTTATATACTTACCACTAACAATAAATGTTGCTTAGATATACAGAGTGTAACAAAAAATTCAACTTTACAATTGAAAAAATTGACTACGGTACCTATGAACCAGAAAAACTATTTGTTAAGTGACTACTATGTTTATAACCAATGTTATGCGTAATAAATTAATGGTAAGTTCGAATGTAACGACATGAAAACAATACTTTCCTTCCCTGTATGTTCATATAGGGCAAGAGAAAGTAAAGAATGGAATTTCTCCAAAGCCGACTTCCAAAGATTTGGGAGAATCGTGATGGCAGAAATTGAGCAATTAAGTTATTCTTTCCAGACAGGTAACTGAAAGTGTGAACCTTTCCCAAAATCATTATTGATGTAGCCAATAGGTAGTTCAATACCAAAAATCTGGAAACAGAAGGTACCTTGGCAGAATGAACACTATTTGCAAGCTGTTCGCAAATCAAAGAGGGTACTCTCTCACTGCAACGACATCCTACAATTAATAATTTCATAGAATATTAACGACTTAGATCTAGAATGTGCAGAAATTAGAAGGATTGCTAGAAACAGTCCTGGTCAAACTTTATTTTTAAAGAGCCAATTATGGAACACATATCCAACCTAATTAAAAAATTTAACAGAAATGAAGGTCACAATGTGTGAATTCCTTCGCATTGTAAGATACACGAAAATGAGGCAGTTGACATAGACACAAAAAAAGCATTAAAAATCGCACTAATACAAATTCATCGATCATCATACATAAAAATCAGGAGACACCTAAATCACCAAAATAAACAAGACTGGAATTAAATCTAGTCTCAATATCCTCCAACTAAACTTCACAACATAAGGAAAACATATTTAACTACAACATATTTAACATATTTTAACTACAACATTGTACACATCACAACAAACCACTTACAATTGAGGCGTTGTGGACCAGAAGGGCGAACTCAACAAAGGGTAGTTTTGAGAAAAACGCAAATTAAACTTTTTGATCCAAGGGCGAACTCAACAAAAATTGCAGTGTATGATGGATAGCGATAGAAAGGGGAAAGGGTAGAAGTGGGGTGGGATCAGTAGCGTAGAGGTGACAAGACTCATGTCTTCCTGTTGAGTTCGCCCTTCTGGTCCGCGCAACTATCGTTCAAAGTAAACTCCCTGATTTTTTTCTACTTCTCTTTTCATATAATTTAAAAGGCGAACTCAACAAAATATACCTATAACATTGAAGTTTGTTAACCAAAGATGCCAAATAAAACAAAAAAAAAATGACCCTATGTTGAGTTCGCCCTTCTGGTCCGGAACGCCTCAATTGCACTCATCATCACAATCTGTCAAAATACACATTCCACATGGACACCATTAAAAATTAACGATAATTTAAGAATGATTTTGTAGAGAAAGAAGAACAGTTAAGAACACAATACATTTTTTGGACTTTCACAAAATTTCAGATTTAATATAATTATTGTAAACAAATGCTTATCATTTTTCTTTTTTTTAATTTATTTATTTAACGTCGCATCAACTACAACGGTCATTAGCGACGACGTTGGGGTGTAACTATTATACGATGGAGGATGAAATGACATTTCGTAACGTATGAAAATATGCCGTGCCTGAGTGGGATTTGAACCCAGGACCGCACGATGAGAGGCGAGTACGTTACCAACTGCGCCAATGCTTATCATTGTTTTCATTGTATATCATTCTATTTTTATTTAATTTCTTTATTTTATGTTGTCTAAAATGAAAGAAGTATAAATAAGTATAATAATAATAATATGGAAACATCTTACGAGAAGAAGGTATAGGCTAGTGGGGTATATCTTAAGACATCCAGGTATTCGGCTATCAATAATGGAGGGTAATATTATAAGGGAATGAATTGTAGGGGGAGGCAATGGTTAGAATACTTAAAAGCAAATTACAAAAGATGTAGGGTGTTAGAGGTATGTGGATATGAAATAGCTTGTGCAAGATACAACAGCTTGGAGAACTGCATCAAACCATTTGAGAGACTGATAAAAAAATGTTTAAATTTTAATCAAATCAAAGTTTTCATTCTTTGTTTTATTGATAATCTCATTGTACTTATCTATGATATACTTGTGTTTTCTTAGTAAGTTTGTACATATATTTTTTAATGTGGTCACTAATGATCTATTATATTACAATTAAAAAAGACTTGAAGCCGTGTCTTGCTCTGTTTGTACTGTTTTTTCTCTCTCCTACTACTGGCATAGATACTATACCCCTATTGTCAATCCATCAGTTAATCATCGCTGATCTAGCTCCCACTATCGGAAAGAGTCAGTTAGAGGGGAAACTCTTCCCCAGTCTTCAGTTGGTGCATACTCATAGGACATTTTTTAGTATGTTTTTTTGTTATAGCTGCTAATGTGACCTTAAATAAATTATAAAAAAAAACAAAAAATTAAATTATTATTTAAATTCATCTGACAATTGTTCACTGTAACCTAATTAAATTTTACAATTAATATTTCAGGTATTTGAAAAGGAATAATGACCAATGCCAATGGAAATAATTATTATTTACTGTACCTTGAATTTCTGGGAAGAGAAGATAAGAAAATTCAACTGTCATGTTGAATGAATAAATGAATGGCGGGGTTTTGACAAGCAAAGTATTATATTGGGTTTCTTATACATACAGAGGAAAAATGGGTACAACATTGTACATAAAACAGAGGCCGGGGTTTAATGATTACCAAGTAAACCATACACAATGATTTACTGAAAACTCTTGGCTACAAATAATTTATTTGTTGTTAATAAAATAATTATTATACTGTACTATAAAAATTTATAATAATTATAATAATAATAAAATTATTTATATATAACTGTAAATAGTTTATTTAAATTCAATGATTAAAAGTAATATTGATATAATTATGTATAAATTAATTTTTTTTAATCCCGAATGTATTTTAGTATGTATATTGCAATCTGTTCAATTTAAGAAAAATAAGCAACTCAATGACCCAAAGAGATGAGGATATATGATGTGCAGTCTTGAACAGACTCTTTCTCACTAAGGTGGCAGCTCCACCATTCTTCTTCACCTCACATAGCATTCTTAAAGCACTGGGGGAAATAATCTTGCTGGCAAACTTCACAAAAGTGTTGGACAGGACCGATGCTTTCACCACAACAATTGAAAACATCTAAAAGAAACACGATTGGGAATATAAATGGTAATAAATGTTATTCATTTTAGGTACTACCTATTCATTTGATGGTATACCATTTTTAACTAAAAAAAATAGAAAAGAATTTTAACTAAAAAAAAATCTGCAAAAATTTCTTTATACTGCATGACCTTCAGTTCCTTTTTTTTAGACTCTTTTAAAACTTTTTGAATATTTTACTTTCGGAATTGTACTACTGTCTACAACTAATAGAAAAGCAGAACGTAATCGCTTACCGAATAAGTTTGAATTGCCTTAACCATCCATTACACAATTTATAAATTTAAACACAATTCATATAAAAATTGAAATAACAAATAAACCGGATCATCAAAAATGATTCGTGAAAAGTAATCTGGAACTGTTATAAAAATTTTTCAGCATCGATAAATAACAAAGAATTCACGAAAAAGTTTACATAAAATTTTTCAGCACATTTACAATAGGCCTACGTACATTATTTCAGGTGTTTTTAAACGCTTTTATTTAACTTACTCTTGGAAGCATCAAATCTTGCAACTTAAAATTTTAATACTTCTACCGTATCAATATGAATCAAACTTTGCACACTTGTTTATCTTCGATGACAATACGCTGGTGGAGGTGTTTGTAAAAAAAATTTTTTAAATTTTAAAAAAATTTAAAAAACGCTTTTATTTAACAATTACTTAAAAAAATTAACTAAAAAGAAAAAAAGAAAAAAAATTTACAAAAAAAATAAATTAAAAAAAAAATTTTAAGAAACGCTATTATTTAACAATTAATCAAAAGAAAAATGAACTAAAAAGAAAAAAAGAAAAAAAATTACAAAAAAAAAACAATCACAGACATTACAGTTAAAATAAAAGCGTGGCGCATTAATATATATAATATTACAACGAATATTTTACAATAAATATTATATATATTAATGCGCCACGCTTTTATTTTAACTGTAATGTCTGTGATTGTTTTTTTGTAATTTTTTTTCTTTTTTTCTTTTTAGTTCATTTTTCTTTTGATTAATTTATATTTTCGCTTGTGTGTAAGATACAAGATCTAACCAACAACCTAATGGTTTCGGGTGTTGTTGTAGGTAGGCTGTTTCCAAAACAAGTAGCATTGATTAAAAATATTTAAATTCTCGCCCAAATCTATCAGCTGATACTCGAAATATCTACGAGAATTGGCAATTATAGAAGGATGGAATGCTACTTACTTTCGTTCGTTATATATTACAACATACTATAATCTATCCCATGGAACCTGCAGCACGTCATAACATAAAATGTATTAAACCTTGTGATTGAACTTAGCGCGATCCATTCGAGTTACAAAAAAATGTTCTTTGCTTATCAGATGAAACTTACTATATCAGTTGAAACATATACTAAATACAAAATGCGAGAATACCAGTAGAAAGACTTATTCATACAGTAGGCCTATTCATAAAACATCCGGTCTGTCGCCGGTTGCTTTGACTCAATGCGCTGGTAGAGTGAACCATGATTAGACATTCTTTTTACTGAGTTACAAACCGTACGTAGTCTGTTTATATCTGCTGCACGGTTCTGTGGGATATACTATAGTTACATCTACAGTTCGAAAAAAAATCTGTAGAGTATTAACAACAGATTACTCGTAATTATATGCTATATTGATTTATTACTACATTAAACAATTCTATAGGCCTAGGTAGCGCTTTTGTCTATAAGCAATCCATTGCTTTATTGTGATTTGTGTTTAAGCGCTGCGAGTTACGTTATTTCCTGTTCCGGCTGTATATTTATTTTAAGCGTCGTCTGTAAATTCTGAAGTACAGTTTTGAAGTTTATGTTTTTTTATGGAAAATTTGCTTTATTTTTATTGGTAAGTATCGTGAAAGCGTATTTTATAGTTTTAATTCTACAAAATGTTTTAAAATGTACAGCAGCATGAGTAGAAGTTAGTTGTTTAAACTTCGAGAAGTTTTCAAGATCAACTTCCTTTCTGGAGTAACGTAGGGTTATTTATCAGTTGGTCTAAGGGTATTTCCTAGTGTATAATTAACTGTAACACTTCCGAGTCAGTATAATCCTATCTTGCTTATAAATGAAAATTCATCTTGTGAAATATCTTATCAAAACGGGTATCTTGAATTTTCTTGTGGTCTTGCTATCGTAAATCTAAGGCATAACTGCGGAATGAAACTATTAAGAAACTTATATTAATGACAGAGTCTAATGAAACTATTAAGAGTCGTGATTGCAAATTAAAACTTCAGCTAAACCATGTTGGTTTCAGGGCTTCGGCTCCACACACGAACATCGTGGAAAGAAGGCGTTGATAAGATGAATTGCACCAGTTACCCAACCGATTAGCTAAGGGCCTTGCATACGCGGATTGTATGAAGAAATAGGACGGGATAGTTGCCTTCAACTGTACATTTATTTTACCCCTGTTTACAACCACTCTTTGAGATTTAGATGGGAATAAATTGCCCTGAGCAGTGCAATCCATGTTGAATGTGAGTTGGATAGTAGTCTATGACTGGTCGGTAGGCCACTATCCTGGCCTTTACTAGGCAAGTCTTTTAGTGCAGAAAAAACTGCCCTTTGCTCTGTTCCTATTCCTATGGACAAGCCCCTTAAGAGTAACAGCCAACTATGAGCAACGCCCTTTTTAGTTATCTCATTAAGTTTTAAGCGTATCCTTGTAGAAACTAGTATAAGTAGCAAATTTTTCCAAGTATCAATCGTGATTAAAATTTAATCCATAATTTACTAATTGCTGATAAAACAAAAATTAAATATCAAGCGAAAGCCTATCATTTCGACAGACCTATAAGTTTCTCTAATGACTCAGGTTAGGATCTACAGTTTTTTGTGGACATGTTTGTCAATATTCAACCAAGGGTTAAGATTTGAGACGTGCTTAACAACTATTATTTATTTTACATTTTACTGGATGTTTGCCCGTAATATCTTTTTGTGTGCATTGGTTGGAATTTCAATGCTAGCTTTTTATTGTTTCAGAGTCTGCATATTATTCCTTTCTGCAGTAAATTGCCACATCTTCTTTTACTGTAACTGGATGTGTTGTGGGTCAACTGAAAATTTTCATTTTTGTGAAACTCCATTGTCAAGGTATGTATTAAAAACTATTTTAGTATACTAATGTGTGTTGAAAATTGTTTCTTTTGATTCTTGAGCCAGGTTGTAATGATAGGCTAAAGGTGGGAACTCAAAATATTGCAAAATATTACTCAATATATATAAAATATTTGTAAATATTTATACAGAAGAAAATATACAAAATTTAAGTTTCATTCGAAATCTCTGGCATGGTAAGCTGTAGTTTTGCGATTGTTGGTTCAAAATAATGTTCAGAGTGACCAGTAGTAAAAAATTATAAAAACTCCTTTCAAATGTAAATATTCTTTCATTAATGTCATTTATTCTGTAAATCCATAGGCCTACATAATTCTGTATTGAGGGAATGTTTACTTGCCAAACTATTATTTCCCAAGGTCAACGATTCTCCCAAATTCAAAGAAACTTTGTGATTTATGTGAAAAGAGAGTAATAGTTAGAAGTCAAAATTTATGTCGTTGGTTTTATTGAAATTTTATCCTCTCTTAAAAGTTATTTTTCTTTGACACACAAACACATAGGGGCCTATAGGCTACATACTTTCTATAAAATACCCTGGTATTTTACGACACTTTATCATTGTTACAAACTCAACATTTACCTTCTGTGTTAACCTCAAGTGCGGTGGCTGAGGTTATTATTGTTGACAGTAATAAATTTTCTCCTCCTCTTGTTCTACTTTGTCTAACTCTGTTCAACCCAAAATTTGTTGTATTTTGAGTCATTTTATTATTACTTACTTTAGCTAATAATGAAAAATATAAGTGAGGGGGTAGCTTTACAATACTCATTTGCAGACAAGCATAAATTAAATTCCCCTCATCCTGATACTGTTCATTCAAACAGGAGTGCTGCCTGTTAGTTGGTGTTTCATAATAGTAAAGTTTCATCGCGTTTTCTTCTGATTACCTGTGTTTTTTTGATACGTGCTTTTTCATGTCGATTTATTTATGCCGTGTTTTTTAAATTTTTGTTTTAGACCATATTTTTTGTATTTGTATTATTATTACTATTTCTTTCAATTGATGAAGGGCCCTGGACTTTGACAGACTCAGATGTTACGAGACATTGTAAATAATGCTGTGGGATAGTCTCGCATCTTTGATAAACCTACCCGTTGATGAGGTAATAGTTGCTTTAAAAGGGCAGATAATTTCAAGCAATATATTCCTTAGAAATGGGTGTATAGAATATGATTCTTTTTCATATCTGTTAGCCTTTTTTGTGTCGGAGATGCTTCACGACAAAATATAGGGAAGATGAAATCTTGATGGAATGATTAGTATTGAATTAGGGGGGGGGGTTTAAAAATAAACGTCAGTACTTGTATATGAATTTTTTCACTTTCCTTTTGTTATATTGAATACTAAAAGAGGCTGGCATAATCTTCTGAGGTACAGCCTGGACTAATTACCAGCTTCTTCACAGACAGCTGATTTCTTTGATGTCTGAATTCAAAAAAACTTGTTAACTGGAATGATAAATGTTTGAACAAAAATGAAATTATGTAGACAAGTAAATAAAAAGTATGTAGAATATTTACAGTATTTTTCTTCTTATTAAAAGAGGACATTATTTAAAAAATATCCCTCATGTTAACTGACCCACGGGAGGCTTGGTTTTAGCTGATCAACAGATGAGTGCCTATTCATTGAGATCAAGAACGGAATAAACTATTCTTTTACATGTTTGACATATTGGTGCTTTGTTGCTCAATGCTTACAAATCTGTGAATCAGATATAGGCCTATTCACGTAATATTTTGAGGTGGTTTCGAGTTGTTAAAAGGTTTTATGCTGTCATCTCCATCTGGTGGACTGTAAATACTTAGCTATGTCCATGACAGATCATTGGAAACTGACTGGTAGCGATGGATAACATTTACCTAAAGTAGCTGATGCCAAGAAAAAACTTACTTGCGCGGTCTGTTTAGTGAATTGGTGTTGAACACGGGTTATCTGGTGGTGTGCAGCCTGTGAAGTGCTGTCGTGTCGGGTGCATCTTGAGATACCAGACCAGAGTATATCTGAAAGATTGAAGGAAGAAAGCAGTAAGTTTATAAAAATAAAAATATAAAATCATTTACAAATAAGCACTAGTTGGATGTTAGAATTATTTAGTTATGGTTTGACGATTTTTGATTTTCCATTCATGCCATCTCTTTACTTATTTACTATTTTGCATCAGATAAGTCACGTTTTTT
This sequence comes from Catonia carolina, assembly GCA_035578175.1. Classification (NCBI taxonomy): domain Eukaryota; kingdom Metazoa; phylum Arthropoda; class Insecta; order Hemiptera; family Achilidae; genus Catonia; species Catonia carolina. Next base: position 336,035,046 of record JAQMRL010000001.1, on the reverse strand, counting down.
TAAATTGTTTAGAATAAAACTTCAATGGGAAAAATTGTTAGACAAATGGTTTATGGACATCTTCAGATAATACGTCGACGCACCAATTTTCCAATGCAATAAAAATGTGTATATTAAATTTTCATTTGGTTGTATGATATACCAAACTTTTTGTCGCAAAGTGATTTTGAGTTTGGTGTTATGAAAATAATATACTATAGAAATACCTAGTCTAATTATTGCAATTGTAAATGTCTAGGTTTTTCCTGGCTTTTTGGCATGAAAAGTTATTCTTTATTTCCAATTTTTGGTACATACATCTTTATAATTATTTATGTGGGACAATAATTATTTCAAAATAAACTTAAAAAATGGTGTATTTATTTAGAATTGATTCAGGAGAACTTAAACCATAGCAGTTTTTTCACTTTTTTAAATTAGTATTACTACCACGAAAATGGGTAATGGGTGGGATTGTTCCTAAGAATTTTTCTCTGAATGAGCTTTATTAAAAAAGTTACAAATTTTAATAACAAATAAATCCTTAAGAAGATAAATCCAGTTACATTTCAAAATTACAAGATTTTTGTAAAAAAGGCAATGACTGCATGTTTCAATTTTTATTATCACGGTTAAAGTAAACGTATTGGTAGTGTGTTATTTTTGTATAATTCTGTAAAAAATTTAGATTTACTGTGAATTAAAAAAAAATTTTTTGAATAAGATTGATCTGTTTCTGCCCTCCTGATTTGTGACCAGTTAAGCATACAGCCGTGTCATAGTTTTGTTGATTAATACTTAATAATTTTGCAAGAAATAAACTATTTATAATCTATATTTCTATGCAGCTGTTTAAAACTCTAAGCAGGGGTCTGTAAATGCACATTATCCAGATGTAGCGTCAAGATATTTAATGATAAATGTAGATATTCTGAAGGGAACATACACAACTTGTCTGCAGTAGCAGCCGTTACGAAAGACTTTTTTTCTTTTTTTTGTTTAACGTTCAACTGTTCTGCAATTACTGCTAATGCAGAGGGTGAAGGATGAAATGATTTTTTTGTAACGTATGAAAATATGCCGTGCTTAAATGGGATTCGAACCCAAGATCGCATGATGAGAGGCGAGCACGTTACCAACTACGCCATTGCGGCCGGCCAATACAGAAGACTGCATCATTGGAACTAGTATATTCAATTTAAATTATTGCGTTAAACCGACATTTCACTAAAATTCTTTATCAGTAAATTCATTAATTTTCAATTATGTAAGTTCATTTTCAAATAACTTTATCGTAAATTAACTTCTATTTTTCATTTTTATCAATTTTTTGTTAAAATCCTATTCTGGAAATTTATTTTGAATTGTCGGGTTTTTTACTACATTTTGCTCAACAATGTGGTGGCTAGCTTATAATAATAATAAGCAAAATTTTTTTGCTATAGGCTTGATCAGTTATATTTGATTTTTTTATTTTATCTTGCTTGTAGCTAACATCTGAGATAGGTATGTAAATTAGGGTTTTAAGTCATTGTGTTACATATAAATTCTATTTCTGTTGCAGGCTTTGGTAGCAATCTTGTCTCTTGAATCTGTAAACTAAAGCCCTCTGAAGCCTTCATGGAAATGAGTGTAGTGATGTAGATGATGATAGTGATGCCAGTTTTGTCAGTGATGTTGATAAGGATCATCAGTTTTTTGTGTTAAAGATACATTTTCTTCCAAGGATATAAATGTAAAATTTACGGGTGTCAGGCATCTTTTTTTCTGCTCCATGATAACAGTATACAGAACATGATAAAAATGTTGATAAAATTTAGTAGTGGTAAAGATACCTTGATAGACACTAGGGTACATGATAAACAAACCAAACCTGGCAGCTTGTTGAAAGTTTCAATTGATGAACAATCTTTGTCTGACAAAATATGTTCTGGACTGAATGTTAGAGAATAGTGAAATTAAACTGCATCTGAACAATTGTTAATTTATGTACTTTGACAATTCTTTAGAAAATACAGATTCGGAAAAGATACTCAGCATGGTAGCTACATTAATCATTGTGTTACCTTCAGCAAATACGGGTGAAGACTTTATTAATGAGCATAACAATAAAAAATAAGTGTTTTTTTTTTGGTGGAAATAATTCAGTTTGTTAAATTTGTTGCGTTCTATGCAGAATGTCAACATGAAATTGAAAAAGTAACTGAAGGTTTTTGAGTTGCCTTGACATACGTGTTGTAAAAAAGTACCTATATGGAAGCATTTTACCAGAAGAAGGGATAGGCTAGGTGGGCATATCTTCAGACATCCAGGTATTAGTCTATCAATCTTCTTCTTCATGTAGCATCTCCATTACGAAGGTGTGCTAGCATCATGGCAATCCTGACCTTGGAAACTATAATTAGTCTATCAATAATGGAGGGTAATATTGAGAAAATTAATTGTAGGGGGAGGCAAAGGTTAGAATATTTAAAGCAAATTACAAAAGATGTAGGGTGTTACAGGTATGTAGATATGAAATGACTTGCGCAAGATAGAACAGCTTGGAGAACTGCATCAAACCAGTTGAGAGACTGATGACAAAAAAATATTGTACTTGTGCCATCACCAACCAAGTATTGTTCATACTGTAGATATTTATTGATTGCTTAACAGTGCTTATTACTCGGGCAAAGATCATCCACAATGATTCATTTTTGAATCGAGGCTATGCTGAACACAATTTTAAGTTGAATTCTGAAGGGCAAGATTGGCGATTGCTTTGTTAGTTGTATCAAAGAAATAGGGTTTCATTCCCTATTTACCTCTTGTAAATTACCGGGAAACATGAAACAGTGAAGTAAGGCATAAGTGTGGAATGAAATATAGAGATTATGATATTGACAATGATTATGAAGTGTTTGATAGCTCTGCAGTGAGAGAGTATTAGGTTGATAAGCACAACTTTAATATAGATTAGTCCAGACTTGGTAAGCGGGTTCAATATTGTGAGGCTATCAAAGATGAAATTGCTTTATAGTGAAAACAACGGATTCATGTAAGCCGAACTTGATAAATTTGGTCCTATTTGAAGTGAAGGTGCAACCTGTGATTATTGGTATCGCTGTGACCTTGTATTGTTTTTTATTGTAATAAATGGGCATTGTTAGAAGAACCAGGCTTTAAATTAAATATACATGCTCATGACAGACTGAAATGGAGAAATGGATTTTAGAAGAAGTAAACACAGTTAGAAAAGATTTCTTGCAGTATGAATTTTGAGCAGACCCATTAATTGCTAATATCTTGTTAGAAATAGTAATATACTTAAAAACATCTAAAAAAAGCAATGTCAGTTTTATCAAAACTGTCAGTACTTTTATTAAATGTTGCAATAGCTGTAATGCTTTTCACAGTTGATGAGCTCTGCTGTTCCACATGTTTAGACCAATCAGAATGTTTGCCAGCATTGTCAGATTGTACGAATATTTCAGCCTAACAAACATTACGCATGCATGAGTCTAAGAGCCACAGTAGTTCACTCATATCGCATCTCGTACTGAACAAATCGATTATAGAGTGCGTTAACATGCAATACTTTATAATATAATCAGCTGGTTTTATGTTCATAGGTTATAATTGTTATTGAAAGACCAAAAAAAAAAAAAAAAAATGGGTGACAGAATATATAACAGAGCTACGAGAGCAAGTATTGGCAAAGTTTCTGGCAAGTTATTGGCTAGCTATGAAGTGGGTAGGGGAAAATGCGTACGTTCAGAGCTCATCAGCTTTGAAAAATAGTATAGGTAAGCAGTATGATTCAGATGTATAGTGTAAGATTGTACAAAATTGGAAAGAAAGAAATGGGGTTGAAATATTCAGTTGATTTAATAATACGTTTCCAATGATTAACAAATGTAAACATGTTCTAAAGAATAAAGTGATTGTTATTACTTGTTGTTGTTATTTGAACAGAGTCAAAATTTTTGTTGGTTAAACAGCTTCATTGGTAAAAAATAAGTTGCGCAACATGCGATAGTAGTTTGTGCGCAGTCATTGCTGCACTGGCAACTGAACAAAGATGTATAATGTTCCGATTAAGTTCCCCCTCTGTTAATTTACTTGAATATGCAATCCCACTATCTCACTCGGGATGACCTGACGAGGCATGCAGAAAAAGTTTGACTCTCCCTCATAGTTGATTTTAAGTGTACACATGCTTATTTTAAAACTTGCCTTTAACATTAAATTGAGTTCAAATAATTTTTTTTAAAGATATAGTGTATTCATTAGGTTGCTATTTTTAGAAAAGACTGTTTTGTTAATGTTCTAATACATAATTTATTATAATTTTGAAAAAAATTGGATTGATCAAAAAATTTAATAAATAAATTGAAAAATACTGTGACACTTTTCTCTAAGGGATGTTTTGGACCTGGGTAAAATAAATAATTTACACGCTAAAGTTTAGTATTTATTACAAACTAAAAATTACAACTAATAAAATGTCTTAAATCTACAAGTAAATGACAATTATTACAATTAAATTAATGATCACAGTAAATAATGAAAATAAATAAACTTAACTGCACTTAAACTAAATACTACTTACAAGTGATACTAAACATTAGACAATAATTCACAGTAATGTTGACCTTCTCTAACGCACTGTTACGTGCTGCACAATTTTCTCACTGATGAATCGAGGCTGATTGACTCTAAACAAACCAGCTATGCTCAAATTGTTGAGCTATGGAGATTTTGAGGACAGAGATTTTCAATATAATAATAAAAATACAAAATCCTTCTGATGGCTTCTGGATAAATCTTAGCAAACTGTAAACAAATTAGGATTGAATAAAAGGTGTTACAAAAAGGCCAATTGTCTAAATAGGTACCCGACTCTTCTACAATAGTTTTACAACAATTGTAGGCCTACCTGTACTATACATAACCATTTATAATACATAATATTTCTAACTATTTCTTGAAACCCTATTTATCACTCTTATTATTTACGTTAAAAATTTTTCAAATCTCTGTCCTCCTTGAAAGTTCTCGAACACACATTCCCTTTAGATATTGTCACAATACATATTTATATAAATTTAAAAATTCTTATTTATTTCTGACCTTTAAAAATGTAGAATGTTTTTACGTACAGCTTTAAACTAATGTTTTTGTACTTAAAGCTAATAGTACCTGAATGCTCTATATTAAATCAGTGTATCGTGATACTAATAATTAAGTAAAATTCACTACCATTGTTACAAAACCATTCTTAAAAAAAAGAAAATGCATCGTGGCCACAATATCTAATACGTTTTTGTGGTATGTGAGTTTTTATTGTATTTTACTATAAAATAAGTCATGTACTCAAAGAGTGTTTAGTGTGCTAGATTATACTAAACTGCAAAGTAAAAGGTACTATATTTTCGCTATAATCTTGAAAATTATATTATTGTGATTTTCTAATGATCGAACATTTGAAATGACTTATATAAAAAACAAATATATCAAGTTTCATGACTGATAAGTCACTTACTGAAAGAAAATGATTTTTTTGGTTTTTTATTTATTCAGTAAAGAACACAGTTTATACTATGGTCAGGATCCTTTGGGGGTAGTGGAACAGAGCACCTTGTGTACTGTGCTCTATTTTCAATTCTATCGTCTTATATTCCATATGATTGTCGATTATTTCACTTTTGTGAAATAATAATACGCCGGCCGCGTTGGCGTTGTTGGTAACGTGCTCGCCTCTCATCACGCGGTCTTGGGTTCGAATCCCACTCGGGCATGGCATTTTTTCATACGTTACAAAAAATTCATTTCATCCTTCACCGTCTGCATTAGCAGCAATTTGCAAAACAGTCGGACGTTAAACCAAAAAAAAAAAAAAAAAAAAAAAAAAAAAAAAAAAAAAAAAAAAAAAAAAAAAAAATTTCACTTTTGTGTCCCTTTCGTGTGAGAAACATATTTAATATTTCTCAAGCATTGTGCATTTGATGGTTTGCTTGTGCAACTCTCTATTCTATTGCTTTAATTTTTTAAAATAGTTCTGTAAATTTTGGTAACTCATTTTTTTGCTCCATTTTTCAAGGTTATATTTATTTACAATATAAGCCCACAATTACTTTGTAGAAAAATTATGAAAGATTAAGGTTTATCGTATAATTTGTAATTACAAAAAGAATTCTAATAAAGTTTTTATCTGCTAGACACTGGTGTAGGTAATCCATTAAGAAAAATGTTAATGGTATCCTGCCCATAAACTGGTAAAATTTATTACTCTTTCACAATTTTTCTACAAAAATAGTGTGTGTCTAAATTGTAAATTTAAAAGCCGACCGCGTTGGCGATGTTGGTAACGTGCTCGCCTATCATCACGCGGTCATGGGTTCGAATCCCACACGGGCATGGCATTTTTTCATACGTTACAAAAAATTTATTTCATCCTTCACCGTCTGCATTAGCAGCAATTTGAAAAACAGTCGGACGTTAAACAAAAAAAAAAAAAAAAATTGTAAATTTAAACTTGGAAAATGTACCAACAAAAATAAATTACCAAAATTTATATAATAGTTGTAGAAAATGACTGAAGAGTTGCACAAGGAAATAGCAAATGCATAAAGTTTAACCCTCCTAATGTGGCTTGCTTTATTTAGTCTTATCTACAAAAATGCAGCATGCAGGTAGAATAAATTTTATTCAGCCATTCTTCCTCAAAAGAATTTCAAAAAAAATTAATGGTGAATCTAAATATCGTCAGAATGTTACAAAAAAACCGTAATATTGGTACGTTTAACGTTGATAGGGAGAATCAAAACTTGAAATTATTGTCTTTTTCACCAAAATATACTTACCTATATCATAATATAATATTGTATTTACTTTGTTGGGATTTTTTTTAAATGTGTTTTTAGCATTTTTATAGAGCACATTCAGATGAACATTTTAGGTTATGTACCATTAACTCATTCTTATTACTATAGCCTAGTAGTACGATTAATTTGAAAAAGTGAAAAAATTTGCTACCTTTTTCATGTTTTCCAAACATCAATTTCAAAGGAATACACCATTTTTTTGTTCATTTGTGAACTAAAAACTTTAAAATAATTACTGTCACTTAAAATAGGTATGAAGATGGTATGTACCAAAAATTAAAAACATTGAAAAATGTTTTATGCCAAAAAGTCAAGATGAGTACGTACTTGACATTTCTCATTGTAATTGTTAGATAAGGGATATATTGTATTTTATTTAGTAATACAGCAATAAACAAAGATTTGTCACCGGAACTTAAGTTTACAGTAAAAGACAGTTATAATATTAGTAATAAGGCTAAGGAAAAAAATTGATGGTGAATCTAAATATCGTCAGAATGTTACAAAAAAACCGTAATATCGTTATGTTTAACGTTGATAGGGAGAATCAAAATTAAAATTATTGTCTTTTTCACAAAAATATACTTATATCATAATTCCTTTTTACTTTTTCTTGCCCTTTATGAATGTTTCTCATGCTCTATATCAATGGCCGGCCCGTTGGCGCTGTGGTTAGCGCAACTGGCTTCTATGCCAGTTTCCTGGGTTTGATTCCTGGTCAGGTCTGGTATTTTTGCATACATCATCATTCTCCACCGTCTGCATTAGCAGCAATTGCAAAACAGTCGGACGTAAAACCAAAAAGAAAAATATATATTTATATAAATGTATAGGGAAGGAAACTATTGTTTTTGTGTTGATTTTTCAAATTCTAGTTTTCACCAGATGTACACGTTTTTAGATCCCCTGAACCAAAAATACATTTTTTTAGCAATTTGTCGGTTTGTGTGTGAACAAAATATCTCGAAAATGAAATATCATAACAAAGTTGAAACTTGAAAGTTAGGTAGTACCACTAGTGGACCTGACAAACATTTTCATCAAAATTGGTCAACCAGAAGTAGTAGTTTATTCATGCAATTTTTCATTCTTGTTATTTTCTGAAAAACGGCTCCTATAATTTTTGTTTTAAATTGCCTCGTTAACTACATTTTTTATGCTCTACAAGATAAGGTAAGCACCATATCTGCTGAAATTCTTGAAGAGGCTGTTCTCTCTTAGAAAAAAGGTTTTTTAAGACGATTGCAGCCATAATATGCATTTTAGAACAAGCGTATAAATATAACCAAAGTTAAAGTTCTAGAACATTTAAAAACCTACAATTTTTATTTCAAATATTTTTTTGTAAAACGCTTTGTTTAGCATTTATGATTTTCAGTTTTTTTTATCAAAATCTGTAAAAAGTGATTTTTAAGGATTCCTACAGCGGTTTATTTTAATTTTGCATCATTCACTCATGATTAAACATAGGTTATATTGTTCATTATTTGCTTTGCCAAGAGAAAGTTGTCTGAGTGTTTTACACAAGATGTTTTTCTTTAATAGTCACTCTGAATATAAGGCCTTTAAGTTACAAAAAGACACTAACTACTAATGTATACAAAGTCTTTCTGTTATGAGAGAAAAAAATTTCTATTCATTCTTTTCCATGTGTTTATTTTAAATCTACAAAACTGTATGGTATTTTTTATTTCCGTAACAGTGTATTGTAGCGAAAAAGTGTATAGAACCTTTTTTATGCTTCACGCAAAGTATTTCAAGACCATTTAGATAAAGTTGCACTTAATCCACTAGTTCGCTGAGAAAACTCAAAAAACCAAATTTTTATGATTTGCACCCCCGAGTTTCATGTTATATTTCTTTTGCCTCAAAAAATGTTGGACTACATTTCCACAGAAAATTTTTTATCAGGTTTTCTCGCTTGAAATTTTTACCAAATTTTTTATCCGGTTTTTCCGGAAAACTTATTAGGAAAACAAATTTTCAGACAAAATTTTTTTTATGAAAATTTTTCGGAAATTTAAACTACAAACAATGGCAAACTAAACAGGGGCGCGCAGCCCCACGAAGTTATCTTGTATCACCTTACTCGTACTATTACTTTTATCCACTAATGCCAAAGTGTGGGCATGCAGCAGACACTCTTCTATGGTTCTGATTTACCTAACACCACTGATCCAAGACACAGAAGTGGCGAGTTTATTTTTAAATGTACAAAATTGAATATAATTCTAATCTATTGATCTGTTTTTCTAAATAAAAAAGTACTGTTGCCTACCCGTAACTTATGTTGTGATACAGATAAATTGATTGAAATACAGAATCCCTCATTATCCGCGGGGGTTACGTTCCGGAGGGTTACCGCGGTTAGTAAAACCGCGGATAATAATACCTTAAATGAATGAAAAGATAGGGGTTAGGTTCTAAAGGTAAAGTCCTGAAGTCGTTTTAAGTGTTTGATAGTTTTAGGAACATTTTACCATTATTATAATCTATGAATATTTAATAAATACAGTAATGTAGCTACGCATAAAAAATTTAAGTTGTTTTAAAGTAGTTTGTTATGGCTCTTTGCTTCTTCTTCTTTTCAAACTCCTTGTGGACTTCTTCGTATGGTATCATCACCTCTTCAGTCCTCTTTTGAATTGAAGGGCCCTTTCCATGACTGGATCCGTCTCCAACACGTGGTCAGCCAATGTGTTGTTATGCTGAGGATCTCGTTGATGGTTTGTGAACAAATGCTTGGCTTCATTTCAGGATCGTCAAACACACAAAGAACTGTATGTACGTACGAAAAAGTTAAACAGACAAATGGAGGAAAATGTACGGAGAAATTACAGTATGGTGCCTGGGCGTACGTATGGCGGTGAGGGTGGGGTGTTACTGGCGGGGCCCGGTACTCGGTGACTGGCTCACTACGTACATTACGCAGAAATCTAGCTTGGCTCATGGCAGCCGTCGCCATACTAGTGTGTGACTCAACATGATACGGATGCCAAAACAATTCAAACACATGTTTTCAGAATTGTATGACTTCCCAACCAAGTACGGTGTACACAAGGTGAGAAAACGTACGTATTTTAAGGTTTTAGGCCCACGTACAAAGTCCGCGGATAACTGAAACCCGCGATGCTAAAACCGCGGATACCTAGGGATTACTGTATAGTTTACGTGAATGGCACTAAAGTGGCCAACCTTAGGGTAAGCGCACTGTGAATGCTGGTCACAGGTTGCTGGTTACAGGTCACTTACAAGTGGGAACCTGCTAGCAGAAATATGCCATTATATTTAAGTCAGAAGACTCATAGTAAATGCTCATAGCAGAACCTGTGCACTAATCATCTGCGCATATCGCTCACAAGTTTGTTTTGTATAAACCTGCGTGCTGCTCTGCTGGCGATTTGTAGTGTAGTGGGCATCATATAATATGTGTTCATAAATAATAACATCTTTTTTAAAAAAAATGGCAACTTACGATATTGTGGATACAGAACAGATAAATATAACCGCATAGATCCTGACCACAGTTTGTACTGTGCTGTGCACTGAATGTATTAAGCAACTTCTATCAGTTTGCTGGTAACAGCATACAGGTAAATGTAATAAATGTCCTTATTCTGGGTGTCCCACGGGATTTGAACCATAGGGAAATAGCATTAATTTTCTTTAGTTTATTAGTAGGCTATTTCTTCTCAAGAATAAATAAATACTTGTTATAATCAGGAATCATTCGAAAATGTTTAGACCTTTAAAAGTATCAAGTTAGATACATTTTTAGCTGTATTTTAGCTTAAAATGCATGAATACATAGATTTGTCAACCGTTTTCTAATTAAGTATTGTAATTTTTTTTATTTTGTGGATTTGGTCTTGTGGGTAGCATCTTACTGTGCAGAGTTGGTAATTGGTGGTTCGAATTCATCTGCGTAAAGTTTTTTTATTGTTAAAAAATAATTGTAAATATAAAAAAATTACTTAATTATTTTTTCAAATTTTGACATTTTTTTCTCACCTAAGATTATTTCAACAATCTGTTTTATCCAAAAATTAAACGTGATTAACTTCATGGTATCACGGTTCAACACGTTGTGTATTGTTTCTCGTAATTTGCTTTAGTCTATCATTTATTACTGTCATTATTAATTACTTAGTTTAAGTTATTTACTTAAAAATTTGTTTTTTTGTATGCAAATTCAGTATTTTTTTTAAATATATTTTTTCAGTAACATTTTACTTTCAGAGAAAGCTGATTGTTGCAATAATTTTAGATGAGAAAACAATATTGTCAAAACTAAAAATTAAAATAATTATTTTTTAAAAAAATATTTCCAATAATTTTCCAACAATAAAATATTTTTACCGCAGATGGGATTCGAACCACCAACTACTACTACCTCGGCACTATGACATCCAACAATCTAAACACGCAGTATAAATGGAGTGTAAAATTTTCAAAACTTAAATAGAAAACGGTTTAAAAATTTATGTATTTTAAGCTACAATACAGGTTAAAATGTATCCATATTGATATTTGTAAAGGTATAAACCTTTTCTAATGATTCCTGATTATAACAAGTGTTCATTTATTCGTGGGAAGAAAATATTAACAAACTAATGAAAAAATCAATGCTATTTTCCTATGGTTCAACTTTCGTGGGACATCCAATATAAACAATTTTTTTTGTTTAGTAACACAGTTAACATTGTGCATATTATTGACTCATAGTTTTTTAACCTGCTGGAAACTGAAAATGGTATGTGAAAGTGTTCATTACTTTTGTTTGTGCATGTGCAACATCCAATTAGGGTAAGCAATGCTGTGATTAACCCTTTCAGTACCAACGTCCGGAAAACAGGACGTCGATATATTTTACGTAGTGACCAAATCCGGTTTACCGGAGTCTGTAAATTATGCATAAAGTGCTAAAGTTCGGATAACTGAAAATTTACAAAAAAAAACTTTTAAACAAAAATTAATGGAATTATGTATTTTGAAACAGCCTTTGTGGCATAGTGACTAGCATGCTACCTTGCAAAGCGAAAGGTCCCGGGTTCGATTCACAGCTAGGATCTGAAAATTTTAACACGTTAAAACCACTGTTAAGATACTAAAACCCACTGTTGTTGCTAATGACCAAGCTGTCGATGCGACTTTAAATAAAATAAAAAAACTATTTTGAATATTTTTAGTGTTAGAATGATTTCTTTTTTTTTATGAACATAATAAAAATTAATTTTTAACTGGAAATTTTATTTTTCTGTAACGTTGAGATTTTGGTTCGCAATGGCAGGCTTATGCCAGCAAGTTTTCGAAATAAGGGCTGGCACTTTTTGTACACCCTTATTCAAATTAAATGGCTTTACATCAAACTTTTAAATATTGTTTTGGCACTGAAAGGGTTAATGTGTATTCTAATCTGTACGTTTTGTTGCAGGCCTGGATAACTGCTGTTATGCCTTTAAATTTGGTGGTTGAAGCTCTGAGATCTCTTGAGGATAACGATAGCAGTGACAGTGGTGGTGGTGGTGACGATGAATCCTTTCATGTAGCCGAATATAGTGTTAAAAGTTCTAGTGAGGGTAATGTCAGTGATAGTGATAGTGAGCCCTTTTGTTTTCAAGATAAATTTTTTTCTCAAGATTTAAATATAATAGTTCAAGGGGTTGGGCTTCTTTCTTATCCACTTAGTGAAATCACCATTCAGGATTTGATAAAAGTTTCCACGAAATCAAATTCCTGGTGCTGTAGAAGACAGGCCAAGCCAAACAAGTGCCGAGCTGAGCATGATGTTCGAGTTATTTGTCCCTGCAAGTTCAGTGTTTCAATGAAACAGCCTGCTTGGTTTGAACTCTTGGACAGAATACGTTCTGGACTGAATGTTAATGACAATTGTATTATTGAATCTCATCTTCATGGTATATTAGTTTGTGGTCCTGGAAAAGTTTTCAAAAATTTCAGAGATTCAGAGAAGATACTTGACGTGGTAGCAACATTAGTCGTTGTTCTACCTTCTGCAGGTGAGGGTGGAGATTTATTTATTGAGCACAACAAAATGAAACGTGTCTTCTTCAGCTCTAAAAATCCTGGAATTTTGAAATGCATTGCATTCTATGGATATTGTCGACATGAAGTTAAAAAAATGACGAAAGGTGTTTGGGTTGCCTTGACTTATGATATTGTGATATCTTCAAAAATTATCACTAAGATCATAGGTGTCGATAGTCTTTTACTTTTAAACACTGCTGTTGCTCACTATTTTAAAAGTATAAATTTTATTACTGGAAAATATTCAAAAAGATTAGTTTATGTTTTGAATGACAATTACCCTAAATATCGTTTGAATTGGCACATGCTTAAAGGAATAGACTATGTACGTGCACAAGCTTTGTTAGCTGTGGCAAAGAAACAGGATCGTATTCCTTATTTAGCTCTTATCGATTATAAGGAAACTAGTAAAAAAATGTCTGAGAGTGAATATGGTGATACGGTAATCGATTCTAGTGCAGAATTAATATATTGGGTTGACAAACACAGTCGTAAAATATGCAAGAGTAAATTCTTTTCAGAAGTTTTCTGTGAAGAGTTGTGCTACACAGAGGAGATGGATTCAGGTGCACCATACAAACTTGAAGAAACTATTATAGAAAATTTCCCTTCATACTATGATTTTTATTTCCGTAGAGCTTGTGTTGTTTTGTACTCAAATAAATGGGTATGTTTTGCAGACTATACTGATGCAGTACATGAAATATACCGCAACACAACAAAAGCAGGAATGGAAAACCATGTGTTAGAGGAAATTGACAAAGCGGGAATCAATTTTTTGCAGTCTAAGTTTTGCACTAACTCATCTATTTCTGATATGTTGTTTCAAATTGTTATATATATAAAAAATAGGGAAAAAGCAGTTTTGATTTTATCTCGTCTGCCACAACAATTGCTAAAGCTTGATAATCTTGGGATTTTATTGAAGCTTGATAGACAGTATGACTTGGATACATGGACACAGATTACAGACAACTGGAAGAAGAAAAGTATTTCGTTAAGTGTATATGATGCGATTAAATTAATTAACAAATTGAAAAATACTGTAAAAAATAAAGTTATCTTTGAGTTTGTGCTGGACAGATATGTCGACGCATTTGTTAGTCATGACAGCGATCTATTGTATAAGTATGGTAAGATTAGCAGTAAAAAAATTTTGAAGGTGAGCTCATTGATACGGATATGTATAGAGTTTAAAAATAAATATGCAGAGAACAAACTTATTAACCATTTAATGGAATCATTTCCAGCTGTCAGTCAGTCTGAATTATACTTTTCTCTAAGAATGTACTTATCATCGAAACAATTTTCATCTTATAAGTATTGGCGAGATAACATATTAAATCTCATTGAAAAGCAGCTACTGAAATTTAAAGATGAGTATGATTGGTCATGTTCTGTCAACAGTCCTTGCAGATGCCCGTACTGTAGTTCTGTGAAGGATTTCTTTGAATCAAAATCTGCTAGAATTATACTTCTGCCAATTGCCAATGACATTGACAGAGCACATGCTTTAAAGTTTGTTGAGGAGTTAAAAAAAGATCTGCCTATAACATTTAAGATATTAGATGAAAAAACAAAAAATCCAAAGATATTTATCGAAAAAAAACCCAAACTGATAAATGATCGTAAAACTTTTGTCAGGAGATTGATTATGTGTAAGGAAAGATTAGAAGGTATTGAAGTACCATCAAAACGTCGGAAGTATAAATAGCATATTTATTTTTTAGCAACAGAATTTTAGGTTACTGTAGGATTTGGTGAAATCTACTTTATCACTTCTAATTTAATAACTTTGTTCTCTAGTAATAACTTGGTGAATGTAGTAATCTTTTTTTATCTTGTTTCTGAAGTCAAAAGTTTCAGAAACTTTAAGTAACATGTTAAAATTTGTTTCTGAGGTGACAATTTTTAAAAATTTAAATATTCAAAGATTTTATCAAAAATAGTCCCAACTGTTTTACTATCATAAACATTTTGTCAGAGATTTGATGAAACATAAGACATGAAATTTTTTTTCTAAGGTGAGACTTTTTTAATTTAAATTTCAGATTTTATGTAACCAGTTTATATATATAATATTTATACAACCTATATTTTTCAGAGATTAAGAGTCCCTGAACTCTGAATTTTTATTGTATGTAATTATATTAAATTATATAAAACAACCTTTCTGTTATTTATGTACTTTTTCTTATATTTTTTCTATTTTCTTTAATTTGAAGAGTGAAAGAATAAACTAAACTGCAGCTTTTCAAATTCTCAATATTTGGTAACATCAGATCTAGATATTGAAGTTGAATCTCTTAAAATTGTAGATGTATCTAAGTGATCTTGTATTGTTTCTGAGCTATTTATTACTGATGAAATATGTTATTGTTTCTTTGTATGGTGCATTTTCTAAAATACCAATCAGTTTTACTGACAGTTGAAGCTGAGTGTATGCAGTGAGGGTAAGAAGTTGCTACAGCAAAGGAAATATTGGTCTTTAATGCAATTCGCTTATAGATGGTACCATTTCATATGGTTTGTGAACCTGTCCCTTCCATTTTCCTGGAATAATACTGGCTGACAAAAATGAACTCGTGTTTTTCTATGTCTGGGTAGCCAAAGGATGTGTAGCGGAGTGAGCAGTGTCGCTGGGCTCAACTCCACTCAGCTTCATTGCTGTCTTGGTCCGTTTTGAAAGCTGACTACTCTTTCCCCACCAATTGACTTTGTATGCTTTCCGACAAAATTTCTGCTGCTCCCGTGGTTTTAGTGTATGTGTGGCATTCTGTATATTCTGTTGCGTATGAGCTTACCGAGTTTCTT
The DNA here is from genome assembly GCA_035578175.1 of Catonia carolina. NCBI lineage: Eukaryota > Metazoa > Arthropoda > Insecta > Hemiptera > Achilidae > Catonia > Catonia carolina. The sequence goes on along the minus strand of JAQMRL010000001.1, from coordinate 336,019,342 downwards.
AGAAAGGGAGATTGAAGAGAAGCTAATTGAATGCATTAGAGAGCGGAAGATCCTGTACGAAATATCCGATAAAAAATACATGGACTCCCAATTGAAAGGATGCATTTGGATTGAGGAGGTTCTCTAATAAAAATATTTTATCATACAGACAATTTATTATTTACCTTAAACTTAACGCCAGTTTTTCCTTTGCTCCTATAGCTTTCCTGAAGTTTGTTGTGAAGGTCGTTTTTAACTGTCTCTAAAATTTCATTAAACTCATCTCTTGTCATGCTCATGCTCAACCTCAATACTGCTTGAACTAGGCTCTTCAGTATCTGCATTGTTTGTCTGTATGTTAAAAATCAGAAGTTCTGCTAACATCTCACAAAACCAAATTATGTTGACTTTACTATTTAGATGTTGTTTGTAAATAACATCTGTATTCACAACTGCTGTGTTTAGCAGCAATTCAAGGAGCTCCTTTTTGTACCACTTAACTCCTCATCTTAAGGCACTGGAGTAGGATGCTAACTGGTCAGATACATCTATAAAAGTCTTGGCCCCATTGTAATCAATCAGTGTTGATGGTTTTAACACTGGGCCTCGTTTGGTTTCGACTTCAAACATTTCTGGTGGACTTTTTGTGGTAATAAACATGACATCCCTTTTGTCTTTCCACTTAGCAACTATAACTTTTGTGTTGCTTATCTTGGCTACCATGTCACCTTTTTTCAGCTTTGCTGTTTCTACTGTCGAAGGTGTAAGTTTCCTTTTACACCTAAGAGTTCCAACCAGATGTGTTTGCTTTTTGTTAAGTTTGTGAGCTAGGCCCACACTACTGTAAAAGTTATCAGTGTATAGTGTTCAACCTTTGCCAAGCAAAGGATCAGCTAATGCAGTGACAAGTTCTGTTGCAAAAGGATTTTCAGATTTTCTCTTTTCCTTTCCAGCATATGGCTTTAATGACTATGTATACCAACCTTTTAAACATAATTTAAAAACTTTTATGCCATACTTATGCATTTTGTTAGACATGTATTGGCGAATAACAGTTCATTCCCTGCATGGAACCATACTTTCATCTATACAAATAACTTCACCTGGATTTACATCAACTGGAAGTTTTTCTTTAGGATGTTAATTGCAGGGATTATTTTATAAAGCCAGTCTTCATCTACTTTTTCATTGTCTGCTACATGCAACATGCTCAACAGAACCTCAAATCTGTTCCTTGGCATCATTTTTAAGACCTTGGATACAAAATGTTTCTTGCCCAGTAACATCGCATTGTAGGTTTAATGTCTAAACCCATTCAAAAAATAAAACCTAAGAATTTAATATTTCAATTTTCACCAATTTACAACATGCGAATTTGGTCGGTCAGTTTCTTGTAAAATAGCTGATATGCGTAGATCTGCATAACGGTTTATCTCTTCTGGTATTAAATCTAACAAATCATCATCAAGAAAAACTGAATAGCAGTCGAAAGGAGGGTTATTACCATGCTGAAAAGTCAATAGTTTACCAGTATTCACTCCAGGTTCTTTCATAAGTTTAAAATTAAAGTTATGTAAATCATTATTAACTGGTCCCCAAACTATTTCACTCATTATCAATTATCATTTCATTCATTACTCTCAGAGGAGATAACTCTGACTAGTGTCTTTTACACCTCTTCCTCTTATGTATATAAATGCTTCAGTCATATAATTGGCTGACCATGTGATAAGAAATAGAACTATTTTTTGTAGCCCTGTAACTTTTCACCATCTGGTGATCACCAGATAATTAAAAATATGCCCATAACAGGCAGGTGGAGCATTAAATTATTTGCACTTGATCTGCTAGTTCCAGGGCTACAAAAAATAGTTCTGTTTCTTATCACATGGTCAGTCAGTTATATGACTGAAGCATTTAAGAACAGAAGTGGTAGTGGTGTATAAGTCACTACTAATCAGAGTTATCTCTGAAAATAATGAATTTCATTATTATACAGCCAAACCCTGTGGGGAATAAAGTGAAGGTGTTATTTGCAGAGTGGAATTGTGAATCTAATACATTAAATATAAAAAAGACATTCCCTTCTTTTCCCTTGTGCCCTTCCCTCCTTTTTTCTTGTTCTAATAGTAGGGTCAAGTAACATAACTATTAACTTATAGTCAAAAAGTTATGTTGACCCGACCTGTAAATATTTCTTCTTTCTTGAACAACGAGTTCTGCATCAACCAAGAGCAGATTTTTGTCTTGAATTAATGGTTTATATATTATTATTTATTGCAATATTCTGAATGATTTGCAGTGTTTTTAGTTTTTTTGTCATGAACTGTGAGGCAAGAGTGCCTATTAATTTTTTTGTTTTTTGTTTGTTTGCTATACTAATCAACTATCAGAAAATAGCATGCCTGCATATTCAGCTACACTGAAGTACCATTCTCTGATTATTATGAAATTCCATTCTATAGAAGAGCAATATAGCTATTAAAAAGTTTGCTTTGTATGCATCTAGTTGTTGGAGAATGGAAAAGAGTTTCCTCCTACTTGGTTCAACACTTTCCACTTTCACTACTGCCTTTTATCTTAAGTGAACTGTCAGATTGATGCAAGAAAATTTTATGGAAATGAAGTACTAATTGTATCTATGAAAGAAGCAGGAGAATGAAAATTATGGATAAGCAGCATGTAGCACTAATAGCAATGTTACTATATAGATAATATACAAAAAATTGCAGAACACAGCTTAGCCAAAAATTATTTATTTTGTTAGTTCATTTTAATCAACTGTTCCGTTCCCCAGTGCGACATGGACAAAAGATGTCTTACATTGTTGGTGCACAATTAATTTAAATTTAGTTATTTAAAAATTTAAAAACAATTTTTGTAAAAACAAAGTTAAGAAAATATTTAATAATTTAATGAATTTAAAAAGGATTAATTTTTTAGAAGAATTTACCATTTTGAAAAGTAAAATATGTAATAAAATTATTTTAAATACATTGGTTACGTTAACCCACCGGGTTGGCCTAGAGGTAAAGTCGTCGCCAAAATCAGCTGTTTAACAGCTGATTTTCGGAGACGAAGTGGGTTCCTGGTTCAAATCCTAGTAAAGGTAGTTACTTTTATATAGATTTGAATACTAGACAGTAGCTACCGGTGTACTTTGATGGTTTGGGTTCAATTAACCATACTCTCTCAGGAATGGTTGACCTGAGTCTGTACAAGACTACACCTCATTTACACGTCATACACATCATCCTCATCTTATTGGGTCATGGGGTTGCTTATTGTTCTCAATTGAACAGATTGCAACGTACACACATTAGGGTTACAAAAAAAAAAAAGAAAAATTGGTTACGTTGGTACTTTACTTAGGAAATTATAAATCAGCTGTTTTTCTCATATAAAATAAATGCATAATGTGGTTGACTGTTGCAAGCAAGAAGTGATGTCTCAAGGAGTCCTACCTAGAATCTTACAATTTTAAAATGACAAAGTCATTGGCTACATCATTAATGAAAGTGTAGGGGCGCCTTTTTTCCTCTTCTTTCCCCATTTATTCAAGTGTTGATTATCAGAGTTCTCTCTTAAGCCTCTTGCTAGTTATATCCTTACTCTACCATCCAGAATTTTTCAATGGTGTGAATAAGTATTTATCTTGGTAAATACGTATTTACTTATAGAGCACCAAACCGATTTTAACAATTTTTACAAAAATTGATATTTTTTGTGTGCTGAATCCAAATATGAACTTATTTTTGCACACAAACCACTGTGGAATTAGTTATAAGCTAAAAATAAGTTCATATTCGGATTCAGCACCCAAAAAAGTATCAATTCAAAGAAAATTGGTTTGGTGTCCTGTAAGTAAACAATATTATCTTACTTTCATTACTCTTCTTTTGGGAGTTGACCATTAGTGCGAAATTGTTTTGTCACAAAACAAAAATATTCTTGGATGTGAGTGTACAACTTGACCACACAGAGGAAATATTTCTTGACCACACCATTGGTGTAGTGGTCAGTGCAATTGGTTTCTACGTCATATGTCTTGAGTTCAATTTCCAGTCAGATCTGTCATTTCTCACCTATTACCATTCATCATTGACTGCGTTAGCATTAATATTCAGAAAATTTGAACCGTAAAACAATAAAAGAAAGACGTTTAAAATGAACAAATCAAATTTAATTATGATGAAGTGATATTGACTGCTGCTGCCATCTGTAATAGATATGAGAAGGGATAGATCCTCGAGTCAAGTCCTGAAAGAAGTGAGCTGGCGGTCAGGATGACGATGTCGTAGCTGGGCTACCTTGTGGTTTGGAGAATTGGATGGAAGGAAATTTTTTAGGATTTTTCTTTATTTGGAATTAAAGATGAATAATTGGTGGGCTCAGAATCGGGATGACAGTGAGAACATTGTGTTGGGAAGGGATGTTTTTTCTAGTCAGGAGTGGTTTCAATGTTGTTAATTTGTCGGGGAAATTTTTAAATATTTGAGATTTGATATTGTTGAGAAGGAAGAGTGAATTTACAGGTGATCTGGTGTAGTACTAAATTTTGAGGGTTTTTTTAACAAGAAATATTTAAAGGGATGTTTGTAGGAAGTCTTTAGAAAATCATAGAATGAATGTTTAATCTTTATTTATGGCAGGTGAGGTATTGTGTAGGATTCTCACAGCTCCGACAGCTGACAGCTCTGTACAGCTGGCAGGCTGTACAGAGCGTTGAATGGCTTCGTTAAGGACTCTTTAAGTGTAATGTATGACCTCTTCCAGGCTGAGAGTGAAGACGTAGTCGTGGACGGTTTTATTATTGATAGGGTAGCGGAGGTTGAAATTTTGTCCTACTATGCGGTTGTGCAGGGAGGAAAGTTTTCTTTTGTTGAAGGGAGAGGATGGCCACCAAACTGGTGCACCGTAAAGAAGGAAGGAACTGATGATAGTAGTTAGGTGAGAAGGGATAGATTAGAACTCAATTTTAAATCAGTTTTATATGGCTGACTGAAGATGTAATATCTTCTACAGATTTTACATAAACATTTTTAGTTTCATATTATACTGTGTACTCTGTTGATGGTGGATCCACCGAAACACGTGTAAGTGACTGATAGAGGAAATCAAGGCAACTTAAAAAGGTTAGTGAAATTTATTATATATATGAAAAAGAAAAAAAAGAAAGAAGCTTGTTTAAAATAATGTCATAGTAACAAGTATTCTTGCTTGACAGTTTTAAAATGATAAGATTTTAAATAAAATTTACCCTAAAATGCCTATTGTTTTCAGCTTTTAGCTGTTTTCATTTGAATTGACACCACACTTTTGTACAAATTATTAAATTGTAGTTTACTTTGCAACTTTTACTTAAATTTAGTGTTAATTTGATTCTCTAACAATTAAAATGAAACATTTACTAAAAAGAGATCCTAAAGCGTATGAAGAATACCTGGAAAAGGTTTGTAAATTCTGTATTGCTGTTAATTTTAAATTTTACCCAGTGTAAGTTTATTTTAGGATGAGTGTAGTTTTTTCTAACACATGATTAAGCTTTTGTAATCGGTAGATTTTTCTCACGAAAAATGTAATTATAGTTACAGTTCAAAATGATCTTTCCTCTGTGTTTGTGGATGACCTCTTGCCTCTCTCCCAGCCAAGGCCTCCACCGCCACTGAATCCCCTTGTTCCATTGAACATCTGACTTGTTTCATTATGTGTCTGGCCTTTCACCATTTTAGTAATGCCATATGTAATTTTCATCGATATTTTAGTTTTCTGCAATATTTTCATTTCTTAGTCAGTCTTCTAGTTAAATATTCAGCATCAGTCTTTCCAATAATCTTTGTGTCTTGGCTAGTCATTCCATCATGTCTTTTGTAAAGGAATTGTATGTACAGTGTATTAGAGGGTGGGAATTACACAACTGACATCTCATATTATATATAAATAACTGCACTCTCTTTAATGTTTATGTTGTTATTTGTATTGTGTTGTTTGGGATGTTCTGGAACTTTCTAGAAGGCTAGCCTAGTAACCTTCAAATAGGTAAGCACAAGTCAAACTTGGTCGAGTTTATTTGAGAACTATTTTTTTTTTTTTTTTTTTTTTTTTTTTTTTGGTTTAACGTCCGACTGTTTTGCAAATTGCTGCTAATGCAGACGGTGAAGGATGAAATGAATTTTTTGTAACATATGAAAAAATGCCATGCCCGAGTGGGATTCGAACCCAAGACCGCGTGAATTTGAGAACTAGTGCTGCAAAGTTGAATAGTCTTGTTGTTGTTCAGAGGTTGTGATATTTATTATTTTATAATTATGAATTGAAATTCTGTGACATACACTGATGAAAAACTTGCACACTGTTACTTGTTTTAGTATGCAAATACTTTATTTTGTAAAATTAATTATGTTGGGTGACACCTCTTTCAATAGAGCATGGGAATATTAAACAAAAAAACTGAGCTCTTTGATGTATAATAATTATTTAAATACCAATTTTTTTATTGTATATTATACTTAACTATACTACACTAATTATAAAAAATATGTAGCCTTTTTATTTTGCGACTTTGACTTAAAAACCTCTTTTTTATTTTGTGCCTACATTGGAGCACTTGAATCAGTCTGTACACATTTAAGTCCTCAAAGTATGAGCTACGGATTTGGCCTTCAGCTTTCCTCTTCTGCTCTCAAAACTTTTTCATTCTCAATGACCTAGCTGCCCTTGTTCACCAGTGTGGGTGTATTATTTTCATTCAAATATTTTTAGTTCTAGTCTTGTCTTTGTTCCTGAGAATCCTCTTCTCCTCTCCGTCTGCAATTTGTTGCATAGTTATAATTATCATTCCTCTAAATCATCCTGGACCTCTTTAAACCAATCATACTTGGTTTTATTTTTCCAAAAAAAGTAGAAGAGCTATTTCACTACCATGGTATCACGTAATATGACAGAAAAACCTCTTACTATAAAAAAATTAAATTTTATTATTAAATACCTCCAATTTATTGATCCTCTTCTTCTCATCCTTCTGGTCTCCCATTGTTCATCTCCTAGCAGGAGCTGCTAACTCCTGCTTCTTGAGTAATCTAATTTTTAAACCTTCTTTTTGCTGAATCCCGATTGGACTAACCTGGTTAATAATTTCCTTGAAATCAAAAACTTTGGTTGTCAACTAATCTATACCAAAAGGAAGGAGAACCATCCTTTCAATTGGCTGAAATGTAGGAGGCGTGAGAAAGGCCGTTGGTCACAGAAGAGGAAACACACACCTCCTAAAGAGTACAACCCCATATCAGATTGCTAATGGTTAGCTTTATTTACAACCTATTGTTTAAATTACTGTGCCAATGTAACTAATTCTAATTAGAAGAGTTTCCCTTATACATATTGCTTGGGTTTTTACCTGAATCTAAAAATTATGGTAATTTGGAATTACCATAATCATTGATTGCTGGGCTATTTGAACTTTAAAATGGTAGAAACTAAAAAATAATAAATACTAGTTAATAAAAAATAATAAGTATTGTATTTACAATATTATAAAATTATGTTGGCTATATTATAGACCAATTTGTGTACAATTCTCGGGACAAACATAGCCTCACAGACCATCTGTTGCAACTAAATAAGCTACACGTCCTTGTATTTCTGTATACCTGTGGAACTGTATGTACTGTATGCAAATACTAAAATCAAAACCTTGTATACCCATAATGAACTTTAAATGGGTTGTGTTTCCTTTGCTAACATGTCAACACAATAAAAGTTATAAATGAAAAATCAGTATACTTGTTTGTTTTAATATATCAGTCTATTCCTCACTTAAAGATGTTTGAATAAATTATTTTTTATGTAGATTACCTGTACAAATTATTAAATAAGTATGTAATCACTACCAGCTCATTTTGTAATATTAACTGAGTTTTTTTAGATAAGGAACCCTAGTATGGCTGTTGATAATTCTGCTCCCAAAATTTATGTTGGTCGAGTTATAAACCATAGTATATTTTACAGAGCACGTAATAGAATTGAACAAATATATAAACAAAATGAAAAAACAGTGAACAAAATAAATGTTATCTACAGAACAACGGTAAGTTCTCTAAATAAATGGATTGTAACAATGAATAGTCGTTATTTGTTAGATATAAATCAATTAATTTATTTTTTACCAATTTTCTGTAAAAGTTATTTGCATAAACATTTTTTTTAAATATTTAAATTTTTTATTGGCGCTGTTTCACAACTGACGGGCATGTTAACATGTTATCCTTGCCTACCACAAGAAACAATATTGGTCAGTACTTTTATACTGATATTTTATAAAAGTTATCTGTATCTGTTGTGATATCATCTAAAATTGTTTCTACGTGGACTGGGAGCAAAACATTTACTACCTTTCACTTTCATTAGCTATGTTTCATATTTATATCTCTAAAACAAAAATATTTGAATCAATTTTTGCAAAAAATATATTAATTAATAAATTAATATCAACACTCGTAACCTCAAACAACAAAAAACTAACCTATAAAATTGAATGTGTTAGTTCTAGGGCACAGATTACGTAATGCTAGCGTTCTACGTCCTGTGATTGAAATGGAGCTTTTTGATTGATTGGTGGGACATGTGGAATTCTGGTCATGAGTCAGTTCTGGAAGAAATGGGCTTGTGCTCGGGATGACGACGCGTAGTTAGGCTACCTTGTCGTTCGGGGAATTGGATGAGAGGAACGTTTTCTTTTTTTGGGATTACAGTTGCATAATTAAGGGAAATTGCCCATAACAGACGGGTGGAGTGTTAAATTATTTGCACTCAATCTATTAGTTGCAGGGCTAAAAAAATAGTTCTGTTTCTTATCACATGGTCAGCCAATTAAATAACTAAATCATGTAAGAACAGAGGAGGTAGAGGTGTAAAAGGCTTTTATCAGAGTAATCTCCTCTGAAAGTAATGAATTTCATTATACAGCCAGACCCTGGGGTGAATGAAGTGAAGGTGTCATTTGCAGAGTGGAAAATATGTGCTTTTCAGAGGGCCTGGCATGCTGATAAGCATTCTTTTAAACTCAGTGAGGAAGGCAATGGTAAACCACCTCGATCTTCGTTTTACTTAGTAAAATCTCTGCAGGCTCAAACCAGCCTTTCGGCTGATGACCTAAACAACAATTAGGGGAAAGATAGGTTTGGAATCGAACAGGGTGGACGACCACTGCGAGTGGAGTTGAGTTGAGTAATGGACTCTGCTGACAAAAACGAACTCATGTTTTTCTGTCTGGGCGGCCACAGGATGCATAGCGGAGTGATCGGCCTTGCTGGACTCAACCTCCACTCAACTTCGTTGCTGTTTTGGGTCCGTTTTGAAAGTTGACTAAGCTTCCCCCCTCCAATCGACTTGGTATGCTTTCCGACAAAATTTCTGCCGCTCGCATGATTTCAGTGTATCTGTGGCGTTCTGTATATTCTGTTGCCTACGAGCTTATCTAGTTTTTCAGAAACGGAGATCGAAGAGAAGCCAATTGAATGCGTTAGAGAGCAAAGTTTGTGCCCAATTCTATCAGGTCGTTTTTAACTAGGTATCTCTAAATTTTCGTTAAACTCATCTCTTGTCATCCGAAAATAATTTTTGAATTCTTCGTTGTCCAGTTCTTAAAAAGAGTGTGAAACTCACCACTTTGCAGTCTTCCACGTAGATATAAACTTTCCCACTCTTTCCTACGGTTTATCAGAAGGCTTGCAGTGTAGTACGTTGATTCGGTATCGGAATCGTCCGAATCAGAACTTAACAACACAAAATTCAAGCTTCTTACGAGATGTGCACAACATGTTTCTTCGATACAGACTGAACAACGCTATGCTCCTAGTTGCCACCCTTTAACAATTTAGCACAGCAATTAACTACGCTGCGCTCACTCAACTCCGCCCTTATGATGGAAGAGGACGCTTTTTCTAGTGGGCAGGAGTATGGCCCTGGCTACACTCCATTTTAATGTTTAGTGTTTGTTGTCGTTTTCTTTCTTTTTACTAACTTACGCCTACTCATTGAATAAGAAGCAGGACTGGGAGATGCGTTGGCGACGAGGTGGAAAGATTGCATGGTATTAGAGAATGTGGTAAGGCCATAGAACAAGTAAGAATAGAGGGGGAACTCCCAAGATTCAGTTTTTTAACGTTTCTCGTCTGCTACTATCTTTCGGTCCCCAATTCCTGTAGAATGCGCTAGTAGCGCATACGAGGGAGATTTTGAAATTGGCCTATTACCCTATAGAATTTTTTTTTATTTCATTTTACTTTTTGTTTTATAATTGAAATTTTTGGTAACTAATTTTTTTTAAAGTCGCATCAACAGTTTGGTTATTGGCGATTACCGTGGGTCATGAAACAGTGGGTTGAAATTAGTTATAGTTAATGAAATGAAATTTTGTTACTTAAAGAAGTGTTTTTTTCGCAGAGGGTTAGGGAACGTGATTTCTTCTGTTTTCCGAAAGCTAAAAACCTGTAAGTATTAATAAGATAAGTAAATACGTGAAGGCCAAAATAAATCTTGTATGTGTTTAGGTTAACCGTTAACGGATTGAGTAAACATTAAATTTATAAATTGCCTTCTACTTTTAAAGTATTATTTATTACATAAATCTGGTGTTTAAGTTTGCGTGATGTAATAATACAGTAGTTTCACATCACACGTCACATCAATTAAAAAGAAAGCAAACTAGTAAAATGGCACATGACCTAACCTAATACTAATTAAGTATTAGTTATTAATAATTTAATTAATAACCTAATTTAATAACCCAGACCTAATTTAATAACCCGTTAACCTACAAACAAACAAGATGTATTTTGGCCTACGCGTAGTTACTTATCATATTAATACTTACAGATTTTCGTCTCTTGGAAAACAGAAGAAATGACGTTCCCTATACCTCTGCAAAGGAAACACTTTTTTAACTAATAATATTTCATTGTAAATAAAATATAAAGTCTCCAAACAACCGTAAACTCATTCGCCATTACGAAGCTCTTAACGTACAATTTGCTCTCCCCACGCTTGCTCTGTATGACGCCTAGGATCCAAATTTTAAAGCGACGCCAACACACACTGTATCGACGTACCCCAGTAACAACTAGCAGACAACAAACAGTGTTGCATTTGGCCTATCTCAGTTCCCTCTCTATTCTACTTTATGGGTAAGGCCAAGGTGGGGTGTAAGGCTAAAACTTCTGTGATACAGTATATCGTTGAGCTGCTGACTTCACGCCTTTTCAGTGTGGCATTAGGAATTTTGCTCGTTCGGGAGATGGCGGTAATAACCTGAAGTGTGTGGCCTTCGCTGCTGACGGAACAGAACGTTCGTTTAACGGGTGACGCACTGTTATCCATTAACTCCTGCGATGGAGCTATCACTAGTGCAATCATAAAGAAACGAAGGGAACTGTACTCATATGTTTGAAATAATCCACCTCTATTGACCACCTTACCTGAAGGTTAACCCTAAGTAGCAGGTCTACTGTTTGATATTAGGTCCTTGACCAATATCTGCCTTAGCCACCTGCTCGTGTACAAGCCCTGCGAGAAGTTTGCCTGCTGCGTTATCTTGCGGTAGCAGTGGCAACCCTCTCTTGCTGCTCGCAGCGCTGCAGTGGTTAAGACATTTACTACGGACCGGCGTAAAAACAGTATGGTTGAAAATTGATCTATCTATCAATGTATTAAAATATTTTAATATGGTATGATAATAAATAATAGTATGGCATGGTATCGTAACAATAATTGATACTGTTACGACGATTCAATTGTGATTATCTTTAACAGCTATTTGTTACATCTGAAAATAGAGAAAAAAAACACTGGTTCTAATATGTTAATTTTTATAATACTGTAATAAATCGGGTACATAAACCTCATTGGACTTTTTCTGATACCTTACTTTCATCTTACTGTGGCATAAACTTAATGCGCCAGGTGTGATAATCAACTATTCTCAAATTTAGGCAAGAGTAGCACAATCATTTGTTGCAGATGCCAGATGATCTTAATACCCGAACAGAGATGATAGAGACATTTTTCTGATGTTAGTTTATGTAAATTTCTTTATTTACTATTTTTACTTTCTCTTGCCTATATGAATATATATAGGAAGGAAAGTATTGTTTTCATGTCGATTTTTCGAAACCGAGTTTTCACCGGATCTACAGGTTTTCAGACCCTCTAAACCCAAAAAACATGTTTTTAGCGATTGGTCTGTGTGTGTGTGTGTGTGTGTATTTATACAAAATATCTCAAGAACGGAACATTGTACGAACTTGAAACTTGAAACTTAAGTTACATACCACTACCGGGACCCGACACGAACATTTTCATCAAAATCGGTCAACCGGAAGTACTAGTTTATTCGTGTAATTTTTCACTTTTTTGCGATTTTCTCAAAAACTGGTCCTACGATTTTTTTTAAATCGCCTTATTAACTTAATTTTTATGCTCTACAAGATAAGGTAGGCGCCATGTTTGCTGAAACTCTTGGTCAAGCTGTTTTCACGTAAACAAATTTGTTTTTTTAAGATTGCGGCTTTTAATATGCATTTTAGTAAAAAAATGTATATAATAAAAGTTGTAGAGAATTTAAAATCCTATAACTTTTATTTCAAACAATTTTTTGTATAACGCTTAGTCTAGCGGTAATTAGCGATTTTCTGTTTTTTCTCACGAAAACGTGTGAAAAATCGATTTTTTAAAGATTTCGGCCTTAGTATGCATTTAATGACAAAAGTGTACATAATAAATTTTATAGGAAATAAAAAGATCTACAACTTTTATTTAGAGCATTTTTCTCTACAGAGCCTAGTTTAGCGTGAAACAGTGATTTTCCGTATTTTTAAGCCAAACTTAGTTCGATTTTCATTTTGCGTCTTTCACTCATGATTAAAATATAAGGTTATGTTTTTGAAGTTAGTTTTTTGTTTATTTTTAATGTTTTATTACTAATGTTAGGTTTATTGTTAATTATTTGCACTGGCAAGAGAAAGTTGTGTGAGTGTTTCACACCAGATTTTTTCTATAGTTAGGTACTTTTGATTAGTTATCCGCTTCTGCTTTGCGGTCAAAGATTGTCGTAATTTGTATTAATTCTTATTTTATCTCTTTGCTCTATATTTATTAATATTTTTGTTAATATTGTCTATATTTATGTTGCTACATATTTGACATTGTATTTTCATGGATGGTATCCTCCATCACAGCTTTTGCTAGAGGAGATACCTAGTTTCAGATTTTATATAAAATTCGTGTTGCTTAGGTCAACAGCTGAAAGGCTTGTTTACACCTCTAGAGGTTTTATTAAGTAAAAACGAGGAGTGAGGTGGTTTACTATTGCTTTCCTCAATGATTTGAAAGAGTATGTTCATCAACATGCCAGGCCCTACAAAAAGCACCCACTTACCATCCTACAAATGGCACCTTCACCTCATACACCACAGGGTCTGGCTGAATGATGAAAAAATCATTACTCTCAGAGAAGATAACTCTGACTAGCGGCTTTTACGCCCCTACCTTTTCAGTTCTTAAATAATTCAGTCATATAATTGGCTGACTATGTAATAAGAAACAGAACTATTTTTTGTAGCCCTGGAACGAACAGATTGAGCGCAATTAATTTAACACTCCACCTGCCAGTTATGGGCATATAAAATTCCTATTTTATTTAATTTCTTTTCATTGTTATACAGATTTGTGTATTTTGCCTTTATGTTGTAGACTATTATAATATGTGGAATAAAGATTATTATTATTATTATTATAGTCAAAAGGACAGTATGGTATTGGGCAACCCTGGAAGAGATGGGTACTCCAATTTCTTTAAGAAATAGCATATCATTTAGTTTAAAGTTGGAGCAGGCCACGTGACTTATCTGTATTTTATATGTTGATGATGGTTGTCAGTGAGAATCAGTTTTTTTTTTTTTTTTTTTTTTAGGCCCTCATTGGAGCAAAATTAATCGATTTATAGAAGATCCCTAGTTATTCCTCTTATTTGCCCAGTAGTTCTTCATCCTTTGCGACACTCTCGCCCTATCCTCCACAGTCCAATGTCTGTTTGTCTGCCTTTTAGGTACTTCTGGAAATTTCGTGTTTGGATTTTTGATCTTATATCCTTCTTCTCTGCTCAAAATCTGTGTCTCTGAGATATCCAGGTCCTGCAGATCCTGTTGAACTTCCTCAAACCAGGCGTACTTGACTTTGGTTTTCAAAAAGAAATCCAGTACCTGTCTGGTAAATCTGGATTCTGGCAGTCTCCTATAATTCTCAGTTTATAATAAACTGAGAATCAGTTTATTATAAAGCTGAATATAAAATTGAAAAATATCATCTAGTTTAATTGACAGGGTCAATTTCTCTTGTATTTTGTGGGTTCAACCACCATTGTTTATACTCTATTTATATAAAATTCATTTTAAATATTATACCATTATAAATAGATATTAAAATTAATTTATAAAGTTTATTTTAGGGGTATACTGAGAATAAACGTGAAGTAAAAGACTTTGAAACACACTTCAGAATTGGTTTTGCAACCAGATACAAGAAACAGTACAAGGAAATTCGGAAAAATAATAAAGCATTTATTCAGCTTATCAGGAATGCTGTAAGGGTTATTTTGTTATATTTTATAATTTTTAAGTTTAATTAATAATTTACTCCAGTTTTGAAATAATTTTTAGTGAAATGTTATCTGTCATGTCTATATTAACCCTAAAAAACTAAGGTATGAGGTAAGTGTTAAAAAAAATTCTTTCTTTTACACCCATTAACATTCTACAATATTTTTCTACAATACGATAGGTTGGCAATCTCGCCACCTTCTTTTTTACTTTCTCTTGCCCTATATTAATACATGGGAAGGAAAGTATTGTTTTCATGTTGATTTTTCATAATCGAGTTTTCATTGGATATACATGTTTTTAAGCCCCTGAACCCAAAAAACATGTTTTTAGTAACTGGTGTGTTAAAAAAAAATGCAAACACTACTTGCAAATACAACTTTTATTTGAATTGTTTTTTCTATAACTTTTTTTTAGCGGTTTTTAGTGATTTTCTGTTTTGTCATCATTCACACACACCAATTTTCTCACAAAACAAATTATCTCGAGAACAAAATATTGTACGAAGTTGAAACTTGGATTTTTAGTTAGGTACCACTAGAGGACCTTACCGAACATTTTCATTAAAATCTGTAAATCGGAAGTAGTAGTTTATTTGTGTAATTTTTCACTTTTTTGCAATTTTCTCAAAAACGGCTCCTACAATTTTATTTACATCTGAGACTGTGCTCTCCTAGGAAAAATGATTTTTTTAAAGAGTGGTGTGGTTTTAAGATTAATATGCATTTTAGAAAAAAGTATGTATAATCAAAATTGTAGAACATTCAAAAACATACAACTTATATATGAAATTTTTTTTGTATAACATTTATTTTAGCGGTAATTAGTGATTTTCTGTTTTTTAATCAAAATCTGTAGATTTTCGAACTAGTATGCATTTTACGATAAAAGTGTACATAATCAAATATATAGGAAATTAAAAAACCTTCAACTCAATTTAAAGCATTTTTCTTTACAGACCCTAGTTTAGCGTCAGAGTGATTTTTTATATTATTAAGTCAAACTGAGGTTGGTTTTTACTCTGCATCATTCACTCACGATAAAAATTGGGTTGTTTTTTTTGTTTATTTAAAGTTGCATCAACAGCTTAATCATTGGCAACTACTGTGGGTTAAGAAATTGTAATGATGGGTTTTGGCACGTAATACATTCTTGACTCTAGCTGGGATTTGAACCCAGGACCTTCGCTTAGCAGGCGAGTGCGCTATCCAATAGCTTATTCTTGCCCTAACTGATAATTTTGAAGAACATCAACAAAAAATATTACAGTATCTTTACAATGAAGAGCTAAGTGAAATCACTACTGAGACATGCATTTGCTACGGAAATCCACTGCGAATTTGTAGAACCATGGTTTTAATGTTGTCTTGAAAATATAAAACTTCCATAAAACCTTTATCAGACTATTGCGAGAATCCTAAATGTAAAAATTCCATAATTTCAACTTAGTGAATCAGTTGGCTAGTACTAAACAGGAAAATTTTTGCAATTAGTCCATAAAGAATGATAAAACAGCACTACTGTAGATGCTAAAGCAATGTGATAAACATCAAAGATTTGCGGAGAATTTCATCATATACTGTATTGTATTTAGATAGGCCTATTCACTGAAGAACTTTGAATTTTTCTAAATGTATAACAAAAATGATTACCTGTCTGTTTTTAAGATTGATAAACATATTTTTTTGAGTACATTTCCAAATATTTGATTGATCAATTGAAAGACTAAAAATTAGCTTCAATGGAAATCCTTAGCCTTAGTTTTTTTGGGTTAACAAAGCAAGGTAGTGGAAGAATTTTTATATCAATTATTAATGAGTGTTACATCTGGATGAAATTGTTTTCATTGTTTGTTAAGAAATAAATGTAATTTAATGTAAGAAAAACTACCTGATAAACAATACGGTTTTTTAGATATTACTGCAATGCCTATAACTGTTCATTTATGTCTTATTGTCATGTTATTTTGAAGTGAGTATAGACAGTTAAATTTATTTTTGAGGTTTTTCAGTTGTTCAACGAAGATAAGTGAACAAATCCATTATTTTAGTCATATAGAACTATAATGAATTCATTACTTAATTCATCATTTCAAAAATTAAATTTGTTAGTTTTTGAAAATGTAATTGTAACAAATCATCTTTGCTTTATCTGTTCTAGGCATTTATAATTATGAAGCGTCTAATGATTTATACCATCATTAGATGATGGTATAATTTTTATTTTATAGTATTTGTCACGAAATAAGTTCATTGCGTTTGAAGAACTTCAGTTCATAACTGAACATCAAAATCTGAAGGATATATAAAATAAACTTGTTCCATCCTGTGTTGACTCATATGACTGAGCTTTTTCTACGTAAAAATTAGAAGAAGATGTGGAAGTTTATGCATAATAATAATATTCCTGTTTATAGCCAGTTTTCTGTTAATGGGGTCTTAAAGCATTTGCTACTTCATCCAGGCTAATATAAAAATTTGTGTTCATGTATCTTAAAGATCACAGTTTTCTCTATGAAGTGAATATTTTAAAAGTAAACTTCGATGTTTCATTTTATTTAAGCGGTCATTTTAAAAGAAATTGCTTAAATGATTGAATTTATTCATTGCTGATCAGTTTTATGCACAGGGGTTTACTGGCTGTACTCAGAAACCTCTAAGCTTTTCAACAGTGAAAGAATGGTTGAAATCAGTTGGGCAGTTTCTGAGTTTACCTTGTACAAACAAATAAACAAACGTTAGTTCTTTATAATATTAGTATAGTAGGTTACTGTCCTACTGGTATTTGTTATTATTAAATTATAACGAATTAAGTAAAAAATCCAGCCATGAGATGACACGTCTCATGGCTGGTGGCAATTTTTAAAAACGCTAGGGTCTACCTTTGATTAATGGCAAAAACCATTAGTGATTTCGATCTACTCGTTAGGAGGAATCGAATGACATGATATTTGTTTCTGAATTCCGTCATTGATTCCCTGACTTCCGGTTTTGAGCCACTTCCAGATCAAAACCCAATTCAGCCCCACTATTGTGTAGATTACGAATCCAAAAACTATTATCAAAAAACTATCTCACGTAGTTTTTTGACATCTGGGTGTGATAGACGAATGAAAAAAGGAAAATGGTAGATGACAATTTAAAAAATTTCCACCAATAAATAAATTTTATTTACTGATCAGTTATGTCCTTAACAGACTTCTATGTACAGTAAAAAAAAATTTGATGAATTTTGGGAACCAATGAAAGAGAAGATGCGAATTCCTGCAAAGACATCAGTAGATGATAATACTTTTTCAGTTTGTCCTAAAGCAGTAAGAAGCAGTTTATCTGGGAGGAATATGTAAATAACACAAGACCTTTCTAGATAAGTATACCGGATATATTTGGTTTTTAATAAGCTTATTTAAATTTCATTTTAACACTCTTGTTTCTAATAGCTATATGTGCATATTTACTTTTCCATAGTTCTCAGAATTATGAAAGAGAAAGAATTTTCAACACCCATATATGTCAACTGGTCTTTTAGTTTCAGGAATGACTAAAGGAAAAAAAAATTAGAAGGATGTGTATGTACATAACATGCTCTCACCCATCTCTACACATATGCACATGTGTTATTGTTTATGAACCAAAATTAACACATCAATCAAGCTTAAATTTGAAAACAAATTTTTCAATTACTTCCAAGAAATTTTTGGGATTAACTGTGAAGCCAATGAAATTAAAGTTATTTTACCATGATAAATAAAAAATACAAACAGAAATAAAGTTTTAGAGAAGTATGTTGGGGAAGATAAGAAGGGATAGAATAAGAAATGATTAGGGAACAATTTTGGGGATGGACATCCTGACTAGGAGAGTTTGATTGATTATGATAATTATGAGCTATCATAATTTGGTCATATTAGTAAGATGGAGGAGGATAGACTGCATAAAAGGATGCTGTACTTGCAGATAGAGATACAAATGAAAGGAAAACCAAAAGTTTTAAGTGAATTGGTTCAGTTATGAATGAATTAGGAAAAATAAATTTCAAGCAATGCCAAGAGAGAAGTGATGGAGGAAAGTTGGTTCATAGCATAAATAAGTTACAATAATAAAGTACAAGAGCATAAATTCAGTGCTAAAAAGTTAGATGTTAAGTACTAACTTTTTTCTTTTATTTTACATGAAACATTATTCATTCTAATTCTATTTCAGCTAATTCCAGGTCTAGGTGTTAACAAGGCCTCTCCATCTTCCTCAATCCTTCCACTGTTTCCCTCATCAACCTGCTGCCATGTATATCCTCTTCTCTCCACACTGTCTTTAATTCCCTTCGTCCATCTTCGTCTAAGTTGTCATTTGTGGTCTTCTTCATCAATCTTTAGCTTGTCCAATCTTCTTGGTATTCTCTTCTTGCTCATTCTTTTAATGTATCCGTACCAACATAACCTAATTTTTTCAACTCTCACTCTCATACTTTCTATTTTCAGATCTTCTTTAACGTCCACATTTCTTACTCTGTCTCTTCTTGCTCTAAATTTTGTTGCTCAAAGGATTTTCAACTCCCCAGCTTGTAGTCTAGACCAATTATTTTCTGAGCATTTTCCAATATTCTGTATTGTTACAGTACAGCTGCCTTGTAGCGCATTTCATGCTTCCACAAAACTCTCCCGAAGTTGAGCAATGCTAAGTACTCGGCAAAGTTAGTAGAGGCAAGTAACATTCGTCCACACTCTCGTTCATTTTCACCTCGCTGGGTCATTGGGTCGCAAATTGTTTTTTAATTGAACAGAATGCAACGTACGCACATTAGGGATAAAGAAACATTAACACATATTTCACTTGATATAATAATAATACTAATTATTATTATTTAAAACGGGCCAAAGTGGGTCTTAGTTCATGTTTTTTAGGGTCGCTACTGTTGTCTCATAAAATAAAATAGGTCTACACTTAATTTGCTTTAAATTAAGGATTGACTAGTAAATAGGTGTGAAAGTCAGTAAATCTGAGCAAAGAAAAGGAAAGTGGGTGACATTCATTTTTATAATGTATTAATGAAAGTATATTGTACAGAAAAAACTATCATTAAAATTTTATATCAATTTTAAAATGTTTTAAATAATTTTTATTTGTAGATGCTATTTTGAAATTAAAATTAATAATTACAATGTTGGTCGTGTGGTAATTGAATTATTTACTAATATTGTGCCAAAAGAAGCTGCCAATTTTATCAGTCTTTGTAAGGGAGACACGCATCTGACTTACAGGAACAGTAGATTCTATCGTATAATTCCTGGATTATTTTGTATTGGAGGAGATGTTGTTAACCAATCAGGTACAGGTGGTTCTAGTATTTACGGCGATTCATTTCCTAGTGAAAATTTTCAATTTTGTCATAGTGGGCCTGGTATGTTGAAAAATGAACTAAAATTTAACGCTAAATTAATTTTTTGTATATTATAGTATATTTATAAATAATCGAAATAACTTATATAATGAAATAACTTATTCATGTGAAACATTGTTTAACCTTAAAAGCAGCAACAGAACAGAAAAACTTTACAGAGTGGAAAGAAGAATTCTAACAACGATCATTAACAAAACACTTTTGAGATGATGTTACCACTTCTTGAACCGGTCACGTCGCAAAATCGAATTTGCTTCATAGCATTGCAATGTTGTCGTTTTAGTTTTAATTTCATCTACAGACAGCGTTGCTGTTTTGTACAATAGTTTAGACATTTATAAAGTAAATTTTTACGTATAATACAATAGTTTTAGTTGCACATTCTGCTTGCGTTTCTCTGTTGAAACCACGCTGTCCAAGAGCTGAATTTGGTTATTTATTGGTTTACATAATGTGTTTTTGTACATATTTTCTTCAGTTTTGAACATAGATTGGTTTTTTTGGTTTTATTTTGAAATAAACACTAAAAGTAACGATTTGTACATAATGAATTTTTAAAATAGAGCATAAGAAAGTTTTAAACAGTAGTTTCATCTGAAATTTTAGAAAAATATTTGTCTAAAAATTATTTTCAAACAGTTTCAGCTTCCGTTACTGTCAGATTAAAATTGCAGTAATGTAGTTACTCTATTTTCCTAAGTTATCTTGTCATTTCGATGTCACGTGACAAGGTTTGTGATTTATAGCAAATTTTTAATGATTTCTTTACGGTTCAGTGACTAGAAATTCTCTGCCGGTTTAGAAAAATGTTATTGCCGGCTGTAGGGTTAAATTATTGATTTTAGTAAAAAATTTACACTAATGTCAAGAATTTAGGTGCTTTTTAATCAGATGGAAATGTATACAGACTCAAATCTTGTTCCTTTTAATGCAGATTTCACCTTAGGGAACAGGTAGAAGATAATAACATGTGATGAAACGTTGTTCTTTCCTGTGATTCGGAAACGAAGCGCCAATCCAAGCACTGGAAAAGCCGAACTTCACAGAGAGCCAAAAAAGCTCGAATGAGCAAGTCAAAATCAAGTTATCTGTCAAGGGGTTCCTAGCCAAGTACAGCATCTCAGTGTTAGAACATCCACCTTATTCACCAGATCTTGCACATGTGACTTCTACCTGTTCCCTAAGGTAAAATCTGCATTAAAAGGGCCAAGATTTGAGTCTGTGGAAGCTGTAAAAGAGAAAGCGGCACGTGTCCCGAAGGAGCTGACGGAAGATGACTTCCAGTACTGTTTCCAACAATGGAAAATTTGCAAGGAGCGTTGTAGGAGGGATAGAGAAGGAGTGTATACTGAAGGTGACAATAAGTGATTATGTATAAAATAAAAATTAAATTTTTTACTATGCCAGTCTCGTTATTTAATAGCCACACTTCGAATATTCATTTTTTGTAGGTTTAGTCTGACTGTTTAGCACATTAATACTAATGCAGATGCTGAAATGTGATGATAAAATGCCTGGTTTTATCAGAAATTGAACCTGGTACTTCTGGTGTCAAATCCAGTTGTGCTGACCACTACACCCTAGAATTTTATAAGACAAATAAAGTCTTGCTATATACATGTAACACAATTGCTGTTATATTTTTGTCATACAATTTTGAAATAGTACACTCTTCACTTTTTTATTGAGTGATAATGCCTTCATTAGTCACCTTGTGTGCAGGTTATAAGGTAAGAAAATACAGATAAAAATATGAGACCAGTATGTGCAATGTTAGTAATAATAATAATAATAATAATAATAATAATAATAATAATAATAATAATAATAATAATAATAATAATAATAATAAAAGTTTTTGTAGTTAAAAACTAATTCAAAAAATTTGTTCCAGGTGTTGTCTCAATGTTTTCACTGACACCAAACAAAATAAATTCACAGTTTCTTATTACATTTAAAAAATTGGAAAGTTTAGATAATAAATACACTGTGATTGGAAGAGTTTTAAAGCCATTAACAGCTCTTGGAATGGTAACTAACAATATAGAAGTAGAAAGCTAAGGTTTTTCTGGACAAATTTGTGTGTTATTCATAAAATACCTGTGTTTAGCTTAGTAAAATTTAATTCATTTCCCCCCTTTTTTGATTGATTTTCGGTTTTATTGTAATCGAGCCTATCTAAACCACTTGAGAGGAGCCGATCTTCTTGTATAACTCTTGTTACTATTTTACTTTATTTCTGAACTCCAGTAAAAGATACTAGAACTTCAGTTTTTCTTTTGTCTTCGGGTCCTATCTGTAAGAAGCCCCGGATTCTGTTAGTGAGCTTACAAAAATTCCCAATGCAACATGTTTCAAGAATTATCAGATTAAGGACTCAGTCAAGAAGAATGTATTGTAACATATACAAACATGCACACCCACTCATACAATTACGTAGCCATTAAACTCCTTTTCAAATGTGTTGTTGTGTAGGTCAACAGCCGAAAGGCTGGTTTGAACCTCTAGAGGTTTTACTAAGTAAAACGAGGAGTGAGGTGGTTTACCATTGCCTTCCTCACTGAATGGAAAAGTATGCTTATCAGCATGCCGGGCCCTCTGAAAAGCACATATTTTCCACTCTGTAAATGACACCTTCACTTCATTCACCACAGGGTCTGGCTGTACAATGAAATTCATTACTTTCAGAGGAGATAACTCTGATTAGTGTCTCTTACACCTCTACCTCTTCTGTTCTTAAATGATTCAGTCATTTAATTGGCTGATCATGTGATAAGAAACAGAACTATTTATTTTAGCCCCGCAACGAACAGATTGACTGTAAATAATTTGACACTCCACCGGTCTGTTATGGTCAGTTTTTCAAATGAACAATAATAAAGAACTATAAGAACTATAAGAACTATACAATACCAATAGACAAAACATCAGGATTATTGGCTCTAGATTTAATAAATAGATTTAGGTCTTCATCAGAATAACTTAAGTGTTAATATTAATATTAGGGTTAAAATGCTTAAGTGTTAATATTTTTAAGTGGAACTTAATCAGATATAAACAAGGTGCAGTTTGTATCACGTATCATCAATGCACATGAAATATAAAAATACCTCCTGTACGTCCTGCAACCCGAAATGGTGTGTTGTGTTGCATGTTGCATTTGAATTTTTTGTAGGCGCGCTAACAGAGTATGAGGCGTCTTACAGGTAAGATTCTTGTGTTGTTTTTAATTTGTTATATGGGGGTTTATTGATTGGAATGAAACCAGTTTTCAAGTGTCAAAAATCTGCAGGAAGAATTTCATAAAATGTTTTTCTCTAAAAGGTTTTTTATTTTGTAAGGAACTAGTATTTTTAACACGATGAATAACTCTTGAAAATTTGGTGACGTTATCACTTATCAGTACTGAGAAATCTGGCATAAAAAATTTTAAAACAGTAATCAGAAAACATTAATAGTAAATACACAATAGCACCACAAATCGGGACTGATTGGGATCAGATCCTGTTTGGATTTCATGATTTTCAAATCATCAGAAAAAATATGCATAATAAAAAATATAAAAATAATGAAATATGTAACACGGAGAAATTTATACCACGTTGGGAAGCAGCAAAAGCAATAGAAATATTACTACTGTACGAGCAGCGCAACAAACTTAGGACACAGACGTCATGTTAATGAGATGTTGGCGAAAAATTGCATCAGCAAGGTTTTTAGCTGCAGCAAAGAATGCAGCCAGGAAGTAGTGAAAATGTATAATTTCTTGCGATTGTTTATGGACTAGAAGAAATGTTTTACTTGTAAGATTTCTATTGTTAGTAGGCTACATCTTATATTAAGAATTTGGTTATGTTCGTTTTATATTCTCAACTAAACGTTTTATCATTTTTTTAAATTTAATTTTTATGTTTAGAAGCGTTTTAAAAATACTTTTTAATGAAACTACTTTTTAATTATCTCCAGCAATGTTTAGACACTTGTTACATCGTCCTGTTACCGGGTTTTCACCGTTTCGTTTTACGAAACTTCTTGCCGCATAAAAAGTCTTAGAGGTAGCGCCCTTACGTTTTTGCCTAATCGCGGGTCTCACTTTCTGTTGGAGAATGTTAGAATGGTACTTACTGTTCACGGTACGTTGTTCTTCTAAATCGTCACACAAATTGGCTTAACGAATCCCAGAAGACCGTCAAAATAACTTTACCGGCTGACGCGTAAATTAGTTTAAAAACTTCGTCAACTTTAGAGACTTATTCACTTTAATGGTGTTAAAACATTTTTTACCATACTGTTTCAACATTCTTCATTAAATCTCCACTACCTCATTAATAATAACACCTTCCACAACTACGTCCTCACCCCCAGCCTGGAGGAGTCCATACAGAGAACGTCAAGAGTCCTTCACGACGCCGGTCAATGCTCTGTACTGCCAGCTGTCAGAGCAATCTACACGACACCTCGGCCTCCCCAAGTAAAGATTAAACAGCCGTCCCACGATTTCCTATAGAATTCCTACAAATATTCATATAAAAAAATAATTCCTACTATAAAACAAAAAACATTTTCATATTCTGAACAAACACTGCAACAAACTATACGCCATCCTCTGCAAATTATTCTGCCTGTAAATTCATTCCTCCTTCCTGTAAATATTGAACTCTCCTCAAATACTTTCAAATTTCTCTGTAAAAATGATTCATAAATAATACTCGTGCCCACTTGGAAAAACATCCCTTTCCATCACAATGTTTATTTCCGGTATCCCGATTCCGAGCCTCTCTTTCCCCTAATTTTAATTCAACTGAAATCTCAAACAAAGAAAAACATTAAAAAAAGTTCCTATCATCCAATTCCCCGAGCGAAAGTAGCTACGACGTCGCCTTACCGAACGCAAGCTCATCTCTTACAGGAGTCGGTCTCGGATTTCAACATTCTTGTGTAAATTCCCGCCAGTTTTATACGTTCGGATAGCAAAAATCTTATCACTCAGCGTTACTCTTCTAGCGTTGACGTTTCAATCGAAAAAAATGTTTCATTATCATTGAATGAACCATATTTTCTCCACATTAATAATTTGTCTCGTTAATATTATTCAACGCTCTTGGTAAAATGGAAATTTAACAGTTTTTTTGAAGTTCTATGACTTATTTGTAAGAGAGTAATAAAAAATTTATTTTGTTAATTGTTTTTACAGATTGAGGAAAGTGGATCGCAAAGTGGAGCACCAAGAAACAAAGTTGTAATTTCTGAATGTGGGGTGATAAAATAATTGTTGATTTTAGCAAACGATTGACATTGAAACTATTTTAATGCATTTTATAACTTGTATTCCAAATGTATAAAAGTAATTTTTAGATCAACTGTTATATCATGAATTGTGCTTTAGATAATAAAATTGTTATAAAATCATTTCATTACATTGTGATAACTGCCCTGTAATTTAGGAAAATTGAGTATACTTAACAAAATAACATGATAAAATGTGACAAGCTTGTGGTACGAAAATAAATTGGCAAAATTTTTTGAGCAACCTTGGAAAATTTCTCCCATAATGACAAAAACCAATCTGTATGCTTAGAAGAATAACATTTTCCTTCCCCAACTCCGTACTCAACTCCATCTAAACCGATTTCAAAATATTTTTTAACATAAAAGCTCTCTACTCACAAATTTTCTTTTCTTCGATTCATGCGAAAAATCGGAATTTTACTTTTACAACATATTTTAAGAATAACTGATAATAGTCTATAACTATTGCAGTTAATTAACTGATGGCAACAGTTTGCAACCTTTGTACCTATTGCTGTTGTGCAGTAATTTTTTCATTTGGATGAATTTAATATGTTCATTTTAGGAAAAATGAAGTATTTTGCTTTCTTGAGGATGAGATACTCAAACCAAACCGTTTTGGTTTGTCAGGAGTAAACAAAGTAAATACTACAGCCGAGTGTTTAGTTAAAATCCTCACTGTCATTAACTACATAAAAATTTTAAATCTATATAGGCCTTTGTGCTAGCCCAGTCAATCATTTAGTAGAAATATGGTATTAATTGCTAAGTAACATCGGGTGGGAAAGCAACTTTGTGCTGTGACCAGCTGACAGCCACATATGAAACAATTCAATGGGGGATCATTGAACAAATTTTCGTTCAAGCCAAAAATACAGAAAAAGCAGCTACGAAAGTAGGTGATATTTAGTAGTTTACAGTTCCGTAAGTCAAAAACACATTAATCTGTGTTGAGGGGTTTACAAATTTACAGAATAAGCTCAAAATTTTACTGAAAAAATAATTTAATTAATCTTTACTTGCCGATTTACAAATTTCATTCGATTAATTTTAAAGGGTTACTTAGGTTGTCGCCTCTCCTTTATCAACCTCTTCCTCCATTAATTTCGACCCATGTAATCCTCCCGAAGTTCTCTCTTTTCCATTGCTTCATCCACCACATCCGCTAAGGACCGCCGGCATCTGCATCTCTAGTAGTTTCCCATTGTACTCCAGTCTGTTACCCTAACGAACATCTGCTTCATTCATCCTTCTTACATACCCACAGCACATTAACTTCTTTTCATGTAACTTAAAAAATTGCTCTCCATCCCAATTCTCCTTCACATTTCCTCATTGGTAATTCGATCATTTTTGTCAGCCCACAGCTTCGCCTCCAGAACTCCATTTCTATCACGTCAATTTTTTCTATATTATTTTCTTTATTTACCACCCAGCTTTTATACCCGCAAGTCATTATGCTGCGTACTATTGTGCTGAATATCTTTTATTTGATAATCATCAATCATACAAAAGTAATTTGAAGTGTAAGGCACTCCAAAAAATAGATAAGATGCCATATTAGCAGATCTAGCATTTTGTAATCACTCATTTTCATCTATATCATCCCTCACTGTATGCATTAGCAGTATTATGTAAAACAGTCGGACGACATGGTCTCGATGAAAAAAGTCTATTATATAAATTCAGGAAGTTTTATGTTCAATTTCCATGATTTCTATCCACTCGAACGACGAAACCAAAAAGTAAAATTATTTAATAACTGAAGAAAGTAAAACTTTTGCGCTAAATACGTTTGTACTGAGAAAAATAAAATATTCGGAAAAATAGTGGGAAAATAAATATAAAGGTTTACTGCTTATAAATTCGCAATGAAACGAAATGGAAAGAAGGGGCCGCATTCAACATAGGCTCAGCTCATGTTTAAAGAATGGCGAGGGAACAACCACAATAGGCGCAGTTGCGCAATATTGATAGATAGAACGGTAATCCAATTCAGGAGTTTGCTATAGAGAACCCGTCTCCAACCCTTACCAGACCTAACACGATTTGTCACCACAAAGTTTGTCACTGTGACAGCACAACTACTACAATACGTTCAGACAATGCTCGACAAAATTTTCAACGTTCTTAAAAAGATTCTTTAAAAGTAACATATTTATTTCAGTTTGCTCAATGACTGTTGTTTTTGTGTAAAGTAACATATTTTGTAAGACAGGTACAAGAGGTTGTCAATATTTATAAATAGTTTTTTTAATAAAAAGAAACAAAAAAAAATTCTGTTAATGAGAATAAAATTTGTTTGTATTCTTCAAATGGTTTTGAAATATTGTGTCCGTCAACTTACTTGCCAATATTGTATTGGTTACTTGAAAAATCTTTCCCTGGCCAATGAACTATTTATTTAGTACAAACTGACAATAAAATCGGTAACTCCCGAATTGTTTGGGAAAACAAATTTTCAGAAAAGGGAAAACCCTTTTAGGTTTTAAAAATAAGTCAATAAAAATTCTACTTATTCTTTTACTTGTTTAAAAGTCGCATGAACACTACGTTTTCTGTTACAAAACTACTATGGGTCTCAGTACAGAATCAGTGGGTTTTAATATGTATTAATTTTTAGATTCTAGCTGGGAATTGAACCCAAGACCTTCTGCTTTGCAGTGTGCAGTGCAGGCTAGCGTTCTAACCACTGAACTACGTAGGCTGCCGGCAACATTCTTTGATGATAATTGAAGAGGTGAATTTCAAAAGCATATTTTTCAGGAAATAAATTTTTTCAAGTAAATATTCCAACAAAATATTTATTTACAGCTAAGCAATGACTTTTCATTTGTTACAATATTTAAAATCTAGCAGTAATTTTACTTTACAATAGTTTTTTCAAGACAGAAAATTCACCACCATCCCCTGTGTACGGAGTGTGTGTTCTTGGTCGTAACACGTATGCGCCTTAAGTAAATCCTCGTTAATTTTAGAATGAAATGTACTTAGGTAAGCTTTTTTGAGAAACATTTTCTATTGTTCAGCACGTGAGGTTCAACAATATGTGTTTTATCCAAGAATATGTGAGGAAGGTACCATACACATTTTTATCATGATTTGATAAGATGCCATGATTCTCGGATAGATAAAATATTTTGTGGTGAGTTCTGTATTCCCCTTCTATACGATGAAGTACTCTTTAAAACGGATAGGCTTTTATTGAATATTTAATATGTAGAACGTTTTTATAACTAATACTTTTGTAGTAAACATAATCTGAACGTTTTTTAACTATAAAAAGGATTCTCATTCGAACATATGGCTGCTTGTCAATTGTATAACTTATTCATGATTGGCGAAAACACAGCCTGAAAGCCGACGTAGCTTTTAATGATGATGTGAATAATTAATGTTACACTATTCTACGACACAAATTCCAATTTAATGAAGCTAAACCACTCGTAACGGTGAAGAAAATCTATTTATTGTGAACGATGAGGGAGGTGGAGATAATCATATTAAACAACTATTAACCAAATAGTTGAATGTTTTATTCCACTTTAAATTCGTAAACTTCCATATTTAACTTGACTACTTTTAATTAATTTTACTCTCAGTAATTATTATTGGTTATTTTATGTCTCGTTAATAATTTTAACTTGTTAAAATGAACACAAATAGAGAATTCTAAAACTAATGGAAGTTGTAGAATATTTTAGTTTATGAGCTATCAGTTTTTTAAATATTTAAAAAATTTATTTTTTATATAAAATACTTATTTATCTTATATTAAACTTGTACCTCCATACAATTTTTTTTAAGTTTAATTATTTTGTTATCAGTTTAAAACTTTAATTGTTTATAAAAAGTAATCAAGCCGGAATTCAATCATGATACTAATTGTTTTACGGCGTTTATTCCAGTCTCTTACAGGATCTGATTTTATTTCTCAATAACAAAACCTCCTTTTATATTTATAATAAATACTTATTTAAAAATTGTTTATATTAATGCATTAAAAACAACTACAAATTACACGAAACCACTCGAGATTAAATTTAATATAAGATCTTCTAAAACTTAACCAAGACAAACGAATTTTAACTAAAGATATGACCATTTACATTTAAATAATTCATTTCTACTTACGTCTTACAACAATTGTACACTAACTGTTCGTCACGGAGAAACTGCTTGAATACACGATTTCTTATCTTCTACAAACCGTTTTTAAACTCACTTTATAACTGTTCACAAAACACTGACAATAATTATAACTCGCCACTCCAGCGGCGCTTCGCGCCGCTTACGTGTCTCGACCTCAGAGGGGTAGGTGGATCAGAATTCATAAGTGGATCAGAACCATTTTCCACAAGGTAAAGTTCGCCCGCCAAAGGGGCTGGGTGGATCACAATATTTAGAAATTTCAAGATATGAAAGTTTAAAGATGAAGTTTAAAGTTTCAAAATTTAAAATATGATGGTTTTACAATTTTAGGTTAATGTTTAAAGTTTCAAAATTTCAACTTCAAATGTTGTAGTTTGAATGTATGTTACTTTGAGTTTTTCGTTTTCTCATGCGACCTAAAAATTTTCGGGTTACAAAATTTTTATGTAATTTTCCTCGCTAAATAACATCTTAAAAAATATATTTATTCCGAAAATTTTAAAATTTTTGTTGGGGTAGTAATCACCATAGGACCCCGCCTAAAATTTAAAAAATTTCTTCGTGACTCTAGGGGTGTAATATAGTGAGATTGAGAAGGAATAATTATAAAAAGACAAGAAATATTTCTTTTTTTCTATTAATATTAGAATTAATACATTGTCTATGTAAAATATACACAGCGGTTAGAATTCCAGGAAAGTGCAACTTCGTCTCGTGTTGCATCCGCTGAGCCGTGCGGCGAGGGGTGAGGAGGAGGAGGAGCGCGCCTCCCCGCCGATCGGCTCAGCTGGACGGCGAGACGCAGTCAGTATTGTACTCACATACGAAACGGTACTCGATAAAAGTTAATGCAATGCAGTAATTAAAATATAAATTAAAATATAATTTTTTTATGTGTAATGTGTAATGTGTGATACATGTATGCCGCGGCCGTGTGGGACCGAATCAGTATAATTCATGAGTTTAGTTCTATTTTATTGAGTGGATTGTGAGAATATTTTTGTCCGGTGCTCATTTGGTGGAATGAGGGTGATCGCTCATTTCGGGTTGGCGATGTTCGTCGTCGTGGCTTGCCAGATGGGTGAGTTTGGTTATATTATATAGATGTATAGTGGGATTTCCTGGAATTCTGACTCGCCCCGTACTTAGCGATTATGTACTTAGTATTTAAGAGGTCGATCCTGCAGTGGTCTTCCGGAAATGGCGGTAAAAGCGCCCAAGGCACTAATTTAGGCTGACCTCCCTCTGAGGTTTGAAGCATCTGTGCCGGCAGCCCTTTCCGGAATATGCACGATCGACATATAGTCTGTAAGTGGTAATAGGTTAAGTTTAGATGAGGAGTAAAGGTTACATTAGGTAGTCAATTAAGGGAGGTCCTAGACCAATTTTATTATTTTTTTTAAATTTTAAATAATTAAATTTGTAATAAAAAGAATCCTGTGAAGCGTAGTATTGGGACGCCACTTAGTAGTAAGAAAAAGGGGGTCCTGGACCAATTTTTATTTTATTTTAAATAATTAAACCTGTAATTAAAAGATCCTGTGAAGCGTAGTATTGGGACGCCGCTTAGTAGTAAGAAAAAGGGGGTCCTGGACCAATTTGTTTTTCTTTTTAAATAATTAAATTTTTAATTAAAATACTGAGGAGCGTATTTTATTTCACCCATCCGCTTCCACCTCATTCCACTCCGGCGAGGCTTACAACTGGTGTCAGGTGTGGGGTACAGCTGCAATAATGGCTGTACCATTAACCGTCGAGCAGGAGATTCAGGAGCTCCGGAGGGCGAACGAAGAACTCGCGACATACAAGGCCAGAGTGGAAGCGGAATCGGCTCAGTTAGCTGCCGAACTAGCAGCGCTGCGTTTAGGACAGAGAGAGCGGAGTCCTGCGCGGGTGAGGAAGGATTTGGGCCTTCAGTCTTTGATTAAGCCATGGTCTGGTGAAGGAGGTGGCCCTACGGTGGACGAATTTTTGAGAAATCTTGAGTTGGTTGCTAAAACCGGGAATTGGGACGACGCCGATAGGAAAACTATTTGTAGGTTGAAGGTTACAGGAGCAGCGGCAGCTTGCTTAGATGCATATCCCGAGTTGAATTCCGACCATGCCACGTTTGCACGGTTCACGGAAATCCTGCGAAATCAGTTTGAAGGAGAACGCGATCCGGAACGGCATTTGCTCGCACTGAATACCGTCAAACAGGGGACCAACGAGAAAGCGAGGGCTTTCGCGGATCGTTGTAGAATTTTGGGACGGCAGGCCATGCCACAGCCTACTGACCCCCACGTCGCCGAATGGGCGCGGTCCCAGATGGAACGGACCTTGCTGTCAGCCTACGTTCGGGGACTGTCGAGTACAGCAGCCACTACCCTACAGATCTATCCACCAAAGGACTTAGAAGAAGCGATCAAGGTGGCCGAGCGGATCGAGCAGATTCAAGAAACACAGAAGCGAACGAGAGAGGTGTTCGGGGCGAGTGCGTTAGGGCTATCCGATCCAGAGCCAGGGGCGACGGTAGACGCTGTAGCTCAAGTTAGAGGTTCGGCTCCTATTCAAGGCTCTTGTTTTTCGTGTGGAAAGATTGGTCACTACGCTCGAGACTGTAGGAGACCGCGACGGACGAATGAGACGGGCCGTGCGAACCACAATTGGAGAGCAGGAATCTCCCAGGGTGTTCTACACCCAGCCCAAGGGCGTGCGTGCTACGTTTGTGGAGAGATTGGCCATTTTGCTGCCCGTTGTCCAAAAAGATTCTCTACACGACGAAGCGAGAATGGAGCAACGAAAACGCCCATGATTACGAGTGCGGTGGCCGCGGCCAACCCAAACGAGAACGGCTCAGCGACTGCCCCGCTGCCGAGCCCGTAAGTCAGGGGCACACGTGGATTCCAAATGTTGTATCGGAAGGAGGTGGCCTGACTGTGACCACTGTCCTGCAGGGAATGGAAAGAAGGTTGTTAGTGGATACCGGGGCTGAAATGTCCATTCTTAAGGAGGCTGTTCCGGGGGTAGAAATCGAACGAGTCCAAATGGTAGCCAAGGGTGTTACAGGTGCAAGACTGGGCGTCGTGGGAGTGCAGGAGTTACAATGTGAAGTGGCCCACTTAAGAGTGCGTCATAAATTCGTGATTGCTGCAATCGAGTCTGAAAGAGAGGGACTTATGAGGCTAGATCTCTTGAGAAAGTTAAAAGCGGTAATTGATACGGGGAACGGTCAAATACGTTTCAGCGGGGTGACGAGAGTGATGGCGTGTTCCAAGGAAGGCCATGGTCATGCGGAGAATGCAATGGAGGACGAGAGTCGAACTACGGAAGAATGGCGGAGGAGTGCGTATAGCGCACGACACCCTGGTGAAAGTCGGATAGGAAATACGCGGCGTGCGCTAAGTGGCAGCCGTGAAAGAGGCCAAAGGGAAGAGGAGACGACCAGAGCCCAGGTGTTGAATGTGAGGACAGTTAGTAGGGTTGAACTACCCGCCTATTCGGAGCTGCTGCTAGAGGCCAAGGTCTCTGGTCTGGCCGAGGATGAAACCGTGTTAACAGAACCAGTGAATCAACAATGGGGAGTGCGAGAGGGCCGCAGTGTGGACAATGTAAGAAGGGACCGAGTTCGGGTTCGAGTCATCAATAGCCCCCAGGGGGCACCCATTCTTATATATATGAATGCTCGTCCATGCATATATATGTGGGTGTTCGGGTGTGGCAACCCCGGGACCCCAGCTAAGAGCTAACCTTATTTCAAAACTATACACAGGTTGCTCTTACACTACACACAACAATAATACTACATCACACACACCACACTTTCTTTCAACACACACATTTACATACCCTACACACAACACATACACAAAGTTATTCTTACACACATTTATAATGCTGGCGAGGATGGGATGCGGGCTGGTCGTGCGTAACCCTTTCCGGATTGGAAGGTCTGGACTGTGGTTGTGCTGCTGTGAGCTTGCTCTGCCGAGGCTTTGCGCCATCCTTTAGCCCTTCCAGTCGCTTCGGTACTGTGGCAAGAAGTGGACCATGGGTAAGAGTGTCGGAGCTCTTACTGCTGCGTGCGAGCCTCTGGGACGTTGGTATCAGTGGGTCAGGCAGTACCTGACTCCCCGGCCCGGATGAAATATGTGGGAGATGGCTGCCGGGAGTACTCGGCCGGGTCCTTCTTTTTACTAGGGACCTGCGGCGTGCGCGGGTCATCTCTCCGCCCGCACCCTGCTTTCACGATGACTGGAAAAGCAATAAAGATAATGTCAAACAAACAATCTTCCCTTGGATTGAAAAGACTATGGTCTAGCTTGTCTGACGATAGTGATAAAAGTGGTGTATTAAGTAACACGGACAAATTTTTCGTTGTTCGTTGTGTTGCAGAAGAAGGGTCGCTTTCAAAAGTTTCCCCCTTCATTATTAACAGGTCTGTGCAGTCGGTTTGTGGCTCGCCACACTCTATTAAGAAACTAAGGAATGGTACTTTGTTAATTGAAACAACGTCTGCGAAGCAAAGTAGCAGCGTTGTTAAAATTACACAAATAGGAAGTACTGCAGTCACTGTTGAACCGCATAGATCCCTCAACTCATCTCGAGGAGTGGTTTACTCTCGAGATATACATGATATGTCTGAGGCTGAGTTATTGGAGGAGCTTACCTCCCAGCGAGTGACGCAAGTCAAAAGAGTTACGCGTCGGGAAAATGGTATTGATGTCGGTACCCCCGACACTTATCATAACATTTTCCACCCCACAACCTCCAGATCGTCTAAAGTTGGGTTACTTGTCTGTTCGAGTGAGACCGTATGTCCCAAACCCTCTGCGCTGTTTTCAGTGCCAGGAATACGGACATACGAAAACTAACTGCAAGAAACCTGCGATATGCGCAAAGTGCAGTTCACCTGACCACTTAGACAGCGAATGCACTTCTGAAACAGAACTGTGTGCAAACTGTAAAGGAAGTCATTCAGCAAGGTCTCGGGAATGCCCTAAGTATAAAGAAGAACGGGAAATTCAGAAAATTTCGTCTGAACAGAAGCTTTCCTTTCCCGCTGCCCGGAGCGAGTACAGAAAACTAAATAGCATCCGAAATGCAGTCCAGCCTGACATTTCGTTTGCAGCTGCAACTAGTGTTCAGTCTCGTGTGTCTGGTGAGTGCTCGTCATGCGTAGAGTTGAAAAGTGTTGTTGAGAACCTAACTAAACAGGTTGCTTCCCTAACTTCTGCACTTAAAGCGTTATTAAGCACCAAGCAAACAGAAATTGGTTCAAAGAGCTCAGTGTCTCAAGTGTGTAACCTTTCTGCGACGCAGAGTACAAAAGCTCAGCTGTCAAGTAAGACAGCCTCTACCTCAAAGGGAAAACCCCTTTCAGTATCCAAGACGCTTCCAGCGGAAGCGTCTAAATTTTTAAAATCTCCTCCGTCTGGGTCCAAGATCCACGATATGATAGGAGATTCATCGGCCCTAGAAAAGGGCTTTATACAAGTAAAAGGGAAAAAAGGGAAGGAGAAAATTGTGTTTGAAACGTAACTCCTCCGTTGCGAAATACACTTTAATAGTTTAATTCAATAGAATGTTCGCGGGATCCGGTCTAGGTATGAAGATATAAAGATATTGATCCGGGATAAGTGTCCGTTTGCGCTTTGCCTGCAAGAGACGATGTTACAACCTGATATCCGATTATCCTTTCGTGGATACGAAATGTTTAGGAAAGATTCCCTGCATGGTGGCCCTGGTGATGGGGTTGCAATATTACTTCACCAGTCAATGCAAGGGATGAGTCTGGATATCCAAACGGATATTCAGGCTGTAGCAATCAGGATAACTGTCCCGGTGTTGGTTTGCGTGTGTAATGTTTATTTACCACCAAACACAGACATTTCATACCTAGCCATGAGAGAATTGCTGGAACAGTTACCAGCTCCATATATCGTCTTAGGAGATTTCAATGGTCACCATTATTCTTGGGGCTCCTCACTGTGCAATGGTAGAGGTCACATGGTGGAGAGGGTCCGGAGTGATTTAGACTTATGTCTATTGAACGATGGATCTGAAACATTCATGTCATCCTCAACAGGATCCTGGTCGTGCTTGGACCTTACTTTCTGTAGCCCGTCCATTGTTCCAAGGTTGATGTGGAGAGTACTGCCAGACCTGTATGGAAGTGATCACCGACCGGTGGTGGTCGAATTTTTTGACTACCAGCCTGTCGATGACCTTCCGAAACGATGGATTGAAAAGCTTGCACGGTGGGATGAGTTTTCAAGTTTAATGGAATCTGAATATGAAGATGATGATGATGCTCGAAAGCTGTTGTCTTCCTTTGTAGAGAGGATGTCTGCAGCAGCTGCCCAGAGCATTCCTAAAACATCGGGAAAAGCACGGCGTCCGCCGGTACCTTGGTGGAATGATCGTTGTAAGGAGGCTCTTCAGGACCGCCGTAGGGCCCTGCGCATTTTTAGTCGCAGACCTACGGATGCAAACCTGGAAGCGTACCGAAGAGCTCGGGCCTGCTGTAGGCGTGTCTTTCTTGAGAGTAAGAGGGAGTCGTGGAGCCGTTACGTTGGAGATATTAACAGGAGTACCCCTGTGACAACGGTATGGAGAAAACTGCGTTCGGTATGTGGAAGGACGTCTCCACATCGAATCGCAGGGTTGCAAGTTAACGGTTCTGTGATCACATCACAGTCCGACATCGCTAACGTGATTGGTTCCTTCTTTAAATCAGCTTCCCTCACGTCTTCATATTCAGTACAGTTTCAAAATTATAAGAAAACCATTGAATCTCTTCCTTTCTTTATAGCGGACTCGAATGATCCTCTAAACATTCCTTTTTCATTGCCAGAGCTTAGAAAAGCGCTCAAAGTATCTCGAAATACCTCACCTGGAGGTGATGAAATTACACTTTCGATGATAGCGCATTTACCGGATTCTGGGTTAAGGCAACTCCTACATGTTTTTAATAACATATACGCTTCTAGAAAGCTTCCAAAAACTTGGAAAGAAGCAATTGTTGTTCCGATCCTCAAACCTGGTAAAGATAAAACATTGGCCTCCAACTACCGTCCCATTTCCTTGACAAGTGTTGTTTGTAAGGTCATGGAAAGAATGGTGAACAGTCGTCTCATGTGGTATCTGGAAAAGAATAACTTCCTCGCTCCTGAACAGAGCGGAATTATCTCACGCCACGGGGTCCCGGAACAACTGCTAACCGATCAAGGGCGAAATTTTACTTCGGAGCTCTTCCTGGAAACCTGCAAGTACTTGAGGATAAGAAAACTCCGAACTACGGCGTACCACCCAGAGTGTAACGGGAGGTTGAAGAGGTTACACCGGACTCTAGTAGACAGCATGAGTCACTTTGTGAGGAGTGACGGGAGAGATTGGGATAAATGGGTTCCCTTTGCCTTGATGGCTTACCACTCGGTACCACACACCTCCACAGGCTTTACACCGTATTACCTCCTTCATGGAAGAGAGATGGTAACGCCGTTCGATTACACTGTTCCGGATAACGTCTGTGTAAACGTGGAAGATCACATTATTCAGCTGAGCCAACGGCTGAGGCAGGCATACGAGCAGACAAATAAGAATTCAATAGCGGCGGCTCGCGACAGGGCAAGGTACCAGGAAAAAGGTAAAAATTTGCGAGAATTTGAGGTCGGAGATATGGTGTACGTCCTTGTCCCGTCAATTCGCCCCGGGCTAGCAAGAAAATTCAGGCGCCCTTGGAAAGGGCCGTGTAGGGTCAAGAAAAGGGTATCCCTGGTCGACTATGAAGTGGCCATGGCAGATGGGAAAACCATGGTGGTACACGTAAATCGAATGAAACCGGGACACAATGAGGCCACGGCGACGCGTGTTACATCTCCCGCTCGCGAAGAGAGGCGGGAACAACCTACGGCTGAAGCCCCACGCGAGGAGGAAAGCGAACAAGAGGAGGATCTAGAATACCGACCACTAAGTGATGCGGAGTTCGATAGTGACTCAGATGATCAGCTAATAGACGGTATAGAGATGGAGAGGCCGCCCCCGGAAGATTGGACGCTGGAAGAGAAGGACCTCTAGCGGTTGAGGAGGAGGATGTGTTTGGTGAACCTGACAGCCCACCAAAACCGGTAGATAGAATAAGGGAGGATCCGACGTACCGCCCATCTCCACAGGCGCGTCTGCCGAGCCAAAGGTCTCCATACAGTCTGCGCAGTAGGAATCGATCACAAGAATAGAGGACCAGGATACACTTCAGAAGGGAACCCCAAACCTATGATGTATATAGTTTATTTATTTATTTACAATAATTTGTTTGCAAGGACTAACCTTATACAAATGGAGTTGCGAAAAAACAATATTACAATTAAACAAAAACAAATACATAATATACAAATACATAATACACAATAACACAATACATAATAATACAAAATATATAAATTTGGTGAAAATGCTGTGTTTAATAGAATAATTGAACAAGTAATTTAGTTACGTGTTATCTTCTCCCATTATCATTAATCTTATTTCCATTGCTTTTACTATAAATAAATACAGATTACTAATTTTATCCTTATTTAAATTGGATAATAAAACTATTAATTTTCCCCTTTCTGATAAGATATTTTTTAAATACTTGCTAAAAAGACTAATTCTTATATCTCTATACATAGGACACTTAAGTAAAATATGACTAATTGTTTCATTTTCCTTTAGGTTGCAGATAGGGCATACTTTATCACTATTTATAAATGTTCCCCTCCCTTTAACATGTAAATAAACAAATCTATCAGTCGCTAAGCGCAATTGAGTGATGCATCTCATATGTTGCATTGGCAACCTATACAAAAACTGCTCGCCTAACTCAAAGTTTGGGTTTAATTCTTTATACATAGAAAAGGAATTTGTATTTATAGCAGCTTGAATATCCTGCGCAAAAACCGCACTAGCTTGGCTTTCTATTATACTCATATAATTCGACGTTAGTTCTTCTACCCTTACTTCCCCATCAACCAATATGTTATGTACACCAGCCAAATGAAATTGTTCTTTTAAAAGAAATACCCAATTAAATTTTTGTTTTGTTTCTCCTCTAAGCGCATTTTTGCTTGAGTCCACCAACATTTTATAACACAATCTAGGCAGACGATCGTCTGGCATCTCAACAATTTTTTTAAACCACTTAATTGTCCGTATGAAAATATTGTGCGATAAATTTAAACGTTTTAATTCAAGGCGTATTGACCAGCTCGGAATAGTCTTTCCCACGAATAGAACTCGCTTAAGAAAATATAATTGGGCGGTTTCTATAATATTTAAATAGCTGAGGCCCCACACTTCGGAAGCGTACAGTAAAGAGGGTGTTACAATTGAATCGAATAATTTTAACTTCGAGTTCCATGAATCAGATTTTGCTTTCTTTAAGATCTGAATTACTGATTCACTATGGCTTTTAGAGCGCTTAACTACCTCTCTGGAGAATAATCCAAATCTGCCGGATGACGCAAATCTAACCCCCAAGTACCCATATGATTGGACTATTTCTAACGCATTCCCTCTATAATAAAAAGGTTTCACCTTTTTTGTTCTGCCCTTATGAAAATTAATAATTTTTGTTTTATTAATATTTACAGTTAGGTATAAATTTTTGCAATATTCGGAGAGACAATTAAGTTTATATCTTAGGTCAGAGGCACTATCCGCCATTATAATAACGTCATCAGCGAAGAGGAGCATTAGCACGTCGTTATTATTGTCAATGCGAACACCATGACAACCCCTATCCCTAAAAAACCGCTCAATATCCCAAATATATATTGAAAAGAGGAGGGGGCTTGCCGAGTCGCCTTGCAAAATTCCTCTAGAAGGTTGAATTAGTTTTGATTGTTCCCCGTCTTTTTCTACAAAAATACCGGAATTCCTATACAGATTACTTAAAACCCTTATAATTTTACTACTGAACCCTAATAACCCTAAACGATTCCAAAGAGTACAGTGGGGGACGGAGTCAAAAGCTGTTTCGAAATCGACAAAAAGAGCATAAAAATTTTTGTTGTTTAGTTCTAGCTGCTTGTAAATGATTGAGTTAAAGACAAATATATTATCAATGCAGCCCCGTGACCTTCGGAACCCGCTCTGGCATTCTGGTAAAAGTTTACACAATTCTGCCCACTCGGACAGTCTTCTTTCTAATACGCGGCTAAATAATTTAAAAAGTGTATTTATTAAAGCTATACTTCTATAGTTAGTCGGAGTTAGGCGATCGCCTTTTTTGTGTAGAAAGAATATCTTTATTTTCGCCCAATCACCCACTGCATCCTCAGATACAAAAATTTTATTAAAAAAATTCACAATATAATTTACCCAGTCACTTGGTAAATTTTTAAGAAATTCATATGCGATGCCGTCGCATCCAGGAGATTTCTTATTTCTCATTTTCCGTAATGAAACCAATACTTCCGTCAGGGATATATCAGTGTCCAGTACTGGATGCAGCGCATCTTGAAAGTAGTAAGACTCCGCGTTTAGCCTTCCCCCTTGTGAGAATTTAATCCTTAAAAAATCAGCCCATTCTCCCAGACCTATTAAGTTAGGAGTGCTACTCACACCGCGAAATTTTTTTACGACATGCCAAAATTCTGTCGTATTCTTTGTGTTCGATAATTTTTCTCTTAAATCGTTATAATAATAATTTTTTTTTACGGTAAGAATTTTTTTATATTTAACTTTTTCTTCTAAAAACAAATTCAGGGATACATCCGAAAAATTTTCAGCTTTTGCCTGCCTATATTTTTTGCGTAACGATCTTTTTAAGAATCGACATTCGTGATCATACCAAGGTTTATTTTTTGGCATCATTTTGCCAGTAGTCGAGTGTCTTACCATGCCCGAATCCCCAGCGGCAATTTTAATAGTATTTATTAAAGTATTATACATAAAATTTGCATCATTGAAGTCAGACGAGGGAACCTGTTTTACCTGCATAGAATTTTTAAAATCATGTTTACGCTCTTCAGACCAAACATATTTGGGGCAGATTTTGTTGCTCGTCTTTAAGCGATT
This sequence comes from Catonia carolina, assembly GCA_035578175.1. Lineage (NCBI taxonomy): Eukaryota > Metazoa > Arthropoda > Insecta > Hemiptera > Achilidae > Catonia > Catonia carolina. Next base: position 335,978,834 of record JAQMRL010000001.1, on the reverse strand, counting down.
ACCAGGAACAAAATCAGCATTTATTTTCACAGAGATCGGTAAGTGGTCAGAAGCTAATATTAAGTCGCAAACAGATAAATCCTCAAGGATATCTAACGATAAATAGTTCGACCACACTAAATCTACTATACTTTTACCATTTTCGTTAAAAAAGGTAAACTGACCTGGGTTATCGCTAATGCTACGACCATTTACGACATAAAAGATATTATCTTCCATTAGACGGACTAACCTTCTCCCACCTGAGTTAACGATTTCGTCATTTGAAATCCTGTTTGACGATAACCTCGAGTAATTAAAGTTCAAATTGTCTAGCGACTGATTTAAATTTCCCACCCTACAATTAAAATCGCCTCCTATTAATACCGGGTAAGAGAAAAACAGTTCCGCCTCCCTTTCAAACAAAGCTGATAGTTCGGTTTGGCCATCGTCAACGCACTGTGGGCTCAAATAAACGCCCCCAACAATAATAATGGCATTCCTATAAGTAATTTCAATAAATATAAAAAATTTATTAATAGAGAGTGTTTTAAATTTTATGCCTTTTTTAGCTAGTAGGAGTAGAGTATAGTTAGCTAGTAGGAGTAGTAAACTACATTACATTACATTAAATTACATTAAATTACATTAAATTACAATAAATTACAATAAATTACATTAAATTACAATAAATTACATTGAATTACATTACATTACATTAAATTACATTAAATTACATTAAATTAATTACATAACATTACATTAAATTACATTAAATTACATTAAATTACATTAAATTAATTACATTACATTACATTAAATTACATTAAATTACGTTAAATTACAATAAATTACATTAAATTACATTACATTACATTAAATTACATTAAATTACGTTAAATTACATTAAATTACAATAAATTACTGTACATTACATTTAATTCCATTAAATTACATTAAATTACATTACATTACATTAAATTACATTAAATTACATTAAATTACATTAAATTACATTACATTACATTAAATTACATTAAATTACATTAAATTACATTAAATTACATTAAGTTACATTAAATTACATTAAACTACATTACATTACATTAAATTACATTAAATTACATTAAATTACAATAAATTACATTAAATTACAATAAATTACATTACATTACATTAAATTACATTAAATTAATTACATTACATTACATTAAATTACATTAAATTACGTTAAATTACATTAAATTACATTAAATTACAATTAATTACATTACATTACATTACATTAAATTACATTAAATTACATTACATTACTTTAAATTACATTAAATTACATTAAATCAATTACATTACATTACATTAAATTACATTAAATTACGTTAAATTACATTAAATTACATTAAAAAACATTAAATTAATTACATTAATTTACATTAAATTACATTACATTACATTACATTACATTAAATTACATTAAATTACATTAAATTAATTACATTAAATTACATGAAATTACATTACATTACATTAAATTACATTAAATTACATTAAATTACATTACATTACATTAAATTACATTAAGTTACATTTAATTACATTAATTTACATTAATTTACATTAAATTACATTAAATTACATTACATTTATTTACAAAAAATTAATTACATTACATTACATTAAATTACATTAAATTACATTACATTACAATAAATTACATTAAATTACATTAAATTACATTTAATTACATTACATTTCATTACATTACATTAAATGACATTAAATTACATTACATTACATTAAATTACATTAAATTATATTACATTACATTACATTACATTAAATTACATTAAATTACATTACATTACATTTAATTACATTAAATTAATTACATTAAATTACATTACATTAAATTACATTACATTACATTACATTAAATTACATTAAATTACATTACTTTACATTAAATTACATTACATTAAATTACATTACATTACATTACATTAAATTACATTAAATTACATTACATTACATTAAATTACATTAAATTACATTATTATACATTAAATTACATTAAATTACATTAAATTACATTAAATTACATTAATATACATTAAATTACATTAAATTACATTAAATTACATTAAATTACATTAAATTACATTGAATTAAATTAAATTACATTAAATTACATTAAATTACATTAAATTACATTACATTACATTAAATTACATTAAATTACATTAAATTACATTACATTACATTAAATTACATTAAATTACATTAAATTACATTACATTACATTAAATTACATAAAATTTCACATCAATACAATAAATTACATTAAATTACATTTAATTACATTAAATTACATTTAATTACATTACATTACATTACATTACATTAAATTACATTAAATTACATTAAATTAATTACATTACATTAAATTACATTAAATTACATTACATTATATCACATTACATTAAATTACATTAAATTACATTAAATTAATTACATAACATTACATTAAATTACATTAAATTACAATAAATTACATTAAACTACATTACATTACATTAAATTACATTAAATTACATTAAATTACAATAAATTACAATAAATAACATTAAATTACAATAAATTACATTAAATTACATTACATTACATTAAATTACATTAAATTACATTAAATTAATTACATAACATTACATTAAATTACATTAAATTACATTAAATTACATTAAATTAATTACATTACATTACATTAAATTACATTAAATTACGTTAAATTACAATAAATTACATTAAATTACATTACATTACATTAAATTACATTAAATTACGTTAAATTACATTAAATTACATTAAATTACTGTACATTACATTTAATTCCATTAAATTACATTACATTACATTAAATTACATTAAATTACATTAAATTACATTAAATTACATTAAATTACATTAAATTACAGTACATTACATTAAATTACATTAAATTACATTACATTACATTAAATTACATTAAATTACATTAAATTACATTAAGTTACATTAAATTACATTAAACTACATTACATTACATTAAATTACATTAAATTACATTAAATTACAATAAATTACATTAAATTACATTAAATTACATTACATTACATTAAATTACATTAAATTAATTACATTACATTACATTAAATTACGTTAAATTACATTAAATTACATTAAATTACAATTAATTACATTACATTACATTAAATTACATTAAATTACATTAAATTAATTACATAACATTACATTAAATTACATTAAATTACATTAAATTACATTAAATTAATTACATTACATTACATTAAATTACATTAAATTACGTTAAATTACAATAAATTACATTAAATTACATTACATTGCATTAAATTACATTAAATTACGTTAAATTACATTAAATTACAATAAATTACTGTACATTACATTTAATTCCATTAAATTACATTAAATTACATTACATTACATTAAATTACATTAAATTACATTAAATTACATTAAATTACATTAAATTACATTACATTACATTAAATTACATTAAATTACATTAAATTACATTAAATTACATTAAGTTACATTAAATTACATTAAACTACATTACATTACATTAAATTACATTAAATTACATTAAATTACAATAAATTACATTAAATTACATTAAATTACATTACATTACATTAAATTACATTAAATTAATTACATTACATTACATTAAATTACATTAAATTACGTTAAATTACATTAAATTACATTAAATTACAATTAATTACATTACATTACATTAATTTACATTAAATTACATTACATTACATTACATTACATTACATTACATTACATTACATTACATTACATAACATTACATTACATTACATTACATTACATTAAATTACATTAAATTACATTAAATTACATTAAATTACAATAAATTACATTACATTACATTACATTACATTAAATTACATTAAATTACATTACATTACTTTAAATTACATTTAATTACATTAAATCAATTACATTACATTACATTAAATTACATTAAATTACGTTAAATTACATTAAATTACATTAAAAAACATTAAATTAATTACATTAATTTACATTAAATTACATTACATTACATTACATTACATTAAATTACATTAAATTACATTAAATTAATTACATTAAATTACATGAAATTACATTACATTACATTAAATTACATTAAATTACATTACATTACATTAAATTACATTAAGTTACATTTAATTACATTAATTTACATTAAATTACATTAAATTACATTAAATTAATTACATTAAATTACATGAAATTACATTACATTACATTAAATTACATTAAATTACATTACATTACATTAAATTACATTAAGTTACATTTAATTACATTAATTTACATTAATTTACATTAATTTACATTAAATTACATTAAATTACATTACATTACAATAAATTACATTAAATTACATTAAATTACATTTAATTACATTACATTACATTACATTACATTAAATGACATTAAATTACATTACATTACATTAAATTACATTAAATTATATTACATTACATTACATTACATTAAATTACATTAAATTACATTACATTACATTTAATTACATTAAATTAATTACATTAAATTACATTAAATTACATTACATTAAATTACATTACATTACATTACATTAAATTACATTAAATTACATTACATTACATTAAATTACATTACATTAAATTACATTACATTACATTACATTAAATTACAATAAATTACATTACATTACATTAAATTACATTAAATTACATTAATATACATTAAATTACATTAAATTACATTAAATTACATTAAATTACATTAATATACATTAAATTACATTAAATTACATTAAATTACATTAAATTACATTAAATTACATTGAATTAAATTAAATTACATTAAATTACATTAAATTACATTAAATTACATTACATTACATTAAATTACATTAAATTACATTAAATTACATTAAATTACATTACATTACATTAAATTACATTAAATTACATTAAATTACATTACATTACATTAAATTACATAAAATTTCACATCAATACAATAAATTACATTAAATTACATTTAATTACATTAAATTACATTTAATTACATTACATTACATTACATTACATTAAATTACATTAAATTACATTAAATTAATTACATTACATTAAATTACATTAAATTACATTACATTATATCACATGACATTAAATTACATTAAATTACATTAAATTAATTACATAACATTACATTAAATTACATTAAATTACATTAAATTACATTAAACTACATTACATTACATTAAATTACATTAAATTACATTAAATTACAATAAATTACAATAAATAACATTAAATTACAATAAATTACATTAAATTACATTACATTACATTAAATTACATTAAATTACATTAAATTAATTACATAACATTACATTAAATTACATTAAATTACATTAAATTACATTAAATTAATTACATTACATTACATTAAATTACATTAAATTACATTAAATTACAATTAATTACATTACATTACATTACATTAAATTAATTACATTACATTACATTAAATTACATTAAATTACGTTAAATTACATTAAATTACATTAAATTACAATTATTTACATTACATTACATTACATTACATTAAATTACATTAAATTACATTACATTACTTTAAATTACATTAAATTACTTTAAATCAATTACATTACATTACATTAAATTACATTAAATTACGTTAAATTACATTAAATTACATTAAAAAACATTAAATTACATTAAATTACATTAAGTTACATTAATTTACATTAAACTACATTACATTACATTAAATTACATTAAATTACATTAAATTACAATAAATTGAATTAAATTACAATAAATTACATTACATTACATTAAATTACATTAAATTAATTACATTACATTACATTAAATTACATTAAATTACGTTAAATTACATTAAATTACATTAAATTACAATTAATTACATTACATTACATTACATTACATTAAATTACATTAAATTACATTACATTACTTTAAATTACATTAAATTACATTAAATCAATTACATTACATTACATTAAATTACATTAAATTACGTTAAATTACATTAAATTACATTAAAAAACATTAAATTAATTACATTAATTTACATTAAATTACATTACATTACATTACATTACATTAAATTACATTAAATTACATTAAATTAATTACATTAAATTACATGAAATTACATTACATTACATTAAATTACATTAAATTACATTAAATTACATTACATTACATTAAATTACATTAAGTTACATTTAATTACATTAATTTACATTAATTTACATTAAATTACATTAAATTACATTACATTTATTTACAATAAATTAATTACATTACATTACATTAAATTACATTAAATTACATTACATTACAATAAATTACATTAAATTACATTAAATTACATTAAATTACATTTAATTACATTACATTACATTACATTACATTAAATGACATTAAATTACATTACATTACATTAAATTACATTAAATTATATTACATTACATTACATTACATTAAATTACATTAAATTACATTACATTACATTTAATTACATTAAATTAATTACATTAAATTACATTACATTAAATTACATTACATTACATTACATTAAATTACATTAAATTACATTACATTACATTAAATTACATTACATTAAATTACATTACATTACATTACATTAAATTACATTAAATTACATTACATTACATTAAATTACATTAAATTACATTAATATACATTAAATTACATTAAATTACATTAAATTACATTAAATTACATTAATATACATTAAATTACATTAAATTACATTAAATTACATTAAATTACATTAAATTACATTGAATTAAATTAAATTACATTAAATTACATTAAATTACATTAAATTACATTACATTACATTAAATTACATTAAATTACATTAAATTACATTACATTACATTAAATTACATTAAATTACATTAAATTACATTACATTACATTAAATTACATAAAATTTCACATCAATACAATAAATTACATTAAATTACATTTAATTACATTAAATTACATTTAATTACATTACATTACATTACATTACATTAAATTACATTAAATTACATTAAATTAATTACAATACATTAAATTACATTAAATTACATTACATTATATCACATTACATTAAATTACATTAAATTACATTAAATTAATTACATAACATTACATTAAATTACATTAAATTACATTAAATTACATTAAACTACATTACATTACATTAAATTACATTAAATTACATTAAATTACAATAAATTACAATAAATAACATTAAATTACAATAAATTACATTAAATTACATTACATTACATTAAATTACATTAAATTACATTAAATTAATTACATAACATTACATTAAATTACATTAAATTACATTAAATTACATTAAATTAATTACATTACATTACATTAAATTACATTAAATTACGTTAAATTACAATAAATTACATTAAATTACATTACATTACATTAAATTACATTAAATTACGTTAAATTACATAAAATTACATTAAATTACTGTACATTACATTTAATTCCATTAAATTACATTAAATTACATTACATTACATTAAATTACATTAAATTACATTAAATTACATTAAATTACATTAAATTACATTAAATTACAGTACATTACATTAAATTACATTAAATTACATTACATTACATTAAATTACATTAAATTACATTAAATTACATTAAGTTACATTAAATTACATTAAACTACATTACATTACATTAAATTACATTAAATTACATTAAATTACAATAAATTACATTAAATTACATTAAATTACATTACATTACATTAAATTACATTAAATTAATTACATTACATTACATTAAATTACGTTAAATTACATTAAATTACATTAAATTACAATTAATTACATTACATTACATTAAATTACATTAAATTACATTAAATTAATTACATAACATTACATTAAATTACATTAAATTACATTAAATTACATTAAATTAATTACATTACATTACATTAAATTACATTAAATTACGTTAAATTACAATAAATTACATTAAATTACATTACATTGCATTAAATTACATTAAATTACGTAAAATTACATTAAATTACAATAAAATTACTGTACATTACATTTAATTCCATTAAATTACATTAAATTACATTACATTACATTAAATTACATTAAATTACATTAAATTACATTAAATTACATTACATTACATTAAATTACATTAAATTACATTAAATTACATTAAATTACATTAAGTTACATTAAATTACATTAAACTACATTACATTACATTAAATTACATTAAATTACATTAAATTACAATAAATTACATTAAATTACATTAAATTACATTACATTACATTAAATTACATTAAATTAATTACATTACATTACATTAAATTACATTAAATTACGTTAAATTACATTAAATTACATTAAATTACAATTAATTACATTACATTACATTAATTTACATTAAATTACATTACATTACATTACATTACATTACATTACATTACATTACATTACATTACATAACATTACATTACATTACATTACATTACATTAAATTACATTAAATTACATTAAATTACATTAAATTACAATAAATTACATTACATTACATTACATTACATTAAATTACATTAAATTACATTACATTACTTTAAATTACATTAAATTACATTAAATCAATTACATTACATTACATTAAATTACATTAAATTACGTTAAATTACATTAAATTACATTAAAAAACATTAAATTAATTACATTAATTTACATTAAATTACATTACATTACATTACATTACATTAAATTACATTAAATTACATTAAATTAATTACATTAAATTACATGAAATTACATTACATTACATTAAATTACATTAAATTACATGACATTACATTAAATTACATTAAGTTACATTTAATTACATTAATTTACATTAATTTACATTAAATTACATTAAATTACATTACATTTATTTACAATAAATTAATTACATTACATTACATTAAATTACATTAAATTACATTACATTACAATAAATTACATTAAATTACATTAAATTACATTTAATTACATTTCATTACATTACATTACATTAAATGACATTAAATTACATTACATTACATTAAATTACATTAAATTATATTACATTACATTACATTACATTAAATTACATTAAATTACATTAAATTACATTACATTACATTTAATTACATTAAATTAATTACATTAAATTACATTAAATTACATTACATTAAATTACATTACATTACATTACATTAAATTACATTAAATTACATTACATTACATTAAATTACATTACATTAAATTACATTACATTACATTACATTAAATTACATTAAATTACATTACATTACATTAAATTACATTAAATTACATTAATATACATTAAATTACATTAAATTACATTAAATTACATTAAATTACATTAATATACATTAAATTACATTAAATTACATTAAATTACATAAAATTACATTGAATTAAATTAAATTACATTAAATTACATTAAATTACATTAAATTACATTACATTACATTAAATTACATTAAATTACATTAAATTACATTAAATTACATTACATTACATTAAATTACATTAAATTACATTAAATTACATTACATTACATTAAATTACATAAAATTTCACATCAATACAATAAATTACATTAAATTACATTAATTTACATTAAATTACATTTAATTACATTACATTACATTACATTACATTAAATTACATTAAATTACATTAAATTAATTACATTACATTAAATTACATTAAATTACATTACATTATATCACATGACATTAAATTACATTAAATTACATTAAATTAATTACATAACATTACATTAAATTACATTAAATTACATTAAATTACATTAAACTACATTACATTACATTAAATTACATTAAATTACATTAAATTACAATAAATTACAAAAAATAACATTAAATTACAATAAATTACATTAAATTACATTACATTACATTAAATTACATTAAATTACATTTAATTAATTACATAACATTACATTAAATTACACGCACTCTGATATGTG